>CM066331.1:156777392-158084892 GCA_033807585.1 Hydrophis major | reverse complement strand
CATAGCAACAGCTCTAGGTTCTGTTGCTTGTATTAAGTCTTTCAGGGGATTACTAACTTGAGAGTTCATCCTAAGGATTCTGCATAGGGCTCTTCAGAAGTTGTTCTGCTATGACTAGCATTTGCAAAACCTGATATCATTTGAACTGGGTGTGGCATTGTTCTGTTCAAAAGCTTTTAAAAGTATTTTATTGTCTTGTATTTTGATTATGCTTTTGTATTTAATTGTATGTTGATGGAAACCTCCTGAATGGCAGCATATAATATAGATGGATGGATGGATGGTTTATGTTCACAGAAATATCCTTTAGCCATCTCTCTCTCTCTCCCCTCTACTTTTCTCCCATTCTTTTTCTTCCACATTCTATTATAAAGAAACTATTTTCCATTTGTTGTTGTTTGTTGTGAAGTCGTGTCCAAACCATCATGATCCCATGGACAACATTCCTCCAGGCCTTCCTATCCTCTACCATTCTCCGGAGTCCATTTAAGCTCACGCCTACTGCTTCAGTGACTCCATCCAGACACAGAATAGAATAGAATAGAATAGAATAGAATAGAATAGAATAGAATAGAATAGAATAGAATAGAATAGAATAGAATAGAATAGAATTCTTTATTGGCCAAGTGTGATTGGACATACAAGGAATTTGTCTTAGTGTAAATACTCTCAGTATACATAAAAGAAAAGATACATTCATCAGGAGTCAAGAATCATTAGGTACATCACTTAATGATAGTCATAGGGTACAATAAGCAATCAAATCACACTAGGAAACAGTCAATGTAAATCATAAGGATACAAGCGACAAAGTTACAGGCATACAGTCACAAGTGGGAGAGGATGGGTGACTAGGAGGGATGAAAAGATTAACAGTAATAATAGTGCAGACTTTGTAAATAGTTGAACAGTGTTGAGGGAATTATTGAGCAGAGTGATGGCTTTTGGGGAAAAACTGTTCTTGTGTCTAGTTGTTCTGGTGTGCAGTGCTCTATAGTGTTGTTTTGAGGGAAGGAGTTGAAACAGTTTATGTCCGGATGTGAGCGGTCTGTAAATATTTTCAGAGCCCTCTTTTTGACTCGTGCAGTATACAGGTCCTCGATTGAAGGCAGGTTGGTAGTAATTGTTTTTTCTGCAGTTATTCTCTGTCATTTCCTTCTTCTTTTGCCCTCAATCTTTCCAAGCATTAGGCTCTTCTCCTCCTTCTCATTAGTTGGCCAAAGTATTTGAGCTTCATCTTCAGGATCTTCCAAAGAGCAGTCAGGGTTGATCTCCTCTAGGACTAACCAGTTTGATTACCTTGCAATCAAAGGGACTTACAGGACTCTTCAGCATCATAGTTCAAAGCCCTCAATTTTTTGGCACTCAGACATACATTGCAAATGGGGAAACCATAGCCTTGACTAAACACACTTTTGTTAGCAGGGTAATGTCTCTGCTTTTTAGTATGCTGTCTAGATTTGCCATAGCTTTTCTCCCCAAGAGCAAGCATCTTTTAATTTCTTGGCTATAGTCCCCATCTGTGGTGACCTTGGAACCTCAAGAAAATAAAATCTGTCATTACCTCCATTTCTTCTCCATCTATTTACCAGGAATTGAGAGGGCCAGATGCCATAATCTTAGTTTTCTTAATGTTGAGCTTCAAGCCTACTTTTGCACTCTCCTTCTTCACCTGCATCAAGAGGCTCTATAGTTCCTCTTCACTTTCTGCCATTAGAGTAGTATCATCTGCATATCTGTATTTCTCCTGGCAAACTTAATTCCAACTTTTGATTCATCTAGCTCTGACTTTCTCATGATGTGCTCTGCATATAAATTAAATAGGCAGGTGACAGTAAACAGCCTTGCCAAACTCCTTTCCCAATTTTGAACCAATTAGAGGTTCCAGGTCCAGTTTTCACTGTTGCTTCTTGACCCACATATAGATTTCTCAAGAGACAAATAAGATGGTCTGGTACTCCCATCTCTTTAAGGACTTGCCACAATTTGTTGTGATCCAAACAATTAAAGGCTTTAGCATAATCAATGAAGCAATGAAGCTTCCTACTTTAGCATTCCAATCCCCTATGATGATAAGGACATCATTTTTTGGTGTTAATTCTATAAGGTGCTATATGGCTTCATAGAACCAGTCAATTTCATCCTCTACAGCACCAGTGGTTGGGGCATAGACTTGGATTACTGTGATTGTTGAATGGTTTGCCTTTGATTTGAAATGAGATCATTCTGTCATTTGGGGGATTGTATACCAGTATTGCTTTTTCTACTTTTTTATTGACTATGAAGGCTATTCCATTTCTTCTGAGGGATTCTTGCCCACAGTAGTATACCTGATGGTCATCTGGATTAATTCACCCAATTCTGTCTATTTTAGTTCAGATGGACTAGATGTCAATGTTCAGTCTTGTCCTCTCTTGTTTGACCACGTCCAGCTTGCCTAGATTCATGGATCTTACATTTCAGGTTCCTATGAAGAATAGATCTCTACAGCATCAGACTTTCTTTTCACCACCAGATATATCCACAGCTGAATGTCCTTTTGGCTTTGGCCCAGTTGCTTCACTCCTTCTGGTGCTACTAGTACTAACCCTCTGATCTTCCCAGTAACATATTGGACACCTTCCATCCTGAGGGGCTCATCTTCCAGCATCATATCTTTTTGCCTTTTAGTACTGTCCATGGGGTTTTCATGGGAAAGATACTGGAGTGGGTTGCCATTTCCTTCTCCACTGGATCATGTTTTGTCAGAGATCTCTGCTATGACCTGTCTGTCTTGGGTGGCCCTGCACAGCATAGCTCATATCTTCATTGAGATAAGCAAGCCCCTTCACCACAACAAGGCAGTAATCCATGAAGGAGCTTCTTCCATTACCAGTGTAAAAGTACTGTCAAAAATAAAGAATAGTTGTTAATGTAGAAACAGATATAAAAGGAAGATGCCACAGGTAATTAGTGTGGTAATAAATGTACTAAGATAGTGCCTTCAGCTTCCCTAGAAATTAAAAAAAGAACTAATTTTGGTCCATTGCAAACACTGCATTCAATTAAAATACAATAATTTCTTTCAGCAGGTGCCCAGTAGGGTTGCCTGAATAACACATTTAATGCTTTTCCTGCTTTCCAAGCTGAAATTAATCAAGATTAAGCAGGAAGATACAAAGAGGGGAGAAAGATTTAACATTCTCTGGAAAGTTTAGACAATGGAACCTGTGAAATGCCCATTATGTTGGATGTGATGGAATATACACAGTTCTGGTATTCAGCCGGTTTGCACCGGTTCAGGTGAACCTGTAGCAAGGATTTGTCATGGGTCACCAAACTGGTAGTAATTTCTGGCTGGCTTTGCCCTGCCCGGGTCACCTGATTGCCGCTCACTCACTTGCCTCACCCGCTTGATGCTTGCTCACTCTGCCCCACCCGCCATATGTTCACCTATCCAGTCACTCCTTAAGGTATTTCTTTTTTTTCCTCTCCCAAAAATCATTTGTTCCTAAGATCAGCTGTGCTGGGATTTCCCTCACTTACTTAACTGCTTTGCCCAGGAGGCTTCCCTGAGGCCCAGGAAGGCAAAAAATGGAGAGGAGGCACAGCTCCCCTTGCCCTCTCCACTTTTTGCCTTCCTGAACCCCAGGGAGGCCCCAAAATGAAACATGGAGGGCTCTCCTATGCTCCATTTTCTGCCTTCCTGCATTCCATGCCCAAGGGAAGTCTTCTGGGAGCAAAAATGCTCCCCAGAAGGCTTCTCTGAGGCTCAGAATACCCAAAATGGAGCATAGAGGAGTGCTGCATGTCCCTCCTATCCTCCATTTTCTGTCTTCCTGAGCCCAAGGGAAACCTTCGGGGAGCAAAAGGCTCAAAAGGCCCGAAAAATGGGGGGCAGGTTTGCTGCAAAAAGCAAAAAAAAAAAAAACCATGTCTACCCAGTCACATGGCCATGTCCCCCTAGCCACGCCCCAGAGGTAGTATTCAGCAGGTTCTGACCAGTTCTGGAGAACTGGTAGTAGAAATTTTGAGTAGTTCAGAGAACCAGCAAACACCACATCTGACTGGAGATTTTACGGTATCCTTCCATTGCCACACCCACCAAGCCATGCCCACAGAACCAATAGTAAAAAAATTGAATCCCACCATTGGATATACAGATGAAGGACAGTCTGTCAAATAATCTGGTCCCTTGCTATGTTGGGCTTTAAAGTCAACCCCAACACTTTGAATTGGCTCCAGAAACAAACTGGTAACCAGTGTAGCACATGCAGCAGAGCTTTAACATGTAGAAATAGCATAGCAGCTAGGCTTATATACTGCCCCATAGTGTTTTATAGCACTGTCTATGCAGTTTACAATGTTGACATTATTTACACGGGAATGAAAGTATAAATGTCTCCCTGGCAAGTGAGCTCTTTTTCCCCAGCAAAACTCTGAGAGACCTAGCAGGGTGATTTCCCCCTAACTTTTCATTAACTACCTTGTAAGAATAGAATAGAATTCTTTATTCTTTATTTGCCATGTGTGATTGGACACACAAGGAATTTGTCTTGGTGCAAATGCTCTCAGTTTACATAAAAGAAAAGATACATTTGTCAAGAGTCAAGAATCATAAGGTGCAACACTTAATGATAGTCATAGGGTACAATAAGCAATCAAATCATACTAGAAAACAGTCAATATACAGGTGAAACTCAAAAAATTAGAATATCATGCAAAAGTTCATTTATTTCAGTAATGCAACTTAAAAGATGAAACTAATATATGAGATAGACTCATTACATGCAAAGCAAGATAGTTCAAGCCATGATGTGTCATAATTGAGATGATTATGGCTTACAGCTCATGAAAACCCCAAATCCACAATCTCAGAAAATTAGAATATTGTGAAAAGGTTCACTATTCCAGGCTCAAAGGGTCCCACTCTAATCACTAATTAAGCCATAACACCTGCAAAGGGTTCCTGAGTTTTTAAATGGTCTCTCAGTCTGGTT
The DNA here is from genome assembly GCA_033807585.1 of Hydrophis major. NCBI lineage: Eukaryota > Metazoa > Chordata > Lepidosauria > Squamata > Elapidae > Hydrophis > Hydrophis major. The sequence goes on along the minus strand of CM066331.1, from coordinate 158,079,913 downwards.
CAATAGGAAGCACAATCATGGGAAAAACTGCTGACCTGACAGTTGTGCAGAAAACCACAATTGACACCCTCCATAAGGAGAGAAAGCCTCAAAAGATAATCGCAAAACAAGTTGAATGTTCCCAAAGTGCTGTATCAAAGCACATTAATAGAAAGTTGTTCTGTTTCACCTTTCCTCTTTCCGAAAAGATGAAAGAGTACACATACACAAACACAGGCAGGCAAGCTGGCTTGGACTTCACAGAGTTAATTCTTTGGAACTGGTAATATTCTTGGCATTCCATCATGTCCTGCCTGCCAAGTCGAACTGATAGCAAATAAACTTTTACTCACAGAAAATCACAAGGCAGTCCACAAAGAAAATCTGTAAGGTTAAACTTTGTCCCATACAAAGTTTCAGGAGAAAACACACCCACTTTTATCCCCTGTGGGTCACTCTCTGACCCTCCCATGCCTCCTACGTTGCTGCTCACATTTCTCCCTATGATACTGCTTAGGATCGATCCAAGACTCCTCCTCTTCACTCCCTGTCAGGGGCTGGTCTGATATGCCTTCCTCCTGATGAATCTCAGGCTGTTCTTCTCAGTTGTCTGATAGAACCTGAGACATTATCAGGGAGGAAGGTCCTGGGGAGGAAGGCATTGCCAGAGAGGAAGGTCCTGGGGAGGTAGGCATTCCCAGTTCCTCCTCCTCATCTTCCAAGTCCTCTTCCTCTGACAACATAGGCTTGGGAATCGGGGCCACAACAGAAAGTTATGTGGAAGGGAAAAGTGTGGAAGAAAAAGGTGCACAAGCAGCAGGGATGACCGCAGCCTGGAGAGGATTGTCAGGAAAAGGCCATTCAAAAGTGTTGGGGACTTTCACAAGGAGTGGATTGAGGCTGGAGTCAGTGCATCAAGAGCCACCACACACAGATGGATCCTGGACATGGGCTTCAAATGTCGTATTCCTCTTGTCAAGATGCTCCTGAACAACAAATGTCAGAAGCATCTTACCTGGGCTAAAGAAAAACAGAACTGATCTGTTCCTTCTGATGAGAGCAAGTTTTGCATCTCATTTGGAAACCAAGAACCCAGATTCTGGAGGAACAATGGAGGGGCACACACTGCAAGATGCTTGAAGTCCAATGACTCATACACAAACCGGGTAAGACGATCTCCCATGCAGACGCCTTAAGCCGCTCGCCGTTACCGGAACCTGACACCGACCCAGCACCCACGACGACCACCCTCAGCATAGAGACTCTACCCAACCTGCCCATAACCGCATCAGACATTGCCCGACAGACTAATAAAGACAAATGTCTGGCGCGGGTGTTGCATTGGGTAGAGAAAGGGTGGCCGGAAAGGGACAACGACAAGTCCGTCAAAACATTCCGAAACCGGCAAACGGAACTCTCATTATTAAAAGGGTGCATACTATGGGGGGATAGGGTGGTCATTCCAGAAAAGCTACAAGGGAAGGTTCTGGAACTGCTACACGAGGGGCACCTGGCATCGTTAGGACTAAAGCCCTGGCCAGAAGTTACGCTTGGTGGCCAGGGATGGACAAACAAATTGAGACCTGGGTAGCAAGGTGCCAACGATGCCAGGAAACTAGGCCAAGCCCACCCACAGCACCCATTCTAGAGTGGGAAACCCCAAGGGGACCTTGGTCTAGGATTCAAATAGACTTCGCCAGGCCCACAAAAGGACACACCTTCCTTATAACAGTAGACGCTTACTCCAACTGGCTGGAGGTAAGCAACATGAAGACAACAACCACGGAGGCCGTGATCAAGGAACTTAGCAAGCTCCCAGACATTGTCGTTTCTGACAACGGGCCCCAATTCACCTCGCTGGAATTCGAAAAATTCAAAAAATTCTAGATTGTGCTGAAATGGATAAATTGAGGTTAAAATTAAAAGAGAAAAAAGAGTCGGAGTATCATGAAATTTGGTATAATTGGTATAATTGGTTGTAGAATAGAAATAAAGATAAAAGCAATAAGAAAATTATAGATAAAAGTATATGAATATATATAAAGGTATATAACTGTAGATATTTACATGAGATTGGTTTGTATAATAATTTGCATAATAATGATGACACGGTACTATTAAAATTAAGATCAATAAGTGTAAAAGGTGGAAAAGAACAATTAAAAATAATTGGGAAAAAAGAAAATGAATGAATGAATGAATGAATTTGGCATGTGAGAAACAATGAGCTGTGACAACAACTGTAAAAAGGGAAAAAAGAAAAAAAATAATAAAATTAAATTCAGAAGAAAGCTAAAAATAAAAGGTTTGACAGTGACCTAATCAGGTTAAGGAACCAAGTTTTACCCTTCTCCTGATCTTCCTTAGAAATGGATTTTAAACAGTTTTCAATGCACAGGCTGTCAAAGGCCTAGATGCAAACTGTTAATCTGCCCTTAAGATGCTGGCTGTCAAAGGGGCTGAGCATGATGCCAACTCTCTTTAAAAATCAAGCTCTTGGTAACAGAAGGGAGCCTCAAAAATACACAGCCAAGCTATCAAAGATGAGCCCACAGTGGGAAGCCCCAACACAATTTCAAAAAATTGAAGTATCCTGGTCTTCCATAATACCTCAGCAGTGCCATAGGCTGATAGCTTCCATTCCACACCATATTGAGGCAGTAACTGCCGCAAAAGGAGTCCAAACCAAGTACTAAGTACATATGCATGCTTATACTTTTCAGAGGTCCGATATCATTCTTGTTTTATTGATTGCATGTAATATTCTAATTTTCTGAGATTGTGGATTTGGGGTTTTCAAGAGCTGTAAGCCATAATCATCACAATTATGACAAATCATGGCTTGAACTATCTTGCTTTGTATTTAATGAGTCTATCTCATATATTAGTTTCACCTTTTAAGTTGCATTACTGAAATAAATGAATTTTTGCATATATTCTAATTTTTTGAGTTTCACCTGTAGATCATAAGGATACAAGCAACAAAGTTATAGTCATACAGTCACACATGGGAGGGGATGAGTGATAAGAAGTGATGAGAAGATTAATAGTAATAGTAATGTAGACTTTGTAAATAGTGGGACAGTGCTGAGGGAATTATTTGTTTAGCAGAGTAATGGCGTTCAGAGAAAAACTGTCCTGGTGTACTCTTTTGTGTCATTTTGAGGGAAGGAGTTGAAACAGTTTAGGTCCAGGATGTGAGGGGTCAATATTTTCATAGCCCTCTTTTTGATTCGCGCAGTATGCAGGTCCTTGATTGAAGATTGGTAGTAATTGTTTTTTCTTCAGTCCTAATTACTGTCCGAAATCTGTGTCTGTCTTTTTGGGTTGCAGAACCAAACCAGACACTTATAGAGGTGCAGATTACAGACTCAACAATTCCTCTGTAGAACTATATCAGCAGCTCCTTGGGCAGTTTGAGCTTTCTGAGTTGGCGCAGGAAGAACATTCTTTGTTGTGCTTTTTTGATGACATTTTTGATGTTAGGTGTCCATTTTAGGTCTTGTGGTATGTTAGAACCTAGAAATCTGAAGGCTTCTACTGTGTTGTCTAGTATTGTTAGAGGTGGTAGTATGGGAGGGGTTCTTCTAAAGTCTACCACCATTTCTATGGTTTGAGTGTGTTCAGTTCCAGATTGTTCTGGTTATACCATGAGGCAAATTGTACAACCACCTGTTTGTATGCAGATTCGTTGTTGTCTCGAATGAGACCAATCACTGTTGTATCATCTGCAAAGTTCAGTATTTTAACAGATGGATTGTTTGAGATGCAATCATTGGTATATAGGGAGAAGAGAAGTGGAAAAAGCACACAGCCTTGGGGGAGCCCTGTGCTAATTGTACAGGTATCAGTTGTGATTCTGCCTAGCTTCACCTGCTGCTTCCTGTCTGTTAGGAAGCTTATGATCCACTTACAAGTGTGTTCAGGTACCCTAGCTGGTTTACTTTAGTTAGAATAATGTCTGGAATGATGATATTGAATGGTGAAACTGAAATATATTTGGAGATTCAAGGTGTTGTAGGATGTAGTGCAGAGACATATTAACAGCATCATCTGTCGATCTATTTGCTTGGTATACAAACTGCATGGGATCTAACAGCGGATCCATGATCCTAATGTCCTATTGCTAATATTTTCATTTTAGTGTTAAAGATAAAATGCTCTGTAGCTTTTAAATGTCTGAGGTAGGGTTTTATTATTAAAGTAAGGAATAAAGAAACACAACCTCACCAAATTCCTTGATATATTTCCTTGATAATGATAATGCTGCAAGACATAAAATGAGGCATAAAGAATGCTGTATAGGAATTTGTCTTCCAACTGGTGTTTCCACCACTTTCATCATGCCATTTGTCCTTCATTTTATTTAAATTTCAACAGCATTCCATGTAACAAAAGAAAAAAAATCTCAGAATTGCAGGATGCTAAACAAATATGGAAGAAACTAGGAGATTTTTAGAAGAGGCAAGTACTGCTAAAAACAAAATTGCACATTGCATTGTCCAGTGTTACTTAGGAAAAGGGAAGGGAGGACTGGGATTTGGAAAATGGCTCCTGCCCATACAAGCCAGCATGTAAAACATAATGATCCTAGATAGTGCTAATTTACCAGCCTTGTTTGTACAGAGGCAAATTCACTTAAGCTGTGTGGCTTGAGTGAATCAGAACCATCCATTAGGACTCCACTTTATCAAATATGCATGAATATCACAGCAGACTTGGCATGTAGAAGTCTGCCCTTTCCTACTGGTAGCAGATAAAAGGCACTGTAGCATTTCAGTCTTATCTCTAAGGATCAGGTTATTGTAGTATTATTTTCACTGATACAATATAAATAATTGAACATTTTACCTCATTCAAGAATTCACCACAGATTTGCTATAACACAGAGAAAGAAAAAGCTTGTCTCAATCAGTGATGGCGGAAAACACATCTAAACTACAATCTACTGGTAGAAATCAACACTTTCCTTCCTTGCTTGCTTTTAAACTTACCAATGCAAAGTTCCTTCCAAATTTCTGCCATTGAATGTAATCCTTACCTGATGTGACCCATCATAGACATATGTAGTATTTCTGTTTTTCATCTTTTGATTATTTCCACCCTTGATCTTTCCTTCTAGCTGCTTTGAACTGTCTAGTTGTCTATCTAATGATTTGGAGATTTGATTTATCCCAGATTTGGAATTTATATAATATAACAAAGGGGACTTCCGGTTTGAAGGGCTTCGGCGACAGACAGAAATCCGCGATCATGCATGGTTTCTGTCTGGGCTCGCTGCTGGAGCATCCCGGGCCAGCTGGTTTTGGGGCTAAGCCATCCCGTAGATGTGGTGAAGAGGGGACAGACCACCAGCAGGGTCAAGGAGAGCTGCATCTCTCCTCCTCAGCTGGACATTATCCCTTTCCCGAAGGTGGTTACAGCGGTGGTCAGAAACGGCCACCACAAAGAAGAACTCGACTGGAAAAGAATGTGTAGGAGGAAAATAAGAAGTGAAAGTTTTGGCTGACTGGGTTAAATTGTAAAAGCAATAACCAAGGTACCCTGGAATTTAAACTTACAAAAAATAACATCGCTCCCAAAGAAGAGTCAGAAGCAGTGAAGGAAAATGAAAAGGGAAAGGTCTGGCTTTTTTTTTTCCTTCTCTCTCCTTCCCTATACTGACAACAAAGAGACTTAAATAAGAAATTGAAAAAATCCGCTTTGACATCAATAGGCAATTAAGCTGAAAATAAAACAAAATGCCAAAGGGATAATAAAGATTTCTGGACATTAAAAACTTTCTTTTTCATAAGCAGGAATGGAGAGAAAAAGAATAAGGGCAGGATCTGGAAGAGGGAGGAGACTGCCTGGAATTAAAAATAATCTAAAGTAAAACTTCAACAAGACTTCTAAAAGATACATTTTAACTGAAACTTTGCAACTAAATAGTAACCCCAGGAAGAGAAAGTGGGGCAAAAAAGAGCAAAAAAGAAACAGCTTGTGTGTATTTGGATTATTTGGTGATCTTTGGATTTTTGGTTATTATATTTGAATGACTAAAATCAATTGGGTGGTTGTTTTAAAATTTATACAATGGCACCACTTCTGGATAAATTGAAAATGGAACTTAAAAAGTACAAAGAAGATGCACAAGAAGGGAAGGGTTCTTTTGGCTTCGTCTTTCAATTCTTAGAAATGGAAATTTGGAACTATGAGAAACAACAAGAAAAGACTGCAAAACAAGAAGACTGGAACAAAGAAGAAGCCATCTTTAATGAACAAGTAATTCTATGTGGGGAAGAAAAAGGAAAGGGGGGAAAGAGAATGGAGAATTTAAGATTTAAATTCAAAGATTTAAAATCAAAGAAAAGAAAAATAATTCAAAAAAATAAGTATAATGCTGGAAAGCAACAGAAAAGGGGAATACAGAAGAGAGAAATAGAGGTAGAGAGACAAGGGGGTAAAAAGCGGAGAGAGAAGAAGAGAGGGAAGAAGGAAAGGAAAAGAAGTTACAAAGGACCGGAGCAAGATATAGAGAAACAGGACCTATTTAGAGATAATGGGTGAAAATCTAACTGAAAAAGGGATTCTGTAAAAGTACATAAGATTGTATTGTTATATTAGTAATAGAAATAACTTTAGAAAATTGGAAACAACGTATGATTAAAATGAGGGATAAAATAGTTAGTGTAATTTAGTGAAATATTTGTGAATAAAATAAGTGAAATAAAATAAATGAGAAAATTGAATTAGGAAGGAACAGGAACATTTTAATTAGTTATTGTTTTATAAAATATAAGTGAAGGGGGGGAATTAACTATGGAAATCTTATAATTTTCCCATAGAAGTATGATATTTAATTGAAAAGTAAAGATGTTAAGACTTTAATGAATATTAATATTAATGATAGAATTGAATTGGAATGGAATGTTGTTTTAATTATATACATTTATAATTTTTTTTTCTTTTTTTAAGAATACAGTGTGTATTTTAAGAATGCATCAAGCAGAATCCAAATGGAAGTTATGTATTAAATTGAATGTTACAATTTTAGGGAAAAGATATAAAGGCATTATACTCCAATCAGTAACTACAGGAGAAATTTTGTTTAACGAGAAAAGATAATAGATAATTGAAACAGGACAGACAAAAAATATAAATACAATGATTTAAATTGAGATGAGATAATTAAAATAAAATTGAGAAAAAAGAGGGGAGAAGCTATGCAGAAAATGAAAAATAGTAATAAGATATGGAATAGAACATAAAAATGAGCATGAACCTGAATTTGTGTCTGTACAAAGAAATGTAACCCGGGATTATGCTGCTTTCAAACAAGAAGTTTTATTTGTATTTTTGTTTCTCTTTGTGAAAACTCAAATAAAATTTACAATATATATATATATATATATATATATATATATATATATATATATATATATATATATATATATATATATGGATCTTTGGTTATTCGGGGTTTCTCCCGCGTAAGATTGGAAGTATCTAGGCAACATTTCGATGAAGTCTCATTCATCATCTTCAGGCTTGGTCTTCAGCTCTGTACTTCTCAGAGTGATGTGAGCTTGCAGCTGCTTCTTTCTTTTAACTTGGGTGTGACTTGATTGGGTGGGGGCTTGGCTGTGTTCTGATTGGGTGGGGGTGTGTTCTCATTGGTTGGGGGTTTCGCTGTGTTCTGATTGGTTGGGGGGTTGGCTGTGTTCTGATTGGCTGGAGGCGTGTTCTGTTCAGGTGGGGGCTTGGTAGTGCTCAGGTTAGTCTTAGTTGCTGGGAGATTTGAGCTGGTGAGCTGTGATCTTGCTGTTTGGCTTCGAGTTCGTGGTCGTGCTGCATCTTCATGGTGGGGGTCAGTTCGCTTCATGTGTGGCTCAGAGGGGTTTGAAGTGGATAGTGAGGCAGCTGCAGTGCGGCTTCTGGTCCGTAGTCGTGTCTCATCTTCTGTATGGCTGTGAGTCTGCTTTCTACATGGAAGTGTGGTGGTGGCATCTTGTATGGCTCTCAGGGGTATGGGTCTGGTGTCATTCTTCATGTTTGGTACTCGTCTGTTCATGAGGGCAGGTTTCCAAATGGCTGGTAGGCAGGAGGTATCATCTCGTTTATTCATGCTGTGTGGGTGTTTTTCTATCTCTATGGCTTCTCTGATTATTCTGCTGCTGAAGTGTTCGGTTTTGGCGATAGTTCTGGTATTTTTAAAGTCAATCTCATGTCCTGTGGCTTTGAGGTGTTGGACCAGGGAAGAGGTCGGTTCTTCCTTTTTGATGGAGTTCTTATGTTCTTCAATGCGTGCACTTATTCTTCTGTTAGTTTGTCCAATGTATGTGGTGGGGCAGGCAGTGCAAGGGATTTCGTATACTCCTTGATTTTTGAACGCGATTTTGTCCTTAGGGTTTCTTAGGATGGTGGATATCTTTCTGTTTGTGCAGAATGCTGTCTTAATGTTGTGTTTTTGGAGGATCTTGCTGATTTTTTCTGTAGTGCCTTTTATATATGGGAGGACGGCTTTGCCACTCTCTTGTTCTCTGTCTTGGATTTTGGTTGGGGTTTCTTTTTGGATTAGGTGGGTGATCTTCTTTCTTTGGAATCCATTGGCTATCAGCACACCGGTGAGAGTGTGTAGTTCGGTCTCTAGGTGTTGTTCGTTGGCTAAGCATTTTGTTCTGGAGATGAGTGTCTTGGTTATGGAATTGATCTGTGCTGGGTGGTGGTGTGAGAGTGCATGTAGATAGTGGTTTGTATGTGTTTTCTTCTGGTAGATGGTATGTCCTTGGGAGCCATTGGATTTTTTGTATACCAAGACATCTAGGAAGGGAAGTTGGTTGTTAGCTTCTGTTTCCATGGTGAATTATATTTTGGGGTGTAGGCTGTTGAGGTGTGTGAGGAAGTTGTTCAGTTGTTCTTTCCCGTGTGGCCAGATTATGAAGGTGTCATCTACGTATCTGAGCCAGAGTTTGAGTTTGTGATCATATTTTTCTAGAGCTTGTGTTTCAAAGTGTTCCATGTAGAGGTTAGCAATGACAGGTGAGAGGGGTGATCCCATGGGTGCTCCTTCTATTTGTTTGTATTTTTGTCCATTGTAGGTGAAGTATGTATTGGATAGGCAGTGGTTGGTCAGATCTAGGATGTGCTTGGGGGGGTTGTATTTGTTTTGATGGCTGTCAAGGCTTCTTTTATTGGCACTTGGGTGAAGAGGGATACGACATCGAAGCTCACTAGTAGGTCACTGGGTTGTAAGTTTTGTTTTTTTATGATCTCGATGAACTGGAATGACTTTCTTACATGTGAGTTGATGGATTCTGCATAGGGCTGTAGTTGTTTGGCGAGAAATTTGGCTAGGTTTTGTAGAGGTGAGCCTATGGAGCTGACTATTGGTCTAAGTGGGGTTCCTTCTTTGTGTATCTTGGGGAGACCATAAAGTTTAGGGCATCTGGATGATTTCTCTCTGGGTATGATTCTTTGCTGGATTTCTTCACTGATGGGGGAGGCTTTTATTTTGGATCTGGTGGTTTTTTCTCGGTAGGTGGTGGGGTCTGTCTTTGGGGGTTTGTATGTGGGGTCTTGGAGTAGGTTGGTTAACTTGGATTGGTAGTCAGATGTGTTCATAACCACTGTCATGTTGCCCTTGTCTGCTGGTAGGATTATTATGCTAGTGTCTTCTTTCAGGTTAAGTAGTGCGGTTTGTTCTTCTTTGGATAAGTTGCTTTTGGGTGGTTTGCTAGTGCAGAGGATGTTGGTGATTTCAAGTCTGATTCTATTAGCATCATCAGGGTTGGTTTTGGTCAGGCTGGTTTCAACTCCGCATATGATGGTTTCTGTGGGGATGTGTTTGGGAGCGACAGCAAAGTTGAATCCTTTAGAAAGGACCTTGGTTTCGGCTTCGGTGAGGATCTTGTCTGAGATGTTGTGCACTGTTTGTTTCATGTGTGGCTGTGAGGGGGGAGGAGTTGGTTTCTGGCATTGTTGTAGTTTTCTGAGTTTGTTGGTGTGTGTGTCTGTCTTGAGGGTGGTCTGTGTTTCGGCTCTCCAGACAGCGAGCTCTTTGGATTTGTCCCAAGGTGAATCTTATTGCTGAGTCTGAGGTGAAGTGTGAGGAGATCTTTGTTGATTTGGTCTAGGAGAAATCTTTTTGTGTGAAGTTCATTTCTAATTCTGTTCTTTTTAAGTTCATTTCTAATTCTGTTCTTTTTAGGATGCGTTTGGTGACTGCTGTGTTGGTGTGGAATTTCAGCTCATCAGCTCAAATCCCCCAGCAACTAAGACTAACTTGAGCACAACCAAGCCCCCACCTGAACAGAACATGCCTCCAGCCAATCAGAACACAGCCAACCCCCCAACCAATCAGAACACAGCCAAGCCCCCACCCAATCAAGTCACACCCACACTAGCAGTTAAAAGGAAGAAGCAGCTGCAAGCTCACATCACTCTGGGAAGCACAGAGCTGAAAACCAAGCCTAAAGATGATGAATGAGACTTCATCGAAACGTTGCCTAAATACTTCCAATCTTACCCGGGAGAAACCCCGAATAACCAAAGATCCACATACAAATACCCGCAAGAACCTCAGAAAACACACACACACACACACACACATATATATTCTTAAGTTTTTGCAGGTACTTATATGTATGGCATTCAGCTTTGTTCGGGTATTTTCCCATGTCATTGTAGTTGTGCTTTTAAAGTTGTAGCTGCTGAAACGTTGCTACAACTTTAAAAGCACAACTACAATGACGTGGGAAAATACCCAAACAAAGCTGAAAGCCACACACACACACACACACATGTATGTATATAAGTATGTATGTATGGCATTCAGCTTTGTTCGGGTATTTTCCCATGTCATTGTAGTTGTGCTTTTAAAGTTGTAGCAACGTTTCAGCAGAATCTCATCTGCCATCATCAGGCTTCTGTATAGTGTTCAGAAGCCTGATGATGGCAGATGAGATTCTGCTGAAACGTTGCTACAACTTTAAAAGAACTACAATGACGTGGGAAAATACCCGAACAAAGCTGAATGCCATATATGTAAGCACCGGCAAAAACTTAAAAAAACAAATACACACATATATGTAACAAAATACTATTTAAATACTAATATTTCTGAGCCATAAGAATAATGTAAAGTTTTCCATAGAATATCTTCTCTTTTCAATGCTAGCTTGTTAACCTCACAGTATATACAGTAGAAGCAATTTTTTATATTAATGTTCTTCATAGTGTAGAATACTTTCCCTTTAAAGAATGTCTGGTACCAATGCATGCAGTTTTTTCAGTATAATGAACCAGTTTTTGTTGGTTTGGTTTGGTTTGGTTTCTTTTACTCTTTTTTATGCTGTCATTTTAAAATTATGTTGTTATATACTTTGGTTTTATTTTTAGCTATCTGTATTACCCATTTTGACTGTATTTTGATAGAAAAGTAGTGTGTTAACTTCATAGAAGATGTGCTAACACTATGAGTGTTTTAACATTTAATAGAGCATGAATTTATTTGAATTAATTCATTTCGGCATGAAGTTGTCAATTTTCTATTCTTTGCATAAGTATTGCTGTTAGCAATGAAAAGAGGATAAGTGAGAAGCAAATATATGTAGGTTAGACTACTGCTGTGCATTATACTAAAAACCACTTGAAAGCTTCATTTGGTCAAAAATGTAGCAACTTGCATATTAATGTCTTCAGCATTAGGAAGACATTAAACTTTTTCTATAGGCCCTGTGCTGATTTCCTATAACATTCTGAGTGCATACTGTGTTATTGTTAACCTATAAAGCTCTGTATGGCTTGATTCCATGTCACTTTCAGGAGTGCATTACTTACTAAAATTGACCTGATCGTGGTAACAAGAAAAGGAGAGGCAAGGGCTGATATGTGGAGACACTTATTTTTCTTTAACAAAACCAGCCTTCTAGAAAGGTATCCCATTGGAATGTATATTGGTCCAACTTTACCTGTTTTCTAGAAGCAATTGAAGGTGGAAACTCTTGTGTTTCCAGTCATAACCACAGACAGTTGTGTTTCCAGTCATAACCGTAGTCCTAGAATAGATTATGGTCACGATCCAAGGTTCCACTATACAAATATATGCATGCTTATTTGAAAGCAGACATTTTTAAAGTAAGGCTATCAAATCGAATTTGCAAAAGTCCAGACAACCATTAGCAATAGCACTTAGGCTTATATACCACTTCACAGTGCTTTACAGTCCTCTCTAAGCAGTTTAGAGAGTTATCATATTGCTCCCAACAAACTGGGTCCTCAGAATTGAATGCAGAGTCAACCTTGAGCCGGTGAGAACTGCTGGCAGTTGGTAGTCAGTAGAATTAGCCTGCAAAACTGCATTCTAAGCACTGTGGCATCATGGCTCTTACATATGATCAGAAAGATTAGGAGAAGTCTTTTTGGCTGCCTTGTAATGGTCAGGTGGATTTTGTGACCCAATGGTAGCCCTACTTCTAATAATAGAAAAATTAAGGTAATAGAAAATAGCTGAAATAGGCCCAGTCATTGTTTTTTCTATTTTACTGATGTCCCCAACAGCATTAATGAAACAAAATATTAATTTCAGCAACTTGTTTTTAGTAATGAAACTAGATTGTGACAGTTATATTCAATATATAAGAATTTGTTTATTGGAAACAGAAAGGAAGGAAGCCCAAGCCAGGTTAATGGATATTAATTATATATATAGAATATATTACAAACACCGTGCCTTAAAAAATGAGGTTAGATTTCAAATATTCCTTCTGCCTCAATTATTTAGAACACACCATAATTCTTTCTATTTGAAGTTTGCCTTCAGTCTTTCCAGCAGTCTGTAATCTTTTATAGGGTTTTTCAAAGATAAAGGATATCTGCCAAAAATATACAATGAGGTAAGCATAAATAAAATAATATTTATGAAGCTTGAAAGGTTTTTTCTCTTTTTTTCCTGCCCTCTTATTCCCTTATGTCTACCTTTTTTCAGTTTATTCCAACAATTATCCAACTTTTTTATGCTTTCTTGTTTTTCTTTTGTAAGTCCAGTAAACCAAATATACAAACAGATTCCCACAGGTAGCAATGGAAGGCAAGAAGCTGTTAAGTACACATATTTCTTTTGCTACAAATCAGAAAGTTTGGTATGCTTTATTATGCTATTTGCTAACTTGTTCCTTTGTTTTTCAACTTTCTTTTCCATTTTTATCTTAAAGCTTAAGAAATTTAGTTGCAACTAAATTGGCACACCCGGCTGGCCAAATATTATTAATACAGCATGTTAAGTTCTGCGCATGGGCGCAAGAAGTGGAGACGAGACGATGAACAGTGAACTTCAACTCTTTATTTAACATTGTGGAACAGAGCAAAAACTACGGCAGCAATAGCCCTTTTTATAGGCAAGCTGCTGATCAAACAACCAATAAGAAACAGGAAGCGTTAGTTCCCTTAACCAATGAAAGAGGCCCGCTAATAGCCAATCAGATTCTCCTGAACAGACCAATCAGATGTCGTTATTATCGGCCAATCAGAAGTGCAGGGCCAGAACCCTGCACTTTTCTAAAACCTTTTCTAAAGGTTTTAATAATCTTTATTTAAGCACTTTTATTAATTCACAACACCCCTTCCCCTGGGTTCCGTTTAAGGGGTGCGGTGATATAATCTTTGAGGTAGGCAGGTTGTTTAGATTGTCTGTTAGATTTTCGTTGTCCCCCCCCCCCGGTACTTGTTTATAATCTTGTTTGGGCGGGACATTTTCTGGCGAGTAGGGTGCCTCTGGTCCTTCATTTAAAAACTCGGTGCTGCTAATGTCCTCGTTGTCCTCTAGCCTTTGTGGGCTTGCCTCTGACGAGGTGTCTCTTTCAGGCAAGTCCACCACCCTCTCTGATCTTTCTTTATGCATTAAGTCCGAATGCTCACTTCTTCCACTCGTGCTTTCTGCCATTTCGAACTCGGTCTCCTCAGCATCTCCTCTCCTCTCAGTTTGGAAGTTACTGGAGTTGCAGAAATGAGGTTGCAGTCTTGAACGCAGCTGATCAATATGGCACTTCCATATTCTTCCGTCGCGATATTTTACTCGGTACAACCTGGGTCCTGTGACTTGGATTACAGTTGCCTCGACCCACAAAGGATCACCAGAAAAGTTTCTAGCGAAGACTAAGTCACTGATCTGGAATTCGCAGCATTTCCCACTGGATCCGTGTGGTTTTTCTGGTTCGTATGATGGGTGTAGTCGGTCAAGGTGGGAGCGGAGTTTTCATCCCATTAACAATTCGGCCGGAGTCTTGTTGGTGATGCTGTGCGGAGTGATGCGTTGAAGAAAGAGTATCCGGTTAATCTTATCTTCAATATCGCCATAGTCCATTTTATGTAGGGTTTTTTTGACGAATTGTACCATGCGCTCGGCTCTTCCATTGGCCGCAGGATGCACCGACGAAGTTAGCGCATGGCGAATACCACGGTCCGCCAAATACTGTTCAAAAGAAAGCGTGGTAAACTGGGGGCCATTGTCGGATACCAGAACGCCTGGCACTCCATGGGTTGCGAATAATCTGTCCAATTTTCTGATGACGGATTCGGTTGTGGTACTTTTCATTTCATGGATTTCAAGCCAGTTTGAGTAGGCATCCACCGTTACTAGGAATGTGTGTCCTTTAGTAGGTCCCACAAAGTCAATATGAATACGGGACCATGGTCCCCTGGGTGTTTCCCACTCTGTTGGGGTTGCTTTCGGTGGGGCATTGCTAACTTCCTGGCATTTGCAACAAGTCTTTACCCAAGCCTCGATTTGCTTGTCGATACCCAGCCACCATGCGTAGCTTCGTGTGAGTGCCTTCATGCGCACGATGCCGGGGTGACCTTCATGCAAGGTTTTCAATACCGCTCATTGCAACCGCTCTGGGACGACAACTCTATCCCCCCAAATGATGCAGCCTTTCTGGGAAAACAGTTCCGTTTGTCAATTCTTGAAAGGACTGAAGTTGTCAGGGATTTGATCCAATGGCCATCCTCATTCGACCCAGCTAAGAACTCACGCCAAAACAGGATCACGTTTGGTTTCAATTGCGATATCTCGAGCTGTCAGTGGTGATTGAAGTGTCTCAATCTGGAGCGTTGCGATGGTTGCAGCTGGGTCGTCAATGGTTTCTGGAAGTGGTGCATGGCTTAGTGCATCAGTGTAGGGGATGGCTTTCCCCGGGTAGTGTTGCAGCTTATAATTATATGCAGCCAAGAATTCCGACCAGCAAGTCATTCTGGGAGATAATATATAAGGGGTTGGCTTGTCCCCCGCTATAATCCCCAGCAAAGGTTTGTGGTCGGTAACTATAGTAAAAACTCGCCCATAAATATATTCATGAAATCATTTAACAGCAGAAATGACAGCAAGACCTCTTTATCGATTTGACTATAGTTACATTCAGCTTTTGATAGCGTTTTTGAAAAGTAGGCAATAGGGGCTTCACTACCGTTTGGTAACACATGGCTCAAAATGGCACCCACTCCGAATGGTGATGCATCACATGTAATCGTTAAAGGCAAAGTCTCATTATACTGCATCAAAACAGCGTCTGAAGTCAATAAGTTTTTGCGTGTTCCTCTCTGTGACCCCAGACCCAGGTTGCCTTTTTGTCCAACAGACGATGTAGGGGCTCGGCTACGGTCGCTTTGTGGGGCAGGAACATGTTGTAAAAATTGATAAGGCCCAGGAAAGCTTGGAGATCAGTCTTATTTCTGGGCCTTGGAGCATTTTTGATTGCCCTTAGCTTGCTATCGGTGGGGTGAATGCCTTGTTTATCAATTAAGTACCCCCAAAATTCTACTTTATCCGTACACAGTTGACACTTATTTTTTTTTACTTTAAGGCCAGAGTCTTTAAATTTCTGGAGAACTAACCTCAGGCTCTCCCTTAGTATTTCTCTAGTCGGAGCAGCAATTAAAATGTCATCAAAATAAGGTACAACCCCTTTTATACCCTGTAGTATTCTCTCCATCAAGCTCTGAAAGATTCCTGGGGCCACGCTAACTCCGAATTGGAGTCGGTTGCACTTAAATGCACCTCGGTGCATAACAATCGTTTGTGCCTCTGCCGTTTTTTAATCTATAGGCAGTTGTTGGTATGCCTGTGCTAAATCCAATGTAGCGAAGACTTTTCCGCCCCCCAGGGAATGGAGAAGGTGTTGTACCACCAGTATCGGGTAAGCTTTCTGCTGAAGGGCGTGATTCAGGGTGGCTCGGTAGTCCCCACAAATTCTTAATGATCCATCCGGCTTGATGGGTGTTATGATTGGGGTTTCCCAGGGAGCATGGTCGGTTGGTTCTAACACACCCTGGGCAATTAATTTATCAAGCTGCTTGTCAATCTTTGGTTTAAGGCAAATGGAACTCGACGAGGCTTAAGGCGGATGGGAGCTACTTCGGGGTTAAGGTTAAATGATATCGGGGTCCCCTTGTACTCACCTAATTTATCTGTAAAAATGTCCTAGAACTCCCGGATGATGGCCTCTTCCCAGTCGTCGCTGTTGGTTTGGTGAATGCTGGCTACTTCAATTCCAAGTGGGGCGAACCATTGGAGGCCTAACAAACTAGGCCGATCCCTGTCGACTACGGTTAGTGGTAGGGATGCAGTTCGATTTTTAAATGAGACACGGACTTTGCTGGATCCAACGACTAGAATTCGATTTCCCTGATACTCCTTAAGTATGATTCTTTGGAATCTGAGGTCTTGCCGCTGGACGGTGGGAATTAATTGTTTAAGGGTCTTCCAGGAAACCATCGAGAGGGACGATCCTGAATCGACTTCCATCATGCAGGGCTGGTTTTCGATGGCGACCTTCACCCGGATCTTCTTGGCGTCTAATGATGAGGCATGACCAATCATAATGGTTTGGTGTGCCTCTTCTCATTTCGTTGACTGGGCTGGTGGTTTGTTTCTATAGGAGTGGTTGTTCCATTGGTGGGTTAAGTATTTCCCGATTCACAGGACGACTGTGGGCTGGCGGTAGTTGGTCACCCTCTGAGGTGGGTTGGATCCTTGCTTGCTTCTACAGACTCTTCCAATGTGACCTCTTTTCCCGCAAACATGGCAGAGCACGTCGAGGAATTTTCAGTCTGATCGTGGGTGGTTTGCCCCACAACCAGCGCATTGGTACTGCACTCTCTGGTTACATTGATGGTGTTGGTCTCGTTCAGACCGGAGCCGGTTGACCTCTCCTTCATCACTTTCTGATGATGATTCGAGGTCCTCGTGGTGGGCTGTCATTGCCTGTCCTTCCAGGTGAGATGAGATTTCGCCAGCGAGTTGGTGGAGCGGGGCGTGGGTGTGGTGCATTCGGGCAGCCGACTTCCTGGTTGCTTCTGCTGCAGTAGTGTCAGCGATGGCATCTGTAAGGCTAATGTCACCTTTCACCATCAGCTTACTTTGTATAGCTGGCGCATCTAATCCCAGAATTATTCGGTCTCTCAGGGCCTCTTTGAGGTCGGCAAACCTGCAGAGGCATCCCAAATTCTGGAGATCCGCAATGAAATCTGCTACGCTTTCTCCCTTCCGCTGGTCTCTCTGATAAAATTCATGCCTTCGAACAAGCGTTGGTATGGTTGGTGCATTGTGGGCCCGTAGAAGGGGCTCGAGGACGTCCCAGTCCATGGACTTCACCTCAGCCGGTTTGGCTAGTGCCTTGGCCATCTTAAACATGGTCGGCCCGCAGTGAGTTAGGAATACAGCTCGCTTCTTTCCGGTAGTGGCATCCTTCAAGTTGTTGGTCTCCAGAAACATCTGGAATCGGTCCATATATGAGTCCCAGTCTTCTTGTGCCGGGTCAAATGGAACGGGTGGTATGACGCTGCTAGACATGGTTCAGCCATTGGTGCATCTTCAGCCACTTGCTCTGTTTAGTGCTCTGTAGTGCTCAATCAGCTCTGACGTCTCCACATCCCATCCTCGTCGCCAGTGTTAAGTTCTGCGCATGGGCGCAAGAAGTGGAGATGAGACAATGAACAGTGAACTTCAACTCTTTATTTAACATTGTGGAACAGAGCAAAAACTATGGCAGCAATAGTCCTTTTTATAGGCAAACTGCTGATCAAACAACCAATAAGAAACAGGAAGCGTTAGTTCCCTTAACCAATGAAAGAGGCCCGCTAAGAGCCAATCAGATTCTTCTGAATGGACCAATCAGATGTTGTTATTATCGGCCAATCAGAAGTGCAGGGCCAGAACCCTGCACTTTTCTAAAGGTTTTAATAATCTTTATTTAAGCACTTTTATTAATTCACAACACAGCACACTACCTCAAGTGTCACCACCAACTGCTTGCCAGCAGAACTTCTAATGGGCCACTGGTTGTAAACTACCCTGGACGGGTTTCACCCAAATTATGCACCGGCTATGACCTTAACTTCCACCAGCCGGCCCAGATCTTTTGTTGAAAATGACCTGGTCTATGCCAGGAATTTTGCTGGCCAACCCTTGTAGGTCCCCGGCCAAATAGTTACAATGACAGTGACAGGCCCAAAATCCTATAGGGTCTAGCTTCAGGATGGCCGCATATGGCGCTGCCATATTGATCAGCTAAGGGGATGTTGGAGTACTACTACAGATTGCCAGCCCAATGGAACCAGACCAGAGGATCCCCAGTCTACTGATGCGAGGCCCTGTAGACCTGACAACGAAGCTGACCTACTGTGGGAGATGTCCACACCAAGCCTTGGGTCACTGGAGGCCAAGGTTCCCTCATTGCCGCCCTTGGAAAAGCAGAATCCAGCAGAAGATCCTCCTCCCTCGATGTCTCAAGCTGAACTGCGTAGATCAGGGTGTTTGCGGAGGTGCCCCACCTACTTAAAGGACTATGCATGCTCCATTCTGGGAGAAAGGAGTATTGCGTTCTGAGACAGTTTTCCTCTGGTCTGTGTTTCCAGCAAGAACACATCCTGCTCCTATTGGCTGAGCTGTTTGACAGCTGAGTATAAAAGGGAGCTGTCAAATGGCATCAGCTGTTGCCTGTCAGCTGGCTGCCCTGTTAGTTCGCTGCAACTGCGGCAACCCTTTATGTTAAGTGTGGAGCATGGGTACGAAGAATGGAGACGAGCCAGTGAAATAGTGAACTTCAAAACTCTTTATTAACATGGTGTGACAGCTCAAACTGGATGGCTGCTATAGCCTTCCTTATATAGGCAACTAATTAACTATTCAACCAATGGCAACCTGGGAGTGCTAGCTCCATTAACCAATGAGAACAGCTTGCTAATGGCCAATCAGATTCTCCTGAAAGGAACAATCTGATCTCGCCATTTAACAGCCAATCAGAAGTGCAGGGCCAGAACCCTGCACTTGACTTCAAACTCTAGATTACTTTATTAAGCATTTATTCATTCACAACACTTTATTCTTTTAAAAATAAAGTTTGCTAAAGTTCATGCTTGTATCGCCTCCATTATTCCCACCCCCTATTTAATATGATTAATCCTAATATTCATTATTATTAATATAAATGAAGCACTAAAGGAATTTTTTTGAGTCAAATAATCTGACTCATATAACAGCTGTGTGATTTCCTAGTGCAGAGGTGCGAAACTCAATTTTATTGAGGGCCGATCAGGACTGTGGTTGACTTTGGGGGCTGGCCGGCAGTGGCTGACTAGGTGGGTGTGGCTGACAGGGTAGGCATGGCTGACTGAATGGGTGTGGCCAGCTTGACAATACTTTCCAAACTGCTGGCATGATTCCTCTTCACATTGGGTAGACCAGGCTGAAGCCACACTGGCCAATATTTCCTCTTCACATTGGGCAGACCAGGATGGCCCTGCAAGCCGGATGCAACCACATCACAAGCTGGATCCAGCCCATGGGCCTTGAGTTTGACATCCCTGCCCCAGTTAATTTTTGTCTGTCCATGGATTACCTCCTCCGTATTATCAATGTGCTACACTAATTAGGTGACCCCATACACAGCTCCTTCCAGAATCAAATATTTGAAAGGAGAAACACATACATACAAAACTTGATGTTCACAAAGAAGTTTAGTCCTATGTTCAATTTTAGTTTAGGCTGAAAGATTAGAAATACTAGAAATAAGGAAATGATTCGTATGCTAGGCTACTTCATTACTGCAAAATACATATTTTTATCAGCATTTTAGCAATAGTTGAATCATGTAAAGATGTTCAGACTACTGCCTATGGGAATAACTCTTTTACTGCTAATCATGCTAGTGGAAAAAAAGTCTTTATGCTATCTTGTGCATTTTAGCATATGCTGAATCAGTCTTTCAAATACTTACAGATTGGTGGAGTAACATATTTTCTGAACAGCTTTTGCAACATTTATATTTTCCCCTTTTCCCAACTAGAATATGGAGAAAATTGAATACATTTCATCATTTTAAATATCCGTGTTTTTAGGATAATTTGGCTATAGAATTGTTCTGCCCATCTTTATTATAATTTCCACAATTGCTTTCACTTTTTGGTGATTATTTAGTCTGAAGGACAAATTTGTTATAGAGAAAAGATAAACAGACAGATAATCAGAGTTGGAAGGGATCTTGTAGATCATCTAGTCCAGCCCCCCACCCAAGCGGGAGACCCTACACCATTTCTGACAAATGGCACCCCAATCTCTTCTTGAAAATCTCAAGTGATGATGCTCCCACAACTTCCGAGGGCAAGCTGTTCCATTGGTTGATTGTTCTCACTGTCAGAAAGTTTCTCCTTATTTCCAGGTTAAATCTCTTCTCAGTTTCCATCCATTATGCCTTGTCTGGCCTACAGGTGCTTTAGAAAATAGCTTGACCCCCTCCTCTCTTTGGCAGTCCCTCAGTTATTGGAAAACTGCTATCGTGTCTCCCCTGGTCCTTCTTTTCACTTAGACTAGCCATGCCCAGTTCCGGTAACTGTTCTTCATATAACAATTCAATTCAACTGTTCTTCATATAACAATTGTTTCAAAGAATTGCATTATGCTGGCTGTTTAGTCTAAAATTAAACATTTGTCATTTATGGTTCATATCAATTTAAACAAACTGACCATTTTGTTTACATCCATCCCTATGAATCAACAGTTAACAATAAACCAGCAATTGTGTATATTGGTTTGAAAAGATATTTTTCAATATGAGAGATAAGAAGAAAATATATACTTTCTCATAAGCTAATACAGTCCTGTTTTTCTCAGAAACGTGACCTATCTTGCTTACAATGCCTTGTTAATCCTTATTGCTGATCTGGTTTATGCTCTTTTTTTTTTTTTTAAACAAATTTTATTAATTTTACATAGAACACAAACAAAACTAAAAGATCTTTTCTGAAGGTTGTCTGATCCCGGGTTGAAACTCTTCACACAGACACAAATTCAAACATCATATTCACTTTATATATCCTTCCATATCTGATTATCATTTTCTTTTTTATATTATATATATAAACCATTTTTATCAATTTGATATAAACAATGCACAAGGCATAACAGCTTATAAGTTCTTTTCTAAGAAAAAATAATAAAAGAAGAAAACCAATAGAACATAACAATCCCAAATTATAGTATCAATACTTTGTCTATTTAACTTCATATCTTATCCCAACTTCTCCTTTTCATCCAAATTATTTATTAATTAAATTTTTTTTTGCCTTTTTTCAATATACAAAATCCAAAAAAAACCATAACAAAACCTTTATATATCCTTTCATATCTTATTACCATTTTCAATAATATTCTTTGTCTGTTCTATTTCCAACTATCCATTTATCTTTTTTCTTTTATTATACTTCTCCTATACACCAATTGGAGTAACGTCTATAACTCATTACCCTAACTTAAAAGTACTTCATATAACAATTTTTCTTGGGATTCTGTTTAAAAGATTCTAAGATTACACAATGAATTTTATACTCTAAATACACATATAAAAAACACAATCTTATGTACCCTCCAGAATCCCTCTTTTATCCTAAATTAAATTCACCCATTGTCTCTGAATAAACTTTTTTTCTTTAGATCTTGCTTCCCCCCATTGAGGCTTCTCCTCCCCCCCTTTCTCTCTTGCTTATTCTTCTCCTTGCCCTTTTTACCCCTTTGTCTTTCCTCCTCCCTTTTCTTACTCCCTTTCCTTTGCTTTCTAACCTTGCCTCCACCTTTCCGCTCATTTTTCTCTTCTTTGGTTGTTTTTATAATTCTTAAAATCCCCTTTTTCTTATCCTTTTTCTCCTCCTCCCCGGAAAGAAACCATTGTTCATCAAAGATGGCTTCTTCTTCCTCTTCTTCTTTATCCCAGTCCTTCTGCTGCGTAGTCAACTTTTCATAAGTACATAACGCCATTTCTAAGAATTGAAACAAAGTGCCCAAAGTATCTTCTTTTTTATATTTTTGATATTCAGTCTTTAGTTCATCCACAAGCGATGCCATTATGAAAAAAGAAACTTTTCCCAAAACAACCACAAATATTTTTAATCAAGAATAATTCAAAAAAAAATTCCAAAAATCAATACTTTTCTTCCTTCTTCTCTTTCTCTTTCTGGGGTTAATGTTTAATCAAAGAGGTCCAATTACCATATACCTTTCTTTGGGATTCTAGGCAATCTCCTCCTTTTTCAGCTTCTGCTCCAATTTTTTTTCCTCTCCCTTCCCACTTGCAATATCAATTTTAAATAATCAGAAATCCATACCTCCAACAAGGGTTTTCCGATTTCTTAAGTTTTTCAATGTCCAAAAACCCTTTTGTCCCTTAGCTTCAACTCTCAAAACAATTCACTTTCAATGTCCAATATGTCCAAACATATCTGCTGTTTCCATGGGGTGGGAGAGTGAAGAAAAAAAAAAGTTCCCTTTAACAGCTTCTCCGCTGCTTTCGCTCTTCTTAGGGATACAATGTATCCTCCAGCAATTCAAACAGCTCAGTTCCAACCAATTTTAAAGATGTTACTTGACCCGGCTCAGACAGCACTTTCACTTTTCTTACTTCCTCCAGCGCAATCTTACCCGGTTGCTGGCTTCTTTGTGGCGGCCATTGCTGACCGCCGCTCCACCGCCTTGGGAAAAAGGGGTTTTTCCGGAGGAGGAGGGGGTCTGCGACACCCCCAACCCCCTGTCCGACTCCCCTCTCTCTTCAGCTGTCCCTACAGGGCAGCCATATCCCCCTGACCCATCTGGATCGGGGGTACCTCGGCGGCTAGCACAGCAGGAATCGCGAGCTGTCGCGAATTCCTGCTGCCCCGAAGCCACGCGAAACTGGACTGGTTTATGCTCTTTTATCTAAGCAGGAAAAAAAAGAATCAGAGATAATGCTTTATAAACTAGAAAGAATATATATTGCTAGGGTGAAAACATGTTTAATATGATTGCTTGGAAATAATTTCATTTTTAATGGCTCTTCATTTCATTTCCAATGACCCTTCAATGACCCTAGAAAAGGAGCTATAATATTTCCTTATTTGATATTTAATGTCAGTGAAAAATAATTGGATACATGTCCACACAGCTGTTTTTCCAAGATGAATCCTAGACCATGCTGAAAACAGAGTGGAGCAGGAGCAAATAATGAAGGAACAAAGAGCAGCTTCAGAAGTGGTATTTTGTCAGAAGCAAATTGGGTGCGTAGAGAATTTGTAATTTTTCTTTTAAAAATTGTATAATATTTGGTTTAGTTTTGAGATAGGCTTGGCCATTATGTTTCATTTTAAACATAACTAAGAATTGGTGTAAAATAAAATTTACTGAATATTGAGATTTCAAAGCTACCTAGATTTTAAATAATTAATCTTCTGTCTATATTTTATATTAAGATTCTATTTATGCATGTATTATAACCATTTGTATTCTCCTTGTCAAAATACATGGAACGTGCTGGTATTGTAAGGAAAAACAAAGTTCTGAGCTTGGGAAAAATACGTTTTTAATATATGCTATACATAATTCTTTTTATTTCTGAGTTAAAATCTAACATACCAATCTGCAACTCTGTTTCCTCATGCAGATTATCTGATTAACTATCAAACTGATTGAAGACTATTATTTTTACCTGATTCTTGTAAAACAAGAATAAATTATTCTCTAATAAGTAACAATTAAAATACAACAAGTCATTTTGCCAAATTAATATCAATATCTCTTGATACAGTATAGTTGCTTAAGAGAATAAAGCAGAAGATATATTCCAATGTCAAAGTATTGTACTTCAGTGTAAAAAGGCAGGATATAATAAATAAATTGTATACAAATAAATATAAAAGTAGATTGTGCCAAGAATCTATAACATGAATGGATTTTGCTTATCTAGAAATTATAATATTTAACCTGTTCTATTTTTTAATTATGCTTCTTTATTGTTTAAAACAGTGAAGTTTGGGAACTGCATCATCTAGGTCAGGGGTCCCTGGACAGCAGCCCAGCACCAGGCTGTGGCCTATTCGTAACTGGGCCATGTGAGCAGCAGCTGGCAGCAGAGGTAGTATTCAGCAGGTTCTGATCAGTTCTGGAGAATCAGTAGCAGAAACTTTGAGTAGTTCGCAGAACCAGCAAATACCCTTTCTGACTGGAGATTTTACAGTATCCTTCCCCTGCCACACGCACTAAGCCATGCCCACAGAACCAGTAGTAAAAAATTTTGAATCCCACCACTGACTGGCAAGCATGCAGAAATGATTGCTTCTCCAGTGTTATGCATGTGATAATTTTAGATTTGAGTACTTCTTCTTAATTTATGAATCTTAGGTCTAAATGTCAGTTTGTATCTAGAAGTACACATTTAATAGCATTTACAAAGTTATAATATCAGGATTAGTAATAGTTTTTGATAATGCCTATGTTGGATCTCCATTTCACCCAAAAGCTGTATACTTTTACATTAAAAGTATACTTTAATACTTTTAAGTTTTACATTAAATATGTACTTATACATTAACATATAAATGGCTTCTACTCTAGTTCTAGGATCATTTGGGAAGCCTGATAACAAGGCTTTTCACTTTGTAATGAATAGTGATGTTATTTACTGTAATTCAGTATATACTGTAATACATACCAGTGGGATTCAAGCGGTTCATACTGGTTTGGTAGAACTGGTTGTTACAGTTGCCGGTAGTTCAGAGAACCAGTAAATTGGGCCTCTGGCTGGCCCCACCTGCTTCTCGACTCCTGCCCAGTCAGTCCCTATCACACATGCGCAACATCATGTGCATGCGCAACATGCCTGCAGCTTGCTTTTGCCCAGCTGCCAGGCCAGCCATTGCTGCCTGCCTTTCACTGTGACAGAGCAAAACGCTTGCAAGTTCCCCTCCCTTTGAAAATGGCTCCTGGGCAGCAGAGAATCAGCCTGGTTGAATCCTGTTTGTCTCTGCTGCCCAGGAGCCATTTCTGAAGGGAGGGGTGTTAAGTTCTGCGCATGGGTGCAAGGAACGGAGACAAGTCAGTGAACAGTGAACTTCAACTCTTTATTAATCATTCTGAACAGAGCAAAACCCTAGGGCAGCAGCAGCCCTTTTATAGGGCAGGCTGCTGAACTATTAGCCAATGAGAAACATGGAAGTGTTAAACCCTTCAACCAATGAGAGTGGCTTGTTAACAGCCAATCAGATTCCCCAGAACGGACCAATGCGATATCGCTATTATCGGCCAATCAGAAATGTAGGATTAGAACCCTGCTTTTCTTAAGGTTTGTTAAAACTTCATTTAAGCGCCTTTATTAGTTCATAACACCCCTTCCCCCCGGGTTCCATTTGAGGGGTGCGGTGACGTAATCCCTAAGATATGTAGGTTGTTTTAACTGTCTATTAGATTTGCGCTGTCCCACCGGTTCCCGTCTGTAGTCCGGTTTCGGCGGGACGTTTTTGGGCATATCTGGTACAGGCAGTTCCGCATCCTCACTGGACGACTCGGTGCCGCTAATTCTATCGTTGTTGTCCTCCAATCTTTTTGGGCTTGCCTCCGTTGAGGTATTCCTCTGTGGCGAGGCCAATCCCCTCCCTGATTCTTCTTCATGTATCGTGCCCAATTGCTGACTTCCTTCAATTCTGCTTTCCACCATGTCGAATTTGGTTTCTTCGACATCCCCTACCCCCTCAGTTTGGGAGTCACAGGAGTCGCGGGAACTGGGTTGTAGCCTGGAGCGAAGCTGATCTATATGGCGTTTCCATATTTTTCCATCCCAGGTTTGCACACGGTACGATCTGGGCCCGGTGGTTTGAATTACGGTTGCTTCGACCCATAATGGTTCGCCGGAGAGGTTTTTAGCGAAAACTAAGTCGCCTACCTTGAACTTGCAGCATTTTCCGCTAGATCCACAGGGTTTCTCTGGCTCGTAGGACAGGTGGAGCCGGTCGAGGTGGGAATGGAGCTTGCGTCCCATCAACAGTTCAGCTGGAGTCTTGTTGGTGATGCTGTGCGGAGTGATGTGTTGGAGTAGGAGTATTCTGTTAAGTTTGTCATCAATGTCCCCATAGTCCATTTTGTGGAGAGTTTTTTTTTAACAAATTGGACCATGCACTCGGCCCTGCTGTGAGCCGCAGGGTGCGCTGGCAAAGTTAGCGCATGGCGGATACCCCGGTCTGCTAAGTATTGTTCAAATGCCAGGGCAGTGAACTGGGGTCCGTTGTCAGAGACCAGGACATCTGGCAGCCCATGCGTTGCGAATAGCCTATTCAATTTTCGTATGACGGAATTGGTTGTAGTATTCTTCATTTTGTGGATCTCGAGCCAGTTGGAATAGGCATCCACTGTTAGGAGGAACATATGTCCCTTAGTAGGTCCCGCAAAGTCAACGTGGATGCGGGACCACGGCCCTCGGGCGGTTTCCCATTCTGTTGGAGTTGCTCTAGGTGGGGCACTGCTGACTTCTTGGCACTTTAAACAAATCTTTACCCAGGCTTTGATCTGCTTGTCGATGCCCGGCCACCACGCATAGCTTCGTGCGAGCGCTTTCATACACACGATGCTGGGGTGACCGTCATGCAATGTTTTCAATACTGCTCATTGCAACCGCTCTGGGACAACGACTCTATCTCCCCATAGGATGCAGCCTTTTTGTGAAAAAAGTTCTGTTTGCCGGTTTCTGAAAGGGGTGAAGTCATCAGGGGTTTGTTCTACTGGCCATCCTCGTTCAACCCAGCTAAGAACTCGCGCCAGGACAGGATCTCATTTTGTTTTGATCGCAATGTCTCTGGCTGTTAGCGGTGGTGAATGTAGCATTTCAATCTGGAGTGTCGTAAGGGTTGGAGCTGGGTCCTCGACGGTTTCCGGAAGTGGGGCACGGCTCAATGCATTAGCATGGGGAATGGCTTTCCCCAGGCGGTGTTGTAATTTATAGTTGTACGCAGTTAAAAACTCCGACCAGCAAGTCATTCTAGGTGACAATATATAGGGGGTTGGCTTGTCTCCCGCTATAATCCCTAGCAAAGATTTGTGATCAGTAACAATAGTAAAAACTTGTCCATACACATATTCATGAAACCGTTTCACAGCAGATACAACAGCAAGAGCCTCTTTGTCGATTTGGCTATAGTTACGTTCAGCCTTTGATAGGGTCCTTGAAAAATAGGCAATAGGGGCCTCACTACCATTTGGTAACACATGACTCAAAATAGCTCCTACTCCAAACGGTGACGCGTCACATATAATTGTTAAAGGCAAAGTCTCGTTATACTGCATTAAAACAGCATCTGAGATTAGTAAGTTTTTCACTTGTTGGAATGCATGGTCCTCTCGGTGTCCCTAGACCCAGGTTGCTTTTTTGTTAAGAAGTCTATGTAGGGGCTCAGCTACAGTCACTTTCTGGGGCAAGAAGATGTTGTAGAAGTTAATGAGCCCCAGGGAAGCTTGGAGGTCAGTCTTATTTCTGGGTCTTGGGAGTTTTTGATTGCTTTTAGTTTGCTATTAGTGGGGTGAATGCCTTGTTTATCGATTAGGTACCCCAGGAACTCTACCTTATCTGTACATAGTTGACATTTATTTTTTTTAACCTTAAGGCCAGAGTCTTTAAATTTCTGGAGAATCATTTTAAGACGCTGTTCTAGTACTTCTCTATTCGGGGCCGCAATTAAAACATCATCAAAGTATGGCACGACCCCCTTGATCCCTTGCAAGAGTCTCTCCATCAGACTTTGAAAAATCCCTGGGGCTACGTTCACTCTGAATTGGAGTCGGTTGCACTTAAAAGCACCTCGGTGTGTAACGATTGTCTGTGCTTCTGCGGTTTTTTTATCTACAGGCAGTTGTTGGTACACCTGTGCTAAATCCAATTTAGCGAAGAGTTTCCCCCCCCCCCCCCCAGGGAATGGAGAAGGTGTTGTACCACCAGCACTGGGTAAGTGTTCTGTTGAAGGGCGTGATTAAGGGTGGCCTGGTAGTCCCCACAAATCCTTAACAATCCATCCAGTTTGATGGGTGTTACAATTGGGGTTTCCCAATGAGCGTGGTCTTTTGGTTCTAAAACACCCTGGGCTATTAATTTATCGAACTGCTCGTCAATCTTTGGTTTAAGGGCAAAAGGTACCCAACAAGGCTTAAGGTGGATGGGGGCTACTTCAGGGTTAAGTTAAATTATATCGGGGTTAAATTATATCCCCTTGTACTTGCCTAGTTTATCTGCAAAGACGTCCTGGAATTCCTGGACAAAGACCTCCTCCCAGTCGTCGCTTCTGGTTTGGTGAATGCCGGCTACCTCGATCCTGAGTGGGGCGAACCATTGAAGGCCTAACAAGCTAGGCCGGTCATGGTCGATGACGGTCAGTGGTAATGACGCAGTATGATTTTTGAATGATACTTGGACTTGGCTGGATCCAACGACCGGAATTCGGTTCCCCTGATAATCCTTGAGTATGGTTCTTTGGGCTCTGAGGTCTTGACGCCGGACGGCAGGGATTAATTGTTTAAGGGTCTTCCAAGAAACCATCGAGAGGGATGATCCTGAATCGACTTCCATCACGCAAGGTTGGTTTTTGATGGCGACCTTCACTCGGATCTTCTTTGCATCTAGTGATGAAGCGTGACCGATTGTAATTGTTTGGTGTGCCTCTTCTCGTCTTGTTGAAATGGCCAGTGTTTTATTTCTGTAAGAGTGGTTGTTCCATTGGTGGTTCAAATGTTCCCGACTCACAGGACGATTCCCTGTGGTCTGGCGGTAGTTGTTTCCCCTCTGAAGTGGGCTGGATCCTTGCTTGCTTCTACAGACCTTTCCGATGTGGCCTCTTTTCCCACAGAAATGGCAGAGTGTGTCGAGGAATTTGCAGTCTGATCATGAGTGGTTTGCCCCACAACCTGCGCATTGGTGCGGTAGTCTTTGATTCCACTGGTGGCGTTGGTCACGTTCAGACCGGAGCCGGTTGACCTCCTCCTCATCACTTTTTGATGGCGATTCAAGGTCCTCATGGTGGGTCGCTGTTGTGTGCCTCTCTAGGCTTGGTGAGGTATCGCTGGCAAGTTGACGGAGCAGTGCGTTGGTGCGGCGCATTCGGGCAGCCGACTTCCTGGTTGCTTCTGCTGCAGTAGCGTCCTTGATGACATCAGCAAGGTTGATGTCCCCTTTTGCCATGATCTTGCTCTGTATTGTCTGGTCATCTAATCCCAGAACTATTCGGTCCCTCAGAGCTTCTTCGAGGTCAGCGAACCCACAGAGGCCTCCCATGTTCCGGAGATCCACGATGAAATCTACAACGCTCTCTCCTTTCTGCTGGTCCCTCTGGTAAAATTCATGTCTTCGAATAAATGTTGGTACGGCGGGTGCATAGTGGGCCCGTAGAAGGGGCGCGAGGATGTGCCAGTCCATGGTTTTCACCTCAGCCGGTTTCGCTAGTGCCTTGGCCATCTTAAAGATGGCAGGCCCGCAATGGGTCAGGAACACCGCTCGCTTTTTCCCCATAGTGGCATCCTTCAAGTTGTTGGTCTCCAGAAACATCTGGAACCGGTCTATGTAAGAGTACCAGTCTTCATGTACCGGGTCAAATGGAGTGGGTGGTATGGCGCCGCCGGACATGGTTTCTATTGTTGATGCACCTTCAGCCACGTGCTCTGTTTGGTGCTCTGTAGTGTTCAGTCAGCTCTGATGTCTCCGCATCCCATCCTTGTCGCCAGTGTTAAGTTCTGCGCATGGGTGCAAGGAACGGAGACAAGGCAGTGAACAGTGAACTTCAACTCTTTATTAATCATTCTGAACAGAGCAAAACCCTAGGGCAGCAGCAGCCCTTTTATAGGGCAGGCTGCTGACCTATTAGCCAATGAGAAACATGGAAGTGTTAAACCCTTGAACCAATGAGAGTGGCTCGTTAACAGCCAATCAGATTCCCCAGAACGGACCAATCCGATATCACTATTATCGGCCAATCAGAAGTGCAGGATTAGAACCCTGCTTTTCTTAAGGTTTGTTAAAACTTTATTTAAGCGCCTTTATTAGATCATAACAAGGGGAACTTGCAAGCTTTTTGCTCCTGCTGGGAGAGGCTCTTCCAGCAAGAGCAGGTGAGAGAAGCAGCCAAGAGCTGACACAAGCCTCTCCACTGATCTGCTTGCTCACAGGTAAGCCTACAAGTTGCGCTAGGCCTTCCTTCACTGTCCCTGGGCCTCTTGTGACTATCTCCAGGGCTCCCCAGGCCTCCCACCAACCCTGGGCTTGGCTGGCTGGCTTCCCCACTGGCACGGCCCTATCCTGCCAGCAGTGCTGTCTGTGGCCTACCTATCTGCCCTCCCATCCTTGGGCTCAGCTGGCTGGCTAAGCCACCATGCAGCGCTCTCCCAGCTCTGCCACGTGGCAGTTGTGGTGGAGCAAGCTGTGGGGCCTTGAGCATCCCCCGTAGCCCGCCCAAAGTACCTCCACATGCAACAGTGGTGGCAGATCTGGCTGCCTCCTGTAAGCAGGGTTGTCACTGCCTGGAGGTCCCTGAGCTGATATGGACATCTGGAAGCATGTTAACCTGGTGGAGGTGTTAGGGGTTCACTTAATGTAACAAGCCTGGTGATGGCCGAATTGTGGTGTGGGACAGTGAAATTAGCTGTTAGGAATGGGATGCTGGTTACCTGTGGGGAGGGGCTGCCGGATGTGGGAAGGTGATTACTGGGTGGGATAAATGGAACGCTGGGATCGGTGAACACTCAGTGTTAACTTTATTTACATATGCTCTCTGCTTCTTTCTACCGCTATATCTGTGATGGAATAAAACACTGCTATTCCTTTGGATTCTGTGGTTATTGCTTCATCTGCATGGCTGGCTACAGAGTGTCTGAGAGAAAGAAAGAGCAAGAAAGAAAGAGGAAGGGAGAGAAAGACAGAGAGAGAGAGAAAGAAAGAAAGAGGAAGAAGGAAAGAGGAATGGAGAGAAAGAAAGAGAGAGAGAGAGAGAAAGAGCAAGAAAGAAAGAGGAAGGGAGAGAAAGAAAGAAAGACGAAGGGGAAAAAGAGAGAAAGAAAGAAAAAAAAATAGGAAGGAACAGGGGGGAGAGAAGACTCTGTGCTATTATTTTTAATTGTTCCATTATTTATCATATATTAATATTTCACACTTTCCCTACACCTAGAGTGATTTTTCTGCTTTTCTTTTGCCCAGGTATTTTTCAGGGTTTATAATACATGCATTCAATGTCTATAGTCCATAGCATAAATACATGTGTGAGTTGAAAGGGACTTCTTCTAATCCAAAAAGTAGACAGATACAGAGTGTAGGTGGGCAGTTTGGGAAAAAAGAAGCATTTGTCATGCAATGTGCTTTATTATCTTGGAGGCATTTCATGGAAGAAGCAAAGGAGCTTTTCAAGGTATGGACTGATCATAAGAACCTCAAGGCTCTAAAGACATCTTGAAGGCTTTCTCCTAAATAAGTCTGCTGCGCTCAATACTTCAAGAGATTCAACTTTAACATGAAATTTATCCCAGGAAGAAAAAACATATTGGTGGATGATTCAAGGTCAGGTTGTGTTGTGCATAGTGAAAGGAAGTCTTACTTTGGGACAGATGGTGATTGGTGATGTGGTGATGGGTGTAGGGGATGGATTTGTAGTTTTTACTTATTGCAAGGAAGCATGGAACTTTCAGATTCGGGATTCCACAGTTATTCCAGTTACTGTCCAAATAAAAGGATCTTTTGAGAGATGTCTGTCTCGGAGTTATTGGTTGGAATGGAGGTTTGCTGGAATGCTGACAGCTACTGGTTCAGCTGAACCAGTTTGTCCGATGATCAGCTGGACAATGATCAGCTGTGCCACACAATTTAGATTAACTAGAAAGCAGGAAGTCATCAGATTTCTTGCTTTCTAGCTAATCTAAATCCCTCCCCTGATCCCTCCCCTCACTGTTGTACTTACCTCATAAGGCTTCAAAATGCTTCTTTTTTCAGAGCCCAGGAGGTTCCCTGAGGCCCAGTAGGCCAAAAACAGGAGGGGGGGTGTTGCAAAAAAAAAAGAAAAGCAAAAAACCCCACCATTTTTGGCCCCTCAGTCACATGACCACATAGCCACACCCACCCAGTCACATTACCATCTGGCCACACCCACCTAGCCATACTCACAGAACTGGTAATAAAAAAATTGAATCCCACCACAGTGTTTGATATACATTATTGAATACAGTGCTGCCAACTCTCACGCAATCAGAGTGAGACTCACGCAATTCAACCAATTTTGACTGTCTCACTCTGATAAACGAAATCTCACGCTAAACCCCCAAAATGGAATGTACAAAAATAAATATATCTCTACATTCTCTGATATTCCGAATATCGATATGCCCAAGCCCAAAGTTTCGAGAAGTGAAGCCTCCGATCCTGGGCGGCTTCAGAGGGCGAACAGAGCATGCGCGAGAGGACGTTGCCCGCATTGATTTCTGTACCGGGGTGAGGAGAGAATTCCACGCTGCAGGAAGCGGTTGTTCGTTTCCGCTCTAGGATGTCACAACTCTCTGGGCTTATCCCTTGCGCTGCACTCTGCTCTGGCAGGCGGAGATGAGAGAGACGAACTCTCTATCCCCCATGAAGTACGACTACAGGGCATCCCTGGGCCTTCCTCGAGAGCTGAGCTCCTCCGTGTCCCATCATCCCCTCCCCGCACCCGTCTGGTCTCAAGGCCGCTGGGATTGGGGCGCAAAGGCGCGTCCCTCTCCAGCCTCCCTCTCGCAAGGGGAGCTGCCGTGGCTGGCCGGGACCACCAGGGGGCGCCCTCTGCAGGCGGCCTGCGAGCCTGAAGAAAGGGACTGAGCATGCGCGTCTGCCTCTTGCGCGCTTCGGCTTCTCTCGCTCCCCAGCCTGATGGGAAGTCCCTGGAGAGGGAGGGGGAAGAGGGGGGGAGGGCTCCTTCCCGGGTACATTGTGTCCCTCCCCCCGCCCTTTGCACCTAGATATGCGCCCCCCCCAGCCTCCCCTGGGTCCAAGAGGCTGCAAGAGGGTCTGGTAGGGAGGAGCCTCTCCAGGAAGGGGGTCCCGCCAGAGGGCAGGCTGGAGCGGGGCGGGGGGGGCTCACAAGGAGGGGGGGTTCCTGTCCCCTCCGAGCCCCAATCGCAGCCGGTGCAGGAGTTTCTCTCTTTTTAGGCTTCTTTCCCCACTTGATGCCAGGAACGTTTGGATGCTCTTTGGGAGCCCCCGGGAAGGAATATCGCCTTGAGGGGTCTCCCCACAAATGCCAAGCAAAGGGGGGGGAGTGGCCACTGTCCTCTCCTCTCCTCCCCCAGACAATCCAGGACTTCCCTGCAGGGGAGCAGCTGATGGCAGCATTGCTGGGGGTCCCATGCACAGACTGGGAGGGGGGCGTTTGGGGAGTGAAGGACACCAGCCTCCCCCCCCCCATTCTGTGTGTGTGTGTGTGTGTGTCCATCTGCCTGCCTGGCCCTTTCCGACCCTTCAGCTGGACTGTGAGGCTGGTGGGTCCAAGACTCAGTCTGGATCCCCCTCCCCTCCGCAGGTGGGAGGCCCAGAGGGTGGGAGAGGGCTGGGAAGGGCCGTTTCTGCCCAGCTCCAAGGCCGGGAACCCTGGCAAGGCCCCCTCCACCCCCGGGGCCATGTGAGGGAGGCTTCTGTGGCCCTGAAGAGGCAGCCTGGAGGGGCCGGATCCCAGGCACTTGGGACGCCCCTCTCATCCAGGGACCCTGGAGGAGGAGGAGAGCCGGAGCAGCCCAAAGGGACGGAGCAGATGGGCAGAGGCCCAAGAATGTGGACCCTTTCCGGCCAAGATGGTCAGTGAACTGCATTATTAATATCTTACAAATCCGGTTCAAGTACATTGGTGCTGCTTGCATGTATGTATGTATGTATATGTCCAAATCATGACTAAAGTATGCATCAGATTGCACCATTTAAAATGTAAAATTGTCAAAGCTCCCTACCATGGAAGGGGGGACACCCCCCTTCCACACCATCCCCCCCTCGGTCGCTTCGCTCCCTCGGGCTTGGTTGCTCCGCTCCCTCGCAGTGTCTCACTCCGAACTATCACTCAAGGTTGGCAGCCCTGATTATTGTTTGTATTTTCATTACAATAACTGCTTATTCAGATCTAGCTCTGAAGTTTTGGTAGTTCTTATCAGAGAATACATACATCCTCTCACTGTGTCATTTAAATTTGATATCATTAGCTGTCTGCAAAAGTGAACAGTCCAGACACTTGTACTTTGCTAGGTTAGCACAAATCTCAGAAACATTTAGGAATATGTTGCAGAGCCTGGGTTTTTTCCTACATTTATTTTTCTATATTGCAGCAGTATGTTACAGGCTTGTATTGATTTCCATTCCGTGGGTTGATTAATGTTTTAGGAAGAAGGCAGGTGCATTAGTGCAAAGCTGAATAGAAATATACATCTGTTTTTCCATTATTATTTTTTAAAAACCACTGATTTTTATTTCATTTTATATATGCACAATAAACTATAGTATAGGCTAGTTATCAAGATGGTTTGTAGTCTCCTTCGACAATTTGTATTAAAGGAACAATGAAAAACCAGGACAAGCTAATAAACCAGTGCCCTTTTGGGAATGGAATTAATAGGCTCTTCCTTTAAAAAAAAGGAAGAAAAAAATAAACTGGTTTCCAGGATAAGTATTGTCACCTTTTAAACTTGCTGCGTGGAATGAACATTCTTCAGTAATTGGTTTTCATGGTAAAAAAAACTCCTGACTCATTTCTACATAACATGAGAAGGCCAGCATGTTAAGAAAAGTCTTTACCATAGAAGCATTTTTTCATTTACATCCCATTGGACCTATTTTTCTCCTAGCTGTGAGACTCTGTCTCTTTAATATCTCAATTTTAAACTTCCTCCTATAACCAACAAGTTTCCCTCCTATTCATGTGGGAAATATTTTATTTTTTAAAAAATATTCTTATTATTTTCCTATAATATGGTGCACTATGATCAGGCCTGAGTCAGCACATGGTCAATCATTATGGGGGGAGAACTATCAAGTTAACATATGGCAAGACCTCTTTAAAACAAGCAATTGCTTAGGAGGCATGACCTCTTTAAAACAAGCAATTGCTTAGGAGGTAGCTCTCTATCAAAATAAGCTGATAGGTCTGTAGCTTCCTGGATCTATTTTTTCCCCATTTTTTGAAGATGGAAACTACAACAGCTCTTTCCTCTGGTAGTTTCTGCTGTTCCAGGATCTTTGAAAAATATAGTTCAGTAGTTCTGAGACAAGACCAAAAATAGTTTAAAACTGATTTTTTAAAAAATGAAATAGCTTCTGATTTCAAAAATCAGGATGTGTGTGTGTGTGTGTGTGTGTGTAATAGGTAAATATTTCATGGCTTAAACATTGCTTTAAATTACAGGTGGTCCTCAATTTACAACAGTTCATTTAGTAACCATTCAAAGTTGTTGATGGTATCTACCACCTCAGAAGCTGTCATATGGGCCCTTAGAAAACTATTCATCACCCATGGCCTGCTGGATCTGTTAGTATCTGACAACAGACCACAGCTGATTGCAGGGCAATTTGAAATATTCCTGGGAATACGACATGTGTTAATTGCCCCTTTTCACCCCTCCAGCAATGGCCTAGCAGAATGAGCAGTTCACGCAGCTAAGGAAGCCTTAGCAAGGTTGGGCCCAGGAGTTTGGCTTGCTAAAGTGGCTACCTACCTATTAATGCAACATGCTACCCCATGTCCAGAGACAAACCACAGCCCAGCTGAGATTTTGATGGGCAAGAGGTTTGAGGACAAACTTAGACAGGTTGCACCCTAGCTGTGCACAAAAAAACCCCTTTGGACTCTACTGCAAGGATATGGGTTTTTAACAAGGGGGACCTTGTCTATGCGAGAAATTACTCGGGTGAACCACTATGGCTAGTGGGGACAATTCTAGACATAACAGGACCCCGTTCATACAGAATAGCATTGGAGGATGGGAGAATGTGCCACATTGACCAGTTAAGGGGCTGGCAGGATGCCAGGTCTCACCAACAATCCTATGGGGCCAGGCCTGCTGATATCCTAGTGCAGTGGTTCCCAACCTTTTTTTCTCCCCACACCCCTAAAGAAATTTCACTCGAACCTCGTACCCCCTGAAATAAATAATAAATAAAAATGCCAACATATAGCCAATATCCTATTATTTACCTGGACTTTTCTCGCATCCCCTGGAATATCATCTTGCACCCCAGGTTGAGAAGCCCTGCCCTGGTGGGAACAGAAAAGCATTCCAATTGGTTGATGACTCTGACAGCCAAGTATAAAAGAGCTGTCAGATGGGTTGAAGGGCTGCTATTGTTGTGAGTCAAGCAGCCATGGTTAGCAAACTTTGTTACCACAATAAACTGTTAATGTTATTTCCAAGCCTTGCCTCAGTCTTTCATCACTGTTCTTGGTAATGGGGAAATGGAGAAAAACAAGTGGAATGTAATTTCTTCCTCGCATTCTAACACAAATGGTCTGAAATGACTCTAGAGACGTAATAAGGTCCTTGGGTTTGTGTGTATGTGGTAGGGGAGAGAAACAGAAAGCTAAACAAAAGTTTCAGCTTTTTTCTAGTAAAGTTGAATCAAAATTAAATTTATTAAAACCAATAAAATAAACAACCTTACTTTGAGGAACATAGGTTCCTCACCTTACCTCTGCCTTTCATGTGTGCAGTCAGCTCAATTTTCCATGGACTGACAAGAACCAGTTCTGCCAAATCTTTATGATGGACATTTGCAACTCAGTATAGGGTCATCCTGAAGGAAAGGGAAACTATTTTATTACATAAATACTATGTTTAGTTGTATCCCAAAAATATAGAATTCATTTCAATGAATTAATCATGTTCACAATTGATTATCCTGAAAGTTAAATTGGGCATTTGCCCTTTGAAGTTACTTCCTTTGAATAAATTTATCTCCTGCCAAAGTATATCATAATAAGCAATTACGATATAAAGGCTATAATAACTATATATATTACATGTGTTCTGTAATTATATTTTAGTGGGTAGAGTAATATAATCCTTTCACACAAATTTCTTAGAGGTTAAATAAGTTTCAGGTAGAATTGAAGGACGTAATTTATCAAAAGTTACTGGAAAAGGAAACTTGAATGCCTCTTCATGTTGTGCATATTAGACAAAGAAAATGTTATTACAATAATGGAGTTGGAAAATATAATGAAAATTTTCAATGCTCTATTGATCAAATTCCTTGGCAAAAATCATCATTTTGAGGATGCAACTTAGTTTGTAATTTCATACCAATGCATGATAGATACATAAAAATTAAACTTCTCTGCCACTATTCTGTTCTTGTATGAAAAATAGCTTTGTTCAAAAAAGGCATAAAAATTGCATTTCTTTCATTTCTGAAAGTAATCAGCTCTGACATAAATCTTTGCTTTATTCATTTTTCATCTTCTACTGGAACAATAAAATGAAATGTTTTTAAAGGTGATGATTGAAGCAATTGAAATTAACATCTGTTCTTCTAGTAATCATCCTGAGGTTTAAGGTAAATGAAAATTTGGATTGCTTAAGTCAACACAGTAGATTTTAGCTTTTGTAAAGAAAACCAATATTGTTTATAAATTTCTTCTGCATTGAGCTTAACTGAAATTCAAAGATCTATGTACTTATAGTTGCCTCATATTTACATTTTATTGGTAAATACAACATAAGATCATGCTATATACATCTTAGAAAATAAAGTTTTCCTTCCTATTTTTCATCCAGTTAGAATGGGTTAAATACCAAGGTGCTTTTCAAAATAATTTTTTTATAATGTGAATCTAAAGTGACATGTGTGGGGAAAAATAATCATAGAGGTAAGCAAGTTTGTGGTCATTTTCACCTGAGATTTGATTGATTACATGTCATCAAGTCAATGTCAACTCTTAGCAGATAGATTTTCTTCATGATGATCCATCCTAACCTGGTCCTTCACCAGTGTAACTGAGTCCATCCACCTTGCTGCTGGTCATTCTTTTCTTCTTTTTCCTTTCAGTTTTCCCAGCATTAAAGTCTTCTCCAGAAAGACAGGTTTTCATATAATGTGTCTGAAATACTATCATTTGAGCCTTGCCTGGCCAGATATTGAAACAATAAAGAAAATGCAGGGCTGAACATGTGATTCTGCTATTGCCATGTATGTTGTAGATCTATAAAGGGACATTATTGAAGAATAGCATCCACATTATTGCAAAAAGTATTTTTAAGCAGCCTTCCCCAACTTCTGAGTAGTTATGTGTTTGGTTGACCAAAGAATTCTGGACACTGAGCCATAGATATGAAGGTCGTGGGCTGGAGAAAAATGTCACATGGAAGTTCTTTACAAGTTAGCTAATCAGCTTTCCCAAAGAATACCTCGAAGGAACTAATTGTAGTTGCAGCAAAAAAATCACACACAAAAATCCATGTTATAAAAATAAATATAGGAACTGAACAGAGAAATGTTTTAATTAGCACTATTTTTAATTGATAGTGCTGAGATAATTCTCACTGCAAAAATGCAAAATAACATTTATGCATATTTTCTTCTAACTAGCATTATCTTCTAAGCTTTCTGCAAATTTCTTATTAAAAAATTGCTGTTGAATTCCGGTGGGGGAGCCACAGTGGAGTGGGAGGAAAAGGAACAGTCTTCATTCTTTGATCCTGATTGTTTCAGGTTTGGGACCCTTTGGGGATGTGGTAAGCCTGGAGAGCTACTTGGATTAGAGGGGAAGCTGGGGGGCAGCGAGGTGAAAGGTGATCACCCACTGCAACAAAGGGAAGCCCCTACAACCCTGCATGAAAATGCCTGTCATTTCAAGATGGCAGACCTGAGGCTATGACAGAGGATGAGGAAGCAAAGAATTAGTTAACAGTCTGTGTCAAGCGAAGTAATCAATTCCCAATACTATAATAGAAGTGAAGTACCTGAGAAGATAAGTGGGGAAATTCCCGAGGAAGCAAGCAGTGACTTGGTGAAAGGAGCAGTGAGTCAGCAATATTGTACAAGTGAAGGGATTATAAGGAGGTGGACAGAAAGATCGGTGGAGCAAGGAATCAAGAAAAGTGATGAAGCAAGAGGAGAAGAATTAAACAGAATGAGATCGGAGGGAAAGCCTGGAACTGAAATTGTTGGAGTGTGGCGAACAAGGAAGAAAAAAAGATAAAGTACAAAAGTACAAAAGGTAGTGAGAGGACATGGAATGGTGGCATAAGAGCAGTGAGTTGACTGCTGGAGAGTAGAAGGAGAACTGAGAAGGGAGCCAAAGAAGATTTGGGTGCTGTTGAAGGAAGAAACAATAGTAATTGAAGGAAGAAGCACAGAGAGTGTCAGAGCAGGAGATTGGTGGGCCAGGCAGATGGTGAGAGTCGAAAGGAAAGGAAAGTGGATGGTGGATGGTGGACTATGAATCATTTGTGAGTTGAGACGGGAAAGAAATAACAGACGGGAGAATCCAGAAGAAAGAAATGATGTTTCAAAGCATAAATTAAGGTCCAGAGAGCATTAGAGCCTGGGATTTGGCTGTGAACAGAGATGGAAAAGAAACAACAGGCAGGAGCAGTTGGAGGAAAGAAGTGACACTTTGAAGCACAAGTTGGAGGAGACGAAGAAGCGGGAGAATGGAATTTGAAGAATAACAACAGTATGGAGAAGGAGTAAAGAGATTGGAAAGTAGAGTGTGAATTGGTGTGTAGAGAAAGTCAAAAAAGAAGTGGATGTCATTGAAGGAAAGAAAGATCAGAACAAAAAGGAAAGGAGAGCAAAGTTGGTGCAGGCAGAGAGAGAGAGAGGGAGGGAGGGAGGGAGAGAGAGAGAGTTGTATTGGACAAGCAGTGAGTGAAGGAAGAAATTCAGAGAGCATTGGAGAATGAGTTCGGTGGGCCAGGCAGACAGTGAGAGACAGGAGAAGAAAGGAAAGTGGATGGTGGATTGTGGATTGTGGATTGGCTCTGTGTGGAGATAGAAAAGGAGCAACAAGCTAGAGAAGCCAGAGGAAAGAGGTGACACTTTGAAACAGAACCTGGAGGAGACTGAGAAGCGGGAGAGTGGAAACTGAAGAGCATCAATAGAATAAAGAAGAAGCAGAGAGATTGAAAAGTGGTAAAAGGATTTAATATAGATAAATAAATAAAGTAAAACAATTTAAAATTAAAGATAATAAAGGAACTAAGTTAATTTATTGAGATTATAATAAGTATAATAATATATTATACTTAAACTTATTTAAACTCACTTACTTGCCTGTCTTTATATAGATATCTAGATTGTCTGAGTTAACATTAACATGTAGATCTATATAATCATAGATATTGAGACATAGATAATATAGAAGATAGTAATTGAATATATACACAGAAGTGTGAATTCAAACTATGTTATATATATGTAAACATTGTATTTTGGTAGATTTACTTACCTACATCTGTATCTGGATTAATAAAGATAATATATAATATATTTTGATATTTGATAACATAGTTATTAGTAGGGGCAATATTTATCAAGAATTTATATGTACGTGTGAGATACTATTAACACGTATAGACATATATTGCATAATTGATTTACATTTATTATATTGAATAGAGGACAGGAGACCGGTATACGGATTACATGGTTCTAAAGTAAGATGAATACCAAAAAATTTTAGGAATTTGGAAAAGTATATTATTGAACAACTGGATTTGGGAAAATAATAACTACTATCTGTCTTAGTGAAGTAGGAAGTGGATGGTAGTGTAGACGGATTAGATTAGAGGTTACAGGAATATGACAAGTATATGACAAGAATATGACAAGAATATGACAAGAATACGACAACTTTGAAAGCCAGAAAGAAAACGACATCGAATCCAGTGTTGGTTATGCCATCACCACCAAGTCAAAGATCAATTGAGGGAATGCTGAGCATAAACAGACTGTAACAGTAAACACACAGGCGATCCAAACTACATTACTGTCCATCCAAAAAACTATGTTAAAAATGCAAGAGACGATGTCTAAAAATCATGCAGATTTGAAAGGAGATATAAATAAGGTAGATAATAAGGTAGAAACAATATAACAAGCAATGGAGAAAAAGAAACAAAGAATAAAATTGGTGGAAACTAGGTCAGAACAGACAGAGGAAAAGTTGGAATTAGTAGACAAAAAGTTTGTGGCTGCAAATAAGAAGCTGGAAGAGCAAATTACACATTTAGAAATGGATAGAGCAATTTCCGGTCTGCAGCGCTTTGGAGCAGGCAGGAATCCGCAGCTGTGCGCGGTTTCTGCCTGTGTTCTCTGCCTGAGTGCCCCGAACCATTTGGCTTCAGGGCTAAGCCACCTCCGTAGAAGGTGGCAAAGACAGGGGGGTCTGGCAGGGTCAAGAGATATCACACTTCTCTTCCCTAGTTAGTGAAACCCCCTTTTCCAAAGGCAGCTGAGTGGCGGTCAGCAATGGCCGCCACATAGAACTCAGCCGGAAAAAGAAAGTGCTGGAGGAGCTGTGAAGAATTGAAAGTGATCTTTGCTGACCGGGACAAGTAACAGTGAAAGTACTCTGGAATTTGAAACGTGCTAAAGAAACATCGTTTCCAGAACGTGTCAAGCGACAAATGTAAATTAAAGGAAAAGCTTTTTTTTTCTTTTCACTCTCCTTCCGAACATGGCAGCGATAGAATCTTAAGAGAAATTGGAAAATCTGCATTGGAGGTATGGATTTCTGAACATTTAAAGGAAAATTGTTGCTGTAAGTGGGAAGGGAGAGGAAAAAAAATTGAAGCAGAATTTGAAAAAGGAGGAGATTGCCTAGAATTTTAAAGAGCTTTGAACATTAATACGGCTTCTAAAAGATATACCTTAATTGGAACTCTTTGATCAAACAACCCCAAAAAGAGAAATGGAAGAAAGAAAAAAGGATTAAAATAAATAGTTTATTTGGATTCTCTGGTGACTTTGGAACTTTTGGGAATTATTCTTGATTAAAAACACTTGGGTGGTTGTTTTGGAAAAAAAATTTTCTCTTCATGATGGCATCGCTTATGGATGAACTAAAAATTGAATATAAAAAATATAAAAAAGAAGAACAAGATGGGAAAGATACTTTGGGCACTCTTTTTCAATTTCTAGAAATGGCGGTATGCACTTATGAAAAATTGACTGCGCAGCAGGACAATTGGGACAAAGAAGAAGAAGCCATCTTTGATGAACAAAAGGTTCTATTTGGGGAGAAGGAGTAAGAGGAAAAGAAAAGGGGGATTTTAAGGCTTGAAAAAACAACCAAAAAAGAGAAAAATGAGGTGAAAGGTGGATATAAGGTTAGGAAACAACAGAAAGGGGGAAAGCAGAAGAAAAAGGAGGAGGAGAGACAAAGGGGCAAAAAGGGCATGGAGAAGAATAGGCAAAAGAGAAAGGAGGGGATAAGAAGCCTTAATGGTGGGAAGCAAGATTTAAAGAAACAAAACTCATTTAGAGACAATGGGTAAATTTAATTGAAAAAAGGGATTCTGTAAGGCACATAAGATTGTATTTTTATATGTGTATTTAGAATAAAATGCTTAAGATATAAATGAGTATTAATATGTATGATTAGTTTTTTAATGGCATGGATAGTGATCTTATATGCTTTTTCTTTGTTATTATTGTGTTTTTTCCTTTTTCATAAAATTCATTGTGTAATTTTGGAATGTACTAAACAGAATCCCAATATAAGTTAAGTATTATATTAAGTACTATTAAGCTAGGGGAAAGAATTAGAAGCATCACACTCCAATCAGTGTACAGGAGAAGTTTGTTTAAAGAGAAAAGATGAATGGATAGCTGGAAATAGAACAGACAAAGAATGATAAGTATTATGAATTGAACTGAGATGAGATAAATAAAATAAAACTAAGAAAGATAAAAGAGGGAAGAAGTATATAGAAAATTGAAAATGGTAATAAGATATGGAATGGTATATAAAGTGAATATGAATTTTGAATTTGTGTCTGTGCGAAGAGTTTTAACCCAGAATCAAGCAACTTTCAGAAAAGATGTTTTATGTTTTTATGTTTTATGTTTTGTTTGTTTGTATTGTTTTTGAAAAGCAAAAAAAATTTAATTAGCAAGAAATATAATTTGGATAATAGAATGAAAAGGAGAAGTTGGGATAAGATACGAAGCTGAACAGATAATGTAATTATATATATTATAATTTGGAATTATTTTGTATGTTCTATTGGTTTTTTCAGAAAAGATCTTTTATGTTATTATGCCTTGTTTGTATGTGTATTGTTTTGTAAAACTAATAAAAATTTGTCTTTTTTTAAAAAAAGAAATGGATAGAGCATCATTTTACTTGCATTTTCAAAATATTATAGAGGAAAGGAAGACCTGTGTGCAATTATGGCAAATTTGATTGTAGGAGCCTTGCAGAGAGACAGGCAGGAAATTGTTTATGAAATTGACAAAGCCTACCGGATGCATACAAACTATGCTAGATAACATAAACTGCCATGTGAGCTACATGTAAGGTTTGCTAGGAAGAGAGTGAGGGATATTACATACAAAATCACAAGGGAAGAACCACTTTACTATAAAGATAAGGAAATCCAAACATTAAAACAAATTCTGAAAAAAGTAAGAGAAACACAGAGAGATTACCACTTTTTAGCAGTACAGTTGATGAAGCAGAATACTTTTTAGATGGCTGATACTGGAAAGGATGCTGATATCCTGGCAGGAGAGGAAGATTAGAGCAGATACTTTAGAGAAGGAATTTTTTATCAAATAGTAGAGGTGGAAGAAGAGAGTAGTAGTAAGGAAGAACTAGAATCTAGGAGCTAGGATGATCAGCTGCAGGAGATAAGGGAGGTAGAGCAAGAAGGAGGAAGTAAGGAAGGATAGAAAAAAGAGAGAGAAGAGGGAAGAAAACTAAGAACACAACCACAAAGAGAAACTAGAATAAATAGGAGACAGAAGCCAAACTTCCAGTAAGATAATAGATAAAGAAATTCAGCTAATAAATAAATATTAACAGGCTAAACTCCCCAGCCAAAAGAACCCAGGCATTTAAAAGATTGGCAAAAGAAAAAAACAGATATTACTTGCTTACAGAAGGTGCACATAAAGGACCAGCACAGAGATCATTTAGAATACCCCACATT
The DNA here is from genome assembly GCA_033807585.1 of Hydrophis major. Lineage (NCBI taxonomy): Eukaryota > Metazoa > Chordata > Lepidosauria > Squamata > Elapidae > Hydrophis > Hydrophis major. The sequence continues at coordinate 158,035,485 of CM066331.1, read as the reverse complement.
AGGGAAGCTATATACTCTCTGGCAAAACTTCAACAAAGAGGGATAGCAGTTTATATAAATGAGAGGTTAGAAACTAAGCTAAAATATGCAGATGAAAATGGAAGGATTTTGATAATTGGACTACAGGTAGGACAAAAATAAATGATATTAGTAATAATTTATGCCCCAAATGAGAATCAAAAAGAATTTTATAGGACACTACCCTCAAAAATTGTAGAATTAGGAATGGAAACATATGTATTATAGGAGATTATAATGCAGTAGTAGATGTGAAGAAAAAATATGTAGGTAATGTGTCTAAAAGAAAAGGAAAACACTACCAATCTCCTTTTTTGAGATGACATGAGAATTGAATTTGGCTGACCAATGGAGGAAGATAAGTCCTAAAGGATGGGAATATACCTATTATTCAAACCCACATAAATCCTGGTCCTGGACATGGTGTGGATGAACACTGAATTAGGAAATGAGGTGGATAGGATAGAAATTTTGCTGAACACATGGGCCAACCACAACCCTTTAACAATAATTTGGAAAGGATATGGAAATGAAAGGAGATGATGGACATTAATTTCCCAAATTTTAAAAGAAAAAGAATATACTTTAACAATAAAAAAAGGAAATGGAAATATTCTTTAAAGAAAGTATAAACCAGTGGATCTCACTTCAGAAAGTATGGGACATGGCAAAAGCATATTTCAGGGGCATTTTACCATAACATATACAGCAGAAAGAAACAGGGAAAGAAGGCAACAATAGGAAAAATTAATGATAGAGATTAGAGAATTAGAACATAAGCTACAAAGAACCCCAAAACAAAAGAGTGAAACAAGATATGGTTTTAGCTAAACATAAATTAAGTATGATGAACCAAGAGGAAAGGGTAAGAGAGCTAAAAGCAGCAAAACAAAATTTCTTCAAACACGCCAATTAATCAGGGAGATGTTTGGCCCCCAAATTAAAAAGAGAGGTGAAAAAGGTTGATGCAGATACTGGAAGATGAAAATGGAGAGATACAACATAGAATGGCAGGAAAGAAGAGACTAATCCAGAACTATTTCAAAAGTTTATATGAGGAAGATAGCATAGATATAGATAGTATAGAACAATACCTACAAAGAAACAGTTTAGCAGAATTAAGGGAAGATCAAAGAAAATTATTGAATAGTGGAAGATCAAAAAAAATTATTGAATAGTGGGATAATTGCTACGGAACTAGAAAGCATGGTACAAAAACAGAAAAGCAATAAAACTCTGAGGTCAGATGGAATCCCAGCAGAGGTGTATAAATGTTTTTATGAAAGCTTTGAAACTATATTGTTGGAAGTGTATAATGACATTGGAAGTATCAAAAATACCAGAATAATGAACTGAAGCTTACATTTCCTTCATTCCAAAAGAAAGTACAGATCACAACAAATTAAAAATTATAGACCAATCTTACTGTTATATGCCAACTATAAATTTTTTACCACAATAATGGCAAAAAGATTGAAAATAGTATTAAATTAAATAATACATCCAGACCAGAATGCATTTTTGCTGGCAAGGCAAATTAGAATCAATACAAGAATGGTTTTAGATATTTTAGAATATTACGAGGCACATCACTAGTAAATGGAGACTGCACTGAGATACTTGGAATTAAAAAAGGAGTAAGACAAGTTTGTCCTATGTCGCCTCTACTTTTTATATTAATGTTAGAAGTGCTTCTGACCCAAATAAGGCAAAATTAGGAAATAAAGGATTAAACATTAAAAACATTAAAAACCAGGAATACAAAACACAAGCATTTGCGGATGACCTAGTGTTCTTAATTAAGGAACCAATGGAAACAGGGACAAATTTGATAAAGGAAATGGAAAGATATGGATCAGTGGCAGGATTGAAAATTAATAAAGAAAAAACAAAAATGCTAGTGAAGAACCTAACAGAAAAACAAAAGAAGAGATTAGAAAGAGAATTGGGATTACAAGTGGAAAAAAAGATTAAATATTTGGGGATCTGGCTCACAGGAAGATGTTCAACTATGAAGGAAGATAACTATAAGCAACTGATGTTACAAATTTAAAAAGATTTAGAAAACTGGAAAAAATTGCTGGGCAGAATTGACACAATAAAAATGAATATACTACCAAAATTGTTATATTTATTCCAGACAATCCCTATAAAATTATGAATTTTTTTTCAAAGAATTAAATAGAATGGAACTCAAATTTATATCGATGGGGAAGAAAGCATGAATAAATGTAAAAATGTTACAAGATAGTAGAAATAGAGGTGGCCTAGGACTCCCAAAATGGGAACTATATTATCAGATAGTGGTTTTGCTTTGGATCAAGGAATGGATAAACCTAGATAATAAAAGAATGTTAACAATTGAAGGACATGATCTTCATATAGGATGGCATGCCCTCCTGTGGGATAAATGAGAAAAGACACATTCATATTTCCACCATCTTCAAGCAAGGGACTCACTACTAATGATATGGGGGAGGATAAGGAAAAAGCACAATATGAAATTACCGGACTGGGTGTCACCAATGGAGGCAGTGATTTAGCCAAATACAATGGAGGAAAAAAAGAGGATCAGATATAAGGAATTACTAGATAACCAGGGAAATTCAAAAACAAATGAAGAACTAAAAGATCAGGGCATAATTGTACATTGGTGGCCATATTCGCAAATACGAACTAAGCATAAAAAAGATATAGAAGAATATGGAATAGAGATGGGACCCCAACAATTAGATCAAATTTTGACTAGAAAAGAAGAAACATTTATAACTAGAACATATAATTATTTGTTTAAATTAGAAATGGAAGAAGTAGTAGTAAAAGGCCCCATGATTGCATGGGCACAAAACATCGGGCATAGCATACAGCTAGAAGATTGGGAAAGAATTTGGATCAAAAACTGCAAATTAACATTATCAATGGCAAAAAAAGAAATTTTAATTAAGATGTTTTATAGATGGCATTTGGCACAGGTGAGATTGGCTAAAATATATCCGAACGTGAAACTGAAATGTTGGAAATGTAAGCTTACAGATGGAACATTTTATCATATGTAGTGGCAATGACCTAAAGCCAAAACATATTGGGAAAAATTAAGGAAATGAATACAAGAAATTACAGGATTTGGTATTGAATTTAAACCAGAAATATTTTTATTGAGGATGATTAAAGGAAATTTAAAGAAACACATCTCATACATCATACAACAAATAATAACAGTGGCAAGAATTGTTTATGCCCAGAGTTGGAAAGTAGAACATGTAGTTTCTGAGGATATGGTAATAAATAAAATACTTGACTGTGCCAAAATGGATAGGCTTAGGAGGAAAATGAAAGATAAAGAGGTGTCAGAGTTTTATGAGGTATGGAAAATGTTGTACTTATGGCTAGAGAAGAGAAATAAGGTTTAATATGGAAAATAAATGTAAAAATATGTAAATGCTTGATGCAGCACTGTTAAAATGTAAATGGATATGCACTTTGAAACAAATAAATAATTTTTTTTTTTTTTTTTTAAAAAGGATTGCTGCTATTTATTCCATCAATGAGCACAGTTACCTTCAACAGGGTGATAAATTGTAAATAGGACATAAATTTATATTGCAGTTTTAACTTTTTTACATTTCTTTAATTCCTTTATGAAACTACAGTGCTTTGCATGTGCAGTTTAATAACTGATAGTGTCTAGGGAGAGAAGTTTGATATTGTATTTCAACCTTGGTAAATTCAAGTTAAGATAAACAATGCAATCCTGGGCAACATAAAATTTTGTAAAATTTGTAAATCAGCACACTTGCTACAATTTGGTAGACAAATTTCCAGTAAGTTTCATGGATTTTACCATATGTGGTGGCAATGACCTAAAAAGATGATTTAAAAAGTTTGTATCTTGTATTAGGAAACCTTTTTGAAAAATCAATGCACTGTTTATAGAAAATGAACCAACGTAAATCTAGAGGTTTACATCATCTAATTTTCTGATGAAATGAGCATAAGCATTGACTGAATATTCCATAGCCCTGTGCAAATCATTCAATGAGATGCTCTCATGAATGATGAGCTCCACAGGATTTGCATCTCAAAGCAACAATATAGCTACCATTCTTCACAAACTCGTACATTAGTTTCTGGACCTTCCCAAGATCTTTTGGACATGAATGTATTAGTTGCCAGAATCCACATAACAGCTTTATGGTTTTCAGGAACAGATCCAGATCCTTTCTTGCTGGTAACTGATAGTGTCTAGGGAGAGAAGTTTGATATTGTATTTCAACCTTGGTAAATTCAAGTTAAGATAAACAATGCAATCCTGGGCAACATAAAATTTTGTAAAATTTGTAAATCAGCACACTTGCTACAATTTGGTAGACAAATTTCCAGTAAGTTTCATGGATTTTACCATATGTGGTGGCAATGACCTAAAAAGATGATTTAAAAAGTTTGTATCTTGTATTAGGAAACCTTTTTGAAAAATCAATGCACTGTTTATAGAAAATGAACCAACGTAAATCTAGAGGTTTACATCATCTAATTTTCTGATGAAATGAGCATAAGCATTGACTGAATATTCCATAGCCCTGTGCAAATCATTCAATGAGATGCTCTCATGAATGATGAGCTCCACAGGATTTGCATCTCAAAGCAACAATATAGCTACCATTCTTCACAAACTCGTACATTAGTTTCTGGACCTTCCCAAGATCTTTTGGACATGAATGTATTAGTTGCCAGAATCCACATAACAGCTTTATGGTTTTCAGGAACAGATCCAGATCCTTTCTTGCTGGCAGAGGAAAGCTCTGAATGATTTGCTGAGGCCGAATATTAATTAATACATGATTAATATGTTTCTATATTTCCAATAACTCGAACAAAGAAAGTGCCTATTAGCTTTAGAATATTCTAGACAATAAAATAATAGAATATGTGGATTTATCTCACATCAAAAGGAATCTGAATTACTACAATTATTTTCATAAAAACTGGTCTGCCTCCATTACCATATTGTTGCTGAATATTTGGTGGAGAAAACCCAATATTTATTTAGGATTAATACAGTATATTTTCAATTTAATAATCAAAAGGCAACATTTAATTTTGCAACAGATGAATATACACAATTCTGTTCTGTCCTTCATTAACATACTCGAGATCCCCGCGCTTTGATTGGCCAAAGCGCGGGGCTCTTCGATTGGTCAGGCGAGCCGCGCCGATTGGCTCGCTAAGAATCTCCCGCGATTGGTTCCTTCAGACCGCGGGAGATTCAAAGCGGTGCCATTGGCCGCGGCCGCCGCGGCGAAAAGAATAAAAGCCGCGGGCTTTTTTCCTTTCGCCAGTTCGGTTCCAGCATATCAATAAAGAGCTTTGCACTAAGTCACCGACTCCTGGCATCATTTCGCGGACACAACACTGGCGACGAGGGTGGGATCCAGACCCTGAACCAAACCACATGTCCGACGGAAGCCAGACGAAAACACCGAGATGGTGAAAATCGCACCGCCCGCCCCCTTCAACCCCGCCACCGAGGACTGGGAATCGTTCTCCGACCGATTCCACATGTACCTCGAGTGCACCGGCATGAAGGACGCCCCCGGCCCACTGAAACGCGCCGTTTTCCTCACCCACTGCGGGACCGAGGTCTTCCAGATGGCCAAAGCGTTGGCCAAGCCCGCCGATGTGACCGCGATGGACTGGGACGTCCTCGAACCCATTCTTTGGCGGCACTACGCTCCAGAGGTACCCATCCTGATCCGGCGCAACGAGTTCTACCAGCGGGACCAGAGATCGGGTGAGAGTTTCAGCGACTTCGTCGCCGAGCTGCGGCGCCTAGGGGGGCTCTGCGAATTCGATAACCTAAACAACGCTCTGAGAGACCGAATTGTGCTCGGGTTGTGGGACCCCGCCCTCCAGAGCCGGCTGATGGCTAAGGGCGACATCAGCCTAGCAGACACCCTCACCGCAGCCGCAACCCGAACTTCCGCCGACAGCATGCGCAGACCGAACAGGGGGACCGCAGCGGAAACAACAACCCGGCAAGGTCGACCGAGCCAAAAACCGAGACGACAACACACCAGGGAGACTTCCACTCGGCATCCGGCACGTCCGATGACGAGGAGGACATCCATCGACTCCAGACAGGGCGTGACCCACGGAACCGGCAAGGTCGTAAGTCGAGGACTAACTGTGCCGGCTGCGGCGGCGACCACCCCAGGTCGGAATGCTGGTTTTTCAAATCAATCTGCCGGCATTGCGACAAAAAGGGACACATCGCCCGTGTCTGCCGCCTGAAGAAAAACCGCAGTCCGGCACGATGGGACCAGACCGACCGGAGGAGGGAGAGCACACCACCCCGGACCAGAGATCGCCCCTCGGACAGCCGATGGGACCGGAACGGACAATCCTCACGAGGCGGCGACAACCGGCAGAGAGAGGAGACCCACCAGATGGTCACCATCGGCCACGCCATCACCAACGACACCCGGAAGGTCCACGTCGAGGTACACATCAAGGGCCAGCCTTGCAAAATGGAGGTGGACTCCGGGTCCTACCTCTCCATGATTGCATGGCACGAGATAAAGCGGTTGGTGCCTGCCATCCAAAGGAGGAACATAGACAGCCAGAGACTCATTGTAAAGGACTACCAGGGAAACTGCATCCCGGTAGTCGGCACCAAAAGCTTTAACATCACTTATAAGGGGCGCACCGAACGACTCCCCCTAACAATCGTCGACCGCGACCGCCCAAGCCTACTGGGTCTGCAATGGTTCGCCCCGCTCGACATCGCCCTCACGGGAGTCGACCATGTCACCGACGACGGCTGGGAGCAGCAACTAGCCCGGGAGTTCCAAGAGGTCTTCGACAGAAACCTAGGCAAGTACCGAGGGCCCCTTATATCATTCGACCTAGACCCTAACGTCCCCCCCAAACGCCTGAAACCAAGGCGGGTGCCATTCGCACTAAAACCCAAAATAGACGAGCAAATTGATAAGCTCGTCAAACAAGGGGTCCTGCAGCCCATAGACCACGCCCGGTGGGAGACCCCCATAGTCACCCCGATCAAGCCCGATGGGTCAGTGAGGATCTGTGGGGACTATAAGGCCACCCTAAATGGCGCGCTGCAACAAAGCGCCTACCCCGTCCCAGTAGTACAACACCTACTGCACTCACTGGGAGGGGGCAAGGTTTTCGCCAAGCTCGACCTTGCCCAGGCATACCAACAGTTGCCGGTCGACGAGCAAACGGCAGAAGCGCAGACCATTGTCACCCACCGGGGAGCATTCAAATGCAACCGACTCCAATTCGGAGTCAGCGTGGCACTGGGCATATTCCAAAGCCTAATGGAGAGGCTATTGCAAGGGATCAAGGGGGTGGTACCTTATTTCGACGACGTCCTAGTGTCGGCAGCCAACCAAGCCGAACTAGAAGGTCGATTAAGGGAGGTCCTAACTAAATTTAAAGAGACGGGACTAAAAGTAAAGAAGGAAAAATGCCAGCTTTGCACGGAACGAGTGGAATTCCTGGGCTACCTCCTAGACCGGCATGGCATTCACCCCACAAGCAAAAAAATCAAGGCCATCAAAGAAGCCCCCATCCCCAAATCAAAGATTGAGCTACAGGCATTCTTGGGGTCACTGAACTTTTACAATGTTTTCCTACCCCAAAAGGCGACGGCAGCGGAGCCCTTGCATAGGCTCCTGGACAAGGTGGCGACCTGGACTTGGGGGAAACGGGAGCAAGCCGCCTTCCAAAGAACGAAGGACCTCCTCACCTCCGACGCCGTCCTCATACAATTCAACGAGACCCTACCTCTGGCCGTCACATGCGACGCATCACCCTTCGGCGTCGGCGCTGTCCTCAGCCATACCCTTCCCGACAGAAAAGAAGCACCCATCGCGTTCTTTTCAAGGACCCTCACCAAACCGGAGCGGAACTATAGCCAACTGGACAAAGAGGCTCTGGCTATAGTTGCCGCCATAAAACGATTCCACGAATACCTCTACGGCCGGACTTTCACCATTATAACGGACCACAAGCCGCTGCTGGGAATCCTTGCAGGGAACCGGGCCACCCCGAACATTCTGTCTTCCCGAATGACAAGGTGGTCCGAGTTCCTGGCAGCCTACAACTACGAACTCATACACAGACCAGGTAAGACGATCTCCCATGCGGACGCCTTAAGCCGCTCGCTGCTACCAGAACCCGACACCGACCCAGCACCCACGACGACCACCCTCAGCATAGAGACTCTACCCAACCTGCCCATAACCGCGTCAGACATTGCCCGAGAGACTAATAAAGACAAACGTCTGGCGTGGGTATTGCATTGGGTGGAGAAAGGGTGGCCGGAAAGGGACAACGACGAGTCGGTCAAAACGTTCCGAAACCGCCAAACGGAACTCTCATTGTTAAAAGGGTGCCTCCTATGGGGGGACAGGGTGGTCATTCCGGAAAAGCTACAGGGGAAGGTTTTGGAAATGCTACACGAGGGGCACCCTGGCATCGTGAGGACTAAAGCCCTGGCCAGAAGTTACGCTTGGTGGCCAGGGATGGACAAACAAATAGAGGCCTGGGTAACTAGGTGCCAACGATGCCAGGAAACTAGGCCCAGCCCACCCACAGCACCCATCCTAGAGTGGGAAACCCCAAGGGGACCTTGGTCTAGAATCCATATAGATTTCGCCGGGCCCACAAAAGGACACACCTTCCTCATAACAGTTGACGCTTACTCCAACTGGCTGGAGGTAAGCAACATGAAGACGACAACCACGGAGGCCGTGATCAAAGAACTCTGCAAACTCTTTGCAACACACGGCCTCCCAGACGTCGTCGTCTCTGACAACGGGCCCCAGTTCACCTCGCTGGAATTCGAAAAATTCCTAGCGGAAAGGGGCATCCGCCATGCGCTGATGGCACCGGCACACCCGGTGGCGAACGGTAGGGCGGAACGGATGGTCCAATTCACTAAAAAGACCATCCGGAAAATAGACCATGGGGAGATCCAAGAGAAAATCAACAGACTACTTTTCACCCAACAAATAACCCCGAATACCACAACCAATAAAAGCCCAGCCGAACTATTAATGGGCAGAAAGCTAAGGTCCCCACTCGACAGGTTACACCCCACGTATAACCCGGAGAAGCCCCCAGACTCAAGCACCAAACACCAAACCTTCACACCCGGGGACCCCGTATATGCAAAAAACCTGACGGGAGACCCTCTATGGATCCCAGCCGTCATCACCCAAGCAACAGGCCCACACTCGTACCGGCTACAAACAGCAGACGGACGAGCGTGGAAACGCTACATCGACCAACTTAGGTCGAGAACTGCAAACCAACAAACCCCCGACGCACAAACAAGCGAACCCAACCCCCGCAACGCAAGCCAAGGGGGGAGGGAATACCCAAGGGACCGAATCCAAAGAAAAATAAACCAGCAGTACTCACCAGAACGCAGCCATCACGACCCCTCGCCAGGAAGGAACAGCCAAGCCAGTTCGACCGACCCGGAAAGACCGAGCGGGAGCGGCGAAACCCGTAGCTCAACCAACCCGGAAGGCCCAGGAGGGAGCTACGGAGAAGGGACCGGCCCGATCGACCAGCCGGTTCCCACGACAGCAGCAGGAGCAGAGGAGATCCCGACCGAACCGGCCGGGATCCAGCCTACAACTGAGTTGCGCAGGTCAAGTAGGACCAGATGGAGCCCCGCCTACCTATGTGACTATGCAACGTAAGGACTGAACCAAGAGGGGAGGGGTGTTCTGTCCTTCATTAACATACTCGAGATCCCCGCGCTTTGATTGGCCAAAGCGCAGGGCTCTCCGATTGGTCAGGCGAGCCGCGCCGATTGGCTCGCTCAGAATCTCCCGCGATTGGTCCCTTCAGACCGCGGGAGATTCAAAGTGGTGCCATTGGCTGCGGCCGCCGCGGCGAACAAAATAAAAGCCGCGGGCTTTTTTCCTTTCGCCAGTTCGGTTCCAGCATATCAATAAAGAGCTTTGCACTAAGTCACCGACTCCTGGCATCATTTCGCGGGCACAACAAATTCTGCCTGTTTGTCATATAGATGATAAGCATTTTCTTTCACAAAAATCAATATAAAGGGAGTATATCATATGAAATGTGTCTGTAAAACACAGCTGCAAATATTCAAATCCATTAGCTAAGCTATACATTAAAAGGAAAGACTGATGCCTTCAGAAACACTAAACACTGGATTGTAATCTGTAGAAAAGAAAATTATTAGCTTTGGAGCACTATTAACTGAAAACCAACCAAACATCAGAGAAAATCACATTTTAAAAATGGTTCCTTCCCCCATCATTGCAATTTACAGTTGTTTTTTCTAGCAATTATTTTGCTCTGTTTTTTCCTAGGAATTTCCCTGCTTAGTTGCAACAGTGTCCTCTTGCTTTCCACCATATTCACTGAAGTTCACATAGCATGGCAATCAATGCATAATGCAATAAGTTTTATTTTATTTCTGCTTTGAAATATAGATCTTGAGCCAGAGCAGATTTGGCTAAGAGTGTCTGATTCATCCAGCTGGCTTCCTTGCTTAAGAGATAAGAAGAACCTTGGTTTCCCAATTCTAGTTCATACCTAGACCTACCAGGATTCTGTTTTTCTTTTTAAAAAGTACATACATCAAAAACTGTATTCATATACAAATGGATACTGCTTTTTCTTCTATGACTAGATAGAGGACAAAGTACTGAATATCCTGCTGTTCTCTTTACCACAGTTTTACTCTAGAAATTGAGTTAAAAGCCTCCTTTAAACCAATAAAATTGGCTTACATGTTTTTAGATGGCTGAAATATTTTTCCTCCAAACATGAAAAAACTGTTGACTGTTCAGTTCAAAAAGCCAACTTGTTCCTCAGTTAATAGTTTTTCTTGCATCAGCCAATCAGTAGAAATGTAGAAATGTCTAGTTTGCAGTTTACTAGTCATACTTACTAGGCTGGCTGGACACTAATTAATTGGGTTAAGTTTCTATCCTATTTAAAAAATTGGGATTATTATTGATTGTTGCCATTCTTTAGGTAACTGCAAGGACTGATCAATATATGTAAAGTAGGTGTGGTAATCAGATTTTCCTATTTTTAATTCTGCTATGAGATCAATAGTTCTGAGACATTTTTTTTCATGACAAAGAACTTGAAATCAACTATTCTAAAACAAAGAAATGTTTCTGTTTATAAACTGTCATGCAACCTTGTATCAGTGACATTCAAATAGAACAGAACAGGCAGAGGGGGTATTCAGCAGGTTCTGACCAGTTCTAGAGAACCGGTAATGGAAATTTTGAATAGTTCAGAGAACCAGCAAATACCACTTTTGATTGGGGATTTTACAGTATCCTTCCCTTGTCACGCCCACAAGCCACACCCACAGAACCGGTAGTAAAATTTTTTGAATCCCATTGCTGAGAGCAGGGTATTCAAATATTTGCAAGTCTGTTTTTCAATCTTTCACTTTGTGGAAATATCAATTTTGTAATCTCTAAGTTTATGCCCAAATGAGTTGAAATGCCACGATGAGTTTTATAAGACATAACAGTAATTGTTTCAGTTGCTGCCAAGCTGTGCAAAGCAAAGGTGCTCAGTCTCCTGCTGAGGGCACAAGACTTGAGGGCTCTGGAATCAAATCAATCCAATTTAAAAACAAACAAACAAACAAACATTTTGTATCTTTTACTGGCTGCACAATTTATTTGTCCATTTGGAGCTTTGTTTACCTTTGTTAATGCTTACATGGAAAAGTACAATTTAAAATATCAGATAAAATTAGTTTTTGTGGATGATCCTGATTCAATCTTCTTTCTGAAAGTCTCTCTTAAAATAGATACAGCCAAGGATTTAACTTATTGTGGCTTGTCAATTGAATCTCCAATCACCTTTGCCCTTGAAAAGCTTTATGAAGGTTAGCAGAGTCCTTGATTTTAATCTACAAAAAGATAGAATTAAGCCCAAAAATCATTGCAATAGAGACCTCTTTTCCAAGCTTCTCTCAACATAGATAAATAGAAGATAGATAAATTACTTCACTGTAGCAAGGCTTGATGTCTTAACCTCTAGGGGTCTGGACGAAGATAAAATTGTGGCCCATTTTCAGAAAGTTTATGTTCATGCCTGTCATAGAAATTGCTCATATATTGCAGCTCTATACTTTTTATGACTGCTGGAGCTCCAAGTCACTATCATCCTTCTTAACATTTAGGTCAGTCTAAAGAAAAGATAGTATATTTTCTGTTGGACAATTGGTTCACTACTATTCCCATGAAAGTAGTTAAATTCTGTTCTATTGCATTTTCCCCCAGAAAACACACAGTTTTAACTCAGCTTTAGGATCTCTATATTATTTTGTTTCACTGTATGCTTTAAATAAAACTCTGTTAACTGTATCTCTTGATATTTAATTCTCTCTCTGCCCCTCTATCTATTTTGTTGGTGGGAAAGGATGCCTTAACTGAAAATAAACAAATAAAAGTAACTGAATTCAACTCTCCCAAACTGAATTTGAGAGAGTTTTTAGGGGAAATGCTATGACACTTTTTCCAAACCTCCACAAAGTAATTTGTGATAGCGATAAAGGGAGGGAGGAGAGAAAAAATGAGCAATGACAAATCTGAACAAATATGTCTTTTAAGACCTGGAGCTTATCTTAATTGTTACTATTAATATAAAAATGGCAGATAATGAGGGAATAACAGAGTTGTAAGGGACCCTGGAGGTCATCTAGTTCAACCTTCTGCTCAAGCAGGAAACCCTATACCATTTCAGACAAATGGTTGTCCAATATTTCTTTAAAAAGTGTTGGAGCACCCACAATTTATGGAGGCAAGTTATTCCATTGATTCATTTTTCCAACTGTCAGGACATTTCTCCTTAATTCTAGGTTGATTCCCACCTTGATTAGTTTCCACTCATTATTTCTTGTCCTGCCTTCATAGGCTTTGGAGATAGATTGACACCATTTTTATAACAGCTCCTTAGTTGTAGAAACATTGCTATCATATTATTCATAGTCCTTCTTTTCATAAATTAGTCATATCCAATTCCTGCTACTGTTCTTTGTATGTTTTAGATCAGTCCCCTAATCATCTTTGTTGCTCTGAGGAAACAGAAGCTGAATGAGGGGTCAATACCTTCAGAAGAAAGTAGCAATGGGATCAGGGGAAGAAGATACTTTAGAGGATATTCCAAGAAGTAACTAAGAGCCATATAAAATAACTATGTTTGAGTGTTGTAGGTAAGAGGAAACAGGAGAAAGAAGAAAAAGTGTTGGGATAGGAATAAGTAGAACTGGGTGCTTGCCTTAGTATCAGAGAGAATAATAGTGAACAATGTAAAGGTTATTCTCCTGAAATATTTTGTCCTGCTGGGATTTCACCCTTGGGTTCTAACAAAGATAGAAGTCCTACTTCCTCATTGGGCAATTTCTTTCCTGATAAATCGGCCACCTTCTCTTTATCCATGTTGGTTGAGATGCCAACAGTCCTTTGACAGCCCACATTACTCTCACCCTTTGTTAATTGCCAGTTGTGGAATCAACTCGATTAAATGTTGAAGGTTTGTAGAACTGCTGCAGGTCTGTAGAACTCTGTAATAAAGACATTGGCCAGGGAATGATCCTGTGCATTATATCGAGATAGGGGTTTTTATTGTTTGTGCTAATACTAATGAAAAGGAAACCAATAAGGCAGAATAAGGCTGAGCACTCTGAAAATCCTGCTAAATTAAGGAGAAAATATTCAGTTTATAAATTGTATCTACCTTAATCATGACTGCAATGAAAGAAAATGAAATTCTATTTTCAACGCTTACTAAAAAAAAGAAGTACAATTACATGTAGCATTATCATCACTGTTGCCTTTTTGTCAATGGTGTTTGAGAAATTTTTTTTTTTTTTTTGCATTAAGCTTTGCAAGGCAGAGATGCAAAAATAAATAATTATCAATTAAATTGTTTTCAGATACTTGGTTTTGTGGCTCTCCATGTTCTATGGCAGGTGATAGCTACACAAGTATAAACATATTAGTTTATGCATATACCCCAAATAAATAATCAATGCTTGTCACTAGCAATTGTTTTAGGCTTTCTAACAGATGCCATTATAATCAAGTATTCTTATATATTTTCATTAAGGATTCTGGAATAAAGTCCTTCTAGCATGAATGAGAAAGGAAATTAGGATTCATTACATTATTTCTTAATTTGGTTGGTTTGTGATTTGATATTTGCACATTTTTGCATGGATGGACAATCTTCTAACAAAATGCACACAAGCTATTTTGTATGGCAAAGATCTCACAGCAGCTTTTTCTAGAATCTAGATGAATATATTCATTTGATTCAAAAGAAAGGAGAAAAAAGTTGATACAATCTACCAGATGGCTGTAATGAACATTGCATGTATTGTGTGGAATATAAGATCCTTCCCCACCAAAATCTACAAAACTATGTTTCCTCATACTACAGTGATTTCTTCTACATATATTGGTTATTTCATTCTATATTTGGGGGAGAGAAAGAAACTCCACTCTCTTAACAATAGTTCTTTCTTGTTTTATTTATTTTTTCTTCCTAGTGATCAATGGCCTATACAAGGCAGCCTACTAAAACTTCATCCTACAAAAGGATATTTTAGAAGAAGCTGTAAGGTTGGTAGGGTTCTGCAATTTTAGGGTTTGAAGAATCAGGCATTCATTCATATTGGGAAACCCTACTATGGTTTTCCAAGGGGGGGGGGTTTGCTGGCTTTGTTTCAGACTGAATTCAGATGGTTAGGATGGATCTGTATGGCTAGCAAGCTACGGAAATCCAAGAAAATGGCCAGTGTAGATATTCCTAATGGTCTAGATAACACACCATGGTCAACTTGCCATGCCAACTTGCCATGGACAGCTTCACCACGGGACAAGTTGCTGTGGAACAAGAGTTACATGAATATTGAAGAAATAGTTGAATAGGATCATTTAAAAAAGGATGCCAAAAGAGGACAAAATGAATGGGGAATGACAAAAATAAAAATATTTTTTAGTTATTTTAAATAATTCAATTGAATTGTTGAATTGTCCTGCAGTGAGTTGTCCCATAGCAAGTTGGCCATGGTGAGTTTAACATGGTGAGATAGCTGTGGCAAGTTGTCCCATTCCAATTCCTAGTGGTGTGTGGTTTCCTGTTATTTCATAAAAGAGTCAGGCTTGATTTTGCAGCTTGAGTGCATGAACTTCCTTTTAGATATTTTTACACACTTTTTTGTCCATATGGTTTATGCTACTCATACATTTTTGAGGTATGGATTTTTTGTTTCTGCTTACTCTAAATATCAAAACAGAAGGATGACACCCAAGTAAGGTTATGAAATTGTTCTATCACATACTAAATATGGAAGATATCACCTATAAATGTCCTCAGCAAGCTGATGAATTTTAGCTCCTAGATTTATAAGTTATCACTTTCATATTACATTTGAATTATTAGTAGGTGTTACTTTTTAAATTCTCTTAACTAAAGCTCAGAAGGATAGCTTCATATATTTAATTGAAATTTACAAATTCTTTGAGCATTTTACATAGAGCTGTACTTTAGATAGCAGAAAATAATTAGCATACCTTTAAACAACTACCACCCTATACTGAACAAATCTGGAAACATTAATGGTGGTTCATATAAACACTAGAGAAGAGAGTGCACATGTAAAAAAGCACTAACATAAGTAGTCTACCACAAAAGAAAGGAAGGCAGAAATTGAAATGAAAATGTAAAATGAGGAACTTCTATTTTTCAGCAACATTAATAAATCATTATCAGCTTTTTACCCTAACCAGTTGTAAAAATTTAAAAAATTTAAAAAATTCTAAACATTTTACTGTGATGTATTACTGTTCTAGGGGAATTCATATTACACTATTGTATATGACTTGTAAGTTGTCATTTTAGAATCTGTTTCTTATATAAATTTACATTTAAAAATAAAATAAAATACAATTTTAAAAAATGTGTTTAATAGTCAAAAAGTAGCTTATTTTATCTGATCCTTTCTATTGACCAGTGAAGTAACTCTGACTTATGCTATTCCTTTGTCATTTACAACTGTAAATACCACTATGGAGCAAAGGGAATCAAATTCATCAAAAAGAAGCTGTGTCTGCCTTTTCTGTCTTTACCATATTTAATTGCATTTTAGGCAAAAACTTTCCTCCATCTGGACATTATGCATTGTGGGGGAAGCACTATCTCTCTTCCCAACCATGGTAGCAATCCTGTATGTCCATTTCATCCTGGGCTGCCTGCCATGTAGCCTGGCAATATCTGGTTTTAAAATGAAATGTAGACACCAGAGGTGGGATTCAGCTGGTTTGTACAGGTTCAGACGAATCAATTGTTAACTTTTTGCCCAGTTCAGAGAACTGGCTAATCCCACCTTTGGTTTACCTCGCACACCCCAAACTACCTCTCCCAGGAGTCCTCCCTCTTGCATCCCATTTTCGCTTCCAGGTTGGTGCAAGAGGCTTTCCAGGGTCAAAATGGGGCATGGGGAGGTATTGTGCAGCCCCATGTGCCCTGTTTTGGCTTCCAGAGTGGTTCAGGAGATCTTCCAAGCCCAAAACAGGGCACAGGGAGCATTGTGCAGCCCTCCTGCACCCCTTTTTGGCCTTCAGGGTGGTGCAGGAGGCCTTCAAGGCTCAAAACCCTTGCTCTAGGATGAGTTGGCAATGGGGATTGTTGAGTAGGCATGCGGAGTGAAGAGGCAGGACACAGAAATCACAGGTAGGTCTTTATTTAGTTGGTTAAAACACAAACTGCTCAGCCATGGAAAGCTCTGGCTATATAAGCTGGCACTTGCCACAGCTGAGCGGCTTGTGTTTTAAGTGGCTGAGCGGCTTGTGCTATCCCACCTTTCAGCCATTGATTGGCTGGGCTGCAGTGTGTTGTTGCATGGGGTGTGATGTGCTGGGCATCCTGTCAACCCTTTCCTGCCAGTCCCCTGGGCTCAACCTCTTGAGTGTTTTTTTGGTTGATCTTATCATTCTCTCTGCTTGTCCATTGGTGGCTGGGTGTACCAGCACCGAGAGTGTGTGTTGGATCCCCAGTCCTGCTAGGAACCCCTTGAAAGGCTGTGATGTGAATTGTGGACCATTGTCAGACACTTGTAGATCCATCAGCCCATGGGTTGTGAACAGTCTCCAGAGCACCCTTATGGTGGCCTCGTTAGTGGTTGACTTCATAATGATCACCTCCAACCACTTAGACTATGCATCCATCACTATTAGGAAGGTTTGTCCTTGGCAGGGCCTGGCGAAATCAGCATGCACCTGGACCAACGGAGTTGTGGGTGTCTCCCACTTCATGGGTGTTGCTGATAGGGGTGCCGGTCAGGACTCTTGGCAGGGGATGCAGGTGGCGGCCCAGGCCTCAACCTCGTTGTCTAGCCCTGGCCACCATACATAGCTTCTGGCAAGGACTTTCATCCGGACAATCCCAGGGTGGCCCTCGTGCAGCAATGTCAGTATCCTTGTACATAATGGTGGGGGGATGATCACTCTGTCTCCCCAAGGCAGTCAGCCCTTGGTCACTGACAGTTTGGTTTGCCTGTTTTTAAAAGGTTTGAACTCATTCCCATCTATGGTTTCTGGCCATCCCCTCCACATCCAGTTTGAAATGCGTGCCATGGTTTTGTCTTTCACCATAAGTCTTTTATAGCCAGAGCTGCCCAACCTTTCAGTCACTGACAGGACTTCATTTCTCCTGCCAGTGGCTGGCCCAATGAGTGGAGTCTGACATCAGACTCCACTCCTGTGACCATATATGGGAATACTTAACAGGGATTTTGCATGATCATTACTGTGGGATGAATTAGGAATGGGGATTTTGCATGATCTTAACTGTGGGGTGAGTTGGGAATGGAGATTTTGCATTATGATTACTCATAATTAAGTAGGAACCAGTAAAAGAGGAATGGAAAAATCCTATCTGTAGATCAGTGTTTTTCAGTTTTGGTGTCAACTCATAAAACATTCTGGAATCCTGACACTTGGCAAGTTTAAGATGGGTAAACTTCATGCTGTCTGGGAATTCTGGGAATTGAAGGCCATGCGCCTTAAGTTTGCCAAAGTTGAGAAACATGTGTCCACACTAGAGCTTAGGTTTTTCAATTCCTGTTTTATTTAGAGTTTGGTGCAATTAAATAAATAAGTTATGGTTTTGTTAACAAACAGTGATGAAAGCAATATGAACCATTACTGGATTTTTTTGTAAGAAACTGATATTAAAAATTGATCTGGGCTTTGTTGATTAAATAAGGGATTATGGAAATAATGTAGACATGTTAATTTGGAGTAAGAGTTGTTTTTTTTTTTTAAGTTATATCTGCACTAAAGAAAGTTGGAAATCATTCTTTTTCAGTTTTCCTCTTTTTCTGTTTTTTTCTTACACTTTCACTCTCTTACCTGAGGCTTTTCTTTTTTCAAATCTGTTTTTATTTGTTTATCCCTTGTATGAAGGATACTCAAATAGCCATTATAATTCTACATTTCTTAATTACAGAAATCATATCAAAACTTCAGTTTCTTCAACACTTTAATCCAATTAAGAGGTCTCAAATATAAAAGGATGCATAAAAATAAAACAAAAAAGAAACAAAGAAAAAAAAGAAAAAATAAATATGGGAGGTAGTTAGAAAATACCAGAAAGGAAGAGAGAGAGAAAAGCTACTCCTTTAAAAAGAAAAAGAAGGGAAACATTAAATATTAAAAGTTTTCCTTGAAAATAAAAAGCAAGCGTAGAAATTTAACTTCCAAAGACAAGAAAAAACAAACAAAGACAAGTTCCAAAGAGCCGAAAATCCAAATAGCTATTACAAAAAAAAGTAAACTGATGAGGAGGAGTAGCACAGCTTAGAAAAAATAAAAAGAGCACACTGCACTTTGTTTAATTATCCAAGGCTCTTGTTATAACTCTCTTCTCCAAAGACTTATCATCTTTTCCTTTCCTATAAGCTTCAACAGACTCCAGCTGTTGATAAAAATCCAGAAGAGCACCTGCAATAATACTCTCCCATGCTGTTCCCTCTATCTTATCAAACAGGCAATGTCCTTGAAAAGAAGTCTCAGTTCTTTCTCAGCTTTGTCTGGTCAAAAGAAAGATAGAATATTTCCAAGCCTCTAGTTGGCAGTGTTACAAAGTTTCTTTTGCTTTCACTTTCCTCTTCCTTTTCCAAGTAAAATATAATAAGAATTAATTTAAAAAAGAAAAAGATTTTTTTAAAAAATAACTAAAAGGGAGTCTCTGCCTTAAAATATTATAAAGTCAAAAAGGAGAAAAGAATAGATAAAAAGAAGAGAAAAAAACCAGTCCAGTTTCAAAATATAAGATCATTTGTAGAAAATCCAGCAATGAAAAAAAAAATTACTTTGACATTCCTGTTTAAAATCACCGCTTAATCAGTTCTGTCAAAACTTTTACAGATTCTTTCTTTTCCTTAGGGTGTCTTTTCAAATCTTAAAATAAAGAAAAAGTTCTCACCAAACCGGCACACTCTCTCTTTTCATTCTCTTTTATTTCGGAGCTGTCCCAACTTCAGCAGCTTTAATAGCTGCCTCTTTGCCACTAGCAAAAAGAGCTTCTCCTGGATCTACCAGGGACTTTGTGGTATCCCGGGGATCAACAGGATGCTCTCTTTACATTCACTATCTCTTCGGGATGGTTTAGATCCACTTGGACTGTCCAGGAGCAAAGATATCAGCAGCGATCTCAGACCTCCAAGATTGCATGCCATATCGTTGTGACGCCAGCTCCACCCTCCAGTAGAAACACATTTTTATGTTAGGTGTCAAAAGATTATTTATTTAGATAATAAAGACATAGCAGATAATACTGTTTTTATTATAGGTCAGTAGTTGCTGGTAATTGAAGTTCAGTAATATTAGGATGATATAATGACCAAGAAGATTGTAGACAGAAACAAAAATAAAAAACCAATTTTATAAAATATCATAGTGAGATACAATGTTTGCATCACGATTAAAAATATAATGAGTACCTATATAAGTCTTTTTTTTTCGCAATCTCTACAATAACTCTGTTGTAACTATGTATCATTCAAGTGATTGCAACTATGTATCATTGCAACTATGTATCATTCAAGCATTGCAACATTGTATCATTCATGTGTAAACGTTAGACTTCTGTCTCTTCAGTGATCTTTTCAAGGCACGAACAAGGGACGGGGAGATAAACAACTGTCAATACAGAATGATATCCTAACTGACCTGAACTGTTGTAAATCACGCGCATCCTGTTTAACCTGGTATCTTAACTGACCTAAATTATTCTAAATCTTGCATATCCTGTTTGACTTGGGCGCTGAAAAATTTCACCCCCCTTGTGAAAAAGCATAATAAAAGAGCGTGTGCCAAGACATTCTGGGCACGCTCATCCCGAGGAAACCTTGTCTCGTGTCATTTCTCTCTCCCTTGCTCCCTTTCATGAGCCGCCCATCAGATGCGGGATGGCAGATACCGCATTCTGGTGACCCCGATGTGATTCCCTAAGGGGGATACGCAGCAGCGCGCCCATATCTTATTCGCTCGGTGGGAGCATCGCCAGGCCTGGCACATTCATCGGATCTGAAAGATGGTCTCGACTTTCGTAAGTATGGGTGGAGGCTTTTCTCAACAGCAGATGCAGCATCTGAAGGAATTGAGAGAGCTAGTCGCTTCTTCTTCTAAATACTCTGCTAATTTAAAGGGCTCTCCAATAAAAAAGAAACCTATTGCTACATTATTGGCTTATGTGTGGCAACATTGTCCCAATTATTCTGAGGAAGGGTCCTTAAAAATTTCCAATTGGCAAAAAATTGGTGAACATCTCCATAGTCTTCCTCGTGCACCTATTGGCATTTTGGTCACTTGGAGGAAAATTATGGAGGCTTTAAAAGTCCATTATAAAATAGAAGCAGGGAGTGTGTTTGAATCTCCCCTGCCAAGTTATGATAACTTTTCAATTTTCCCTAACTCAGGCAGAAGCTGCTGCCATTATTCAACAATGCCCCACATGTAAGCAAGGACATTCCATTCCCATAGGAGTAAATCCTAGAGGATTAAAAGCTTGTGAAATTTGGCAAATGGATGTAACTCAGTATCTACCTTTTGCCCCTTGGAAATATTTGCACGTTTCAATAGATACATATTCAGGATTTATTCTGGCTACTCCTCAAAGGGGAGAAACTGTAAAACATGTCATCAATCATTCAATTCGTACCTTTGCCTCGCTGGGATGTCCAAAAGAAATCAAAACAGACAATGGATCTGCCAAGACAAGTTCTGCTTTTCAGGATTTCTGTAACAGTTGGGATGTAATCCACAATTTTGGGATTCCCTACAACAGCCAGGGGCAGGCTATTAGGTTATTGTGAAATGAGCTCACTTATCTCTGAAACGTGCTCTTGATTGATATTCGTTGCGGGAAAACCCCCCGAACCTCCCAGCATTGCAAAATTCTCTTAACCTTTGTCTTTACACTTTAAACTTTCTCAATCTGACTGGCATTCCTCCCACTTCTGCTGCTTCTCGTCATTTTTCCTGCCCCTCACCCCCGCCTAACAGACCTCTGGTATATTATCGCAGATTGCCAGATCCTGCCTGGCAGGGTCCCACTGAGCTTCTCACTTGGGGACGAGGCTACGCTGCGATCTTACTGCCAGACAAAACCACTTGCTGGATTCCTGGTCGGGCAGTAAGACCCTATCATGGGAATTCATCTGCTACATCTGTATCTTAAAACTCTTCCTGATATTCTTACCTATATCTTCTTTGCAATTTCTACCTTACTTCAACAAAACCTATGCTTCCTGTCAAAAGACTATTCGTGTTAAAATCATTTCATTAACAGAAGGCTATTATACTTGTTCCATGTGGGTACGTCATGAAAATGCTACCCGTAGCTTTCACTCTGTCACTTCTGTTTTGTTTACAGAACACTCTACCACTCGCTCTTTTGTTCCTTCTTTACTCTTCCTATGGAAAGGAACCTTAAAATCTTTTCCTCTATTCAATCTAAAACATAGGGGGACCCAAATGTCCTTATATTGTATTATGGGTTTCCCCACCCCAACTAACATCCTTGATGAATTACCAAATTAATCTTTATTGTCATTATTGTAATTATTATCCTTTTTCTATTAATTGAATTCCCTCTTCATTTCGCAAATGTTCTACAACTTATTTGTCCATAGCCCTCTCTCCTGCTTGTCATGTTTTTATATACCCGAACTCTGATCCTGTCAACAAACGACGCTTCAAAAGAACTGTCCATGACGATCCGCAGAAGCCTCATAGAAGAGATAATATTGCCTGGACTATAACTGACTTTCAAAAAGTTCGTTTAAGTTCTACAACCAATTTCTCTTGCATAGAAGACTTCTACCCACCACTTCAATTCGATTTAGCAGACGCACCCACACAACCAGGGGATATCCTGCAATCCACACCACTGCAGGAGAAACTTTAACATCACGCCTGAAAGGAATGTATTTTATCTCTGGCAATAATTTTGTTTGGACTTGTTACAATGGTTTCATGGCATGTATCCACGGGGATGAAATTGTTAAATCCAAATCATTTTGCATCCAAGTATGGCTTGTGTGTATAACTCTGATGATTTTATATCCCTACAGGTATCCATGGAACACCCCCTCTCTTGCAAAATCGTAAATATTTAGATCGTTATTTTTTAAAAAAACAAGGGGGATTGTATGCTATGCTTAAAAAAGAATGTTGTCTTTATGCTGATAGCAGGGGGGGTTCCTTTTCTAATTAAAAAAGAATGTTGTCTTTATGCTGATAGCGGGGGGGGGTTCGTTTTCCATTTCATCATGGCTTACAACCTTTTTAACTGCATTGGCAGGACCATTAATAATCATTATATTGATTTGTATTATAGGACTTTATTGTTTTAATAGAATATTACAACTTTTAAAAATCAATTATCCTTTGCTGATGTTAATGTGCTATTGCAAGCTCATGTTATATCCTCAACACCGGATGAAAAAATGTCATTGCTGAGTTACCGCTCCTTGGACAACCCTGACGCTGATGGGTCGCACTCCTGCCTAGATGACGGGAACGGCGAACATTTCAGAAAAATAGTTCCTGTCTTCTTGGATGAGGAAGAAGACTCGTCATAAATAATAAAAACAGAGGAGATGTTGTAACTATGTATCATTCAAGTGATTGCAACTATGTATCATTGCAACTATGTATCATTCAAGCATTGCAACATTGTATCATTCACGTGTAAACATTAGACTTCTGTCTCTTCAGTGATCTTTTCAAGGCACGAACAAGGGACGGGGAGATAAACAACTGTCAATACAGAATGATATCCTAACTGACCTGAAATGTTGTAAATCACACACATCCTGTTAACCTGGTATCTTAACTGACCTGAACTATTGTAAATCACGCGCATCCTGTTTAACCTGGTATCTTAACTGACCTAAACTATTCTAAATCTTGCATATCCTGTTTGACTTGGGCGCTGAAAAATTTCACCCCCCTTGTGAAAAAGCATAATAAAAGAGCGTGTGCCAAGACATTCTGGGCACGCTCATCCCAAGGAAACCTTGTCTCGTGTCGTTTCTCTCTCCCTTGCTCCCTTTCATGAGCCGACCATCAGATGCGGGATGGCAGATACCGCATAACTCCAAACTGTGCTAGGTGCTATTTCCCTTTCTGCAGTATTTTTCTATAAAAGTGGTGGCTACCAATGATCAACAAGTGAAACTCTGCAACCTTGGACTTTCAAAAGTACTTTAATTTCATGTGTTCTAATTGATTAGCTCATTCTATAGCATGTCATTTATATTTAAATGAATAATATAAAGCATGGCATTTACACTACATATACACATTCTTTCAATGCTACAAAACGTCCCATGGTGTTGGGGTATATGGATTGTTGTTGTTTTTTAAACAAGTTTTATTTTCAAAACACACAATACATAAATACACATAAACACAAAACATAAAAGCATAAAAAAATCTCTTTTCTGAAAGTTGCTTAGTCCCGGGTTAAAACTCTTGGTACAGACACAAATTCAAATTCATATTCATTTTACATACCATTTCATATCTTATCAACATTTTCAATTTTCTATATAACTTCATCTCTCCTTTAAATTTTCTCAATTTTATTTTATTTTATTTATCTCCTCTCAATTCATATCATAATATTTATTATTCTTTGTCTGTTCTATTCTAGCCAACCATTTATTTTTCTTCTTTAAAAAAAAAAAAAGAAATACTTCTCCTGTACACTATATGGAGTATGATGTCTTTATCTCTTTCCCCTATATTTATAACACTTAATATAAAACACATAACATACATTGGGATTCTGTCTGGTACATTTTTAAATTATACTATATTATCAAAAATAATACAAATCTATTCATTAATATTAATATTCATTCATATCTTAACATTTAACTCATTGTTTTTCAATTAAATCACATACTCTTATAGGAGCCCCATTTTCCATAATTATTCCCCCCCCCACATCACATATTATAACTCAATATTTCATTAAA
This sequence comes from Hydrophis major, assembly GCA_033807585.1. NCBI lineage: Eukaryota > Metazoa > Chordata > Lepidosauria > Squamata > Elapidae > Hydrophis > Hydrophis major. The sequence continues at coordinate 158,010,869 of CM066331.1, read as the reverse complement.
ATGTTCCTCCTTCTTCTACTTCAAATCTCATTTCACGAAACTTCCGGTTTGCGTGGCTTCGGAGCAGCAGGAATTCGCGACAGCTCGCGATTCCTGCTGGCTAGCTGCCGAGGTACCCCCGATCCAGATGGGTCAGGGGGTTATGGCTGCCCTGTAGGGACAGCTGAAGATAGAGGGGAGCCGGTTAGGGAGGTGGGGGCATCGCAGACCCCCCCTTCTCCGGGAAAACCCCCTTTTTCCCAAGGCGGTGGAGCGGCGGTCAGCAATGGCCGCCACGAAGAAGCCAGCAACCGGGTAAGAACTGTGCTGGAGGAAGTGTGAAAAGTGAAAGTTCTGTCTGAGCCGGGTCAAGTAACAACTTTTAAATTGCCTGGAATTGAGCTGCTTGTTGCTGGAGGATACATTGTATCCCTAAGAAGATCGAAAGCGGCGGAGAAGCTGTTAAAGGGAACTTTTTTTTTTTTATTTTTTTTTACTCTCTCATCCCACGGAAAAAGCAGAAATATTTGGATGTATTAGACACTGAAAGTGGATTGCTTTGAAAGCTAAGCTAAGAGGCAAAGAGATTTTTGGACATTGAAAAATTTAAGAAATTGGAAAATCTCTGCTGGAGGTATGGATTTTTGATTATTTAAAATTGTTATTGCAAGTGGGAAGGGAGAAAGAAAAATTGGAGCAGAAACTGAAAAAGGAGGAGACTGTCTAGAACGTCTTGGTGGATCCCAAAAGAAGATATATGGTAATTGGACCTCTTTGATCAAAAATTAATTTGGAAAGAGAAAGAGAAGAAGGAAGAAAAGTATTAACTTTTGGAACTTTTTTCTTTTTTTCCTTTTTTTAATTGCTTTTGATTGTCTTGGATTAAAAATACTTGTGGTTGTTTTGGAAAAAGTTTCCCTTTTCATAATGGCATTCTCTGTGGATGAACTAGAGATTGAATATCAAAAATATAAAAAAGAAGATACTTTGGGCGCTTTGTTCCAATTCTTAGAAATGGCGTTATGTTCCTTAGAAAAGTTGACGCAGCAGAAGGACTGGGACAAGGAAGAAGAGGAAAAAGAAGCCATCTTTGATGAACAATGGGTTCCTTCCGGAGAGGAGGAGAAAAAGGATAAGAAAAAGGGGTTTTTAAGAATTATAAAAACAACCAAAAGAGAGAAAAATGAGCGAAGAGATGGAGGCAAGGTTAGAAAACAAAAGAAAAGGAGCAAGAAAAGCGAAGGGAAAAAGCAAAGGGGTAGAAAGGGCAAGGAGAAGAATAAGCAAGAGAGAAAAGGGGGGAGGAGAAGCCTTAATGGGGGGAAGCAAGACCTAAGGGAAAAAAGTTTATTTAGAGACAATGGGTGAATTTAATTTAGACTAAAAGAGGGATTCTGGAGGGTATTTAAGAGTGTGTTTTTATATGTATGTATATTTAGAATAAAAAATTTATTATGTAATTTTAAGAATTTTTTAAACAGAATCCCAAGAAAGATTTATATGTAGTATTTTTAAGTTAGGTAATGTGTTATAGATGCAACTCCAATTGGTTTACAGGAGAAGTATAGTAAAAGAAAAAAGATGAATGGATGTTTGGAAATAGAACAGACAAAGAATGTTGTTGAAAATGGTAATAATGGAAGGATATATATGCTTTTTTTTTTGATTTTGTATATTGATAAAAGGCAATAAAATTTTAATTGATAAATAATTTGGATGGAAAAGAGAAGTAGGGATAAGATATGAAGTTAATATTATATGAAATATTGATATTATAATCTGGAAATGTTATGTTTTATTGGTCTATCATTATTATTTTTCTTTAGAAAAGAATTTATAAGCTGTTATGCCTTGATTTTGTGTGTATTGATTTTAGAAAACTGATAAAAATGGTTTTTATATATATATATAAAAAAGAAAATGATAATAAGATATAGAAGGAGACTTAGGTTGAATATGATGTTTGAATTTGTGTCTGTGTAAAGAGTTTTTAACCCGGGAACAGACAACCTTCAGAAAAGATCTTGTAGTTTTGTCTATGTTTTGTGTTTGTATGTTTGTGTATTATGCTTATGATAAAACTAACAAAATTTGTTTTTTATTAAAAAAAAGGAAAAAAGAATCAATAAAACCTTGGAGGAATGTTAGATGAGAATAATTTAAACAAGTCAGAAAGAAAAGAATATGATGATTATAAAATGGATAAATATGGAAGAGAAATGAAATTGAATTGGAGTAAAGAGAAATAATGAGAAACTTGATGAAAGATATTTGCGTGTCCATATGGGGATGGGATAAATTGGAATTATGTTGTATAAAAATATTGTTTTGTTTGACTTGTAAGGATTTACAATATTAAGAGGTTTTATGTGTTTATGTATTTAATGGTTAATGATGTGTTGTTTTATCTTTAAAATTAATAAAAATTTGTTTCAAAAAAAAAAAAAAAAAAATCTCATTTCACAAAGATTTTGCTAGTATACCATATTCTAATCATTAATATTAACAATCATTTATATCTTGAACATTTTATCCATTTCAATTAAATATCATGCCTTTGTGGGAACACCTATGCTTTCCAAAAATTATTACCCCCCTCCCCACATCACAATCTTAAATCATGTTTCATTACAGTATTCCCTTTTCTTAACCAAAAATTTCACTAATTTATGTTAAATATTTTATCACATTTTAAGTTACATATTATTTCTAATTTTCTATGATTACTTCCAAATACAAGTATAAAAATGCAGTCTTATGTACCTTTCTAGAATCCCTTTAACAATAAAATTTATCCATTATCTCTAAAAAAAACTTTTGCTTCTTAACATCTTGCTCCCCACCATTAGGACTTCTCATCCCTTCCTTTCTCTCTTGCTTCTTCTTCTCCTTGTCCTCTTTAACCCCTTGTCTCTCCACCTCCCTTTTATTCTGATTTCCCCCTTTCTGTTGTTTCTTAACACAATGTCCCCTTTTCACCTTATTCTTCTCTTTTTGGGCTGTTTTTCCAGATCTCAAAGACCTTTTTTCCTTTTTCTCTTGCTTTTTCCCTTCTCCAGTCAAAGTCATTTGTTCATCAAAGATGGCTTCTTCTTCTTCTTCTTCGTCCCCATCATCCTCATTCTGCTTCACATAAGTATAAAGCACCATTTCTAAGTATTGAAAAATAGTGCCAAGACCATCTTCCCCTCCTTGTTTTTCTTGCATATTTTTAATATATAAGTTTCAATTCATACATAGATGATGCCATTGTGTAGAGAAAAAGTTTCCCCAAACAACCACCCAGATGATTTAATCAGAAGTAATTTCTAAAAGTTCCAAAATCACCAAACAATCCAAAGAGACTGTTTCTTTTAGATACCTTCTTCTTCTTCACTTTCTCTTTCTGGGGTTAAAGTAGTCACAAATCCTTTTCAAATATATTTTTTGGAAGTTTTTAAACTCTTTGCAATCCTAGACAATCTTCTCCTTATTTTCAAATTTTGCTCTTATTTTTTCCACCCTCCCTTCCCACTCACAGCCAAAAGGTTTTTTCTTTCTTTTTTTTTTCCGCTGTCACTTTAGGAAGGAGAGTAGAACAAGGAAAAAACTTTTCCTTTCAGAGTATTTGCAGCTTATAACTTTCACAAGGAACAATATATACTTAGCAGCCTTCCAGGTTCCAGGTCACTTTCTCCCGTCTTGTCCCGATAGAAGCAACTTTCACTTTTCTTCCGGCTTTCTCCCTCCTGCACCTGCTTACCTGGCTGCAGCTTTCTTCGTGGTGGCCATTGGTGATCGCCGTTCCTCCGCCTCGGGAAAAGGGGGTTTAGCCAGCTGGGGAGGGGGTTTGTGGCACACCCAAACCCCTTGCCAGATCCCCCCTGTCTTCAGCTGCCTCTATGGGGCAGCTATATCCCCCAGATCCAAATGGATTGGGGGAACCTTGGCGGCGAACGCAGCAGGGATCACGCGGTCGTGAATCCCTGCCGCCGCCGAAAGCTTGCAAACCAGAAGTTCTGAATTGTTAAATATTTTTCAACATGAAATATAATTTTGTGTCCAGCCAGCCATTTCAAACATGGAGCCCATTTAAGCAATATCCACCTGAATATCATCAACATAAATACTTTGTTGACAATTTTCTTAACATTTGGATCTATTTATTGCAGAAATTGCATTGAAATTCCTTCTTTTAAGGAAAGGGATTTTAGAAAGCCAAAGTACATTGAAATGTGTGCCAGGACTGTTATTCCAAGTGCAGCTGTCTATTTCAGTTCATTGGATCTTCAACATACTTTAGTTATGAGTTAGATACTTTAATTATAAGATAAATTTGTATGGCAAATATTCCCAGGTTGGCCCTAGCTACTGAGTTCAGCATGAATTTAGCCCACCAAGGAAACATTTCAGAGATGGAGATTACATTTGTTCCAATATAGGAACATTAATAGACCTCATAATTCTACTCCATATGTTAATATTGGAACTGTTTTTGTACCATGGAATTTAAGAATTTGGGGTGTATTGCTATATTATGGAATATCTATCTTATTTAAATTAGGTATTCCCCTTTTTTAGGAGTTCATTTAAAACTGGTTCTGACTATAAATATAAAATTTATATTTTATATAAATTCATTTATATAACCAGTTCATTTAAAACTGGTTCTGACTATAAATATAAAATTATCTCAAAGGTCCAAGGATGGACCTGGGGAAGGACCACAGCACACACACTCATAACAAATAGCAAAGCAACAGAATAGCAAACCAATCTTTAATCTCGAAAGCCGGTCTGGAGCCTTGGTACACAATGAGTAGGAATAACAAAGTCCTTTGCAAACTCAGTGCTGGGAGCTTCCACCTCCCAGCACATTTTATAGTCCAGGGACCACACCCTCATGCCACAAACCCCCAGTCACCCAACATCTGGTAGTCAGCATTTGCAGCCTTCCCTTTCTTCCAGCAGCAGCAGCATTTCCCCCCTGCTGAAGCCATGTTCTGGCTCCTTGCACGGTCGGCAGCAACAGCTGTCCCTCTTTGCCCACCTAAGTGACCAGCTGGTAACTGATCAGCTGGTCAGTGCTTCCCAAGCATCTGAGACCTCTTGCAGCAGCAGCAGCCTTCCCTCCTGACCAGAAGCCCGATCCATGAGTGATCAGCTGGTTAGTGGCCAGCTGGTGGGCAGTGGTGGAGAGCAGCACCTGAAAGTCCCACAGCTGCATCCACAGTTTCACCCTTCACTCCCTTGGCTCCCTTGGCTTTTGTGGCTGCTTCACTGGTTGATTATGGACCTTCCCCCAGGCATGGCGAACCCCAGATCAGGGCTCGACAGGACTACACCTGGAAGACAGGAGACAGAGTCATTAGACAGAGTAACACAGCCTGTATCCCTCTTGATTTGTGAGGGTATCTCCAGTGGAATTTCCTAAGCAACCATGGAGCCATTATGTCCTGCTCTGCCACCAATGAGGCATCAATGGAGGGGCAACCTTTCCATACCAGGTATTGTAGTTTATCTCTATGGAATTGGTAGTCCAATACCTGGTCTATTTTGTACTGGACCCAGTGGTAGGGGAAAAGACCAGATATTGGAGTCCTTCACAGGTTTTAGGAGGCTGCTGTGGAACAGAGGGTGAATCCTTCCAAGCAAGGATGGGAGTTTAAACTCTACAGTAACAGGATTAATCACATGAACAATTTGGAAAGGGCCCAGGTATTTGGAGGCCAGTTTCTTGTGAGGTACTTTCAACTTGAGGTATTTAGTTGAAAGGTACACCTGGTCCCCCACCTGGAATAGTTTATGGGAAGCCCATTTTTTTTGGTCATCCTGCATCTTATAGGTCTTGGCTGCTTTCTTTAACACCATCTTCACAGTGCCCCATATGTCCTGTATCTTCTTTGCCCACTCACTTAGGTTACTGGAGGGAGAAGGGGCTCGAGGCCACTCAGGATTGGGCACAAAATCCACCCTGTTAATGACTCAAAAAAGGGTGAATCCTGTGCTACTTTGCACCATGTTGTTGTATGCCACCTCTGCAAATGGAAGGAGGTCTTCCCAATCCATTTGTTGATAGGTGATATAACACCTCAGATACCATTCCACCATGGCATTCAGTCTCTCTGCTGTCCCCTTGGTATTGGGATGTAACACTGAACTCAAGCTTTAAGAGGAACCTATCGGGCAGATGAAGTCTCACCAGAACTTGGTGGTGAATTTCACACACACCCCAGTTTGAGATGATTCATCGCTGAACTCCATGGAGACAGAAGACATGTAAAACAAATAGTTTCGCTAGCCATCTTGCTGTCAGCAGTCCAGCACAGGGAATGAATTGAGCTTGCTTGGAGAAAAGGTCAGTGACCATCAATATCACTGTGTGCCCTTTACTCCCTGGCAGTTCTACAATAAAGTCCATGTTTGGTGAGGTGTAGGGTTTTTAGGAACCCAAAATTGCTGGCTTATTTAATAACATGGCACTGTCACAGCACTCCGGGCCTCAGTCCATGTGGTATGTACAATTTGCTTCCCTTACATGCAAAGCTGTCCCTGTGCATGAGTACTTATTGATTCTTCTGGAACCAAGGGTTGGTTGACAACACGGCCTGTGGATTATGTGACAAGTTGCTCATCAGGTCTCTGACCATCACCTATGCAGCTTGTTGAAAGTGGGGAATGATGGCATGGATTACTTCTTCCTGAAGGCTGTTGTATTGGGGTGCCCGTGACAGAGCATCTTATCCACTGGGATGCACTTCAGGGCAAAGTGAAAACATTGAAAGTATTGTGCCCACTGGACCTATTTTGGGGACAACTGATGTGGCGTTTTTGTGGTCAGACCTCAAATGGCTCCTTGGCTGCTATGTCAGCAGCACCCACCAGACAGCAAAGGCTTCTTTCTCCCAAATTGCCCACCCATATTCTTCTGTCTCTGTGAGCTTGCGGGAGGTATATGCCCAGAGTTGCATCTGGCCCCATTCATTTCTCTGCAACAGGACTGCTCCCATTACATCTTTGGCATCCACCTGAATAATGAAGGATCATCCTGGATTGGGGTACTTTAGGACAGGCTCTCTTGTGAACAGGTCCTTTAGCATCTCAAAGGCCTGCTGGCAATCCATCGTTCACCGGAGGTCGAGGTTTTGTTAGAATGTGCTTGATTCAGAGTAAGTCAGTCAATGGCAAGGCCACCCTGGCAAATGATGGTATGAATTGCCAATAGAAGTTGGTGAAACCAAGGAAACTCGGCAATTGTTGCCACATTTTTGGTGCTTGCCACTCTAAAATAGCTTGCACTTTATGTGAATCCATTTTCACTCCATTGTTGGATATGTGGTAACTCAAATAATCTAGCTGGGTCCAGTGAAACTCATATTTGGACAGCTTCATGTATAGCTTTGCCACCAGCAACTTCTTCAATACTTGTCGTAGCAGTTGGGTGTGCTCCTCCATGGTGGTGGTATAGATAAGAATGTCATCTAGATATACAAGGACCCCATGATACAGGTGTTCATGTAACACATCATTAATCAGCTGCATGAACATTTTCTCCTTGAATAGTACTGAGTCATAACTCATGAATGGACCGATTGGATGAATCCCCTAGCCAAGTTCTTGTCGATGTAACTTCATAGCTTACCCATCTCCTTGGGTGTCATCAAATACATCTTTGGCTTGGGTAGTTTGGCTCTGGGTATCAGCTTGATTGCACAATCTGTAGGATGGTGAAGGGGTAGAGTCTCACATTCTTCTTCACTAACACCTCTGCTAAGCCTGTGTAGGCCTCAGGGAAAGGGGAATGGGCCTCCACCAGGGCCTCTCTAGGTGTAACTCCCAGGCCACTGTCCACCAATTCCTGGGCCAATTCATGAGGGGGAGGTCTGGGTCCCATCACTATCTTCAACTTTCTATATCCACCTTTCCATCATATCATGGATCCCCACTTATCCAGCCATGCCAGCCCCAGTATAACAGACTCGGTCATCGTTGTTATCACGTTGAATCTAATGACCTCCCAATGCTCTTCCATTTCTAATTGTACTGGTTCAGTGATGTGGGTAGCCGGAGGGGTCCCCCCCAGCAATGTTCTATCCACCTGCTTGATCAAATGGGTTTGGCCATCTTCTTCATTCATATTCCTAATGCCTTAACTACAGCCTGGCTGATGAGACACCGGGTACACCCCAAGTCAATCAAGGCACTATACCTCCACACTGTGCTGATTGGGAATTCACTGTGATAATGGGAATTACGAAAGGCTGGATGGGGTTGCTTACCATTGGGTCTTTTGACCTGTCAGCCTTGCTGTTGTAGGGCCCTGGCTGGAACTTCCCTAACACCATTGTGTCTACCTCCTCTGAGAACATCAAGAGCTCTGCCTGGTGTGTTTCCTGGGACCATTCTGGGTTCTGTCAAGGAGGCCTTGCGATCCTACCAGAGCTGCTGCTTGGTGTCTTCAGTGACTGTGGCACTGGCACTGTGCATTCAACTGCCTGGTGTCTTGGTTGCTTGCACTGGAAACAGTGCAGCGGTGGTTGAACAGGACTTTCCATGGGACAGGGGCACTGGGGATGGACCAGGCTCCACATGTTGATTCTGACAATCTTTCCACTGGTTTCCAAGGGCCATAGCCTACATCTCCCTTGGAACAGAACTCCCATAACCCAGCATCCAAGTCCTCTTGGAACCAATAGTGCAACTGATGTGGGATACCCTGGTAAGCACAGGCCTGGCATAGCTCATGGTCTAACCCAGCCTTGAACTGATGAACCAGCAACCATTCTGGCCAGGCCTGTAGCTTACCAGTGACCCTAAGAAACTCCCAGACATATTCCACTGCCAATCAGCCCCTCTGTTTCAGTGACAGGAGCTCTCCTTCCACTTATTGTGCATGGGTCCCATCTTCAAACCGAACTCGCAGTGCCTCCAAGAAAAGATCCACATTTGCCAACTCCTGTGCATGCTCACTGTGCAGGTCTGCCACCCATTAAGCAACCTCACCTTCCAACACTGCTGTCACAGCCACAACCATTGCCCATTTTGAGAGGTAGAATTTAGCATTCTTGAGATCCCCGTGCTTTGATTGGCCAAAGCGCGGGGCACTCTGATTGGCTAGGCGAGCCGCGCCGATTGGCTCACTAGGAATCTCCCGTGATTGTTCTATTCGAATCGCGGGAGATTCAAAGCGGTGCCATTGGCCGCGGCCGCCGCCACCTTGGTGTCATCTGTGAATTTGATGAGTTCCCCATGTATCCCCTCATCCAAATTATTGATGAAGATGTTGACAAGTACTGGCCCTAAAACAGAGCTTTGGCATACCCCACTGTATACCATGTAGATTCAGTTCCATTGAAGACCACATGTTGAGTGTGATTGGTCAGCCAGATAATCAACAGAGTTCCGACGCATCTTAAAAATTAACACTTATCAAAGGATAAACTTTCAGAGATAGTTATACCAAGATAAACAAATTAATCTTTCAGGTGCCATATGATATTTTGTTGTTTTCAGCAATATTTTATTTATTTATCCTATTCATATGCTATAGGTACCCATATCAAACCAATGATTCTGTGGCTAATTTTAACACTTTCCACTTTTTAATTCCCAAATATAAAAATATATCTGAATCTATCTGCTCTTATTTTCTTAGTATGTTAGGTTGAATCCACTTTACAACCAATTCAACATAAGTGAAGAAATGAGAAAAGCATTCATTTTTGAAATATTGAGTTACAACTGATATTTATATGTGATATCCTTAAAGGTGTCTTAGAAATGTGGCTTGTATTTACCAAACTTTGAGTAAAAAGGGTAGGGTAGCAAATAAGCAACTTTTTGTAATTTCTCTGAATGTATTTTTTAATATTTGTACTTCATTCAAGATAAAATTCTGTGAAATTCTAAGGAATCTTTTATTTAATTTTTTTTTGCTGATGTCTGATAATGATGCTTCATTATCTGTAGAATAACATGCATTATGGCCTTGCTTATTCCATCATATTAGAAAATGTTCTTTATCCTTTTGTTTGTAGAATGTAAGGTTCATTAATGTAATAGCACCCTCTATGTTCCAGAACTAGCATAGATAATAATGCTCCTTCCAGAATTAAATAAATGTATTTTTATTGTAATTTCAATGCATGTTTACTGTAAGGATGAAATTTTAACTTTTTTAATTTCCATGTTGTTGTTTTTCATCTCCTAAATATAGAAAGAGAGGGGCTTTTCAAATAAATAGAGAAAATCAAATGATAAATATTAGGTTTCTGATCTCATCCACTATTGTTCTAGGAATAGAAATATAAAGAGAATTTTTTGGGGAGGGGCAGAATGCACATGAAAAACTGTAATTAATAGATAAGAATCTAAATAGTAACAATATATTTGCTTCTGACAGGGAATAATAGCTGGTGAAGCATAGTTCAATTCATTAGAAAATGTATTTGTGGTAAATAAAATGCAAAGAAATTATGAAAGAGTGGTATATCTATATACATATTCTTCCCTGCCGACTGTCTTTTTCTGTGTCACATTTATTTATTATCAATAATAGAGAAATGCTTCATTTAGAATAAATTAGGAAGAAGTAATCAACACAGAAAACAAGGATCTTTAAATCTCAACATCATATGTATAGGATCTCACGAATCTGGGAATAGAATAGCTGTGGTGTTCATAATAAGCTATTTAGTTAATATCTGGAATACATGAGAATAGTTTTTATGAACTGAATAGATAGATTTCAGAACATACATATCTTAAATAAGGACAAACGCTTGGGGAGAACATGGCAATTTCTCGCTTATACTTTGCAATGAGAACTTGAAGGAGAAAAAATCTGCTCAATATGTTTCTCATGCAGTGGCGAGACCATCTGGATTTTTTCAGGTCCAAAAGTCTTTGATATACCACATGCAGTTCCTAACTGATTTAAAATACTGACTTTAAATCTTTCCCAATTTAAGTAGAAAACAGAAGTAGAAGAGAATATTACTGGCATGTTAGTAATAATCCAGTCCAAACTCTCAGGAGTTTCATGAATTTGAATTGTACAAAAGGCAAAGTAAAATGCCATGGTGTTTTCTATATTAGAAGCCACAAAGTGAATTACTTGTATGCTACAAATGTACAATGTTTTAAAGTATTTTTATTGAACTAAATAAAACAGAATTGATTTCAGAATTCTAGCATTACATTTATCTCAAAAACCAACAAGAGGAATTCTAAAGAAATTCTCAAGCACACTAAGAACAAGATTTTTTTTTTTAAAAAAAACCAACCTAGAATCCTCTTTCGTACTAGTTTGTCTTTGGAAATTGCCCTCTACATGTGACAGAAATAAGCATATCACTAGGCCTTTTAATCCTATACTGCCAAGGAAGATCAAGAAGATGATTTCTCTGTGAAACAGCTGGAAGAAGTAGGTCATGATATAGTACACTTGAATCATATTGGGGTTTTATGTAATTGCACTAGTATAATTAAAAAGAAATGGTCCATGGGGAACTAATTAAACTAACATGTAGATTAACCCTGAGATTCTTCCTCAGGGAAGAGCAGTTTAAGTGATTAGCCCTTAAAATCTCGGTTTGTATTCTGTCTAGTCAACCATGATGGTGGGACTCAATTAGGATTTCAGATTCTTTTCTTTTTCCTATCAAGCTCCTCATTTTAACAATAGTTTGGTGAGCAGACATAACATGGTTTGCTGCATGCTAGGAAAAGTATCATGCAAATAGGAAAATTGTAATGAATTGGTTTTTAAAGTAACCAAAATATGTAATTATATTCATAAACTGGCAAAAAGAATTTGACATTAAGAAAAATAAATATAAGACTTAATGGAATGGGCTTAAATAGGGACCCCTAAGATGATGTTTCCTAATTTGTTTTTAAACACAAATCTTGGAAAGTGCCTGCTTCTGTTTGCAAGTTTCATTTATTTTCAAGTTCAAACATTTGGAATCTTCAAATTCTTGAGTTTGGGCCATGCTTAGAGTATCTCCCATTTATTCTCTGGTCTCCATTACCCCAATGACAGCAGATCACACAAGCCATTTGATGGGCTCCATCCTGCTCTGGGTTCCTCAGGCCTGCTGGCAGAACCAGGTCTTCAGTGCCTTCCAGAAGAGTATTAGAGAGGGCGCCATTCTAATCTCTGGGGGAATGATGTTCCAGAGAGAGGGAGCCACCATGGAGAAGGCCCTTCTTCTGGGTCGCACCAGGTATATCTCCCTCAGGGATGGGACCTGCAGCATTCCCTGCCTCCCCCCTCCAATGAATCAGGTAGATGTGACCATCAAGAGACATTTCCTCAGATAACCTGGTCCCAAGCCATGAAGGGGTTTAAAGGTGACAACCAGCATCTTGAATTGCACCTGGAAGCAAATTGGCAACCAATGCAGCTCCCACAGGAGAGGTGAAATATGTGCACCCCTGGATCTGCATAAAACCACGTGGGCCACTGTATTTTGCACCAACTGGAGCTTCTGGATATTTTTCAAGAGCAGCCCCATGTAGAGTGCATTGCAATAATCAAGACAGCAAGTGACTAGAGCATGAGTGACTATGAGTAGGGACCGTTGGTCCATGAAAGGGCGTAACTGGTGCACAACCCACAGTTGCACAAAGGCCTTCCTGTCCATGACTGCCACCTGCTCTTCGAGCAGGAATCGTGAGTCCAGGAAAACCCCTAGATTATGCACAAGGTCTGTTTGGGGTAGTGCCACCCCATCCAAGACCAAAGGTGGCAATTCTTCCTGAGCGAATGAGCCCCAACCCACTTGTTCTTGCAAGGGTTTAGTTTCAACCCATTTTTCCCCATCCCGCCACTAACAGCCTCCAGGCACTGCAAGAAGGAGGACACAACAACACTTATCTCACCATAGGCTGAGACACATACAGCTGAGTATCATCAGCATATTGATGATACCTCAGTCCATGGTAATGCATGGTCTTACCCAGCAGCTTCATATAAATTTTGAACAGGAGCGGAGAGAGTACCAAGCCCTGTGGAACCCATAGAGCAGTGGGCGACGGCTGGATTTCTCCTCTCCTATCAACACTGACTGAGAGTGGCCGCAGAGGAAGGAAGTAAACCAGGACAACACAAGGCCTCCCACTCCCATCCCCGAAGCCACCCCAAGAGAATCACATGATCAATGGTATTGAAAGCTGCCAATAGATCAAGTAGAGCAAAGATGGATGCACTACCCCCATCCCACTCCTGCCAGAGATCATCCAAAAGTGCAACCAATGCCATTTCTGTCCCAAATCCAGGCCTGAATCCTGACTGGTAGGGATCGAGATAATCCGTTTCATCCAGAATCCTCTGGAGATACTGTGCAATCACCTTCTCAACAACTTTCCCCCAAAAGGAGACAAATCGGAAATTATCAAACTGGGTGGAGTCCAGCAATGGTTTCTTAGGAAGAGGATGGACCTCTTTAAAGTGCTGGGGCACCATCCCCTCCTATAGGGAAGCATTCATCACTGCCAGAGTCCACCTGCCTGTCACCTCCTGGGAAGCTTTCACAAGCCAGGAGGGACATGGATCTAAAACACAGGTGCTTGCACACATACTCCCTAGGATCCTGTCCACTTCCCCAGGAGCAACAGGGTCAAACCGTTCCCAGATAACAGGGCAAGAACCTGCCACAGGGGCTTCCACCAGCAACCAGGGGCTTCCACCAGGACCAGCAACCACACCGGCATCTAACTTGGAAGGAAGTCAAGTGATTTTGTCTTTCTCCCTAAGAAGCATCATCCTTGCAGAGATAGAATTGGCATCCACATTCACATTTTTTCTGAAGAAATGGTATGGCCAACAAGTCTGGGGACCTCAGAGTGAAATGGAGTTCATCAAGTGGCTCATCTGATTATTGTTATCGGGGGGTGGGGGTGTATTGGTTTTTGTATTGTATTGTATTTTGTAAGGCTCCTGAAATCACTGAATGTGAGTTGAACAACCATATACATTTTCTTAAATAGATAAATGTATATACAATTCTATTTTGTGAAGATTTTTAATTTTTATGCCACACTTCTCTTTACATCCTTTACATTTGTCTCATATTACAACTCAAATTGTTTTTGAAAATTCCTTCCATTCCATGGTAATTGCATGGTCAATAAAGAATTATTCAAAAAATACATTGAAGCATACTCAGTCTAGACCATTTACTCTATACAAATCATAGCTATGTTATGACTTTCTAAATGAATGTCATCTATAAAATGTATTGGGATGTTAAATGGTTTATACTAATTGAGACACTCAGTAATTGCTTCAAATCATTCAGACAATAAATATTCTCTTTTGCAGTAATAATTGTTTTACAACTAGGTTTCAACAAAATATAGTTCACTGTCAAGGATATGCATATATGTGCGTCCATGTTTTGTACTTATAAATGTGGTATATTAATTATTAATAATTGTTATTCAATATAATCAGAATAAAATAAGAACTTCATTTTTATAACAAATTTATTTGTTAATAATTGTATCAAAGAATACTATGGAGAACTACTCTGGACTTGTTACCCTGAAAATGTAAATGCATTAAAGTTCATTATGCATTCAGATAACCAACTTGTTTAACTGTCATATAAACTGAGAAATATATGGAAAGAAACAGGGCATAATGACAGATACAAAATAATGTCCAGCTACTGGAAGTTAATATGACAGCAGAAATTCGACAAGCATTGCAGAATAGGGAAGACAAGGTGGGTACCTGCCAGATCCCTGAGATGTCAAAACACTCAAATGGAGAGAACCTGAATTGTTCTGAGAGATGTATTCTGGTGATGCATCAGAACAATTCAGATTTTCTACACATGTGCTAGGTGACCTTTAGCCTCATTACTTAAATCAATTTGATGTTACCTTTTGAACTAACCTGCAACTACTGATGCTTCTTTCAGAGATAAAATGGACAAAAGGTTCCAGGGCTAGACAAAGACAAATCTTTTACCTCTTGTTTTCTCTCACCTTTCATAAAAGAATAATCATTTGGATGATAACTTGGTGCTAGAAACCATAGAGGACAAAATACAGAGGATTAATTAATGGTCAGATGATGGGCTATACATCTGTAACAGTCTTTTCATTATAAAATACTCCAAGACAATTTCTACTGGATAATAACTGATCATGGAAAAGAAAGGGTTCAATTCCTCTAACTAAGAGGAACAATAGTTGCTTGACAACTTTGAGTTTCTTAGTCTTTCCCACACAGTCTTTGGTCTGTAGCTATCTTGACCCCTGAATTTTATTTTTTCCAATTTTGGTACAGTGTTGTCCCAGGCAGAACAAGATTAATTTATCTATTAATTTTTAATTTTCAAATATATTTCCAAACCCAGTTCTTTATATTTGTTAAGCCTGAGTTCCCCAACCAGGGTTAAGGAGACAAGCTAAACAGAATGTGCAGCATTAGTCAGATAGGCACACAGATAAATGAGTGAGCTAAGCTTGTATGTTTATTAACATACAGTAAAAATAACAGATACGCTTGTGCTATCAAAAATATAGTTTATTCCATTATGAGTTCATAGCATAGTCAAAATAACAGTCCAATAGTCATGTATCATTTAGTCAGTCCATTCAAGGATATTCAGTTAGCAAAGTCCGTGTAGAATATCCTTATGTCAGTTCACTTACAAATCAGTCCTTTGTCTCTCTCCCGTTCGAGTAACGCAGTCTTGAGTCCATGCAGTAATTAGGGATCATCAAAGCCAGAGAAAGAGCAAGCTGTCATCTTGCTTCTTTTAAAGTGCTTTCTCAACCATTCCCCTAATTACATTCCCATATTTAAAGTTGCAGACACTTTAACTTATAAACTATGATTACATATTTATTATTTTACCTAAACCAGTTAGGGTAAACAATGTTATCCCTAGCAATATTTACTTAATAAAATTTTGAATATCGACAACTTTGTTTGGGCAATTCTGCATTGTAGCTGTTTGTCCCTCATTTGACTCCCATCAGTTTCTGAAGACAAATGAAGATAAAACAACAACAAATCCAATTAGTTGAATTTTTTTAGCTTTGTTCCTACTTGCCTACATTACAACTTATTTCAACTATTTAAATATAGTGGTGGTTCCTATTAATAGAAGGAAGCATGAATATGGTTTCTCCAAATATAATTAATATAATGAGAAATCCCTTTCTCAATTCCTAGGTTATGAAATTTTGCTGTAAAAGAAGTAGTTGATAGAATTTTGTCTTAGTGGAATGGTAATGTCTAAAATATAAATATTCTAAAATATATTTAGAACTGTATTTTGATGTGATATTAAGATTTAATTTAGAATTAGGGAGAAGGCGGAGCTTCGTCGCTGCGATACAGCTCCAAAAGAAGGGGTTGACCCATTACAAATTAAGAACTATAGACCTATTTCCTTATTGAATGCAGACTATAAAATCTTTGCTTCAATCTTGGCAGAAAGGCTTAAAAAATATCTTAATAACTTTATTCACTCTGCTCAGAATGGATTTCTACCAAAGAGGCAAATTAAAGACAATATGAGGGAATCCTGGACACATTGGAATATTACGAGGCGCACCTGAAAAACAAATGGCTTTGATATTCTTAGATGCCCAAAAGGCATTTGATAATGTGAATTGGAGATTTATGTTATTACTATTGGGCTTTGCTAGAAAATTTATTCAAGCAATAGAAGCCATGTATTATAAGCAAATGGCAAAAGTAATGATAGATGGAGAATTCACAGACTCTATTAAAAAAGGTACAAGACAAGGATGCCCATTATCTCCTTTGTTATTTGTATTGACCTTGGAAGTGTTAAATAGAAATATTAGAGAAGATACAAACATAAAAGGAATGAAAGTCAAAAAGGAGGAATTTAAATTGCGGATGACTTGGTCTTTATTTTGGAAGACCCTTTAGAGACAGCTTTAAAACTGTTGGAAAAGAAAGAGATGTATGGTGAGATGGCTGGTTTGAAAATAAATAAAGACAAAACAAAGATTCTGACAAAGAACATGTTATTAAGACAAAGAGAAGAGCTGGCAGATTTATTGAAAATTCAAGTTATGAACAAAGTTAAATATTTGGGGATATATCTGACGGCAAGATGTACTACACTGAAAGAGAATAACTATATTAAACTTAAACAGCAGATAGCATCCGATCTGAAAAAATGGGAAAATCTACAATTGTCATTGATAGGTAGAATTTCAACAATCAAGATGAATATTTTACGCAGAATTTTATATTTGTTCCAAACAATACCAATTAGGTTAAGTAAGGATTACTTTGAAGAATTAAATAAAATTGTGTTGAAGTATATATGGCAAGGCAAGAAAGCAAGAATAAAATTAAAACTTTTACAGGATGCTAGAATTAGAGGAGGATTTGGCCTTCCTAATTGGGAGTTGTATTATCAAGCTGCAAATTTAATGTGGGCCAAAGAATGGATAACGTTAAGAAAGACTAGATTGTTGACATTAGAAAGTCATGATTTATTATTGGGTTGACATGCTTTTTTATGGTATAAGGGAACTAAATCACAGGGTTATTTTAGAAGGCATTATATACGGGAATCGTTATGGTTAAATTGGGAGAATATTAAGAAACAATGTTATTTGAAAATTCCAGTTTGGTTATCAACTATTGAAGCTTTTTCGTATCCTATAACTTATAAGAAGGAACAAACAGTTAGATATGGGGAAATATTGGATGAAAAGGGTGAACTTAAAATGATGCAAAATTTAGAAGAACAAGGTATAAAGATGAATTGGTTTTCCTATGCGCAAATACATGCAAGGTATCTTAAAGATTTTAAAATAGAAGGATTTTATGATAAATTGACTGATTTAGATAGGATTTTGACAGGTACTGATGAAAAAGTGATTTAAAAACTATATAGTTATTTGTTGGAAATTAAATTAGAGGAAGAACAAGTTAAAGAAACAATGATTGCTTGGGGGAAGAATTTTGGATATGGGATTGATTTAGAGAAATGGCAAAAATTGTGGTCACAAAATTATAAAATGACAATGTCAACAGCATATAAAGAAAATTTGTATAAGATGTTTTACAGGTGGCACTTTCCCCCGACAAGAATAGCAAGAATGTTCAAGAATAAATCTGAAAAGTGCTGGAAATGTCATCAGATACCTGGCTCATATTACCAAATGTGGTGGACTTGTGAGGAGGCCAGGAAATACTGGACTAGAATTTGCATATGGCTGGAAAAAATGACAAAGAAACACATAGATTTGAAACCAGAGATTTTTTTTATTGGGAATCTTACCTGATATATATAATAAAAACTTAAAGTATTTGATTGTAAATGTATTAACAGCGGCTAGGATTGTATTTGCTAAACATTGGAAGAGTGAGAAAATACCATTAGAGGAAGAAATTATTAAGAAAATATTGGAATGTGCTGAAATGAGTAGATTGACATTTGAAATTAGAGAACAAGAAGATAAACAATTTTATGAAATTTGGGATCTCTTTTATCAATGGTTAGATAATATAATATAATAATAGAATATTTAGAAATCTAGGAAATAATGAATATATAATTTTTCTTGGTTTTGATAATATTTTGATAATATTTTATTAAGATAGATTTGGTATGATTCTATGATCTGTTATAAAATAATTTAATTCAATTATAGTTATCTCGCTTAAGTATGAATTAGTAAAATTGTAGTCAAAGGATTGTTTAATAATGATATTAGGATACTTAACTGATGATTGATAATGTGAGTTATTATGTAATGTAATTGTTTTGATGACTGTGAAATGGATGCACAGAAAGGAGTGGTAAACCAACTGATACACTGTAAATTTATGAAGAATGATTATTTTTTTACGTTATGTTTTATGTTTTGTGTGTTTTTGTTTGTCGTTAAAATCAATAAAACTTTTATCAAAAAAAAAAAGATTTAATTTAGAATTAAATTAATCAGTGTGATTCTTAATCATTTAAGGCAGAGCAGAATTTTTGACTGAGCCTTTACTTAGCTCAGAATCCTTTATGGAATTCAGCTTCCAGTTATGTGCTATGTTGGACACAAAAGTGAAGCAATGAACACCAACATTTTGAAAAAAGAAATTTCCACATAAATATTACATTTCAGCATTGCTATAAGGAAAACAAATGGAACAATTGGATTTAATGATTTAAAGGTGTGCCTTCAAATCAGAGTGATTTTGTCATGAACTGTCATTAAGCTAATGGTAATAATAATTTAGGATAAAGTTCTTATCAGCTTACCTGTTTGTTTATTCAGTACTGTTCAATTCCTTTGCCTGTCTTTGGAAGTTGTAAAAAGTCATTCTCAACATTATTCAAAAATATGTACAGCTTAATTATCCACTACAGCTTTCTAATAAATAGATAGGTTTATTACAATAGTTTAATGTCGATTACATAACTGCCTGAATAGACAAATGCAATGGAATGGATGCTATCAACTTTTGTTTGAACAAAAATCTTTCAGTTTCTGTAATTAGCTAAAAATTTTAGAAAATCTACAAATTTTAACTATGCATTTCATTGCATTCTGTCTTAGAATTTTTATGAGTATTTTTTTCAAAATAAAATAAGAATTTAAAGTACAATTTGGAAACTCACTGGTTTTTTTTCAAACTTTTGTCATATTTGAGTATTAATAAATATCTGACTTTATAATGAATGTCCATTACAGTAATATTGGAAAATAAAAACAATAAAACCCAATTTAGCTTTAAAAACTTACACCAGTTTTGATAAATGATTGGATTTCCTTATTCTAAATTTGATGTTCCAAATTCTCCACAAAATTTTGTATAATGAAAACAGTATAGGTTATAGTTCTTTCTGTTTTTCCTATACTAGATAATGGAAAGGGAGAAATCCAGATTTTTTCCACTATCTAATTTTATTTGAAAACAAGTCAAGATGAGCCAGCCTCAGATCAACATGGTGAATTGGATTGTTTTCTAAATTGATGATCGGACTGTGGAATAATTCTTGCAGAATCTTTATTTTAATCTATTACTTAGTCTTAAAGAGCCCAACTTTAAATTTGAATTCGATCACTTGGCATTTATTTTAGAGATACATATTATTATTAAGCATATTTAAAAATCAGAAATGTTCTCAAACTAAAACAGTATTTTGGTTTCTACCTATATTCAAAACAAAAATTATGCATCATGTAAATATACAGTTTTTAAACCATCTGTGTGCAGGGAGTTTTTATTTCACAAATTGGAATTAAGCTATGGTTAAATTAATTCTGCAACAATTTGATCAGGGCAGTGCCTTTTGCTGAAAAGAATGGATGATCTCTTTCTCTGAGTTCTCTCTTTCTGCCGGTTTAGACAAAAACATTAAATCCTGATGATCAAATAAAGGCCACTGAGAAATGTGCTTCCTTTTCACAAGAGAAAGCAATCATATACTACTAATTTGGAGCCATACCTCATGCCCATCCCTTCTTAACTCATGATAAGGGAGACAGGTTTATTACAATAGTTTAAAGCTAATTACAAAACAAAGTGAATAGACTTATGCAAATGAGAAGGAAAGCAGAAGATTGCATTAACCACTAGAATAATACAATCAGCTAGACAAAACCATAACGTATGGGGCAGTATGTCTAGAACTTAGAAAAGAACAGATTAAAAATAAATCACTAGATGTTCTGTACAGTCATTTACATTCTTGTAAATGCCGCGCTGTGATTGGTCAAAGCACACAGTGATCCGATTGGTCAAGCGAGCTGCACAGATTGGCCCGCTGCGGATCTCCCGCGATTGTTTTCCCCCCGGAACCCGAGCCATTCTCGGGACTAATAAAAGAGCTGAACCAAGTCACTGATTCCTGGTCTCCTTGCTGCGATGGACACAACACTGGCAACGAAGGTGGGATCCCGAGGCTAATCCCCCACCAAACACGTGTCCGGAGGAAGCGAGACCAACGAGATGGCCAGAATCGCACCGCCCGTGCCCTTTAATCCTGCTACCGAGGACTGGGAATCATACACAGACAGATTCCTCATGTTCCTTGAGTGTAGCAACATGAAGGACGCCGCCGGGCCGAAGAAAAGAGCCGTCTTCCTGACACACTGCAGGCCCTCAGTGTTCAAGATGGCAAAAGCTCTAGCGAAACCTGCGGACGTCAAGGAGATGGACTGGGCTGACCTCGAACCATTGCTCCGGAACCACTATGCCCCTGCCATGCCCACCCTCATCAGGTGGCACGATTTCTACCAGTGGGATCAGAGATCGGGGGAGAGCATCAGCGATTTTGTGGCTGTGCTACAAAGCCTAGGGGTCATGTCCGGGTTCTCGGACATGGATGAGGCTTTACGGGACCGCGTCGTGCTCAGACTCCGAGACCCAGTCCTACAAAGCCGACTGATGGCCAAAGGTGACATCGCCCTCACCAACGCCATTGCTGAAGCCACCGCAGCCAAGGCAACCCGGAAATCGGCGAACCGCATGCGGAGACCGATGCAGGATGGGCGACCGAGGCCCATCCGGAAGCAAGTCACCGTGAGACCACCACCCATCATGGCAAATTCCATTCCGCCTCCAACACCACAGACGAGGAGGAGGAAATCCAGCGGCTCCAGATGGGACGTGACCGGTGCGATTGGCGGAGTCGTAAGTCGAGGACTGCATGTGCTGGATGCGGGGGCGACCACCCTCGATCAGAGTGCCATTTCTTCAATGCAGTCTGCTGGCACTGCGACAAAAAGGGTCACATCGCCCGAGTCTGCCAATTGAGGAAGGCCTACAGCCCCAGACGGCGGGACCACAGCGACCGGAGACATGACGGCACAAACCCCAGGGCCAGAGATCGCCAAGCCGAAAGCCGATGGGACCGGGACGGACGGAACCGACAAGGTGGCGAAACCCGGCAGAGTGAGGAAACCCACCAGACGGTCATCATCAATCACCGACGCCCAAAAAGTCTACTTGTAGGTAGGCATCAAAGGCAAGCCATGCAAAATGGAGGTGGACTCCGGGTCCTACCTCTCATGGTTGCCTGGCAAGAAATCAAATGCTTGGTGCCTACCATCCACAAGAAGGGACTGGAAAACCAGAAATTAATAATCAAGGACTACCAGGGAAACCGCATCCTGGTAGTCGGAACTGGACAATTCAAGGTAACATTCAAGGGCCGCACAGCAAAGCTTCTCCTGACAATCTTGGACCGAGACCGACCCAGCCTCTTGGGACTACAATGTTTCGCACTGCTCGGCATCGAGGTTACGGGCATAAACCACATCGCAGAGGCCGATTGGGAACAGCAACTGGCATGGGACTTCCAGGAAGTGTTTGACGGCACCGTAGGCAACTACCGAGGGCCCCCTATTTCCTTCAGCCTAGATCCCAGCATCCCCCCGATACGCCTAAAACTAAGGCAGGCACCTTTTGCACTCTGGCCAAAAATAGACGAGCAAATTGACAAGCTCGTCAAACAAGGGGTCCTACAACCAATTGACCACGCCCAGTGGGAGACCCCAATAATAACCCCAGTCAAGCCCGATGGGTTGGTAAGAATCTGTGGGGACTATAAGGCCACTCTAAATTGCGCCTTACAACAAAGCGCCTACCCCGTCCCAGTAGTGCAGCACCTTCTACACTCACTGGGGGGAGGCAAGGTTTTTGTGAAGCTCGACCTGGCACAAGCCTACCAACAGCTGCCAGTCGATGCAGAAACCACCGAGGCGCAAACCATAGTCACCCACCAGGGAGCCTTTCGCTGTAACCGACTCCAGTTCGGAGTCAGCGTGGCGCCGGGAATTTTCCAGAGCCTCATGGAGAGACTTTTGCAAGGAATTAAGGGGGTGGTGCCCTACTTCGATGATAGGCTGGTGTCGGCAGCCAACCAGTTAGAACTAGAGGGTCGTCTCAAGGAGGTACTAATGAAATTCAAGGAAGCCGGGCTAAAAGTGAAGAAAGAGAAATGCCAGCTTTACACAGTGCGGGTCGAGTTCCTAGGATACCTCCTAGACCGGCACGGCATCCACCCAACCGCAAACAAAATCAGAGCCATTAAAGAGGCCCCCACGCCCAGGAATAAAACTGAACTGCAGGCATTTCTGGGACTGCTTAATTTTTACAATGTTTTCCTGCCCCAAAAGGCGACCACGGCGGACTCTTTGCATAGGCTTTTGGACAAAGCGGCCACATGGACTTGGGGGAAATGTGAGGAAGCTGCCTTCAGGAAAAC
Source organism: Hydrophis major (assembly GCA_033807585.1). Classification (NCBI taxonomy): domain Eukaryota; kingdom Metazoa; phylum Chordata; class Lepidosauria; order Squamata; family Elapidae; genus Hydrophis; species Hydrophis major. The sequence goes on along the minus strand of CM066331.1, from coordinate 157,987,686 downwards.
CAAGGACCTGCTCACCTCGGATGCCGTCTCATCCAATACAATGAGACCCTACCACTTGCCGTCACATGCGATGCCTCACCCTTCGGCGTCGGTGTCGTCCTCAGCCACACGCTCCCGGACGGAAAAGAAGCACCCATCGCTTTCTTTTCAAGGACACTCACCAAACCAGAGAGGAACTATAGCCAGCTGGACAAGGAGGCCCTGGCTATCGTCACAGCAGTGAAGAGGTTCCATGAGTACCTCTACGGCCGCACGTTCACCATTATCACAGACCACAAGCCACTGTTGGGAATCCTGGCAGGGAACAGGGCCACCCCGAACATCCTATCTCCCAGAATGACAAGGTGGTCCGAATTCCTTGCCGCCTACAGCTAACCAGCTCACACACCGACCCAGTAAGACGATCACCCACGCAGACGCTCTGAGCCACTTGCCGTTACCCGACCTAGACAACGACCCAGCACCCACGACGACCACCCTCAGCATAGAGACTCTGCCCGATCTACCCATAACTGCATCAGACATTGCCCGAGAGACTAATAAAGACAAACGTCTGGCGCGGGTGTTACATTGGGTAAAAAAAGGGTGGCCGGAAAAAGACAACGACGAAGCATTCAGGACATTCCGGAACCGGCAAACAGAACTCTCATTACAAAAAGGTTGTATACTTTGGGGGGATAGGGTTGTAATTCCGGAAAAGCTACAAGGGAAGGTATTGGAGTTGTTACACGAGAGTCACCCCGGCATAGTTAGAACAAAAGCCCTGGCCATAAGTTATGCTTGGTGGCCAGGGATGGATAAGCAAATCGAGACTTGGGTGGCAAGATATGAACGCTGCCAAGAAACCAGACCGAGCCCTCCCGCGGCACCGATCCTGGAATGGGAAACCCCCAGGGGACCATGGTCCAGGATCCACATAGATTTTGCCGGGCCCACTAAGGGACATACATTCCTTATAACGGTAGATGCTTACTCCAACTGGTTGGAGGCAAGCAACATGAAAACCACCACCACGGAGGCCGTGACCAAGGAACTTAGCAAGCTGTTCGCAACCCATGGCCTCCCAGATGTCATCGTGTCAGATAATGGGCCCCAATTCACCTCGCTAGAATTTGAAAAATTCCTAGTGGAACGGGGCATACGACATGCACTGACAGCTCCGGCACATCCGGTGGCGAACGGAAGGGCAGAATGGATGGTTCAATTCACAAAAAAACCATCCAAAAAATCAAACACGGGGAAATCCAAGAAAAAATAAATAAAATGCTTTTTATACAACATATAACCCCGAACACGACAATGAACAAAAGCCCAGCAGAGCTGCTAATGGGGAGGAAAATAAGGTCCCCACTCGACAGACTGCACCCCACATACAACCCGAAAAAACCCCCAAACTCCTCTAGCAAGCACCGGTCCTTTGCGCCAGACAATGCCGTCTACGCAAAGAACCTAACTGGAGACCCACTGTGGGTACCAGCAACCATAACCCAACTGACAGGTCCCCGCTCGTACCGACTGCAAACAACCGATGGACAAGCATGGAAATGCCACATCGATCAATTAAGATCGAGAACAATCACAGGAAACACAACTGACACGCAATCAAACACAGACAATCCCCTTAATACAAGCCAAGAGGGGAGGGAATACCCTGGGAACCAAAACCCAATAGAAAGAAACCAGCAACACTTACCGACTAACAGCCAGCTCGAAGCCTCACCAGCCCAGAAAGACTAGGTGGGAGCGGCGAAAACCGCAGCTCAACCAGCCCGGGTAGACCGGGAGGGAGCTGCGACAAGAGGCCCAGCGACACCTTCCAGGCGGTTCCATCGATGAGGCCGAGAGCAACAGAGAACCCGACCGAACCAGCCGGGAGCCAAACAACTAACCTGCGCAGGTCCAGTAGGCAAGTACGGAGCCCCACCTACTTACGGGACTACGTCACGTAGGACCGAACCAAGAGGGGAGGGGTGTTCTGTACAGTCATTTACATTCTTGTAAATGCTGCGCTGTGATTGGTCAAAGCGCACAGTGATCCAATTGGTCGAGCGAGCCGCACTGATTGGCCCGCTGCGGATCTCCCGCGATTGGTGGAAACTAATCACGGGAGATTCAAAGTAGTGCCATTGGTTGCGGCCGCCGCGGCTTAGAAATAAAAAGCCGCTGTTTTTTCCCTGGAACCCGAGCCGTTCTCGGGACTAATAAAAGAGCTGAACCAAGTCACTGATTCCTGGTCTCCTTGCCACGACGGACACAACACTAGACTATTTTTTTTTTTTACTGTGCCCTGACAGATTGGAATAGATGACCTGAAAGGTCTTTTGCAACATTTTCAGCCATGATTGAATGATTCTGTGATTGCAAATAAAAATACAAATAAAAGAGTGCATGCAGTATGAGTTGCTTATTCCAAATTATCTGCTCAGGGCTCATTAGCATATTTGTTGTGCCCATTTGAATAGATAAATCTAAATTACATTTTCAAAAAGTACTTCACATGCATTGGAAGGAAATTGGCATTAAAAAATAAAACTTGTCAATAATAAGGGGGGGGGAATCTGTTTAAAACAAACCAACTATGACTTATGGTAATAGAAGAGATAGGCGGATAGGAAAGGACACTTTCCTGGTCTGTTAGGTTACAGATTTTTTTTAATAATGGTATGAGACTTTAAGCTGGCAACAGATTTCAGTTTAATGTAAAGCTTGGAAATAATTATGGAGTAGAAGCTGCTGATAATATTAATAATTCATATGATTCTGACATATTCACAGTTATAATTATTATGTTATTGTGTACTAAGACCTGATTTCTTTTAATTGAGGGTTTTTACCTTATTATTTAAATAAAAGCATTAAAGTTTTATTGAAACAAGTATAGACACAATGTACTATATGATGGCATCCAAACAATTAAAAAAATATTATTTTTTCCTTTTGCTATTTATTTTTTTAAAAACTGCTTTCAATATTGTAATGCAGATAAAAGTTCAGCCTTGGAAAAATTACACATACATTAAATAATGAAGCTGTGTTGTCCTTATATAAACTATGCTATATGCAGTGTTGGCCCTTATTTTAATCATAAACATGGAAGGAAAAGAATGACTGGCTGGCTGGCTGAAAGCATGCATGAAATCTGTGAGATATGAATCTGCTATTTATATGCTAAGCACTCAGGCAGGTTTGTACAGAAATAATCAGTCTCACAGTTTATGAATATATTACTGGAAAAACACAAGAGCTTCTTCTACAAGACTAAGTCTCACATTTCTACAGATGTTGATTGGTATGTTTGTTATGTTTCTTCCAACAGCAAAATTTGTTCAAGACTCTACAATAACTATTGGAATAAAAGTGTTTGTGCATGTTTATTAGTGTTCTTGAGAGCAGTGATCTAAACCGAGCCATGGTCAGGTTTTATTATAGGAACAGAAATGAGATTTATGTGATAAAACACATATTAAGAGCAGGCATAGCCTACCATCTAGCTAACTATAGCCAACTCAAAAACAGAGAAGACAGTAGAAACAAGTCTTAACAAGTCCTAACTCCCCACTTCTAGGTCACTCTGAACAGGTCACTCTGTACCGAGGCTGGGTCTGAAATCAATGAGTCCCCTTGTGCCATTCCCTAAGGAACCTTGGTAAAAGGTGTGATTGTTCCATTGTGGAGTGCTCCCCAAGACCTGTCATATGCAACTTACCTCCAGGCAGTATCCTTTTTTTGTTTGCAGGCCTCTGCAACCTACCCCAGTCTGGTCTGGGTTGCACAAGGACTTGTGAGAAGCTTATGGGGTCTCTACAGACTCCAAAAACTGAAAAAGCTGGTCTACAACTCACACAATTTTCTGAGGCTCTGGAGGCTGTGCAAGAGCATAGACCTTTCATGCAACATTCAGAGGGATCTGAAATGTACAAAGTACACCCCATTTGTCTTATCACATCTTTTAAATTTTATTTCTTATCTTTCTTATCAATACATAAAGTCCTGGGGAGTAATTCAAGAATAATATACATGTAGAGAATCAGACAATGTTATTAGCTGTTCTTTTTGACTGTGCTAAACTTTGTAATACTTTAGATTATGGAATGTTTTCACTGTGGTGTGACTACATAAAGTAAGACTGATTATTGTAAATGTCTTATTGATTAATGCTTAAAGTACAAAACATTCAGTGCTCAGGAAAGCTAATTGTTGTTGGTTAATCAATGATGCTATCATCAGGATGATTCTGAATCTGTCTGCATTGGGCATTGATAAAGTGGATAAAGCCAAGAAATGTTGTTGCTTACCATCTTCCTTGATGAGAAATGTATATATGATTAAAAACAAATCCAATAATTATAATTCACACTTATTCCCTGAAAGTTATCTTATTCTAATATCACATATAGCGACTATAGTATCCTTCAAAGGTTGCTATATTTCTGACTCTGATTTAGTTGAAACATGCCATGGAAATTGAACAGAATAGGATATATGGATGTGTGGATGAGTATAAACCTAACCTACTACTCATATATAATCAAATTCATCAATACCAAGTTACAAAAAAACCATTGAGAAAATCCATAGAGACTGCTTAATATGTTTTATACATTTTATACATTTATACTTGATTGCCTATATCTTACACATTTTACACATTTATACATGATTTTCAGAGCTGAAAAAACTTCTTGAATGAGAAGTGAAACATTTTCAAAGAATAACAAGAAAGTCCAATTGACTCTTGAAAAACAGCATCTTTGGGACAATCATGACCTGAGAATCTCCATAGAGATTTTCTACACAATTTACTTATTATAATATATACTTTTTACATTCTCATATTCTGCAGTTCCACTTATCTATGCTACACCACTTAGTTTTAGAACAGAGATGTGCAACCTTAAATACTCAAAGAGCCTGTTTCCCACAGAAAGGAAAACACCACAAGAAGTGGGCATGGCCAACTTAACATTGCTCATTTCCACCCAATCACATGACCCCCTAGCCACACCTACCCAGGTTTTGTGGCTCACGGTATTTTCTTTTCTCTGGGAAACAGGTATCTCTGTCTCTGTCTCTCTTTCTCTCTTTCTCTCTCTCATCTCTCTCTCTCTTTCTCCCTCTCTCTTTCTCTCTCTCTCTCTTTCTCCTTTCTTTCTCTTTCATCTCTCTCTTTTTCCCTTTCTCTCTCTTTCTTCCTCTCTCTTTTTCTCTGTCTCATCTCTGTCTCTCTCTTTCTCTCTCTTTCTCTCTCTTTATCATTTCATTCTTTCTCCCTCTCTCTCATCTCTCTCCCCCCCTCTCGCATGTGTGTGTGTGTGTGTTCCCTCTTGAACCAATTCCAAAAACAGTCGAGGGTTGGGGTTTTTTGCTGATATTTTTCTTTCTTCTTCTTGGGTGCTTTTTACCATATGATTTAAATCAAGAGTCATTTTAGGTTCCCAGATAAATGAATCTCTTTTGTCCCCCTGCTATGGTTTCCTGTTGGCTGAACCCACCAGTGGCTGGCCCCACCCCTCTCCCTCCCCTTCCATTCACTCCTCATCTGCCCTGAGAAGAGAAGGGTGACAGCGATGGATGGAGACTCACTCCATATTCCAGAGCAGGAGTGAAGTGCCCTCTATTTGCTTCTTCCACCCTTGTTGGTGCTGAAGAAGGGCACTTCGCTCCTGCTCTGGAATATGGGGTGAGTCTCTCTCCACTGCCACCGCCTTCTCTTCTCAGGTGAGGAGTGACTGTGAGGGGAGGGTGAAGGGCAGGGCCAGCCAGTGGTAAGATCAACCAACAGAGAGCTGCAGGAGAGTGCCCAGTGAACCACATGCTGCTCTGGAGCCAGAGGTTGCCAACCCCTGCTCTAAAATATTTATTTATGTAACTTTTTCAAAGACAGACTGATCTTTACACAATTTCCCTTAACAAAAATTAATTTCTTCAATTTTTTTTTTTACTTTCAAGAAAAGTTGACTCCATGCTTTAGGAGGCTCCATGAAGACTACACCAATAGTCATGGTATTTCAGAATAAACAAATCCATCACAAAACTCTTTAATATCCTTACTTCTGAGTGTGATCTCCCAAGTCATACTACACTACTGTTGTATATTATATCAGTTAACTGGATCTATTCAAGATAACTGGATCTATTCAGGAGACACATTATTGCTTTATGTAGCACTTAAGACCTTTCCAGTATCTATAAAATAAATCTCACTTAGTGACCCCCTTCTCTTTGGCAAAGATGATTGAAAAAGCTTATTGCTTATTATTAGCCAGGGGATATGAACCCATAGTAGTATCTAATCATAAGACTGGCCTAGATCTTGTGTTTCAGTTGAAGGAAGGTGTATATCATTTCTACTTCTAGTTTCTTCAGATAACTATATGGGATCTAGTGTCAAAAGTGGGGTCAGCCTTCAAGATTTTCTCCCTTTGCTTTGCATCTTTCAGCTGTCATAAGTAATGTGGGGAGGAGGAGGGATATGATTATGGGAAATGAGCTGGAAGGGTTACAAAACAGAACTGTATAAGCTGCGGGGGGTAGATTCTTGCTTAGGCTTCTATCCTACGCTATGCGCAGCTGCAACTCTTTATCAAAATATGTCAAGGTCAACAGACAGAGGCCTCATCACCACCTGGAGTTGCCCACATGATGATATACACAACTTTTAATTGGATGAACTATTTCATCCAATTAAATTGAACTTTCAATTGAACTATTGGGGGTGGGAACATTGCCATTACTTTGTATATGTGATTTACGCACCCATTGTCTCAAAGATATCTTTTCTCTAATTAATGGAGTCTAAGCATTTCTTTCCTGGATTTTGAATGGAGCACCAGCTGACATTATTCTGAATCTCCATGTCACCAGTCCACCTGGAGAATTAATACATTTTCTTCCAAGGGGGTTTGAACACAATGTCAAATCCAGCCAGTGACCAAGAAGACCTGGGAGCAACTGGAGGACAAGATTCCCTGCTGTTAGAGGTGGCAGGGGAAGCCGACTTATCAGCAGAATTACATCTTGGCAAAAAAAACAGCTGTAAAACCCAAATGGTCCCTGGGAGTTGGCTGGAAGGATCCTGAGGAAAAGTCTTCTCCAGGAGTGACCACTACCCATCAGCATGGAAAAGAAGAGCCATGGCAAGAGAAGGAAAGAAATATTTTTTTTTACTAACTCAAGCCATGCATCTTTTAAATGAAGCTATCGGAGAACCTCAAACTGATCAAAGGTATGAGGGAGAGGAGGGGAAGGCAGCCCCAGCCAGAAGAATCAGAGCAACCACCCCATAGATCAACCTGGGCTAGCGCAACAAGCAGCAGCAGCCCAGGGGCCCCCAGCAGGGGGAGTAATTGCCAGAAGGTGTAGAACTCCAAAGGTGCCTCCATTGGAAGTAAAACATGGGGAGGATCCCAAGGAGTTAGGATTCTTCCTGGCACAAGTTGTTTGGAGGAGGGGATCATTGCGCATACATACTGACCAATGCCCAGAAGGGGAGGGGCAATCTCAACTGAAACTCAAGAATCCCACTGAGCTGGCCTCCACTGGCACCAAGATTCTGAGGAAGGAGGAGAAAATTCCAGAGGAATATTGGGACTTAAAGGAGGTATTCAGTGAAAAGGCCTCGGATGAGCTTCCCCCCCATTGCTCAACAGATTGCAGCATTGAAATTTTGCCAGGAGTGAAACTCCCAAAACTGAAACTGTACTTGATGACACCATGGGAGCTAGAAGAGCTGTGGTCATTTATCAATAAAAATTTGGAACGTGGTTTCATCCAACCTGCTAGACCCCGAGTAGCAGCCCCAGTATTGTTCTGTGAGAAGAAAGATGGTTCCCTTCGTTTATGTGTGGACTACAGAAACCTCAACCCTATTTCAGTGGAGAATGTACCCCCTCCCCTTGATGAAGGAGGGAAATTTTTTACGAAACTTGACCTGAGAGAAGCATACTACCAAGTTTGAATTAAGGAAGGGGATGAATGGAAAACTGCTTTTAACTGCCCAATGGGCTGTTTTGAATTAAACGTTCTTCCATTTGGCCAACAGGTAGTCCCTGCAGTATTCATGCAAATGATCAATCAGGTGTTGCATGAACATTTATACAAAGGGGTGTTGGTTTATCTTGATTATTTTCTTATCTACACGGGGACTCATGATGAACATATAAAATTAGTGTGGTCAGTTCTGGAAAAACTTCGAGCTGCTGAATTGTACGCAAAGTTGTCCAAGTGTGAATTCCACCAGGAAAAAAATGACTATTTAGGCTATCACATATCACATGATGGCATAGAAATGGATCTGGGGAAAGTTCATGCCATTTTGGAATGGACCCCTCCCCGCCCCAGGAAACAACTTCAAAGTTTCTTAGGATTTGCTAATTTTTACTGTCAATTTATTCCTGCTTTTGCGAAGATTGCAATGCCTATCACAAATCTCCTAAAAACCAAAGGGGAGGTGAAACTGAAGCCTAGTAAACCACTGGAGTGGTCTATGGAATGTCAAGCTGCTTTTGAGAAACTGAAATGACTATTTGCTGCTGAACCAGTCCTCAAGCACTCGGACATGGATGCTCCTTTTGTAATCCAAGCCGATGTGAGTGACATAGCAGTTGGGGCAGTGTTACTACAAACAAACAAGTGGGGAACTCTGCAACTGTGTGCATATACTTCCCGTAAACTAACTGAAACCAAAAGAAGATGGGCCATCTGGAAAAAAGAAGCTTTTGAAGTTCGCTGGGCTCTATTATCCTGGAGGCATTTCTTAGAAGGGGAAAAACAACCATTTGAGGTGTGAATGGATCATAAAAATTTGGAGGCTTTGAAAATGCCTCGGAAGCTGTCTCACAAGCAAGTTCGCTGGGCGCAGTATTTTAAGCGCTTTAATTTTTCATTGAAGTACATTCCAGCGGGGAAGAACTTCATGGTTGGATGCTTTATCTAGATTACCTCAATATAATAGTGCTTGCCAAGAAGTGGTATGGCCTATTGTCCCAACCAAACAGTTGGCAGCTCCAGTGGTCACCAGATCCCAGAAAAAGAAGGGAGTTGATTTATCAAATGATTTAACTGCACAATTAAAAGAAACTCTAAAACTTGATGATTGGTTCCTTGCTCACTCAAATAACTGTACAGTTAGAGATGGTTTGGCATGGGTGGGGACCAAATTATATGTGCCAGCAAAGCTGAGAAACCAAATATTACAGCAAGCTCATGACTCTAAAGCTGCTGGACATTTTGGATTTGTGAAGACCTTACACTTAGTTAAAAGGCAATTTTGGTGGCCTACCTTGAAAAAGGACATTGAGACTTATGTGGCTAGCTGTCCTATCTGTGCCTCAGCCATATGGCCTCCTGGTAAACCAGCAGGCTTACTACAAAATGTGGCTCGACCAACTGCTCCATGGAAGGAAATTTCTATGGATTTTATAGTAGAATTACCTGAAAGTGGGGGGAATACAGTTGTTTGGGTAGTAACTGATTTGTTTTCCAAACAGGTACATTTCATACCTTGTCCGAAAATCCCATCTGCAAAAATGTTGGCTAAACTGTTTATTTTACATATCTACAGGTTACATGGAGTTCCTGAATGCATAATCTCAGACAGGGGTGTTCAGTTTACCTCAAACTTTTGGAAGGAGTTCCTGAAGTTATTGGGCTCTGCCCAGGGCTTAAGCTCCACCCGCCACCCACAAACCAATGGGGCTTGTGGAAGAACTAACTCAGTATTGAAACAGTATCTTCTATATTATAAAAATTATCAGCAAGATAATTGGGCTGACCTATTGCCATTCGCTGAGGTGGCATATAACAATTCAGTACATACTAGTACTGGGTTTACTCCATTTAAAGTGGCTTCGGGACAAGACTTTGTACCCATACCTGAGCTTCCACAGGAGAAACCTAACATTCAGTCATTAGATGAATGGATAACACAGCTCCAGCTTATCTGGCCGGTTACCTGTAAAGCATTAGATGATGGTCATCAAGCCCATAAAAAATTTTCAGATAAAAAGAGAAGTCCACAAAAACCATATCAAGTTGGTGGCAAGGTCTTTTTATCCACCAGATATTTGCAGACCACACAAAAGTCAAAAAAGCTTGGACCTAAGTGCATTGGACCTTTCTCAATTGAACGAACCTTGTGGCAGTCCAACTGAAATTACCTAAAACCCTCCAACGGATCCACCCTTTTTTCCATGTTAGTTTATTAAAACCTGAACATACCTCTGACTTGAGACCAACTCAGGTCGATCCTCCTGTGCCATTGCTAATTGAAGGTGAACAACATTTTGAACTTAAAGAAATTTTGGATTCTCGAAAACAAAGGGGTCGACTCCAATATTTGATTGTTTGGAAACATTTTCGTCCTTCCCAATCTGAATGGGTAAATGAGAAGGACGTTAGAGCTACTAAGCTTATCAAGGCTTTTCGTACTAGATATCCTGATAAACCCTAAAAATAGTATTATGGTGTTACATGTATATTTTCTGTTACCGTCTATTTTTATCTTTTGTAGGACTAACATCTTTTTGCAGGAGGGCCGAATGTCAGCCTTCAAGATTTTCTCCCTTTGCTTTGCATCTTTCAGCTGTCATAAGTAATGCGGGGAGGAGGGGGGATATGGTTATGGGAAGTGAGCTGGAGTGGTTACAAAACAGAACTGTGTAAGCTGGGGGGGGTACATTCTTGATTAGGTTTCTATCCTATATTATGCACAGCTGCAACTCTTTATCAAAATATGTCAAGGTCAACAGACAGAGGCCTCATCACCACCTGGACATGCCCACATGATGATATACACAACTTTTAATTGGATGAGCCAATTGAACTATTGGGGTTGGGAACGTTGCCATTACTTTGTATATGTGATTTACGCAGCCATTTTCTCAGATTCAGAATTCTTTTGTTGCTACCACTTGATTTCCAGTAAAAGATATCTTTTCTCTAATTAATGGAGTCTAAGCATTTTTTTCTTGGATTCTGAATGGAGCACCGGCTGCCAGGTGGCCTGCATTGCTTCTAAACAAAGAAATAATTTCACAATAACCATTTTTCATTGTCCAAAATTTGAAAAAAAAGCACAACAATTAGGTTTTAGTCTCAGAACTGAACATTTCCATGTGAATAAAGCAGACTTCATAAAACTTGAAAAGTAATCAGAAGAACTTGTTATTTCTAATGACTAATATATTTATAAATAAGAAATATTTATAAATAAGAAGACATTTTTGCATTGAAAAAGTCCCTTTTTAAAATAAATAATTATTTTACAAAGAACATAAAAACTAATATGAATTAAAAGAGTAAAAATAGTAAAGAAAATAAAAATGGAGAAATAAAAGAATAAAAAGAACTTGAAAGAAGCTTTCTATTTTCTTTGCAGCAAATATAACTACAATTATGGTTACAAAATAATATTCAATTTTTTAAATTATGTAGGTTTTTTTCCTCTAATAATCAAACCCACAAGTCCTTAATGCATTTTTCCACTTTATGCAAAAGTTTAAATGTGCTTTCCAAGCAGCCATAAATGAAAAAATTGGTTTTTCTGTAATCAAATAAGTTACTTTAGCTATCTCTGAAAGTTCCATCATATTCACCAACCATTTCTCAATTTTGGGTAGTATTGAGATTTTCTGCATTTGAGCATATAATAGTCTTGCTGCAGTTTCATATACAAAAACAAAGTTGGATGATTCTTCCCAAAGGTGCTTTTTCAAGAGGCAGCTGGACTTTCTTGTTTCTTCTTCTCATCCAAGAAGCTTATTTGGCTCTGGGTGAAGATTTATATTCCTTGCAGACAGCTAGTCATTTGTAATCTATTAGAGAATCATTGAGGCCACTTGGAGGTTTATCTGTGTCCTCAGATAAACACGAGTGTCCTGAGTAGTGCAAATGGGTATGGAGCCTTCTTGGAACTATTGAAAGGACTGTGTTGTAGACTGAAGATAGATGTTCTTATATCCCTCCCCCTCTTTTGAGAGATAGATGGCCCTTTTTACCCCTCTTCCAAATCAGCCATCCTCTCTATCTAAAATGTGGACTTTGGTGCCTTCAAAAGAATGGCTTTTGTTTTTTAAATTCACATAGATTGCTGAATCTTGCCCTGATGGGTTTGTTATCCTATATTGTGCCATGTGTTTATGAAGAGGCTGTTTTGTTTCCCCAATGTACAGATCTGCACATGTCTCAATGTACAGATCTGCACATGTCTCACCAGATAAACCTACAAATGACCAGATCTGCAAGAAATATAAATCCTTCCATTCCCCACTGTCCAGTCAGAGCTGAAGAAGTTTCTTGGATGAGAAGTGAATCATTTAAAAAAAAACCCCAAGGAAGTCCAGTTGCCTCTTGAAAAAAAGCACCTTTGGGACAACCATGACCTAGATAACTGAGAATTACTAAAGTTCCATGAGTTTTCTCTAGTTGCTTGCCCAATAGCCCCAAAAGAATAGTCTCTGTTTCAATTATACTTTAACATTTAAAATCTTCTGAGATAACATTACCCATCAATATCCAATTCTGGGAGACTTTTTTATATATCCATCAAACATGATAAAATGTCCCTTCATGTTGTTCATATATCCACCATCACAGTGAAGGGAAAAGCTGCAAGCAGTGGACCAATTTATATACCTTGGAAGGACCCTTTCCCATGCAGTGACAATTGACATTGAGGTTAACTGCAGAATCACCAAGACAAGCTCTGCATATGGCCAACGTGTGGGACCACTGTGGAATAAGCTTAAAGTCTATAAACAGTGCTAACAGTAGTGCTAACTATCCTGATTTATGCCAGTGAGACTTGGACTACATGAGGCATATATATGGAGACTTGGTATACATGAGGCAAGCTATGGCAACTGAACCACTTCCACATGACCTGCCTCCAAAGACTTCTGAGGATCTGGTGGCAAAACAAGGTGCCAGACATAGAAGTCCTCTCCAGAGCAGGCCTGGCATCAGTTCACAGCCTGCTGATGAAAGCCCAAACATGCTGGGCAGGCCATGTTGCAAGGATGTCAGACCATTGCATTCTGAAACAACTCCTCTATAGTGAGCTGTCTCAAGGAAAGTGATCGCACAGGGGACAAAGGAAGTGATACAAAGATGTGTTGAAAGCCTCCTTCAAGTCTTTGGACATCGACACTACCTCCTGGGAAATCCTGGTACAAGATTGATCGACATGGCACACGTTGATCCACCAAGGCTGCCAGACATTTGAAGACAGAAGAACAATTACAGCACAAAAGCAACGAGCACTCTGCAAAGCCAGAACTGCAAATGCTGCAACAATGGTGCCCACATGTGTCTGCCTGACATGTGGCAGAACATTCCATGTCTTATAGGCCTTACCAGCCACCTGCAGACACACTGTGAACAACCCACAACCTGGTAAATGTCAAGGTCCTCTTTGAAAATGATGGACAAATATCATCCATCAAAGATTCAAAATGTCCTTATAAATTCTACGCAACCTCTTTGCTGACAAATACCAGTGATACATGGTAAAAAAATCATTTGCTAGATTTGGAGCAGGATTAGCCTTTAAGCATATTTCAAGAACAACAAAATAGTGGGTAGGACCAGGATTAAAAAAAATGTTTGATTTGATTGTATGTACATTTATACAAAAATTAAACATACTTGATTTTTTAAAAACTTTTCTTTCATATAATTGGATCTTTTGGAACAATACAGCAAAGGTTGTTGGGGTCATTTGAAACCATAGAAACCCAAATTGTACACTTTTTTATTTAAAATGTACTTGTCTGGAAATGCTAGATTGAAAACAGATTAAAACAATACCTATGATTGTTCTACCCCTTTTTGTATTGTTAGTTAAATCATATTTGTGCAATCTGATGTCCTAAAGTTACACTTAGCATCAATTTTCAACTAGATTGCCAAAACCTATTGCGATCCAATATACCTCTTCTGGAAAATACTTTATTGAGGGGTACCAGATTCTGTTATGGTTTTACTATAAGAATGATACAACAGTCCTTTCTCTCTTCTCCAAAGATGGCTAGACAAAAGTGAATTCATAACTATTGAAGAGAAGCATGCTTGAAATATTAACTGCAGAACTTATAGTAGCCCCTGAGATGTGTTTCATATTTTTAAAGATCCTATCATGTAGCTACAGATGATCTATTAGTAATAAATATTTAACATAACACACAAGTTTCTTTTTTCCACACTGGGATGAATAATTAAAGTAGATTAGATGTTGCTAACCAGGTGGTCCTGCTTTCCATGTTTGGTTTTCTGAGCAATATTTCAAATGAAGACAGTTTTTAATTCATGTTATTTACTTACTATGTCCATAGAGTAGATAATAAAATAACCATCATGAATCAACTTCAGAGCACAGAAATGGTGTGACATGCTGAATTCTGAAGCTCATTTTTATCCTCTATGCAAGGGTCTCCATAGGAGAAGATCAAAGAAACCTATGACCACATATTTGAAGTTTTGCCCCTTTTTTATTGACATAGGTTAACAAGAGGTAGGATTTTGATTGTGCAGTTGTGATCACAATTCTGACTTTTTAATCCTTGTGGAAACCTTGGTTTAATTCTTTAAGCACACTTTTTTAGGATTAGAAGAAACATTGTTATCAGGCTGAGAGAAATCCAGTTTTAAAAAGTGGAACAAAGCTAAAATCTTTGTGTATAAAAAAAGGAATATGGGAAAAATTCCCAAAGTAAAAATATAATGGATTATCATAAAATCTGTCCTGTTGGTCAGTACCAAAATTTTAAAACTTGCATTAATGTGTTAGAATATTTTCCTACCCCAATCTCAAGAATATATAATTTGGATCTGTGGACCTAACAATTTTAAGAGGATCACAGAGTTATTTTATAGATAGATATTAATATTTTATTGTAAACAATCATTTCAAAATTTGAATCTGCTCTACTCATATTGCAGAAAGTCTTGGAACTTTGCAATATAATTTTGCCCTGGTAGCTCTACTGGATTAATCAGTTAAATTCCATCAATTTTCTGGATTATTTTTTTAAAAAGCCAAAATCTGCAAAGACAAAGTCAGGAAAGCAAAGGCTCAGAATGAACAAAGACTTGCAACAAAAGTCAAAGTATCATGCCCCTGTTGGAATCTGACTCAGAGGAAGAAGCCAAACAGCTGACAGGGAGTGGGAGTGTGGCTCCATTGGCTGAGGAAGAAACTGGGGAAGGGCAAAGTCTGGCTGGGCAGAGCAAAAAAGAAGTAGAACAAGGGAGAGGGAATTCAGAGGAAGACCCAGGCTCACCACCTCTTCATCCTAGGGCACACAGGGAGGAACAGAGAAGAGAGAAAAGTGGGTTACATGGCTTATGGTGGAGGAAAGGGCCCTGATTCCCTTCATTAACAGCAGCTGGGAACAAAATGTATAAAAAAGGCAAGTTGTATACAGCAGGCTGTTGGGAGCAAACATGACTTTATCTTGTATCGTCATGGCTTATCTGTGTTCTTGGTGTCTTCCAACTGTGTGAGTTTTGCCATGCTTTCAAGTCTGAAATTCCTGCTCCTGCCCTGCCAAACTAATTACTTCAGTTTGATTTGTTTGGATTTTAAGTTACAGTTTGTGTGTACCTTGTTTTGGACTGAATTTTCTACAGTCAAAAGCTGTTCCTGGGAGAATTTTTCTCCAGCCCGAAGGTAACCTGGATATTGGGGGAAAAGTTGGAGATAATAAAGGGACTTTTATTGCTTATATGACTGTGTCTTTGTGCCATGCTCTGGGTCTTCACACAAAAATAATAACAAATGTTTCTTCCAACATATAAATGACAAGAAAAAAAAATCAAGATCCACTAAAGAGAGAAGATGGCAAGAAAGTAACAGGCACCAAAGAAAAAGCCAAGCTGTTTAACACATTCTTTGCATCAATCTACATGCAAAAAGAAACTATAGCCCAACCTATCAAACACATAATTTTAAATCCCGTGGACCACTAATTTGTATTTTGACTGACAATGGTGCAGAAAACTTTGGCCAGGCTCTCAAGAGATGAGAGTTACTCTGGCCGCTTCTCTCTGCGAACAGGCAAAATTGTCTCTCTCTAAGTATCTATAGTGAGGTGTCACATAAAATGGTTCATTCTGTATTGTTGAATTTCTACTGCTTATTGCCTCAGGTATTAAATACTGTCACCTTGATTAGGAAAGGGAAACATTTACTGTTTTGCATTTCTTAATTATCAGAAGTAACTCTCCAACCAGTATAATAAAATGGAACTATTTTGCCATTATATTACAATTTCTCTTTCTCTCAACAACCTCTCTACTCCAACTATTATATTTATCGGCCTGCAATGGGCCAGTAACATAAAATACAATAAGCTTTGCCAAAAGGATCCGATTTTGTGACACGGACCCACACACAAATAAGTGAAACTCTTGATTACTCCACTGTCCACAGGAGAGAAAAAAACATGGCAACACAAGGAACCAGGAATCTCCCCTTCAGACAAAGGAGTGGCCGACTGGATGCGGTTTTACACCTGGTGCCCCAAAGGACTCCAGACACCAGGCTTGGATGCTCCTGATAGACACATAATGGGGGGCAGGGGGCACAATGTTGAGCAGGACTGCAAACAGTAGTATGCAGTAGTTGGCAGGGTTATGAGAGGGGCGAAAGCAGTGGCAGCAGCAGAGGGAGGGTTTTCTTCTCCCTTTGTGGAAGCCTCTTTGGGCGCCACCTCTTCCGTTCCAGTGCTGCCTCCAGCACCAATTGGAAGTTCAGCCCTTCTGAATGGAGTGCTTCTCTGGCTGCCACTCTTTGGTGAGGGGTGCAGGCAAAGGTAGCGTCCTCAGGGCTGGTGTGCTGGAGCAATGCTGGTGCTTCGGGGATAAGCCCCCTCCTGCCACTCCCATGTTGAGTGCAACAATATTGTGTGCCCCTTTGCACAGGAATTCGGCCAAGCTATCTGCAAAACTGTCTCTCTTGAGGAGCGCTTGATAGTTTGTAGATATCTTGGCCACCTGTTAGCAGAGAGAAGTGGCCAGAGTCATTCTCATCTCTTGAGAGCCTGGCCAAAGTTTCCTGCACCATTTGTGCTTCAGCACTTTGACTCCTAGGAGCAGGAGTTCATCCAACCTACCTGCAAAATCCCACCCCTGAATTGTGCCCTGCAAGGGGGCCACCTCCAGCACCCCCCGCCACCTCTTAGTGCCCCCTGCCAGTCCCCTTGCCTCTTAGCGCCCCCTAAGGCATCCTAGGGACGGTACTGCCCACTTTGGGATCCATTGATCTAGATGTTCTGCTTTGGGTACCATGAAGCTTCTTCCCATAAACTAACAAGGAAAACGTGTCATGAAGAGGATGTGCAACATCCCAGACAATCCTGCGGACTCTACTCATGTGCGGTCTCCTGGACAGAAGGAAGTGAACTACCAATGATCTTTCCTGCCATCCTCATCACTCTCTGCAACTTCCTGTCTAAAGCAGTAATGGTAAGCTAGAAAAATGTGGGATAGACAACATCATCACCAGATGGATTTGTAACTGGCTAACAAATAGTACTCAACCTTAATGATACTACATCTACATGCAACAAAGGAAGCAGTGGGGTACCACAAGTTTCCATCTTAGACCCAGTATTCTTCAATATATTCATAAATGACTTAGATGATGGAACAGAAGGGGAACTCACTAAATTTGCAGATGACAGTAAGCTGGCAAGAATAGCCAACCCCCCAGAAGATAAGCCCAGGATCTACAAAGATCATAACAGACTTGTATAATGGGCCCTTTCCAACATTAAATTTAATGTGGAGAAAAACAAAGTTTTACACTTAGGCAGCAAAAACCAAAGGTTGAAGTACAGATTAGGTGAAACCTGGCTCAAAAACTGTGACAGGGACCTTGGAGTCCTAGTGAACAATCTCTTGAGCTTTGGACTGTATTTAGGCTACTTTAACTTTTACTGCTTCACAACTTGTCAACAAACCCAGGGAGAAGGGAGGGAGAGATTGGAATGTTTGTTCCAGACAATAGCAAGAAACTGTTTCATGTGAACCAAGGATGTTTCAGTATCTGGTTACCAGAGGCATGGAGATTTTATCATAACAACACTTGAACACCTAATTGGACAATGTAATCTGAATTAATGGGGGAGGGAGGATTCTATATTTAAATTTATCTATATCTACATCTATATCTATATCTACATCTATAGCTATATCTACATCTACGTCTACGTCTACATCTATGTCTATATCTATATCTAAGTTTTTTTAAAATTTTAACAAAAAAAACAACAAATAAAATCATCTTTCAATTTTACAGTCTGTCGGTTGGGTATATATATCTTGTGCACATAATAATATTATTGTACATTTCTTACTTAATTATATTTATAAACCATTCTAATTAACATTTTATATCATATTGTTCAATTATTATAACATCATTGACATTATAATTGTTATCTTTTAAAAACTTATCTCATCCTTGCTAACCTATATTCATTCTCTTACTTATTCAAGGTTAATCAATTATAATATATTATTACTGTTACCACATATTTCAATTTCTTTTTTTTTTAAACAAATTTTATTAATTTTACAAAAAAACAATACACAATCCAGGCATAACAACTTGAAAAATCTTTTCTAAAAAAATAATAATAATAATTAAAGAAGAAAGCCAATAGAACATATAAAATGATTTCAAATTGTAATATCAATATTTACATTATCGATTTAACTTTATATCTTATCCAGACTTCTCCTTTTATCCAAATTATATTTCTTGCTTATTAAAATTTTATTGCCTTTCATAAACATACAAAACACAAAACATAAACAAAACTAAAACATCTTTTCTGAAGGCTGCCTGATCCCGGGTTGAAACTCTTCACACAGACACAAATTCAAACATCATATTCACTTTATATATCCTTCCATATCTTATTATCATTTTCTTTTTTATATATATAAACCAATTTTATCAATTTTACAAAAACAGTGCATAAACAATCAAGGCATAACAGCTTATAAATTCTTTTCTAAAAAAAGAATAATAATAATTAAAGAACAAACCAATAGAACATAATGATTCCAAATTATAATATCAATATTTACTTTATCTATTTAACTTCATATCTTATTCCAGCTTCTCCTTTTCATCCAAATTATTTCTTATTGATTAAAATGTTATTGCCTTTTATCAATATACAAAAAAAAAAAAAATAACAAAACCTTTATATATCCTTCCATATCTTATTACCATTTTCAATAACATTCTTTGTCTGTTCTATTTCCAACTATCCATTCATCTTTTTTCTTTTACTATACTTCTCCTATACACTAACTGGAGTGACACCTTTAACTCATTACCCTAACTTAAAAGTACTTCATATAACACTTAATTTATCTTGGGATTCTGTTTAATAAATTCTAAATTTACACAATAAATTTTATACTCTAAATACACATATAAAAACACAATCTTATATACCTTCCAGAATCCCCCTTTTATCCTTAATTAGATTCACCCATTGTCTCTAAATAAGCTTTTTTTCTTTAGATCTTGCTTCCCACCATTGAGGCTTCTCCTCCCCACCTTTCTCTCTTGCTTATTCTTCTCCTTGCCCTTTTTACCCCTTTGTCTCTCCTCTTCCCTTTTCTTACTCCCTTTCCTTTGCTTTCTAACCTTGCATCCACCTTTCCTCTCATTTTTTTCTTTTTTGGTTGTTTTTTCAAATCTTAAAATCCCCTTTTTCTTATCCTCTTTCTCCTCCTCCCCGGAAAAAACCCATTGTTCATCAAAGATGGCTTCTTGTTCCTCTTCTTCTTTGTCCCAGTCATTCTGCTGTGCAATCAATTTTTCATAAGTACCTAACGCCATTTCTAAAAATTGAAATAAAGTGCCCAAAGTATCTTTTCCATCTTGTTCTTCCTTTTTATATTTTTGATATTCAGTCTTTAGTTCATCCACAAGCGATGCCATCCTGAAAAGAGAAACTTTCCCCAAAACAACCACCCAAGTATTTTTAATCAAAAATAATTCAAAAAAAGTTCCAAAAGTTTATATTTTTCTGCTTTCTTCTATTTCTTTTTCTGGGGTTACTGTTTAATCAAAGAGGTCCAATTACCTTGTATCTTTCTTTGAGATTCTAGGCAATCTCCTCCTTTTTCCACTTCTGCTCCAATTTTTTTTCCTCTCCCTTTCCACTTGCAACATCAATTTTTAAATAATCAGAAATCCATACCTCTAATAAGGGTTTTCCAATTTCTTAAATTTTTAAGTCCAATGTCCAAGAACTCTTTTGTCCCTTAACTTCAACTTTCAGAATAATTCACCTTCAGTGCCCAAACAAATTTCAAATCTTCATCTGCTGTTTCCATGGGGTGGGAGAGTGAAGAAAAAAAAAGTTCCATTTAACAGCTTCTCCACCGCTTTCGATCTTCTTAGGGATACAATGTATCCTCCAGCAATTCATTCAGCTCAATTCCAACGAATTTAAAAGATGTTGATTGACCCGGCTCAGCCAGCACTTTCACTTTTCTTGCTTTCTCCAGTACAATCTTACCCGGTTGCTGGCATCTTTGTGTCGGCCATTGCTGACCGCCGCTCCACCACCTCGGGAAAAAGGGAGTTTTCTGGACGAGGAGGGGGTCTGCAGCACCCCCAACCCCCTGTCTGGCTCCCCTCTCTCTTCGGCTGTCCCTACAGGGCAGCCATATCCCCCTGACCCATTTGGATTGGGGATACCTCGGCGGCAAGCACAGCAGGAATCGCGAACGATCGCGAATTCCTCCTCCCACCGAAGCCACGCGGAACCGGAAAGCCCACATATTTCAATTTCTTATTCTTCTATCTAACCATTCAGAAAATAAATCCCAAATCTTATAATACTCTTTTTTCTCCTGTTCTCTAATTGTCATTGTTAGTCTACTCATTTCTGCACATTCCATTATTTTCTTAATTGTTTCCTCCTCCGTCAGAATTTTCTCATTTTTCCAATTTTGTTCAAATACAATTCTAGCTGCTGTTAATACATTAATAATCAAATATGTTATCTCTCTATTATAACCTTCAGACATAATTCCCAATGAAAATATCTCTGGTTTTAAGTTGTTTTGTCATTTTTTTCCAACCACATGTGTATTCTAGTCCAGTATCTTTTAGCTTCAATGCATATCCACCATATATGGTAATATGATCCAGGTATCTGATGACATTTCCAACATTTTGCCAATTTGTCTTTAAACATATTTGCTATTCTTGCTGGGGGTAAATGTCACCTGTAAAACTTCTTATATAAATTCTCTTTATAGGCTGCTGACATTGTAAGTTTATACTTTCTAGTCCATAGTTTCTGCCATTTTTCCAAATCTATCCCATATCCAAAATTTTCCCCCATGCAATCATTGTTTCTTTTAATTGCTCTGCTTCTAATTTCATTCCTAACAGATAACCATATACTTTTTTAATCATCCTCTCTTCAGTGCCTGCTAGGATTTTATCTAGTTCAGTCAATTCCTTGTAGAATTTAGCCATCTGTAAGCAATGGACTTTTCCCCTTCAGCCGAAAAGAATGAACTTCTGAAAACTAGGTATTTCAAAAGGAATTCTTTATTGAAAGGAAGTGAATCCCAGCACCAGTCAAAGCAGAATCTAAGATGCTTCCAGAATTACAGTAATAGATAAAGGGAGTTAGAACCCCTCCCCTTATTCTGATGTAGATTTAGTCAAACAAAGTTAATGCCCCCCTGCCCTTCTCTGGGAATGTATCTTAGGAGAGTTCCCAGGGGTATCTTCCAGAGCTGGAATTTTTATGGTCCCTTCTCATCTTAGGATGGTTTGTGAGGGTATTTCAGGTGGAACTTCCATAGTAATGAGGGTGCTTTTACATGTCATTTTGCTACCCACTCATTGTCTGAGGAAGGAAGGTGTTTCCAAGCTACTAAATATTGGGTGGCTCCATGGTGAATACATGAATCAAGGATATATTTAATTTCAAAATGTTGTTCCCCATGTACCATCATGGGAGTTGGAAGTGTGGGAAGGGGGGATCTAAGGTTTGAAGTGATCTCTGGTTTGAGTAGGCTACAGTGAAATACTGGATGAACCTGTCTAAGTGTTTTGTGAAGTAGAAGCTCTACCATTACAGGGTTAATAATTCTGGAAATGGAAAATGACCTAATGAATTTTGGTCCCAGTTTCTTAGAGGGTTGCAACGATTTTAGGAATTTTGTGGAGAAATATATGCCGTCTCCAACTTTGAGTGGTTTAGGATCACAGCATTTTTTGTCTTTTCTTTGAATAGCTGGACTGGATTAAACTTAAAATCAAGAAGAAATTGAACTTTTTTGGTTACTTAGTTTAAAATTTCTGAAGTACTTTGTTTTTTCCCTTTGGCTTTTATTCACTTTCAATAGAGATACAGTGTAACTTAGATACAAGCATAAGGAAAGCTAAGTAATACTGCCATCTAGAGGTCACAGGGGAAAAATAGACTTTAAAGATTAAGCTATTTTGACCACAGAGAAATGGAGACAGATAATAAGCCAGCACTGAAACCAGGTACTGGTCTTATAAAACTGGTATAGAAAGAACACTGTGACCTTGGATAATATATATACTTTGGTTTTTGGCTTTCTGGACTTATTGAATGTTACACTGAGTTTCTGGTTCACTTAGTGACATGGATTTATAAATTACAGCTAGTATTTTTTTTTTTTTAGTGCTTATTTTTATTTCTGCTGGAGTGTATGTTGGATTTATTTTTTCCTTTTCCCCCCCTCTTCTTTGGGCTTATTTTATTTTTTGGCCCAGTTTCTCATTGTGGAGTAATTTTGGAATGTTGGTTTTCTTTTTCTCTACTCTTCTTTTTTTTCTAACAAGTGGATTAATAATTGGATTTTTTTTTTTTAACAAGTGGATTAACATTTTGAATTTCATATATTTTTACTCCATTTTTTTCTATTGGATCTATAGTCTCCTTTTCTGTTATTAGATTCTCTAACTCCATCATTATTTTTTGGTTGTTTGCTCCTCTTTTTTCTTGGATAAAATTGGAGTAAGGTAGAGAAGAATCTGAAGATTTATTTTTACTTTTCCTTGGTCTTTGCAAATGGATTATAATTTGATCTTATATGAATAAAAGAATTCCTACTGGATCATCATTTCCTACTTCCTCAACCCTGAGCCCAGCTGGTCAATGATCAATTACAATGATGCTTTGGCAGGAGAAAGATAAAGAAAAGGAGACTTCTATGCAAGAAATAAAATCAATGTTTCAAGTAATACAAGACCAAGGAAAGCATACAGATGATAGAATGGAAAAGTTGGAGGAAAGGATGGAGAAGATGGAAGTAGATATACAATAGGTCTTAATGATATATGGAGAAAAAATACAGAAGATGGAAGAAAGGGATGATAAAACAGATAAGAAAGTAGGAGAAATAGATAATAGATTGAGAATGGTTGAAAGGGGAAAAGGGAAAGATTCAATATTCTGGGAAAAGGCTGGTTTCTACTTAAGATTTCAGAATATTGAGGAAGAAAAAGAAAATCTTAAAGGAATTATGACAGAAATATTAGCAGATTTAAGAAGAGAATACCAATTTTTGACCAAGATGTTAATTAAAAAAGAAATTAACTATAGATGGTTGATTCTGGGAGGTCTGACATTCATCTGGCAAGAACAAAGACACAGAATAGATTTGGTGGAAAGTGCAGAATTATTTTACAATGAATACTTCGGAGGAACAGAAGACGAGAGAGCAAGAGAAGAGGAACACAAAATATGAGCAGAAATGGCAATGGAAATGGAGAAGGAACAAATGGAGGAGAGGAGATAGTTTTGATTCAGAGTTGCAGACAAGACTGCAGCTTCAGAGCTCAGAGCTTAATATAGAGCCACGCCTAAGCTCCTTCCAGTTTCAATTTCCAAACAGCTCTCATTAGCTGACTTAGTTGCTATGTCTAATCATTGGCTGACCTTGTTACTATGCCTCTGCCAGTTCATGAATATTTTGACATGGTTTTGCTTTCATTCTGTGCCAAAATGATGTACTCAATAAAGTTTTGCATTAAGAGATTGGATCATCTTAACAGTGCTTGCTTGATTGGAACCTTGACACAATCACATAAACGTGAGCCAGCAATGTGCGGCAGCAGCCAAAAGAAGAAATAACGGCAGACCAAATTGAATTAAAACCAGAATTGTTCTTACTGGGAATATTTAATAGACAAATTTCTAAAAAAGTCAAATATATAATACTGCACATTCTTACTGCAGCCAAAATAACCTTTGTACAGTGTTGGAAACAAGCAGATATTCCAACAGAGGAAATGGTCATTCAGAAAATAACAGCCTGTGCCGAGATGGATAAATTAACCTTTGCACTTAAGGAAAAAGAAACATTAGAATATTATAAAAGCTGGGAATGCTGGTATGACTGGATAGAACAAAAATAGAAAATATATTAGTAAACACCATAAAATGTAAAAGAGGTAGTAATTATATACTCACAATAAGATGTATTTGTAAATCTGTCACCAATATTGATAACAAATAAGGAACCATAGACTGTCGAGAATAGAATTGCTAGGGGTTTTTTTAATCGTTTTTTTCTTTTTCTTTTTCTTTTTTCTTTTTGTGTGTTGTGTATGTATTTCTTTGACATTTTAGTTGTATAATTAATAAGGTATGTTTTTTTTTAAAAAAAGAAAGAGATATGCCCTGTTTTTCTATGGCAAGTTAAATTTTGTTTAAAAAGCAATCCTAGTATTGAGGGATATATTTGGACAATATTTGGACAATATTTACTGATGTACAAGGTAGGAAATTCTGAGCTAGCCATTCACGTGACCTTAAAATAACATAAATTGGTAGTAGCTTTAATAAATAATTAATCTTTATTAAATACTTTTTCATCTTGGTTTTTTATAGTTAATGGAAACACTAAAGAGTTTTAAGGAGTGCATTCCATGTACTGTTTGAAAGAAGCTATATACTAGATCTCATAGAACTGCTAATAAATTTGGGATTAGTGTGTGCCTTAGAAAATCCTGACATTTCTCAGAAAGAAGCTTTTAACAACTTTCTATTTTACTGCTAAGTGTGGCATATGCTTAATAAGTTTGACTGGAGTTTCTTTCAAATATATGCAATGACCTAGATTCAGATTATCTAATTTATATAAGGTAATTGGAAAAAAAAAACCTCATTTTCTCCAGGTAATAGTGTCTGCTAATCAACCACATAGATTCAAATGAAGTGCAGGATCTACATAAAAAGTGGTCATACATCGTGACTGAAAATAGAGATGTACAAATTGCATTTCTTCAGCAAAATTCTAATGTGTGTAGCCTGCAGTATTATGATAGTTGATTTAAAAAGAAAAAAATAAATCAGCAATTTGCAAAACCCCAAGTCTTGATTACCTTCATGTAATAGTCTCTTCAGATAAGAGCTTTGCAGTTTCTTGGCTACTTGCTGTGCATATATTCCACTTTCATTCAAGAAGTTCAGATTGTCTTAGTACAGATTTCCAATTGGGTTCACAATTACATCTGAACTAAGGATGTGAACAGTACCAAAAACTTGTAGCTACCACATAAGCCTGAGTTTGATTGTTTTCCCTATGTTCTTTGGAAAGTTTAATGAAGTAAAATACATACAACTGTGGGAAGAGTTTTTCTTGTTTAGCTGTTAAAAATATTACTACAACATTCTTTGTAGATCATGCTCAGTGTTACACAGATTTCTTTTTCCCTTGTGTTGTTACATATTATTGGAAGAATATAAGTAATAGATTCAAATAGAGACAGATAAACGAATCAAGTACATGTAGTGAAATATGGTAGATAAACAAATAATCTGAGATATCGTGAAACTAATATATTTTGATACATTAAAATTTTATGATGTTATAAAGTATCTCATATCCATTTTTAATAAATTACCTTATTTTGCTAAAGTTTTAGGTAAAAGTACTTGGTTATCAGCACAGATTTTTAAATCTTTTTAAAAAAGAAATATAAGTAGAAAAAAGCTATTTTAAATCAATACAATAAATTTTGAAGTTGAAAAGTAAAATTGAAAAGAATGGTTTTCAATTAGAATTAAATTCTACACTGGATTTTCAAATACAAAATTATTCTATGCTTTGACGCATACAGGCAAAATATATTATGCATTATTAGATTATCAGATTATTCACAATAAAAGCTATATAGAACCCTTCATTAACATAAAACATTCTAATTCACTGGATTTTTTTCCATTTTTAAATTAGAATTAGTATAACATAAAATTAAAATACTAGGAAAATGGGAAAGGGAAAGAAAGGGGAAAGAGAAATGTAGGGGGAAGAGGGAAAGAGGAAAAGGCATTAATTTCTATCTTTTTCAATACAGTAAAATATAAAATAGAACTGCAAACTCAACTTTTTACTTTACCAACTTAACAAATGCTAGCCATTTCTATAACTGTAAACTAACAATAGAAAAACCCAAGCCTTTTTTTTAATGTCATGAAATACAGAGGCACTTTCCAGGTAGAAACAAAGCTAATTATGTTCTTTTCTCTAATTAAAACAGTCAGTTTTGCCATCTCTTCTAGCTCCATCAATTTTTTCACCCATTCTTCTACTGTGGGGATTGATGCTAATTCGCTGAATTTGGAAGAAGTATATGGTTTAGTGAAATATTATAAACATTTCTCAGGTTGAAATGATATCACAGCATTCAGAATTTGTTCCATTTGACAATGAATTATTTGCCAGGTTTGCAGATGAAAGCACCATATCAGATAGTTGAGGTTGAAGAATACGAAAGGGGAGGAAATATGTATAAGGATGGAGGTTGTTGAATATGCAACAGCGAATGGATTCTGATGTAAGAATCCACTCATTGGAGCAATTTCCCCAGTGGGAAATTGAAGCGCTGTCAGTGGCTGAAATGCCAGACAGCTCCTGGCTGAAAAGCAGGGAGCCAGTGGCAGCTCAGCTATTTGGTTCAGGATCTTCAATAAAGGACTACTTTTATGGTCCTCAGTGTCCTGCCTCTTCAATTGACCCTCCAACCTAACAGAAGTCAAGAGAGGCAAATGATAGTCTCATTATCAAAGAATATCATTTGCTGCTACCATCTTAGGACTGCCTGGCAAAACACATTGCTACAAAATTCAAATATAATAGATATATAGTCCATCGTTAACATCAAGCTATCTTTTTTTTAATACATTTTTTAGACACTATCTTTTTTTTAATACATTTTTTTATTTCTACAAACATATTATTGTGTGAACGGTGTGGTTCCAGGTTATTTTACATTTTAATTACAAACATGATGATAGTTTCATATTGGTGCTATTAACTTTCTTATCTAATTTGTTATTAATGCAAATTATCAATTTTAACATTCAATATTTCCATATATTATTTTATGTCAATCTCTATATTCTTAACATCACTTCTTTTGTTATGAATATTATATTAATTGTCATATTTGCAATGTTTAATACATTTATAATATAATTCAACTAGTTATTCATAGATTCATATTAATTTATATTACCCATTATTTATCCCCCTTTTTAGTTTTTAATTATGTCACCTTTATGTTTTTTAGAACAAAGTCCTTTTCTAATCTCATTATAATATACACATCATAATTTCTACTCTATTTTCATTTAACAAATTTTACAATTCTAATAATACCATCATCACTTTTATCTGTTATCATATACTATATTATTTTTCTGTCTATCAGATTCCACATGTCATTTCTTTCCCTACCATACAATATTGACTTTATGCATATTACATTTAACAGTTATATGACTTACACAATAATCCTATAATAAGGTCTTATAAATCTTAAATTGTAGTACATCCATTCTTGTGGAATCCTTAACTTTCCTCTCTTCAGCCATTGTTTCTAACTCTCATTAACACATTAATCTCTTCCTAGCTTGTCTAGAACAGTGGTCACCAACCAGTGGGCTGTAAGAAAATTTTGGTGGGCCGCAGTGAAATCTCAGCCCCAGAGCACCCCCACAAAGCAATTAATCCAGGCTGCACAGAAACACAAGGCTGCACTGCCCACATGGCCCGTGGGAATCCTCCCGACCCACTCACTCCTTACCCGGTAAACTTGCCTGCTAAATTGATATTTTTCCTTTTTCCGACCATCATCTGTTCTGCTGTGCTGTGAGATTTGGGTAGTTGGAATTCTTGCTTTCTAGCTAGTCTTTAGACCATCAGCTCAGCATGGCTGAACCTCCCTTAGGACTGAAGGTTTACTTGCAAGCAAATTCAGTGCAGACTCACGGTAAGCAAATTTGGGAGACTGAACTAGCTGATAAATAAATCACTAAATGATTCTGTGAGCAACTCAGTCTTCCTACTTTTCCTGATTTGGGGTAAAAGTTGTTCTTTTTTATAAAAAAAAAAAATCAAAATTTACATGTTTGGTGTGTTGCAAGTTAATTTTGTGAGTTTGCTTGCAAGCAAATTTTATGTGACAGACTGAGCTCGCCAATGGCAGATAGATAGATCTCTGAATGAATCTGTGATTCTATGAGCAACTCAATCTGCCTGCCTGCTTTGCCTGGTTTTGGGTAAAATTTGCTCTTTTTTAATAAAAAAACAATATTTATGTAAATATTTATAATATTTACATACAAGCCATGCCCAGCAGGTCACATGACCACCAAGCCACACCCACAAATTAGGCCATGCCCACAGAACCGGTTAGTGGTCCCTGGGATCTAAAATTATGAGTTTGGTGGTCCCTGAGGTCCAAAAGGTTGGCGATCCCTGGTCTAGAAGACACTATCTTGAACCACTATTTGAATCAGTGATTCTTGCCTTTTTTATTCATTTCTGATTTGTCGAAAAACTCACCTCCTTTGTTAAACAATCATTCCAGAGAACTTCTTATCCTTTTAATTTAATTTGCCATCCTGACATAGATGCCTAAAATGTTTTACCTGGAGATGCTTTACCTCTTTTTCACAATGTTTTGCCACTTTTTCACAAGAAGAAATTGTCTAAGTGGAGAGCTACGTGGGTGGTAGTGATAGAAAAGAGCTGCCATCCATGAGAATGGCTCTATTGGGTATGTGAATCACAGAATGGATTTCCAAAAGGAAGGTACACCTTCTAAATTACAATTTTCAGCAGAAAGAACGGAAACATTTCAATTGCTTTTTTTCTTGATAAAAAAGATATGTGATCTTTGTACAAGTCTCTCATTCAGCAAACTGCTGTGTTTGAAGCAAAATGAGGATGGAGATACTGAGCTTCTGTTCAGCTGTAAAGAGAAGTCCCCAAGAGTTTGCAGTGCAGTGGCATGGAAGAGAATTGGACTTGGGTTTTTGGAAGAGACTGAAACTCCAAGACACTAAATGCATGCTTTGCATCATGCAGGCTTTCCATGCCAGATCTTTCTAATCTGGATACTTAAAGAATTCAAGCTTGACAAATTACAGTACAAACTAAATGACCTGTACTTCCTAAATTATTAAATGTAAAACTCAGATTGCAGTAATTTTCTGACTTTTGCATTACCTGTGTCAATATTTTTTTCCTTTAAAACTAGCCTAGATAAATTGCAAAATAATTTTAGTCAACATAGTCTCACTGAAAGTTGCTACTTCAGTACAACTGAGGCAGAATATGCTGCTACTATACCTATATGGTCAGGAAATACATATTGGATCTTTAGAATTTCCATAACCACCCAGTCTTTGGATACATCCACAGAACTGCTTTGCTATGCTCTTGTCCAATCCTGAATCTCACAGAAAATCATGTTGTCTTAAATCTATCTGCTTCACAGCATGTCTGTAGCATGCATTCATGCTATGCTTCAGAACAGCTGTGCTTTAGGAGCCAGGGTAGCTGGCTCTGCTCTCTGAGCTTCCAAGTCCACCCAATGTTATCGATCACATGAAAAGTCTCCTTCAACAGACATGTCCCACACTCCAGGCATTGTATCTTTCCTATTGTATTTTCCACAGATTCTCACTCCCTCTAGTGTCCATTTGACCCAGTAAGTGGTAACAAAACATATTTTTAATCTTTTGATTGACATCTGGCAATTGACCAGATTTATGCTGTCAAGATGTAGCTGCTTGGTCCATGGTGCTGAAGATGGGAGGTTGGACAACTAGACTTGTGGTGCAACCAGAACAATCTTGAACTAAATACACTCAAAACCATAGAAATGGTGATAGATTTTAGGAGGAAACCCTCCTATACAACCACCTCTTACAATACTAGAGACCTTCAAGTCTCTAGGTTCTATCATATCTCAGGACTTAAAATGGATGCATAATATCAAAAATGTCATCAAAAACTTGCATCTGCATAGGCACTAAGACTCAAATCACCCTTTGGTTCTATATACAATGCATGGTTCATTGTTCCTTTAAGATATCTTAAAATTCTCTTTAATGATCTCTGGACCGAGAGTAAATTAAAATGTCATCCAAATACACCACGACAAACCTATGCAGCATGTCCCTAAAAATATCGTTCATTAGGTGCTGGAATACAGCAGGAGCATTGGTCAGACCAAATGGCATGCCGGTGTACTCGAAATGACCATAACGTTAATGATTGCCAATGACCCTATGACCATAACGAGTGCCAAACGCCATCTTCCACTTGTCCCCTTTGCGTATCTGAACCAAGGTGTAGGCCTCACGCAGATCTAATTTAGTGAAGATAGTAGCCTCCCACAACCACCCCATCAATTCCAGAATGAGCGGCAAGGGATAGCTATTCCTCACGGTGATAGAGTTCAGGCGTTTATAATAACAACATAGACGAAGTTCTCCCAACTTCTTCTTAATGAAAAGAACGGGCGCCGAAAGAAGGGATGAGGAGGGGCGAATAAATCCCCGAGCTAAGTTTTTATCTAAAAACTCTCGGAGTGCAACCAACTCGGGCTCCAACATAGAATATAACCTCCCCTTGGGCAATGGGGTGCCTGGTATCAGGTCCACAGGACAATCATAGGTACGATGTGGCGGTAATCGGTCTGCCTCCTATTCGCTGAAAACATCAGAAAAATCCAACAACTCCAAAGGAATGGAGACAGCAGGAGCGACGATATCTTGTCCAGCACAGACATGCCTCAGATGGTCCACACATTGTAGGCTTGGAAACAAAATGGCGTTCTGAGCCCAAGCCACCAACGGATCATGCAAACGTAGCCAAGATACTCCAAGCACCAAGGGGAGATGAAGGTTCGAGGTGATATAAAAACTGATCGCCTCCTCATGATCCCCAATGACCATACGCACTGGCTGAGTTGCTAAGCGAATGGATCCCGACTTGAGTTCTCGCCCATTTACAGTTTCCACCTTAATGGGGGGATTTACAGGAATTAAAGGAATTCCAAAATGTTCAACAAAAGCAGAGTCCATAAAGCTGGTTGTAGCCCCTGAATCCACCAACGCAACGGCGGGAATTCCCTCCTTCTGGGACTGCAGAAATATTCGAGTGTCCAAAAGTAAATGCCAAGGAGGACCAGGATTTACTTCGGCAATTTGGGGTGGGGGTGTAGAATGTGCCCGACCTAGGGTTTCTCTGAGGTCGGGCCTGCCCCGTTTCCCGACAGGCCAGGAGTGGTTTCGGGCACAGGTCTGCGAGTCCCTCTCTGAGTGCAGGAATTTGCAAAATGTCCCGGACCCCCGCAGTAAAGGCACAAGCCTTCCTGGGACCTTCTTGAACGTTCTCATGCCATTAAGCGAGGGCGGAGTGTGCCTATCTCCATCGGCTCCTCAACCTGAACCATGGGTTGGAAAACTCTTGGTGGCGAAATGCGTGTGCGAG
The DNA here is from genome assembly GCA_033807585.1 of Hydrophis major. NCBI lineage: Eukaryota > Metazoa > Chordata > Lepidosauria > Squamata > Elapidae > Hydrophis > Hydrophis major. The sequence continues at coordinate 157,955,868 of CM066331.1, read as the reverse complement.
CAAAAACAGGTGGTTCCACAATGGGCCGTTTGCTCCCACGTTGCTGTAAACGAGTTTCAATACGTAAGCATTGAACTATCAATGCATCCAAAGTTGAAGCCCATTCTGCATGGACTAGCTCATCCTTGATGGCATCAGACAAGCCTTCCTGGAATGCAGCCATATGAGCCGGTTCATTCCAGTTAGAGTCCATGCACAACAAACGGAATTCTGCCACGTATTCCTGTAGTAAACGTTTTCCCTGCTTAAAATCCATTAGCCGTCTGTCCACAGTTTGTCCTTTAATGGGATCCTCAAACATTACCCTCATCTGTTGGAGCAAACCCTGGAAATTGTTCAATAATGGGCTATCTTGAAATAACAAGGGAGTAGCCCAATTGGCAGCCTGCCCAGTTAATAAACTAATAATAAAGCCTACTTTAGCCTGTTCGGTTGGAAAGTCTTCAGGTCTCAGAGAAATAAACATTTGGCATTGGCCCATAAATGCCGGGAACCTGTCCATTTGCCCAGAAAATTTCTCTGGCATGGCTTTTCCTCACAGTAGGGGCAGGGGAAGCAGCAGCGGTGCTTGGTAAGCTGGAAACAGAATTCAGCAATTGTGTTATCTGATTTTGCAGTGTCACGTTACTTTGCAAAAGCTGAGTTATTTGTTCTTGTTGTTGCTCTACCAGACGCTGCTGCTGATTAGAATCCATCTTGCTTCTAAGATGGTTTGTTGTGGATCAGGAACAAAAATGTTATGGCTCCCCCTTCAAAGTTCCAACAAAACAAAACCAAAGGCAGCCGCCCCAAAACTCAAATCCAACAGAAAGGAGTCTTACAAGATTATATTCCACACATCTTGTTTATCACAACAGTTCTGGCACAAATTCTCAAAGCTCAGAGCCTTTGCCGAAAACCTCTGCACGTAATCAATCACTTTGTTCCTGACAAACTTCCCCCACACAGCTCTGTCCTTTTATAATCCTTGAGGCAACATGCTAATTACTAATTATTGGCTCGCCCTCCCTTCTAACTGAGTTTGTCTCCGTGAACCACCTAGATGGGCATGTCAATCTCCCTAAATCATCGTCTGGCCTGATGCCTCCACACAGCTTGACGTTTCAGCCTCCTTCTTGTTCTGGCATTTAGCCACGATCTGTCAGCTTCCTCACTCGACTCCTCTGACTCATCTTGTGGTTCAACTGCAGGCATGAATGAGGTCGAGGGTTCAGGCGAAAAATGTCTGTATGATAACCTCTCATCCCCCTGGCTCACATCTGTGTCTTCTAACAATTCAGACTCCAAATTCTCAGCAGGTTCCATCCTTTCATCCTCAGAGTCATCAGAAGCAAAACTCACAGCAGGATCGATCCTTTCAGTCACAACACAAAGTGATGGCAACATTCCTACCCAAAATAGTTCAAACTGTCCATCCAATTAGAAATTGTATATAATGTCATGTGGGCATCTTCAGGTGGTGATGAGACATCTGTCCATTGACCTTGGCCTAATTCTGATAAAGAGGTGCGCTTGCACATAGCATAGGAAAGAAGCATAAACACGAAACTCCTCCCCAACTTATACAGTTTTTTCTCTCAAACCTCCAGCTCATTTCCCATAACTATTTCACCCTCCTCCTCCCGTTACTTTTGACAGCCAAAAGATGCAAAGCAAGGGAAAGAAATCTTGAAGGCTGACACTATGTGACAACATTGAAAGCAGCTTTGTCCTCTTCACCGATGATGTAAATATTATTTAATTCCACTGACAATGCTGCTGCCCTACAAAGTGACCTTGACTATGTGTCAGAATGGTCACACAATTGGCAACTCCAAATTTCAACTAACAAATGCTCTGTCCTACACATTGGCAAAAAAAAAATTCAGAACACCAAATACAAGTTAGGCAGAAGCAATTTCGTAGATGACCCTCACTCTGTCAAAGACCTAGGAGTACTCCTCTCAAACGATCTAAGCCCCAGATCTCACTGTAACAGCATTGCGAAAAAGATTTTAAGAATTGTTAACCTTACTTTACGAAGCTTCTTCTCTGACAACATTGAATTGATAACTAGGGCATACAAAACCTTTGCCAGACCAATTCTCAAATATAGTTCATCTGCCTGGAACCCACACTGTATATTGGACATTAATACAATTGAACAGGTTCAGAGGTATTTCTCGAGAAAAGTGTTCCACTCTTCCACGCACAATAGAATTCCCTATGCCTCCAGATTTGAAATTCTGGGCCTGGACAATCTGGAACAGCACTGCCTGTGGTCCAATCTAAGCATAGTTCACAAAATTGTCTGTTATAACATATTGCCTGTCAATGACTTCTTCAGCTTCAACCACAATAATATATGGCAAGCAATCGATACAAACTCAAGGTAAACCACTTCAAACTCAATTGCAGAAAATATGACTTCAGCAACAGAGTGTTCAATGTCAGGAATGCCCTACCTGATTTCATTGTTAGACCCTCAAACCCTTGCAGCTTCAATCTCAAACTGTCCACCATGGATCTCACGCCATTCCTAAGAGGTCCATAAAGTGGCATTCATAAGCACACCAGTGTGCCTACCATCCCTGTCTTACCGTCCCCATTTATCTGTATTTACTTCCTTTGTTCATGTTTATGTTCATACCTATACTTGTTTTCTTGTACATGTTTGACAAACAAATAAAATAAATAAATAAAACTTGCCTACATAAGTTGTGAATGCTGCAACATTAGAAGTTTTTAAAAAGAGATTGGGCAACTATTTGTCTGAAATGGTATAGATTAGAACCTCCTGCCTGAAGAGGGACTGGAAGAGAAGACCTCCAAGGTCCCTTCTATCTCTGTTATTCTGTTCTATTATTCTGTTCATTTTGAAATGCAATTTTTAGAAGTAAATTGCTATGGAAATTAAATTATTTCTTAAACTTTCTCCAGTTCAGTGATTTCAATCATGCTAAAGAAAGAAGTGACAACTGGTTACATTTTAAAACAATGTATTTTTCTCTATAAATGACTCCAATGAATTTTTCTCTACAAATGATTCCAAATGAATCACTTTGGAAATGAACAAGAAACAGATGTCACTTAAATTGGAGAACTGAATTTAATGACATGGTTCTATAGGTATGGCAAACAAAACAGCTGTGTTTTTCTACCTAATATTCCTTTCATACCTGAGGGCTTTATAATTTGCTGTGTAAATTACTTGGATGTGATAAGTCTCCCAAGGCCTTACCCTCTTGTTTAATATTACCATTAATGTTATCATTTGGGATGAACCAGTAATCCTGAATATAAGAATTGGAGAGTGAAGTTTGTAGATTCAAAGAAAAGAAATGAGATAATTATCTGGCAAATGTTTATCGGCATTATTAAACTGTTGTTTGAACTATTTATAAGTTAGTAAAGTTAGTTTTATTTTATTTAGAAGCAGCAATTTTAGGCTTTTAGACCTAAGATTAGTTAGGATTAGGTTTTTAGACTACGAATTCCAGAATTTATCAGCTTTGCATACAGCATTGAAACAACACGGGAAGTAGCAGTTGTTGGTTATAAGTCTTTGCTCAAGGTGCAGAGCATGACCACAAGGGGTACTCTCAACGGTGAAAGAGGTCATCATACCACATTTGGCAGCTACCGCCTGCCTCAAGCTGGGCTGTCCCCAGTCAGTAAGGTGCTGCCTTGTTATGGTCTGTTAACCTCACAGGATGCATGTGGTTTAGGGTGAAAGCTGACAAGCAGATTGATAATCCTGCACCATGCAACAAACATAAGAAAACTTTAGCCCTAAAGTTGGGCACTTGGAATGTTTGGACAATGACCTCCAAACTTTCTGATGATCTGCAGGAAATAGACAATGCATATAAGACAGGTGTCATCAACATGGAGCTGAGCTGACTGCAGATAGACATTGTCACTGTTCAAGAGACAAGGCTGTCAGACTCGGGATCTGTTAAGAAGAGAAACTTCTCGTTCTTCTGGCAGGGAAAACCATCAAATGAGTCTAGGAAATATGGGGTTGGCTTCGCGATCAGAAACACTCTATTAGGATTCATTACTCCACCTGCTGCAGGAAGTAAAAGAATCCTGTCCTTGCAGCTTCATTCATCTGCACAGCTGGTTACTCTTATTAGTGCATATGCACCAACATTATCACCTTCAGTAGAATCTAAAGATGAATTTAGTGAGTTTACTTTTAGTTCCTCATGTGGAAGTAGTGTTATTGATTTTGTGCTGGTATCCCAGCTTCTTAGAAAGGCAGTCCATGCTTTTTATGTGGACTGCCTTATGGAGAGCGACCACTACCTCCTGGTTACAATCATTGGGCTTTCCTCAAATATACATCTCCTTAGGGGTCCCCAGATATTAGATCCCTATGTGGCCTCATATACAAGGAGGATCAGATGGTCTTCTAATACTGAAAGAAAGTTCCACTCCTTTTTATCATCTATGGAGTGTTTCAGCCTATACAATCAGGCCCTAACAAGTAGTGGCCCAGGGACAATCTTGGCCTTTGAATCACTAATTAATAGTGTTCAAAGAGAGCTAGGAGCCGTCCGTAGGCCAAGTGGTCCATATCATTCAAGAAGTAATTCTTGGTTTGACAAAGAGTGTCTGATGCTCAGGAACCAGATTAATGGGTTTGCCTGCTCTATCATAATTGAGGGGATAAATGCCCACCAGATGACTACTATTGCTTGAAGCGGGAGTATAAAGGACTAATTGCTAAGAAAGAGAAAGCTAAAGAGAGGGAGAAGTGGAATTTACTTCTCCTCTCCATCCAGCGGAAGAACACTTGATTATTTTGGCAAATTTTGCCAGCTCCTTGCTGGGTCATCAAGAACTTCTTCTCTGCTGTATTTCCAACAGAGATTGGGAAAACCATTTCTTGGCAGTTTTCCAGGCATCAACAAGTTTGACCATGCTTGGGCCACAGCTGCCTCCTGCAGTTCCTGACTGGCAACCCATGACTCATGCTGAGATTACCAAGCTTATCTCCGAACTCAAGTCAGGCAAAGCCCCGGCCCTGGTGCCATACTCCCTGATCTGCTAAAATCCAATCTGAGTGGTGGATTCCTCTCTTAGCAAGACTCTTTCCGCATATCAATACCTCTGGCAGGATCCCTACCTCCTGGAGCTTAGCAATTATTGTTCCAGTTTTTAAACGAGGAAATAGGAACAACCCAGCTGACTATTGCCCCATAAGCCTGCTCTCCATCATTGGAAAACTGTAAAAATATCTCCAATGTAGACTCCTCACTTGAGTTGAGGAGTCCAATATTTTTGGTGCTGAACAGATTGGGTTTAAAGTGGGCTATGCCACACTGGACCACTGCTTTGTCTTAGTGCACCTGGTCGATAAATATACTACCATACCAGGTGGCAAACTTTTTATTGCTTTTATCGACCTAAAGTCAGCGTTTGACTCAGTCCCTAGGGGTGGCTGATAAAAATGGTTGATAAAAACCTTTTTTCCCCTGTTGCCTTAAGAGGGTTAAAACTAATAAATGGAAAATGCTAGACAAGTTTTGGCTTCATTACACATTATTCATAATTATTAGTTGTACCAGTTCAATAGTTAATTATCCTTCCCCTATCATAACTGAAATTACATAAAGAAAATTAAAAGAAAACTGAAACACTGGGGTCTAGGGAGAAAACAAAATAAGAAAGATGAAGCATAGGATAATGTTATATATGGGACTATATAAATAGGACTATAACTGTTAATCATTTATATTACTGTGAATAATTTTTTTTTATCAATAATATAACTTGCAAGTGAATCATGAGGGGACAAATAGTTTTCTCTTGTATAATAATATTTAATTTTTTTCTAGGCTCATTCTACTGTTTTATAAGCAGATTCTATCTTGGAATGTCTTCCATATAATATCAATGATTTAATGATTGTTTCTTTAACATTTCAATAGATATGGTCATTTTTATTCTCCTGGTCATCATCTTTGAAGATTTCAGAATCATATGATGGCTTTGCAGAGCCCCAAATGTTTTTACCTTTTCCATCTTAATTTATAAAAGAACTGCAATACCAGATTGAAATCTATTGCCATTGCTCTTTATTTCATCTGATTGGCCACAAATGGAAATAACTCTAAACATAGTTGAACTTTTCCTCCCTTCAACACTAACCATAATGACAAATTTTGAAAACTGCAAGTCAGTTATATCATTGGTTTCACTGGTTTCCTTCTCTTGTTGTAGAACAAAAATGCTGCATCAACTTTTACACTCTTTCTTATTTGATGACAGCAAAATAGAATAACAAATAAGGGATATTAACGAAAGATTATTCTCAATATCATCAGTCATTATACAACTGTCTGAACTGGGCATATTTTTCTGCTATGAGCTATGCTATTTTTACTTCTTCTTTTTTTACATTAAAGGAAGAATTCAAATCATCTGTTCATCATTTCACCCAATGATGCAAATAGTTCCCCTTCTGTTTCATGATTTTGAGAGAAGTAGTGCAATTAATCTATTGTTTCAAACTGCATTGCCATTTCTATTTATAATATTTACATCTTTAAATCACATCAGGCTTTGGAACATAACAAAGTGCACCACTTTGCAGAAAACACTTCATTTTTCACTATTTTAAGAAGCAATTCTGGGGGGAAAATATCAATATGCATCTGAAAGGGATTAATTTTAAAAACGGAATAGTATAAAGAAAATGAAATTGGCTTAAATATTCTTAATGGAAGGGGACATAATAAATATAAATTATGAATAAACAAAACAACTAATATACATTAATATAAGTGATGGAACACAAAAATAAAAATAAAACTACACTTAAAGACCCTATTGGGAAAGAATGCATTAGTGTATCACTTTTTATCCTAGATAAATGGATATCTCTTAATAGGCTAATGAAAGTCTTCTGCATGAACATTAGCAGAGCTTCATCATCTAGAATAAAGACATTACCAAGATAGTCATTGTGACTTGCACTAAAAACCTCTCATAAGTTAACTTTGCTGGTGATAAAGCCTAGATGATGATCACTTGTTGGAGCAGAGATTATTTGCCTGATTCATACATTCCTTGAAGTAAATTGAAATAGGCCAGCAATCTCATGCCCCCTCTTAAAATATATTAGATGTATCCTAAAGTTCTTTTTGGATGCTTGAAAATCATTGGAATTTTCAAGAATGTGAATGTCATGTCCCCATTCTGTATGTCAGTTTGAGCAATTCCCCCAAATTGAACACAAATATGCACACATGGGGAGGGAGGGAGGGAGGGAGAGAGAGAGAGAGATCATCTTGTAGAGAGGGTAAGGTGCTTTCAAGAAATGTTGGAGGAAATGTTGCAAATAGTCCTGCTGATCGATGTAGAGATTTAATTTGAAATTCCATCATATAGACAGACATATGGTTGGGCTTTGCAAAGCTTGGAAGCTTCAATTTGACAAGACCTTGATTGAATTTCCCCTTCAAAGCATTATAAAGCAAGAACCTATTTTGAAGTTCCAAAACTAACTGAAGCTCTTGTAGCATTTTGAAAGTTTCAAAATTTCATGAGTTTTTTTTTTTTTGCAACTTCTAGAATTGTTAAGACAATGTATAATATTTTCATTTCCATATGTGGAAAAGGCCAAAGAACATTGAGTGGCATAATGACTTACTGCAACTGAACCAAATAGCAAGCCAGAAGTATTTATCCGTTCTTTCAACAACTCACTTATCAGTGCATGTTTGCTATGCTAAACTTTGCTAACATAGTTCTGGATCTTATTCAATTGCTGTATTTAATGGGACAGCCAGAAGCTTTAAGTTTGCTCTCTCTTGTGCTGATGTTCTGTTCCGGTCTCACCAACACTAAGAGCTGTTCAACCCATCTCTTAAGGCTGACCAGTTTGGTATGGGTTTTTATCAAAGCATTCCACACTATTGGAAAGTTAGTTTTTATTTTACACAATAGCCCGACTGGCTGATCCGACTGGCCTTTCTCTGTGTCTGTGTATCTTGCTGCTTTTTTATTTTTTATTTTTTTGCCTGATTAATGACAACAAAACTCAATACAATTGAAATATGCCAGATCCCTTGATGTCATTGCTAAAAGTGGCTAGCTATTCAGTGATGCTAGCTGTTCTGGCATCCAAAGCATACAGTGATCAGAAACAGCAAAATACATCTTCCCATTAGGGCAGATCACTCTTCAATCTTCAGAGACTTGCATGGAAGAGATCAGATTTTGTGCCCATGTCTTTCCCAGATTCAGCCTCCACTGAAGCCAGTAATTAGACACCTCTATGCAGAATAGGGAACCTGCTAATCAGTTTGTCAATCTTTATCTCACAACACTTGCCAATCTGAAGCAACAAAATATACTATCTCCCAAAAACAATGGGCACTATTTCACCAGGAAAACTTGCACTCCGTTCAAAAAAAGGAAAGGGGAAAGCTTATTTTTTAAATTTTTTGCAAGTTTTTAATGTTTATACATTGTTAAAGATTTTTTCTGCTTTCTTTCAGCATAACTTAAGCTTTTTGCTGAAGAGCAGAGTCTGCTGAAGGACAGTCTGTGCTGTCGTTTTTCCAGCCCTGCTATTTCTCCTTAAAATACAGGAGACATATGACCTTTTCATTATAATTTAAGTCCTCATTGGCAATATGAAGTATGAAAATTATGAAATACAATTTTCATTTAATCTGGTAGAGTTGGCAGGTAGAATAATAGGCAATATTGTCTAAGTCATTGTATGTCACAAAGACATGTAATGATGCAATGGGATAATGTGAATACATTTTTTAAAAAGAGAGGTACAAAGCAAACATGTCACACATCATCAAAAAAAGTCAAGGAAAGAGCAGCTGGGATCACTGAGCAGACTAACCGGAAGAGAAGCAATCCCCACTAGGAAACACATATTTTTAATCAAACCACAAGCATGATAACTTCCATGGACAGTTCTTCAGAAAATCTTTCATCAAACAAAAAGGTTAGAGTCACCCACAATAAACCTGACAAATGGAAATTATTTGAAGGACAATGTATGATAGCTAATGCACCTAGTAAACACTCCTGTATTATTTTTGCAATGTTTGGATTGCTTCCTTGTGCCTTGATGGCAATGATTGGACCTCATAGACGAAGAACAGAGGAGAAGGTAAATGGTCACCAGGAAGCAAAACACTGGAATCAATGGATAGATAGTTGTTGAGAATACTTAAATGAGTGGAACATGAATTATCAGGTCAGATCTTCTATAAAACAGGGGGGGGAAACCTATTCTGGTGTATATATTAATATGCATATATCAATGGCAACTTGTGTTGAGATCCATATTGTTGGGGGCAATATGCTGACACTATAAACTGTTTAGAGAGAGCTGTAAAGCACTGTGAAGCAGTATATCAGTCTAAGTGCTATTGCTATTTCCAATGGAATAGGCTTTGCCAAGAGATGAAGCAGCAGAACTTGTAGGTGGGAAATACAATAATTTTTGGTACCAAAGACAATAAGGCAAAATATCTGGCACTTATTTCATACAAGTATTTATTCCTGTTTTTATGTAATTGTATACATAAGGGCTGACATTCAGTGGTGGGATTGAGCCGATCTGATCCAGTTCTCTCGAACTGTAGCACTGCACACCGGGCCACACTCCTTCTCCTCCCAGCCACTCACCTTGGATGAGACCGAAGATATGTTGCTAGAGCTGACAGGCTTTAAAGCATTTTAAAGTAACCTGGAGCAAGAATCTCTTTCTCTCCTCTCCTGCCCTTCTGTGCCTGTTCCATTTGGAAGATACTGAGTTAGTTTTACTATTGCTGACTTCATCTTTCAGGCTTCCTAAATGAGGTAGATCGAGTGGGAAGTGGCTGGTGCGTGTGAGTGTGAAATTAAGCCTCCTTCCTATATAATCTATTCAGAAAACAAAAGAGCAGGTATGGTTTAATTCTGCTTCAGCTCAGATTGCTGGAGAGAAAGTAATTTAAAATTATTATTTAATTGACTAATTCATTGGAAATTGCTGTGTTATGACTTTTCATTGGATGTAGTGCTTATGATGGACTATAAAAAGATAATACTCAGTCTTAAAATTATGTTATGTAGGTAGAAAGGCAATTAGATTCGCTGGCCTTCCTAGATATGATTTTCAGTAGTCAGTCTCTGCTGTTTTACATTACTAATATAATTAAACTAAATATCTACCTCTATTTTAAGACAGTACTAACCCTAGAACATTTTAATGAACTAGGAAGAGCCATCCTGGAAGATCTATTTAGGGGGAGGACTTTTAAAGCTGTGTCCCTGTGATGAAGGAGAGTTTATATTATATTTTGATAGATTAATCCACCAATAGAAAATAGGTAACATCCATTTGAGGTCAATCCATGCAATTAGGGAGGAGGAGGAGGAGGAGGAGGAAATATTAAATCAGAGCCCCCCCAAAAAAATGGTACAAGGGGTGTTAGATCTGGGATGGATCGGCTCGAAGGAGACGCGAAACCATCTTAGTGAGTTCAGCTCTTTATTTAGAATTAGAATAGTCTGAAGAATACAAGCCACGGCAGCCCTCATATAGGGCTGGCTTGCAGCTCGACAGCCAATGGCAGCACTTTGAATCTCCAGCAATCGGCACAGCCAATCGCGGTAGATTCCTAGCGCTCCAATCACAGCCGGGGTCTCGACCAATCAGGTCACTGTCCGTTCGGACCAATCAGTTGCGAGGGTTTGGAGTATGCTACTATAGCACACCCCTCCCCTCTTGGTTTCGTCTGTCGGTGCGTTGTGACGTAGTCACGCAGGTAGGCAGGGCTTCGTACCTGCCTAGTTGACCTCCGCGGTTCAGTTCCAGCGTGGTCATCGACTGGTTCGGAGGGCTTCTCTGTCGTTCCGGTTCCCTGGGATGGAATTGCCTGGAAGGGTGAGCTGGGCCTTTCTTAGTAGCTCCCTCCCGGTCTACCCGGGCTGGTTGAGCTGCCACTCCTGTTGTTCCCGCCAGAATTTTCTGGGTTGGTTGAACTGGCTTGGCTGCTCCTTCCAGATGAAGATTCCGGAGTTTCGTGTCCTGTTGGTCCTGCGTTTACTGGTGAGTAGGACCGGTTTATTTGTGGGTTATTTGTTCTGGGTGGGGGGTGTTCTGCTTGCGCTAGGAGGTTCCCTTTGACTCTTTCCTTAACGCTTGCCGTTTCCCCCCCCCCTTCTAGTTTCTTGCTCAGGTGTATGGTTGTCATCGAAGACTTCCCGGAAGTCCCTCACAAGCGCTGTTTCCCAGTCCATCTCTCCAATGTGGTGGATGTCGGTTACTTCGATGCCCAGAGGTGCGAACCATTGCAGTCCCAATAGGCTCGGCCAATCTCGGTCGACGATCATCAGGGGTAGCACTTCGGTGTGGCTCTTGAAGGTGATTTTAAAATGGCCTCTGCCGACTACAGGGATGCAGTTTCCCTGGTAGTCTTTGACAGTCAGTGTTTGGTCTTCTAGTTCATGGTGGCAGATGGTGGGTGCCAGGCGCTTGATGGTGCGCCATGAGACCATGGGGAGGAAGGACCCAGAGTCCACTTCCATGTCGCATGGCTGGTCTTCTATCCCCACCGTCACGTATACTTTCCTGGCGTCGCTTGTGGAGGAATGGCCGATGATGATGGTTTGGTGTGTTTCCTCCCTTTGTCTTGCCTCATGGAGCCACCTGTTCTGACCCTCTCGGCTCCAGCGGCTCTCCGCCTGGTTATCTTGGTGTCTGGTGGGGTTGCTCTCTTGCCATCAGGGGCTGCCATGTCATCATCGCAGGCTGTAGTGCCTTTTATTTCGGCACACCTTGGTGATGTGCCCCCATTTCTCACACTGCCGGCAAATGGCATCGAGAAAATGGCAGTCCGAACAGGGGTGATTGCCTCCGCAGTCAGTGCACTGGAACCTCGAGTTACGACCTCGTGGTTCCCATTGCTCCCGCGCTGCTTGAAGGTGGTGAATCTCCTCCTCCTCGTCCTTGGTCTCTGAGAAGGAGTCAATGTCACCATGGTGTGTGGTTGTGTCCCGGCAGTCGGCTTCGGGTCGCCTCTTGGGGGTTGAGGTCGTCTCGCCGGTCGCCGATCATGTTGTGATGCTCGATTGTCACATCCGAGCTGCTGATTTCTTGGCCGCCTCAGTTGTGGCGGCCTCGGTGAGGGCATCGGCAAGGGAGATGTCGCCCTTTGCCATGATGCGCCTTTGGAGAACGGGGTCTTGCAGCGCCTCGTCTAGATCAGCGAAATTGCATAGGCTGCCCAAGTCTCATAGCGCCACCATGAAATCACCAAGCCCTTCGCCCCTGTGTTGGTCCCGCCTGTAGAAATCATGCCGCCGGATGAGGATGAGCATGACGGGGGCATAGTGGCTTCGTAGTAGGGGCTCGAGGTCGTCCCATTCCATGGTCTTGACGTCCTCTGGTTTGGCCAAGGCTTTGGCCATCTTGAACACTGAGGGCCCGCAGTGTGTGAGAAACACGGCTCGTTTCTTGTGGCCGTTGGCATCTTTAAGGTTGCTGCTCTCGAGGAACATCTGGAACCTATTGATGTAGGATTCCCAGTCCTCTGTAGCAGGGTTAAAGGGTACAGGTGGCGAGTTGCTGCTGGCCATGCTGCCTGCCGCTGCATGCCACTTCGCCACGTGCTGGGTGGTGTCCTTGTCTCACGATCCCACCCTCATCGCCAGTGTTAGATCTGGGGTGGATCGGCTCGAAGGAGACGCGAGACCATATTAGTAAGTTCAGCTCTTTATTTAGAATTAGAATAGTCTGAAGAATACAAGCTGCGGCAGCCACTCATATAGGGCTGGCTTGCGGCTCGACGGCCAATGACAGCACTTTGAATCTCCCGCGATCGGCACAGCCAATCGCGGTAGATTCCTAGTGCTCCAATCATGGCCCGGGTCTCGACCAATCAGGTCACTGTCCGTTCAGACCAATTAGTTGCGAGGGTTTGGAGTATGCTAATATAGCACATCTACCTCTAAATTTAAGACAGTACTAATCCTAGAACATTTTAATGAACTAGGAAGAGCCATCCTGGAAGATCTATTTAGGGGGAGGACTTTTAAACCTGTGTCCTTGTGATGAAGGAGCAGTTTATATTACATTTTAATAGATTCATCCACCAATAGAAAATAGGTAACATCCATTTGAGGTCAATCCATGCAATTAGGGAGGAGGAGGAGGAGGAGGAGGAGGAGGAGGAGGAGGAGGAGGAGGAGGAGGAGGAGGAGGAGGAGGAGGAGGAGGAGGAGGAGGAGGAGGAGGAGGAGGAGGAAAAAATATTAAATCAGAGCCCCCCCCCAAAAAAAAATGGTACAAGGGGCAATCCAGTAGCAATGCCTGGATGGTTCTGTCCAAGCAGGGGCACAAGCGTGGTAAGTATGGAATCTTATTAAGTCAATTCATACAGAGATACAATGTTCAGTATCTTTAAAGTTGGTAATTCTTTCATGTTACTGACTTTGGAGTAAAAAAATGATCAGGTCTCATGTTGCCTGGGGAATTCTAGGAATTGAAGTCCATATGTCTTAAATTTGCTAAGACTGAAAAACACTCAGAAGTACAACAACTTCTTGTGAGCCTGGGTTATTTTCCTGCATTTGGGGAATAAGGAAATTATTCAATTGTGCCTGGTGTAGAGATGCAGCTGAAATCTAATTAGATACTAATTGGAAATTTAAAGCCACAGATACAGATAGTCCTTGACTTACAACCATTTGTTTAGCCTCCATTCAAAGTTACAACAGCACTGAAAAAAGTGACATGTTCCTCCACCCACCAGGGACGGACAGAGAGAGACAGAGAGGGAGGGAGGGAGGGAAAGAGAGAGAGAGATGAGAGAGAAAGAAAAAGAGGGAGAAAGAAAAAGGTAGAAAGAAATAGAGATGAGAAAGAGAGGGAGAAAGAAAAAGAGAATTGAGAAAGAAAGAGAGTGAGAAAGAAAAAGGTATGAGAGAGGTGTGAGAGAAAAAGATGAGAAAGAGAGAGGGAGAAAGAAAGAGAGAGAGAGATACTTGTTTAAAAGAAAATAGAAAAATGGCTCTTTGAGTGTTTAAGATTGCAGACCCCTAGGTTAGGCAAACACCATGGTCGTTAAGTGAACCTTGTGGTCATTAAGTGAACACTGGTTGTTAAATAAGTCCATTTTCCCCAATGGGCATTTTTAACTGGAAACCAGAAGGAATTGTTGGAAACTGGCAAAAAACACAGAAAGCCTCAGTCACATAATCGTGTGTGATGTAACTGATCAGAAATATGTGTGTGTGTGTGTGTGTTTGTGTGTGTGTGTGTGTGTGTGTGTGTGTGCGCATGGCTGTCAAAACTCCAAAAACAGGTCAAGTAGCTCTGGGGAGGTCAGTTGTAAATTAGAACATTTGCTAAGCAACTGGCCATTAAGTAAGGACCATTTGTATTTGGTTTGCCACACTCACCCAGTCACAAAGGCCACCTGGCCATGCCCACCAGAGGTGGAATTCAACAGGTTCTGACCAGTTCTGGAGAACTGATAATGGAAATTTTGAGTAGTTTGCAGAACCAGCAAATACCACCTCTGACTGGAGATTTTACAGTAATCATCCCCTGCCATATGCACCAAGCCACCCCCACAGAAGTGGTAGTAAAAAATGTGAATCCCACCACTGATGCCCACCCAGTCACATGGCCACCTAGCCATGCCCACCTACTAGCCACGCCCACAGAACGAGTAGTAAAAAAAATTGAATCCCACCATTGGTGACATTATAGCAGTATCCCTTTATATACATATACATGTATTTATATACATATACATATACACATACACTTATATTTGTTTTCTTAAGTTTTCCTGGGTACTTTCATGTATGGTATTTAGCTTTGTTCGGGTATTTTCCCACGTCATTATAGTTGTGCTTTTAAAGTTGTAGCAACGTTTCAGCACAATCTCATCTGCCATCATCGGGCTTCTGTATTGTGTTCGTCTGTGAGTCAGACTTTCACAGCCATTTCAATCTTAAATTTGGGGCTAGCCTATGCTGTGCCAGAATGGTTTTTTCTTCATCCTGATTGGTTGGGAGTCTTGGTCTGTGTTTATTGGTCTTGGGGTTTGCTGTGTTCTGCTTGACTGGTTTTCTAATATCTTCTGTCTGTTTGTGGCTTTTTTTGTCTTGTCTGGCTGGCAACATTGTGTTCCTGTATTGGAGGCTTTTAGTGCAGCTTGGCTTAGGAAGCTAGGTTTCATCTGGGTGCCCGGTTGGGGTGTGTTTGAGCTGGATGGAATCATCTCTTCTATAGAAGACTGTCAATTATTTGAAAGCCTGCACTTACAAACAAAAAAATCTCCACACCACAAGCCAGGCAAACACCTGGGCACAAACAGATCCCCCCTGATACCTCAAGGAAAGCTGCTAACCCCCAAGGAGCTAAAACCTCATGCATGCCCATTGCAGCAGATACCACAAGGGCCGCGCAAACATCCCCAGGCAGCAATCCAGACAGCAATCCAGACTCAGGGTGCTGAGGCTACGCGTGCTTTGCATCAGGTCCAGCCCTTGGTGGCAAGATAGAAATGAGGCTGGGGGGATGGGAAGGATAGTCTCTAGGTGACTTACTTGGTACTCTGGCTCTTTCCACCTTCAGGACAAGCACCAAAGATGTAGGAAAGGAGAAAGGAGGAAAAGAGGTGTGAAGAAGCCCAGGAAAGCAAGAAGAGGACACACTACTGTTTGCTCAAGGATGATCGCTTTGCACCTCTATGGAGAAACAAGTCACATTTCAGCACTTAGTTCAGTGGCCAGTCTCCCCCTGCCCCTCCCCAAGGCTCTCTCTCTCTCTCTCTCTCTCTCCCTCTCTCTCTCACACACACACACACACACCCACACACACCTGGTCTGACTGGGACAAAATGATCTGGCGAGCTCCAGAACAGTGAGAGGCGTGAGAAAGCAGAAAGCAGGGGTAGGGGCGGGAGTTGCGGCACCCATGCCCTTCTTCCTTTCCTCCCAGGGAGAAGAGGACATGGGCAATGGAGGACAGAGAATGCTGCACCCGTGTTTTTCTTCCTTTCCACTGGGGAGAACGAGGACATGGGCAACAGAGGCTAGAGCACGCTGCACCCATGCCTTTCTTCCTTTCTCCCGGGAAGAAGGTGGATGTGGGCATTGGAGGCCAGAGTGTCAGGTCTGTGTATCTGCCATTCTCCAATGGAAGAAGAGGAGGAGTTGGTACAAGTAATCCTTTTTAATGTAACCTGAATATATTAAGTCTTATATTGATTCTGTATAACTTGCACATGATATACAACTGGAGGACAGGAGTCAGATGTCTAGAAACTTGTCAACTCTTGAAGAGATAACAAGATGAGAAGGGAACCATAAAAATTCCAGAGGATTTTGCAGTCACCAAGCCAGTTGGATGGCTGAATTCTGGTAGCATATTGCTGCCTATCAAGGTATTCCCTGGCCTTGTGTCAATGGCATCAGTGTTGGGCTTTCCACCAGGATTCCCCACAGCTGCTTGGGTCACATGCATGTCATTTCTTTATAAATTCTTCCGTGATAGCAAATTTCATTAATTAGGAAATGCATCAAATTATTTTTTTCTTTAACCTTGAATATATTAAAATGTATTTTGGTGAGTTATCCTATATAGTTCTTAGAACATGGATAAAGCACACCATGGGAACTCTAGAATTAGCACCTGTATCTGCATTTCATTCAAGCCCGAATCTCCCCATACTGAGAGGCCTAAGTACATTATTAGGAACTGTGTTTTGGATTACACAGAGGAAATGTTCTAGCTAACTTGTTGAAATCAGCTATTATCATATTATCATTGATAGAAGATTTTTATTATTGTGCATAAAAATGAAAATATATCCACCCACTTTAAAAACATTTATCTTATTCAAGAGAATTGATGAATCAGGTTCCAAGGTAAAAGTGGGAAAAAGTATTAAAAATAAAGAAAAATGAAAAAATTATCATTTTTACCCAGTTTCCCATCAAAACTTGGTGTAAATGGCATAAGCAATCATTTCTGCTTATGCCAATGCAATTCAGTAAATGAGAAATGTCATTGAGGATTAGTTTGCCTGAACATTGTTTGTACTTTTATCCAGGTAATCCCTTTGAATTCCTCCTCATTTGTGACAACTAGGAATTGCCATTATTATAATGAGACCTTGTTTTGTAATTTGGCAGTCTATATTGATTTTGCTATACCACTGAACTCTATCCTGCTTGGGCTCAGCATTGCTTGCTACACACAGGGGGACCAGAGCATTATTGCTATGCATTATTAATAACAAGCTTCAGCAGACAAGCTTCTGCACAGAACAAAAGATGACAATTTTGAGATGGCACATCTGTTGAACTTTGACAATCATCTCTCTATTTTTCTTTGAGTTTTCTTGTAAAACTACCATTAATGAATTGCTGCCCACAACTGAGAAACATCTCTTTTATCCATTAAACAAGAAAATTCCTTCCTAAACCATGTAGGCTGGCAGGTGTACTTTATTGGATAGGGTTGCTATGAAGCAGGCTCTTACTAAAGTTAATTAGATGTATAGCAAAAACAAAGGAAAAATGACAGTTGTGTTTAATTGATGAAGATGTGCTTCCATGTGCCTGTTATTCAAACCAATCATTTATAATGTTTACTATAATGAGGTCGGGAAATTTTGCAATTACAGACTTAATGAAATCAGTTTCCAAGGGCCAAAAGGAGGCGTGGCAATAACACAGTGTCATGGCTGAGGCTTGGCTCACTTTGAAAACCCCACTCACAGATTAGAGTGCAGGGGAGGCATGTGGGGGAGAAAGAAATGCAAAGAGTACCAACTTGGAACCTGAGAATCATGGTCATCTGCTGAGGAGGTCTGCTAGATGGAGCATCCATTACCCAAATAAACTGACCGTACTGATTGGCTGGAATAAAATGACAATGAGAGGGCCAGATGAAAAGGGGAACATTTAACTATGCTATTTGCTTGTGAAACTGTTAGAATTGGCTTTTTTACTGTGGTATCCATGTTGGCTCACTAAATTATACTCTTGGAACAAAAAATGTCCTAGAAGTCTTTATTGGTGGTATGAATCAAGCAGGACAGTTGACATTACCGCAATAACCTATCTACCAGGATGTTTGAGCACCAATGTCAATAGAGAGGGATCTGGAGGAGAAGAAGCTGGGGGTAGTCTGGCTTGAAAAGCGCCAAGGGCATCCCAGGTTGGAGCAGGCACCCAAGTCTTTGGAACATGCCCAAAAAGGAAGACTGAGAAAACCGAGAAGCAGCCCACAGGAGTTAAAAAACAGATGAGGGATGTCCCAATGGTTAATGAGAGTGGGGAAGTCAGCAGAAGACAAAGAGTCGTCGTCCCCCCCCCCCCCGGGGACAATGTGGTGCAAGAGAACTGATGAAAGTTTAGGCTGGCAGCCAAATGGAATGATCCCACCAAATGGAAGCTTCCAGGCATCACCTCAAACCCGACCATGGAGCAGTTAAGAGAGAAATTTGAAGAAATTGAGGTTCATGTTGGAGTAGCATCAGGAGGTATCACTCAAATGTCAGAGACCACCACCACCACTGGAGCGACCTTTGCTCTTCCTCCTCTCCAGCCAGCATTTCCAGCACCACCAGCAGTTAACGGAGCCCCATCTCAAGGATTTTACCTGGTCCCTATGAAGTATCTATACTTCCCTTTGAGGTTCACTTTATCAGGAACCTCAACTGCCTAGCCCATTTTTTGGCTCAGGATTGCCACCACATGTAGTGTATAGAGCGATGTACCCAGATAACACAACCCAAGTCCATACCATCACTGCCAGCCTGGACAAGAGTGCCTCAGAATGGCTGGTATTATTGCATGATGAAGATATTCTGGAGCTAACTGACCTTAAAGCCTTTATGCAGGCCTTATGAGAGTTCTTCAAGGATACCCTGGCAGCCCATCATGTATCCAGGCCCTAAAGCAGAGGAAATGGCTGTGATGGAGTACATCCAAGACTTCTGTTGACAAGCCAGCCATCTGGGAGACTGGGCTGAATGCCTACTGGTCACCTACTTCAGAGAATGGCTGAATAAAGAGTTATATCATGTCTGCCTATCATAGGGGCTGCTGCAATCCTGACAACATGGCATCACATGGCTAGTGATTCACCTAATGGAATTCCACAAGTATACGGGGAAAGAAAGTCATAGGCACCACCCTACTGAGAAATGGAGAGTGCAGAGAAGGGGACAAGGAAGAATGTCCTCTGTCAAAGCAGGAAGTCATGCCAGAGCCCTACTCTATATTTTTGCTATGGCAATAAGGAAGGGCACCGGGCAGCTAAATGCCTTGCACCTCACTGATTTCTACCCTCCTCCAGCCTTGGAGCCAACTGAAGTGAGGGAAGAAGCTGCCAAAACCAAAAGAGGTGACCTGTATGGGAGAACAAGTCATATAGTTCACACCCTCATCCAGCGAGGAGGAAGATACTCTGGCTCCTATGAAGATGGGACATGTCACATATGAGAGCAACAGTGAAGGAGAAGATGACCTGATGGTAAGTAATAATATCATCCCCATGACTATTAGGGTGAAGATTCCTGTAGCTTCTTCAAGCAGCAAAGGGGTTTTAACAACCTTATTGTACTTAGGACATACTAGATATCTAATCAGCCCCCAAGTGGTAGAGAAGCTAAGGATAGGCTGAGAAAGTTGAAGAAGCCTTAGCCTTTTCCCAACTAGATGGTTTGATAGTGGGAGGTATGCTGGTTACCTGTGTAAAAGTGCACAAAATATGTAGAAGGGCTCTTCAGAACCACATGGTTAAGATAGAGGTGTTATATTTAAAAGAGAGTCTATGGGAAGGTAGAAAAAATAATAGGAGCAAGAGATGGCAGGATAGAAGCAACTTTTTAATTATCTCTATCCTTTCTTTAATTGTACTGTTTTCTGCACTTTTTCTTCTCTCTTTTTAGTATTTCTTATTTGTTTTTTATCTATGCAAAAACTCTTAATAAAAATTTCTTTTTAAAATTTCTTTTTCTTTTTTTTTAAAGTGGAAGACTGTATGTAGTAGCTTAGTCATAAATAATAGTTCAGCCCAAGCTGTCAGTATTCTGGGAAAAGAAATTTCTATTCTTTTTCTTTTTAAATAAAATTTTAGTAACAGTTTTACAAAATATATAACTAACACAAACTATTATAAGTAAAATTTGGTTATAACACCTGAGAATATAAAGAGCCGAACTGAAGCCATTTTGTGTTCGCAATTTGAACTTTTAAAGCTCAGAACAGTTATGAAATGTTTTATTATATATTATTATTATATTATTCCTAGTTTTCTGCTAGGAATAATACCAGATTGCAACACTCTGTTGTGTCCATCGGAAATGATGCCAGGAGTCAATGACTTGTGCATTAGCTCTTTATTGGGTACAGGAACCGAACTGGGGTTAAAGGCAAACTTTGCGGCTTTTTATTTCCAAGCCGCGGCGGCCGCGGCCAATGGCACCACTTTGAATCTCCCGCGATCCGAATGGACCAATTGCGGGAGATTCTCAGTGAGCCAATCGGCGCGGCTCACCTAGCCAATCAGAGTGCCCCGCGCTTTGGCCAATCAAAGCGCGGGGATCTCAAGAATGCAAATGAGGGGACAGAACACCCCTCCCCTCTTGGTTCAGTCCTTACATTGCGTAGTCCCGTAGGTAGGCGGGGCTCCGTCTCTGCCTACTGTCAGTCGTAGGTTGGATCCCAGCTGGTTCGGTCGGGGTCTCTGTTTCTCTGGACTCCGTCATGGGAACCGCCTGGTCTGGCTGGCTGGACCGCTCTCCGCAGCTCCCTCCTGGGCTTCCCGGGTAGGTTGAGCCGCGGGTTTCGCCGCTCCCGCTCAGTCTTCCCAGGTTGGTTGAGCTGGCCTGGCTGTCTCTTCCTGGCAAGGTTTCGTGCTGGCTGCTTTCAGGTGAGTATGGCTGGTTTATTCCTTCTCGGTTTTGGTTCCCTGGGTATTCCCTCCCCTCTTGGTTTGTGTTGTGGGGGTTGGTTTTGCTTGGTTGCGCGTTGGTGGTCTCTTGGGTGGTCATCCTCGATCTTAACTGGTCGATGTGGCGTTTCCACACTCGTCCGTCAGTTGTTTGTAGCCGGTACGAGTGTGGGCCTGTTAGCTGTGTTATGACGGCCAGTACCCATAATGGGTCTCTTGTTAGGTTTTTCGCATAGACGGCGTCGCCTGGTGCGAAGGTTCGGTGTTTGCTGGTTGAGTCTGGGGGTTTCTCTGGGTTGTACGTGGGATGTAATCTATCAAGTGGAGACCTTATTTTCCTCCCCATTAGCAGTTCGGCTGGGCTTTTATTTGTTGTGGTATTTGGGGTTATGTGTTGGATAAAAAGTAATTTATTTATTTTGTCCTGGATCTCCCCGTGGTCTATTTCCTGGATGGTTTTCTTTGTGAATTGAACCATCCGTTCCGCCCTACCATTCGTCGCCGGATTCGCCGGGGCTGTCAGTGCGTGTCGTATGCCCCTCTCCACTAGGAATTTTTCAAATTCTAGTGAGGTGAATTGGGGCCCGTTGTCGGAAACGAGGACGTCTGGGAGGCCGTGTGTTGCAAAAAGTTTGCCGAGTTCTTTGGTCACGGCCTCCGTGGTGGTTGTTCTCATGTTGCTTACCTCCAGCCAGTTGGAGTAAGCGTCTACGGTTATTAAGAAAGTGTTTCCTTTTGTGGGCCTGGCGAAGTCTATGTGGATCCTAGACCAAGGTCCCCTGGGGGTTTCCCACTCTAGGATGGGTGCTGTGGGTGGGCTTGGCCTAGTTTCCTGGCATCGTTGACACCTTGCTACCCAGGCCTCGATCTGTTTGTTCATCCCTGGCCACCAAGCGTAACTTCTGGCCAGGGCTTTTGTCCTAATGATGCCCGGGTGCCCCTCGTGTAACAGTTCCAAAACCTTCCCTTGTACTTTTTCCGGGATGACCACCCTATCCCCCCATAGTATGCACTCTTTTAGTAACGAGAGTTCCATTTGCCGGTTCCGGAATGTCCTGACGGACTCGTCGTTGTCCCTTTCCGGCCACCCTTTCTCTATCTAATGCAACACCCGCGCCAGACATTTGTCTTTATTAGTTTCTCGGCCAATGTCTGACGCGGTTATGGGTAGGTTGGGTAGAGTCTCTATACTGAGGGTGGTCGTCGTGGGTGCTGGGTCAGTGTCAGGTTCCAGTAACGGTGAGCGGCTTAAGGCGTCCGCATGGGAGATAGTCTTACCCGGTCTGTGTGTGAGTCCGTAGTTGTAGGCAGCCAGGAACTCGGACCACCTTGTCATTCGGGGAGACTGAATGTTCGGGGTGGCCCTGTTCCCTGCAAGGATTCCCAGCAGCGGTTTGTGGTCGGTGATGATGGTAAATGTCCGGCCGTAGAGGTACTCGTGAAACCTTTTTACTGCGGCGACGATAGCCAGAGCCTCTTTGTCCAGCTGGCTGTAGTTCCGCTCCGGTTTGGTGAGGGTCCTTGAAAAGAACACGATAGGTGCTTCTTTTCCATTGGGGAGAGTGTGGCTGAGGACAGTGCTGACGCCGAAGGGTGATGCGGCGCATGTGACAGCTAGTGGTAGGGTCTCGTTGTACTGGATGAGGACGGCATCCAAAGTGAGTAGGTCCTTTGTTTTCTTGAAGGCGGCTTCCTCACGTTTCCCCCAAGTCCTTGTCCAAGAGCCTATGCAAAGGCTCCACCACTGTCGCCTTTTGGGGCAGGAAGACATTATAAAAGTTAAGCAGCCCCAGAAACACCTGCAGTTCTGTCTTTGACTTGGGTGTGGGGGCTTCTTTGATGGCCTTGATCTTTTTGTTGGTGGGGTGAATGCCGTGGCGGTCTAGGAGATATCCTAGGAATTCAACCCGCTCCGTGTATAATTGGCATTTTTCCCTCTTTACTTTGAGCCCGGTCTCTTTGAACTTGGTTAGGACCTCCCTTAGGCGACTCTCTAGTTCGGCCTGGTTGGTTGCCGACACTAAGACATCGTCGAAGTAGGGTACCACCCCCTTGATGCCTTGTAATAGCCTTTCCATTAGGCTTTGGAATATTCCAGGTGCCACGCTGACTCCGAATTGGAGTCGGTTGCATTTAAAGGCTCCCCGGTGGGTGACTATGGTTTGCGCTTCTGCCGTTTCCTCGTCGACCGGCAATTGTTGGTATGCCTGGGCGAGGTCGAGTTTAGCGAAACCTTGCCCCCTCCCAGTGAATGCAGTAGGTGTTGCACTACTGGGACGGGGTAAGCGCTTTGCTGCAAGGCGCCATTTAGGGTGGCCTTATAGTCCCCACAGATTCTCACCGACCCATCAGGCTTAATCAGGGTGACTATGGGGGTCTCCCACCGGGCGTGGTCTATGGGTTGTAGGACCCCTTGCTTGACGAGCTTGTCAATTTGCTCATCAATCTTCGGTTTAAGCGCGAATGGTACCCGCCTTAGTTTTAGGCATTTTGGGGGGACGTTTGGGTCGAGGCTGAATGATATAGGGGGCCCTCGGTACTTGCCTAGGTTTCTGTCGAACACCTCTTGGAATTCCCGGGCTAGTTGTTGCTCCCAGTTGTCGTTGGCGATGTGGTCGATGCCCGTGACTGCGATGCTGAGCGGTGCGAACCATTGGAATCCCAGTAGGCTTGGGCAGTCACGATCGATGATGGTCAAGGGAAGTCTTTCGGTGTGCCCTTTGTAGGTTACCTTGAACTGTCCGGTTCCGACTACAGGGATGCGGTTTCCCTGGTAGTCTTTCACGATTAGTCTCTGGTTGTCTAGGCCTTTTCTCTGGATGGTAGGCACCAAGCGTTTTA
Source organism: Hydrophis major (assembly GCA_033807585.1). Classification (NCBI taxonomy): domain Eukaryota; kingdom Metazoa; phylum Chordata; class Lepidosauria; order Squamata; family Elapidae; genus Hydrophis; species Hydrophis major. The sequence goes on along the minus strand of CM066331.1, from coordinate 157,932,098 downwards.
TTTCTTGCCATGCTACCATAGAGAGTGTTAGGGATAACATGTTTTACCCTAACTGGTTTAGGTAAATAATAATATGTAATCATAGTTTGTATGTTAAAGTGTCTGCAACTTTAACTGTGGGATAGTAATTAAGGGAGTGGTTGTGAAAGCACTTTAAAAGAAGCAAGGCTGCAGCTTGCTCTCTCTCTGGCTTTGATGATACCTGATTACTGCAAGGACACAAGACTGCATTGCTCGAACGGGAGAGAAAACAAAGGACAGACTTGTAAGTGAATTGACATAGGATATTCTAAACGGACTTTTTGCTAACTGAATATCCCTGAATGGACTGACTAAATGATACATGACTATTGGACTGTTATTTTGACTATGCTATGAACTCATAATGGAATAAACTATATTTTTGATAGCACAAGCGTATCTGTTATTTTTACTGTATGTTAAAAAACATACAAGCTTAGCTCACTCATTTATCTGTGTGCCTATCTGACTAAGCTGCACATTCTGTTTAGCTTGTCTCCCTAACCCTGGTTGGGGAAACCAGGCTTAACAGAGAGGTAGGACCCGGAGTCCACCTCCATTTTACATGGCTCGCCTTCGATGCCTACCTCCATGTAGACCTTCCAGGCATCGTTGGTTGTGGCGTGGCCGATGGTGACCGTCTGATGGGTCTCCTCTCTTCGCCGGGTCTCGCCACCTCGTAGGGATCGTCTGTTCCGGTCCCATCGGTTGTCAGCGGGGCGATCTCTGGTCCAGGGTGGTGTGCTCTCTCGTCTCCATTCACTCTGGTCCCATCGTGTAGGGCTGCGGTTCTTTTTGAGATGGCAGACGCGGGCGATGTATCCCTTCTTGTCGCAATGCCGGCAGATTGAATCGAAGAACCGGCATTCGGATCTGGGGTGGTCACCTCTGCAACCGGCACAGGTGGTCCTCGACTTACGACCCCGCCGGTTCCATGGGTCGCGGCCTGCCTGGAGACGGTGGATTTCCTCCTCCTTGTCGGAAATGCCCGATGCTGAGTGGACGTCGCCCTGGTGGGTGGTCATCTCGGGTTGGGCCTTGGTCGACCTTGCAGGGTGGCTGTTCCTGCTGCAGTCCCCGGCGTTTGGTCTGCGCATGCGGTCGGCGGATTTTTGGGTAGCTTCGACTGCTGTGGCTTCGGTGAGGGTATCGGCGAGGGCGATGTGGCCCTTGGCCATCAGCCGACTCTGGAGGACGGGGTCCCAAAGGCCGAGCACGATTCGGTCTCGCAGGGCTTCGTCCATGTTGGCGAATTTGCACAGCCCCCCTAGGCGCCATAGTTCTGCAACGAAGTCGCTGAAGCTCTCACCTGACCATTGGTCGTGATGGTAGAACTCATGTCGTCGGATGAGGATAGGCACAGCTGGAGTGTAGTGTCGCCAGAGTATTGGCTCGACGTCGTCCCAGTCCATCGTGGTCACGTTGGCGGGTTTGGCAAGCGCTTTGGCCATCTTAAACACTGCGGGCCCGCAGTGGGTTAGGAATACGGCTCGTTTCTTCGGGCCGGTGGCATCCTTCAGGTCGCTGCATTCGAGGAACATGCGGAATCTGTCTGAGTACAATTCCCAGTCCTCGCTGGCGGGGTTGAAGGGTGTGGGAGGCGCGATGTTTGCCATCTTGGAGTTTCGTCTGGCTTCCGTTGGACACGTGCTTCGGTTCAGGATCAGGATCCCACCTTCGTTGCCAGTGTTGTGTCCGTCGGAAAGGATGCCAGGAGTCGGTGACTTGTGCATTAGCTCTTTATTGGGTACAGGAACCGAACTGGGACTAAAGGCAAACTTCGCGGCTTTTTATTTCCAAGCCGTGGCGGCCGCGGCCAATGGCACCGTTTTGAATCTCCCACGATCCGAATGGACCAATTGCGGGAGATTCTCAGTGAGCCAATCGGCGCGGCTCACCTAGCCAATCAGAGTGCCCCGTGCTTTGGCCAATCAAAGCGCGGGGATCTCAAGAATGCAAATGAGGGGACGTTAGAGGTATGTGCTGGGGCACTCTGACATTATAAATGTCACATTAACGGATATTAATGTTTTCTTATAATCCTCTGGAATTTGATGTTGAAAGTTGTCCATGAGAGGTTTGAACCTTTTATGAAAACATTGTATAACATCCGTTTATGGAAACAGGAAGTGTTATGTAACCATGTAATTTGTTAAACCTATATAAGCTATATTCACTAAATGGAAATGTCTCCTTCCTCCTAGAAAATGTTTCTTTTTTCTGGAGTTCAGGAGTCCATACTGCAGTATTTTCCCATCCTATGGATCAGATTATCAAAAGTCTGTTGTTTCATTTTTATGTACTTCTCACAGAAACTAATAAAGAGAAAAGGTGAAAACAAAGAAAAGAAAACGAAATAGAAAAGTACAGAAAGAAAAAAAATACAAAGACAATTTTTTCAATTTCCTTTGCAGCAAATATAACTACAGTTAAAAAACTATTTTTCACTCTGATTACAAAAGATTCCTCACTGGCACCAAACTGCAGACAAGCATCCAGAGCTCATAGAGATGCTCTATGGCCTGCTTCAAGTGCAGAAAGCAGGGGGACTGGGCTGCTGAATGCAAAGCCAACCATCCTACCCAAAAGGTGACTCCTGGTCCTACCAAAAAGCCAGCCAAGATGCCACCATGAAATTATGAGACAGCTCTAGAAGGAGTGGATGTTGTAGAGTTTGCCCCATCCCCCAACAATAGCTGGAGAACATCCCAGCAGAAGGCCTTGGAGAGAGTGACATTGATTCTAATGATGACTCATCTGATAAGTGGCCCAGTCATTCTGGTAGCAGTCCCCATAGAACTGGTGATCCAATCCTTTGGACATAAATTCTGGCCCTTTTGAACTCAGGGTGCACCAGATGCCTGGTCAGCCCTTACCGAGTTGAAAAGCTAGGGACAAGATTTAAGCAGCACAAGGTGCTGGTAGCATTTTGTTGGCTCAATGACTCCATAGCGGAGGGGGGGGAAATCCCAATGATGTTTGTCACAGAGCTGATGAAAATGCAAATGGGGGCACAAACAGAGACTCTGAGTTTTATCTTTAGGGACTTGGAGGAGTTATGGACATTTATAGACAAATATTTAAAATGTGAATTCATCCAACCAGCCTGGACCAACGGGGCTGCCCAGTCCTGTTCCAAGAAAAAAGATAGGTCCTTTTGTCTATGCATGAGCTATAGATGGCTAAACACTGTTTGCATTGGAAATGTCTACCCATTGCCCTAATGAAGGACATGTAGCCCATCTGGTGAAAGGGAAGATTTTTACTAAACTGGATTTGAGGGAAGCACATTACCGAATCAGAATTAAAGTTGGTGATAACTGGAAGGCAGCATTTAACTGCTCCTTGGGATGTTTTCAATTCAGGGTTCTCTCTGAAGGGATTCCTCATGTTTTCATGAAGCTGATAAAAGAGATGCTCCATGATCACTTATGCAAGGGAATATTGGTTTATCTAGATGACATCTTGATCTATACCGAAATGATGGCAGAGCATGTGAAATTAGGGCAGTGCTCAAAAAACTTCAGGCTGCTCAGCTCTATGCTAAACTCTGAGGGAATAGAGATGGACCCTGAAAAGGTCTGGGCTGTACTGCACTGAGCTCCACCTTGCACAAGAAGCAATTGCAGAGTTTTTTGAGGTTTGCAATCTTTTACCAACAAATTATCCCATCATTTCCTTAGATCACCCTCCCCATCAACAACTTACTAAAAATGATACGGGAAGGAAAGCCCAAGCTGAGGCAGCCATTGAAATGGACTATGGAATGCCAAGCAGCATTCTAAAAACTTAAATGCCTGTTTGCAGTTGAGCTGTTATTGAAACATCCAGATCCTAACACCCATTTATCATTCAGGTGGATGCTAGCAATGTAGCCGAGGGGTCAGTGCTCTTGCAACAAAGTGAACATGGTGCCCTACAACCATGTGCATATACTTCCAATATATGGGACTGAATCTTGGTGAGTGGTCTGGAAAAAGGAGGCTTATGCAGTGCGCTGGTGCTCCTAACTTGGAGGCATTTCCTGAAAGGGGGAAAATACCTTTTGAGATGTGAATGGATCATAAGAACTTAGACACTCTAACCTCCTCCATCCATCTTGCCCAAGCAGATCTGCTGGGCTCAGTATTTTAACCATCTCAATTTCACTTTGTGATACCTTCCGGGGGAGGCAGGGCAGGAGTTTCCTAGTAGATGCTTTGTTCAGAATGCCAGCTTGCATCATTCAGTAATCACCTGGATGCAAACAAAAATGAAGCCCCAGAGAGATGAGGATGTAGAAATGATCCTAAAGGTGGCACTGAAAAATGACAAGTAGTTCTAAGCCCACAAATGTAAAGGTACAATGCAGAATCGACTAGACTTGGATAGGAACCAAGTTAAACATTACGAAAAGTCAGTGATTGCTAGTGTTAAAAATGTCAATACTATGGGATATTTTGGATTTGTAAAATCCCTTATAATTGATCAAATGTTAATTTTGGTGACCATTGCTTAAAAAATATATTGAAAGCTATGTAGCCAGTTGCCCAGTATGTGCCTTGGCAAAATGACAAAAGGAAAAAACACAAGGACTTCTCCAGCTAGAGGCTGGAGCCCAATGCGCCATGATGAAAATTTCCATGGATTTTATAGTGGAACTCCCTCAAAGTTCAAGGAAGAAATGATTTGGGTGATAACTGAACAAGTACACTTGGTGTTTTATATGTATAAAAAAAAATCCCTTCTGTATAAGCTGTTCATGCAACATATCTAGAATCTAGCATGTAAATAGAGCTGTAAGGGATGCTGGAGGTCTTCTAATCCAGCCCCCTGCTCAAGCAAGAGACCCTATATCATTTCAGACAAATGATTGCCTAATCTCTTCTTTAAAAACCTCCAGCAATGAAGCCTCCACAACTTCTGAAGGAAAGCTATTCCACTGGTTAACTGTCCTCACTGTTAGGAAGCTTCTCCTTAGTTCCAGGTTGGTTCTTTTCTTAATTAGTTTCCATCCATTGTTTCTTATCCTGATCTCTGGTGCTTTGGAAAATAAATTCCTCTTTGTGGCAGCCTCTCAAATACTGGAATTATGCTCTTATGTTCCCCCTAGTCCTTATTTTTTCCAGACTAACCAAACCCAAATCCTGCAATCATTCTCCATATGTTTTATGTTTGCTCCTTGTATTTTTTTCCAAAGTCTCAACATTTTTTTTGTAATGCAGTGATCAAAATTGGATGCAGTATTCCAGATGTGGCCTTACTAAGATTTTATAAAGGGGTACTAATACTTCACGTGATTTTGGTTCTATGACTTTTTTTATACAACCAAAGATTTTATTAGCTTTTAGATGTTGATGTACATGTATACGTAGGCGTAGTACCATTAAGGACTACTTGCTGAATATGATTTATCAGCCAGTTACAAATCCATCTGGTCGTGATACTATCTAGCCCATATTTTTCTAACTTAACAAGAAGTAGGTGGTGATCTACTTAGTCAAATGCATTACTGAGGTCTGAATACACTATGTCCACAATATTTTGCTGGTCTATTACTTTCGTCTAGGGGTGGGATTCAAATTTCTTAACAACTGGTTCTGTGGGCATGGCTTGATTTGTGTGTGTAGCTTGGTGGTCATGTGACTGCATGGGTGTGGCTTGCCGACTGGGCATGGCTTGGTGGTCACATGACCGGGTGGCTTGGTGGTCATGTGACTGGGTAGGTGTGGGCAACTCAATGTCACTCACAAGAGGGGCACAGGACAGGGGCTTGCTTGTAGGCTCACTTACTCAGGGAGATCAGGGCAACGGTGGAAGGCAGGGAGCAATGGCAGGTGAAGGCAGGTTAGCAATGGTGGGTGAGATGAGGAATGATGGGGCAGGGTGGGGTGGGGCAAGTGGGTGGGCAGGAAGGGGTGGGGTCAGCCAGTGGCACGATTTACCAGTTCTCTGAACTGTGCAGAATCATAACAACCAGTTCTACCGAACCAATCTGAACTGGTAGAATCCCACCCCTCTGCAAAATGCATAATGTATTTTCCATCATGCATAATAACAAAGTTCAAATTATTTTTAGTTGTTTACCCATTAATCCCACCCACACTTCAGATTTCAACTTTATTTTAACCTATATATATTTTGCATGAATTAAGGCATTTGTATTTTAAAAAATAGGGGGTTTTTTTACATGTCCATGTTGTTTAGTTTTCCAGCAGATTCAAAATGCCTTTAATGCAATTTCTTCGGTAACAAACATCGACAAATACTTTTGTAAACATTCTCTTTAAGACTAAAACATAATACAAATTTCAGTTATTGTGACCACATAGTCCCCATTAGTCCATATGTGTATTGTAGCCAAAAATTCTTTCACTCGTTTTCTTCTGACTCATATGTCAACAATTTTATACATTTTATCAATACCAAGTTTGGCATTAGTAAATAATCGCATTCCAAACTTAGTTTTATTTTGTTTAAAACCATAAAAAACTTTTTATTCACTGCACAACTCCATGATGAGGTTGCAAGTCATATGAAGTGATGGTGAACTGCTAAGCTTACTTCTATAATGCACAAACTGTTACTTCACCTACATTACCAGTATGACCAGGAATAAAAAGGGCTTCTCATTGATTCTAGCATGTTACCCTGAATATGCAAAAATAACACCCTAAACATTCCCTGTGTGTTTATCCAAGAAAACTGAAGACTTAACCACAACAGACATGGTGCTTGACATTTCATTTTAATCAATTGAATCATTCTGTTGGGTTTCTTTTTGGTCTTAGCTTCTTGTTTCCTGCTTAAAGTGACATTGCTTAGAGCAGGGCTGTCAAACTCCCAGCCCACAGGCCAGATGCATTGTCCAGGCCCACACTCAGTTTAGTGAAGGGGAAAAAACTCCTGATACTTAGCTTAGAGTGACATTGCTTAAAAATTGATAAATAAGTCTGCAACTCTAAAAGTTGTCAAGCTGGCTTTCATGCTTGGCTAAGGCAGCACTAGAACTCACAGTTTCCTAGTTTCTAACATGATGCCTTAACCATTAGGCCAAAATGGCTGCTCGTTTGACAAACATTCATTTCTTGCAACAGAACATGCACAACTTTATCATTTTCACATTATAATTTTTGTCTATCACTTTGTCACCTTTTTAAGAATTTAGCCTAATTTAGTCCAATGCAGCTACTTCCTAAAATAGACTTCCTTTGCTATTGTAGAGGAATATTTAGATGATCTTGAAGAAGGTAATATAGACCAGCTTGGCTCTGGAAGGGAGGAGGATGTGAGAAAGAAACTTATGGCAACTTGAATTTCTTTTGAAACAGAACGGATAGAAAATCTTGGGCAGGTTTCAGGATTCTGTAATTATATCTTCAATAGCAAAACAACAGCCCTTATCAAATCTATTTCCTCATTTGACATATTTTGAAGGCTTGTCAGCTATTTACAGTATGTCACAGAAGTGAGTACACCCCCTCACATTTTGCAAATATTTAAATATTTTCATGTGACAACACTGAAGAAATGACAGTTGGCTACAATGTAAAGTAGTGAGTATACAGCTTGTTTAACAGTGTAAATGTATTGTCCTCTCAAAATAACACAACCCACAACCATTAATGTGTAAACTGCTAGCAACAAAAGTGAGTATACCCCTAAGTGATAATGTCCAAATGGAGCCCAAAGTGTTAATATTTTGTGTGGCCACCATTATTTTCTAGCACTGCCTTAACCCTCTTGGACATAGAGTTCACCAGAGCTTCTCAGGTTGCCACTGGAGTTGTCTTCCACTCCTCCATGAAAATGTCATGGAGCTAGTGGATGTTAGAGATCTTGCACATATCCACCTTTCATTTCAGGATGCCCCACAGATGCTCAATAGGGGTTTAGATCTGGAGATATGCTTGGCCAGTCCATAACCCTTACCCTCATCTTCTTTAGCAAGGCAGTGGTCATTTTGGCAGTGTTTGGGGTCATTATCATGTTGGAATACTGCCTGAAGGAAGAGAATCATGCTCTGCTTCAGTATGTCACAGTACATGTTGGCATTCATGGTTCCCTTAATGAACTGTAGCTTCCCAGTCCTGGCAGTAGTCATGCAGCCCACAGCTCATGAAATTCCCACCACCATGCTTGACTGTAGGCAAGACACACTTGTCTTAATACTCCTCACCTGGTTGCCCCATACATGCCTGACACCATCTGAACCAAATACGTTTGTCTTGGTCTCAGCGGACCACAGGACATGGTTCCAGGAATCCATGTTCTAAGTCTGCTTGTCTGCAGCAAACTGTTTGCGGGATTTCTTATATATCATCTTTAGAAGAGGCTTCCTTCTACGACAGCCCTGCAGACAAATTTGATGCAGCATGTGGCATATGTTCTGAGTACTGACAGGATGACTCCCAATGCCCCTTCAATTTCTGCAGCAATGCTGGCAGCACTCATACATCTATTTCCCAAATCCAACCTCTGGATATGACACTGAGCAAGGGCACTCAACTTCTTTGGTCGACTATAGTGAGGCCTGTTCTGAATGGAACCTGTCCTGTTAAACCACTATATGGTCTTGGCCACCATACTGCATCTCAGTTTCAAGGTCTTGGCAATCTTTTTATAGCCTAGGCCATCTTTATGTACAGCAACAATTTATTGTTTCAAATCCTCAGAGGGTTCATTGCCATGAGGTGCCATGTTGAACTTCCAGTGACCAGTATGAGAAAGTGAGAGCAATAACCCCAAATTTAACAAACCAGCTGCCCGTTCATACCTGAAACCTTGTAACACTAACCAGTCACATGACACCAGGGAGGGAAAATGACTACTTGGGCCACATGTGGACATTATCACTTAGGGGTATACTCACTTTTGTTGCCGGGGATTTAGACATGTGTGTTGTGTTATTTTGAGGGGATAGCACATTTACACTGTTATACAAGCTGTACACCCAGTACTTTACATTATAGCCAAATGTCATTTCTTCAGTGTTGTCACATGAAAAGATATACTTAAATATTTACAAAATGTGAGGGGGTGTACTCACTTCTGAGACATACTGTATATATAGCAACCCAATTTTTTTCATTCAAATCTAGCTAATGTAGTCATAGATACACATTTTTCAATTTCATAATTTGGAGATATTTGCAGACAATGCTTATTGGAATCTTCCTTCCTTGCTCTCTTACTTGCAAAAATAACCTTTATCTCAGATATAATTTTAGTGTTCCCAATGTAGAATTTAAATTTATACTGTTGAGAAATACAGCAAATATTTGCAGTAGTATCCCATTGAAATGTTGATTTAATTACAAATACCATCACCAATAATCACCATTAATATAACAGAAAACTATACATTTAAATATACATTTAAGATAGAATGGAAAGCCACTCTGATCAACCAATATCAGACAGATAAAGTATAGAAAACCTAATATTTTATTCAGCCAATGTTAGTGGAGAGAACTTTTAAAATATGCAATGTCAATTTAAATTAACAAGAATGTAAATTTATGTTCTCAAATGGATATACAACGCTACTATAAAGTCTTTGCAGAGACTTTATGAGAATTACAGGCAAGACTTTTGCAATCATATATGGCTGAAATATAGATGGCTCATTTGAAAGCAGAGCACTTATAAACATTCTTGTGCTGTAATTACTTTTCTTTTAAAACTTTTTATTTATCTTAGCTCTTACATTTTATTCCTTGGATTATTTGCATTCTTAACTGCACAGAGGAATGTTTGATAGACTTACTGTTCCATGCAGAGTTATCTGTGACAAAGCAAAGAAATATTGGGGTAAGATTCTTATTTTAATATAGATTTTTAAAGTCAATATAAAGATAAAACCAGAGAGTTTTCTTTTAGACTTAATGAATAAAGAACTTGAAAAAAAGTTTGGAACTTTGTTGTTATATATATAGACAGCAGCAAGAATGCTTTATGAACAAAAATGGAAAGATATTTTAATTCCTCCAATGGTTGACCGGCTGGAAAAACTGATGGAACTAGCTGAGATGACTAAATTGACTGCTTTAATCAAAAAAAAAAAAAAAACCATATCTAAATTTATTTCCACTTGGAAACTGTTTCTGGATTTTGTGCTTCAGATGGAAAAAAATGAAACATTGACTTTGGGTTTTGCTGATGAAATAGGTTAGTTGTTATAGAAATAACTAGCAAACATGACTATGTAAAAGCAAAGTTGAGGCTTTTATGTTATTGTCTTATTCTACTGCACTAAAAAGAGTCAGAAGTCAAGGCTTTACCTTTTTCCCCCTTTTCCCCTACACTTTCTCCTTTTCCCTTGTTTCCTCCCCTCCTTTATTTTCCCATTATTTCCTTTTTTCCTTTGTATTTTATATCCTGAAAAACTAATAAAAATTTGATAAAAAGTTCCCAAGGCACTCAAGATCTTCTAGTTATTTTTCAAGTCTTAAAAAAAGTTCTCAGTCATTCTTTTATTAACTGTCATCAGCTAAATGACATCTATGATGCTCAGTAAATAATAAAGAAAGTTTGTCACAGAGCATATTCCAAATTTGCTACAAAAATGATGTACCTCTTGTCACCAAATCTGGACAGTTTTTATAAAAGAAAAGAAGAGTTCACATATCATATTGTGAAATTATCAATGGATACTCACCAGGAGAGCTATATATCATCTCCAGTACCAAAGGGAGTATGCTTCTACCTATCAGTTGCTAGGCAACACACGTAGAAGGATTCATTTAGCTCACATCCTGCTGTTGGTCATTGCAAGAACAGAATATTGGACTAGATAGGCTTTATTATTTTGCTTCATCCTTATTAAATTCTTATAAAGCTGCAGACTTCATGCATACTGTATTTTAGCAGTTTTATGGTCAAATAAAATTACATCCTGCTTTTTCACCAGAATTTTATATTAACTATGAAAGTTTCATTTACAACCCTCACTAAAATATATCCACCCACATGTAATCATCGGATAAAAATAAGTAAAATGTTTTTGCTTCTTTGCTAGGAAAGACAAAAAAGATATTTATTTATGGTCCAAGACTAATTAGAAAAATGAAGCATTGCAAAATACAGTGAAGATAAAAAACTAAAACAAAATTGCATTTTACACACAACACATATACCTATGAACACATACCCTGAAATAGTTAACAATGTGAAAAAGACACTAGATATTTTCTATAAGCCATGGATATCAATATGGAATTTACCCAACTTATTACAGCTTTCTGGCAATTGATCACATAAAATAAGGGCAATAATATTATATAGGCAGGAACAATTAAAATTACAATTGGAGTAATGAGTTTTGATAGCCAACCGGTATATGATAGACAATGTAATAGTATATTACAATCATCATCATCATTCTAACCATTGTCTATCAGCTGCAGGATGAAGGCCTCTTCTGCATGTTTCCAACCAATACAATCTTGAGCTTTCCTTTGCCATATTACAGTATATAATACTACGTAAGAATATATTACACTATATAATGTAATAGTATACAGTTAGTCCTCAACTTACAACTGTTCATTTACTGACCATTCAAAGTTACAACAGCACTGAAAAAAGTGACTTATCGTTTTTCACACCAATGACCACTGTAATATTTCCATGGTCATGTGATCAAAATTCAGAAGCCTGGAAACTGATTTATATTTATGATGGTTGTAGTGTCCTCACTTTTGCAACTTTTTGACAAAATCAATGGGGAAGCCAGATTCACCATCTTACTAACTTAACAATTACAAAGATTCATTTAAGACAAGAAAGGTCATAAAATGGAGCAAAATTCACAACAAAAATTCACTTAGCAACATAAATTTTTGGTTCAATTATGGTTGTAAGTCAAAAACTACCTGTATTAAAGAGCCAGTTTGGTGTAGTGATGAAAGTGCTGGCCCAGTAATTCTAGCCTTGCCTTGACATGAAAACCAGCTGGGTGATTTTGAACTACAGTAGTAACTCTCTCAGGGTTATTGTTGTGTACAAAATAGGAGAACAAAGGTGCATTAGTATGTTTTTCACCTTCAGTTACTTATAAAGTTATAAAGGTTGAAAAATAAATCTTAAAAAAACATTTAAGATTTGAGGAAACCAAATTAATCTCCAATACTGAACATTTCAACAAGAGAATAATCAGGGAAGCCATCGAAATAGAGAAACACCCCCATAACATGAATAAATGGGACGATGCCTCCCGCCTACCAGACATCTGGAAACTAGCCCTCACCAACAAATGAGTTCCATCCATGAAAACCAACACCAAGCCCAAAACAACACATGACACCACCACCATCCTCTCTCACCAGACTCAAACCCAAACCCATCCCATAGATGAAAAACAACCACTGTCCAGAAACCAGACCACAGCTGCATCACCAGCTGCCACACACCCTGACCTCCAAACCAAGCAAACAGACTCATGCCATGAACACATATCCAGACCCCAAACTTGGAGCCAAACCAAAACCTGGAACGTCACATCACAAGATCCTGGATGTCACAACAATAGAACTCAGAAGGTCAGCACACAGCCCATTACCCAGGTTGTTACAACACAGGAGGCTGATAGACACACAGCCAATACCTCAGCCACACATGTTCTTATGAAAAAGCCAGCCAATCTGCAAACATCAACTCCATCAACCAATCAAAAAATGACAACACAGCCAACCTCCCCACCAGTATATATAAGGAAACGGTAGCTCCGATCAGGCTTTGCTTGCACAAGCACGAAGCTGAAAGCACCAGCTTGAAGATGGTAAGTGGGATCTTGTCGAAATGTTGCCAAGATGCTCTCAATCTTACACAGGAAAAGACCCAAACACGCCAAGACCTGCAATATATATATGTGTGTGTTTCTGAGGTTCTCGTGGGTATTTGTATGTGGATCTTTGGTTATTGGGTTTTCTCCCGCGTAAGATTGGAAGTACCTAGGCAACGTTTCGATGAAGTCTCATTCATCATCTTCAGGCTTGTGTCTTCTGCTCTGTGCTTCTCAGAGTGATGTGAGCTTGCAGCTGCTTCTTCCTTTTAACTGCTAGTGGGGGTGTGACTTGATTGGGTGGGGGCTTGGCTGTGTTCTGATTGGGTGGGGTGTTTTCTCATTGGTTGGGTGTTTGGCTGTGTTCTGATTGGTTGGAGGGCTGCCTGTGTTCTGATTGGCTGGAGGTGTGTTCTGTTCAGGTGGGGGCTTGGTTGTGCTCAGGTTAGTCTTAGTTGCTGGGGGATTTGAACTGGTGAGCTGTGATCTTGCTGTTTGGCTTCGAGTTCATGGTTGTGCCGCATCTTCATGGTGGGGGTCGGCTCGCTTCATGTATGATTCGGAGGAGTTCAAAGTGGGTAGTGATGCAGCTGCATGTGGCTTCTGGTCTGTGGTTGTGTCTCATCTTATTTGTGGGTGTGAGTCTGCTTTTTATGTGGAAGTGTGGTGGTGGCATCTTGTGTGGCCCTCTTGGGTGTGGGTCTGGTGTCATTCTTCATGTTAGGTACTCGTCTGTTCATGAGGGTGGGTTTCCAAATGGCTGGTAGGTGGGAGGTGTCATCTCGGTTTTGGTGATAGTTCTGGTATTTTTAAAGTCAATCTCATATCCTGTGGCTTTGAGGTGTTGGACCAGGGAAGAGGTCGGTTCTTCTTTTTTGATTGAGTTCTTATGTTCTTCAATGCGTGCACTCATTCTTCTGTTAGTTTGTCTAATGTATGTAGTGGGCAGGCAGGGATTTCATATACTCCTTGGTTTTCTAACTTGATTTTGTCTTTAGGGTTTCTTAGGATGGTGGATATTTTTCTGTTTGTGCAGAATGTTGTTTTAATGTTGTGTTTTTGGAGGATCTTGCTGATTTTGTCTGTAGTGCCTTTTATATATGGGAGGAGGTCTTTACCATTCTCTTGTTCTCTGTCTTGGATTTTGGTTGGGGTTTCTTTTTGGATTAGATGGGTAATCTTCTTTCTTTGGAATCCATTGGCTGTTAGTACATTGGTGAGAGTGTGTAGTTCAGCTTTTAGGTGTTGTTCGTCAGCTAAGCATTGACCCCCACCATTAAGATGCGGCATGACCATGAACTCGAAGCCAAACAGCAAGATCACAGCTCACCAGCTCAAATCCCCCAGCAACTAAGACTAACCTGAGCACAACTAAGCCCCCACCTGAACAGAACACACCTCCAGCCAATCAGAACATGGCCAACCCCCCCCAACAAATCAGAACACAGCCAAACCCCCAACCAATGAGAACATACCCCCACCCAATCAGAACACAGCCAAGCCCCCACCCAATCAAGTCATACCCCCACTAGCAGTTAAAAGGAAGAAGCAGCTGCAAGCTCACATCACTCTGAGAAGCACAGAGCTGAAGACCAAGCCTGAAGATGATGAATGAGACTTCATTGAAACGTTGCCTAGATACTTCTAATCTTATGCCGGAGAAAACCCGAATAACCAAAGATCCACATACAAATACCCGCGAGAACCTCAGAAAAAATATATATATATATATATATATATATATATATATATATATATATATATATATATATATATAGAGAGAGAGAGAGAGAGAGAGAGAGAGAGAGAGAGAGAGAGAGAGAGAGAGAGGGAGGGAGGGAGGGAGGGAGGGAGGGAGGGAGGGAGGGAGAGAGAGAGAGTTCAGAAATTGACGATCAGTCTGAATATCTTTGTCTTAAATTTTCTACCAGAGTTTTATCCAGGCCAAGGGCACTAAATGATAGTAAGAAAAGGCCACAATATGCCAAGTTATTTTTATTTTAAGTTAGTGTCAAATTATCAAGGTGAGATGGACCAGGGAAGTTTCTTCCAAAAATTGCTTTTGTCAAAATTTGAGTCAGCAGACTTAACTGAGTCCCAAATGAAATGCAACTAATTCTAATCATATTAAAGTACTACAAGTTGAGTGAATGAAGTTCATTATATTCATAAACTATTTTGATTGGATAACTTTTGGATTTGGGGTTTACTTTAGATACATAACTAAGCATTCTCTAGCAGTGTATCCAGATTCTTTGCTTTAAATATGGGAATGACTTGCCTTCAGAAGTTGTGGGTGTTCCATCACTGGAGGCTTTTAAAAAGAGACTGGACAGCCACTTATCTAAAATGGTACAGAGTCTTCTGCTTGAGCAGGGGATTGCACTACAAGATCTCCAAGATTTCTTTCAACTCTGTTATTCTGTTAAATAATATAATGGCTGTGGTGGCATAGTTATTTACAAACTGATTTTAACCAATCACAAAAGATGCTTTTGGAGTTATTGTAAGCAATTCTCTTGTTCTCTTTCTCTCTCTGCCCAATGGGTAGAAGATTGAAACTGAACACCCAAGTACTTAATAGATTGAATCTATTTAATAAGCTTACCAGACATTAAGTTAATAATGAACAAAGATGAGACAGTGTAAAAAAACCAAAACCCTTTTATCTTGTAATACAGAAGAGATTTTTATTTTTGTGTTATGTAGTCATATAATAATTTAGCATTTATGGAAATGGAAAATTGGCAGTCCTCACTTAATCAGAGCAACCCTTTAGAGATTTTTAAAAAGAAAATTCAACTAAATTACCTTATTGTTCGATACATTAATTCAGTGTTTTTCTAACTTGGCATCTTTTAAATCCCAGAATTGCCCACCTAGCCTTCTGAAAGTTGAAGTCCACATTTTCTAAAATTACAAATTGAAAGTACATTAGACCCATCTCATTATTTTAAGAGCTAATAACCTGGACTGGAAGATCTGGCTAAAAAGCTACTTTACTACTAATTTTTCACTGCTCTTAGGAAAATCTGTAAGCAGATAATAAATTGAGATTTCTTTAACAGCAAAACATCCCATCAAAAAGTGTTTTGCCAGGACAATATTATAATGAACAAAACTATATCAAACTATAGTTTGATAGAACTGAGAAGAACTGGGAAGAAATCATTCTACCTTCTTTTGTTCATGTTGCCTTAACTGTTATTATGATGATCCCAAGAACTGGCATAATTGTGGGTCAGTTGGAAGAATACTGGAGGGAAAAAAACATTTAGGGGATCACTCCTGGAGAATCATATTGAATTTCCTAGTACCAGTAGAACACAATTGCTGGGACATTTGTGCTGTCATAGATCTTGTACTACAACAACTGTGATATGAGTCCTGTTACAGTATAGTAGTGGGTTTATCCTTTTTCCTGGTGAAATTGTACTTATGCTCTCCTGTGTTCCCTCAGACTTAATATCTATCTTAGTTCTGGAGTTTTAGGGTTGTTAAAAATTAATTTAGCAATGTCTTTTAAATGCATCCATTTGTAAAACCAAATTATTTTTTTTCAACATATTTTCTCCGAGGTTCATTTCGCTATCACATCTTTTCTTACATTTTCTTCTGTGCATATGTTTCTACTCCCACAACACCTTTTGTAGCTTTGTACGAAGAGGAAAAGATTCCTCCAAGGGGCTGAAACAGAAGTGGAAAAAGAAAAAGAAGCACTTGTTCTTCATCCCCACAGTGTACCATCTATCAAAAAGTATTTGTCAATACTGTCTGATTGTTGCATTGATCTGCTAATAATATGGCTGTAGATTGAAATTAATGGTACAATTTTCCAATATTCAGTTACTGACATTTTCCTGCTAGGGTTTCAGTAGTCTGTATCTAAAGGATCTTTTCAAAAAACTTCCCTAATCTCTTTATTTTAATATCTCAGTTCACATGACTGAATAAATGTTCAGATACATCTAAAAATCTTCAATGTTTTTTTAATTGTCCCCTATAATCTGATTCAGGTTTTGTGAATCAGAAGGTGTTATGCAAAGGTATCTGTACACAAATTTTGTCAGTCACGAAATAACAGGATAACACCTGAAGTTCCAATTAAACTGATTTATTATGAGCTGTGGTGGCACAAGTAGTTAGAATGTAGTATTCCAGGCTAACTCTGCCAACTGCCAGCAATTTGATCCTGACTGCCTCAAGGTTGACTTAGCCTTCAGTCCTTCTGAGGCTGATGAAACGAAGACCCAGATTGTTGGGAACAATATGCTGCCATTTGTAAACCACCCAGAGAGTGCTGTAAAGCACTATGGAGCAGTATATGAGCCTAACTGCTAGTGCTAGTGCTGTTACTACTCAAGCCTACGCACAGGAAGCTACTGAACTAACAGTTTGCACTACTTTGATACTAGATAAGGTGCTACAGAATTCAAGAGGAGTTGCACTTGGTCCATTTGTAGCTACACAGTGACTCTAGGCTGATCTCTCTTTTGACTTCACCCACAGGCTCTGCCATCCTTTCAGTTATGATTCTATAAGATTATTTGATTTATTTATAGCATTGAATTAATAATTGTTATTAGATAGTGTAAAAAGTGTAATCATTTTTATTTAGCAAGCAAACCTGCTTTTTAGTAAGTTAATTCTATTTTATTACAATCTAATCTAATTTAATTAATTAATTTGTTTTACTCTTTAGCCAAAAGTAATAACATCTTCCTGGAGAAACTAGAAAAGGGAGGGAAAATGTAATCAGAGTAAATTGTTTCTCCTGAATCATAGTTCGCCTAAGACAGGTCTCTTTTAGAGAGAAGTCATCTCTGATGCACCTCCTTTTAAGTCTTTTTCTAATTTCATCATTTATCCTGAGTGGAATTTCTTTTCCCATATATTTTCTATCTGTTTGCCACTCTTCACATTCTTGATCTCCATCTGTTTCCTATTTTTGTATTGCAAATACTTCTACCTTGTTTTCACAGCTATATCAGCTCTTCCTCTCCCTATATTCTTCTTCCATAATGAATCTGGGGCTCCCTCCATCCTTTTTCATACTGGGTTTTAGTATATCTGTTTCTGCCAAGGCCCACTATAACCTTCTTTGAACAACATCTCACCCATCTAGCTGTCATACCAGACAATCAACTTTTCCAATGATCATTCTCTATGTAGCTGCAGGTAAGTGTTTACAAGTTTCACTTTTCTAATCAAGTGGACCTTCTGTGAAATGATGCCCCTCATTGCTTCTTCTTTTCCATACATATATTTATATATTGTATGGATTACTCTTGCAATTCTACAAATGCTGAAGGATAACCATATCTTATTCATCACTGAACAATGTCTTCTGATCTATAGAATAATAATGCCAGATTGGTAAAAGTAAGGATCTTGGATTTCTCAGTGATAATACTAAAACTATAAAATTTCCTCCCAATCAAGATTTACTACTTTCCTATTTCCATGGCTGACTTATGAAGACCTCACTGATATGGTCAGTTTTGTAAAAATAATTTACAGTCAAGATTGTTACACTGGCTTTCAAATTGCATTTTTTCTTTCAAAAATGGTTTACATTAATAACAATTTTAAATTTCAGTATCATATATTTTCATGTGGTCTCTTTTAATTTTTCTGTGGGATATTTTCTTGTCTCTTTTATAAGCCATTTGTCAGAAAAGGTCTGCTGAAACTGGAAGCAAAAGTACTCAACTAAATTTCAGATCGTCAGAAAATCACAGTACTTTACAAAATCTGTCCAATAGTGCATAGTAGAGCTACCTGGGAATTCCAAATTGCTGAGCTAAATTTGAGCAAATAGAGCTTTAGATAGATCTCTTTATTAGCTATTAGTTAAAAAGATGGGTGCAATTTTTGGCTATGTCTACTCTCTTTCTCCCACAGAGGAAAAGCTTTATCAGAAACAGTCAGGCATAACTAAGGCTACCAATACACAGAGAAAGGGCACATTGATTGCAATACCTTCCAATAGTAATTTGAGTACTGAAGTAAAAAGCCACAAAGTGAGGTTCTTGTCTCAGTCAAAGTTATTTAAATAAATAGTGATACTAAAAGCTTTATTCTCAGCAGGACTGCTCTGAGAGTTATGTTGTATTCATTCAAGTCTGAGAGCTCAGACGTGGCACATTTTCTACTATAACTGGAACACATTTTATTATTTGGCTAAAATAGTAAGGGAACAGATTAATAAAGAAGGAACTGGACAGCCATTTGTCAGAAATGATATAGGTCTCCTGTGTAAGCACAGGGTTGAACTAGATGACCTGCAAGGTCTCTTCCAACTCTGTTATTGTTATTAATGTTACTGATTATTATCTACTGGCTGCTCCTCTTCTGACCTATTCAATTTTTTTCTTTCAATGTTGACTCAATGTCCCCCTTAGGCTACATTGGCTGAGGGCATCACCTTCCAACACTGAGAAGATTTACATTTTTAGAATAAATTGGTCCTCTAGGTCTGTGCCTACTCAGTTTAATCTAAAGCTAATTCTGAAAAAAAATATGTCTAACTGATATCCATCCCAAGGGTATTTCTGAAATCATCTTGACCCTTTCCCACAATATTTTCCTTCAATGACAGCTGATTTACAGAGTGTGTATATGAGTTCAGAACAAGCTACAGAAACATTATCTATATTGGTTCACTGGATTATCACAAATTATTTGTTATCCACCTGAAGCTAAATAATTTTTTTTGTTTTTTTGCGGAAAAAACTCAGCTGTGCTTTGGCTTGCAGCTAGGGTAATACTAGAAATTCTTGTTTAGTAGGCTATGTTTTTGGAACTCTTATTCTGATTCTCTCTAGCCTTTGAAATAGTTCTCTTTAAGCTATATGGAGAAATGAATCCTTGGAGTCTGATATATTCTTGTTCCTGGTATGATGTCACTTTTTTATTTGTTGGTTGGCCGATCATCGAAGAATTGTCAGGGGGAAAAAGCTTTCCTGCAAGTATTGTTGAATGACAATTCCTAATATCTCTCACCTTTGAGATATTGGCTTGGGTGTCTGGGACATTTGAATCAATAATTATTGAATTATTACTGTTAAGCCTGGGTTCCCCAACCAGGGTTAAGGAGACAAGCTAAACAGAATGTGCAATGTTAGTCAGATGGGCATACAGATAAATGTGTGAGACAAGTTTGTATGTTTGTTAACATACAGTAAAAATAACAGATACGCTTGTGCTATCAAAAATATAGTTTATTCCATTATGAGTTCATAGCATAGTCAAAATAACAGTCCTGTATCTTTTAGTCAGTCCATTCAGGGATACTCAATTAGCAAAGTCCGTGTAGAATATCCAATGTCAGTTCACTTACAAATAAATCAGTCCTTTCTCTCTCCCGTTCCAGTAGGGAAAAACACAGTCTTTCAATCCATGCAGTAATTAGGGATCATCAAGCCAGAGAGAGCAAGCTGCCATTGTCTTGCTTCTTTTATGGTGCTTTTACAACCACTTCCTTAATTACATTTCTACAGTTAAAGTTGCAGACACTTTAACTAATAAACCATGATTACATATTTATTATTTTACCTAAACCAGTTAGGGTAAACAATGTTATCCCTAACATTCTCCCCTTTTAGGAAATAATAATAAATATAACAATTTACATCTTTAAATCATATTTATTACAACTCTCTTTAAACTTAATTACACCTTGAGCTTTTGTAAATTGGTCTGCAATGTTTTCTTCTGTCATGCAGTATTCCAATTTAATTAGCCCATTCTTTACAGATTCTCTAACATTTAAGTATCTTAAATCAGTATGCTTTGATCTAGTTTTTACAGCAATATCAGTAGCTAACTTTATGGCTGCCTGGTTGTCCTCATACACAATAATGGAATCTTTAACAGTTATACCCATGTCTAATAATAACTGTTTGTACAAAATTAAGTCAGTGCATAGTAATGACAGATATGAAAATTCCGCTTCCATCGTGGACAAGCTGATATGCTGTTGTCTGATTGACCTCCACCCTATTAGTGTCTTACCAAATAATATAACCATCCCAGATGTTGATTTTCTAGTGTTTATGTCAGTTGCAAAACTTGCATCTGCATAGGCACTAAGACTCAAATCATCCTTTGGTTCCATATACAATGCATAGTTCATTGTTCCTTTAAGATATCTTAAAATTCTCTTTAATGATTGCCAATGACATTGATGTGGATCTGAATTAAAACGTGCCAGCTGATTTACACTATAAGCTATATCTGGCCTAGACCAATTGCTTATATATGATAAGCTACCAATCAAAGATTGATAAATGGACTTATCAAATTTGGGACTTTGATCATCAGTTTGGCAAACTTCCTGACTCATTGGAGTCTTTGCCGGTTTACAAAGTTCCATTTTATACATTTTAATTAATTGGAAAATTTTATCTTCTTGAGATATCTTAAAACCATTTTTTGTTTTGTTAATTGTCAATCCTAGATATTATTTAATTTCACCTAAATGCTTTAATTTTATCTTTTTAGCTAATAATGATATAATCTCATTAGCTTCATTATTAGTCTTAGTTATCAAAGCAATATCATCTGTAAATAATAACAATGATGACACTGTTCCATTATTTTCTCTTTTAAACACACATGGATCTGCTAAACCAGATTTAAAACCTATATTGTTTAATTCTTTCACAATATATTGGTTCCACTCAAAGCCAGATTGTTTCAACCCATAAAGACTCTTTTTGAGTTTCCAACAATCATTACTATTTACTTTATTGTCTTTTATAATAACTGGCTTTTGTAAATATATAGTGTGCTGCAATGGTGCATGCAGATAAGCAGTTTCTACATCTAAATGGTTAATGACATAGTTTTTCTTAGCTGCCCACACTAAAGCTGCTCTCAAAGATGTTGCCTTAAGACTTGGTGCGAAAACCTCATTGTAATCATATGCAGTTTGATTAAATCCTTGAGCTACCAACCTAGCTTTATGGGAAACAGCCCCATCATTTCCAGTTTTTACTTTAAATATCCATTTGCACCCAATGGATTTTTCTCCTGGAGGTAATTTAGCATCTTCATATACTTTCATTACCTTTAATGAATTTAGTTCTTTTTCCATTGCCTTTTGCCAACTCTCCTGATCCTTAGCAGGATACATCCTAAGTTCATCTACACTAGTTGGAACTTTAGTTTCTTGGCAAACTATACTTGCTTGATACATATCAAGTTGTCTAGTTACATGTGTAGTACGTCTAGGTATTACAGGACTTACAGGTGGACTTTCCTTTACTACCTGTTCTTGATTATCTAACTCTTCCTGATCAACTGTTTCCTCTTGTTCTGGTCCTATTTGCTCTTTGTGGACTTCTTCTTTAATTGGACTCTTCTTATAACTAGTCTGTTCTTTCTGCCTTTTGTAGGGTTCAATAATTAATTCATTATTTAAATCTTGCTCTAATCTATTCCATCCTACATGTTCTAGGAATTTAGCCCGAGCATTGGTGTAAACTCTAGATGTACCTGGTTCCCAGAATCTATAAGATCTGTGATTAGATTCATATCCTACAAAAAATAATCTTTTAGCTCTATGTTGTCCTTTGTGTCTGAGTTGTGAAGGGATATGCACCCATGCTGGTGCATGTAACTTAAATCAGGTTTTGTACCATGCCACAGTGTGAATGGTAATTCACTTATTGTTGAATTAACAACATTATTTAATATATGATTACCACACATTATTGCTTCTCCCGATAAATTGTCAGGTAATCTTGAATCAGACAACGTAGTATGTGCCATTGATTGTAGTGTTTGGCCTCGTCTCTCTATAAAGGCATTATGTTGTGGCCCATATGGTGCAGACTTTTTATATTGAATACCTAACATCTTAAGTCTATTCTGGAATTTATTATTTGTAAATTCTGCACCATTATCTGTTATAAGAATTACTAATTTCTTTTTAGTTTTTCTTTCTGCAAATTTAATCCAATTAAATAGATTTAGATACGTTTCAGTTTTGCTCTTCATTAAATAGCAAAACCCATATCTAGAATAGTGGTCCATTATACTTAATATGTATCAAGCTCCTCCTACACTTGGTTTTTTCGGACCTATTAAATCGGCAAATACTACCACTAAAGGCTCTTTGGTAGCAAATCCATCAACTCTATTAGCCGGTATGACCTTGGTTTTGCTTTGGTTACAAGCAAAACATTGCAAATACTTATTACAAGGTTTCAAACTTATTCCTTTTGATAGTTGAACAGTTCTCTTAAGCATTTTAAAATTTAAATGCCCTAGCCATCAGTGTAACAAGTGAATACATTCATCATGAGGTTTCTTATTATCATAAACTGTGTTAGCCACCTCTAAACCATTATCATTTAACACATATAATTCACCTCTTAAAGATGCAGTAATTTTCTTATCTTCTTTTTCAATTATGCAGTTATCTCCTTTAAAAGTAACTACATATCCTAGTTTAACCAAAATTCTAACTGAAATTAAATTAAACTTAAGTTGTGGAACATATAACATTTTTACATTCTCTTTTATGAAAGAACAATATGCTATATCTTGACCTTTAGCTTTCAGTTTCCAGCCATTGGCTAACAATATCTGCTGTGTACTCTAGGACATTTTAATAAAATTTTTGTTATCATTTGTTATACAGTGGAATTCTCCACTGTCAACCACCCATAAATTATTTTTTACAGCTCCGTTAATATACATGGCTAACTCTAAATTTTTATTTTTATTTTGATGACTTTTAGTATTCTGGCCAGCGTTCTGGCGCTTTGCTTTTTTACAAAATCTTGCCAAATGTCCTCTTCCTCCACAATTAAAACACTTTTTAATTGCGTATGCAGTAGGAGATTCAATATCTTCTTTTTGAGGTTGCTCCCTCCTTAACTGATCTCTTTCAAGCCTTCTTCTGGCCTCTTCAATCAATCTGCCAGTTATATCAGTTAAAGTTAGACTTTCCTTAGGCAAAATTTCAAGGGAAGTGACGAAGTTATCATAACTTTCATTTAGTGATGATAGAATTATGTAGACTTGGTGTAGTTCAGAGAAAATAAGCTCTTTCTCATGCAGTTCTTGAAAAATGCTTTTTATAGAATTCAAATGACTAAGCATATCACCATTCGTCTGGAGACGCGTCCTGAAAAGCTTCCGTGTTAGATTTATGTGAGCACCAATGTTATCTCGGACATAAATCCTCTTCAGCTTCTGCCAACACCCAACAGCCGTTTGCTCTCCACGGATATGAACAAGTTGCTGGTCAGACAGTGTTAGTCCTATTATGCAAAAAGCTTGTTCATTTTTCAGTTTAAAGTCTTCTATTTTTTGTCTATCTTCCTCAATCTCTGGATCCCATTCCTCTACGTTTGGTGGATTTTCAATTATGTTCCACAGACCTTCTCTTCGTAGAAGTAGACTACATTTCATAGACCATGATACATAGTTTGTTCCATTCAGCTTGGATATAAGGGACAAACTTTGTAGATTGACTTGTGCCATGTTTTCTTATATGGATATAAAACTATAATTAATAAAACACAGCTGTCTTTTTACTGTAATGTGTAACAACACAAACTCTCACTTTTTACATAAATCTGTTTTATCCTAGTTAAACTGACTTTGCAGCCTCTGGGCCCATAACCAGTGTTAAGCCTGGGTTCCCCAACCAGGGTTAAGGAGACAAGCTAAACAGAGTGTGCAGCGTTAGTCGAATAGGCATACAGATAAATGTGTGGGATAAGTTTGTATGTTTGTTAACATACAGTAAAAATGACAGATACACTTGTGCTATCAAAAATATAGTTTATTCCATTATAAGTTCATAGCATAGTCAAAATAACAGTCCTGTATCTTTTAGTCAGTCCATTCAGGGATATTCAATTAGCAAAGTCCGTGTAGAATATCCAATGTCAGTTCACTTACAAACAAATCAGTCCTTTCTCTCTCCCGTTCCAGTAGGGAAAAACGCAGTCTTTCAATCCATGCGGTAATTAGGGATCATCAAGCCAGAGAGAGCAAGCTGCCGTTGTTTTGCTTCTTTTATGGTGCTTTTACAACCACTCCCTTAATTACATTCCTATAGTTAAAATTGCAGACACTTTAACTAATAAACCATGATAACATATTTATTATTTTACCTAAACCAGTTAGGGTAAACAATGTTATCCCTAACAATTACAATTTTCCTTTGTTTGAGGAATTGGGTTACTTTTTCAGCAAAACATCCATTTTGTATGAGTTCTCTGCTCTGGTTCCCTTAATGCTGCTTAAGCAGAAAAAACAGAAAATTGCGGAACTTGCTATAAAATGTCTGAAAACAAGCAAAATTATTTAACACTCCCTTTTAGCCTTTTGGATGATAATTAGATGTTTTATTTGTTTTATTTTACCAGTTATTCATATTTGTTATGTTCCTTGGAGTAAGCTGAATCAGAAGAGGAACCCATTTGTAAACAAATTGCTTGGTCCTCAATTGGTCCAAAAGTCAAGAATACAGGTAATCATGGCTATATCATCTGGTTGGCTCTGTCTAATTATTATGTGAGTATACTATTATTTTTCTTTTTAATTCTAGCTTAATTCCTCTGTACCTCTATGTCGCCCATCATACATACACACACACACACACACACACACATATGCAGGTCTTGGCATGTTCGGGTCTTTTCCCGTGTAAGTTTGAGTGTATCTTGGCGATGTTTCAATGAGGCCCACTCACCATCTTCAGGCTGGTGCTTTTGGCTTCGTGCTTGTGCAAGCAAAGTGTGATCTGAGCTGCCGTCTCTCTATAAATACTGGTGGGGAGGTTGGCTGTGTTGTCATTTCTTGATTGGTTGATGGAGTTGATTTTTGCAGATTGGCTGGCTTTTTCGTAAGAACATGTGTGGCTGAGGTATTGGCTGTGTGTCTATCAGCCTCCTGTGTTATAACAACCTGGGTAATGGGCTGTGTGATGACCTTCTGAGTTCTATTGTTGTGACATCCAGGATCTTGTGATGTGACGTTCCGGGTGTTAGGGATAACTTTGTTTACCCTAACTGGTTTAGGTAAAATAATAAATATGTAAT
This sequence comes from Hydrophis major, assembly GCA_033807585.1. Classification (NCBI taxonomy): domain Eukaryota; kingdom Metazoa; phylum Chordata; class Lepidosauria; order Squamata; family Elapidae; genus Hydrophis; species Hydrophis major. The sequence continues at coordinate 157,906,247 of CM066331.1, read as the reverse complement.
CATAGTTTATAAGTTAAAGTGTCTGCAACTTTAAATATAGGAATGTAATTAAGGGAGTGGTTGTGAAAGCACTTTAAAAGAAGCAAGATGAAAGCTTGCTCTCTCTCTGGCTTTGATGATCCCTAATTACTGCATGGACTCAAGACTGTGTTACTCGAACGGGAGAGATAAACAAAGGACTGATTTGTAAGTGAACTGACAGAGGATATTCTACACAGACTTTGCTAACTGAATATCCTTGAATGGACTGACTAAATGATACATGACTAATGGACTGTTATTTTGGCTATGCTATAAATGGAATAAACTATATTACAGATAGCACAAACCTATCTGTTATTTTTACTGTGTGTTAATAAAACATACAAACATATCTCACTCATTTATCTGTGTGCCTATATGACTAATGCTGCACATTCTGTTTAGCTTGTCTCCTTAACCCTGGTTGGGGAACCCAGGCTTAACACTGGGTTTTGGTTTGGTACAACATCTTGTGCTGTAATCTCCTGGGTTGTAATGTAATCATTACACTCTGTCCAGAAAACCTCAGTTTGACAGCCACCAAGAGGAAATAGTTCAAGTCTTAATTTCAGAAGCTCAATTGGCAGGCCAAGTGACCACTCAAGACCAAGCTAACCACAACCCCAAACACCTGGAAGATAAGCTGACTGCAGAATTGAAAATGGCCCTATTGACTGATCCTTGGTTCCTGGACCATCAAACCGAGTTGACAATAAATGATGGACTAGCTTGGAAAGGGACTAAGCTTTATGTACCCACAACCCTAAGACTACTGGAACTAAAGCGTAGCCACAAGTCCTGGCTGGGAAGCCACTTCAGATTCCTAAAAATCCCACATTTACTGAGAAGACAGTTCTGGTGGCCAAAAATGAAACCTGATGTTGAGGACTATGTAAAAAGTTGTTCAATTTGTGCCACAATGTAACACAGAACTGGAAAAACCCCTGGCCTCCTGTAACAAGTTGCTGAACCAACCCAACCTTGGGAAGAAATCGCAATGGACTTTATTGTTGAATTACCTAAAAGTGAAGGGAATACAATAATTTGGACTATAATTGACTTATTATCTAAACAGGCCCATTTTATAGCCTGCAAAGGACTTCCATCTGCGAAAAAACTTGCAAAGCTGTTCATGAAACATATCTATAGATTACATGGAGTACCTCATTGAATAATATCAGACAGAGGGGTACAATTTACCACAAAAGTTTGGAGGGAATTTCTGAAATCCATCGGTTCCTCTCAAGGGTTATCCTCAGCTTTCCATCCTGCTTATAACAGAGCAGTGGAGTGGGCTAATGCCATGATTGAACAATACATTAGATGCTATGTAAATTATCAACAAGAAAATTGGGCTGAGTTATTACCTTTTGCAGAGGTTTCTTACAATAATGCAGTACATAGCAGCATGATTGACTCCATTCCAAATCAACACTGGAATAGATTTTGTCTCGATTCCAGAGTTACCTAGACAACTTCCCTCATGCATGTCCCGAACAGAATGGATGAACTCATTAAAGAAAGGGTGGGAATATACAAAAAAGTTTTGAATGAAGCTGCAAAAAATTATAAAAAACAGACAGATAAACATAGATCCTTTCAACCACCTTTTAAAGTAGGGGACAAAGTATATTTGTTGACCAAGCATCTTAGGTTGAAACTGCCAAGTAAGAAGCTGGGTTCAAAATTCTTGGGTCTGTTTCCAATTTCAAAGATAATCAATTCTGTCACTGTCCAATTCAGTCTTCCTCGACTATTGGGGAAAATTCATCCGGCGTTCCAGTGTAGTTTACTAAAACCAGCTATTACATCAATGATAAGACCACTGCCAATCGGTCCCCCTAAACCATTAATGGTACGAGGGAAACACATTATGAGATTCAAAACATTCTTGATTCTAAATTACACTGTGGCTGATTGCAATATTTGGTCTTATGGAAAGGATACCCCCTCTCAGATGCTAGTTGGGTAAAGAGTTGGGATGTTCATGCTGATCAATTGGTTAACCAATTCCATGAGGATTTTCCCCACAAACCGAAGGGTCCTCATGGAAGGGGGAGAGGGGGTTAAGGATAATGTATTAACCCCTGTATGTGTTTTTTTTCTTTTCTTTTAGGAGGAGTTTTCAAGGGAGGATGCCTGTCAGCTTTGAAATTCAGCAGCCACATTTTTAAAGAGACATACCATATCTGTTTCTAAATAAATCAATTGGAGAGAAAATGTCTCAGAGTGATTGATATCATGGATACTTTCTGGATACCTTAAACTTATATAGTTCTGCTGGTAGCCCATCTGGGCCAGGAGCTTTTCCAGTATTTTGTCTATTTATCGCCTCTGTCAGTTCCATCATTGTTATTTTCCCTTCTAACATTAATTTAGTTTCATCTGGTATTTTGTGTAGTTCTGCTTCTTGTAAGTATTGTTTAACTTTTTCCTCTTCGATTATCTCTTGATCATATAGTTTATCATAGTACTTTTGTACTATTTCTTTTTTCCCTCATTCCCATAGTGAGCAATTCCATTTTCATCTGTTAACTGCAATATCCTTTTTGATTCTCTCTCCTTTTTTAGTTTATATGTTAATCATCTTCTTAGTTTATTTGCATTTTCAAAAAAGTTGTGTTTAACTTCTCCTAATTTTTTGTACTAACTCTTCTTTTTCCATTAACCCCAACTTGTGCTTTGGCTTTTGAGATTCTTTTGTTGCAGATTTCTTTGTAATTTTTTCTCTAGTTTCTTGTAGTCCTCTTCTAATATCTGTTGTGCTTGTATGTACAATGTATACAATATATACACATGGATGTTTCTCAATTGAATATATATAGCTATCATAGATATAGGAGAAGCTGGACGGGAGACATCAGACTTTTCAATCCATGGTCTTCTTGTTTAAGTTATAATCAGTCCTCTGATATAGGCCTGTTGTAACTATGTATCATTCATGTGATTGCAACATTGTATCATTGCAACTATGTATCATTCAAGCATTGCAACATTGTATCATTCACGTGTAAACATTAGACTTCTGTCTCTTCAGTGATCTTTTCAAGGCACGAACAAGGGACGGGAAGATAAACAACTGTCAATACAGAATGATATCCTAACCGACCTGAACTGTTGTAAAGCACACACATCCTGTTAACCTGGTATCCTAACTGACCTGAATGATTGTAAATCACGCGCATCCTGTTTAACCTGGTATCTTAACTGACCTGAACCATTATAAATCTTGTATATCCTGTTTGACATGGGCGCTGAAAAATTTCACCCCCCTTGTGAAAAAGCGTAATAAAAGAGCGTGTGCCAAGACATTCTGGGTGCGCTCATCCCGAGGAAACCTTGTCTCGTGTCGTTTCTCTCTCCCTTGCTCCCTTTCATGAGCCGCCCATCAGATGCGGGATGGCAGATACCGCATAGGCCTTCACAGTGTCCCATACATTTTATAGTGAAGTTTCCTCTTTTTAATTTTCTTTAAAAAAGAAAGCCAATTCTTTTTCCATGTTTTTTAAATTGTTAATTGATTAGCAAAGAGTTCATCTTTTTCTTTTGCTTGGTAGCTCATCTTTTTCTTTTGCTTGGTAGCCTGTAATTTATGCCTCCAGCAAAGTCATTTTTTGGCATTCTAGGAGATTTTCATCCATGGTTTTATGCAGTTCTGTAGAGATGTAGTGATCTTTTGTATATAATACAATTCCACTTTCTCTTTTGTTAGGTCTGTTTCTTTTGAATAGTTTGTATCCTTCCATCCATACATTCCAGACATGAGTTTTATCCTACCAAGTTTCAGTAATGGCAAATATATCTTATCTACCTTTATGTACTAATACCAGAAGTTCACCCTATTTGTTCCCCAAACTTTCAGCATTAGTGTATAGGCATTTGAGTCCTTTATGGGTATGTTTTTATATCTCCTACTTTAAACCTGGTATTTATATCCTTCCCATCACTCTCTACTTCATTGTTTTTCTGTTTTTCTTTCTTTTTATCCCTACCTCTTTATATGATTGGTTATCTACTAGCTTTTGCTAGGAATTAGGTTCTAAAGGTCATGAAGATTGTCCCCCCTCAATTTTAGAATAAATCCCTATTAGTTAATTTAATTAGTTTAAGGCCCATTAGTTAATTATGAACATCACAAAAAATATTTTTAAAAATTAAAATATTTCTAGTGTTCTGAAGATGAAAGTAAGGTGGACATGTGTTTTATTAGTGATTCTATTTCAGCTGATAGTTAATTTAAAAGCCCCCTGGAAACATCCCAATTCCCAAATATCAGTAAGATTGGAATCCTTTTGTTTATTGTAGTGTGAAATATTGTAAAGGTTTTAAAAGTACATATTGAGGAAAAACTACATGAAACTGATTTTGTCTCAGGTCATCAATAGTAAAAGTTTTATTGTTCAAGATATAGTTTTTTTAATATCAGGTATTGAAAAAAAAAAAAGCATTAGAACTGTTTTCTAAGGCAAATTAGATTTTTCCAGGGATACTTTAAAAGAGAGACATAATTTTATTTAAAAATATAAAAATGAAATAAGGTGATCTGCATGCATATATAATAATACCTGATTTTTTTCTTCCTTTGAAGATTACCTATTTGCCAAACTCTATTTTTCCAATGGAACTCGCTTGTTGGTCAGTTATTGGAACAGATTCCCCAAACTTGTCAAATGTGAGAAGCTTAATGTGCTAATCCATTATTATGAAAAACTACTACAAATTATTGTGATAGGCATACCTATCACAGATGCTTCTGGTGACTAATGGTGACTCATTCGGTTCTTTCCATACATATTGGTTTTATAAAGTATCAGCTTTATAAAATGTGACTATATATATATTCTGTATACCAATTTAAATCTTACATCAATCTAGTCACTCATGCATCTGATGAAGTGAGCTCCAGCTCAGGAAAAATTTTGTCTTTTCATAAAATGTGGTAGTTAAAAAAGTGTTACCAGAAATCTTCTGACTTTGTAACAACAGCATTTTTTCCTGGTTAGTGTGCTGCCCCAGCTAGTCTATGGGAATTGGATAGTTACTTAGGAATTGTGAGCTGTCCCCTTAAGGGAATGCATCATGGTAAATGTAGTTAAAAGTATCCTGGGAAATGTAGTCCATGTCACGTGACCACATTTGTAATCCTGATTGGTCACTAGTTTGACCCTCGATGGGTTGGGGGAGTTTTCCTCACTCTTTGTCTGAACTCTCTAACTCATGGCAGTTTCTTTCTATCACTATGAGATGAATTAGGAGATAACCATCTTTTATTACAAGGCAGATATACAAAGGATTGGTCATTAAAGAACTTCATCACAAACATGAGTTATGAGGATACCTGATAAACCAATAAATGTAATTTGTTATGGACGTCTTGTTGAGTTATCTATCTGCATCTGTACAGCTTCAAATCCACCTCTGTGCAGAAGGCAGAAAAGTAAAAGATGCAGTCCTAACCCATCTGTATAAAACTGGTAATTTGGATTTGTGATAAAGCAAAGTAATATTGAAGCCAGGGGTGAATATGCAATGTTAATCTAAACCTGCATTTCCCATTGTCTCTCTCTGTTACATGCTGTTTGCATGGTGGGAGGGGCTGGAGTTCCCCACATGTTACAAACAAAGATAATTTTCCAACCCACCCACCCCCCTCTTCTCTGCTCAATCTGTCTTCCTGCTATCTCAGAGACTCCATTTGCATAACAAGGAGAGTTAGAAATTCCGCAGTTCTCAAAGGATAATCAAACCTCTGTCTTAAAACCCTTTGGAAACGCAGTTGGAAAGTTTGAGAAATCTTGACTGTATTTTTAAACAGAAGTGAAAAGCTGATTCTGCTATGCTTATCTGGAAGGGAGACATAAAGGAGAGCCTTTCCAGCCAATTTGCAACTGATGAAGATACATCGTGGTTCCAGGAAGGGGCAAATTCCCCCTCCTTTTCTTATCAGCGAAAGAAGTGCGGTGTCTCAAATTACCACTCTTAACTCAAAAAGAACTAATTTGTAAAAGCAAGGGAGGGGCCAAGTGTCTCTCATCCATCCCTGTATTCATCCAATTATAAACCCTTTCCAAACACAATGTTTCAGAAATCTTGCTGGCATTTCTAGAAAGGAAAACAAACTTTGCCCTGCTCATTCCACCTGAAAAGCTTGTGCATTTTTCCAGCTCAGAGGCAATAAGAGAGCTATTTTAAAACCTTCTCTGGCCGGTTTTATTGGGGCTATAAATCAAAGCTCCAACAAGTAAGCTATGTGAACAAAGAACTATTTCCTTTTCCTCACGAAGCATAGAGTTTATCCATCTTATTTCTATGTTAGAAAAATTTAAGCATAACAAAGACACACTGCAAATAATCCTTTGAACTGCTGTACTTGTTTGATGAATTTCTCTTCCATTGTGTAAAGAATAAATACATTTGGAACCCAACCACCCCTCTCCTAAAGGGCAACATCACATCTTGGTAAAGCAGCCTACAGTCCCATCTGGTGGTCAAGGAGAAATTTACAGTGAAGTTAAAGAATTCTTACCATTTTTTTCCTTTTTTCAAGAGTGGAAGTCCCCCCCCCCTCTTTTTCTCTTCAGCCCACTGATGCATCTGGGCCTTGAGTTTTCCAATGTGTGTTTGCATTGATAATCCCTTTTTTGAAACCAGTGGGAAGTTAGCAATCATCTTACTTGATTAAATCATCACATTTTGCCTACTTTAATACCTTTACACCATACTTACCTATAAAACTGTTGTTAACTATCTAAATATTAATTTTTCATACTTATGCTTTTATGGTCATATGCACAATATAAATGAGTAAACCAAAAATTCATACACACTCTTGGCATACTCTGGCTCTGGTGGTTACCAGCTTTGAATAAAACTGTATTAATGACTTGAACAAGTTTGGCTCCTGTAATGCACTATATATTAATTTATCTATTACTATTTATATTCCATTCCTATCTCATACAATGCCTTGGATGTACTCTTTCACACTTTTATTGATGCACACTTATTATTGCTGACTGCACATAATGTTGGAAATCAGCTGGAAATCAACAATGATATTAAGTATCTGGCTGCCTTATGCTGTGTAGCAGTGATGAGATTCAAATTTTTTACTATCGGTTCTGTGGGCATGGCTTGGTGGGCATGGCAGGGGAAGGGTACTGTAATTATACTAACATTTAATCCTATGTTTATTGATGAAATAATTTTCCCTATTCAGCTTTGTTTGGAAGGAATAAAGTTAATCTCTATTCCTGAAAAGAAGCAGGGTTGAGAAATCTGGCTAGTTCCTGGGTCTATTTGTTCTGGTAATTGGTTTAACAAGCAACAGCTACTGTTCTGATTTAATTATTTGTATTGTGTTTGAATTTTTTCCTGCCTTATGGTTTCTTTTTTTTATCTGGGGAGGGGATCTTCCTTCACTGCTTTAATGGTATCTGCCCTGTCCTTTTGGGGTGTAATTCCAAGAAGCAGGATGCAAGCTTGGCACTGATTTTTTTACTGCCTTTCTGGGGACATGTGATCTTTCCTTAAATCTGGATGATTTCCTTTGGATATCTTGTGAGGTGACTGAAACTAGCTGGTGTCTTTAAGTGGTGCAAATGGATCTAAGGATTGCTTCTCCGGGATGTGCTCTTTCTGGAGAGCTTAAATGACCTCTCTGCTAAAGGGTTTCACTTTATGAGCAAGAGTTGGCTGCTGATAGTTATCATTGCATTTGAATTATTTTAATTCCTCAAAGTGCTCTGGCACCCTATCTGATTTGTAACTTTGGTTTGCGGGTATTTTTAATCTAATGATTGGTATTTAGGGTAGCTTTTTGCAAGCAAAGAAGCTTCTTGTATTTTTGTACAGGTAATCCTTGACTTACAACAGTTCATTTAGTGACCGTTCAAAGTTACAATGGCACTGAAAAAATGACCATTTTTCATACTTATGACTGTTTCAGTATTCCCACAGTCATGAGAGGCCAGGCGAGGAGAAGCACCTCTCAATGTGAGTGATGTCGAGTTGACCATGCCTATCCAAATCACATGACCACCAAGCCACAGCCACTAACGAAGCCATGCCCACAGAACCAGTTGTTTAAAAAAATAGAATCCCACCCCTGCTTCTACCTATTGCTTTTAGTCCTGCCCTCAAGTGCTTTGGAGAAGAAGTGGGCCGCTTCTCTGTAACAGCTGCTCAAGTACTTGTGTCACTCCTTATTCTTCTGTTCATTAAGCTAAACATATCTAGTTTTTTTAACCATTCATCAGATGGTTTAGCCTCGAGATCCCTTGCCACTTTTTCCAGGATCTCAGCATCTTTTTTTGTATTGCAGTGAGTAAATCTGGACACAGCATTCCAAGTGTGGTCTCACTAGTGCAGTATTAATTATCATTTCTCATGATCTTGATGCTATCCACATTAATGCAGTGTAGGATTGCATTGTTTTTTTTTTTGCATCTGCAGCACACTGCTGTCTCTTACTTAACTGTTGGTCCACTAGAACATAAAGATCCCTCTCACAGTTTCTACTTTTGATCAGGTACAGAGTGCTTCTCTACTGGAGACAAATTCTATGTGTGCCTAGTCAAACTTGGCCAAATCTATTCTATTCTATTCTATTCTATTCTGTTCTGTTCTGTTCTGTCCTGTCCTATCCTATCCTATCCTATCCTATCCTATCCTATCCTATCCTATCCTATCCTACTCTACTCTACTCTAACTCTACTCTACTCTCTTTGCTGTTTTCCAAAGCCCTTTTGCTCTCCTCCCTTTATTTTTGAAAACAAGTGCATAGAATAGAATAGAGAATAGAATTCCCCAGCAAACAATTCAGATCAGCAATTTTCCAGTACCATCAAAGAACATTATTCTCTTTGCGGTGAGCCAGGTGGAAGATATCTTCATTTCATTCTAGAGAAAGGCTCAAAAAAAGGAAAATCTGCTCAAGTTATTGCAGATAATCTGGTATATTTCATGAAGAAGAAAGGCATTGACAAAAGCTTGAAGGCCACTGGAGGAGATTCTACAAATGTTAATACTAGCTGTGAAGGTGATACCTCCACAGGATAGATGTCAAGGCAAGAAATCCACTCTGCTGGAGCTGATTGACTGGTCTGAAGGTGTATATGAGCCACCTTTGACATAAAAACTGACTACAGCAGAAACAAAGAAGTTCATTGACGAACCAATGCAACTTCCTCAGTGGCTCTGTCATGCCCAATCAATAGAGAGATGTGTGAAATAGGTCACAGAAGCAGCAAGCAGAGTGTATATATGTGAGAAACATGAGAGTTACATTAGAGGCCAAGAAGCAAGTTGGCAGCTGATGTCGAAGAATGAATCGAAACAAGACTTGATGAAACTTGTTTAAACATTTTTGTAACTCAGATAATTGCTTTCTGATGTAAATTTATGATTGTATGGATTATTTTTTACTGAGCTAGATAAGATTCATGCAGAAAAAACATTAATTTTTGTAGCACAAGGTGTAATTATGAGAAGATAAAGTTATTAGCATTTTGGGGGTATATAACCAGAGGTGCATTTACTATACCAAGCTAAAAATTGTGCAATTGCAAAAATAGCAGCAGATTTGAATTCTTGGTATAAAAAAACATTTTTAAAACCCCTCATTGGAAAAAAAATGCAAAAAATGAATTTTCACCCCATTAGATGACACGCCCTAGTAAGACAAGTTATTTTTTTTCCAAGTCCAGTTAAATCACTGTGCTCTAAGGAAAATATTCTCAAAAATGAAAGGTACATAGCAGAGCTAAGTGGTGTTTGTGGAATTAAAAAAAAATTCTTGTGTAAAAAAGTTACATTATGGTTTTGATGGTCCTTTTGTTTCAGGGATTTTGAAGGTCCTTCTTTAAGATGAGGCTAAGTGACAGAGCTCTTATGTCTATTTTAGCAGAAACCTGGGAATTGTGATCTATTAAGATTAATCAAATTTACAAATTCTTTCAGTGGGACACAAAAATGTGTCCTATAATTTATGGTTTTTCCTGCCATATTCCAGAAGAATCCAACCAAAACTAATGTTAAGTCCAAGACCGATCTTACTTTCCCTAAGATGTTAAACTTAGTTGCCATTTAACTAACTTTTTACCAAATGTAAGACAGAAAAATTCTAGGCAGCAGCAATATAAATCCAACAAATAAATAAACTTAAGAGCGTTCTTAACATTTTCAGCTGAATTTTCCCAAGTTTTTTGTAATTTGAAATCTTCATTCATATCCAAACATAATGTGTGCATCCAAACATAAAAACAATGTATCAAAAATCTCCCTTTCTGTTTGAATAGAATACTCCACAAAACAAATGTTGCAAAATATTAAACATTGTCAGATCAGGGCTCTTCCAAATTTGGGAATAGTTATTTGGCCTTGTTATTTGTTATTTAGCTGGCTTGAAAAAAGTTTGATGACTGCCCAAGAACATATCTTATGGGTACAGAAACCATGTCTGATTAAGCTTCAAATCCATGTAAAAATGCCTCTGCAAATTCATAAACTACCAACAGTATTGTGTTATGTGAAAAACATGGCTCTTCAATTCCTCATACAGCATCTTAACTCAAGTTGAAATAAACTCATCATATTAAAATTAAGTAGCAAGCCCATTGCAGCTGTGTGTGTGTGTGTGTGTAATATTAATAAGAGAAGATATATGTCCAAACATAAGTTTCAAACATGGCAGAAAACCTCATCAATCACATATATTTAATTTACAGAAATAATGTGAATAATTCTTTTAGTTGAAACCATATAATGGACTAAATCTCACAAGCACTTTGAAAGAAAAAATCATAGATAATGAAAGATTTGGTGTCATGAAAAATACAGTTGAAATGTATGGTTTTTTAAAAAGGAAGGAATGAAGGAACTGAAAACTAAGACTCAATGATTGCTTGGCAAAAAGTGAAATGGTTGGGATTGGAATGAAGAATAAATCAAGTTACAGACACGGTGAAGTAGAGAATTATGGAAATAACTGTAGTTAAAACACTACTACACAAATGAAAAATAGTAAAATCTGAAAAAGGTGGGATGGAAACTGCAAGGGATACAGGATAGAAGACAAATTGATATGTATTGTTCTAATATGGAAACTGTCTAGAATATTTAATTATATTCTCCATTATGATTAAGTGTTAAAGATTTTTCTTGAGGGGGAAAATGGGGAGTAGGAAACAGCTTTACTTAAAAAAAAGCATTTCCTTTAAATAATTTTATCAACTAATTGCTAATATCAAAGTTATGCATTCTAGCGCAATCAGTTTAAACCAGGGGTGTCCAACCTTGGCAACTTTAAGACTTGTGGACTTCAACTCCCTGGGAGTTGAAGTCCACAAGTCTTAAAGTTGCCAAGGTTGGACACCCCTAATTTAAACTGAAGTAGATGTGAAACACCTATTTGTGGTATCCAGTTGTTGGTAGCCATGAGGTCTAAAGAAAGAGACTGTCCAAGTGAATGATTTAATTTCCATTTTTTTCTCCCTATGGCTCAGGTGACACCCATGACATTACTAAGCAGAAAATGTGGTGCAGAGAACTCTGGAACAATAATAGCCATGGAGCCATGGAAAAAAAGCATCTGCTTTACAGCAAAGTCAAATTTACTGGCCTCTCTGCCTCAGGACAGTCTTTTTGGATTAGTAACAGTTTTCCAAAGTTTAAAGCAGAAATTTACCTTGGCAATTGAAGTACAATTATAAAAAGCAACTGCTTTTTGTGCATAAAATCTATACCCCTGTAGCCTGCAAGCAAAGCAGACAGCAAAGAAATATATTATTGAAGAACAGGAGTACCACATAAAATAATAGTGAGTGCTAACAATCAATTCAGAACTTTACATAGGGTTTTTATTTATTTTTTTCACTTCTTAACTTGTTCATTGTGGATAAACATATACATGGGGATTTAGATATCATTAGATGCTAAAATAGATCTGCAATAGCAATTAGTATTAAGGAAAAATCATAAATATATATTTAAATGCAACACAATAACGATGTGTTTGTTGTTATACAGGTTAATAGTCAGTGTAAATTATAAACATTCGTCAAGTCAAAACTGCTTATTGAAACAGGAAAGAGAAGTTTGATTCAGATCATCTTTGGAATGTGAACAGCACCTTGAGCTAAAAAGTGATTGTCAAAAGTTGTACAGTTAATATCTGCAAGTAAACACAGACACAAAAATCATTGCCCCAAACATGTAACAGATTTAAAAAATGGTATTGCAAATAGCTAACATAGAAATGGTTATTACATATCTGACTATTGCTTAAGTAAAAATATGTTTACAAAAGGAAGTAAAATACATTGATCTCTATTCTTTGGGCTACAAACCAGAGACAGTGCAGACCACAATATTTCCATTATATTTTCAACAATTGACACTCTGTCTGGCAAGTGACATTGAGGACAAGGAGTATTTTAAATAACAATTACAATATTAATAATGATGACTCAATAGATGGATAAAAAAGCCAAATCCAATCTAAACATTTGGCTGACATGAAACTAACCATAATAAATAATAGGCATTTTATAATGATTTTATTATTATAATTTTTTATATGTTGACAGTAACAGTTCAGTCTTATTTGCATCCAGGTATAGAAATATATGAAGTTTGTACAATCATTTAAATTTGCACTCATGCCATTTAATTATTGATAATTGTGAATCAGACATTTCAAACCTGAGACAAATCAAGGCACAACTAGATATCAAAGAGTCTGGTTCCATCAAATTGAATAAGGTCAGCTGAAATTTAAAGTAACATTTCTTTTTCAAACAAAAAGATGCAATAACATAGCTAGTTTAATAAATGCTACATGGAGCAATCTAAGAATCTGAACCTTTGTAAGGCTTTCTCATTTCTTTTTTCTCTACTCAAAAAAAGAGTTTAGTTTTCTAGGGTTAGTTTCTAGAATTTTGCCTAATTCACAATGTATTTAAAGGTATTTCCTTTTCCTGTTTTTCCATCCTATAGAATCTGTGCATTAATCTAAATCAGAAGTTAGTAAGGTGTGCTCCATCAGAAATTATTGAACCCCAATTAAAAGCCTTAGCAATTTGTCCAATTTTATGGAGCAATGGACGTTTCAGTCCGACAATTTCTGAAGGGCTATAATTTAGATGTTTTTAGGCAGATCTCAAATGAATTAATAACCATTGTTTTGACTACCTGCAAAAAATAGCACAATTGTGTCTCAAGAGAGAAAAACTTAGACGACTGGTCCAGTTGTTTCTCAGCCAGTTGTCAACACAAAAGTTATCCGACAAAACCTACACCCTAAACTTAGTGCCACTGTAAAAAATCATCTTTGGCCCATGATGGTGAACCTATGATATGCGTGTCACAAGTGACACATAGAGCCATTTGAGCTGGCACATGAGCTGCAGACAAACTTACCTCACTGTGAATGTGTGCACCTCCCAGCTGATTTTTGGCCAGTTTGAGACCTTTTTTGGCCTCCCAGAGGCTTGAGGAAGGCCTTTGGCAGCCTTTGCAGGCTGAAAAATAGGCCTGTTTCATCACTTCCTGTAATACCGGAAGTGACAAAATGGGTCTATTTTTCAGCCTGCAAGGACTGCCAAAGGCCTTCCTCAAGCCTCTGGGAGGCCAAAAAAGACCTCAAACTGGCCAAAAATCAGCTGGGAGGTGCAGTGCAGATAAGAGGGAGGCAGGGAGGAAAGGGGGGATTGCACTCACATGCACAGGACAGCATGAGGGGCACCCATTGCCTTCTGGGTGCTGGCATGCGAGTGAGTGCATGTAAGCGTGTACCCAATTTTTGGCACAGGAGCCCAAAATGGTTAGCCACCACTGTCTTAGGCATTGTATAGTTAACTCTTCAATATATTCAAACATCATAATTGAAAAATAACTTTTTTTTAGATAAAATGATCAGCCATATTGTACTAAAATAATTGATTTAACTCTGCAATTTGAGTTGATTTGATTCTTTTACTCAAGTTTAATTCAAATTGTTGATTGCATTCAAGAAAAGAATACCCAATTTTATTTGACATATCAAATTGTTTCAGTGATTCCAGAGGTTCAATCTGAAGGGGTAATTTTCTCAAAATGCCTTTAAAGTGAACCATCAACTTGAAAATTCCAGCAGCTTTACTGATTTGCAATCAGTCCTGCTCTGATCTTTATCTTCAATACATGGGTAAGGATTTTCTGGAGATGGAACATTGTGCACAAACTTTAATAGACTTGTCTCTTCTTTCCTAACAGTTGAAAGATGGTTGTTCATCAAAGGGAATGTGTAGCTTCTATGAATTTATTTCTGACTTTATTTTCACTACAAGCCAATTTATCAATGAATAGCTAATCAGCATGGTGTCATCTTATAAATCAGAGCTTTGCCATCATTTTTCAGTGTAATGCTTGAATTGAGCAGGTATGTTGATCATATGCATTGCAAGGGACATAGGAATCAAATTAAATGAATAGCTGCAGACTATGTTTAGAAAATAATTAGTTTGATTGGGTCTGAAAGATCACATAGATTCTGGAGATAGAAAAAGATTTAGCACAAGGGAGCTAAAATACTGCTGATATAACTAATCAATCCATTGTTTACCTGAAGCTTGGCCAATGCCAGAGATTTGCAAGTTCAGGCAACTACCATCAAACCATGCTCCTGAAATTCTGGCTTTATCTGTTCTTTACTGAACTTATTCTACTCAAACTACATGCAGGTTGTAGATTTGGATAGAACAATAATATAATGGCTATTAGTGAGCACAATCAATATTGTGATAAATGTTATAAATTGCAACTTAACTGTGACTTCTGTTGAAGCCTACCAGTCTGGTAATATGATGCCTGATAACATCAAAATATCTTGTGGTACTTTCAACACAAACCATTTTATTATTGATAAATTCAAGCAGATTGAATAAAGGAGCAATTAAGCTTAACTGTGTGCCTGATCTTTTCTCTGTGGAAGGTGTATAGATTCACCAAAGCACTGAATGGTACCAAATATCTTTCTTTACACCATGTTTTAATTTTCTTCACTCTATTATCACTTATCTGACATACAGAAATGATGGTGAAATTCAGTTTGCTCTCTGTATTTGGCTCCCATTTTCTATATCCAGGAAATAAAAATTCAATAATAATAAAATAAAATAATAAAATAAAATGTTGAAGGTACCGAAGATATTTTGATGTTATCAGGCATCATATTGCCAGACTGGTAGGCCTCAACAGAAGAAACAGATAACATGCAAGTTATAACATTTATCACAATATTGATTATACTCACTAATAGCCATTATATTATTGTTCAATCCAAATCTACAACTTTCATGTAGTTTGAGTAGAATAAGCTCAGATCTTCCCTCATAGGGAAAATGGGATGTCATATTGTGGAGCAGCATGAAGACTACCATAAATGAAAAGGCTTAAGGAGAACTGGTTTAAATGTTTTACCTTTAAATGGTTATTAGCTTTTAGATTCCAAACATAGGGTTTTTTTTTTCTATATGCATTCTCCATTACAATGAACATCCAAGCAACAAAATGGCACTTGTTTCATAACAGGCTTTCTTCTATGGCTATTTAATACTTCAGGTGCATATTCAGCTCAAACATATATAGAAACCAACAAAAACCTAAAATATATTTTGTTCAGAAATTATCATTGCAACACACTTTACAGTCACTTATACTCTTACAGAATTTAAAATATATGTGGTGATATTTCATCCTGCACTGAGCCAGAACTTAAAAGCAATGTTCTAAAATATTGCAAAGTTCACTTTTAATAAACAGCTAATTGAAGTAAGATTGGAAGTAAATGGAAGAAATAATCAAGTATTCTACAGAAAAACACCATTGTTTTTTTACAAATACATTTTATCCAACACGCACACACAGACACAGATACACACACAAACATTTTCAGCTGACATGAATAATGAAAACTAATAAACTAATAATGAAAACTAATGAAAGGAGGCTTACAAAGAATTAGGCAACATCATTCTTTTGGGGGAGGAGGCTTAACATTTGTTCAGCTATTTATATAATTTCAATTATATCATGTACTTCAATGTTTAATGCCTTTATTACTTCCATATTCCAGCAAAACAACACCGAATGTTGGGCATGACCAGGAGGATAGATGTGTTAGAAGTAAATTTTGTTTGTTATGCCTATAACATAACTTTTGGATTCACAGCCAATATAACTAATTTTAGGGTGACTAATAATAAAAATATTAGGAAATGCATATGCCATTTGCCCACTATGCTCATATGTAGTCAGATTCCTTAGGTTTGTCTAGAATTAGAGGATATTTTACCAGGAAGATAACTATAAAATATATATAATGAAAATATATTTTTAGTATCAACTATATTACATATAAATAAGCTACTATTGTATGTGCCTACTAATACCTATGGCTGTCCACACCCACTAGATGGTGATGTGGATAGAAAAACATGCAACTGTCATAATTTTCAGATAATTTCATAAATTACTAACCAGACAAACTTCCTGAAAATAATTCTAGACAGAACCAAAGACACACTTTTCTGCAGTATCCTATAGGTAGCATGGCAAGCTGAAATAAGAGTATTGATAACTATGCTGCTTAGAAAGATAAATCAATGAACATGAGTATATTTACCGATAAACATTGTTTATGGTTTACTGTTTGTTGTAGATGTATTTATTCTGAGGAAGTAATGCTGTACATTGGACATACCAGTAGGCAAATATGACAGGTACACAAAGCTGATTTTCAACAAATTATTAGTGCATTTATTATGAAGATGAGTATATGTTTTCTACTGAGAAAAGAACAGGAATACTTAGTTTTCCATTTTGTGGACCTAGATATGTTCCTTTTGTTGTTTTGTCTCAGGAAGTAAAT
Organism: Hydrophis major; assembly: GCA_033807585.1. Lineage (NCBI taxonomy): Eukaryota > Metazoa > Chordata > Lepidosauria > Squamata > Elapidae > Hydrophis > Hydrophis major. The sequence goes on along the minus strand of CM066331.1, from coordinate 157,889,317 downwards.
GCCTTTACTTGATCCTGGCCATAATTGCAAAGGAAGTTACAGTTCTGCAGTGTATCAATTATCATTAATTAAAAGCCAAGATAAGATGAATTGAATAGTCTGGGCCATGAATTTACATACTATGACTTACAGATAACAATCCATAAGGCTTTCAGTCTCATTTCTTCCATGTTTATAATATACAAGAGGCTGCAAAATGGAGTAAATAAAAACCTACTTTATTTAAATTTAACTAAAAATAATCACTTTGCTAGAGGTGGATGGCTTTCTAACTCAACTCCTAAACTGCTTTCTTTACCACAAGCCTAGGAGTTCCAAAATCTAAGTTTATCATAGGATGTAAGATAATTATATAGGCAAACAGATGCGTCAAAGACTGCATTTGTTCATGAAGCTCATATTTTGTAGTTCCTGAAACACTCCTTATCTCAATTATCGAAATTCAATAGCAAGATTTTCTACTCTTTCTAAAATCTATCTCAATCAGTCAATGCTAGGTATACATACATCATACATATATACATACATATATACATGCATGCATGCATACATACATACATACCTGTTCCAGAATACCACGTGTTTGGCTAATTAATTTTATTTGCTCTTTTACTTGTAAATTGAACTTCCAGTATTTTAAATGCCAAAGGTCTTGAAATGGCGATAGTTCATGGCACATACTTTCAATTTTAATTATAAGCTAAGAAGAAAAATGTCAGAATAGCAAATGATACAAAGTAAGACACTAAGGCAAAGAAGGAAGGGAGGGAAAACATGACTGGGATTAATATGCCACCATGGCTTGCTGTTGTTAAAAAAAAAAAAACCAAATACCTAGGGATGTTTCTATTTCTAATCTGCTTCAAAATCTGCCAAATAACCACAGATTCTTGATATAAAAAAATAATTTTGAAATGTGCAAACATTCTGCCTCACTATTAGCAGGTTGCCCATATGCTATATAAACCAGGCATATATACTTTATGAATCCAAGCTCTTAATTTTCATTTTGAACACATTTATGACAAAACGTCCAACTGTGAGCAGTTTGTATCTTTTCTTCCACTCTTAGGTAATCAACAAATGTATTTTGCTACATTTGTTAAGTCTTGTCTTTCCTTAAGGACTTCATATTTATCCAAGCTCGTCACCAATTACATGTAGAGAAAGCATCACATCCCTCACAAGAAATAAAGCATTTTTACCTCTGACCAGAATGTGCTTCCTGACCTCTCCTAGAAAGGCCCATATACTAGCATGTTGTTCCATGCAAAAATGGGCAACTGTGGCCACATGTAAATCCCCCTCCCCATGTAATGGCCCTGAAAACCTCTTGCAAGGGACAGGTTTGAAATGATTTACAACTGTTTTTGTTTTGTGGAAGTTTGTGGAAGAAGTTGATATGGGTCAGATGGGAGACTTATACCTTCAGAGATTTCTAGGCCTAATAAAAAAGACTGCCTATTTTTAAGTTATCTTCATGTAAACAGAGATTTTCACATCATTTTTAACTTAAAAGTCTAACTACAGAACTATCTATTCTAATCACATGGAAATTACATACAATTTTAAGATTTCCTTCTTTAAAGTATTCATCTACATGCAATCTAGGTAGATGAAATGACACAGGGGCCAAGGATGTCACCACTCCTCAGTAATTTCATACACTTATATATGGGCAACATTGTATATCCTGTATACCATATGCACTTAACAATGGACAATTTCTTCGTATTGCATGAAAAATATATAATTTCCATGATGTACAAATAATATACATACATGTGTAAAAGCCTCCTAAGTCTTTGAGTGTGGCCCACAGAAATCTTCAAAAGTTGGAAATAAATTGCACTTTTTTTAACAGGAGGAAAATATTAAATGCATGCATTCCCACATACATTTAATTAATTCTAATTAGGTTGAAATTTAATGTAATCAAATTTAAATTTCTCCCACCCACCCACCCACACCCCTTCTACTTCTTCATCCTGGCTCCAGCTGCTGACACATAAACATAGCTCTCATTATTCCTCACTATTGCATACCCTTCATAGAACTCTTACACAAGCTCTACAGCAGTATGAGCCCTACTCAGGCATACAAATGAAAACAAGAAATTTCATCTAATTATCTTGACATATCCTGCTCTTGACCATTGGGCATGAGCAAGGAAGCCTGAAAATGCTTCTCAGGCATTTCCTTGAACATAAGTAATATTCAATATTCAAGCAGAAGTAATAATCTTCTGCTATCAAGGACCTTGAAAAACAAAATTGTGGATGATAAAATATGTTCTACTTATCCTGAAGTGAATAGAAATAGAATATCCTTTCAGGCTTGCTGCTAAATCCAACAAGATTTGTGGAGGATGGAATTTGGGTGCTATACACATTAAGAAGCTGAACTAAAGGCAACTATGGTGAAGCTATGATTTAACACCTGAGTTGCTTTTAGAGAATCTTATTGAATTATATGAGATAAAACAAAGTGGTCTGACTTTAATTCCTAAACAGAGATCAAGTTAACATCTCATTGCAAATGCAGTTTTAGTGGAGATAACTGTCCAAATTAATTGTATATAGTTAAGTAGAATGGAAGCAGGAATTACACCATAGGAGAAAACATATTTTCCAAATTCATATTACATTAGTGATCTGGGATAATAAAATGAATACTTTTTTATGAACCAGAAATTATTTTCTGCTTGCTCTGTTTTTGGTCTGGTTAGGAACCTAAAATTAAAAGTTTAAAAAGCAGGGGTGTGGAGACTGTCCTTTGCTTTATTGTGTTTGAATTAATCAGCTTGCATTGCAGATGTCAACTATTAAACAGCAGCATATCTTGTGGTTCATTTAGGGATGATTTATTATGGCTCTGTGTGTGTGTGTGTGTATGCATGTGTGTGTGCGTGTATGTGTGCACTGCACATGTGCATGCATTCCTTCAGTCAATGTTGACTTCTGGCAACTGCACTTTTCTTGGCAAGATTTTAAAGGAGGTTTGGCATTGCCTAGTTCCTAGGGCTGGGGGGGAGGGTGTTGACCCAAAGTCACCCTACTAGCTTTATGCCTAAGGTGAGACAAGAGTGAACAATCTCCCTGTTTCTAGCCTGATGCCTTAACCACTACAGCAAACTTGGTCTTTACAGCTAGGATTGATTATAAATAGCTGAGTTATAAGACTGCTTTCTGAGCAAAGTATAGTCTTTTTAAATCTTATGTTTCATAAGGGAAAAACATAAGATAATCAACAGTGGACTGCATGTGCATTTCACCATTTAAATGCAAAATTGGTTATCTTGCTTTACATCATGATTGTAAGATGATGAAACTCAATGTCAATTTAGACTATGCAGATTTTTGAAAAAGCTTTGTTTAGATGAAGAACTTGAGTGAAGTGCCACTTGAATGTAGCTTTATTCTTGTAACTGTAGTTCAGCACAATTACAAGAAATGCACAGAAGCCATTGCTTGAGATGCATATTGGCCAACTGAGAAAGACCAGCTCCATTTCAACTGTTTGTTTGAGGTAAGAATCATTCATGGTCCATGATCATGGGATCCACAATCCCCTACTATCTCTTGGTGCCTTGTGAAAAAGGAAATACATTTTAAAGGGAGGAGGTCTGCCTACTGATGTTCAGATCTGAGGAATTGATTAGATCTAGGTATTGGTTAACTAATTTTAATTTTCAGATAGGAGATCTTTGGGGTCTTTATATCAAAATTCAGTCTAGGCAGGGCCACTGATACAGATAGGTTAGTCTGGAACCGGATGTCACTAATTAGAACAATTATTTATTCTTCAGATAATCATGCACAAAGGAAGGAAAGAAAAAATAAAGCTTCTATTGCTTTTTGATCCATAGATTCAGATTTATTTATTTATTTATGCTGCTAAAGGTGGAAAAAAATTGTAAAGATGGTGAGTTGGAAATCCACATATCTGATACAGTCTCCCTCCTAATTATTTTTCTGATCCCTGTTATCCCTGTGAACATTTCACACTGTATGGTATGCAAGAGGAAAGCTCTGAATCCATGCTGAGAGTAACATTATTAACAGGAAGCATGTGTGTGCGGCAATGATTCACACCGACATCTTGAAAAAAATAGTGATCACCAAGGACAGAGTATTTAATAAGGTATGGGAGCTTGTTTCAATAAGTGTGAATATAAACAAAGTGAAGTGATTATCACAAGGCAATACATTGTTCAAAAGTTATACCCTGATGCTAAAATTTGTGCCAGCATATCTAGCTACATTATATAATAATGAGACAATGCATCCTAAGTATTATTTCAGATATTATTTAATACCTGGTTGTATATATTTAAATGTTTTTACAGTGGAGAGAAAAAAAAACCATTCATCTGCTAAAATGAAAACTTTATTGCATTTAGCAATAAAACTTACCATTGTCTTTAAAAGCCACAAAGTAAAAGTTTGATCAGAGATAACAGACCCAGTTGGATCTACCAAAAATGCATTATAAAAACAGTGGTGATACATTTTTGTGCGCTTTTTACTCAGGTAGTATTAAGAGTTATTCCATTTTTACTTTCATATTTGAATTCCTCACTTTAAATTGTTTCTTTCTAGTGGACAATAAAAAAGCAACAAATCAAACAACCCCACGCAAAATAATATTGTGAAAAGATCAGTATACATGGGTCAATACAGTCATTTTTTTCCCCCTTTACTATAGTAGTACTTTTTGGGTGAGGCATTGTTGGAGCAAGAATGTTTGTTACAGGAAGACCCTACTGTCATGGCACTACTCTATTTGGGATTTATGTTTAAGCAACTCATATCAAATTCTGCAGGAGCCCTAGAATCCATGACACCAAAATAAAATATCATGCCAAATCCTGCTCCAATCCCTTATGTAGAGCAGAATAAATTGAAATACTCCAGCATAATTCTCCTTTCTCATATCACACTACAGATTGTTCCCTTGTTGCAATTATTGTGTACTCCTGGACAGGTACAGGTTGCTTGAAGGCAAGATACAGAAAAGTTTAGACTAGCTGTGAATAGCTAGACTTTTAACAGAAATCAGTTGTTACCAGAGCAGTGGAAGAGGAAAATGTTTAATGCAGTTCTGGGAAGACTCTTTCTGTACCCTCTTTTTAGAAGGAACAGAACAGTGATTTAATTTGCTGTTCTTTATAATACACGTGGTTTTGTAAATGCCTATTGCCATTTGGTATAGTAATTGATTATAATAGCTACAAAACATCTCGCATGTACTTTGAACCTTAGAAATATGTATATTTATGTTAAATATTTGTTTCTTTTTCTGAAGGACTGTCTTGCATTTTGCTGGATCTGTTGAGAACTTCTTCACTCTCTTTGTGGGTCAAAGGCTCAACTTCCTTGGAATCAGCATTCTTTAAGGCATTCTGTCTTTCATCTTCTAATTTCTTCTCTTTTGCCAAAAGTCTATAATTGATTGCATTTCCAATGAACAGCCAAATACTTGAAACAACAACAATTATACCACAGACAAAATACATATATTTGTAGTCTTTGGTTATGTCCACAAGCAAACCTGAAAGATTTAAAAAAAAAAACAGAAAGAAAATAATTTCAGATAACATAGAAGATAAGTTTACCTTCTTAACAATTGGAAAGAAGGGGTAAACAGTATGTGCTGAACAGAAAATATTTTTGATGTTTCAAACATACACATTTTTCCTTCAAAAATATCTGTTTTTAATATGCATATATCCATGTATAGTGAAACATAGGGCTGAGAAGAGGATCCATGTGTTGCAAGCATGCCTTTATGTTTGAAAGTAGTTGCTCCCTAAAAAGGTTTTCAAAGTAAAAAATGTCATAATAAGAACTGCTATAATCTGCACTGTTTTCAAGTAAACCTAACTACAGTACTCAATAGTGAACATATATACAATTTTCACACACAGAACACAATACATTTAAATACATATGAGTAATGTTTTAGAAAATTAGGTTGATTTATCAATAAATGATGTTCATCTTGAACAGAAAGGTTAGATTTATGTGTGAGGGATTAAGAGAGAGAGAGAGAGAGAGAGAGAGAGAGAGAGAGAGAGAGGGAAGGAAGGAAGGAAGGAAGGAAGGAAGGAAGGAAGGAAGGAAGGAAGGAAGGAAGGAAGGAAGGAGTCAAAGTTCCCCTTTAAAAAGATTAGTTATGCTCAATCCATCTGAGTGGATGACTGAATAAAAAGGAGTAGGAAGAGAAACTTATGTTCTGCCCCATGGCTTTCCTTTGAATGCCATAGGAACAGAGAGAAGATAATGTGGTGGATGGCATTCTGCCATCCCTGATGAGTATTTCCCCAACTGGTTATTGTGTGGGAAGTTGCCACTGCCATTCTGTTGAGGCCTGTGTATTCAAAACTGCTATAAGACTTCAAATATAACTCAGCATTATGATGGCTCAGTGTTACAGAATCACTAAAAGCCAACTTAGTTATAAATATATATTTCTTTATTCAACTTCTATCTGCCACAATCAGAATGGAATAGAAAGTCAAAGCAGAGCATAGGCACATAGGAAGATGCCTTATTTTTAGGGTTTTTTTAAATTTGTATAATATTACCTACAGAGCCAGCAGCAGGTCTCCACAATTATAAGCAAGAGCTTTTGCAGTTTTGTCTAAATATCAAAGACTGAACAAAAGACTTCTCCATACATAGTATATTCTCCACTTCTGTTATATGACAGAAGAATTTGGGAACTTCTAGTAAAACATTTGGTGTATAACAGAGAAGTCTAAGAAAGCACGTTTACTTAAAAATCCAGTAACTCAGTCAGCCCAATTAAATGGATCTGAAACAGCAGCTTTGACATGTCTGAGGGACTATGCCTTGTTAAATGTACACATTGTAGATCAAGTCCACTAGGTGGTATACTGAGAAGTTGTGTAGTGAAATTCTACTGAAAGGAGACTCTCCCCAACACTATGTTAATTAATTAGAAATGCTTTTTTAGATGCAAAAATGGTTAGTCTTTACTTTAGGTAAGTATTATATTATTAAAAAGGAAATACAGACAAGGTAGATTAAACTTTTAATTTCTGTCCCTTGCATCAGCGATAAAAATTGTATCTTCTAAGTACATGATAGATTGATTCTGTCTGAATACCATTGACAATAATCTTACACATGCCATATATAGTATATAATAATGGTAAAAATAACTGAAGGGGAATCCAAGATACTTCAGATCAAAATAATGAAGAATAGTAACACCTAAAAAGTAAATTTCATAAATCTAATCTAGTGTTTTAAAAAGTAATAGGATTTGAAGGGCATCCAAAGAGCTCAAATTCATGCTTTGCCCAATGAGTACATCTGTGCACTCACTGTAAATATGTGAATTAAAAGAAAACTGCACTCAAGATTCTAGGCACATTGTGCACTTGCTCAGATTTTTGGACGGCATTGATATAAAAATGTACTTGCAAACAGGATAAAAAAACAAACTAGGCTATGTGGGGTGAACTTTTGGGTGCAACCCCGCCTCCTGCTTATATAAAGATTTAAATATGAACATTTATTTTTAAAAACACTATTTTTCATATGAACTCTGATGAGCATGCCATCAATTTTATATGAATAATGCTAAACACAGTCTGACAACTCTCTTCTTACCTGTTGGTACTATCTGTTCATTTGAATTTGTGTAAATAAATAATAAATAGTAAATCATATATGCTTAATAGTGTTCTTAAAATGTCTTATCAACACTCATGCAAAGCCTAGGAACAAAAAAACATAGTCAGAAATCTTAATTCTAGAAAGATAGATGGATAGAGATGTTACACCCCACAGGGGAGAACTATGTTCATTGAGTTATTTGCAGACAAGTCAAAAAATAATTCTTGCTAATAATAGTAGTAATAATAATGATAAGTGAAGAAGATACAGATGGCTAGAGAGGAAAGAACCTTTTTTAATGAGAAAGAGCAATCAACTGAAAGGTAGGCTCTATTGGAAGAACAGTACAGTAAATATATTGGACACCCTAAAATATAGTAACATTTTATACTGACAGAAGAAAAATGAGTAGATGAAGAAACATATGGCTAGAGACTGAGTCCAGGAAGCAGTATGACTGGAAATAAATGGAATGGGGAAAGTAATTGCATAACTTCACACAAAGTACCAGATCAATGTTTTGGGTACACATTCTTGTTATACAAATAGTTTAAGATGTCAATTGTATCATCATCATCTTCATCATCTCTATACTTACCTCCCATAGGTGGGCCTAAAAGGACAGGGCAGCACTCCACAATTGTAACGAGTCCTACTGCACTGGAGAATCTTGGTGCACCAACAAGATCCGTCAATGTCTCAAAAAGGACACTGCTAACCATTCCAAATGCAAATCCAAAAAGTACAGCATACACAACCAGACCTGTATAGGTTTCAGCTAATGGACACAGGATGTGGCAGACCCCATTGTACAAAACAGCAAAACTAAAGAAGTACTGGATTCTGGGCCGGATGTATTTGGAGTTTGCAATTAAGCCAATTGATGGCCTGGCAAACATATCTACAAAAGCTAGGATAGAGAGTAAAAAAGCTGCTGAATATTCATCAATTCCTTTATGCTTGGCATAAGGAGCTAAAAACACAATGGGGGAAAAGAAGCCAAGAAACATGATAACATTTCCAGACAAATAAATCAAAAAGCCCCTGTGTTTGAAGAGGCTTAAATCTAAATATTTGTTGATGGTTTGCCAGACTGATTTCTTGTCATTCTTGTGCAAAGTGGAATCTTCAGTTGCTTTTTCCACATCTTTTTTGATAGTCTGCACAGGTTTTGGTCCAACAGGCCTCATAAGTGACCCAGCCACACAGCAATTTAAAAGAAGCCCTCCTAGAATGAGGAAACTTCCTTTCCAACCAAAAGCATTAAAAAGAAATTGATTCAGGGGTGCCAGAGTACTTAGAAAGACAGGACTTCCCGCCATGGCCAGTCCATTAGCAATGGGACGCTTTTTATAAAAATATTTGCCAATCATCGTCAAGGCAGGTTGCAAGTTGAAAGCCAAACCCAAACCTAAAATAATAGAAAAAATATAATATTACTGCATTTAATACACTGCAACAAATCTCTCCAAATAAATCAAAATTGCCTTTCTCATCTCCCCATGCCCAAATGTGAAAATGCCAACCTGTAATTCAGAAGAAAGGCCTTTCAAAAAAAAAAAAGCCATTGGCACTGGCAAATAAAAACAAATAGGCATTGCTTCCCATGTACTTTAATGTCACCAATCTGCTACAGTACATTTCACTCACTCATTTTCTTCTATGGCGATGCAATAAAAGCAAAACCTTTAGCAATGATCAATACAAGTTTCAGACAACAGAATGATAGGGGGATAATGATAACAAGACCTTGAAGACACTGTTTGTATATTTCACTATGTTCCAATCCAATTTGCTCTAACTTCATTGCACAGGAGTTATTAAATGTCACTTTTCTATTAAAAGGGCAGATTTTAGAAGTCTAAATCCTCTGCCTTTAGTTTTATCCTTTACTTAGGTTTGAATAGGAACACAAAATAAACTTCAAATAATTAATACACATGGGCTATTACAAAGCAAATTACACTATGCAACACCTAATCTTCATCATGAAGTCTGGAAATACACAGTAGTTTTCTCTATGCAGATGCAAGGATCTCTCCAGGTAGAGCTGAAGGGACTGGGCCAAGCATGCAAACAGTCCACTGACCCCATATATCATTATATAGCATTAGACATTAAAAAATGGGGGAACATTTTTTCCCTATTCTACCACCCTTTATTATTAAAGGCAATTTTATGAAAAAACACATGTTTGTGATAATGAAACAAGTTTTGCTTTGTTTTGCTTGGCTTATATATTAATAATATGCCCTATAATTTGGTAAGCCAACTTTATTTTTCAATTCTAATTGTCATAATAATAATTCAAATTGTCATCAGAGTTGTTATAGATCTTTCTTTGGAGAGAGAAGTATCCTAAAATGTATTCTGCATTGACTTAACCTGTATTCCTCCTACGGTGTTTCAGACAACCAAGTCACTATGGCTGAAGTTGGTATGGACAGGCTAAACAGTTGAATGTACTGCAAGAATTGCTTAAAAGGAAATCAGTTTAAGCTGAATCTTGGAACTGGTTATGATCCAACTTTCCTAAATGGTGACTTTGGAATGACCAAAAATTGTAACTATAATGTCATATATACAGTATACATAAATTATCAATCATGGTCAAATTATCATCATATGTAGATCAGTGACTATTGGTAAACAGGGTGCTCCTATTGTCCAGAAAGTAGCTGAACAGCAAAAAAAAAAAATTCTTTTGAATATATTTATAAAGCTATCAATGCTTTACCTTTGAGAATTCAGTGAAAAGGAAATTCTATTAAGGACAATATAGTATGTGTTATATTTGAGCTTCAGAACATTGTTTCATTTCCTTTAAGTTTGCTTCAAAACTTTTGGTTAGAACTACCTTTTCTTCAAATTCCCCAATAGGCCACTTTTAGAATAAATTTATATCTTGGTAAAGGAAAATGGGTATTTTGGCATGTTATCTAAACTGTGAATTCTTTGTCAGGATACCTGAAGTAGGATAATGAGAAGCTAAAAGAAATTGTATAAAATTAAAAGTTGATGATTATGATAAATACTTCCAGGAAGCAATCCAGGGGTGGGATTCTACTGGTTCTCACCTATTTGCTAGAACCTGTTGTTAACTTTCTAAGCAGTTTGGAGAACCAGCTGTTGGAAGAAATCTCCTTCTGTTTTTGTTTTTACAGGGCTAATTCTGTAAGGAAGGCAGGAAGGAAACATTCTGGTGTTGTTGCTTACAGAAACTGCCTCTCCGTTAACCCTTATTGGCAGTATTCCTAGATTTCCTGTCTCTAAAGCTTCTTTGGAGGTTTTTTTCCTCCTTTGCTGGTACTTTGCTTGACTTTCTTAAGGGGCAAAGGTTGTTTTAAGCTTTTTACACTGCTGTTGGGAGGAAATATTCCCCTGTTGGAGTTCTTCCAGCTGGGATGCAATGATTAGCACTTTGAAGAAATAATTGAATACAGAAGCAGAGCTGCCAGAAAGAAGCTTTTAATGACAAGGAACCAAGATGAGTGACATTCAGCAAGGCTTCTTGGCTTGCTAGAAAGATTGACATTCAAATACTCTTTCTGAGTTTTAGTCTAAAATTGGTTTTTGGTGAAGTTTAATTCTGAGATTGGTGACGTTTAATCCTGTGTTTAGTGATGGAATAATTTTCCCTATTCAGCTTTGTTTGGAAGGAAAAAGATTAATCTCTGTTCCTGAGAAGAAGCAGGGTTGAGAAATCTGGCTAGTTACTGGGTCTATTTGTTCTAGTAATTGGTTTAACAAGCAACAGCTACTGTTGTGATTTAATTATTTGTATTGTGTTTGAATTTTTTCCTACCTCATGGTTTCTTTTTTAATCTGGGGAGGGGGTCTTCCTTCACTGCTTTAATGGTATCTGCACTGTCCTTTTGGGATGTAATTCCAAGAGGTAGGATGCAAGCTTGGCACTGATTTTTTTACTGCCTTTCTGGGGATATGTGATCTTTCCTTAAATCTGGATGATTTCCTTCGGATATCTTGTGAGGTGAGTGAAACCAACTGGTGTCTTTAAGTGGTGCAAATGGATCTAAGAATTGCTTCTCCGGGGTGTGCTCTTTCTGGAGAGTTTAAATGACCTCTGCTAAAGGGTTTCACTTTATGAGCAAGAGTTGGCTGCTGATAATTATCACTGCATTTTAACTATTTTAATTTCTCAAAGTGCTCTGATTTGTAACTCTGGCTTACAGGTATTTTTAATCTAATGATTAGTATTTGGGGCAGCTTTTTGCAAGCAAAGAAGCTTCTTGTATTTTTATACAGGTAATCCTTGACTTACAACAGTTCATTTAGTGACCATTCAAAGTTACAATGGCACTGAAAAAAGAGACTTATGACCATTTTTCACACTTACGACTGTGGCAGCATCTCCACAGTCATGAGAGGCCAGGTGAGGAAAAGCACCCCTCAATGTGAGTGATATCAAGTTGGCCATGCCATCCTGTTACATGACCATCAAGCCACGGCCACCAACTAAGCCACGGCCACAGAACTAGTTGTTAAAATATTTTGAATCCCACTCCTGAAGCAATAAATTATTCTCTTGTAATTGCAAAATATTGCAGAAAGAGTTATGCAAAACCCACAACATCCCAATCTGAAGGAAGGAATGAACCAATCAATCAAATAGAAACAGAATCCTAAGATGTGTGCTGAAGGAGAACACCAGGAAAAACAAATAAAAAGATACTGTTATATTACCTCCAATTACACCAATACACATGTACAGTTGCAAGACGCTGTTGCAGAATGAAGAGGCAATCATTCCAAATGAAGCCAGTATCCCCCCAGCAATCATGATTGGCCTACTGCCATATTTGTTCACCAAAATACTGCTTACAGGGCCTGTAGACAGGAAAATAAAAACAAATATTGAGCTATTTTCTGAAAATTAAAAAAAGAAGCTGGATCTTTTCAGTGACTGAAATAAAGACTTTGTGCTTAGCCCACAAAACATTCACTATATGCCACAACATCAGATAAGCATGCATACACTAGGGGAATCCAATTTATGTATGCTGGAGCCTTCTATGAAGCAGGAGAAAGCAACTGTTTACATACAACACTATGAGATATGTGTCTGTGGCCACTTTTTGTCCCCTAGAATCAGGGTAGAACAATTCTATTAGCATCTTGAGAAGTGTTCCATCAAAGACCTTACTGTCTATCAGGCAAAATAAGATTTTGGCAGTATGTCTCTTTGTTTTTTCCCATTGCGTGAGGTTTATTAGCTGTGGCTCTCCTTCCCCCTTCTTTTGCCATTCTTTCTACCCAAAAGGATAACTTACAACTAGGTAAAGATGCTTAAGTTAAGACAAGGTATGTGAATCAAAGAAATATTGATTTGAGTGGCATGTACATTTGGATTTGCTTTAGGCAGCACAAGGGCTTGGGATGGTAGAAAATGAATCTTTCTTTATTTGCTCCTTCAGTGATCCACCTGAGTGGTTCTTTCTTCAAGCAGAGGAGTGACAGACAGACCTAGCTGCATCTCAACATACAGATTGGCAAAATAAGTTTAGTTATTTCTGTACATAAAACCACTCTGATTGGCATGAAGAATGCTCAGCTGAAATGGGTGTGCTAAATATCCAAACTGGCCTGTTGTTAGACACATTTGAAAAACTTTCTTCATTGTGTTCTGCTTTCTCAGAATGTAGCAGTATTATCATTCTGAGATTTGTATCCATTACATTAAAGTAGAAATGGATTAAAAGAAATCAAAGCATTGATTGTAACATTCAAAGCTAGCCCTGAAAAGGACTCTAGAATAAAGTGAAATGTCAAACATTGCTTTTGATTTTACAAGAAATTCATTGATATTATCTAAGACATAAGTTTTACATTAATCTCTCCCCTTCTAGACAAAGAACTATCTTTATATTTCCACTACTGTATAGAAAATGAAGTAAACTACACTGTAATTTGGATTTACAGAAGGTTCATCTTTATAATACAAGTGACCTGAATTCCTGCATTTTAAACTCTTCTTTAAGGCTACTATGGTCACTACTTACATGGGCCAAATGCTTCTTGAAATGTTGTATTCATAAATAATCAACACAATTTCCCCAATACTGCTTCTTGGCCATATTAGTACATATAAAAAATGAACTTGTTTGTAGCTGCAAAGGAATACTGTGTCTCTTTTTCCATATTTTTTTAAAAAAACAATAAATTAAACAGTGAAAGAATATTCTAGCATACTAGATGGGAAGGCAGAAAGCCATTATACTGGTTTGCCTTTTTGTCAATGGGTGATTTGTGAATAGTTATCCATCATATGAACAAACAAGCTTCATGGCAGCTATTTTGTAAGGCTACATGATCCACTGTTAGTATTCCTAAATTGTACCAGTTACCTGGTCAGTTTTTCTACTGTAGCCTAAAATTTTCATTTCAGATGTGTGGGGAGAGATTTTCTGGATCAGAAGCTTCTGTTCTGCTGATGAATCATAGGAAACTTGATCAATCAATAATATTTTCACAATTTTTCAAATTGTTTTTCTACATTATGTGAAGAATTGCTGGTGGGCTTAAAATGGGAATTAAAGTGTATTATGGAAGCTGCCCTCCCCATCCCCTCATTCACAGTTTTCAAATGCCTGCAACCTTCAAATCATGCAAAAATTGCAGTTTTAGTAATTTGACCATTTTACAATCAAATTTTAGTAACCACAAATGTCAGATTTAGTTAAAAAAAAAAAAGATATTGCAGCTAGAAGTAACTTTAAAAGTAAAGGACAGATTCAATTTGTTAACCAAAATTTCTGGACTGTATTTTTACTACTACTCAACTTGAAGAACTTTGAGAAACTATTGGAAAACAATCTTATTCAAAGACATATTGATTGTAGTTAAAGTGTTTTAATTCAGCGAGTTTTGCTCTCTTTCAATAACTGAGCATGCTTTTGAACATCTTGTTACAGCCTATTGTTTACAGAGTAGTAGCAGCAGCCATCAGAGTAATAAATTCCTCCCACCCAGTAAATCACAGCTGCTAGTAAAACAATTAACCCTTTCCTTGCAGACTCTCAATACTACCTCATTACTTTAATCAAACACTGATGAATTCATTACCTCAAAACTTACAGCTTTTCTACCTCATCACCTATATCAATGATTAGATAATCAATTTCTATAAAATAATTTATTAATGGTTTAATTGATTTGTTTTAATTGATTGGTGTGATTAGAGTGTTTAGTGCAAATGGTGTGATTACTGATTAGTTTTAAAAAATCAAGACTCATGTAATTTAATTGATTAGTAAAATTAGTGATTTAGTGAATTTAATTGAACAGTGTGATTAGTGTAATTAACTATTTAGCAATTAGTGTAATTAATTGATTAGGCTGATTGTTGTTTAGCAAAATTATTTGACTAGAGAGATTATTGCAATTGATTGATTGGTGTGATATTGGCTATATTGATTACCAAAAATTGTTTCATTAAGTAATTTAATCAACGTACCATCTTAACAAACCTACCATGCCAAGAAAAAAATCTAATGCCAAACCACAATCTAAAGAGAAAATAATCCCCACCAATGAACCACAAAACTCCTGCACATGCCTTAAATGCTATAAAACTTTAAAGGATAATGAAAATTCCATCAAATGTTCTCTATGTTCTCGGGATTACCCAAGCAAATGATTCAATACCTAGAATCATCCAATGGGTTTCCATATCTCTGCAAATCATGCAGACCCAAACTGGATCTGTTTGAAAGAATTGATACCATAGAAACATGAATAACATCCCTTGACACCATAGCAGCATCCCTGGACACTTTAAAAGAAAAATTATCCAACCTTGAAAAAAAAGACACAACGCAAAAACCTGAACATCCAATAGCTACAAACCACATCTCTACCCAACAATCACAACCAAATCCACAACCCAATCCCCCCAAAAACATAAATCAGACAAATAATGATATCCCAATCCTCATCAGAGAAGCTGTTGAGCGTGAATGGAAATGACCAAACGCCATCTTATTTGGTCTAGAGAACATCAATGACAATGATGACATCACAACTTTCCAAAACATCATCAGTGATTATCAAGCATCAACCATCTCCCCTGATGAAATACTTGACATTTCCCGCATTGGCCAAGAGCTCAAAAATAGAGAGGAGGTGGTGTTGCTCTCTTCTATAAAAAGTCCTTACATCTAAAAAACATCCAAGTTACCCGGGAGCTTGCTCTTCCTGAGACCATCATCTGTGAATTATCCTTAAATATCACATTTCGATTCTTACTGTGTTACAGAGCCCCTGATTATGACATCTAACATGTAAACAAGCAAAATTCACTACTAACATGGGCAGCATCCTGCCCACATGCTTTTATCTTTCTTGGTGACTTCAATCTACCTCATATTAACTGGACCCAAAACGAATGTACAACTGAACCCATACATGCAAACTTCTACAATGTTGCCAGAAATCTGGGACTGGAACAACTAGTAACCAACAATACTAGACTTAACAACTGCCTCAATCTCATCTTCTGCAATAGTTAGAATTTAATTTATGGAATACAAAATAAAGAATCCTTTTCCACAATATGACTGACTTTTGTCTCAACATATGCCCACACAAAAATGATCACAATGACATAATCCCCAATTATAACTTCAAAAAAGGCAACTATAATCTTATAGACAATGATCTCTCATCCCTTGATTGGCAATCTCTATTCGCTGGATGCAATATTGTTGAAGACCATCACAGCATATTTTTACTTGAAGTCAAAAGAGTCATCAAACTAGATGTACCAACAACCCCCCCCCCCAAAAAAAAACCAGATAACAATAAGGAAACTTCAATCCAAACAGAGATCACTCCAGCCAAAAAACAAATCTGGTCATGCTGCCAACTTCAAAAATCGATACAAAAATTTATGCTACCACATAAAGACTGAATGCACCAATTATCACATTAAACAAGAGGAAAACCTTCTACGCATCAATTCCACCCACGCTTTTTACAATTTTGTAAACAACAAACTAAAAGAGGTCTATCCCACCTGATAGGACCTAATGGTAAAGACTCCAATGACGACACCATTAAAGCCAACCTCTTTAACACATTCTTTGGCTCAGTATTTGTAAACAGCAATGGATCATGGCCAGTATTTCCTACAATGATAGAAAACATATCGATTTTACAGAAGACAATGTTGAAAAAGCACTACACAATCTAAAACCATCTCGATCTATTGGACCAGACAGAATATGTGCCTACTTCTTAAAAAAGATATCCACTGCCATAGCCGAACCTTTAAGCATAATCTTTGAAAAATCTTTCAGGACCAGCTCCTTGCCAAAACTATGGTCACAAGCCACGGTCATCCCCATCTTCAAAAAGAGAGACCCCAGCCTAATTGAAAATTACAGACCAATCTCTTTATGCTACATCACCTGTAAAATCATGGAATCAATTATTAACCAATCCATCATCCTCCACTTAGAGAAAAACAACCTACTCCCTAATAAACAATTTGGTTTCAGAAAAAAAAAACTCTCCTGTAATCTACAACTCTTACACTGCAAAAACATATGGACGACACAACTTGATCAGGGCAAAGCAATAGAAGCAATCTACATAGACTTCTGTAAAGCCTTTGATTTGGTGGTACACGACAAACTACTAGTAAAACTAAAATCTTATGGTATCTCTGCATAACTGGATAGAAGCATTCCTGTCAAACAGACAACAAATGGTCAAAATTGGGAGCGTCCTATCAAATTCTGTACCTGTCAACAGTGGTGTCCCCCAAGGCAGTGTTCTAGGACCAACTCTTTTCATACTCTACATAAATGATCTCTGTGATCATATTAAGAGCAACTGCATTCTCTTCGCTGATGATGTAAAGCTATTCAACACCACAGATAATACTGCTACCCTTCAAAAAGACCTTGACTATGTATCAGAATGGTCAAACAAATGGCAACTGCAAATCTCAACAAATAAGTGCTCTGTCTTTCATATTGGCAAAAAAAAATTCAGAAAATAAAATACAAGCTGAATTGTCAAGACTTTGTTAATGATCCAAACTCTGTCAAGGACCTTGGAGTACTCATCTGTAATGATCTAAGTGCTTGAGCCCACTGTAACTAAATAGCCAAAAAGTTGTTAAGAATTGTTAACCTAATCTTACATAGTTTTTTCTCTGGTAATATTACACTACTAACTAGAGCATACAAAACTTTTGCTAGACCAATACTTGAATACAGCTCATCAATCTGGAACCCACATTATGTATCTGATATTAACACAGTTGAGAAAGTCCAGAAATATTTCACAAGAAGAGTTCTCCACTCCTCTACTCGTTGCAGAATACCTTATGTCACCAGACTTGAAATTCTAGACCTAGAAAACTTAGAACTATGTCGCCTTTGGTCTGATCTAAGTATAGTATATAAAATCATACATTGTAATGTCCTACCTGTCAATGAATACTTCAGCTTCAACCATAACAATACAAGAGCAAACAATAGATACAAACTCAAGGTTAATTGCACCATACTTGATTTCAGGAAATACGACTTCAGCAACAGAGTGGTCAATGTCTGTAATACTCTACCTGACTCTGTGGTTTCTTCCCCAAACCCCAAAAACTTTAACCTTCGACTGTCTACTGTTGACCTCACCCCTTTCCTAAGAGGTCTGAAGGGGGCATGCATAAGTGCACCAACATGCCTACCATCCCTGTCCTATTGTTTCTTTTTCTTCTCTTCTTCTTATATTTATCCATGTATTCATAACTATGTTTTTACTTGTACCTATTTTCTTGTAAGCAATTGACAAACCAAATAAATAAAATAAATAAATAAATAAAAGTTTAATCTAGGAAGCATAGCCAATTTATCTTATTGTTAATCCACTCCAAAAAGTTGGCAAGATCAGAAACATGAATTTAAAAAATGAATTAGATTTGACTTTAATTAAGAATTCATTCATTTAGCTAAAACTATCCAAGTATCCATTCTTGGATTAATAATTTAGTGCTCCTACCATATTTAAAATCAAATGTATTAGCTAGTAGGCTGTATCCAAAGACTAGAAGCCAAAGATTTGAATCACTGGCTAGCATTCTATAGATCTCCTGATTATATTTTAATCTCCAAAAGTAAAGTATCTCCCATATCTTCCCTGTCACATTGTCTGTTTTCTCAGAATTCTGTATTAAATATTCACCATACGTTATTATATAATCTTTGTCATTAGGCATAAAATATATTTCCTGCAATTTTTGATCAGGTGAGGCTTCATTTATTCAACAGTCACATTCAAGAAATGGTTTTCACTATATTTGATAAATATAAATATGGCCTCAGTTTAACAAAAGATTTCTTGAAAATTATGATCTTTTAAAATTCAATCATACCAGATGTTTTTGTTTCATGTTTTTCAATATTGTATTTTGTGCATACAGTATTACTATATGTAATACTTTGTATATCTACATAAATTCATAGAAAGATAAAAAGAAATGCAATGTAGAACTGTCAGTAAACAATAAGATCTAAGTGATCTAAAAGCCCATTTTTCATGGAAAAGATAACTTTTAGTCCTAGCTTAAATCTCATAAGTAGTCAAGAACTAAGAAGCAGAGATAAATTTTGGAGCAAATAAGTATGAAGGGCTTTTTTGCCTTATCTGAGTTGTTTTCTTTTCTGTTTTACTTATTTGTATTTGCTTTAAAGACCTGGATAAAGCAATTCCATGTTGGAGTTGTGGAGGCTTGATAAGAGCACTACTTAGACATTGAAGAGAATATTGTCAAAATTGGATGATGAATTGAAGTGATGTCTGAAAACTATCAGTAACTCCATATCAGCCAGTAACAGTCTGAAGTCTTTTGAGCCACCAGCAATAATGAGGGGTACCATCTGTGATCTTTTTCAAAAGCACTGCAGCAATAAT
Source organism: Hydrophis major (assembly GCA_033807585.1). Lineage (NCBI taxonomy): Eukaryota > Metazoa > Chordata > Lepidosauria > Squamata > Elapidae > Hydrophis > Hydrophis major. Next base: position 157,869,731 of record CM066331.1, on the reverse strand, counting down.
CCTCTCAATTGGCTGACATCTGCAAATGAATTAGTAGAGATGGGGAATTCTGGGCTGAAAGAATATACACACATACATAGAAAAATCCACTGGTTCCATGGGAACTTTATTCTAACTAAAACAATTAAAAATAATACTTTTCCTTTCTATCTGGCTGGTCATGACTACATCAGAATTATTATCAATCATTATTATTATTTGGATATTAGATATACTGATGAAGGTTGCTCCATTACGGTTGATCTCTGGACCAAGCATTCCTTCCACATGTTTATCTATAAAGGAGAGTTGAGAACACAGATGTGCTTTCTGATGTCACTACCATTATCACTGCTTACTGCCAGTTACTTAAGTATTTAAAGAATAAAACATATGCAGAACAGGAGAAGATCTACTTTGTATATAGATAGCATCATTATGCAAAACCAATTGCTAAAAGAAAGGCCAAACAAAGTTTTGGTTTGTCATGTTGTTTCATTCTCCCTTTGGTCACCAAATTACAATGGGTGAATATACCTTCGCAGAAAATCTTTGTATATTGGTTTTACATATATATAGTTTTAGTTTTCCTCACTGTGTATAAATGTCAGTCTCCTTAATGAAATGTTTATGATTAGAATGCAGCTTTATGATTATAGAGAATGAACAGTTATATCTTAAGTTTTTTATGCTACAATTCAGGAGTATGACAATAGAATGCAGAATCTCTAGAGGTGTATTATTAATTTACTCTATAATCCCATTCACTCCTCCACATTGTCATAAAGCCTGAAGCAAGAATTCGTGCAATTATGATTGCTTTCATTGTTCCTGCAATATGCCATCACTGTAATTAATTTTTTATATTAGAAATGTAAATTTCTATCTGTTTTTAATCCAGGTATTCCCATAAGCAGAATGATATTTATTACCTGTCTACAAAAATAGCACCATCCACACTTACACCACTTTGTTCCATCTTTGTTGGATCTATTTTCCAAAACTATACATGTTACTTAGCTGACAGATTAACTAAATCTAATTCTATAGAAACTGTATAAACTGTGATTTTATATATTTTTAGTTTTTTTGGTTAATGTATTTATTTTAACAAATACAGTTAGTAAACTTGAAACAATCTTTTAATTAAGTGACTGCTGAGCTGACCAATCCTATAGGGACAGAAACAATTGAATCCAATATAGAAAATTCCAAAAAAATCTGCTGGTCTTATGTAAGCCTGATAGAATACATCTTCCTTCTTTCCTTCCTTCCTTCCTTCCTTCCTTCCTTCCTTCCTTCCTTCCTTCCTTCCTTCCTTCCTTCCTTCCTTCCTTCCTTCCTTTCCATAGCATCAAAATACTAGGAAAAAGGAACTTGGAGATCATAAAGTTCAACCTCCTCCTCTGTGATGCAGTAAAGCATCCTTGACAGCTTCTGTCTGAAGGCTTCTAGCACATGAAAACACTCAAACTCAGCCTGTCTGCCTGGATAGCTCATAAATAAAAGAATAAGATCTTACTGTTTTGTTTCCTAGGGTGACTTTTTGTACCAACTGTGTTTGGTCCCTATTCATGAAGAACATAGCAAATTTAACATTTTGTCTGATCACCTTTGGATGTATGCTAGAATTTTGCCCAGACCAAAGGTCATTTTAAGAAGAAATGATGAAGAAAGACATGAACTCTTACACTGCTTTGTTAGCAAGAAGCTTATGAAATAGAGTAGAAAAATAGTGTGTTTCTTTTCCTGCTCCAAAATGCAGGAAAAATAGCTTACTTTTTCCAGAGACAAATAACTCCTGAAAACTCTAGAGCTGCAATTCAGCCGAGAGTTAATTTGAGTTTACTTTATTGAGTAGCCCTTGGGCCATATAAAAGTGAGTTCCAGACAGAAATAATTACTAAAATCTGATAAAAACAATTTAAAATCGCATTGGATAAAATACAATTTAAAATGAGATTTGAATTTAATATATTGGAATTAATATATTGAATATATTATATGATTAAATATATTTAAATATATTGGATATATTATATCATTTATATATCATTATATATATCCAAAATGGAATCAGAAAATATGGAATCAGAAAATTCCCAATTTTGCACTGTTGTCCAACATAGAACACATAAATTAAAGAGCAAAAATGCCACTTTTTCTTCCATATCAACCAAATGCTGATAGCAAATTTATGGGGCCAAAGGTATGGACTTTTTTGCTAACAAAATCAGTGATCACTTCAGTTGTTCCATAACTGTTCTTAAATATTTTTCTAAAGATCACTTTCTTGAAAAATTGTCATTTAATATTAGATGTCCAGTAGGAGCACAAACAGCCACCCACTTACTTTTGTAGCAAAGCAAAAAACAAGATTTTGTCTTGAGTTCCACTATCTGTTATGACCATTATTTCAAATATTTCACAGAATATTCGAACTGTTTAAGTCTTCTTCTGGAATTATGTAACCAGCTCAAAATGTTTTGATTGCTTTGAATGGGACTATTTGTTTTAGGTTTCAAAAAATAAAATAAAACATGTTTTCTGTTTTGTGTGCAAATCTGTAGTCATTATGGAATGGGGTCTCAAAACCAAATTCTTTGGAGAAAAGTTAAAAAATACATGAAAAGCATACTTAAATGCATGATTTTGTTGTTATTTTGCTCTATAAAATATTATGTAATCCTTTTATGGCTGAGAATTCTATTTTGCATCTGCAGTGAAAGAAGGACAAGAAGATGTTGAATACAAGTAGTCTCTAACTTACAATGCTAAATGTGGCCAGATTTATAGTGGTAAATCATGCTGGTCATGAAGAGGGTCCAAAATTGACTGACTAATTTTACAACCTAGTGTAAATGTGAGCTGGTTGTCAAGACCCAAAATGCAATTAGATGACTGTGGTAGGGTATATCCATTGAAACTTCAAAACTGGGTATTATGTTCTTCGCATGGGTGTAAGGAATGGAGACGAGGCAGTGAACAGTGAACTTCAACTCTTTATTAATCATTCTGAACAAAGCAAAACCCTAGGGCAGCAGCAGCCCTTTTATAGGGTAGGCTGCTGACCTATTAGCCAATGAGAACATGGAAGTGTTAAACCCTTCAACCAATGAGAGTGGTTCGTTAACAGCCAATCAGATTCCCCAGAACGGACCAATCCGATATCGCTATTATCGGCCAATCAGAAGTGCAGGATTAGAACCCTGCTTTTCTTAAGGTTTGTTAAAACTTTATTTAAGCACCTTTATTAGTTCATAACACCCCTTCCCCCCGGGTTCCGTTTGAGGGGTGCGATAACGTAATCCCTAAGATATGTAGGTTGTTTTAACTGTCTATCAGATTTGCGCTGTCCCACTGGTTCCTGTCTGTAGTCCAGTTTCGGCGGGACTTTTTGGGCATATCTGGTACAGGCGGTTCCGCATCCTCACTGAACGACTCAGTGCCGCTAATTCTGTCGTTGTTGTCCTCCGATCTTTGTGGGCTTGCCTCCATTGAGGTATTCCTCTGTGGCAAGGCCAATCCCCTCCCTGATTCTTCTTCATGTATCGCGCCCGATTGCTGACTTCCTTTGCTTCTGCTTTCCACCATCTCGAATTCGGTTTCTTCGACATCCCCTCCTGCCCTCAGTTTGGGAGTCACAGGAGTCACGGGAATTGGGTTGTAGCCTAGAGTGAAGCTGATCTATATGGCATTTCCATATTTTTTCATCCCAGTTTTGCACACGGTAGGATCTGGGTCCGGTGGTTTGAATTATGGTTGCTTCGACCCATAATGGTTCGCCGGAGAGGTTTTTAGCGAAAACTAAATTGCCGACCTTGAACTCGCGGCATTTTTCGCTAGATCCACAGGGTTTCTCTGGCTCGTAGGACGGGTGGAGCCGGTCGAGGTGGGAACGGAGCTTGCATCCCATCAACAGTTCAGCTGGAGTCTTGTTGGTGACGCTGTGCGGAGTGATGTGTTGGAGTAGGAGAATTCTGTTTAGTTTGTCGTCAATATCCCCATAGTCCATTTTGTGGAGAGTTTTTTTAAAAAATTGTACCAAGCGCTCGGCCCTGCCGTTAACCGCAGGGTGCACTGGTGAAGTTAGCGCATGGTGGATACCCTGGTCCACTAAGTATTGTTCAAATGCCAGGACGGTGAACTGGGGTCTGTTGTCGAAGACCAGGATGTCTGGCAGCCCATGCGTTTTGAATTGCCTATTCAATTTTCGGATGACGGACTCGGTTGTAGTATTCTTCATTTCGTGGATCTCGAGCCAGTTGGAATAGGCATCCACCGTTAGGAGGAACATATGTTCCTTAGTAGGTCCCGCAAAGTCAACGTGGATGCGGGACCACGGCCCCTGGAGGGTTTCCCACTCTGTTGGAGTTGCTCTAGGTGGGGCACTGCTGACTTCTTGGCACTTTATACAAGTCTTTACCCAGGCTTCGATCTGCTTGTCAATGCCCGGCCACCACGCATAGCTTCATGCGAGCGCTTTCATTCGCACGATGCCAGGGTGACCATCATGCAATGTTTTCAATACTGTTCGTTGCAACTACTCTGGGACGATAACTCTATCTCCCCATAGGATGCAGCCTTTTTCCGAAAAAAGTTCTGTTTGCTGGTTTCTGAAGGGGTGAAGTCGTCAGGGGTTTGTTCTACTGGCCATCCTTGTTCGACCCAGCTAAGAACTGGCGCCAGGACAGGATCTCGTTTTGTTTCAATCGCAATGTCTCTGGCTGTTAGTGGTGGTGAAAGTAGCGTTTCAATCTGGAGTGTCGTAAGGGTTGGAGCTGGGTCGTCGATGGTTTCTGGAAGTGGGGCACGGCTCAATGCATCAGCATGGGGAATGGCTTTTCCTGGGCAGTGTTGTAATTTATAGTTGTACGCAGCTAAGAACTCCGACCAGCGAGTCATTCTGGGTGACAATATATAGGGGGTTGGCTTGTCTCCCACTATAATCCCTAGCAAAGGTTTGTGATCGGTAACAAAAATAAAAACTCATCCATACACATATTCATGAAACTGTTTCACAGCAGATACAACAGCAATAGCCTCTTTGTCAATTTGGCTATAGTTACGTTCAGCCTTTGATAGGGTCCTTGAAAAATAGGCAATAGGGGCCTCACTACCATTTGGTAACACATGACTCAAAATGGCTCCTACTTCAAACAGTGACGCCTCACATATAATTGTTAAAGGCAAAGTCTCGTTATATTGCATTAAAACAGCATCTGAGGTTAGTAAGTTTTTCACTTGTTGGAATGCATGGTCCTCTCGGTGTCCCCAGACCCAGGTTGCTTTTTTGTCAAGAAGTCTATGTAGGGGCTCAGCTACAGTCGCTTTCTGGGGCAAGAAGATGTTGTAGAAGTTAATGAGCCCCAGGAAAGCTTGGAGGTCAGTCTTATTTCTGGGTCTTGGGGCATTTTTGATTGCTTTTAGTTTGCTATTTGTGGGGTGAATGCCTTGTTTATCGATTAGGTACCCCAGGAACTTTACTTTATCTGTACATAGTTGACATTTATTTTTTTTAACCTGAAGGCCAGAGTCTTTAAATTTCTGGAGAACCATTTTAAGACACTTTTCTAGTACTTCTCTATTCGGGGCCGCAATTAAAATGTCATCAAAGTATGGCACAACCCCCTTGATTCCTTGCAAGAGTCTCTCCATCAGACTTTGAAAAATCCCTGGTGCTACGCTCACTCCAAATTGGAGTCGGTTGCATTTAAAGGCGCCTTGGTGCATAACGATCATCTGTGCCTCTGTGGTTTTTTTATCTACAGGCAGTTGTTGGTACACCTGTGCTAAATCCAATTTAGCGAAGACTTTTCCACCCCCAGGGAATGGAGAAGGTGTTGAACCACCGGCACCGGGTAAGCGTGATTGAGGGTGTTGAAGGGCATGATTGAGAGTGGCCTGGTAGTCCCCACAAATCCTTAACGATCCATCCGGTTTGATGGGTGTTACGATTGGGGTTTCCCAATGAGCGTGGTCAGTTGGTTCTAAAACACCCTGGGCTATTAATTTATCGAGCTGCTTGTCAATCTTTGGTTTAAGGGCAAAAGGTACCCGACGAGGCTTTAGGAGGATGGGGGCTACTTCAGGGTTAAGGTTAAATGATATCGGGGTCCCCTTGTACTCGCCTAGTTTGTCTGCAAAGATGTCCTGGAATTCCTGGATGAGGGCCTCCTCCCAGTCGTCGCTTCTGGTTTGGTGAATGCCAGCTACCTTGATCCCGAGTGGGGTGAACCATTGAAGGCCTAACAAGCTAGGCCGGTCACGGTCGATGACGGTCAGTGGTAATGACGCAGTACGATTTTTGAATGATACTTGGACTTGGCTGGATCCAACAACCGGAATTCAGTTCCCCTGATAATCTTTGAGTATGATTCTTTGGGCTCTGAGGTCTTGACGCCGGATGGCAGGGATTAATTGTTTAAGATTCTTCCAGGAAACCATCGAGAGGGACGATCCTGAATCAACTTCCATCACGCAAGGCTGGTTTTCGATGGCGACCTTCACTCGGATCTTTTTTGCATCTAGTGATGAGGCATGACTGATTGTAATGGTTTGGTGTGCCTCTTCTCATCTCGTTGAAGTGGCCAGTGTTTTATTTCTGTAGGAGTGGTTGTTCCATTGGTGGTTCAAATATTCCCAACTCACAGGACGATTCCCTGTGGTCTGGCGGTAGTTGTTTCCCCTCTGAAGTGGGCTGGATCCTTGCTTGCTTCTACAGACCTTCCCGATGTGGCCTCTTTTTCCACAGAAATGGCAGAGCGCATCGAGGAATTTGCAGTCTGATTGCGGGTGGTTTGCCCCACAACCCGCGCATTGGTGCAGTAATCTTTGATTCCGCTGGTGGCGTTGGTCATGTTCATACCAGAGCCGGTTGACTTCCTCCTCATCACTTTCTGATGGCGATTCGAGGTCCTCGTGGTAGGTCGCTGTTTTGTGCCTCTCTAGGCAAGGTGAGGTATTGCTGGCGAGTTGACGGAGCGGTGCGTTGGTGCAGCGCATTCAGTCAGCCGACTTCCTGGTTGTTTCTGCTGCAATAGCATCCTTGATGACATCAGCAAGGTCGATGTCCCCTTTGGCCATGATCTTGCTCTGTATTGTCTGGTCATCTAATCCCAGAACTATTCGGTCTCTCAGAGCTTCTTCGAGGTCTGCGAACCCACAGAGGCCTCCCAGGTTCCGGAGATCCACGATGAAATCTGCAATGCTCTCTCCTTTCCGCTGGTCCCTCTGGTAAAATTCATGTCTTCGGACAAGCATTGGTACGGCGGGTGCATAGTGGGCCCGTAGAAGGGGCGCAAGGATGTCCCAGTCCATGGTTTTCACCTCAGCCGGTTTCGCTAGTGCCTTGGCCATCTTAAAAACAGCAGGCCCGCAATGGGTCAGGAACACTGCTTGCTTTTTCCCCGTAGTGGCATCCTTCAAGTTGTTGGTCTCCAGAAACATCTGGAACCAGTCTATGTACAAGTCCCAGTCTTCTTGTGCCGGGTCAAATAGAGCGGGTGGTATGGCGGCGCCAGACATGGTTTCTTTTGTCGATGTGCCTTCAGCCATGTGCTCTGTTTGGTGCTCTGTAGTGTTCAGTCAACTCTGATGTCTCCGCATCCCATCCTCGTCGCCAGTGTTATATTCTTCGCATGGGTACAAGGAACAGAGATGAGGCAGTGAACAGTGAACTTCAACTCTTTATTAATCATTCTGAACAGAGCAAAATCCTAGGGCAGCAGCAGCCCTTTTATAGGGTAGGCTGCTGACCTATTAGCCATTGAGAACATGGAAGTGTTAAACCCTTGAACCAATGAGAGTGGCTCATTAACAGCCAATCAGATCTCCCAGAATGGACCAATTCGATATTGCTATTATCCGCCAATCAGAAGTGCAGGATTAGAACCCTGCTTTTCTTAAGGTTTGTTAAAACTTTATTTAAGCAACTTTATTAGTTCATAACACTGGGTTTTAAGTAGCTCTGAGGAGGTCTATTGTAACTTTAAAAAGTCACTAAGTAACCAGTTGTAAGCCAATAACTACCTATATATTTGTTTGAAATTTTAATTAAATTAAAATGTAATACTGAGTTGGCCATAAAATTTTCTAAATGATATGAGTGCCTGCAGACAAGGAATGTCTCATCTCTGGACAAGCTATTAAATCTGTAATTAGAAGACATTTAACCTTGAAAATGGACTAAAATTGCCACCTACATTTCCTTTGTATTGCTCTTCATTTCAGAAAATCTGAAAAGTATCTATCTGTCCCCAATTTACTCTATAGGTGCTTACATATATATTTACTGAATTTCCAAACATTCTATTTTTGACATTTATAAATTCTTAGCACTATGACAAACATTGTATAATCACCATGCGTTTCATTTTTGTGTCTTTTTCTTCTTGGACACGTCCAGCATTCCAAGTTGGTCTGTACCATTCTATGTACCTTCAAAGCAGTTTTAAAATGAAATACTTTCATCAAAGACCAAGTTATTTCCTGAACTTTCATAAACAAATTGAAAGCATTATAGTCTTTAAATTTATCTTCCCTTGTTTATTTATTGCTGCTGTTCACAAACTATTTACAGAATGATGCATGGAGTTAAAATAAAGAAACTTAAATGTATGTCCTTTGAAGTGCTGCTGATTTCAATAAACCTCTGTTCTAAGTAAATATACTTGAAATTGCTGATTAGGAGTTCAAACACATTTTATTAAAACTAGTGCATAGGAAATGGGATGTATGGCATGAAATCTCTGGTGCCACTGGCTGGGCTGGAATAAAACAATCAAATATTCATAAACTATCCAACATAAAGAGATAAGAAAGAAAAAAAAGCAAAAACAAAACATAATACATATAAATCCATTTCATGACTCAAAGAGTTTATTTTTATTTCCAGAAGCAATTTTAAATACCTTTAAATAAGATCTGCCCAAGCTATAGAGAAACTTGTGTTTTAATAGAATTCTGCTTGTTTAAAAGAAGGAAGAAGAGAGTAAAAACAAAGTAGATCTACCATAGTTAACTCTTTAAATTACATTTGCACAAATAAATGCTTTAAATACATTTAAATAAATAGATCCTTTATTGGTTTATATATAATCTTATCAGCCTTGTGAGTTAAGTCAGATCAAGAAACAGACATAACTGGATTCCAGGAATGCTACTTATTGTAGTGTACAATAACAGAAGCTTGAAAGTCTGTCCAAATTTATCTCTATCTGATCTTGCATTAACAAAATCAAGATAAGTTTATTTTAAATTTCTTTCTTATACTTTTACCAGCCATTGGTCTGTGTATCAGTTTTCCACATCACCTACATACCTTCCGCATGAGCATGGAACAACCCTTTAGGAGTCTGTTATAGTAGTAATCTAATAAGGCATTCATGGTTGCATTCACAGTAACACATAGCGTGTGACATCAAGGGATTTCCACAGGGACTTGCAAAGACAAAAAGTAGGTTTGTGCATGCTTTGAAAATTATTTGGAACCATAGCACACGAAACTATTAAGTAAAGCTGAGATGTCAAATGAATTGGCTTTTTTTTTCCAGGCTCAGGAAGAAGCTTCAAAAAGTATTGTGTTTTTGAACAACTGGCAGAGGAGTGTTGTGCTCCTATTACATGACAGAGGAGAACATCTGGAGAGCTGCAATTGCTTCCTCCACAATTGATGACCTGTGTAGTTCCCAAAAGCTGGTTGTGTTTTCTCTCTAGGTTTCTTGTGCTGACTAGTTTTATACTAGTAAGATATTTTAGTCATAATGAAGGAGCCTCTGTGGTGCAGTGGTTAGAGTACAGTACTGCAAGCTACTTCTGCAGCCAGCTGCCTACAATTTCACAGTTCAAATCCCACCAGGCTCCAGGTTGACTCAGCCTTCCATCCTTCTGAGGTGGGTAAGATGAGGACCCAAATTGCTGGGGGTAATATGCTGACTCTGTAAACTGCTTTGAGAGGGCTATAAAGTGGTATATAAATCTAAGTGCTATTTTTATAATAAAGAGGTTTCTTTTTTCCTTTTTTATCCCAAAATAGTCACTTAAAGCACAAACAGGAAGGCTCAGATTATCCTACTGCAGATACATTATGTGAAGAACTACCTCCATAGAGAAGGCTGTAATGCTGGGAAAGGTGGAAGGAAAGAAAAAAACGCTGAACAGCAGTAAGGTGGATGGTCTTAGTTATACTAGCAATAGCTGTGTAACAAACACATATGCAGAATTTCAAATGAAATCAATATCTACTTTCCTGATAACTTGATTTTCAGCTCATATGTAATTTGCAAGATAATAACTACTAGAAAGTCATCTCCAATTTAGAAAATCTGATAGATATGCCTTCCCTTTCACTGGCATTTTTAGAACTATATTCACTTTTATGGAATATGCAGGATATCTGAAAACTAGATGCTTTTAGCAGACTGACTGTTGCTTAAATAAAAGAAAATTCTTTGTATGGTCCTGGGACTATGCAGTCAAAAGTTATCTAGTTACTAAATCACTTTCCAATAATTCTTGGTAGAATGATAAAAGAAATCTCCATTATCAGTTGTGCTGTTGTATAAAATAGAATTACATGGGTGAAACTGGGACAACAAAAATTAAATTCTATCTATTCAGGGTTTTCAGCATGCAGTCACCTTAGTACATATTTTATGAGGTAGAGTTGTGTCACATTAAAATCTTAAGGGCTTGTAATATCATTACATTAGAATAATTACTGGATTTTTTGTGAAGGTACTAAGATAATTAAAAAGTTAATGGTCCATAATGGCTCAGAAAAGTAGAAGTTAGTGCAAAATTTTATTTCTCCCTTTCAACCTCTTATATTAAAATAATGTTATTTAGGTGACTATGAAAAAGAAATTGGGGAAACTTCCAGAGATATAGAGATCTTACATAGACTTTCAAAAATCTTAGGCTGAATCTTCCTTTCCTGGAAACAGATGAAATATAGAATAGTGAAGTTGAGCTATTTTTCTCACATAATTAAAATTAAACCAAAGCAGGAAGCCAAAAAAAAAGAAAATATGTATATACGTATGCATATATGTGTGTCTACACACACAGAGAGAGACACAGACACACAGACACAGACACAGAAACAGACACACACACACACACAGAGTCTAGCTACTACATACTTCAAAACTGTTTTCGAAATACTATTGGAGATTTTTAACTAGAAAAATTTAACAACAAACATTCTCAGCACAAAAAGTAATGCATGTCTCATGAAACACAGACTCTTACCTCTTTAAAATACTGCAGTAACAGTGGTATGAGCATACTAAAATGAGTCTCCTGATACAATAAGAAGGATATATAGTAGTATCACTCCTGTGGATCAGTTCCCTTTTTATTTCAGAAACTACATGTGCAGCTTCCACGCCTGTTTGTATCATTAGGCACATGTAATATATGGATCTAAGTAAACAATTAATTCAACTACAAGTCCTCAATTTACAACAGTTCATTTAGTGACTGTTCAAAGTTACAATGACACTTTAAAAAAGTGACATCACTATTTTTCACAATTATATCCTTTGTAGTATCCCCATTATCAAGTGATCAAAATTCAGATGCTTGGCAACTTTATAAACGTCTATTTGACCGTAAAATGTATGAAGAATAAGTTAAAGAATCGATGCTAACCTGAGCTAGAGACCTTAGACATAGTAAATTTAGACAGCAAATTTGGGACCAAAACAAAAATATTATGCTAGTGACATCTTTTAAGGAAAATCTGTACAAGATATTTTATAGGTGGCATCTCCCACTGGCCAGATTAGCAAAAAGGTATGGTACTCAATTGTCCATATGCTGGAAATACTCGAAAGAACAAGGTACTTTGTACCATATGTGGTGGGCCTGCAAAAAACCCCACAGGTGTTCTGGTATAAAATTTGGTCATAGCTAGAGGAAATGTTGGGACTAAAAATTGGGTATGCACCAGAGACATTCGTATTGGGAATAATAAAAGAGAACCTTAGCAAAGCAGACATTTACCTAACTATACATGTAATCACAGCAACAAGCATACTATGTGCCCAAACTTGGAAAACAAAAGAAATTCCAAATGATGATGCTATAATAGATAAGATTTTTCAATGCACTGAATTAGATAGTTTGACACTAGAATTGAAAGAACAAGATAAACCAGAATACTATAAAGTATGGAACAAATTCTACATATGGAGAGACTAAAAGGAAGTTCATAAAATTGAAACTAAAATTTAAGGTGAAATAAAAATGAGATATAAGAATAAGATCTAAAATGTGTGTGTGTGTGTGTGTATGTATGTATATAATTGTTTACATTTTCTTTTGATCTTTTCTAATGTAAAATGTAAAGACTGAAATGTATGTCAAAGAAAGTCCACCATGTTCAATATTTTTAATATTTATTTTCAATAAAAAAAATTTAAAAAATGCAGATGTATTGATTCATACTTAGGATGTTTGCTGTGTCTCAAGGTCTTGTGATCACCTTTTGCAATCTTCTGACAAGCAAAGTCAATGGGGAAACCATCAAATGATTCAACCAGGTTACTAAGTTGTCAATTTGCAGTGATTCACTTAATAACTGTGGTAAGAAATGTTGTAAAATGGAGCAAAATGCACTTAACAAATGTCTCACTTAATAACATAAATTTGGGGCTTAATTGTAGTTGTAAGTCAAGATTTCATACCTACTGTATGGTAGTGTAATTGCAAATAGCCATTCTGGACTACCATTTTAAGATATAGTTCTGACCAAAAAAAGAAGCCTTCTATGTCTCTTTACATATCCTTGGCAAAAGGCAGATTTTGTTTTTTTATCTACTTTCAAATACATTATTTTTGAAGACACTGTAGGCTTTTTTATATCTATGCAAGATGCAAGCCAGCAGTGGGATGAGTTTATGACTCCCAACTTCCCTCCTGTGGGAATGGGCATTTGGAACCACAGGAAGACTACAGACTGACTGATAATGAACTATTTGCTACATGATTTCATTTGCCTTTTATTCTTTGATTCAAGGGATTCAATGGACAGCTCACTATATGAAAGCCAAACTAAATAAATTCCCTCAAAGTTAAAATAAAGTTATTGTTGAGGAGGCCAACAACATGATTTTGAAAGTCTTTAATATTGCATGATGGACAGACTTGAACACTACAGGCAAAATACATGGATGGGTTCCTTTCTGGAAAACCTTTAGCCTCTTAAATTATATGTCGTGTCCTCGAAAATGATGCCAGGATTCGGTGACTTCAAATCATGCTGTTTTATTAATGTAGGAACCGAACTGGCGCTATGCAAAAGGTTCGCGGCTTTTATTCCTTTAGCCGCGGTGGCCACGGCCAATGGCACCACTTTGAATCTCCCGCGATTCGAATAGACCAATCGCGGGAGATTCTTAGCGAGCCAATCGGCGCGGCTCGTCTGACCAATCAGAGTGCCCCGCGCTTTGGCCAATCAAAGCGCGGGGATCTCAAGAATGCTAATGAGGGGACAGAACACCCTCCCCTCTTGGTTTAGTCCTTACGTCACGTAGTCACGTAGGTAGGCGGGGCTCCGTCTGAGCCTACTGGACCTGCGCAGCTCAGTCGTAGGTTGGATCCCGGCCGGTTCGGTCGGGATCTCTGTTTCTCCTGATGCTGTCGTGGGAACCGGCTGGTCAGTCGGGCCGGGCCGCTCTCCGTAGCTCCCTCCTGGGCCTCCCGGGTTGGTTGAGCTGCGGGTTTCGCTGCTCCTGCTCGGTCTCCCCGGGTCGGTCGAGCTGGCCTGGCTGTCTCTTCCTGGTGAGGGGTCGTGCTGGCTGCTTTCCGGTAAGTATGGCTGGTTTATTCTTCTTTGGTTTTGGTCCCCTGGGTATTCCCTCCCCCTTTGGTTTGTGTTGTGGGGGTTGGTTTCGCCTGTTTGTGCGTCGGTGGTCTCTTGGTTTGTTGTCCTCGACCTTAATTGGTCGATGTGGTGTTTCCATGCTCGTCCGTCTGCTGTTTGTAGCCGGTACGAGTGTGGCCCTGTTATTTGTGTGATGATGGCCGGTACCCATAATGGGTCTCCCATCAGGTTTCTTGCATATACGGGGTCGTCTGGTGCGAAAGTTCGGCGTTTGCTGTTTGAGTCGGGGGCTTCTCCGGGTTATATGTGGGGTGTAACCTGTCAAGTGGGGACCTTAATTTCCTCCCCATTAATAGTTCGGCTGGGCTCTTATTCGTTGTGGTATTTAGGGTTATGTGTTGGGTGAAGAGTAGTATGTTTATTTTCTCCTGGATCTCCCCGTGGTCTATTTTCCGGATGGTTTGCTTAGTGAATTGCACCATCCATTCCGCCCTACCGTTCACCGCCGGGTGCGCCGGTGCTGTCAGCGCGTGGTGGATACCCCTTTCCACTAGGAATTTTTCGAATTCCAGCAAGGTGAATTGGGGCCCGTTGTCGGAAACGACGACGTCTGGGAGGCCGTGCGTTGCAAAGAGTTTGCAGAGTTCCCTGGTCACGGCCTCCGTGGTTGTTGTTTTCATGTTGCTTACCTCCAGCCAGTTGGAGTAAGCGTCTACTGTTATGAGGAAGGTGTGTCCTTTTGTGGGCCCGGCGAAGTCTATGTGGATCCTCGACCAAGGTCCCCTTGGGGTTTCCCACTCTAGGACGGGTGCTGTGGGTGGGCTTGGCCTAGTTTCCTGGCATCGTTGGCACCTTGCTACCCAGGTCTCAATTTGTTTGTCCATCCCTGGCCACCAAGCGTAACTTCTGGCCAGGGCTTTAGTCCTAACGATGCCAGGGTGCCCCTCGTGTAATAGTTCCAGAACCTTCCCTTGTAGTTTTTCTGGAATGACCACCCTATCCCCCATAATAACGAGACCACCCTTTTAATAACGAGAGTTCCGTTTGCCGGTTTCGGAATGTTTTGACGGACTCGTCGTTGTCCCTTTCCGGCTACCCTTTCTCTACCCAATGCAACACCCGCGCCAGACGTTTGTCTTTATTTGTCTCTCGGGCAATGTCTGACGCGGTTATGGGCAGGTTGGGTAGAGACTCAATGCTGAGGGTGGTCGTCGTGGGTGCTGTGTCGGTGTCAGGTTCCAGTAGCGGCGAGCGGCTTAAGGCGTCTGCATGGGAGATCGTCTTACCCGGTCTGTGTATGAGTCTGTAGTTGTAGGCCGCCAGGAACTCGGTCCACCTTGTCATTCGGGGAGACAGAATATTCGGGGTGGCCCAGTTTCCTGCAAGGATTCCCAGCAGCGGCTTGTGGTCGGTTATGATGGTGAATGTCCGGCCGTAGAGGTACTCGTGGAATCTTTTTACGGCGGCAACTATAGCCAGAGCCTCTTTGTCCAGCTGGCTATAGTTCCGCTCTGGTTTGGTGAGGGTCCTTGAAAAGAACGCGATGGGTGCTTCTTTTCCGTCGGGGAGGGTATGGCTGAGGACAGCGCCGACGCCGAAGGGTGATGCGTCGCATGTGACGGCCAGAGGTAGGGTCTCGTTATACTGTATAAGGACGGCGTCTGAAGTGAGGAGGTCCTTTGTTCTTTGGAAGGCGGCTTGCTCGCGTTTCCCCCAAGTCCAGGTCGCCGCCTTGTCCAGGAGCCTAAGCAAGGGCTCCGCCGCCATCGCCTTTTGGGGCAGGAAAACATTGTAAAAGTTAAGTAGCCCCAGGAATGCCTGTAGTTCTGTCTTCGACTTGGGTGTGGGGGCTTCTTTGATGGCCTTGATTTTTTGGTTTGTGGGGTGAATGCCATGACGGTCTAGGAGGTATCCCAGGAATTCAACCCGTTCCGTGTATAATTGGCATTTCTCGCTCTTTACTTTGAGCCCGGTCTCTTTGAATTTGGTTAGGACCTCCCTTAGGCGACCCTCTAGTTCGGCTTGGTTGGTTGCCGACACTAGGACGTCGTCGAAGTAAGGTACCACCCCCTTGATGCCTTGCAGTAGTCTTTCCATTAGGCTTTGGAATATTCCCGGTGCCACGCTGACTCCGAATTGGAGTTGGTTGCATTTAAATGCTCCCCGGTGGGTAACTATGGTTTGCGCTTCTGCCGTTTGCTCGTCGACTGGCAACTGTTGGTATGCCTGGGCGAGGTCGAGCTTGGAGAAAACCTTGCCCCCTCCCAGTGAGTGCAGTAGGTGTTGCACTACTGGGACGGGATAGGCGCTTTGTTGCAACGCGCCATTTAGGGTGGCCTTATAGTCCCCACAGATCCTCACCGACCCATCGGGCTTGATCGGGGTGACTATAGGGGTCTCCCACCGGGCGTGGTCTATGGGCTGTAGGACCCCTTGCTTGACAAGCTTGTCAATTTGCTCGTCTATCTTGGGTTTAAGTGCAAATGGCACCCGCCTTGGATTCAGGCGTTTTGGGGGGACGTTTGGGTCTAGGTTGAATGATATAAGGGGCCCTCGGTACTTGCCTAGGTTTCCGTCGAAGACCTCTTGGAATTCCCGGGCCAGTTGTTGCTCCCAGCTGTCGTCGGTGACGTGGTCGACTCCTGTGACTGCAATGCCAAGCGGGGCGAACCATTGCAGTCCCAGTAGGCTTGGGCGGTCGCGGTCGACGATTGTCAGGGGAAGCCTTTCGGTGTGCCCTTTATATGTTATGTTGAAGTGTCTGGTTCCGACTACCGGGATGCGGTTTCCCTGGTAGTCCTTTACAATGAGTCTCTGGCTGTCTAGGTTCCTCCTTTGGATGGTAGGCACCAAGCGCTTTATTTCATGCCATGCTATCATGGAGAGGTAGGACCCGGAGTCCACCTCCATTTTGCATGGCTTGCCCTCGATGCCTACCTCCACGTGGACCTTCCGGGCGTCATTGGTTGTGGCGTGGCCGATGGTGACCGTCTGATGGGTCTCCTCTCTTCGCCGGTTATCGCCGCCTCATAGGGATCGTCTGTTCCGGTCCCATCTCTTGTCCGAGGGGCGATCTCTGGTCCGGGGTGGTGTGCTCTCTCTCCTCCGTTCGCTCTGGTCCCATCGGGGCGGGCTGCGGTTCTTTTTAAGGCGGCAGACGCGGGCGATGTGACCCTTCTTGTCACAATGCCGGCAGGTCGACTCGAAAAACTGGCATTTGGACCTGGGGTGGTCGCCTCCGCAACCGGCACAGTTGGTCCTCAACTTACGACCCCGCCGGTTCCATGGGTCTCGGCCTGTCTGGAGGCGATGAATTTCCTCCTCGTCATCGGAAGTGCCCGATGCCGAGTGGAAATCGCCCTGGTGGGTGGTCGTCTCGGGTTGGGCCTTGGCTGACCTTGCAGGGTTGTTGTTCCCGCTGCGGTCCCCAGCGTTCGGTCTGCGCATGCAGTCGGCGGATGTTCGGGTTGCTTCGGCGGCTGCGGCTGCGGTGAGGGTGTCTGCTAGGCTGATATTGCCCTTTGCCATCAGCCGGCTTTGTAGGACGGGGTCCCACAAGCCGAGCACGATTCTGTCTCACAGGGCGTCGTTCAGGTTGTCGAATTCGCACAGCCCCCCAGGCGCCGTAGTTCGGTGACGAAGTCGCTGAAACTCTCACACGACCGTTGGTCCCGATGGTAGAATTCGTTGCGTCAGATCAGGATGGGTACCTCTGGAGCGTAGTGCCGCCGAAGTATTGGTTCAAGGACGTCCCAGTCCATCGCGGTCGCATTGGCGGGTTTGGCAAGTGCCTTGGCCATCTTGAATACCTCGGTCCCGCAGTGGGTCAGGAAGACGGCGCGCTTCATGGGGCCGGTGGCATCCTTCAGATCGCTGCACTCGAGGAACATGCGGAATCGGTCAGAGTACGATTCCCAGTCCTCGGTGGCGGGGTTGAAGGGTGCGGGGGATGCAATTTTTGCCATCGTGGAGGTTTGTCTGGCTTCCGTCGGACACGTGGTTCGGTTCAGGGTCTGAATCCCACCCTCGTCGTCAGTGTCATGTCCTCGAAAATGATGTCAGGAGTCGGTGACTTCAAATCATGCTCTTTTATTAATGTAGGAACCGAACTGGCGCTATGCAAAAGGTTCGCGGCTTTTATTCCTTTAGCTGCGGTGGCCACGGCCAATGGCACCGCTTTGAATCTCCCGCGATTCGAATAGACCAATCGTGGGAGATTCTTAGCGAGCCAATCGGCGTGGCTCGCCTGACCAATCAGAGTGCCCCGCGCTTTGGCCAATCAAAGCGCGGGGATCTCAAGAATGCTAATGAGGGGACAGAACATTATATGTTAAATCTTGTTTGATCCACCTTCCTTTTGGCTTGCTTTAATATTCTATACTTGGGTGGAGGCTTCATAAAATCCCATTTAATGAGGGAAGTTATCCTTGTGACCAAAATTAATCTGAGATGTTAGTGCATGTATTTTTATTGCCTCTTCTATGAGAATGTACTGTACATGCTGGTAAACTTATACCACTTCCAAATAGATATCAAGTCTTTGGTGAAGGAGAAGAGGTTTATTTCCGTCTTGCCAATTGGAATCTGCTATTAGAAACAGAGTTGTCAAGTTATTATTGGCAGTTATGAACCTAACAAGGCTTCTTAGTCTTAGTCCTTTAATTCTTTTACCTTAATTTTATTTTTCTTCTTGTTTTTCTTTGTTTCATTTCATTTTCTTTTTTTCTTATACATAATTTTAATTGGCAATTATAAATAGTGGCATTGTTGCTCATTTGAGCCAGCTTCCATGGGTTATTTTAGTGTTATATCTACTTTGTGGTCATTTACTGCAAATAGATAAAACAGCTAGATTAGTTGCAAAGTTTCTTTTTTTAAAAAAAAAACAGTGAAACAGTGACATATTCATAAATATTGTCTAGAAATAACCACTTTATTAGTAAAGGAAGATTCAGTATAAATATATAAATTAATAATAAAAAACCTTTGATCTATATTCATTTTCCTGTGCTGTCAAGTGTCATAATGAAAATCCAAATCCTAATGACAGTTTTCTATCTTGATAAACCACTATCCAGCTCACAACAGTAATCAATGTGTTGAAAATGGCTGAAGTTAATGATGCAGAAAATAGCAGCAAAACAGGTTTTCTTTCAACTTATCACTAAACTAATACAATAATCATATATGCATGAGATGACCAAGCTGTCACTGAATTCCTATGCTTTGCATTTCATTAAGGGCATCATCTGACTAATTAAGAGTTTCTTTATTGACTTTATGGTGAAATGATACAGTCACTAAGGAGGTGTACAAAGAAAGTTACTTTTCCATATGTCATGTTTCTGACAGTCATAGTCATGCAGAATTTAAACCAAGAATAAAAAATAGTAAGGAAATGAAATATTAAAGAGCACTTAAGAGGTCAAATTGTACAGGTAGTCCTTGACTTACAAGTGCAATTTAGCCCCAAATTTCTGTTAAGTGACACAGTTGTTAAGTAAATTTTGCCCCATTTTACAACCTTTCTTACCATAGTTGTAAAGTGAATCACTGTAGTTAAGTTAGTAATATGGTTGTTAAGTGAATCTGACTTCTCCATTTCTTGTCAAAAGGTCGCAAAAGGTAGTCACATGGCCCCAAAACATTCCAATTGTCATAAATATGAACCAGTTATCCAAATTTTGATCATATGACTATGGGAATGCTGCAGCAATTGTAAGTGTGAAAAATGGTTCTAAGCAGGGGTGGGATTCAATTTTTTTAACAAATGGTTCTGTGAGTGTAGCTTAGTTGGTGGACATGGCTTGGTGGAAATGTGACTGGCTGGGTGTGGCCAATTCAACATCACTCACATCGAGGCATGCATCTCCTCTCCTGGTCTCTTGTGACTGTGGAGATGCTGCAACAGTTATAAGTGTGAAAAATGGTTATAAGTCACTTTTTTCAGTGCCATTGTAACTTTGAATGGTCACTCCACACAAGAAAAGTACCAGCAAAGGAAGGAAAAAACACTCCAGAGAAGTTCCTGAGACAGGAAATCTAGTCCTGCCAAGGATGTAATAAGGGTTAACGGAGAGGCAGTTTCTTTAAGCAACACCAGAATGTTTCCTTCCTGCCTTCCTTACAAGATCAGGCTAGTAATTTCTTCTAACAATCGGTTCTCCAAACTGCTTAGAATGTTAACAACCGGTTCTAGCAAATAGATTAGAACCTGTAGAATCCCACCCCTGGTTCTAAGTTTGCTTTTTTCAGTACCATTGTAATACCTAAATTTCTCATAAAACAAACTCAATTGGTTTTTAAATTTAAATTTGTAAAATAACTCAGAGTTATCAACTGTGCTTTTCAGGTTAAAGAACAAGGAGTTTCCATGGAGACTTAACTATTCCTTTCCAGAATGAAGGATTCTTTGGGAGTAAACCTCAGTATTGAACTCCAAATACTATTGTCTGCCTGCATCCCTCGGCTTTATTTTGTTTTAAGACTTATCAAATCAATACATTCCACATTTATACCAAAATAAAGCTCAGAAATGCACATTGCTTGAACAGCTACAGACTCCTGGAAGTTCTAGTTATTGAAAGAGTTTGATCTGAATGGAGAGGTCACATCAAGAGCATGCTAAAGAGAGAACATGAGGAATGCAAATCTTGTTCACTGCAGTTTAGCACATCTTGTTTATGCTTTCTTAAAGTGGTGAACACCACGCTCGACCTATTTGCTGGAATTAACCATGATCTAGGAGGCCATATGGATTTGCCAGATGGTCTGATGTAATTTTATGGCATTTATTTTAACTACGAAGTAAGTGATGAACATAATTAACATTCCTTTAGCTCCTTACTGGATGTCTTTTATTAGTTTCATTTTTCCCCCCAAATATTGAAAGGTAAGTGAATATCTTGTTACAGAAACACAGATGCCTACTAATTACCTCAGAAGGTTGAATGCTCCTGAAGCAGAGATCCTCTGCTAGATTCTTACTTACCTGATGACCCCACTGTGAAGATTAATAAGCAAAGCACTAAATCATAATGAGTGGGTCAGATCTCAAATGTTTTTCAGGTTCTCTTAATTAGTATTAAAAGATACAGAATGTGCCCAAAATATATCTGTCCTGCTTTGCCATAAATAAGGTATCTTGCACCATATGTGCTGCCTGCTTTATTTCAAGCTATTCGTACATCAAACGGTTGAAATCAAACAATCAGATTTTGATAAGAAAAAAGCCCCATAAAGGAATAACTCTCATTATTTGAATAGTTTGCCTGTTTATCTTCTGCCAATGATTGTTTAATGACTTTATTTCACAGGAAGCTATTTTGTGGTAACTATAACTTCAAAGAATGTTTACTTTTGGTGAATTTACCTGCTGCTAACAGTTAAAATCACATGATTACAGCAAGAAAACAAAAAAAAATTACACAGCTTAATTGTGCTACAATTCCTATTTTATATGTACAACGTAGAAAGTACTTCAGATTTCATTTGTGAGATGCAGAATTTATTTTGAACAGAGTTCAAATGTCTGCACCATAATATGAATTTCCAAAAAAGAGTTATCCTAGTAATTTCAAGATGTTAGGCATATTAAAATATATGAAAACTTTCTAATAATCTCCACAGTAAATCAAAGGACCCATCAGAATCCCAGTTTATTGTGTGAAGTGGAAATTATCAAAATGAATCCTCAAGATTTAATTTACACAGTCAATATAAACTATTAAATAAAATGGACATATTAGTTTAGCTGCAATGGGATTTACACATTAGAGAATGGAAAACAATATTGGATACTGATCTCCTTCTACCTTAGTACAGCAGTTTTGGAGACCTTCCCAGGTAAAAATTAGTGGAGGAAAAGGCTGGTAAACAGATGGAATGCAAGATCTAATGACAGGCTGCCCTTCTTTTAGAGTTTTATCTCCTTCCTTGAAATAAAGATTCCAAAAACTCCCAAAGCTGCTTTGATATCCTGATATCCTATTCTAGCTCCATTTACACATCAAATTGTACGGTTTACTTTACTTGTTTGCATATTTCCATTCTTGTTAGTCGTTTTTTAATCTCCTTTGCCCAATAAAACCAATGATTTCAAATTTAGAAGTTCACCAGAGTGGTGAACTTTCAAAACTCAAAACATTTTGTGATATTTTGATTCTTTCTAACAAATGTACTATATGGATTAAATTTGGATTTACAAATTTCTTTTCCCAGATGGATCCAGGTATGTTTTTCTTCCTTTTACCCCTCAAATAAGTTATTGGTGGGGTTGAAAGAGTAGGAAAAGGCACCAGCTATTCTCCCAAACAGTACAATTTAATAAACAACTCTATAATAAATAGAGGTCATTTCTGGTTAAGTGGATATAGGATTACAGTCTAAAAGCAAGGTATTTTTCTTTTTTCAAGTTGAAGACAACATCAAGCCTTTCAGTGGTATAATAGAAACCATACTTCCCAAAGCAAGTGAGACAAATGCAGATAATTTATATTTCAATCATATTTAAACTATGATTAGATGCTAAATTTTGCAACTATTTTTGAGGTACACATCTAAAGCATTTGAATGATAGAGCCATAAAGCTCAGTGACTTTAGGTTGTGTGCCAGAAAATCTAATAAGAGAATTTTGTTTTATTTTGACCCCATATCAGACAAAAAAGTTTTCTGGTACCTCCTGCATACATAACAGCCAACATGATTGATGATATCCATGCTATCTCACTATATGATGTGCCAAAGATCTCTTGTATCTCTTTGAAGAACACTGTGATGGCTTTAGGGAATGAATAGGAAAATCCAATGGAGATGAAAGCTCCAAAGACCACGACCCAACCCCATCCTCCATCAGGGGGAGCATATTGCGGTGCTGTTGTTGAAGGTGGCATTTCTTTTTTTCTTGTAACTATGCTGTAGGGAGAAATAAAATAGACATTGTGTTTTAAATAGCTATTTTCCTTTATAGCACACAGTCATTGGAAATTAAATATATTACTAATTTCAAAAAGCTGTTATTTCCCACACACAAACTGACAATACATTGCCCACACTGCATGATTTAAGTACAACTATTTGCTTATAATAGTCAAGGATGCCTTCAAGACTAGAAGTAGATGAATCTTGGCAACTGCTAAAATCTTTGTTAAGTAGGATGTGACTTTTGCAAGTCATTGATCCACAATACCAAAATATTATTTAGCAATTAATCACAGGTGATAAAGGGATCCTTTTATTCTGCTAATACCAATCTGCCTCAATTACTTCTGGCAAAGTAAGATTGGCTTATTCAATAGGATTTCTAGATATAAGGAGTTTATGATATAAGTAGACAATATAGTCTACCATCTCAGCCATAGTTTTATGTTTCATTTTAAAAATACTTTATTTCAAAGATAATGATCAAGCACAGCTCAAACGCTATTGCATTAAGAGACTATGCAATATCAACTAATATGAATTTCCAAGTGTACTTGTTGAGCCATTAATAAACTTCTATGCTATTGCATTATTATGCAATCCAGGTAAGTATTTCAATATATTAAATAAAAAATAACAATGCCATAAAGAGTAATGGAAAGCCTGGTTTTATATATCATACTTTGGGGCTGTGCAATGCTTTCTATTTGAAAGAAGATAAGTGATTTGGAATACACATGGACATATACTTTGCAACTGTCAGAAAGCCTCAAGGCAGATCTAGAGAGCCATGTTTGGAATGCCAACTGTTGCAGTTTGTAACCATAACCAATGGCTTACAAACTGAGCATAATGGCAAGTTTAACAAAGGAAGGAAGGCTAAACAAACCATAGCTTATTTTGCTATGTTTGTGAACCAAGCTGCTAAGTTCTTATGAATTTACATGTTGCTTTCATAATGTAACAAATCTCTTGGGAAAAATCAATACACACAGATTTTCTACTCAGGCAAGTGTTCATAACCTTTTTTTAATTCCCCATGACCTGTAGAAGCATGTTACCTCCTAATTATTTAAAATAAGAAAGTAATTTACAACATAATTAAATCTGAAGATTCTTGTCTCCACTGTTCTGTTTTTCCATATCGGTAATATGCAAGTTACTTAATAAATATTAATATGTGGTTTTAGTACAAGGTGCCATTTAGATTAGATGATAATATCACAAAAATATTTGCTGGTTTCTGTGAATAACATATGCACAAAATATTTAAATTTTTGTCATGAAATGCACTTTTTTTCACAGCAATTGATTAAATCTTTTGATCAGTGGTACCCTGAACTCATTTGGCTTTTATTAATTAGCTCCACTATTTCAACTTACCTTGTGAATCTGTTAAAGCCATCAGCAGTCAAATAATGATAAACACTTTCAAAATTGGATATACATACTTTAATTCTGATACCAAATTCTCCATTTTGTATTACGTATTACACATTATTGTTACTGATTTGGGATTTTCAGGGTTGACTGCAAGGAGACAGGAATTAGGAATAATAGAAATAGTAGTTTCATAATCCCATTATATAAAATATACCTGCTGTTGATTCCAGGATTAAAGTGCAACAGTTGCTCAACTATTTCTTGACATACCACAAGTTTAGCAATTTTACAATAAGGGACATATTTGAAAAAAAGAAAAGAAAAAAGGTCTATAAATGGAAAATAATAAATAAATATATTTATCTTTCCAATGAAATAAATAGGTATTGTATCTTCTTCTTCAGACAGGTACTCTAGTAGTGAAGAATTCTAATAGTTCAGAAAAAAAGATATGCAGATACACTGAATAGTGGAATATGGCCAGAAGTACTATTAATATTACCATGTATGGTATATTATAACAGCACAAAGTCAATATCAAAACCTATTTTCCTCAGCTATAAATATGTGGAATATTTTTATTGAATCATTGCCATTTATTTTAGGGTAAATTCTCACAGACAAGCTAAATTGTTATGGATAACAATTTAAGGGTTATGCATAAAGGGTAATTCACTTCCATGAAGATTCAAGAGAAATAGACACTAAGCTGCCTGGTAAATGTGCATTCTACACACTTTCAGATAGGATAACTACACTGCTATCCTGAGGGCTAAATGGAGCCATCTCTCACACTAAAAACACAAAGTGGTTAAAGGAGACACAATTTGCTAAGTGGAGGTACATTGTGATACTTCTTTGTTCTAACAAAGCAAATCACACAGCTTTTGTGGCACTGAAGCAATTTTGAATGTCATTAAATATAGCAATCCGCATAGCGCTTTTCAAAGCCTCGAACCACCACAGTGTAGAATGTGTCTGCTTGTGATGGCACTCTGCTTGTGAAATATCTACCCTGAAGATAGTTTCTGGTGCCTTGTGTGCTCTTTTTAGTACCGGGTATGAAGCATTTATATTCTAGGATCTTAAATTGTGATTTTTTTATTTGACTTTTAGATCCAGCACATTTGTTTTGCTTTATGCAGTTTTGCAACTATTAGTGAGGGATGGGGAGGAAGGAGTTTTTTCCTCCCACTTTCATATTCTCTATATAAGCAAATAAATGAACTGTTATTATTAAAAAATTCCCTTTATGTCCAGATCCAGAAAAATGATTGCTAATAATTTCTAATTTATATACACAGGTGGCAGCATTTTATGATAGAAGTATTTTCCATATGATTGATGGATAATGATCAGGGACAATAAACATAAATCCATAGATCCAGGAATGTATGTCTAGTTAGGACACCAAAATCCAAAAAAGCACAAAGATACTTAAGTTCTCTTGATTTTCTGATTTTTTTTTTCAATTTAATTAAATCAAAAACTGGTTTTCATTTTTTTTTCCAATTTGGCTTTCACTGACAGCTCTTGTTTGTATCAGATAAAAGAATATCATGTAGGAAACTGACATTTGACTCCCCACTCCCAAGACTACCAATGTGAGTATTAAAACTGTCAGGAGAATAACACTTGTGAATCAGTCCATTGGAGCATTCATACGAATCACCTTTTCTATTTTCATAATCCCCTGAAGGCTAATGGAAAATATTTTTGCTCCTGCTTCCATTGGTATGATTTCCATTTACTTTACTAAAATTGCAGAAGACGCCTTGCCTAAGTTCCCAGTAATATTGTAAATAATAATCTAAGAACAATTGCAAAATCCTAAATGGGCTATCATTGCATTATTTTATTTGAAACCCTCTGATTGAATAGAGCAGTATGTGCAAAATATTTTTATTAAAAAGAACAGAAATGTCACTTGTGAACTGTTTGAAGGACAACAGAGAGAAATGAAAATTAATTTCATCCTGTTCCTTGTCCCAAACTGCAGCTGCTTGCAAAGATTGGAGGAAGTAATAAACACATTTTGGCACATGCTGTTTTGAACAACTTTCAATATTTATATTAGATTCTGTACATGTATTGTCTTGTGTCTTTCTTATCTTGATTGAATACTATGAGCACCAGCTGGATCAGGGCAAATAAATGCAATTTGGATCCAGCTTGAAAATGTGCAAATATAGCAAATGCAATAGGCCTGGGAGAAAAAGGCAGGTAGCAATGTGCACACATATTCTGCCATTAAAAAGGATGAACGTAGCAATAAAAAGGTCAGAGGAAAGGTCATGACAAATAATTCATCTTGATATAATGCACTGTAGATTTTAGTCAATCATAGACAACCTGTATAGATTGATCTTCTGCAAATGTTTCATTAATATTCTCTGCTTGCCAAATATCAAAATCAACCCTCAGTGCAATAAATAGCTTGTCAGGAGAAACTAAAAATGACTAACTCTCTGTCCCATTTTCTTTGGACTTATTAGTTCTGTTACGATAATTTCTAAAGTTGAATGTTCATGGGTGCCTTTAGATGTGAAAGTGAAACTTCTGGCAAACTTATCATACAAGCTGAACCAAGACTGCAAGCACCGGACTTTTTCCTTTCAACCAATAAGAATGAACTTCTGAAAGTTAGGTACTTCAAAAGGAAGTCTTTATTGAAAGGAAGCGAACCAGGTACTAGTCAAAGCAGAATCTAAGGTGCTTCCAGGCATACAGAAATAGATAAAGGGAGTTAGAATCCCTCCCCTTATTCTGGTGTGGATTTAGTCAAACAAAGAGACAACATGTTAATTCCCCCCCCCCCTTTTTCTGGGAACATATCTTAGAAAAGTTTCCCAGGAAGTTTCTTTCAGAGCTAGATCTTTTTTATGGCCCTTTCTCCTCTTGCTATCTCTCCAAGAGGTGACAGGTTTCCAGACATCTGGCTCCAGTCCCCCAGTTGTATATCATGTGCAAATTATACAGATTAATACAAGACTTAAGATATTCAGGTTACATCAAAAAGGATTACTTGTACCAACTTCCCCCGCCCTTCTTCTTCCATTGAAGAATGGCAGATACATGGATCTGACAACTACCTTTCTGAACAAGCATTTGGACAGATAATGCACATTACACAATGTATATAAAATAAAATAAAGTGAACAAATAAAGCACTAGAGATCTAGAAATGTAATTATTAATGATTAGTTAAAGAAATACTACAGGTAGTCCTTGACTTCTAGCCATTATTACTCATTAAGATGTGGAGAAAATGTATGGCCTGATATAAAGATGTAGTAGTTGTGATAGATAGAAAATAGATAGATAGATAGATAGATAGATAGATAGATAGATAGATAGATAGATAGATAGATAGATAGTGTCATGCCCCTGGTGGAGACTGACTCTGAGCAGTCAGAGGATGACCCAGGCCCATCCCTTATCCATCCTAGGGCACGCAGGGAGGAGAGGAGAAGGGTAAAATGTGGTCTACTTGGGAGGAAAGGGCCATGATCCTCTTCATGGGTTGCAGGTGTGAGATTTGCATAAGAGTTTGGACCTGTGTGCTGACAGATGCTGGAGACAAATTAGTGTTTTATTCCTAAAGAAGTTTTATCTTGGTTGGCGTTCTTCCAACGGAATGTCTCTGGTTATCTTCCTGAAGTTGGCAATTATCTATCCTGGTCTGTCATGGAACTTTATTCAGTGCAGTTTGTTTTTGGTTTTTGCTTCATTATTGGCTCTTTGAATTTGAACTGTATTTCTTTCCTTTGAAATGTTATTTTGAAAATAGTTTACTCCTCCACTGTGAACAATTAAACAGTGAAGCCAAGTTGAAGGCATTAAAGGACTTTTATTTATGTTTTAGTTTTTGTTGTACTTCTGAGATACTATGGGTCATCACAGATAGATAGATAGATAGATAGATAGATAGATAGATAGATAGATAGATAATGTAATATAAAGAAACTTTACAATACAAATTTAAAATGCCAATTAACAACAAGCAAAATTTAAAACCAATCTAAAATCCAAGAAGAGGATACCTACTAAATAGGCCAATCTTTCCCTGGATTGATTGCTCAAGAGCAACCTTCAACAACTACCTATGGTTCAGCTTCATCAATGGCAAGAAAAGATTTCTTCTCTAAACTTTAGTTATAACAGCTTATACTAGGTCTGCCAAATGAACTGTTTGATTCAGACTCAATTTAATTTTATGACAATGATAATAATGATAATGTTGATTATTCAAAAGTGTACAAGGTCTTATCTGATCTTAATATCAAATGCTCTTGTGAATTTTATGCCATTAACTACTCTGGACTTTTTAAGCAGTAGCCATGTTATAAATGCAATTATTCATGAATTAATGTTTGCATCCCAGGTTGTCAGAAATAGTTTAAGATTAATGCTGACAAAACATTATTTTTCCATTCAAACATTTTATGAAAAGCTTTAAAATTGGCCACAAAAAGATCATATTTTCTGTACAGTATTTGTTTTAATACAATTTGTCCACCATACTTTATAAGTATAGCATTAGGTTTACCTGTCAATAAAACAGAAATTCTGATCCAGTATTTAGGCTATATTAATCATTTCTAATTGGTCTTTATCAACATGAATCACATCAACCAGTACTGTCACAATGGAGTTGTGGGAAAACATTCACAGCAATATTTAAAGAAAAGAGAAACATTAGAGATTGGCTGACAAACTCTATGAAACTAAACAAAAATTAAGAGTTAAATTGTTAGGAATATATGAATTTAGAAAATGAATGTAATTTTTGTGGATTATGAAATCACAACCATGAACTTAATGGTGGAATGTTTTGCTTGGAGTGATAAACTTTGAAAATTAATATATTTCCCTATTAAACATTCATTAGTGAAGCAAAGACAAATGTAAATACGCAGCATAGAAACTTTCAGTATTCCCCCTATTTCCAAATCACTACATTAATATATTCATGCATTTGTATATAGTACTTTCAAATAACAAGATTGTTGTGAATGCATAGGCCTTAATAAAGATATCTTAAGCTTGGAGTCAAGTGCAGGGTTCTGGCCCTGCACTTCTGATTGGCTGTTAACAGCAGGATCGGATTGGCCCGTTCTGGGGAATCCGATTGGCCATTAACGGAGCATTCTTATTGGTTAAGGGAGCTAGCGCTCCTAGATTGTTATTGGTTAATAGTTATTGGGTTGCCTATATAAGGAGGGCTATAACTGCCATTGAGTTTGAGAAGTCACTATGTAAATAAAGAGTTGAAGTTCACCGTTCCAGAGGCTCATCTCCATTCTTTCTCGCCCATGCTCCATACTTAACACTGGCGACGAGGATGGGATATGGAGACGTCTGAGCCGACTGAACTAAGAAGAAACACCGAGCACGTGGCTGACAGTGCTACATGATGAAACCATGTCCAGCGGCGTCGTACCACCCGCTCCATTCGATCCAGTGCAAGAGGACTGGGAATTCTACATGGATCGTTTCCAAATGTTTTTGGAAACTAACAATTTAAAGGATGCCACAGCCAGGAAGAAACGGGTGCTATTCCTAATGCATTGCGGTCCAACCGTATTTAAGATGGCTAAAGGACTAGCCAAACCTACCAAAGTCAAGACGATGGACTGGGACGACCTCGAACCCTTACTAAGAGCTCATTACGCACCGACCGTGCCCATGCTTGTGAGACGGCACAAGTTCTATCAGAGAAACCAGCAAAAAGGAGAAAGTGTCGCCGACTTCATAGCAGACCTCCGAAACCTGGGAGGCCTCTGTGGATTCACCGATTTGGAAGAGGCACTGAGAGATCGAATAGTTCTGGGATTAGATGCACCAGGCGTGCAGAGCAAGCTGATGGCGAAAGACAACATCAGCCTTGCCGATGCCATCACCGATGCTACTGCAGCAGAAGCAACCAGGAAGTCGGCTGCACAATTACGCTGCAACCGCGCTCCGGTACACCAACCGACAAGCGAAATTTTATCCAAGTCAGAAGGGGAGCTTTCAACAACACACCACTAGGACCTCTCTTCGTCGTCAGACAGCGATGAAGAAGAGGTCCATCGACTGCGGTCCGACCGGGACCACCACCCGAAGTCCCTACGCCCTTGCGCTGGCTGTGGAGCCAACCATGCCAGGTCTGAATGCAAATTCCACGACGCGCTCTGCCATGAGTGCAGGAAGAGAGGCCACATCGGACGGGTCTGCCGAAGTTTACAAGGACCCGGCCAGGCCTCAAAAGGGGCTAACTATCGCCAATCAATAGGAAACCGTCCTGTAAGGTGAGAACCAGTAAACCACTCCTACAGAAACCGAGTTTTGCAGCGAGAAGAGGCTCACCATACTATCACTATCGGTCACGCCTCTGCCTTGGATGCCAAGAAAATCCGAATTACAGTGGCCATTGAGAACCAGCCTTGCCACAAGGAAGTCGACTCGGGATCGTCCCTCTCGATGGTGTCTGGAAGACCCTCAAGCAACTCATCCCCACGATCCAGCGCCAAGACCTCCGCTTCCAAAAACTTATTCTTAAGGACTATCAAGGGAATCAAATCCCTGTTGTTGGTTCCTGCCGAGTCCGGGTCTCATTCAAGAAGCACACAGCGTACTTACCACTAACTGTGATCGACGAAGATCAGCCTAGTCTGCTAGGTCTCCAATGGTTCACGCCACTTGGCATTGAAGTGGCAGGCATAAACTGAATCAGCGGAAGTGACTGGGAGGAGGACCTCATCCATGAATTCAAGGATGTATTTGCGGAAAAATTAGGCGAGTTCAAGGGGACCCCAATATCGTTCAGCCTTAATCCAAAGATAGCTCCCATCCGCCTTAAGCCTCGTCAAGATCCATTTGCCTTAAAGCCAAAAATCGATGAACAACTCGATAAACTAATAGCTCATGGGATGCTAGAACCTACCGATCACTCTCCCTGGGAAACCCCAATCGTAACACCCATTAAGCCGGATGGTTCAATCCGAATTTGTGGGGACTACCGGGCCACCCTGAACCACGCCCTACAGCAAAATGCATATCCGATGCCGGTGGTGCAGTATCTCCTCCATTCCCTGGGGGGCAGAAAAGTCTTCGCCAAATTAGACTTAGCTCAGGCATATCAGCAATTACCTATTGATGAAAAGACAGCACAGGCACAAACGATTGTGACGCACCGAGGTGCCTTTAAATGTACCCGGCTCCAATTCGGAGTCAGTGTAGCCCCGGGGATATTTCAGAGCCTTATGGAGAGGCTACTACAAGGGATTAAAGGCATGGTCCCCTACTTTGACGATGTATTAATTGCTGCACCTACAAAAAAAATCTTACGGGATCGTTTAAAATTGGTCCTACAAAAATTCCAAGATGCCGGTCTTAAGGTAAAAAAGAATAAGTGTAAATTGTGTACAGATAGTGTTGAGTTTTTAGGGTACCTAATTAACAGTCAGGGTATTCACTCTACCAACAGTAAATTAAGAGCAATAAAAAACACTCCCAGGCCTCGGAACAAGGCCGATCTCCAGGCGTTCCTATGCCTCATCAACTTTTATAATGTATTTCTACCACATAAAGCAACTGTCGCTGAGCCGTTACATCGTTTGCTAGACAAGAAAGCAAATTGGTTATGGGGTCATAAAGAAGAACAGGTGTTCCGTAATGTAAAAAAACTACTGACTTCTGACTCTGTACTCATGCAGTACAATGAGACTTTGCCGTTAAATATCACATGTGATGCTTCGCCTTTCGGAGTGGGCGCCATTCTGAGCCATGTACTGCCTAATGGTAACAAAGCCCCTGTTGCATATTTTTCAAAGACACTTTCAAAAACTGAGCGAAATTATGGCCAAATTGATAAAGAAGCCCTCACAATTGTATCGGCCGTTAAAAGATTTCACGAGTACGTGTATGACCGGGCTTTTACTATTGTGACTGACCATAAACCGTTATTAGGGATAATAACTGGAGATAAGCTGACTCCCTATATATTATCCCCCAGGATGACTCACTGGTCAGAATTCTTGGCTGCTTATAATTATCGGCTGAAATACCGCCCGGGGAAAGCCATTCCCCACGCCGATGCATTGAGCCGAGCACCGCTTCCAGAGACTCTCGACGATCCTGCACAAACAGTAACCATGTTACAAATTGAAACACTCCACTCACCGCCATTAACCGCTCGAGATATCGTGAGAGAAACCAGACGTGACCCCACCTTGGCGCGAGTCCTAGGCTGGGTAGAACGTGGATGGCCATTGGACCAATTATCAGATGACTTCACACCATTCAAGACTCAACAAACGGAGTTGTTCTCTCAAAAAGGCTGTATCATCTGGGGCGATAGAGTCGTTATCCCAGAACGACTCCAAAAAGCAGTACTGAGAACCTTGCACGATGGCCACCCCGGTATCGTGCGGATGAAAGCCCTCGCACGAAGCTACGCACAGGAATTGGAACTAGAGAAGGGAATAGATTCACTTCAGGGAATTGCCGAAGATATTGGTGGCGACGGAAACGTGAACTCTGAACCAAAGGCAACCCCGTCGACAAACAACGATCTACCTCAGCGAGATTGCAGCCAAATGCAAAATACACAGCGAAAATCAAAAAGACTAATAAAGCAACCGTCCTACCTAAAGGACTATGTAACTGCGCCCTATAAACAGAAGCCAGGGGGAAGGGGTGTTGTGAATGCATAAGGTTTAATAAAGAGAACTTGAGCTTGGAGTAAAGTGCAGGGTTCTGGCCCTGCACTTCTGATTGGCTGTTAACGGCAGGATCGGATTGGCCCATTCTGGGAAATCCGATTGGCCATTAACAGAGCGTTCTTGTTGGTTAAGGGAGCTAGCGCTCCTAGATTGTTATTGGTTAATAGTTATTGGGTTGCCTATATAAGGAGGGCTATAACTGCCATTGAGTTTGAGCAGTCACTATGTAAATAAAGAGTTGAAGTTCACCGTTCCAGAGGCTCGTCTCCATTCTTTCTCGCCCATGCTCCATACTTAACAAAGATGACTTAATCTGTCATTGTAAAAAGTGAGGCTTTAAAAAGCAAAAGCATTTTTCATTTGGCTTTTAAATAAAACAATTTCTATTTACACAGGCCAGCAAAAGCTATTATTAGATAATACATAAGATAAAGACTGTTCTACTATTTTAGGAATGTCAAAAAAACTCCCTCATTATTTTACAAATAACATCTGTATTTAATTTTCAGGCCAAATGTGGGCAGCATAAAAAGAAACACAATAACACAGTCCTACTGCTGTTCCCATTCAGATCTTTGGCCCCTCAGATTATAGCCATCATGATCTCTTTATTTTATTTATTTATCAAATTTATATGGCTGCCCATCTCATTTATATGCAAGCCTGATCACACTTAACTATAGCTCCTAACAGCTATAGCAAGCACAGACCAATAAGAAGGCACCTTGGTAGTTCACATTCAGCAACATTTAAATTGCTGCAAATTCCAGCTATCTGATTTAGAATGAATCATATGCTTAGCACAAAATTTACAATGACAGCTAAAATAGTTTATCATAATGGTTTCTTCATGATATTGTTTCTGAAATATTTCAACCTTGGACTTCAGTGTTTTGTCACCTTACTCAATCTATGTTCAATTACTAAAGCCATGTGTAAGAGTGAAGAAATTAAAAACTGTGAATAGAAAACTATTTTAAGAACTAATTATCTCTCAAAGACAATGGAAGCAGTTTGGTGTAATAGTTAAAAGCAGCTGGCTAAAAATTAGAACACTAGTTTCAGTTCCAATCCGTCTTTGACCACAAAGTCAGTTAAGTG
The DNA here is from genome assembly GCA_033807585.1 of Hydrophis major. NCBI lineage: Eukaryota > Metazoa > Chordata > Lepidosauria > Squamata > Elapidae > Hydrophis > Hydrophis major. Next base: position 157,835,809 of record CM066331.1, on the reverse strand, counting down.
ACTTTTTCAGCCCTCGGAAGAAGACAACAGCTCACCATTTCCAAAAACCTTAGCTGTTGAGCAGGTTCTTTACAATAACAATGGCATAGCAATAAGTTTAATTTAATTAATAAATAAATATAAAAAAATAAAATGACATCTATGATAAATCTATATGCACATTTTTTCACACACATTAATCACATGGTACATTTTATTTTATTGATCAAAATGAACAGTTTTGAAAGTATGAAGTGAAATGATGTATGTGGAAAAAGAAAATAAAAAGGAGTGATTTTAAGTGCTTAGTCTTAAAGCAAAATTGTAATTAAGATTCAGTCACTGTTGCCAAAGTTTAGCTTGCATCTTCCAACTTCATTCAAAACCTCACCAGCTGGAGCATTGCAAAAAAGTTCAAACATATAGATCCCAAATTTCCAAATACTGTATTTCTTCACATGCTGAATCCCAGCACACATCATCCTAAAACATAATTGTTTGGTTTTGATTTTGACTTATAGTGATGTATGAATACATACATACAGACATGCATATGCATACAGAGACACATAGACTCTGTCTCTGTCTATCTATCTATCTATCTATCTATCTATCTATCTATCTATCTATCTAGAAAATGAGAGAACAGCTTTAAAATTTCATATGATTTTCATAAAACTCATTATTTTCTGAAGGAAACTTCCTCATACTTTTATTTATCTGGAAGTTTGGTAACAGCACAGAAACTCTGATTTAGTTTGTCACAATTGATAAGAACTGCATTGACAGGAACAGAATAAAAAGGGGAGACTTCTTTAGGATATTGCCCTATTAGTATTGGAAAGACTCAGTTTCAAATCTCAGTGTAATTATGACTTTTGACCAGTTATTATACCTTTAAGCAGGAAGTTTTTAGCATAATGGTAGCAATAGGCAGGAGATATTGCTCTCTGTCTCTGACTTCAGCATCTTTACTTCCTATTTTTAAATGAAAATTCTAAAGGGATTTTTTTGGGTGGCGGGAGGGGGATATGAGTAGAAATTCCATTTATGATATCTTCAAGAAAACAGACCAAGTTTTTCCATTACTGTTTATGGATTTACCTAAATTACAAAAATAGGATAATTGAGAAGATAAGGACTAACACCTAGGAAGAAAGTCAGAGTATAAGAAAAATGAATATTTATGAATACAATGTAACTTCACATCATATACGGATGCGCAAACACAGCTAATTTGTGTTTCACTAATTTGTTCATTTCACTAATTTGTCCATTTAGATCTGTTGATGTTCTTTTTCAGATTCACTAATTTGTTATTTCCGTGCTGTCTGTGTAAATTGTTTCTTTATGTTTTCAGAGAATGGAGAGAATTTTTTGATGCAATTTAGAATGGCTCATTTAACCCAGCTATCAACGAGTGACAGGTTTAAGAAGTGAGAAAAGTCTGCAAAGTTACATGATAGATATTTCTAAATATCTAAGTGGGTTGTGAAAAATAAGTGAAAGGGAGCAGTAAATCACATTAAGAAAATGACTTAATAGATGTTGCTGATTTTTGTCTGACAAAAGTGGTAATTTCAGATCAAATTGTTGAATTTTGAATTGATACTTGTTTGGGTGACACTTGTGTCAATCCCACTTATCCTTGCAGCATTTATATTTTAGAAAGTCTTAGTCACTTTTGACAGAGCACCATAAACAAAAGAGAATGTTTTTAATTACATTATTGTAAAAAAGACCTTCTGCTTATTCCTTTCTATTATTTCCCCAAATGTCATGAAATATGGCTCTTACTTATTAATATGAGCCAACTTGTGTTTGGACTTAAGGCAATTCAGTCCCATTTAATAAGATTGTATTCTTCTCAGGTTTTCTGAAAATACTGATCAATTATTGGTAGTTTTCTATTTTGCTACAATAATTTATACTTCAATGTTTCTTAGAAAAATATAGAATATAGACCTAGAAAAATATATTGGACAAAGTAAAACACTTCAAAATTGCTCCCTGTCTTTGGAGTTGGTGAGTGAGGCTCTGCAAGCAAGCCTCAGTCACCTACCTGTCGCCACTAGTCACCTTTCCCCCCACCACTTGCCTTTTGCCATCACTGCTGGTCACCTTCCCCCCACTTGCCTCATTGGAGAACACAAGAAGCAGCTCCGTGTCAGCTCTAGACAGTTCAAAGGCTGCTTCTCTCCCCTGCTGGTCTAGCTGGGAGAGTGAAAGTCTGTTTCCCGGCACAGCAAAATTTAGCTTTGGATCCTGCAAGTCCCCATCAGGAAACAGCTCCAGGAGGCAGAGAAGCAGCCAGGTTGAATCCTGTTCCTCTCTTCCACCTCTCTGCTCCATTTCCTGAAGGGAGGGGGACTTGCAGAACCCAAAGCAGCAACTCCCGGTTGCTAAAGTAAATTTTGCTGTGCTGCACAAGTCAGTTTCCCAGGGCCCTGAGGGCCATCCTCCCAAAGCGCTGCTGCTGCCACTCTGAAGGTCCCCTTTGGATGGATCAGTAAGTTCTTGCTTTGTTCCCTGGGAAGGACTCCATCATGGAGGACTGTGTCTTTGGGCCAAGCACTTTCTGTCGGGCTTCCTGCCTCACATGGAGCAGCAGGAGGAGGAAGTATGTGGTGGGGAAGGCTGTCTGCAGTTCTTGTAGCCAAAGCCTGGAATCCTGGGGTTGCATTTGTATGAGGTTGGAGCCCCATGGCTGTGCTAGCTGGGAGGATACTTGCCCCATGTGACACTGCTCACCTGCCTGGCCAGTGTGTCAGAAGAGAGGCAGAAAGAAAAACTTGGCAAGTCTTCTCCACTTTCTCAGGTATTCACACAGAGTATGGACACATGAGGCTGGGACCTTCTGTGGATGGGCAAATCCCTCCAGTGCTATGCACACACAATGTGTTCACAGCGTGCTCTGTGTGTATGCTCAAGGAGGAGGAGAAGAGTTGTGAACTTTTATTCCTCCCTTTGCAGCAAGAAGGCAGCCAACACAGCCTGTCCCTTTAAGGTTCCTCAACGGGGAGGTGGGGGTGAGGAGGGACCATAAAGGGACAGCCAGGCCACAAGAGCTGCCTTCCGAGCAGCTCCGCTGTGAAGGGAAGGGAGGAAGAAAAGTTTGGCAACTCTTCTCCTCCTTGGGTAGAGCGTGCACACATGGCACCGGGAGGATCTTCTGCAAGGAGTTGGCATGTAGGCGAGTCCCACCAGCACTGTGAGATGTGTGAGTGTTTGCTCTGTATGTTTGAGGCTGAAAAAGATGAGGGAAGCAGCCAGGTTGAATGCTATTGGCACAGCTACAGAAGCAATGCTATTGGCACAGCTACAGAAGCAATGCTATTGGCACAGCTACAGAAGCCACCAATGCCCTCATGTGAAGATGTTGGGAGCAGGAAGCCTCGACCTTGTCAGGAGCCATGAAGCACTCACCAACCCTCTGACACCTAACAAGTCTCCTCCCAATGTGCTTCTCTTCCTCCTCACCAGAAGCATTATTTTTGGGGAGACTACAGGATTGCCCCACTTCCTGCCAGCCATCTGGTCTTCACCACTGGTTCATCAGATTCCCATCACCCAGTTCAGATGTTACTTCCCCCCCCCCAGGGGGGGAAGAGGGAGGGAGGAAAAGAGAGAGAGACAAGAGACAGAGAGAAAGAGGGAGAGATGAGAGAGAGAAAGAGATGAGAAACAAAGAGATGAAAAAGAGGGAGATGGAGATGGAGAAAGAAAAAGAGAGATGAGAAAAAGAGAAAGAAAAAGAGAGTGATGATAGAGGAGAGAAATGAGAGAGAGAGAGAGAGAGAGAAAGATGAAAAAGAGTGACAGTTCTGTGGCCCCAAGATTTTGTAAAGTTGTATGCAAAAATGAGTCCAGCAAATGCATATTTATTCATACAATAAATATCATTGCAAAAACCAATCCCAGCCACAAAAAACCTTTGCTCAAGACCAGACTTATCCATACTGCAAAGAATCCACTCCCGTGAACTCCACGCAGAACTCAAAAACCATCTAGACAATGGAGAAAAGGATCTATACATTGACTACAGAGCTGATTGCATCAAAAGAAAGTCACACAGCTCACAACTCCGCATCCAACCCCACCCCATCCAATCCAACATCAATCAAAATTAGGCATGCATGCCCCTAACTACCTCTATTCCAACCACAACTGACCTTAAATGCAAGCTACTCGATGCAAGAAACCTTGTAAATAAAATACTTGAATTTCTCCTCTTACTAAATATGGCTAAATTTGACATCATATTTGGTTCAACGCATCTCTCTCTGATTCCATTACCTCAGTAAGAGACTATCATGTTTACCGATCCAATTGTGAAATCTGTAGAGGAGGTGGTGTTGTTATCTTCTATAAAAAGTCCTTACATCTAAAAAACATCCAAGTTACCCAAGAGCTTGCTCTTCCTAAGACCATTATTTGTGAACTGACCTTAAATATCACATTTTGGTTCTTACTATGTTACAGAGCCCCTGATTATGACATTGAACATGTAAGCAAGCTCAATACACTACTAACATGGGCAGCATCCTGCCCACATGCTTTTATCTTTCTTGGTGACTTCAATCTACCTCATATTAACTGGACCCTAAATGAATGTACAACTGAACCCATACATGCAACTTTCTATAATTCTGTAACAAATTTGGGACTGGAACAACTAGTAACCAACAATACTAGGCTTAACAACTACCTCGATCTTTATGGAATAAATTTATGGAATACAAATCAAAGAACCCTTTTCCAACAGTGACCACAACATGATTGACTTTTGTCTCAACATTCATCCACACAAAAATCATCATTAATGATGGGATCCCCAATTATAACTTCAAAAAAGGCAACTGTGATCTTAAAAACAACGATCTCTCATTCCTTGATTGGCAATTTCTATTCTCTGGATGCAATACTGTAGAAGACCATTACAACATATTTTTACTTGAAGTCAAAAGTATCATCAAACTATACATACCATTAACAACTCCCAAAACCAGAAAAAACAAATTATCCAAAACAATAAGGAAGCTTCAATCCAAAAAGAAATCACTTTGGTGGAAAAACAAATCTGGTCACATTGCCAACTTCAAAAGCCAATACAAAAATTTATGCCACCACATAAAAACTGAATGCACCAATTATCACATTAAACAAGAAAACCTTCCACACACCAATTCCACCCGCGCTTTCTACAATTTTATAAACAACAAACTAAAAGACTTAAGTCCATCCCACCCCTGAAAGGACCTAATGGTAAAGACTGTAATGATGACACTATTAAAGCCAACCTCTTTAACACATTCTTTGCCTCAGTATTTGTAAACAGCAATGGATCATGCCCAGTATTTCCTAGTCAAACCACAGACAACTACAATGATCTAATACATATCGATTTTACAGAAGACAATGTTGAAAAAGCACTACGCAATCTAAAACCATCTCTATTTATTGGACCAGACAGAATATGTGCCTACTTCTTAAAAAAGATATCCACTGCCATAGTCAAACCTCTAAGCATAATCTTTGAAAAATCTTTCAGGACCAACTCCTTGCTAAAACTATGGTCACAAGCCACGGTCATCCCCATCTTCAAAAAGGGAGACCCCAGCCTAGTTGAAAATTATAGACCAATCTCTTTATGCTGCATCACCTGTAAAATCATGGAATCAATTATTAACCAATCCATCATCCTCCACTTAGAGAAAAACAACCTACTCCCTAATAAACAATTTGGTTTCAGAAAAAAAACTCTCCTGTAATCTACAACTCTTACACTGCAAAAACATATGGACGACACAACTTGATCAGGGCAAAGCAATAGAAACAATCTACATAGACTTCTGTAAAGCTTTGATTTGGTGGTACACGACAAACTACTAGTAAAACTAAAATCTTATGGTATCTCTGAACATCGCATAACTGGATAGAAGCATTCCTGTCAAACAGACAACAAATGGTCAAAATTGGGAGCGTCCTATCAAATTCTGTACCTGTCAACAGTGGTGTCCCCCAAGGCAGTGATCTAGGACCAACTCTTTTCATACTCTACATAAATGATCTCTGTGATCATATTAAGAGCAACTGCGTTCTCTTCGCTGATGATGTAAAGCTATTCAACACCACAGATAATACTGCTACCCTTCAAAAAGACCTTGACTGTGTATCAGAATGGTCAAATAAATGGCAACTTCAAATCTCAACAAATAAATGCTCTGTCTTTCATATTGGCAAAAAAAATCAGAAATTAAAATACAGGCTGAATAGTCAAGACCTTGTTGATGATCCAAGCTCTGTAAAGGACCTTGGAGTACTCATCTCTAATGATCTAAGTGCTAGAGCCCACTGTAACTACATAGCCAAAAAGGCATTAAGAGTTGTTAACTTAATTTTACATAGCTTTTTCTCTGGTAATATTACACGAATAACTAGAGCATACAAAACATTTGCTAGACCAATACTCGAATACAGCTCATCAGTCTGGAACCCACATTATGTATCTGATATCAACACAGTTGAGAAAGTCCAGAAATATTTCACAAGAAGAGTTCTCCACTCCTCTACTCATTGCAGAATACCTTATGCCACCAGGCTTGAAATTCTAGACCTAGAAAATCTAGAACTATGCCGTCTTTGGTCCAATCTAAGTATAGTATATAAAATCATACATCGCAATGTCCTACCTGTCAATGAATACTTCAGCTTCAACCATAACACTAGAGCAAACAATAGATACAAACTCAAGGTTAATCACACCAAACTTGATTGCAGGAAATACAACTTCAGCAACAGAGTGGTCAATGTCTGGAATACTCTATCTGACTCTGTGTTTTTTTTCCCCAAACCCCCAAAACTTAAACCTAACCCCCAAGTAATTTTATCAACTTGAGTTGATAAAAGTTGATAAAAGCAGTAACAGCAAAAGAAGGGTACAAGTACTTAGGAATTTTGGAAGTTAATATGAAGCAGGTTGGGATCAGGGTGCTGAGGAATGGAACTGAGGGCTTCGTTTTGACTGCTCAAGAACAAGCCTTGCAGACTAATTCCATGAAAGGAAAAATTCAACATATCAGTAACAACACCAAATGTCATTTATGCAATGAGAAAGATGAAACAATGGATCATCTTATTAATGACTGCAGCAAGAACTCACAGACTGATTGTCTAGAATATCATAATTGAGTTGCCTAAATTATACATCAGAAGCTTTGCCAAAAGTTTGGGTTCAAATGCTGTAAAAATTACTGGAAACATCAAGTTGACAAAGTTCTGAAATTGAACAGCTCAAGATCTTGTGGAACTTATGAATCCAAACAAACAGATATCTGGACCACAACATGTCTGACAACACTATTATAGAAAAGAAAAAAGTCTGCTTCACTGATATTGCAATACCAGGTAATGTACAAATTTAAGAGAAACAGCTGGGAAAATAACAAAATATCACAGTCTGCAAATTGAAGTTGAGCAATTGTGGAGGCAGAAATCAATGGTTGTACCAATAATAATAGGAGCCCTTGGAGAAATACCCAAAGGGTTGCCTACATATACGGAAATTTTGAACTTATTAGAGCTGAATATTCTGATTTTGCAAAAAAAACACCTTACTCAGAATTGCCTATATACTGCAGACAGCTCTTAGGTTTTGGGTTAAAGTTTTTACCAGTCCCAGACTGCAAATTGAATTGGATTAAATCTTAAACAACAACAAAAAACAGAATGGGAAGGGAGCTTGGATGTCTTCTAGTCCAATCCTCTGCTCAGGGAAGAAATCCAGTGGTGGGATTCAAATTTTTTTACTACTGGTTCTGTGGGCATGGCTTGATGGGCATGGCAGGGGAAAGTTACTGCAAAATTCCATCCCCTCCCACCCCACTAACCTGTGTTCCAGCTCCGTTCTCCTGTGCAGGGCAAGAAAAGAACACTCAACCAATCAGCTGGGACTCAGGAGGCAGAGAATAGATGGCGGGGCCAGTCAGAGGTGGTTTTTTCTGGTTCTCCGAACTACTCAAAATTTCCACTACTAGTTTTCCAGAACTGGTCAGAACCTGCTGAATACCACTGAGGAAATTCTATACCATTTCAGACAAATGGTTGCCCAATTTCTTCTTAAAAACTTCCAATGTTGGATCACCTACAATTTCTGAGGGCCAGTTGTTCCAATGATTAATTTTTCTAACTGTCAGGAAATTTCTCCTTAGTTCTAGGCTGGTTCTCTCCTTGATTAGTTTCCATCCATTGTTTCTTGTCCTGTTTTCAGATGCTTTGGAAAATAGGTTGTCCCCCTCATTCACTCTAAACTCTGTGCATAGATCAAGGGCACTTCCTGGACATCTATGAATGACTCTCCATTCTCTATAAAGACAACAAAATGAATGTGTGCAGTTTGACCCTCATAGTATGGTAGCTGGGCATTCATCCTTAAAATGTGAAATCTTTTTTCATATAATCAGTTTCCAGCAGAATTGTTGTATTAGTCCACTGAGAAAACTAATCTACTTGGATGGCCCATATATAATTAATCAACTTTTGTCTGCGGCTTCAAGCCTTTGAATATCCATGTCAAGGGATTTCTCACCTTGACTCTTAAACATGAAAAAGACTATCTTAGGTAACAAAAACCTATTAGGCATGCTATTAGCTCACAATAATGAGAACATATTCTAGCTCCATAAAATTGTAAGAGCCTGTATTTTTTCTTTCTTAAGGAATTTCCATTGCTTCTCTCAGCCTGTCTTAAAAATAGAAAATGAATGAGAGTCATTTATAAAATGAAAATGCATTGCAATGTCAGCCTAACATTGCAATTAGAATAGGCAAGGTCTTCTAACTTGCCTGATGAGAAAGAGATCAGCCTTTTTAAACAACTAAAACTTCTTTGCTGTTAAAAAAAACTAAAATAAAACTGAACAGGTATGAAAGAGAAGTATTCTGCTCTTCATACCATATATGAGCTATGAGCATTATAAAAAAAATATCCTATCATGCTGTGTTCAAGTCACAATAGCAGTACTGAGAAAATCAATATTATTTTTCCAGAAGCTACAACCTTCAATTTTAGAATGGTAAATCAGCATTTATGTGCCTCAAATGAATAAGCAGATATTTCCTGTAGCCAGTATCATAATATGCGGCAGAGGTGGCATTCAGCAGATTCTGACCAGTTCTGGAGAACCGGTAGCGGAAATTTTGAGTAGTTCGGAGAACTGGCAAATGCCACTTCTGACTGTAGATTTTACAGTATCCTTCCCCTGCCATGCCCATCAAGCCATGCCCACAAAACCGGGAGTAAAAAAAATTGAATCCCACCACTGATATGCAGGTATGAATTTTGGGTACTTGCACAAACATTTAGTTGTTTGCTCGATTTTATATCTTTTACAATTCTCACTTCTTTCCCTTGAAGAGACAAAGAAAAATGCAAGCAAGAAACAGAGCAATCTAGGCAAAATACATTTTTAAAAAAGAAAAAAAAAAGAATGGCACTGGTTTCAGAATAAGAACCAAATGTCTACAAAATCTCAAAATTAAAATTTGAAAGTTTGGTATAGTTATACTCAGGGGTGGGATTCTACCATTTCGCACCTATTTGCTAGAACTGGTTGTTAACATTCTGAGCAATTTGGAGAACCAGTTGTTAAAAGAAATTACTGGCCTAATCCTGTAAGGAAGGCAGGAAGGAACATTCTGGTGTTGCTTACAGAAATTGCCTTTCCATTAACCCTTATTACATTCATGGTATGACTAGACTTCTGTCTCTGAAACTTCTCTGGAGTTTTTTTTTTCCTCCTTTGCTGGTACTTTGCTTGTGTGGAGTGACCATTCAAAGTTACAATGGCACTGAAAAAAGTGACATGACTGTTTTTCACACTTACAACTGTTGCAGCATCCCCACAGTCACGGGAGGCCAGGTAGGAGATGCGTGCCTCAATGTGAGTGATGTTGAGTTGGCCACATCCAGCCAGTCACATGACCACCAAGCCATGCCCACAGAACCGGTTGTTAAAAAATTTGAATCCCACCCCTGGTTATACTCTCTAGAATTGCTTTCTATAACTACCATCTTAGTAATCACTTTAGATGGTTTACAATATTAAAACAAATATTAAAGGGTGTGTAATTTGGATAAAGAATATAGGTCTGCTGAAATTTATGAAATAAAATGAACCAAAGTACAAAATGCTCAGGGTTTTTTCCCAATTCCTTTCCAGAATATTTAAAATTTTCAAGAGCAGTTTAAAGATATCAACGAATAGTCATCCAGTTTTACATATGTAAAACAAATGGCCGCATACTTTTCTAAATAAATAAGGAATGATCATCCAGTAAAAGGAATATAAATGTATTAAAAATTGATCACACTTAACCCCATGCCAGCTTAATTCTGACTTTGAAAAATAGTTTGGAAGGTTGTATTTAAATATTTCACTTTGGAAGGCATACATAGCTCTTACAGTAAAGTATGGTGATTAATTTAATAATCACAAATGTACCTTTCTGAGCTCTGCCAAATTCAGATACTCCTTATGGAACTGGTGCTTACAATTTTGGAGTAGAATGTCCTATCATATTCCATATATAGAAAAGCATATGCTAAGATAAGTATTTTTGAAGTTTTTGCCAATTGTCCATTTTACATCTTTTAAGAACATAGATGTCCTGTATTACAGAACTTATGCTGGCTGGGAATATTGAAGTGATAATCCAATAATGTCATAGACATTGGAGAATGATTTCAGACTTATTTCATAGCATTTTTCATTGCATGAATCATTGTCAATAGCTACAGTACATCAGGTTTCTGTGTTCAGATGGAGACAGAATGTTTCTGGTAACTGGATAATGAATGACAAACAGCAGGAGACAGCCATTACTTTCAAATCCTGTTTGCTGATTTTCTGGAAGCACCTGGTTGATCACTACAGGGGAACAGGATGCTTGGCTGCATGAGCCTTTGGTCTGGCCTGGCAGGACTCTTATATGCCCAATATACATTTTAATAATTTGTTACATATCCCCAGCCAAGAAAAATAACAGCTCATGAAAGAAACATACTAGTTTGGCATTTGTTCTTTTCTAGGCTAAAGTTTACCCAAACCTTTTAACTATTTCAGCCATTATTGGAACATATCAATTCTAGTTTTTTTAGTCTTTAAGTAGCCCTGTATTATTGGACAAGGAGAAAATATGGAGGGAAGGATTGGATAGGCTGTTTCAGGGGAAGAGAGATCTCTAAACTGGTGTTGATTTCCCCTTCTAATTTGATTAGCTCATTCTATGTATCAATTGACCAGACTGCTGGTACCCTGGACTCAAGATGCTCATGGTTAAAGAGTAATCTGTGCACAAGAAGACCATCCTCATTCATGGTGTAGCATTTATTAACAAAATATGGCTTCTCAAAGACAACAATGCATGATGTCCATCCAGGCACAGTTTTTTTTAACCCCTTCAGCAACATGGTTAGGAAAAAAGAAAGTCTTTGATCATGAGGGCTGCCTTATCTTATTCTTCTGTTAAAATATCAAGCTGTAGACAAAAACATGGATTCCTCTTTATGAACCTACCACATGTTGACCAACAAGATACATATTTAAGCTTCTGGATCTGATATTTGGGTTATGGTGAAGAATTTTCACCATAATTGGATTTTCACATGTGGACCTGATCTTTTGCACCTGACAATATGGATTATACCCAATTATACATTCAACCCTAGGCTATAGGAAAGATGCCACTAATATCCTTTCTCCATGCTTGGAGGCTGTGAAATCTAAATGGGAGAGGACAGACTAAAGTTGAATCCAAGAAGATAGAGTTACTGTTGATATATTAGGGGTTCTCTATTGCCACCAATTGTCTCTTGATAGGCTGACACTACAAGGGTTTATGGCTATGGGTATGGTTCTTTCTTGACAACAAGTGGAAGCCATGGCCAGAAAACCTACGTCCAGTTTTGGTTTATATCTAGTTGTGATCTTATCTAATGCAGGAGAACCTGAGTACAGTAATATCTTTATTATCACTCAGATTAATACAATGTGCTATGAATGAGGCTTCCATTAAATATTACTGGAATCTGCAAACTTGTCCAGAATGCAATAGGTCACATATTTACTAGGTTTTCATGCTGATAACACATGGCATTGATTTTCCAGGCCTTATACTATTTACTAATTAGTTTTGAGGTCAATTTAAGGTGCTGATTTTGAGCTAAAAAATATCTATGCATGGTTCTTAGACATATATACCACTTCATAGTGATTTACAGCACTCTCTAAGTAGTTTACAGGGTCAGCATATTATGCCCAACAATCTGGCTCCTCATTTTACCCACCTTGTAAGGATGGAACAGAATTGAAGGTGGACAGAATTGAACTGCTGGCAGTTGGCAGAATTAGCCTGCAATATAGCATTCTAATCAGTGCACCACCACTGATTTTTATTTTTACATAGATGGCATCCATTGTTATTAATGGAATAAGTGCATATTAAAAGCCAAGGGATGGTTTATCTAAGATGGTTTTGGAGTTCATGATTCATAAACTAATAAAAGTTAAGCCATTCAATGGAGAAAAAATAAGCATGTGATTCAGCTTTTCAGCATTAGGGAGGTCAATTTAAACTTTTCCTTTAGAGCATTCCATTTCATCAGGCATAACAAAATCATGTAAAATTAACATTAAGCATGGGCTGGTGTACATCTTTTTTTCTTTATGAGATTTTAAAATAACAATATAAGAATTTTCTTCCAATTTTAAGCAAGAAGATGATGACGTAAACCAGTACACATCAGCACCATTTTTGGTAGTATAGGGGTCTAGAGAACAGGTAGAGAATGGTAGAGAATAGGATACCTTAGAATTTAGCATATCAACATCATGTCCTCATGCATATTGCATTTTGATCTTCTTAGCACTATCATTTAATATCTAAAAAAAAAAACCTACACTTTTGGCAGACTTGATGACAGGGAATGGTAAGAGGAATTTCTAATTTCACAAACCTTTTAATCTTACAGTTTTCAAGCAGACTCTAGTTCAGATCCAGACCTGTTAAGTTCAATAATATGCCCATATAATGATACTTAAGAAAGGCCTGCAATTATCAAAAGTTTTTCATGTTCCTGCACATTAAAAAAAAAAAAACTGCAATTATTCACAGAAGGATGGAATATAAGGATAATTTCCAGGAAAAAAAACAAACCATGCATCTATAAATTGGACAAAAGTTTAAGGAGCTGAACCTTCATTTATTTGTTTGAACAAGTGTTGGGTTTCCTTTCAAAATAAATGGCAAGAAAACTACCTTAAAACAAATATTAAAAAACAAATATACAATATATCATTAACAGATCATTTATATGTGGTGGAATCTCAGCTAGACTGGAGGGAAGGGTCAAGAGAGACAGGGTGGACTTCCCCCAGAATCCTTGAAGCCTTATCTTGCTTTCAAAGGAATGCAGTGAGTTGGACGAGGTTCTTGTAACATACAGTAGCTGACTTGTAATAAAACTACTGTTGAGACTCCTCACATATGTTTCTGGTTGCTTTTGCCTGACATATATCATCTCCCACAACTATTATAAGCACGCAGCAATAGAAATATTATAAACTACTATCATTAATGTAAAACAGAGCAGTTTTTAAAAAATATAAAATGGATCCTCAATAATAATGGTTAACCTGCTTCTGACATTTATTTATTTGTTAAATGCCAATTTCTCACACAATTCGTGCCATCTATAAACATATGCATAAACAACTTTGGCAAAATACAACTAGCAAGATGATACCCCAGTGGACCTTTTCACAAATATAGCAAAGAGGACCACTACATTGTATTCATTAATCTACTTGTCTCTTTCTGTCCCATAGTCAGGATTTGACAGGCTGCATATTTCAGTCATCAGCCCACAATGTTGTATTTATCAATTGTATCTCCACTGAAAGTTAACAGAATGTAAATAGGAATTCCTCTTAAAAGAGGAAGAAGATGAATGTAAGCTTAGAAATACCCTAAAGAGGCTTCCAGTGGCACATCCATCGAAGACGGACCAAAGACCGCAATTGTGCATGGCTTCGATCAGTGCTTATCCTATTGGACCCACGTCGGACCCACCTTGGACCCACCTTGGAGGGGTAGGGAAAGAGGGGGAGACTGCCAGCCAGGTCTTCCCAACCTGGCTAGGTATACTCCCCTTGAAGACAGGAGGTAGCAGCAATCTTAATGGCTGTCCTGAAGATGGGAAGCTTCTGGGACTTAAATGTGTGCTGGAGCAGTGAAGTGGTGAGTAGCATGTAAACAGGCAAAGGATTTTGGACTTTTTTGACAATCCTGAGAAACAGAAGGAAAGAGCCCTCATTTTTAAGAGTGTGGCAGTGGTGAATGAAAACTAAGAGATAAGTATAAGGTAAATAAAAAATTGGACCATAAAAGGTTCATAATGGAATTAGAGACCAAATTTGGAATAAGATACAGAAATTGCCATTAATTAGGCATTGGACAGAATGCTGGACTTACCCGGAATTGACTACATTTAAAAGAGCTGATGATTGAAAATTAGCAGAATTAATTCAACTAAAAAGAAAAAAAACTTTCAAAAGTGAAAAGCGATGTTGAGTATCTTTTCTTCTTATGATTTCATGGAAAATTACTGGTCTTACAAATGTGTGAATGAGAAATGAAATGAAATAAAATACTATATTATAACAATAACCTCAGAAGCACCAAAAAAGGGGGGGGGGATTGCAGCAAAAGAACAAGTGAAGATAATATCTTGGGACTGTTTGGTGTTGACTGTGACAAGGAGACAGAAGGACTAATACAAGGAATTGAGACAAATGGATATTTTTGTCAAAGATTAAAATAAAAGATTCTGACTTTTAACAAAATAGAGAATAACTCAACTGATTAAATAAAATGAAAGAAATATGCAAAGAATTCAAACTGGAACTGCAAACTGTGAGAGGAATGCTAAAAGAAAGAATGGAACTATTGGACATACTGGCAAAAAAATTAATGGCGATGCAGTTCACAGAAGAACAAAGAAAGTTCAAGGAGGAGGAGTTAAAGGAAAAGGAAAGCAGCTTAGAAGAGCACAAAGAATAAGGGACATTGCCAAAAGACATGAAAGGAATTAAAATTAAGACATTGGTGATAGATGTAATAAATAAAAGGGAAAATATTCCCAAGATTAAACAAAAGAAGAAGCTGTATAAGAAGAAATTGCAAAAGAAAGAACAGGAAAGGGTGGGGGAAAAATAAGTGATTGGCACATGAAAATAAAAACAATCCTAGAGGAAAAAAGAGGAATTAAGAGAAAAGACCAGAAAAACTTAGAAAAGGGAAAGCTGGTTAAAATTACAAGAAACTATAAGGCTGAGAGATTTAGAGATAAGGGTTAAAGATAATATAAAGGGGATACTGCATGGAAATTTTTTTTTTTTTTAAATATAGATTGGGGAGATTTGAAGTTCAAAAGTTATTGGGAATTACCTTAAGATTATTATATAATTATATATGAGAAAAATAATGATACAGTAAAATAGTCCACATCATTATAGTTGTAGTTTTAAAATTGTAGCAATGTTTTGGCAGAATCTCATCTGCCATCATCAGGCTTCTGTATTGGATTCGTCTGTGTGTCAGGCTTTGCATCCATTTCTGTTTTAAATTTGGTGCTAGTCTCATGCTTTGTTAGAATGGTTTTTTCTTCATCCTGATTGGTTGGGAGTCTTGGTCTGTGTTTATTGGTCTTGGAGTTTGCTGTGTTCTGCTTGATTGGTGTTTCTAATATCTTCTGTCTGTTTTGTAGCATTTTTTTTAATCTTGATTGGCTGGCAAAATTGTGTTTTATGTATTGGGGGCTTTTAGCGCAGCTTGGCTTCAGGTAGTTGGCTTTGAAGCTAGGTTTAAAAGCACAACTATAATGACGTGGGAAAATACGTGAACAAAGCTGAATACCATACATATAAATACCTGTGAAAATATATATATTAATTGATTATTCAAATGATATTAGAAAAATAAAAATATGGTAAACTAAAACATATATGTTTTTTTTCTTTTTTTAAATTGTATACATAGTGTATTAGACATGAAATAGAAATTATAACTGATTATATAAAGGATATGAGAAAACAGAGAATATAGTAAACCAGAGGGGATTATATTGTAAAGTAAAGTATTTGTAATGAAATTATTATATTATGATTAAAAAGGAGGGGAATGAAAACTTAATAAACTTTCATAGGTAAACTTTGGCTAAGTGGAAACGAAGAGAACATATGAAATGGTTATATGAATATCACTGGAATAAATATAAGATTTATTGTAGATTGGGGAATATACCATGTGGATCCTGAATATATTAGTTTTATTTTATTTTTATTCATTTTTGTTTGTTTATTATATATCAGCTTTGAGAAAGCTAATGAAGATAACAATGTAAAATAAAATAGCTGGTAAGCTGGAATGGAAATAATAGGGGATAAAGAATGGAAAATATGTGAGGATGAAATGTTTTTGATATTGAATTTATGAATTGAGATATAAAGTGAGAATTTATTCAAAGATCAGTGGAATAGATAATGATTTGATATGAAATTACATAAGAAAGTTGGAAATGTAATTATGACTATGTATGAATGTTGTAACCTGTAACCACGTTGGTCACTTGAAGAGATGTGTAAAAAATAAAAATAAAAACTTTTAAAAATATCATGAAGATTATCAATAATTGAACTAATTCAAATTCTACATCATTGCTAAGATAATTTAATGAACACAGCATGAAGAAATAGCCAAGGGCAACCTTGCGTTTCTGGTATTTATTTCTAAGGCCACTGCTTTTTGGATTGCTTTAATAATTGGAACACTAATAGTTGCACATTTTGTAATCTTATTTTTTCATATGATACTTTGTAAAAGCCAAAAAACCCATATTGCGCTCTTAATTTAATACTTAAATTAAATAGCATATTAATTAATGCAAGTGGAAATCAAGAGGTTGTATCTTCAAGAAACAATTTCCTCTGACTGGCCAATCTAGATTCAATAATTCTTGACATAACTGTTCATCTTTTTCTAGCCCAAAGATGGGTTCCATACTCAAATTATTTGTTTTCAGCAATGTGGAATCAGTTTCAAATTACATCTTTATTATAGTCATAGACCAGTATAAGGAATCAGATTTACAAATATTGATCAGTTTTCCAGAGCTTTCTGTTGATTAGATTAGAATCTAATGCAAGAGTCTTCAAACTTGGCAAATTTAAGACTAGTGGACTTCAACTCCCAGAATTCCTGAGTTAACATGCCTGGAGGAGGGATTCTGGGAGTTGAAGTCCACAAGTCTTAAATTTGCCAAGTTTGAAGACCCCTAATTCCAGTGTCATGCCCCTTTATCCATAAAAAAGTAAAATAGTCTATTTCCATTATTATCTAATTATAGGATCAATTTGGAAGATGCCACATTTCTATTACTGTTTTGTTCTTCTGTCTAATCATTTTATCAGTGACAGAAATTATTTCATTTTTTTAATCACTGTGCAGATTCTATCCTTTATAACATCAACCATAAATAAGCATATTACTAATTTTTCTCTTTTCTGCTCTTGATAACATAGGAAGTTTTTTATACTTTAATTGCATTGTCTTTCTATGGAATTCAATATTCTACTTCCATTATTTAGAAGTTAACCATTGTGTCAATCACTCAGTTAAAACTAAAACTGATTCAAGAAAAATGTAAAATATTTGCTGCTAAACAAGATCACCTTCATATCGTTGTGACTAATTGCCAGTCAGCCTCGTCCACCCAGAGAGTCACTTATTTCCCTGATACTAACTCATATAAAGTTCAATGTTGAATTTAAACAATATTAGATAAGCTGCTTTGTAATATAGTTATTTGGATGTAGACTAAATTATGCTTTTGAAAACTTTTTTTTGATGTGGGCATGCACTCTTCTAGCTCATAGAAAATTTCACTGTTTTTAAAAAGATCATATAAACAATTTGTTTTATCAGGACAATGTTTTTATGGATGTTTTTATAGATGTACTCACAGAGACATATTCTATAATTTTCCAAATATCAACAATGTTCAAACCTCAATATTCAAAAATGCATCATGAGTTCAATCATGGAACAATAGGGTTTAACCATTTATGATGTTACAGGAGAAAATACTGATCAAATAGCTAAGTAAATTGCAGGATGTTCCACACTGGTGATTCCAAAGTAAATAATTTTCTTATCATAATACATGAAAAAGAAAGATAAAACCTGATAATCTTTAAGTTTAAAAGAAAATCCATTTGAATGATATCAATTCTTCCTGATTCAAAGTAATTTAGGCTGATGTGAATGGGAAACTGAATTTAGACAATTGTGTAATAAAATACAGCATGCCATACTGCATGCTTCCATTCACTTAATCTGATTCACAGCTAGGGATGCAATTCATGAAAGCCCATAGAAATACACCAATCCACAACCCACAGGGGATGCCTCTAGTATAGCTAATGTCAAATATTTTTGCTTGCTCTAGCTACCAAATATAAAAGATTTTGCCCAGTATCTATGCTACATGGGATATAAAATTCCTATATTACACCCAACCATACTGCCTACTCAACAATAATTTAGAGGCAAGAACTGAGATGTAGGAATATTTTATCCTAGCACTTGTAATTCCCATCTTCATCAGGATGACAAAGAACCACCGCTTATGCTTCACAAATGCATGATGTTGGAATAAGATAGTGAATGTCAGTGTTAAAAAGAGAAATTACATATGTTCTCCATGTTTCCATTGTTCAGTTTTTAATTCTCGTGTTTCAACCTCCTTCTCCTTGTTAACTACTAGATTCAATGAAACAAGAAGGTGAAATGGTTTTCCATCTGCAAGACTCATGAGTTCACTGTTGTAGTTTTTCTAAGAACACCTTGATCTTATTTATTTACAATAGAATTTCAGAGTATCTATTGATAATCTGTTACTTGGAAACATCAAGCCATAACCTGGGTTACAATTAAATGGAAAACTGCTATTTTTACATTTAATTAATATCAAAAACAGCCTGAATGTTTTATTAGTAGCTCAAGAATATAGATCACCTGTCTCTTTGCCAGGTGACTGATTATATCAACCCAATGATGAAATCCAATGCTTGTCTTACATTGCAGATGTTCCATAAGGATCATAAAAGACACTGGGTCCATTCCCCTAACCATTCACAGATTTATGGGGGAAGGAAATAATGGTCCCCTTCAAAGCAGTCCAGGCACCCTGTTACCATTTACATTTTAAAGTGATGCCCAAGAAAACACTAATTACATAAATTGGATATATAAATAAGCTATTTTTTCTGCACCAATCAATGTGAAATTGGGATAGATACGTTCAACTGATTTTGGGAATGGTTAGATTTGATTTATGTCAAATAAATACCTTTTATTTCATTGAAATTCCACTACATTAAAAAAAAACTCATTGCACATTTTAGGAGTATTTTTCTTTTTGCTGTTCACAAGAGATGGCACTGTTTTTATAATCCAGCCCAGTGCTTCCTTAATGCCTGAAAAGAAATTGTACGCATTTTCCTATACAAAGTGTTCCCTTTGTTTTTATGCCTACAAAAACTTCTGATCAAAGAAAAGGAACAGTGTATAGTTTTTCTGGGTTATCAAAACATTCATTTCAAAACAAAAGAGCAGAAATAAAAGTGGGGAGAAGGCAGGAAGAGGGAATAGCATGAAGTAGTATCATTGTGAAGGATGCAAAACTCTTATGCATCTTAACAATTTCAGAAGAAATTGTAATAATTTGTGATTTGTAAAATTAAAGTTTAGCTTCTTTAACAGAGCACTGAAACTTTATATTTTGCATGTCATACTAAACTATGGTTATCACATATTTTATATCCATCTAAGCATCTTGGTCAATTTACAAAGAATTGCTCATTTTGATTGCAATTCCCTATATATTTATCAAGTGAATAAGTTCTGTAGAATTTCTGAATCAACACATATTGAATTGTTGAAGAATGTTTTCATTATGTAATCCTTGTTAAGTTTGGAACATGCCATGATTATTGATTTTTGTTCCTAATGATTTTGAATAACTGAAATTACTAATGGGAAGTTAGGGTTAACCTATGACAAAAGTATGTTGGCTTAAAAGATACAATCAATCAATCAGAATAGAACTGGAGGGAATCTTGGAAGTGTTCTAGTCCAACCCCCTCAAGCAGGGGACCCTATACCAGGGCTGTCAAATTCTCGCTCCACGGGCTGGGTACATCATGCACTGGCCACGCCCATATCCAGTTTAGTGAAAGGGAAGAAAACTTCCTGATACTTCATGGGATGCCACCATGATGATGTGAGTTTGACAACCCTGCCTCATACCATTTCAGACAGTTGGCTGTCCAGTCTTTTTTTAAAAAAAAAATCTTCAGTGATGAAGCACCTACATTTTCTGAAGGAAAGCTGTTCCACTGGTCTTCATGGTTTGGGATGTTTAGACATGGACCCTTGGCCATGCCTCCTTCGCCCACAGCCACCTGCCTCAGCCTATTTACAGCCAACTTTCATCCTCTACTGGCCCTCCCTGGTCATTCTCCATGGCCAATGGGCCAATGGTCCTCTGCCCATACCCTTCAACCCTGCCCATTTGCCCAAACACCCTTTGATCTGGGACTTTGGCTTCATGGGACAAATAGCCCCCAGCCAATCAGGTGGCAGGCAGAAGCAATGGTGCTGAGGAGACAGTCTGCAATGCAAGATTTTTTTTTTAAGTACTGTGGGTGCTCTGCACATTTTGGGGCCCTGCAGATCTGTCACCAGGACTGGAGGAAGGGGGAGTAACAGCTGCCAGAGCCACTAAGAGACAGACAGGTGAGAATATGTTGGCGGGCACCAGAAATGGATGGAAGGGCACCTCAAGGCAGGGTTCACAAAGACAGCTTGGTTCACAACTCAATCAGCTACAACAAAAGAGGGAAGGAGGAGCAAGGCCGATGCTGTTTCTGCAATGTAGGGGGTTGCGGGGGTCGTGCAGGTGAGCAGCAAGACCAGCCCTGTTTCTGCAATTGCAAGGGGGCTGAGGGCATCACAGCAGAAGAACAGAGGTTGCGCACCCTTGGGGGCAGTCCAATTGCCTGTTAGGTATCAGACCAGAGTGGCAATGGCAGGGCACCCCAAGCTGCATACCACCTCCGTTCACCTGCCTGCATGACCGCCTCAGCCCCCTGACAGCCCCCAGAAGCAACCCTATCCAATAAAAACCGAAAGACGCTTTTATTGGATGATTGAGGATGATGGTGAAGTGCCTTTTTATAGCTTGAGTAGCCCAGTGTTATGTTTCTTAAGAAGGCAATCATATCAGTTTTATAAATAAATAAATAATTTTTTTAACCCAGTTTCTAATTGCGGAGAGGATGGTAGACATAGCTTTACAGGGCTTTGGATAATATGAACTCTTTTCAATCCAAGTTATCTGGTTCCTTTTCAGTCTGACCTACTTCATCAGACTGGATTAAATTAAAATCAAAAATTCACAGGAAAAAATATCCTGTGATATATTCTTTACATATTTATAGTGGGCAACTAGCTGTACCGGTATTATTTTTCTGCTTGAACTAAACCTTTACATTGAGAAAGGGACAAGTTTTACAAGAAGCAGTGTATGTTTTTACATAACATGAATGGTTTCTTTATGTGTGTCTTTGAAAGTTGTTACCTTACATAGAATGTAACCGTGAGATCAATGCAATGAATCATTTTATTGCTCAAACATGAGGGAAAAAAATGTAGCCTGTTTCTATGTTTGGATAAAAGAAATGTAGCATGTGACCCCAACCACTGTGGGAATAATGTCTTATCCATATTCTTATAAAGACCTTTACTGGGCTATTGTCTTTTATTGGTGGCTGCATAATCACAGCTTCTGCTTTTATTGACTCATGTGTCCAAAAGGGAAGACAGTGGGAAAACTGCAAACCAAGCCCTTTTCTTGCTTGGTTTGCAGTCATTTTTTCAGTGTTGACTTTCATGAGTATCCTTCAGCATATGTTGCAGTTGCTGTAATAACAGATCTGTATTGGAAACCCGAAACTGTGTTTGTCACATGTTTTGAAGTAGGAAAAACTGTCTTGGCTTTGCCACAGAATCACAAGGCTTTCTTTTATCTGGATGCAACTGGCTGAGAGCGGCTTAGCTAGGTATTTTACTGTTACACATTTCTTATATGTGATTTTTTTTTCTCCACTCCACTTTATTCAATGGACCATTAATGATTCATTATAAGTAACTAGCAGAGCAATTGGAGATTGCTAACAGGAAGATAACAGAAGGCCATATGAGAATTTTCAAGGAGAAAAATAAGTCAGACTACACTTAGAAGCTTTTCAATAACTGCTATTCAGAACCAGTTGTTCATTGGGTTTGTTAATTATTTTCTTCAATTTCATCATCATCATCATCATCATCATAATGTAAAATTCAATTATTGATCAAGATTTTTTAAAAATATACAGTGCTTGACTGGTTTTAGATCCTTCATACTGATTATTAAAACCAATGAGGTGAAATAACAGAATGATCCAATAGATGAAATATTTTTCCTACATTCATGCCTTTTAAAAGTGCTACTTTCTTATTTGATTCCTGTCTGTCAGTGTAAATTTTCCTAAAAATGGAAGTTTTAATATATATTAGAGTCAATTAAAAAAAAACTGCCTTCAGATTAAAGATTCCTCTCAAAACCCTATTTGTATTTTTTTATTCAATTTCACATAATTGATTTTCAGAGCCAGTCAAAGTCATTGGAAAATAAGGGATGGTGGGAAAGCATCCCTAAAGTGACTGTTCTTATTCTGAGAGAAAAAAATTACTTCTGAGTCTAATTTAGACAACTATAATATCAGATCCATACACTTCATTTTCTGTACCATTCCTACAGCTAGTATAAACCTGAAATTTTAATGTCTGATCCGGTAATCACACAAATAATTTTAGTGGATAGATTTTCTTGAATTCTTTGTTCCTTTTTGTTCCTTTCTGACTGGCATTAGTGTATGATACCACATATCTCAAGCTTCTAAATGATTTCATCCACTAATTTTATGTAAATGCTAAAGATGAGCAGTGAGAGATACCTAGGGTTGGACCTCTTCCACTCACCAACACCTCTGAAACTGTCCACAGAAGGAGCGGAAGCACTTCAAAACAATTCCAGAAAGATATCATGGGCAATGGTATACAAAGACACCTAGAACAGTCTGTGAACTGTCCTTAAATACCTCAATCCGCTTCTTACTATGCTATTGAGCCCCTGACTGTGATATAATTCATGCAAACAAGCTAACTTCACTACTGACATGGGCTGCCTCTTGCCCACACTCTCTTATTTTTCTTGGTGACCTCAACTTACCTCTTATAAATTGGACACCAAATGAATGTACATCTGAACCCATTCATGCAACTCTGTACAATACCATTACCACACTGAGACTGGATCAACTAGTATATAACAACACTAGACTAAACAACTGCCTCGTCCTCCTCTTCTGCAACAACTCAAACTCAACTTATGATCTACAAATACAGGAATCATTTTCAAACTGACTATAGCATGATTGACTTTTGTCTAAATTTACACCATCTCAAAGAGGATCATAATGATGGATCCCCAAAAAACAATTTTAAAAAAGCCAATTATGTACTCATAGCTGCCGACTTATCATTTCTTGATTGGCACATTCTGTTCTCTGGCTGTAATACTACAGAAGAACATTATAATGCCTTCTTGCTTGAACCTGAAAGAATCATTAAACTACATGTTCCATTAGTAACCCCTAAACATTTTTTGTTACCCAAAATAATAAGAAAACTTCAATTTTTAAAAACTCCTTATGGTGTAAAAACGAACCTAAATAAGTAGCTAACTTTAAAAACCAATACACCACCTTATGCCGACAGATAAAGGCAGAATGCACGAATTACCACTGCAAGCAAGTGGAAAACTTTCTATGCACAAAATCTACCCACACCTTCTATAACTTTGTAAACACCAAACTTAAAGACTCAGAAACCATCCCACCCCTAAAAGGACCTAATGGGAAAGACTATAGTGATGAAGCTGTTAAGGCAAACCTCTTCAACACATTCTTCAGTTCAGTCATTGTGAACAGTATTAGCTCATGTGCCACATTTCCTAATCATACCACAAGTAACTGCAATGATCTACTACATATTAACTTTACTGAAGATAATTTAGAAAATGTACTATGTCACTTAAAACCATCCTTATCTTTTGGCCCTGATGGCTTATATGCATATTTCTTAAAAAAGCTCTCCACTGTCATAGCAGAACCCCTAAGCATAATATATGAGATATCATTCAGAACCAGCTCCTTACCAAACCTATGGTCTTTAGCAATGGTCATCTCTATTTTCAAAAAAGGTCACTACAAACCAATCTCATTGTGTTGTGTCATGTGCAAAGTTATGGAATCGATCATTAATCAATACATTATCTTCCACCTAGAGTCAAACAATCTACTCTCCAGTAAACAATTTGGTTTCAGAAAAAAAAATGTCCTGCAATTTGCAACTTCTACATTGCAAAAACATATGGACTACACTACTTCACCAGGGTAAAGCAATTGATGTAATTTACATAGACTTCTGCAAAGCCTTTGACTCTGTTGTACATGACAAACTGTTATTAAAATTAAAATCTTATGGCATTTCTGGATCCCTTCACAAGTGGATTACTGCCTTCCTGTCAAATGGGCAACAAATAGTAAAAATAGGAAATGCCCTATCAAACCCTGCACCAGTTAACAGTGGTGTTCCCCAAGGGGGGAGTGTTCTGGGACCCACCCTCTTTATACTCTATATAAATGACCTTTATAAGCAACTGCGTCCTCTTTGCTGATGATGTAAAACTATTCAACACCACCAATAATGCTACTATCTTCCAAAGCGACCTTGATTATGTGTCTGAATGGTCAAACAGTTGGCAACTCCAAATCTCAACCAACAAATGCTCTGTCCTACACATTGGTAAAAAAAAATCAATACACCAAATACAAGCTAGGTGGATATGATCTCGTTGATGACCCTCACTCTGTCAAGGACTATAGAGTTCTCATATTCTCATATTCTCATACCTAAGTGCCAGAGTTCTCTGCAACAGCATTGCCAAAAAGGCATTAAGAGTTGTAAATCTAATCTTATGAAGCTTCTCCTCTGGTAATACTGATTTACAAACTAAGACATACATAACCTTTGCTAGACCAATATTTGAATACAGTTCCACTGTCTGGAATCCACACTGTATATCAGACATTAATACAATTGAGCAAGCCCAGAAGTATTTTACAAGCGTACTACACTCCTCTGTTAGCAACAGAACACCCTACACCAACAGACTTGAGAATCTAGGATTAGACAACCTTGAACTATGCCGGCTAAGATTGGACTTAAGCATAATACATAAAATCATATGTTACCATATCTTACCAGTTAATGAATATTTCAGCTTTAACACAACAACACAAGAGCACACAACAGATATAAATTTAATGTAAACCACTCCAAACTTGATTGCAGGAAGTATGATTTCAGCAACAGAGTGGTCAATGTCTAGAACTCACTACCTGATTCTGTTGTCACATGCTCAAACCCCCATTCCTTTACCCTCAAACTAACCTCTATTGACATCATCCCATTCCTAAGAGGTCTGTAAGGGGCATGCATATGCATACAATCATGCCTACTGTCCCTGTCCTATCGTTCCCAATTATTAGTTCCTATGTCATGTATTTAAACTTATGTTTATTCTAAGCATTTGACAAAATAAATAAATAAAAATAAATAAATAGAGATCCAAGAGGCCAGGATGATTGAACTACCACAACCTGAGTCATCCAGAGATCACCCACAAGCACGATCAACTGAAGTTGAAGATCTTGTTTTTTAATATTTTCTGACTTTTTTAAAACTAAATTTGGGCTGTTGTTCGTGATTTATTCACATTGCACTTGTTTTGGAAGGATTAAAGCACCTCTGGGTTGAAAGGATTAGCTGGTGACATCACTGTTGCCTGGGAGATGCCAATTTGGGGGCTCCTTTCATGTCCCCTACAAGATCTGGAGTGAAGGACAGGAGCCAACCCTGCCCCAGAGCATCAATTGGGTCTCGAACCCTTGGAACAAAATAAGAAACTGGAATTTTCATGAAAGCTATTTCCTGTTTGTTTGTTTTTTATTTTACATGCATGACCCATAAGATTGAAGTTATTTAATTGAGCTTTTCAATTTAATTTATAACTTGACTGTTAAAGCTGACAAATATGTTTAGAATTGTGCTGAAGTATAAATATATGTTGAGGAAGAAATGGGATCACTTGTAAATGGTAAAAAGTTGATTGAATTGGATGCAACTGTTTTTTTATTGCTTTTGTGAAGCATTCAGTGCAAATATAAATACAATTATATAATATGATAATATGATATGATATATGATGGCACAAATCCTCCTAAGTTAAATGATCATTGCTCTTAGAAAATTGGATAGATCATTGCAACTTGGATGGACTTCTTTATATGGACTCCATCATAATATTTTATGCCTGTCTCAGATGACCTTTCTTATAAATATTTATTCTAAGATAGAAAAAAGGGCTCAACTGGTGCTCTTTAAATATTTATTGCTTAGTTTTGCTCACACTTACAATATGACATTTCCCACCCAGTCTAAAATAAATAATTATGTTCCTCACAACTAATGGTTTTGAACTAGTGACCTACTGAAATCAATTCTAGTAAAATAAATAGAAATGGGTGTGGTACAAAAAGACACCAAAAGGGAGAAAATAGATTTGTATCAAACCAATTGATTCTTTAATAATCTTTTAGGCTAGTTTTAAAAATGTAAAGCCATTTTTGTCTATAAAATATGACTGTGGTTTTTAAATATGCTTTTATTCTATTTTTATTGGAATGCCTTAACTGCAACACTTCAAATGTAAAGTGGCCTGAACTGGTTACATAAGCAAACTGTGGTTCATCTTATTTTTTAAGAAACCAGAGCTTGGTTGAGTTTAGTTGAATAAATGAATCAATATTTCAGCCAAGTACATTTCTTTTTTTTATCCTGCATCAATGAAATCCCATGCAACTGTGCTTTTTATGAATATAGTAGTCCTAGTTATCTTGGATCTAATCCATGCTGAAAACTTTGCCAAATCAGCATTAAAATATTGGCAGTGCAGAGCATCGGTTCCATGTAAACATTTTTGTCTCTTCCTTATCATGGCATTCACCTTTCCTTATGATCTGCATAGTCTGTTACTATCTGACCCTTACATATAGACTGCCAGCCAGATATTCTACATCCCTTTCAAGGTTGTTCTAAAGTTACTCTGGAGGTCATGGAAACTGCTTTTTTATGTTTCTTGTGGCTTTTGTTAGGTCACAGTTTGAGGAAACCACATTGCAACATTATAGCCTTCCGTTAAAATTGCTTATTATGACAACTTTTACAAAAAAACATCCACCTTCTTTTTTAAGGCCCAGTTATTTACATTTACATTGTTCTCTTAATCATGTTCATTTATTAGCTTATTTGAAACTTATCAACTCCTTACTTACCTTACAATAAATAGGGATTGAAACATTGTTTGACTCAGTGCTGTTTACTTCTCAGTTATACATACTATGATAAGACTCATATAACCTATCTATCTGCTATAGGCATTGTTTTCTGTTACAAGTCTTATTATGTGCCTCATTGTGAGGGATGTGAATGTGTAATTGTTCTTGAGATATATCAATGAAGAATGCTGGGAGTACATGCTATAGTTCCATTGGGTCACCCAAGTGTGAAGTTTAGCCCAGTTGTTGCTAAAGCAACTAACACCTACAGTATATTGGGGAGCAGCAGCGATATAAGACTATGCTTGAAGATCACTTTAGGTACAACACCAAAGGCATTGTTGTGTGCCGTACAATAGAAAGCAATGGTGAAACATGTCTGTGCTTTTTCAGGAAAACTACCTGGATAAACAAGATTAAATAACTGAAATATGGCATTCAATATGCTACCTAGGAAAAGCTGTGGATTTTTAAAGAATACTATTGGTGTTTATGATTCAACTATTTTAAAATCTTTGGGACATTTAGTTGTCAATGTTGCAATATAGAAAAAAGAAATCCAAAGCTATAAGCATATACATAGTTGCAGTGGTAACATGGAATATAGGAAACATGAACATGGAAAATTTAACACAGTAGTAGATTAAATAAATTGGCTACCCTTCGACATTTCAGGCATCAGCAAAATTTCATATATTACAAAAATAATGCTTAGGATCAACCCACACAGATTACATTTCTATGTGGAAAAAAAGATGTTCCAGTCAGGTTTAGAAAAGGCCAAGGAACAAGAGACATTTATTGTAAGGAATTTTAAAAAATCAATATCAAACTGATCCCTGAACAAACAAGGATATAAATAATTGCCAAGAGTAGTTGAGATCAAACTAGCCTTTACCATGGGGTCAAAAAAGAATTTCCCAAATGAACCTAACAGAAGCTGCATTCTGAATTTTTGCATGTTATAACCAAGGATAGGTTTGGCTGGATGTTTTAAAAAGAGTCCAGACCAGGGGAGAGTTTCACATTGTCACGGCATCATCACATGACATATCGGGACTTTTTTCTCTTCCACTATATCGGGCATGGGCATGGCCAGTATGTGACACATCTGGCCTGCGGGTCAAGACAGTCACTTATCTGAAATGGTATAGGTATAGGTTCTTCTACTTAAGCAGAGGGGTGGACTAGAACACCTCCAAGGGCCTTTCTAGCTCTTCCTATTCCCATTCTCATTCCTTGTCCTGTCCTGTCCTGTCCTGTCCTATCCTATCCCATTCCATTCCAAACATTACAGTTGTTATTTGATAAAGTACTTGCCCTCAATCTCACATGTAATCTGCATCAGCATAATCACTCAGCTTCCTCACCCCCTTTCTTATCCCAGTTTAAATCCTACACAAATTTAGTTAACCCACCAATCTAACAAAATGAGCTGTAGTTCATCAAAGCATGTCTTTTAGTTAAATGTGTTCATCTGAAAAGGTGCTATCCAGTGATGGGATTCAACATTTTTTACTACTGATTCTGTGGGCATGGATTGGTGGGTGTGGCAGGGCAAGGATACTGTAAAATCTCCATTCTCTCCTGGGAAAAGGTTACTGCAAAATCCCATTCCCTTCCCATCCCACTAACCTGCTTTCCAGCTCCATTCTCTTGTGCAGGGCAACAAAAGAAGACCCAGTCATTCAGCTGGAACTCAGGAGGCAGAGAAAAGATGGGGGCAGGCCAGTCAGAGGTGGCATTTGCCTGTTTTCTGAAGTATTCAAAATTTCCACTACCAGTTCTCCAGAACTGGTCAGTACTTGCTGAATACCATCTCTGGTGCTTTCTTCTTCCTTCTGATTTTGGGCTCAAGCAAAGAAAATGTGTTGAAGATGGTTTGTCTTGGCATGGCTCTTTAAAAACATTGTCAGGTTGTCTGCATGCTTTGGGGCATATGTTTGTTTCAGCTGGGATTTCATGGATGAGAATAACCAGATAAAAGCCTTTAAGCAACTGTTCTGATCCTTCTGGAGAATGCACCAACAGTTTAAAAAGGGATGCTTCCGTTATGTGACTGAGCTTAGAATTGGTCTGAAAGCTGAAATCTCTTCTGTCATGCTACAAATCATTTCAGAGTTTAACTTAAATGCAGTTTAATTTGTCACACTGGAAGGCTGAGTCAATCTTGAGCTTTGTGGACAGAGTTTTCCTGCAATACTTCACTTTAACCACTGTGACACCAGGGCTCATTTAACATTCAACATAAACAGATACGAATGTTAAATGAGCCCTGGTGTCATAGTGGTTAAAGTGAAGTATTGCAGGAAAACTCGGTCCACAAAGCTCAAGATTGACTCAGTCTTCCAGCTTTCCAAGCTCAGTAAAATGCCCTTGTTGGAGACAATATGCAAATAAGGCTTACAATGTAAACTGCCCAGAGAATGCTATAAATTATGTGGTGCTATATAAGTCTAAATGCTATTGCTAAATGCTAAATTATTATTTAAATTACTAGAACTCAGCTTTAAACCCACTTTTTAGAATTATTTCTACTTTTTTGCCCTTAGCCCACTTTTCCCCTGGAATCTTAAAATACTGTAAGAAAATATTAGTTCTATGAGACTCTACAGAAACTAAGTTTTTAATCTTAATTAGTTAAGTCTCTTAATCTTAATGACAGGACAGATACCATCAATGGCTGCATAGGTCACAAAATTCTTAAAAGACCCCAAATAAAACATTTTTATTCTAGTAGTCTAACTTTCCTTAAAATTAAAGGTGGCAAAGGGGATAGGGCCATAATAACAATAGAACAGCAACTTCAGGCAATGAATACCATTAAAAACATCAATACATTAAATGTATTAAGTATAAAATGATAATAGACAATCTAGAAATAATAACAATGTGCAGAAGTAATCCAATAACATTGTTGTGGGATGAAAAATGACAAGATCAACATAAATGTTTTCAGCAAGCACTTGAATGTAAATTGTACATTATATTTTTGTTTACCTTTTCAGCCTTCACAGGCATGATATATATTAGGTCTCATGCATACTTTCTTGCAAAAATCCCAGTGACCTTAAATAAGACTAGGACAGAGTTAATGATGGCAATGAGCATAGGACTGCTGCCAAAAATAGCATTTCCTTATGGAGTAATTCTTCCACTTCCTATTAACAGATACTGCAGTTACCTAGTTATTGTAATGATCTGAATACATTGTGAGCCTTCATTATTATTATTTTTCAGATGTAATGGAATGGATGCCTTTATATTCCACGTCCATAACTATATTCTGTAAAGAAAGAACAGGGAACTTGGCAGAATATTGTTATATTGGTAGTAACAATCAGCCTTACATTTCTCTTCATATTTCTTTCCACTTAAACACATGCAAAGTTTATATATGTTAAAACATCAGGGTCTAATGCACTACAGCATATTTTTTCCTGGAACTGACATGTGGTACTAACCTAGTCTACCTTGAGGTTGACTCCAAATTATTGTTCCAGTCAGATGACTGGTTGGTGCAAAGTGTTCTTTCATTATAATCAGATAACTAATTTGTAAACAAGAGTTTTCTTCCTCTATGGTAATCAATGGAGGAGCTGTTCTACTCAGGGAAGTTCTGGATTGAATGGGAATATCAGGCTGTAACATTATACTGGGTTAAGAGTGTTCAGGGGAGGGTTATGTTGAATCAACAGTAGTACTTTGCAAGAGAATACTTCTAAGCTTCAAACACATTACTTAGACTTTTTGTTATTTAAATAAGTGTCTCATAGACAAATGAAAGTCACATGGTATACATACTAAGTAATATTTCAACAGACCACCTGATTGTTTCATGTTGTGTTCATTTTTCCTCTCCCCCTCAATTCTGTTGTTAGCCATCACTTGGTCATCTGCTTGAAAACTCATTATACTGCAAATTCTCATTTAGAATAGCCTTTGCTAATTCAGGTCTTCCAGAGGGGGAATTGGTAAAGGGGACAATCTGAAAAACGATTGCTTTCCCTCAGAATTTGACTCCTGGTTCAATCTATTATGATAAATACGATAGATAGATAGATAGATAGATAGATAGATAGATAGATAGATAGATAGATAGATAGAGACAGACCACACACACACACACACTCCCCATTTCTAGATCCTGATGCCTTAATCAGTGCATGAAACTGGCTCTCACAGAATGCTTATTTTCTGATAATTCTATTCCAGAATTCTAAAGGCATACTTACTATATGTTGGACCTTGTCACATATGACCCATTTTTCTTTCACTCTTTGACTATAAAGCCTTTTCCATTGTTACTGGCCCCGACATTAGAAACACTAGGACTAATATATAAGTAGGATTTTTCTGACACATCAGTTGGTAATACAGTACCTTACTAGTCATTGTGTAAAATTGTTTCCCCTTTCCCTTATATTGTCTCCTGACACCACCATAATAACAGGCACATAATTATAACCAATTTAACAAACTGTAGCCCATGAGAATAATGTTAAAGTACTATATTTACTATATTGATTAGGAGTCAATAACCAGATATTTCTTGTCAGTATTTCTTTAATTATACTTGAACATGTCACATTCCTTTCTTGGCTATTTGTATAACCTAAAACCACCATTGCTTTCTAACTATCCAATTGTCCTTATTGCTATGATTGTATACTTCTTGTTCATGATAGACCTGCTCTCATGAGTCTTTACTGATACAAGGAAAAGATGCTTTATTTGTATTTTCAAGCCAACTTATTTGTGGCTTGAAAATACAAATAAAGTGAATAATCATAATCATAAAAAATTAAAAGTTTAAAAATGTATGCAAAAACCCCACTGAACTTGAATCAATACTCAGCACAGTTAAATTGTTCAGCAACGTCAGAATGAGCTTTGCACTTGAAAAATGTGCTATATTACCCATGCAGTGAGGAAAAATGCAAAAAATAGAAAGAATAGAATTGGGAAATGGAAACATAGTGAATACCTAGGCATCTTGAATGGAAAAGTCAAAGAGTCAATGCAAAAGAAATACATCAGGAGGGTCCACAAAATATTAAACTCAAAACTGAATGCTGAAAACATAATTAAAACTATTAATACAAGGGCAACTCCAGTGATATGTTTCCCAGGTGGAATCATCAACTGGACTGTGGCTGAACTGGAAAACTTGGACTGGAAAACACATACACTTTTGAATATGTACTATGCTTTACATCCACAAAGTGAAATCAACAGGTCATACCTGCCAAGAAGAATAGGGGGCAGAGGGCTATTGCAAATTCATCAAGCTGTAGAAGAAGAAAAATGAAGTTTGAATGACTATGTGAACCAAAGTACAGAAGTACACAGCTGCAGGCTGTGAAAATGGAGAACATTATAAAAACAACAGAAACAAAGGCAGAGTGTAAGAAAAAAAACAGCTGGATAACAGATTAAATTGATGGAAAACTAAAGCTTTGCATGGACAGCACTTGAAAAACGTTGAAAGGGCTTCTGGTTTTGAGCTTGCCCGAAGACAGACCTCTCACCGTGACTGTGCGTGGCTTTGGTCTGTGCTTTGGTGTTGGAGAGCCCCAATCGACCAGATTTGGGGCAGAAGCCGCCTTATAGGGACGGCGCAGGAAGGGGAGACCATCAGCCAGGTAGAGGGGAGTCGCAAATCCCCTCCCCAGCTTGGCAATTGCTCCTTACCAAAGATGCCTGAAGTGGTGGTCTAAAATGGCCACCCTGAAGGGGAAGATTAGACTGGAATAAGATTGTGCAGGAGAGAAAGAAGTGAACAGCAGGAGGAATGGGACAATATAATTAAATGGAAAATACCCCCAGGATTAACATTTCAAAGAATTTTCAAGAAAGGACTTAAAGCGGTGAATAGAAGAGGAAAAAAAAGGTGTGAATTGCTTTTGATAGCAGCGGGACTGTGAACTGAGAAAGGTAGAAGCTGGAGAAGGAATCATCTAATCAATTTGGATAAGTATCTTTTGATTCTATGTAGGCACTTATAAAGCTGAACTATAGATTGTTAAAGAGAAAATTTAATGTCAATTGGATTTGACCTTCTTGGAAGATTGTGGTTTAAAAAGCTCTGAATAATTGGGAAGAAAAAAGAAAAGAGGGGGTGTGGACTTGTCAGAACAAAGAGTGCCATCTGAGTTAAATCTAACTTGTTTTTCCTTCAAGAGACTCTGTTTCTTAAAACTGTAATGAAAATTGATACAATAAAACAAGAACTTTGAAAAATTGAAACATTGAAATAAAGAAAGAAACAAGAAAATTCTGTCCTTAGATTAATTGTTGATTCTGATACAGAATTGGCATTGGATTAGCTGAAGATTAAAATTTGAGGGGAAAAAAATAAAAGCTGATAGCTGGAAATTAACTTTAAAGACACTATTTGGACTGAATTGCTAATTAGAACTGTAAAATGGCGATATCTCTTCTGGCATTAAAATGGAACTTAGAAACATGAAAGAAATATTACAGGAATGAGGTAAAACGCTTGGCTTTGCTTTAAGATTCATTGAAAATGTGATTGCAGAGTATGAACAACAAAGACAAAGGACAGAAGAGGAGGTGGAGCAAATCATAGAAGGGGCCTTCTTTAATTACCATCGAGAACAAAGAACTTTGGAAAGAAAGAGGAAAAGAGTTGGAAATAAATAATTGGAGATTTGGAAAATTGAATAAAGAGGGAAATATCCAGAAAATTAAAAAAGGTAAAGAGAATCAGCAGAAATTCAAAAGACAGAAGGGAGTGATAAATAGAGAGGGGGATAAAAACTGGAGTGAAAGAATAAAAGGGAAAATACAAGGGGAAAGAAGGGTTATGAAACAGGATGGGAACAAAGAACTATGGGAATTTTTAAAAAATGGGAAAATTGTTTAATTATACATAGCGATAACGGGTTATTGATATTTGGAGAGGGAATACTGCAAGGTGCAGGTCCACAGTGCAGGTGAAAGCAGGTTCACATTGAGCACATGTGATAGACTTGACAGGATCTGGAGACGCCGTGGAGAACATTCTTCTGTCTGCAACATCCTCCAACATGACTGGTTTGGCAGTGGGTCAGTAATGGTGTGGAGTGGCATTTCTTTAGGGGGCCACACAGCCCTCCATGTGCTTGCCAGAGGTTCCCTGACTACCATTAGGTACCGAAATGAGATCCTCAGACCGTTTATGGGACCATATGCTGGTGCAGTTGACCCTGGGTTCCTCCTAATGCAAGACAGTGCTAGACCTCATGTGGCTGGACTATGTCAGCAGTTCCTGCAAGACAAAGACATTGATGCTATGGACTGGCCCGCCCGTTCTCCAGATCTAAATCCAATTGAGCACATCTGGAACATCATGTCTCGCTCCATCCACCAATGCCACGTTGCACCACAGACTGTCCAGGAGTTGGGGGATGCTTTAGTCCAAGTGTGGGAGGAGATCCCTCAGGAGACCATCTGTCACCTCATCAGGAGCATGCCCAGGCATTGTAGGGAGGTCATACAGGCACGTGGAGGCTACACACGCTACTGAGCCTCATTTTGACTTGTTTTAAGGACATTACATCAAAGTTGGATCAGCCTTGTAGTGTTTTTTTCCACTTTAATTTTGAGTGTAACTCCAAATCCAGACCTCCATGATTTGCTAAATTTGATTTCCATTGATAATTTTCATATGATTTTGTTGTCAGCACATTCAACTATGTAATGAACAAAGTATTTAATAAGAATATTTCATTCATTCAGATCCAGGATGTCTTATTTTTGTGTTCCCTTTATTTTTTGGAGCAGTGTATACACACAATTTTAAAATAGACCTTTGTCATAATCTAATATATGCATATATATCCTCTTACATTTAATTGGTCCCAGGAAAATGAACATATTGTAGCCCTTTCAGCAAGTACAGTTTGGAGAATTGATGTCATAGATTAATGTTTACTATTGTGCTGTTATTTGTAAAATAATCAAATTATTGTTTTACAAACAATTATTCTATGCCTTATATATTGTCTAACAATGCATGAAAAAATCTAAACAGTGGTGGCAGAATAATTATATAATTAAAAATACCTTATGTTTGGTTGTCTGATAGTTAGAATATTCCCCCTGAATTTCAACTCCACTGCTTAAATTAAGCCCTTATGTAATTCACAAAACAAACAATGAATTAATAATTTGTGAAATAAGAAAAAGAATAGCCTAATTTCAGGAATCAGGAATTAAGCAAATTCCCTGATTAACTGGTCTATTTGGCAACTCATTTGTCAAATGTGTGAAATAACCCAAATCCTTGATGAATTTTACTGACATTTCATAATTGTAGCAAATAACATTTCATTAATTACTCAAAAGTATTGCAGTGTGATGAAAGAGATAGAGGATCATAACCTTATATTTTATTTTATTTTAAAAATTCATGAAAATGGTTGGGGTTTTTGTTTTTTAGACAGAAGTTTCATTTAATTGATACACCTAGCAAACATTCAAAAGGTAATCTTCACTGACAAATGAAACTACTTCACAGACAATATCTAAAAGTAACAAACAAAAACCTTTGGTGATGGAACATCCACAACTTCTGAAGGCAAGCCAGTCCACTGATTGTTCTATAAATATTTTTCCTACTTTGTAGGCTGATTCTCTCCTTGATTTCAACACTTTTTATTTATTTTTTATCTAGAATAAAGAAAACCACAAACATAAATATTTATGCCTAAAAAGAAAATATAAATGTACGCCACCATCCTATATTTACATGCCAAGAATTTTAATGGTTTCTAGAGCTCAAAATTAGTTAGAAAAGTAGATAAAATCCTGAAATTCAGAACCATCTTTGAATGACCCACCTTTGACCCACCTTTGAATGACCCACCTAACGTAATTCACTATGCAGCTATTAGAACTTTAACTGGGAAACGGAAATGAACTACATCTTGATTCATTACAAATATATTTCCCAACGCAGTTCAAGCTATTTCTAACCTTAGTGTAAACTAGGTTATCTTAATAATCATATCTTCCTAAATAAGCTTGTTGAACACTCATAACAACACTAAAAGAATGTTCTTTTTCCCCCAGTCAAAGACACAGTGATAAGAACATGTGATAGGGTTTTCTTTGCTTTGGCTTCAACTTTGTCCAATATGCTCCTAAAGAAATACTTGTGAAAGTATTCATATCAACTAGCTTTTTTAATAGACTAGATCAGAAATAGTCAAACTGATGTTCTCCAAATGAAAAATAAAAAGACTCTTTTTGCACGTCATTCACTCTCAATGCACATATAATAAAGCACTGGAGCTTACAACGTGACAGCACATGTTGTTTTATTCACTTGCTCTCTTCTGAAATCTCACTGCGGAAATCTGTAGTACAGCATCTGAAAGCAGAAGGTCAAATCAAAGCTTGCCATAAAAGTTTCAGCCTTTGCTGTGTTTGCTAGGGAAAGTACATTATAAGTGTTGTCATTACTGGTAGGTTTCTTGTCCCAACTGATTTTAAAAAACAAAACAAAAAACCAGCATTTTAATTTTTAAAAATTAAATGTGAGGTTTTCGTGCTACAAAAATACCAATATTACTTACAAAAATGGCTACCAATAAACTTATTTTTAAACAACAAAAATGATTAGTGACTATTGTTTATTTAGATTTTTTTCTCATCTGCCAAGAACACAAAGATAGATCATAAGAAGCATCTTAAGAGATGAATTGGTTTTCATATGCGCAAATACATGCAAGGTATCTTAAAGATTCTAAAACAGAAGGATTTTATGATAAATTGACTGACAGATAGGATTTTGACAGGTACTGATGAAAAAGTGATTAAAAAACTATATAGTTATTTGTTGGAAATTAAATTAGAGGAAGAACAAGTTAAAGAAACAATGATTGCTTGGGGGAAGAATTTTGGATATGGGATTGATTTAGAGAAATGGCAAAAATTGTGGTCACAAAATTATAAAATGACAATGTCAACAGCATATAAAGAAAATTTGTATAAGATGTTTTACAGGTGGCATTTTCCCCCGACAAGAATAGCAAGAATGTTCAAGAATAAATCTGAAAAGTGCTGGAAATGTCATCAGATACCTGGCTCATATTACCATATGTGGTGGACTTGTGAGGAGGCCAGGAAATATTGGACTAGAATTCGCATATGGCTGGAAAAAATGATAAAGAAACACATAGATTTGAAACCAGAGATTTTTTTATTGGGAATTGTACCTGATATATAGAACAAAAATTTAAAGTGTCTGATTGTAAATGTATTAACAGCAGCTAGGATTGTATTTGCTAAACATTGGAAGAGTGAGAAAATACCAATAGAGGAAGAAATTATTAAGAAAATATTGGAATGTGCTGAAATGAGTAGATTGACATTTGAAATTAGAGAACAAGAAGATAAACAATTTTATGAAGTTTGGGATCTCTTTTATCAATGGTTAGATAATACAATATAATAATAGAATATTTAGAAATCTAGGAAATAACGAATATATAATTTTTCTTGGTTTTGATAACATTTTTAGAATATTTTATTAAGATAGATTTGGTATGATTCTATGATCTGTTATAAAATAATTTAACTTAATTATAGTTATCTCGTTTAAGTATGAATTTATAAAATTACAGTCAAATAATTGTTCAATAATGATATTGGGATATTTTATTGATGATTGATAATGTGAGTTGTTTTGTAATATAATTATTCTGATGACTATGAAATGGATGCACAAAAGGGAGTGGTAAACCAACCGATACACTGTAAATTTATGAAGAATGTTATTATTTTTTTATTATTTTTTATGTCATGTTTTATGTCCTATATGTTTTTTGTCTGTTCTTAAAATTAATAAAACTTTTACCAAAAAAAAAAAAAGAAGAAGAAGCATCTTAAGGGAATGGGTTATCTTTTCGTAAATGATCTTTCATGGCTGATTTCACCTAACAATCCATCATGTTACAATTTCGCAAGTCTTCATCATAGAAATCATTACATATGCTGTCCATATATGGTTGCAAGTCCAAACTGATTGCTCAAGCCATCTGTCCTACCAAACCAAAACAAACTTCTCCATCATTATATGGCAGCAAAGTGGTAGACACAGCTCATTAAGATATTGTTGTCATCTAATGGTCATCTGGATTTTTGCAGATGTTTTTGGTAGCTCTAAAAATAGCACAGAACTCATGGGAACTTATATAATCAGTTCATTCCTCAAAAGTCAGTTTTGAATATCTACCTGGAATTTGTCTCTACTTTGATGAACAGGTGACAAGAAGAAGAAGAAGAAGAAGAAGAAGAAGAAGAAGAAGAAGAAGAAGAAGAAGAAGAAGAAGAAGAAGAGGAAGAGGAAGAGGAAGAGGAAGAGGAAGAGGAAGAAGAAGAAGAAGAAGAAGAAGAAGAAGAAGAAGAAGAAGAAGAAGAAGAAGAAGAAGAAGAAGAACTTTATTGTCATTGTACAAGTACAACAAAACTGTGGATGCACTCCAGCAACTGTTCGCAATACAATAAAACCAGAGCACTTAAAAATGAAGATAAGAAAAATAGAGTACCCACATCTCCATTTGCAATTAGAGAGTACAATATCTATGAATATACACAAAATATACATCCAACACTGACGCTTTGCCGAGTATAATACACAAGAGATGGATTGTACTGTAATATGTTATTATACATCTGAATGAGGTATTGAGATTTCACATCTTTTCACATCTTAATAAGGTAGTAACTTTGTGTTTATTTGTGGTTTGGATGGCCCAGGGAAAGAAACTATTTGTTAATCTAGTGGTGTGGGATTTTATTGACCTAAAGCGCCGTCCAGATGGCAGCAAGTCAAAAAGATAATTGCGAGGGTGTGAGGGGTCTCCTATGATGGCCTTGATTCTGCTTTGGCAGTGGGACCTGGCTAAATCTTCCAGGGAGGACAGAGGGCAACCAATGATCTTTTGAGCTGTATTTATCACCCTCTGTACAGTTTTCCTGTTATTCTAATTCATTGCTGCTGGGTTTAGCAAGAGTCTGCAAATTATCTAAAGAAATACATGGAAATAAAATCCTAACACCAGAGGTGGGATTCTACCGGTTTGGACCAGTTTGGCCAAAGCAGATGTTAAATTTTCATCTGGTTTGCTGAACTGGTATTTGAACCAACTGGGTGGCCATTTGCTTTCTCCCTACTGCCTGTTACTTCCTTGCCATCCTCTCTCATAAGTGTACCTTTGTTTCCTTGACTTTTTTCTTGTTATTTGTATATTGAGAGAAACTTTTTAAATTATCTGTGACTTTTGTTGCAAGTCTTTGTTCATTCTGAGTGTTAGCTTTCCTGATTTCATCTTTGCGGATTTTTGCAGATTCGGGCTATATGCTAGTATTCAGCCTTAGTTATGTGTCCCTCTTTCTATTTCTTGTTCTTGTTCTTTTCACCTTTCAGTTTATCAGAGACATTTTTATGCAACTGTGATGGTTTCTTCTCAGATTCCTTTTTTTTTAAAGCAATATTGTGCTGGACTGGGCTTTTATGATCATATTTTTCAGAGTTTCCCACATTTCTTGAGTTGTTTTTCCCTTTAGTTTTTTCATTTATGGAATTTTTCTCTCTGAGTTTATTAAAATCAGCTCTTTTAAGATACTGGCTGTATTATGTTCTATTGCTTGTGTTTACACTGTCTAAACTTTATTATCTGCAGGTATAAATCCTGCCAGCTAGTGGTTCAGGCTACAAACAAATGAATGGCATTTGGTTTAAACATAGCTTTTAGTTATCTTTTTTTAGAATGAAAATGGTTAAGTTTTGCTCAACAAGAAATGGTAAAGAACAGAATGAGAAACAAAAATGAAGTTTGAAAATGAAGGAGGCCATGGAATCTCTATGTATTTCTAATTAAATCTTCTACAGTATGAAGAAGCTTTATGGCAGTCTTGCTTGATCCTTTATGTATCTGTCTGAAGTGGCAGAGAGCAGGTGTTGCCCCAAACTTCAAAATGGGGAGATTGATTAAATCCAGACCATTCACTATGACATCAAGAGTAGAAAGTACCTGCAAGGTCTAGCGTAAAAAGGGACACAAGCATGACTATACTCATAAACTATATGAAGATCACCGGAGATGTCACAAATGACCATACAGGCCATAAGGAAATGTTAAAACTGCTGTCCTGCTATCCCAGTCCATGGCTGCTCCCCTACCCTCACTGCCAGCAGACCAACAGCTCTACTTTGCTGTCATCCAGCTTCTTGGAACTGACAGAAGGCTATTGCTTGTGTTTGCATTATATTGAATTCCAATATGACATGGTCACTCTCGTCCAAAGTTCTAGCAATTTCAACTTCCTCTATTACTTCTTATCTATTAGCAAGAATTAAGTCTAGTACAGCTTTTCTTCTAGTTCTCCACTATCTTTTAGATGACAAAGTTGTCAGCTATGTAGTCCATGGGCCAGGCCAGATATCGGTACCATCTTGGGTGACCAAATCTTAATGGTACTAAAATGTTTATGGGTCCATACCAAGTACATTAAGATGTGATAGCCTTTTCAGATATGTAGCTTTGTATGTTTTTTAAGAAACCATCAATTTGACTGAATAGCGGCCTTGTGATATCACATGATAACACATATATTTGCGAAATGAAGCTGTAAATCATTAGAATTAAACCTAATTGATGTTGATAATTTATTAAAATCATGTGCAGAGACTTTTTGTGGTAAATGTAGAGCATCATAGCAAATTAAAATGTATTTCGTAAATTGCTAATATGTTTTTTTTTTCTCTTCCAACATCGTTACAAAGAGTTTTGAACTCAATTTCTCAATGCGGACTACTGTTGAATAATTGCAGTTCTCTGTTATATTGTGACAAACTACTAAGGCCCACATGATGGATTCAAGTGGAGACAAGGCCACTGCATTGCCAAAGAAAGGAGTGCGGCCAGGCTGCATTATTCACTGTTCTGGTGAAGACACGTCTACCTTCGTGTTACTAAAAGACTTGGACTCATGGAAGACACTGCTAAGAGCAGCAGAGATTAGACAACATGCTCCACTTCTGGACATTGCAAAAGACTTGGAAGAAGGCCAAATACCGCAGATCCAGTATCATCGCAAATGTCGCAGCATCTTTACCATGAAGAAGACTCTCGACTCCATCCTTTCTAAAGACAGGCCGAGTGCAGAAGAACAGACTGGTGTCCATGGTGTCAGAAGATCATCTAGGGATGCACCGAGTACATCAAGAGTGTATGACAAGACATGCATCTTCTGCTGCAAGTCAAGCAAGTACCTGAAAGGAAGACAGACAAGGGAACCTATCATCCAGTGTGTTGAGTTACGTGCAGATGACAGAATCCGCAGTGCAGCAACCCAAAAAATGGACCAGCGAATCCTCGCGTTGTTAAGCAGAGACCTTGTTGCCGCAGAGGGGCACTACCACAAGTCGTGCTACAAAGTGTATACAAAGGAAGGGGCATCCACCAGTTCTGGTGCATGCGATGAGCAGGAGCAGTCTGAGCAGGCAGTATACGAGGAAGCCGAGAAACAATCCTACGAAGAGCTATTCCTATATATCAGGAATGAACTCATTCTCAACCCTGAGGTGCTGCCTATGACAGATCTGACAGCTAGACTTGAGAAAGCCATGCACTCTCGCGGAATTTC
This sequence comes from Hydrophis major, assembly GCA_033807585.1. Lineage (NCBI taxonomy): Eukaryota > Metazoa > Chordata > Lepidosauria > Squamata > Elapidae > Hydrophis > Hydrophis major. The sequence goes on along the minus strand of CM066331.1, from coordinate 157,793,486 downwards.
TCAGATCAGACCATCAACCAAGAAACATGTCCGTCGTAAACTTGAAAGTGAGATAGGAGGATCGCTTTGCTTCGTTTCTGATGAGAAAGGGAAGCTTCTCATATATCCAGAGAGCTTGTCATTTGATGAGCTTGTCAAGCATGCCTACAGACTAGGGAAAGAACTCCACGAAGCAAGGGCTGCCAACTCTGGGGATGTCCTAGCCAAAGCAGCAATGCAGCTGAGGAATCAGATTAAGAAGCAAGATGTAAGCCAGACTTGGCCCCCTGACACAGAGCAGAATGTCATTCCTGAATCTGTCACTGAATTCCTGTATACCGTGCTCACTGGAGAGTGTGAGTGTGCAGATCCTTCTGACAGAGTCCAAAGGCTTGCCACTTCTCTTGCCAGTGATCTGATATTTGCTGTCACATGTGGCAAGACAAAGCCATCCAAGCACGTACTTTTGTCATTTGCTGTGAAGACCTTGACAGGCAATACAGAACTTGTACGCACACTCAATCGCCTGGGCCACTGCATTTCTTATTCACAGATTGAGGAGATCGATACAGCACTGTGCATTCAGAAGCTGGAGCGTGCACAGGAAGACATCCCACTGCCAGCAGACATCTGCCAAGGTGTGTTCACAACCCTGGCATGGGATAACATTGACCGACTTGAGGAGACACTCAGCGGAGAAGGTACTTCTCACAGAGTCAATGGCATTGCTGTCCAGCCCAAGATTGCAGGCCCCAAGCCACAGAATCTCTTCCCATCTGTCAGCAAGTCCAAGAAAAGGAGCATCAGTCCAGCCCCAACAATGTTACCAACCTACAATGTTGGTAAGCGAGCCCAGCCTCCAAAGACCGAGACTGTAGATGTTGACAGCATGAAGGAGGTCCACGAAGCCAAGATGAAGAATTTTATCTGGTTACTGACTCGACTGTCAGACCCTGAGAACCAGACTGTCAGCAGCTGGACTGGGTTCAACATCATGGTCCGCAATGATGTCACGGTGAACCAAGACATTGTGGGCTACCTGCCCACTATCAATGCTCCTGCAACAGACATGTCCACGGTCAATGAAGTGCTGGAGCGGACCCTACACATCATGCAGGCCCTTCAGCTGAACCAGATTGTCTGTGTCTTTGACCAGGCGCTTTATGCGAAGGCTGTTGAGATAGTATGGAAACATGACAAGTTCAACAGCATCGTCGTCAGGATGGGAGACTTCCACACAATCTGCAATATGCTCTCCATCATAGGGAAGCGATTTCAAGATGCAGGGCTCAGGGATCTCTGTGTTGAAGCTGGTGTCATTGCAGAAGGCTCAGTGAATGGTGTGATGGATGGTCGCAAGTACAACAGAGCAGTAAGATGTCACAAGCCGGTTTATGAAGCACTATTGAGGCTTGCCTGGAAAGGATTCCTCCGATGGCTGGAGGAACACCATGCAAGAGACATTCACCACCTTGATGAAACCCTGAAGAAGATTGCCAGCTTCCACGATGGTGTCTCTCAGGCTGCACTGCAAGACCTGCTTAATAACGAGTCATGTGTGCACACAATAAAGCTGTTTAAAGTCTACCTGGAGTCTCTCAGAAATGCAGATAACCTCTCTGCATTCTGGATGTCCTACTTGGACATGGCAGAGATCATGCTGTGCCTGATCCGAGCATCCAGAGAGGGGACGGTTAACAAAGACACGCAGACACCAGGAGGCACCAAGGGCTTCAGCCTGAAAGGTGGAGCTGTGGCAAGGTACTATCTGACATCTGAGTACCGCAGTAGATACTTGAGGCAACTGAGGAACATGGTAGGTCAGCATGACACTGACTTCCATCATCCAGACCTACAGCTGCCAAGGATAAGAAGAGATGAAGCTGATGTTTTCCACGTGGGGGGGGGTGGCAAATGACCCCCCTTGCCCCCCACCCTCCCTCCGGACGCCCATGACTAGACTGTTCATGCATACTAACAATGAAAGGGTTCTGGAGATATTTTGGATAGTATATTTGGTCATTAGCATAAACGTGGTGATGTTCAGAATAGAGAATATTGTCAAAGTATGTGTTCACCCTTTCTTTCCGTGTACATAGGGTGCATCTATTCTAAGAGTGATAACCTCGATTAAGCTACGAGTTAACAAGGGCTATCACATCAAAACATAAACTAGAGACATAAAAGAAGCCAAAAACACCTAAGATTATTAGTCACCTCGGGTGGTACCAATATGTGAAAATTCAGGTCTTGGCTCATGGACTAATGTTGGTTAGAAATCTGTTTGAGCTCCCACTTGCTGCAGAGGTTGTCTCCCAGTTGATATCAGGGTAGTGAAAGTCTCCCATTACTATTGTGGTATATTTCCTATATACATTTGTTAGTTGTTTAGCAAAAAGTTCATATATTTCTTCTACTTGGTTGGGTGGCCTATAATATATGCCTATAACAATGTCATTCTTTTTTCCTTTTATATTGACCCATATGGACTCTAGGAGGATTTCATCCTTGGTTTTTGTGGATTTCTACAGAGATGTAGTGATCTTTAATATATAATGCAATTCCACCTCCTCTTTTGTTAGGTTAGGGTTTTTTTTTTGGAATAGTTTGTATCCTTCCATCAGTACTTTCCAGTCATGAGATTCATCCTACCAAGTTTCAGTAATGGCAGCTATATAATATTTACCTTCATGTACTAGTATTTCAAGTTCACCATTTGTTCCCTAAACTTTGAGCATTTGTGTACAGGCATTTGAGTATTTTATGGTCTTATGTATGTTTCTTATATCTCCTACTTTATATCTGGGTTTTCTGTCCTTTCCATCACTCTCTACTTCACAGTATTTTTCATTTTTGTCTTCTTTTTCTTTACTCTCTACCTTCTTATATGATTCAATATCTAGTGGTTTTTGTTCGGAATCAGGTTCTCGGGGTCTTGAAGAGTGCCTCCCCTTCCCCCCTCAATTTTAAAGTCCTTCTAGTTAGTAAGATGAACCAGTCATTTTCCAAATATATTGTTTCCCATTTTGGGGAGGTTCACTCCATCTCTTGCCAGTAGACCTTCATGTAGGTAATGCAGACCATGGCCTAGGAAACCTTTGCTCCTTCATTTGATATTGGGAAATATAGATGAAAACATCACTTGAGCTCCAAATTCTTTAACTTTCTTTCCTAGCTCTTCATAAACTCTTGTTACTGTTTTACATTCATTTTGTGTCATGGATTCCCACATGTAGGAGAAGAAAGGGGTAGTAATCATGAGGTTGATTATTTTAGTAAGTTTCTTAGTTACATCTTTGATTTTTGCTACAAGGAGACAACATACCTGCCTAGATTCAGTCTTCAGACTATAGTTTCTGTTTCCCAAAGAATTGAATCTCCTACTACCAATATTTGCCTTTTCCTTCCTAGGAAAGTCTGGGATACTATCCCCTGTCACAGTTGTGTCTTACTTATGCTGTACATATTCTATGGCACCACTTACAACTCATTTATTTATATACCCATTTAGATTGCTTATATACATACATCATTTTAGATTGGCACATGTTTTATAATAAACTATACATACATGAGTATAAATTTCCTCTTTCATATTTATTTCACTATTACTAGAATAAAAGTAATAATTTACTGAGGTCATTTAAATGTCACCTTATAGTTATTGGGTGTTTTCATGTAAAATAAATAATTCATTAGTCTATATTAGTGAATTAATTTATGTTTCTGTTATTGTCACTTGGTAACCTGACATGTTGTTTTATTTCCATTATAGACAATAAATGTGAAATTAATTTGAAGTTACATGCCAAGAAATAGAAAGGCAAACATCATGATGCAATTAGATTAGTAATTGAGCAAAAAGGAAATTTGATGATTGTTTAATTTAATGTGTAGAAATATATACTGGCAGACACTAGATGACATTGAGTATTACTGTGTCAGGCTGCATATCTGAACAAGTTCCACATAACCTGACATGCTGATAAGCTTATTCATGAAACAAGAGAAGTGTATTTGGGCCTACGTCACCAGCTGGAATGAGTTGTTATTTAGGCACTTGAGAGAGGACAAATGATGTGGCTAAAAATGTAAAAACAACATTGAAAAAGATAATGAATGATGCCAATGTAAAATATAAGGACTCTGATTGCATTATATTTTGTCCTTTTCGCTATCTACACATTACACATTAGAGGCTGAGTGTCAAGGACAAATTTCTAAGATATCCCAATATGAGAAATATTCAAATAAGTTACAATGCCTTCAAGCTTTGCAGTTCTGTTCCTAATATAATAATTCCTAATATAATAATTTTCTTGAGTGGGATCATAAGAATAGATTAGAAATATACATTTGAATGGTTTTACCTAGAGCAGATTTTAGCCTGATAAATAAGAAAGATTTTGTACCAAACCAGAGTACCTATAAACCATTATTTTTCTGTAAACTAATTGGTGACTTGAAAAACAAATAGATAATTCATCAATTGCAGTGCAAAGCATTAAATTTAGCCATTTGGAAGAGTGCTCCTTCCACTATTTCCTTTGCAAACATCAGCTTCTTTAAAGAGGAGGAAATATCTGATTGTGGATAGAATCAGAACCAAGTGCTATAGGTAAGCTGAACAATAACATTGAATTGTTTAGATATGTCTTTTATAGCAGAATAACAGAGTTGGAAGGGACTTTGGAGGTCTTCTAGTAATGAGGCATTTACAATTTGTATTCTTGAGTAATGGGTTAACATTACAGGTACTTGTAAGCAATCACAGAGTCTTAATTTGTTTTGTTATTTGCAGCTATAAAAATAAATTCACAGACTGATAAAATATTTACTCTTTATCTCCTTTCTGAACACTTCTGTTTTCCATACATTTTTCAGTAGTTTGATTTTCCCAAGTAAACACAAGCACTCAGTGCTTCTTCTAGGACACGAGTACTTTCCTGCACCCTTCTTCCACTGACACAGACAGCTAGCAAACCACATTCAAAAAATATTATCATTTCTGATATATGAAATAGTCTTTTAATTTTTTTTCTTATGACTATATACTTCTTCCCAATTAACCTAGAACTCAGGATGCACATGAAATAAGTACCTGCATAATTTAATAAGGAGACATACATAGTTCAAGTGGTATTTAAAACTACCCCTTTCTAGAAATTATGTCAGTAGCTTTTTGCTCATAGGAATGTGGGGTTATTACATGGAATCAAAGGTTTTTCCATAAATTTACTTATTAAGCATGGCAAAATTAGAGATTCAGAAGAGCTTCTGCATTTAATATTTGGGAAATATGAAAGAAGTTTCTCATTTTTTCTACTTCCCAGTATAATATATAATTTAATACTGAATATAATGTAGATGTCAGCTTTGGAAACCATATTAGCACCAGAAGCTTCCATGCTGCCACATTCAAGAGCATGGGAAGATGAGAGGGGGGATTTTATGGAACATATGTGGTTAGACATAATAGCATTCTTCTTTAAAGTCATGTTATTCCTGCACCCGGCTGAGGAGTGGTTAAGGGGATGTCTCAAGTTGGGACAGATGGTGATTGGGGCATGTGATGGAATGATGGGTGCAGGGGGTGGATTTATAATTTTTTACTTATTGGAGGGAAACCCGAAACTTTCAGATTTGGGATTTCCCAGATGTGCCACTATACCTACTCTAATAAAAGGAAACTTTGAGAAAATGTCTGTCTTGGAGTTAATTGGAGTTGGGTTTTTCTAGAACCCTGACAGTAGAAGTATATAATTAAAGTGTAAATTACTCCAATAAGCTTTGAAATAGCTTGAACAAAACCCACTATAGTAAAGTGCTATTCTCAACAGCATATTCTCAAAGACCATCATGGAATCATGTTCAACCTTTATAACTTGCATAGTTTACTATAGTTTGTCTTGGGCAGCAATAGTTGCATATGGACAAGCCAACTGAATAAAATTTTCTATTCAGTTCTAACTGAATTCTAATAAAAGATAATAATAGACTTCAGATACACTATCTCTGTTCTCTTGCAGTTAGCTGGCACTGCAGGCTTTCACTGACATTTCCTGACAGTTTCGCTAAATAATCTATTCTAATCTGGAAAAGACAACCAATACAAAGATTGTTAGGCACAAGAAAAGAGCCCTGAAAAGGTCAGAATCTAATTATTGATTTACTTCCTATATTGATCAATCTGAAAGTAGTTACTTTCATGGAACTGCAGATATAGACAAATACCTACCTGACTGCCAATGTTTTTGTTAATCCATCAAAATATGAGGATACTTATATGAGCAAATTCAAACCCGTTTTGAGTACTGACACAACCAAAACATTCCCAATCCCAAAATAATCTGATTATACATTATATATATTATATATACATCAGGATAATTGTAATACTTTCCTAAACCATGGCTTAACAGCATTTAAGTTAACAGCTTTAAGTAAAACCAAATAACCTGGAATTTCTCCCAGAATGGTTTTCATTCCCAGCAATTCATTAATTTATTCCTTTGTTTCAATTTATCAAAATCTTTATAGTCACTGAGTCTCTTGTTCTAAAGTCTGTAAGAGATTCAGTGACGATAAGGACTTTGATAATGCCCCCAACAATCAGGGTTCTCATTTTACTGACCTCAGGAAGGATGGAAGGCTAAGTCAACCTTGAACTGCTCAGGGTTGAACTCCTGGCAGTCAGCAGAATTAGCCTACAATACTGCATGCTAACTACCGCATCACCATGGCTCTATGCATAATGATAAATTTAGATATTTGACCTGAAGCATGCACGGGACAAGATCAAGGTAGCAGTAGCTACATAGATGTCAGTAAGATATCTTTAATGTTGGCCAATCCTCATTCATAGTAAATTCATTGAGATGGATTTTCTTCGAATGATGTGAAATATTTCTTCCCAGGTTTCTTGCCATTTCATAAATTGCCAATGGATTTGCCTTCTATCACTTGATTATTGTGTGGACTCTATTCTATTCCTTTTTCAGACTTTTTCTTTCCTGACTAGGAAAGCAGGTAAGTAGAACATCTCATGGTACCCTTAACTTGTAAAGTGTCAATGAAGACAGTCATCCAGGCCAAGGGTATCTAAAAAAAATTGAATCATAGCAACTGGACCAAAATTTATTAAACTGAGACATTTAGCTTCCCATCCAGGAAGCTTCATCAGTCAAAATAAAAAAAATTACTTAGGCAGAGAATCAGAGCGTCATTGGAATGTACCAACTCTTGCCAGATCAGTTTCAGGGGGTTCTCCTCAAAAATTTAACAAATATTGGTCCAGTTGCCATGACCTTTTAGATACCTTTGGTCTGAATGATTGAGTTTTCATTGACATAATACGTTTTGGGGAGAAACCCCTGAACTTGGTGTGGCAATAATTGGTACATTCCAATGACTCTCTGACTTTCTGCCTATTATTTTTTTTTTGACTAATGAAACTTCCTGAATGGGAAGTGAAACATTTCAGTTTAACAAATTTTGGTCCAGTTGCTATGATTCAAATTTTTGATACTTAATTTGTAAAGTTTTACTGGGATTCACAAAACTAGCTACATATTTACACATGTTAAGAACATGGTAACAGTAACATACAACACTAAGAATTTAGCAAATGGTATGGTAATACTATTAGTTCAAAAGTGTTTAAAATGGAAAAAGTTAAAGTTTTAAAGGAGCAGGTTTGGTGAAAATGGGAAGGTAAGTTCTGGAAAGCTATATGTCAATGAAAGCTGAATGCTATATGTCAATGTGATGAAATATAATGGACAAAGTAGAAATGTTCATTTAAATATAGAAATATGAAAAATTATTGAACAATTATAACTATTAAGCAATATGCAAGAAAATACAGTCCCTAGTTGATCAAAAATATTTGGTGGGATTTAGAGAGCAATTGCTATTCCAGTCTGCCAACACTTGGATTTGTACTTAAAATCTATATTCACACAAACTAGGAACTATTGGACATTATTTTGTGAAAGGTTGTATATATCAAAGTTAATTGGACTCTTGGACTTCTGACATGAAGGACTGGTAGGCAGGCTGCAGGAATTGGGGTTTGGATCATACCTATTTACTATACAGAGTTTCTACTTAGTTTGATTATTCTAAAATAAACAAAAGTAGATGTGAAGCTTGCTTAGAATAAATTATTGACCAATTAGTTGCACTGATTAATGTAACCTTTTAATGGTAGTCACTAACAATGTCCTAAGTGCACTTCACCATTAAATAAAGAACTGGTAACTCATATAGAGGATGCAGGCCACTGAGAAACAAAAATGATGAAAGGAAATTAACCTGTTTAATTATTGGAACAATCCCTTGAATAGGGAACATCATGAATAGGAGTGGTTTTATCTCTGGCGTGGCAAGATGTGGTATTACAATACTTCAGGATACCAAATGTAGTATTAAAATACTTCAAGAAAGGTAAGGAAGACTTGTGTTAAAGATTTGGCCTAAGAATTCACCAAAATGAATTGTGCATGTGCAATTTGAAGTGCTCATGGAGTAGGAGCTTTCATTAAAAATATCTGTGTCATGCAATATGGCTGGGCTTTGCTTGAAATTTAAGTAAAATACAAATGTTGCCTATTTCTTTTTTCACTGCTATTTTAAACACAGCTTTGATGGCTGTGAGGTAGCTTACGCCATATAAATGGTCACAAAAGATGTCATAAGCATATACCAGAGTGTTCCCTGTTAGTAACACACACCGAAACAAATACTCATCTTTCTTCCTCATACCCACACAGAGAAATTCCAAAAACAGGACAATTCATTTTTCTGACAGCTCCAGCACATTTTACCTAAAAAGTAGTACTTTAAACAATTTCCCCAGGGAAGGGTAGCATTGAAAAGCCTTCTATGAGCGGGTAACCCCACATGCCCTTGATGTCCCTTGGCTGACAGAGATCCCAGCTGTTCAGCGGCCCTCCACGTGGCCTCAGATAGCTTCCAAACCAGCAAGAACCAACCGGTGACGGCAAGTCAACCAAGCCCTCTTCTCACAGCATCTCTCCCTCACAGATGGATCAAGACGGTGCCCTTCCATTGGGCAGCCTCCACGCGTTTCCCATTGGCCAAGTCCGAGGTGGGGCCTGAAAAGAACGGCTCGAACGTGGCCCAAAGCATACGTTTGCGAAGATTTCTGGCACCAAGATTCTGCCTGCCACCCACCCACCTTGGGACGTGATAGGAATAAAACAAAGCAAAACCAAACGGGTTCAATACATATCGGCCTGGACAGAAATATACACCTCCCCGCCCATCTCGGTTAACTGGTTACTCCCGGAATTGAAAAGGAGGGGGAAAGGGCCGGACTTAATAATGAACTGGATACGGAGAAAGGACGCCTGATGCTGCGACTGTTCCTGTCCCCGCCTTAATCCCCGCCTTAGTCCTGGTCCTGCGGCAGCGCACAATTAACGGACTGGTCCCAAAGGTATACCCAACGGTGTGCGCCGGTCTTGTCACCCTCCCCCAAACAACCTGCGGTGCTTATCCCAGTAGATTGAAGTCCCATTTAGAACTGCTTTCAAGATGGCTGCTTTTAGGTCCCGGGTGGAGGGAAACTAATTGCAATGCTAGAGGCTGTGGCAAGGTAAAACTGGTTTTGTTAGTTTCCGAGCACAGGGGATTTGGATGTAAAATGTTGCGGCGTCGGAAGTGGGAGGATGTTAATCTGGCATTCGGAGTGAAAAAAAAAGGTCCTCGGCTAGGCTCCCGTATCGCCCCATAGCGTGATGTCTGGGGTGGGGAAAAAAAAGATTAACGTGCCTAAGTGTCTCCTCATGCATCCTCGTGTATGCGGCCTAAGGTGTATCTTTTTGTCTACAGGGGCGATTGGCAATTTCACAAGTCTGTGGCCATCTATCAAATGGGTGGAGATAAAAGGCGGAGTTCGTGCGGTTACCTCCCCTGTCCAAGGGCAAGCAATTCTGCAAGTGCCGGAGAAGGTGGTAAGATTTGAAGGTTGGTTTATGCATTCAACTTTGCGGCAGCCTTAGTCCTTCGGCTTGCCAACGGTTCAATAGAACCTTTCCCACGCATCTCCCGCTCTCACCCACACGTACGCTTAACAAAGCGGCCCGTGAGGGAGATATTCACATGGTGAACGGAAGGTTTGCCCACCTATCCAAAGCAACGCGCTCCAACCACAACAGCAGCAGTGAGGTGGCAAAAAGGACACTCTTCTCTGCCTTCCGTGCCTGGGGTGGGAAACGGTGGCTAGACGGGTTATAACGTTCCTTTACAGTGGAGGTCAGCAGCGTTTTAGGAGCAGGACAGAAACACGAAGCGGCAGGCAACGGGCACACATGGCTAGAAATAAACAGATCAGAAGCTGCTGCTACCGCCCCTTGCTTCCACCCCAGCCGCCTTTCCCAAGCTGAGCCAAGGGGGGACAGGTTTTGCCTTAAAAGAACCCACTGCATGGATCTCTTTTACGTTACCTGGCTTCGTCTCTCTGTCTCTTTCTCTAGCTTGGGCTAGGTTGGCTCTAAGCTTGCCGCCGCCGTGCCGGTTCCTGCTCCCTGTCACTGGGTGAATGGGATTATTTATTTATTTCCCGTGACGTGATCCGCAGAGGGAGGGTGAGGAGGAGGCGGCGGCTGAGGGGCCTTTTGTGCAGCCGGTCGAGGCTGCTTTCATCCGGAGGAGGAGGAGGAGGAGGAGGAGCGGGAAGCAGATCGCGGTCACCCGACCTGTCCTCGCCTGCTTTTGTTGTTGCGGCTGCTGTTGCTCCCGCGGCGAAGGATTGGTGTCAAGGGCAGTCAGGAGCCCGAGTTGCATCCCCCGCCTAGGCGAAGTAGGGCGGAGGTTGCCTGCGGAGGGAGGCGGAGGCGCCTGCTGCTGAGCTCCAGTCTCTAGGCCGGCAGCTCTCTCTTCCCGTTGGGCGGCCAAAGACAAGGTGAAAAACACAGAGTTTGGCAGGGTGCGGCGAAGTAATTGCGAAGGGACTCAGAAGAGCCCTGCGAGATTCCCGTTGCCGGGGCGGCTGTAATCCAATTGCGCTAATACAGTTCGAGGTGTCGCTTTGCTTAACGCCTTTTCCTTTATTAGGAGGGTGAAGCTGCGCGATTGCTGCAAAGGCAATCCCGTCGTTACTGCGAGTACCTCCGCTCGCTTTCGCGCTCGATCGGTCTACTTCGGAGCAAAGACAGCACCACCACACTTTGTTCGCATATCTGCGTTTTTCTCCGATGATGTGGATGGGCCCTGAGATCCCGGAGAGCAGTTCTCCGCATCTCCCTGCTCAGAGTCAGTATAAGTAGGAGTGCTTTTCACTTATTCAACTGAATCTTAAGTTGTAAAGAAGTAAAATTCACGAGGTCCGCTCTTTGGCAGTGTGGGAGAGGGTACCGGCTTCACTTGAAAGGCAGCAAGAGGGCAGACTTATTGCCAAATTTATATTGAAACTGCAACTGTAAGTTCCTCGTAATCTTTCCCCGACTTTCCCTGATTCACAGCAATGTTTTGGGCTAAACTGCCTTATTGGGGGCTTGGAGAGTAAGCTGCCTCTTGCAAAAATCCTCTTCCAAAGTGACTGGGGAAGAGTCTCTTGCTTCTCATTCTCCTTGTCCCAGAGATTCAGGAGGGGGGAAAAGGACAACGGAAGCTGTCTCAATACTTGATCTTTTTCTCCCAAGTTATAAAGGGCCATTTCAGATCAGTAGAGGAAGAATTACTAATAAATATCCTTTTAGAGGAAATATTGTAGAAAATATTTCTACAGTTCTGTCCTCAGCTCTGGTTCCCAATCCCTCCAAAGCTGTTTTAATTGATTGATTAGCTGTTGCCTTTATTGCCAACAATCCTAGGATGGAGCAGGATTGACCTTTTGGTTAATTTTGTGCAGCAATTTGGGAGATGGGGGTACAGAAATGCTTTTCACTTTTTCCAACTGCATCCTAGGTTATAAAGAGACGTAAGATGTTTTACAGTGCCTACCCCCAATCCACCTCCTTATTTCACTTTTAAGTTTTTTGACTGGCAGTCTGCGCCAATTTCTGGGAGCAGGAAGAGTCAACCTAGCTCTGCTCTTTGAAAGACCTTTTAGCATGTCTGCAGCCAAACTTCCAGGATACAAGAATTTCCAGACATGAAGAAACTGCTTCTGTGCAAGCTCCTCAGAAGGGCATGATATCAAGCAATTCAACTAGCCTCACATTAGTTTCAAGTATAAAGCAGCTGAGCCAAAAAGAAATTGGTTCAGCTGCTGAAGGATGGATGTGGGAGTAAATCTTAATGTGTTACACCATTAAGCTGGCTTTTGTTCACAGCAAAAGACGGGCTTTTCTTCTTACTATCTTTACTTTGTATCAAATTTATTCTCCCCCATCCACTTTAGAATTCCCATGGATTAAAAAATAATTGATTCAAATTTAGGTTTCTTCTGTTTGGATTGAGATCTAAATATTACAAGACTTTTTAGAAAGATTAATCTTACTGACTATATGTAAAGCTTATTCCACGCATGTTTCACTATTAGGGACACCCGATATAAAAGAAACTCTCCATCCTATAAGTTTTGTGTATTGTTTTAATTCCTATTTTGGAAGTACGCTTTTCATATGGGATTTTCACAGAGCCATTGTTATACTGGTAGCATTAAATAGATGTATTTATTTAGACTAAAATTTAACACTGCCATGTCACTTGGCAAATTTTTATTCTTGCTAGTCCAGAGGCTCAAACTCTTTTGGTGTGCAGATTTAAGCAATCAAAAGGGATGGGGCTTCTGAATATCAATAGACAAGTTCCACTCTTTCTGCTCACATATAATAAAATTGCTATGGATGCCCTTGAACAGTAGCGTCAAGGTGGAAGCGGATGACTGAACGTATTCAAGGGTTCCTTTTAACCCATTAGTAGTTCCTCCCCCCAAAAAATTGGGGGAAAAATTTTAATTTCTGCAAGGACTGAAAAAAGGGGAAAATGCTTCTGTATCGGACAGGACTGACAAACTTGTGGCCCAGATGCTGGTTATGCCCATGTCCGGTTTAACGAAGGGGGAGAAAGTTACAATACATAACATGACGCCACTGTGATGACATGAATTTGGAGCCCCTGGTATAAGGGAATAAAGTTTAGTTCTTTATAGGGTTTCTTTCCCCATTAGTCCCAGGGAATCTATCCCAAGCCAGTTTAGTCTAGTGGTTAAGGACTGGACTAAGAAAGCAGGAGACTATGAGTTCAAGTCCCATATTGACCATGAAAACCAACTTGGTGACCTTGGGCCAGTCACTCACTCTCTCAGCCTATGTCACATGTTATTGTGGGGAAAACAGGAAATATTGGATATGTTTACTGCCTTCAGTTTTTTGTAAAAATAATAAAGGCACGATATAAATTAAATAATAGTTCCCATGGATCCTTAGGGGTCTTTGGAATCCAGTTTGCAAAAGACAAACATAACAGATGATGATTGAACTTATTAGTTATTTATATTCTGTTTATATATTTATATAGGCACTAAAGCTATTAAAGATATTAAAACAAAATGTAATATATACAGGTTGTCCTTTACTTATGACCCAATTGGGACCAGAATTTCAGTTGCTAAGCAAGGCAGTTAGTTACACCTAATTTTACAACCTTTTTGCCAACCTCTTAAAGCCACTCATTGTAGCTAAGTGAATCATGAGGTTATTAAATGAATCTGGCTTCTGCCATTGACTTGCTTGACAGAAGCCAGCTGGGAAGGTCACAAATGGTGATCATATAACCCTAGGACTGCAACCATCATAAATACATGCCAGTTGCTAAGAGCCTGTATTTTATCACATGGCTGTGGGGATGCTCTAATGGTCATAAGTGTAAACATGAGTCATAAGTCACTTTTTTCAGGGCCATTGTAACTTTGAACAGTTGCTAAATGAATGGTTGTAAATTTAGAACTACCTGTATATAATAAAAAAAATTAAAGTCTAAATTAAAATTAAAAGCAAACAATATGTCTGAAGACACATCCAGGCCAAAGGTATCTAAAAGTTTGACTCATGGCAATTGGACCAAAATTTGTTAAGATGTTTTGCTTCCCATCTAGGAAGCTTCATCAGTGAAAATAAAAAAATAGTTGGGCAGAGTCAGAAAGTTTTTGGAATATACCAACTACTGCCACAGCAACTTCAGGGGTTTCTCCCCCCAAATGTATTGCAATGTGTTAATGAAAACTCAATCATCTACGCCAGCGGTCACCAACCAGTGGGCCGCAGAAAATTTTTGATGGGTCCCAGAAGAAATGGCCCCCAAAAGCAATTAAACTTAACCAATAACAGTTTCAGACCAAAACTCAGAAAGGGTATGTAAACTCACATTTGTATGTCAATCTTTCTAGATAGCCAAGAAGCCTTGCTGAATGTCACTCATCTTGATTCCTTGTCATTAAAAGCTTCTTTCCAGCAGCTCTGCTTCTTTATTCAATTATTTCTTCAAGATGTTGATCATTGCATGTCGGCTGGAAGTATTTCCAGGGGAGTATTTCCTCCCAACAGCAGTGTAAAAAGCTTAAAACAACTCTTCCCCTTTAAGAAAGTCAAGCAAAGTAACAGCAAAGGAGAAGAAAAAATATCCAGAGAAGCTCCAGAGACAGGAAGTCTAGGAGTACTGCCAAGAATGTAATAAGGGTTAACGGAGAGGCAGTTTCTGTAAGCAACACCAGAATGTTTCCTTCCTGCCTTCCTTACAGGATTAGGCCAGTAATTTCTTCTAACAACTGGTTCTCCAAACTGCTTAGAAAGTTAACAAGTTCTAGCGAATAGGTGAGAACCAGTATAATCCCAACCCTGCACTAGACCATAAGACGCACCTCAGTTTAGAGGAGGAAAACAAGAAAAAATATTTTTTGCCTCCATGGGTCCTAGTTTTGCCCTCCCTTACATCCAGAAGCACTCTGTAGGCCAAAAACATGCCCATTTTTGCCCACCCCGGCATGTGCGTAGGGTTTGGGAGGCCAAAAACAGGCCCATATTTGCTCTATAAGATGCACAGACATTTCTACCCACTTTTTGAGGGGGGAGTGTGTCTTATAGTCCGAAAAATATGGTAATTATGTTTCTGGTTGTGAAAAAGTATAAGTAGTGCAGAACATCTATATGTTTCTATGCAATTTTCTGGTCAGGCAGGTGTGCTTCTAGAGTCCATTTAGATTGTACATTTTGGTTCATATGACAAATTGCTATTGGTACATAATGCTGCTACTTTGTTTCCCAAGTTAGCTGAACAATTGGTTCTTTTAATACTAGCATGAAGTGTGCAAAATTATCTTCTATATGATTATACAATAAGTATATATTTTGTGCATAATATTACCCATAGTTTTTGAGTGTAGTCTTTTTATGCTGATTAACTCAGATTAATTCTGTACTGGTTTATCATGCAGGATTAAATCAATTGATAAATCAGGAAGTAGGAATCTAAATCATTGAAATCTTTGTGGAACCTTTGTGTGCAAACTGATACATTATGTTTGTATAATTTGGGGCAAGAAAACCTTTCAGATTTTCATGTTTTACCTTTTCTGCATGTCTGCTTATCTTTTCTGTGAAATTCATTTGGGTCCTACTAAGATATAGAGATTTAGGAATCAACAAATCACACACTATTTAATGCCTTTTTCATTTATTTCATAGCTCTGTCATCCAATATGAGAGGTATCTGTGTGAAATAATAATCCCTTTGGTTTAGTCAATTCTAACAAACAACTTGTTCAATTGTGTAAACATTTTATTAAATTAGCAATCCTATCCTATGGAAATATATATTAAATTTCCTCATCATAATGAAGTTCTTATTGCAATGACTCAAAACAAATTATATACACTGATAAAAACATTCTGGAGATCTCTGTAAAAAATCATTGATGCCCATCAGTCTGGAAAATATGTCTGCTTCAGAACATCCTCTTTGTCAGGACAAACTTGGTTAAATTGTCCTCAAACCAGAGGTGGTATTCAGCAGGTTCTGACCAGTTCTGGAGAACCGGTAGTGGAAATTTTGAGTAGTTCAGAGAACCAGCAAATGCTACCTTTGACTGTAGATTTTACAGTATCCTTCCCCTGCCACACCCACCGAGCCACGCCCACAGAACCAGTAGTGGGCTTCCCTGGAGAGCAGCAGGCAAGTAGGCTCTCTGCTTAACTAAGGTTAAATTAGCCTGCTCTAATTATTAGCTGCTTTTAAGGCTATTTTTCTAGCACATCTTAGTCTTCAAATTTTTATTTTTATTTTTAAACCCTTTACATTTTTGAAATTTTTGCAGTATGATCACTAATCCACTTTTAGTTCTATTTCAGCTATGATTTAGCTGAATTTTTAAAAAAAACCCGAGCTAGGCCTCAGGGCCTTGCTGCTGCTTCTTTGTTGTTGTTGTTCTAAAGATCTTACTCCTTTAGCTGGAAGTCAAGCAATGCCTAGCTTTGATGTGATTTCTCTTATCTGATTTATTCTATTTTTTATCCACTATTTTATTATTTTATCGTTTTTATTTACTCACGTTCCCTGCTCTGTCAGGAGGGCAGGATCCTTGGTATACCTGTGAGGAGCTCTGCCATTGTTTGCGTTAGGGCTCATTTCTTCTTGACTCCTGATTCCTTTTCCTCTAGATTAAGGACTTGTTTCAGTGACTAGACTCTATGCTATATTACACAGCTCCTCCTTTATTGTGCTACTTAATATAATGAAGACAAGGAAAAAGAGCAGATCTCTCACTGACCCGGTTCCTCAACCTTCTCTGAAGCAATCCAAAATTGATGACTTTGTTTTAGCTGAGCATCTCAGTTTGAAGACTCCTGCTCCCTTTTGTCTGGCTGCTGCCAGTTGTCGCAATCTCCCGACGGTTGAGGGCATTGCCCCCAGCCCCCGAGTTGAGAACAAAGGCTTATCTAAAACTAACCAATCCTTAAATGATCCCACCCTTACAGAACTTTTGGCTCAGCAATGTTTCTTGGTCGCAGAAACTACAATGAGCATTCATAATAAGTATTTTAAACTACTTAGTTTCCTGGACTACCAGTGGGTGCCCTGGGTTAACCACTTGGCAGCCTGATGCAGCGGCAGGGTTCTCCCTGCCAAGCCTCAGCAAAGGCACTGGCCAATGTAATCCTACTAATAGTTCGAACTTTACATCTTTTGATGCAAACAGTCACCTGGTCTTACAGTCAAAACAGGTGGCCCTCATCATTAATCCCATTAATGGCAACTTACCTCACTGGGGTTCAACACAGCTGGCGAGGGGCCATATATTACAGTTATTGAGGCTAAAGATTTGAAGAAGGTTGAACTTTTATCCTCTCCTGAACACTGCACTACAGTGCTACTCAGTTTTGACAACTCTAACACCCCAAACTATTTTTCAGAAGAGGATCCCTGTTAAGATCCTTTGGCATTCTGCCAAGAAGAGTCTTCAAAGATAATTAATTAAGCCACTCTTGAGTTATCGACAATTTGTGAGTGGCAGGAGATTTATTGCCGCCAAAAGATCCTCAGCAGCACATATTAATGTTCCAACCTTGAATGCCATCTTGAATACTACATCACATACTAATTATACACCTATTCCCGCAAAACCTCCAGTTGGCGTCTTCTCAGATGATAGCCTGACTGTTCCTCCTACAACCGGTCAAATCAACTCCCCGCAGTGAGTAACATCTTACCAGGAAGCTTCCCTTGACTTGATCAGCTGGGAAGAAATGGCCCCAAAGGAAGCGATACCAGCCCAGGGCACCCATGGTTCCTTTGTAAATAAGCCCCAGGTCAGTGCCTCTGCGATTCCATCTATTTATGAGACTGACTTATGTCAAGACAATTTCTGAAACCAGGAGGAGACACAGCTCTTCAACTCCTTTTGTGCGCTTCCACAACCAAAAAGGGCCCAAATCATAAAGTGTCTGGATGCAGTTAAATCCAAGCTCTGGAGTCTTTCACTACCTGATAAGGATTCCCTTGGACTCCAGGGAGTCTATACTGATTTACCAATGGAAGTTCCCTTGGCGCTCTCTCCAGAATGTCTAATTCGTAAATTTGAAGATCCAAGGCTACTTCAAACTCCGTCAGTTGATGCTGCTGAATACTTGCCAGCTAAGCAACCAATTAATGCCACAAGTATGAACTGGAGTATGCTTAGAGTCCTACAGCCCCATGAACAAGGCTCGCCTCCCCTCCCTCCTTCCTTGCCTTTGCCTTCTAAGAGGATGACCCGGCCACTTAACAACGGGTGTATCTTTTTGGATCCAAAGGGCACTCTGGGAAAAATTAATCACACAGAATGACTATTAAATCTGGCAAAAAAAACCCTGCACACTTAAGTGCCTTTCGTGGAACATAGCAGGTTTGGGGAGAAGGTGTGGTACCACAGAATTCACCAACTATATTCTCTCATTTGATGTGGTCCTGCTTCAAGAGACCTGGGCATGCGATAAGATATCCCTTCCAGGGTTTACGGTCATTTCCTTGGCAGCCACCAGACTATCTATAACAGGAAGGCCTAAGGGTGGTCTAGCATGCTTGATCTCTACTTCTTTGAAAGTGGAGACAGTGGAGCTGCCCCCCTGTGGCTCTTTAGCTATGGCACTCCTAATTAAGAGAGGATGCAGCAAACTGTTAGTGTTCAACGTTTATCTTCCCCTGACGATGAGACAAGCTGATACTAAGGCTCAATGGGGCGTGCTGGAGAATTACATTATTTGTTTGGAAACTAAATTCCCAGCACTGTACATCCTTATAGGGGGCGACTTTAATGCCCGATTGGGAGTCCAAGTTCCCCCATCAATTGAGGCACTCTACTCTCAAGAAACACTCCAGGCCATAGGACACCTGATTTCAGCCAGACATTCTAAGGATGAATTAATAAATTTTGCCTGCATTCAGTTAGCCCTTTTAGCAGCCCAACACAATAAGATAATTCTTAATGGGAGTACCCTAGGTGATCTAGCTGGTGAGTTTACTTTTAGTTCCTCATGTAGAAGTAGTGTTATTGATTTTGTGCTGGTATCCCAGCTTCTTAGAAAGGCAGTCTGTGCTTTTTATGTGGACTGCCTTATGGAGAGAGACCACTACTCCCTGGTTACAATCATTGGGCTTTCCTCAAATATATATCTCCCTAGGGTTCCTAGATATTAGATCCCTATGTGGCCTCGTATACAAGGAGGATCAAATGGTCTTCTAATACTGAAAGAAAGTTCCACTCCTTTTTATCATGTTTCAGCCTATACAATCAAGCCCTAACAAGTAGTGGCCCAGGGACAATCTCAGCTTTTGAATCACTAATTAATAGTGTTCAAAAAGAGCTAGGAGCCATCCGTAGGCCAAGTGGTCCATATCATTCAAGAAGTAATTCTTGGTTTGACAAAGATTGTCTGATGCTCAGGAACCAGATTAATGGGTTTACCTGCTCTATCGTAATCAAGGAGATAAATGCCCACCAAGTTTAACTTCTTCAGCAAATTCATTGTGTTTTTAGCCAGTCCTCTTATCCAGTCTATCTCATAGGGTTATACAGCTAAAATGAAAGATTTTTCTGTAAGCAGCCTTGAGCTCATGTCAGAAGTATCTAGCAAAAGGGAATTGTCTTAGCATGAAAACAGAAATGCCACTGCCTTTCTGCATTGCTTAGCAAGAAAGTCTGAGATATGAGAAAAGAAAGACTAGGACTTTTATATATAAGGGGAAGAAGGCATATGGAGAGAACATGAAAGATTTGAAGTAGGACTGGATATAAATGCTGTCTACTGAGAGACTATTAACTATCTTTTACAGCTATAATTCTAGATCACAAGA
The DNA here is from genome assembly GCA_033807585.1 of Hydrophis major. Classification (NCBI taxonomy): domain Eukaryota; kingdom Metazoa; phylum Chordata; class Lepidosauria; order Squamata; family Elapidae; genus Hydrophis; species Hydrophis major. The sequence goes on along the minus strand of CM066331.1, from coordinate 157,773,710 downwards.
AACATTTCACTCCAAGTCTCTGGACAGTTGTAGCTAGTTTGTGCTAATGTTAGGAAGCCTGACCACAGCTGGAGAAAAAGCAACATACACATCTGATAAATAATAAATAATGCAAAGAGGTGTTCCCCAATCCCCGCCTACCCCATCAACTAACTCAAATAAACCAAAGATGGACAGGAGTCAAGAAAGCATGTAATAGGATGAAGCTGTATCTGTGTCTACAACTCATATATAAATTTATTATTACCTTTATTGTCAGAGTACAGCATGTATACAATGAGATTGGCTGAGCCTCCCTTCATGCATTCCCCCCCCCCCAACAACTCACAGTAAGGGCAGAAGTCCCTAACCCAGACCCAATCTTAATACACTATGTGATCTTGTTGCACAATGTGGTGGTCCCTCAAGTCTATCATACTATATTTTAAAAGTGTACTGGATGCTTTACACATACTATGTCAAAAGCAATGTTCAAGACAGCATAAAGGCAAGTAATTTTATCTTCACAAACTTTTTTTTTGTGGTGTTTACTGCCATGCAATATACATAGCTACATGCATTAATGGGATTTCATCATCAGCTCTTTGGAAAATTTTACATCATCCTAGCTACCTCCTGAACTGTTTATGTTCTGCAGCTTCACAAAAAAGCAGGAAAAAGTGTAAACCCTAAAAGTTAATTTGCAAGAAATTATGTTAATGACCAGTTCTATTTGTCCATTCAATAAGCTGTGGCTTCCAAAAATTTCTCAGATCATTCAAGAATCTACTAACTAGATCCCATAAATGTGACCTGACAGGGCTTCCGGTTGCAGCACTGTGGCAGGGTGGGGAGAGAAGAGCAAACTCTGCTCTCTCATCCCCAATCTGCGCGTTTGGAGGCCCCGGTGAGGGGCACATAGACCCTGGAGGGGAAGATGAAGGTGTGAGGAAGCTCAAGAAGAAGTTTGACAGTGGCGGCTGTTGACAGCTTCGAGGGAGACCTCATTTGCTCCGATGTGTGAGTGATCGGCCATCTCGATGGCAGACCAAAGTCGCAGCACTTTAGCCCAATGAGGAAGATACCAGAGCACAAACAGCGTTTTTGGCATCAATTGATGGATTGAACTTTGAGTGAAGGAGATGGAAAGTGAAAATCGAGGAGAGAAATGGCAGAGAGAGATGGCAGTATTGTGAGTCTTAAATAAGAGGACAGAAGTCTGAAGGGAAATGGTGATCCGGCGGTGAAAGCAAGGAACTCTTAAGACAGAGATCAAAGCCGATTTAGTTGATTAAATATTGACTGGTGTCTTGGACCTGTTCTGAAAAATTTGGAGTTGATTTAGACTGTTTATCTAGGAATTTGGAGTTTAACCTGATGGATCTGTGACTTATAAAAGAAGAAGAACAGTGGAGAAAAAGTAATGGAAGTGACATTTTGAGATTATACAGAGAGAAGAGAAGCTGGTGTAACAGACTGTGATTAAACAAAACGTGAACAGACAAGAAAAGGAAAGTGATTGAATATTACTGGACTTCTTTTCATATAATATAATTAATGAAATAACATTTTGATTAAAGTTTGATTGAACTTATTAAGACTTTAAAAGTTTAAATGATATGAAACTGTGAACACTGGTGAAATACTATTTTGATGATTATTGATTGATTGATTGATTACTAACAACTAATGAAATAAGTAAGGTCATTATACAAGAAATGGAATATAGAATTGTTTAAAGGAAACTGAACTTTACAGTTAAAGAATACAGTTGATATACCATAATATAGTAATATAAAATAGTTGTATAAGAACAATTTACAGCAAGTATATTTTAGGATATTATATTACACTCTTCTTCTCTTTTTTCTCTCATTTTGATATTATCCTTCCTGTCATCCCTTTAGCTCTCTCCCTTCTTTATCTTCTTTAATTTTGGTGATTCAGTTAGTTTGGTGATTTAGTTGGATTGAATCAAATCCGAATAATTTAGAATGTCATAAGTGGGAAAAGATATTTATATTCTAAGGGAAATTACTGAATAGAACTAATAACAAAAGAAAAACAGTGAATGGTAAAGTGGGAAGATATCTACAATAAACTTAGGAATATGACCAGTACTACAACAGTGAACCTGAAAGGGAAAAAACCTATGTCTGGCTCATCAATGTCTATTGCATCTCCAGCGGGCCAAAAAACAATAGAAGGAATGTTGAATACGGAAAAGATGAGCAACGCAGCCAACATGCAGATGATGCAAGCAACATTAACAGCTATTCAGGAAACGATGCTTAAAATGCAGGAGACAATGGTTAATAACCATACAGATATGAAGACGGAAATGGGAGAAATGAAAGGGTAATATTCAAAATTTAGAGGAGAAGATGGGAACAATCCAACAGACACTGAAGAAGAATAAACAAAGAATAAAGAATATAGAAACTAAAGCTGAACAAACAGATAAGAAATTGGAAGGGATGGATAGGAAAGTAATAGAGATGAACAAAGACTTAGAAGATTCAATTATCTATCTCGAAATGGAACATGCAACATTCTATTTGAGGTTCCAAAATGTATTGGACTCCAAAGATGAAGACCTGGGAGACATAATGTCCCACTTAATAGCAGAGACATTGCAAATGGGCCAACAGGAAATAGTGAAAGAATTAGATGAGGTCCACCGAATCCATACAAACTACACCAGGTGAAACAAGCTGCCTAGAGAGGTCCACATCAGGTTCGCCAGAGAAAATATTTTTTTAAAAAATGTGATCTCACAACAGGCTATATAATGGATGTCCAACATCCAAAGATAAGGAAGAATACAATGACCAAAGTTTACCATACATTTTATCATGATAGGATAAATTACAAGCTGTCCAATATTCAGATCCTTTTTTTTCTTAGTTGAGCAAATTGAGCCTACAGCCTGCACATGGATTTTCCTTAGCCTGAGACAGACTAAGACTCCTACAGAGCTTTGAAATTCTAGACTGACTTTTTAAAGGTGGCATCTGGAATACTTTCATAATTCAAATAGTACATTTGACACTATTTCAGTTATCTTGAGCAGGAGACCATGAGAAGCAAAGAGACCAATATAGCACTAAAATTCTTCCATCCAGTTGGATGACACCCATCTGGAAAAAGGCCCACCCAGTTCTGAGGAGCAAACTAGCACTATGACAATTTTTCTGAAGGCATGAAAGAGAAGATGCCTCATTATTTGCCAGCTGATGAATATGCCCTAAGAATAGTTACCATATGACCATTGGCTGACTCTGAGAGGACTGGAATTTATTTATTTAAAATTTGTATGGGCATCCATCTTACATGGATAGGTCAAATTATAATAATAACAACAATGACAACAATAACCTCTAATTACAGAATAAGAGCAAACTATAATACAATAGCCAAGCCAACATAACAAACATACAATCCAACTACACCTTTATTGGAATAAACTAACACCCCCCACAAAGTGTTTGATATATTACTGCTCGTTGAAGTTGCAGCCACTGCATCATTCCCACAATCATGTGATCAAAATCTTGTGGTTTGGCAGCTGGTCTGCATTTATGACCATCATAGCATCCAGCCATCATATTTTCTGCCCTATGCAAACAGTTTCCACTTCAAATCCCTGCAACTGAAACTATCTGAGACTGCCAGAGCTGCTGTTTCTAAGTAGAGTGCTGATGTGATGCTTCACTTAACAGCCACTCTTTGCTTAATGATGGAAAATCCCGTCCCAATTAGGGTTGTACCAGAGGTGGTATTCAGCAGGTTCTGACCAGTTCGAGAGAACCGGTAATGGACATTTTTTTTCATAAAAAAATGAGAGGGTCTTAATTTGACCATAATATAATTTGGTTTTCAGGAACATAAACCAAAATCATTGAATTACACTGTCCAAAAATGGTGAACCTAGTAGTAATGCCTCACCAATCAAGATTAATGATATCAAGACTAATGAAATTATTTTGGCATCAAAAGAGGAATATCCACAGAGCTGTTTTCTTTATGACTGTAATACATCAATAAAATTAATGACACTTTCAAAATCAGCTGCTTGAGATATTTACCTTGCTCACCTAGTGGTTGACTCAGATCCATTAACATCACAACTTGTACAGTCTGGTCCATATTATTCCCTAAACCAATTCTGGTTGACTGGATTGTTTTACTAAGTAAAAAAATACCTGTACAACATCTATATTTATTTGTAATTACTTGTTACCTGGATTTTTCTATAAATTCCACAATGTAATAAACCCAAATTGTCCTTGTTTTATTGAATTTTCTCTGTCATATATGCACACTTCCCTATGAGCCTGTAATAAAACAGTATATATCTTTTTACAATCAGTAAGAACATGTCTGACAAGAAATATTTAAAAATCAGTCTGGCTTTTTTTTTGTGGGGGTGGGGGCATTCTGGTTTCCAGTCAGGTGTTTTTGACTGACATTCTGCAGCTTGGTGCCCCTCCTTTCCACACTTGAAACAGGCTGAGGGTTTCAGCGGAAATGTGGTTTGTGGTTTGAAGGGCTCCCGTTTCCATTGGGGTGGGGATTTTTTCCATACTCATTCCATTCAGTATGGCCATTTTGATCTCGGCTTCAGTAAGATACCACTCAGGTGATTTGTTGCATCTCAGGCCACACAGGCATTGTTGAGGTCATCACTTAGCCCATCTTTGAAACAGCTTACCAGAAAATCCACGAGATCTCAGAACTCTTCAATATACTCTGCCACTGGCCACCATCCCTGCTTCACAACTTTAATGCAGTTTGTGATCTGTGAGGGGGTCCTCCAATCACCATCACAGGACCATCATGAAACCGTTGAAGTTTCCCAGTTCTGGTGCATCAGCATTATATAGAGTCAACATCCATCTGGCAGCAGCTCCCTCCAGGGCTAGGGTAACAACTTGCACTCGGGATACTTGGGTCTGGAAATCACGCCCATACTCCTGCACATATGTGAGCATGTGTGCCACAAAGAATCCCAATTGTTGTGGATCCCCATCAAATTTCACTACAGTGGAGGGAGTTTTTCTTTCCAGTTGTGGGGCTCGGGGTTGATCGGAAATGGACCCCCAGTGTGTGTGCTGTCCCCCTTCTCCCAATTGAATGGCAGCATCACTTTTAGGGATCTGACAATTAGATAAGTTCTCCACCTTGATTTCCTTGTAATAAAGACAGAATAAACGTCTAACAAAATTAATTAATTGTGAAAATGGTGTTCTTCTAAAGGTGCTGACTGCCGTGTCATACGCCTTACGCTACTGCATTTATTTCATTTTTATTCACTTTATTTTTCTGTACTTTTTGGATTATTGGTAATTACACAAGCTATGGCTTACCTGTCTCAAATGCCAGGGTTATGTGATAATACATCAGGTAAACATATCCATGTGACTGACAGGCAATGGCAGCAGAAACCACAAAGCAGCTACATTAAGATAGAAAGGTGGAGGCACAAGGGTGCAAAAGGCAGATGATCTCAGGGAGAAGAGAGCTGAGACATCCATCTTTCATCAAACTGGCACAACCTAGTCAACTACAGAAAGATAGGAAAGTCATCCATGCCTCTTTTTTGTGCTCTTTCCATTGGAAAATTTGAGATTGTTTCAAACGGACAGTGCAAAAATTGCCCCAGCTCTACAATATTGGTGATCTTTTTAATGATCTTTCACTTTTTATCTAGAGAAGTACTGACAGGATTTTAAAAGCAAATTCATGCCCTTTTTTCTGTTTGATCAATTTTGCCAAACATCTCCCCAGCTCACAATAAAATAGCGCTCACAACTCACAATAAAACAGCACTTTTCCAATATTTGAGGGGCTCCTATAAGAATGAGGGGGTCAATCTATTTTCCAAAGCACCAAAAGGTACAACAAGAAACAATAGTGGAAACTAACCAAAGAGAGAAGCAACCTAGGACTAAGGAGAAATTTCCTAAGGGTGAGACCAATCAACCAATGGAATAGCTTGTCTTCAGAAGTTGAGGGTGCCCCATCACTAGAGACTTTCAAAAAGAGATGGGACAACTATTTGTCTGAAATGATACAGGGTCTCCTGCTTGAGCAGGGAGTTGGACTAAAAGACCTCTGAGGTCCCTTCCAACTCTATTATTCTATGTTCTCTATGTTCTAAATTGGGTGCTTCACAGCAGAAGCAATACAGCTGGCTGGACCACACATGCATTAAATTCAGGGCCTGTGTCAAGCTGCATCATTGTCCCATCCTGCATCTTCTTCCCCCAGGAAGAAACAAAAAGTAGCCAATACTGCAGCAGCTACAAACGGTCTTGGGGAACTCTAGGAAATATCAGCTGATCACAGAAATGTTACTTAATTCAGAGGTTAATCCCATCCCTAGATGGGTCATTGATGGGTTTTCTGGGTGTTTTCCTGCCCTAATCCTGTTGTTTCTATTGTTTATTCAAGGTGTGTGCCAGCTGCATTCCTGCAGTTTTGTTATTGCAACTAAATAGTTGCCTGTTAAGTTCTTGGCTGTCTGCCCAGAGTTATTAACTGAAGGGAGAGAAAAGAAAAAAAATACACTCTTGCACTTTATTGTCATCCAGTTCTTAGAACTGCACAAGCAATTAGCTAACAATTCAGGTGAACCAGTGCAAACCGGCTGAATCCCATCACTGAGAAGATTGTTATATGAATAAGTTCATGTGTGTCTGGTTGAGTATGCCTGTGACTATACTTACTTCATTTTTTTTTTTTTTTTTTTTTTTTGCAGATTGGCAATTTTTAAAAAACTGCACAACCAGTGCCCTGCTGGGTCACCATTTGACAGATGTTTAATTATCTAAACAGAGAAGCAGAATAACCACAGGTGGGCAAAAAACAGTGTGAGCAGGAGTGACTTCTGTCTTCTAGCTGGCTTCCCCAATGAATTTCTCTGTAGGAAGCTGGCAAGCAGTATAAGAAATCTTTCTTCCTTCTTCCCTTCCCTCCCTCCCTGACATGTTTAGGTGGAAGAGTAACAAAGCTGGAAGACTAACAAAGGAATTGACTTAGAGCAATAGTTATTGCTGGGGAGATTGTGTGATTTAATAAAGAATTTGCTCCATTGTGGTGTGTGTCCAATCTTTGGAAAGCAAGGAACCCTTTCAAGCTACATATATTTTTGTTTGCATATTTATTGTACTTTATATTAAATTAATTTTCCTTGAAACAGACACATGAATTCCTGCTGTATTTCAAAAAGACTAGCCTGGTGTCAGCCTATGTACTTCAAAGGATTATCATTCAAACTTCCCAGTTATATTCAAAATGGTTCGCTGTTCAATTCCATGTTTTAATGAAGTCAGAGTATTCCAAGTGATTTCTTTTACCCACATTGGTGAAGCTAAACCACTAAGAAGGACACTCTTATCTTCTTTAATTTTCTCATTAGTTGCATAGTGAAATTTAAATCCTTTAACATTCAAAATGAATTTTGACTTCCGGTGGCATTTTTGTTGAGGATGGATCAGAGACCGTGATTGTGCGTGGCTTTGATCCATGCTGTTCCTGCTAAAGGGCTCCGAATGGGGATAGAACCACCTTGGAGGGGTGGGGGAGAGGGGGGAGACTGCCTGTCGGGTTGAGGGGAGCTGCATCTCCCCTGGCTAGGTAAACTTCCCCCAAAGACAGGCTGCAGTGGTGGCTAAACATGGCCACTCTGAAGATGGAGAGCTATCCGGGACAAATATTGTGCAGGAGCAGTGAAGAAACAGACAATTTGGAGACCAGGCAAACCAGGTGCAATATTTGAATATAAAGGTACGCCGGATGTAAAGTTTTAAGAGACTTGTAAGAAAGATTGGAAAAGTGGCGATTAGAGGGAGTGGTGAAAAAATTGGATATAAGGCTTTGAACTTTAAAAAGAATTAAATTGAAAGAGGAAGCTAGAAGAAAATATCTGCTTAAATTGGATTATATTAAATTATATGATATTAGCACTAAACAGGCATAATTAAAAGCTGAACTTGAATGTGCCAAAAAGAAATAATTCTTAACAATTGGATTTATTGGATTATTGAAACTTAAAAGCCTTAAAAGGGAAAGGAAAGTGAAAAAAGGTGGAACTTGGAAATAACAGAGAGTGCCACCTAATGGTAAAGGAAAAATTTCAGTGACTCTTTAAAAAATGTTTTGTTCTCTAAAACTTGGAACTTGATACAAAGTAAGAGGAACTTTGATACAATAAGAAACATTGAAAAGTGAAATTAACATATAAAGGAAGAAGAAAGAAGCTTGAACCCAGGAATACTAGGTGACTTTGAGGAAATGTTAAAACCCAACAAAAGGAACTTAATAATAAAAATATGTTAACATTGGACTATTTTGACCCTGAAAAATTGAAACAGGATTTAACAGAAGTAGATGACCAAAAGCTGGTTTAAATAAACTCCTGGACAACCAGACTGGACTTAAATACTGAAGAAAGAGACAAAATAAAAACTAAAATTGAAAGATGTCACAAAATGGCAGAATTTTGTTTGGAAATAAAATCGGACTTAAGAAGTATAAGGGAAATGATATGTGAAAGAGTGGAACTGTGCAGTATTGCCTTACAAATTTTAGAAATGGTAATGTTGGAGAACAAAGAAGAACAAGGAGATCCAGAAGGGGAGGAGTTGATTAGAGAATAGGCTAGCCTCAAGGAACAAATGGAGCAACGAACATTAAAACAAGGGGAAAAAAACATGGAAATTAAAACTTGGAGATTTGTGGGGACAATTAAAGAGGTAACTGTTTGGAAAGTCAAACAAAGAAAAAGGAAACAGCAGAAAAGGGAATTACAGGAGAAAGCTCAAAAGAGGGAAGGGGATAAAAATTGGAGTCAGAAATGGAGGGGAAAAATAAAGGAAAAGGGGAATAAGGGAAAGGACCAGAAAAGTCTTTTTTGTGGGGTTCCTCTGTGGAGTTGATCTTTTTCTCTTAGATAATTTTTATTTTTATATATTTCTCCCTTTTTAACTGGATTAAGGTAAAGAAGAACCTGAAAATTGTGTATTGCTGTTGCAAGCTGTTTCTTCTTCACTGACTTGACTAGACTTGTACTTAACCTGAAATGAGGAAGACAACTGCCACAAGCTCATCAATACCCATCTCCTCCTCCCCACTTAGTGGCCAACGATCAATACACATGATGTATTGAGAGTGAAAAGGAAAAAGAGAAGGAGGTCACACTACAAATAATAATGCAAGGAATACAAAGAATAAAAGATAGAACAAAGAAAGTAGATGAGAAAATAGAGAATATACAACAAATGATAATGAAGAGTGAGGAATTAAGCATTAAAGATGTTTGGAGAGAAAGAAATGCAAAGAATAGATAATATACTTTTTACTCCAACAGACACTCCATCATGGTCAAGAGTAGATATGATTTGGATGTCAATGGAATTAATTTCTAGTGTACAAGAAGTATAATATTGAAACAAGTTCTTGGGTGGACCATAATCCAGTATGGATTAAGTGGCAAGGACAAAGGAAAAGATCTAGATGGACTCTGAATAATACAATACTGAAAGAAAAAGAATTTATACAAAAGATGGAAAAAGAATTGGACTTTTTCTTCAAAGAAAATAACAAGGAGAACACCTCACTACAAAACTTATGGGACACCATGAAGGCCTATGCCAGAGGAGTGATAATAGATTATACGAGAAAAATAAACATAAAAAAAGATGAATGCAACAGATGTTAGAGGAAGACTACAAGAAACTTGAGAAGGACTTACAAATATATCCACAAAAAAAGGATATCAAAAATCAAATGGACATAGTTAAACACAAAATGGGGTTGATGAAAAAAAGGAGTGCTAAACAGAATTTCTTTGAAAATGCAAATAAAATGAGTAGATAGTTGCCATATAAATTGAAAAAAGGGAAAGAAATGAAAAAGATAATGCAATTAATAGAAGATAATCAAGGAAAGCCTTGTAATAGGAATGAAGAAAAGAAAAAGATAGTACAGAAATGTTATGAAAAATTATACAGCCAAGAGAATATTGATGAAGAAAAAGTTAAACAATATTTGAAAAGAGTGCAGTTAACCCAAATACCGGGGGATATTAAAATAATGTTAGAAAGGAAAATAACAATGATGGAATTAACTGAGGCATTAAAAAGACAAAATACTGGAAGGGCTCCGGGCCTGGATGAGCTACCAGCAGAATTCTATAAGACTTTACAGGAATCTTTAAGTATTCCAATGCTTGAAGTGATGAATGAAATTTTGTCAAAAACTAAAATACCCAACTCATGGACAGAGGCTTATATTACTCTCATACCAAAAAAGAATACTGACCTACAACAAATTAAAAACTATAGACCTATATCCCTGCCGAACTCAGATTATAAATTTTTTGCCTCAATAATGGCAGAAAGACTTAAGAGATATTTGAACAACTTTATACATGCTAATCAAAATGTATTTCTGCGAAAGAGGCAAATCAAAGACAATATGAGAATAATTTTGAATACTTTGAAATATTATGAAACACATCCTGAGAAGCAAATGGCCTTAGTATTTTTAGATGGCAAAAAACTTTTGATAATGTAAATTGGCAGTTTATGATATTACAAATGGAACAAATGGGCTTTGGTGAAAAATTTACTAAAGCCATTGAGGCAATATACTATAAGCAATCTGCCAAAGAGATTTGACAGATAAGATTAATATCAAAAAAGGAACTAGGCAAGGATGCCTGCTGTCACCTCTGTTGTTTGTTCTGATGTTGGAGGTATTAAATAGAAATATTAGAGATGATAGTGAAATAAAGGGAATGAAAATTAAAAAGGAAGAATACAAGTTACAAACGTTTGCAGATGATCTGGTTTTTCTATTAGAGGAACCTTTAAACAATGCTTAAGTTGATAGAAAAGATTGAAGAATATGGACAGGTGGCAGGATTGAAAATAAATAAAGACAAAACTAAGATTTTGGTTAAGATTATGGTTGAAAAACAAAAGAAAGGGTTTATAGAGAGATTGAATATCCAGATCACAAACAAAGTTTAATATCTAGGAATACAATTAACAGCAAGATGTGGAACACTCAAAGAAGATAATTATTATAAACTCAAACAACAGATTGTGACAGACCTAAAAAAAATGGGAAAATTTACAATTATCTCTAATAGGGAGAATATCTACAATTAAGATGAATATATTACCAATGATTTTATATTTGTTTCAGACAATTCCAATTAAACTAGGGAAAGAATATTTTGAGGACTTAAATAAAATAATACTGAAATATATATGGCAAGGAAAGAAGGCAAGAATTAAGTTAAAGCTGTTACAAGATGCTAGAATAAGAGGAGATTTTGGTTTACCCAACTGGGAATTATATTATCAGGCGGCAATATTGATGTGGGTGAAAGAATGGATAGTCTTAAGGAATACTAGATTGTTAATATCAGAAGGTTTTGATCTATTACTGGGATGGCATGCCTTTTTATGGTACAAGGAAAGTAAAACACATGGGTATTTTAGGAGATGCTACATTTGAGATGCTTTATTGTTAATTTGGGAGAAAATAAGAAAACAATACTACATGAAAATACCAGTCTGGTTGTCAACTATAGAGGCATTTGCATATCCAAATGTTTATGAAATGGAACATACAGTTAGATATGGTGAAATATTAAATGAAAAGGATGAACTCAAATCTAAACAAGAACTAGAGAAACAGGAAATAAAGATGAACTGGTATTCATATATGAAAATACATTCTAGATATGATAAAGATTGTAAAACAGAAGGGTTTTATAATGAATTCACTGAATTAGATGGAATTTTGACAGGTACTGATGAAAAGGTGATTGAAAAATTATATAGATATTTTCCAAGAGTTAAATTAAAAAAAAAAAACAAGTTAAAGAAACAATGATTGCATGTGGGGAAAATTTTGGATATGGGATAGATTTAGAGAAATGGTAGAAATTATGGTCTCGAAACTATAAAATAACAATGTCAACAGCATATAAAGAGAATTTGTATAGGATGTTTTACAGGTGTCATTTACCCCCAGCAAGAATAGCAAGGATGTTCCAGAATAAATCGGAGAAATGTTGGAAGTGTCATCTGGATCATATTATCATATGCGGTGGACATGTGTGGAAGCCAAGAGATACTGAACTAAAATTCATACATGGCTGGAAAAAAATGACAAAACAGCATATAGACTTGAAACCAGAAATATTTTTATTGGGTATCTTACTTGAAGGATACAGTAGAGAATTGACATATCTGATTATAAATGTTTTAACAGCAGCTAGAATTGTATTTGCTAAAAACTGGAAAAGTGAAAAAATTCCGATAGAAGAGGAGGTGATTAAGAAAATAATGGAATGTGCAGAAATGAGTAAATTGACATTAGCAATTAGAGAGCAAGAAGACAAAGAGTATTATAAAATTTGGGATTTATTTTATCAATAGCTACATAAGAAAATAGGGAAATAAAATAAACTATAATATAAATACAACATAATAGTAAAGATAAGACAATGTAATAATATGTTATAACTGGTTACAATGAAATTAATGATATTATGAACTAAATTTTGTAAAAGTTGAGATTTGCTCATAAAGGATGACATGAACTTATAATTAAAGTCTAATAAGGAGTTAATAATATAATATATAATATGCATAGTTGATCTATATAATATGAATTTTAATTTAAATTTAGAAGGGAAAGACTTTGATATCGTGCACAAAAGATATGTACCAACTAACACATTGTACAATGGAAAGATGGTTTTATTTGATGTTTTATGTTTGTATTTGTCAATGTTTATTGTCAAAATAAATAAAAAACCTTTTTAAAAAAATTATGCATGACACGTGTTGCACACCTTAGGTTTAACTATCATAGTTTAATAATCATTTCTTCCTTTACACCGTGTTACACTACAAGACCTTCTTTGTTACTTTCTGCAATCCCTTTCATGGTATACTTTGGAGACTTCATCAAAACTACCCTAGAAATAGAATGTTCAGAGAATACTTGTATGATGTCTGAACATGCTGTGATTACAGCAATTGAAATACAGTTGACCTGAGATCAAGATGCAGAAGCAAACAGAGAAATCTAGTATATGCTTCATAGTAGGTTGTAAAGATAGCCAAGTATAATTATATTCATCCATCTGTTAGCAATGCACTAAATTTTGGGCTAGAAGAAACAACAATATTTTTAAAAGTTCATGCAGGAAGGTCACTCATTCTGTTTTAAAGGTAGAGAATTATATCTCAATATGTACATTGAAGACAGTCTGACTATTATGAAGATAGTATCATCTGTCAATATATAATATAGTTGATCTGTATTGATTTTGAAGGTGAAAATATGAACTTATTCATTCTATTGAACTATATATTCTATTCTAATATATAATCACTAATGCCTTTTATATAAAGCAATATTTAAAGGTAATAAGGAAACAGCATATAGTACAGAATGCAGATATTTGAACAGTATAGGTTAAAGCATTGTCTCATATGAAGCCTATATTTCCTATGCTACACTGATTCTTCAATAATAAAAATAAAATAGTTAACTTTAATATTTCAATTTTTAAAGCATGAAATGGTTGAGGACCAACTTATTTGAAGGACTATCATCATTTTATCAACTTGATGGCACTTTAAGATCAATAATTGAGACCATTTTTATATGCCCAACTTTTAGTTTTCTTATTTGATCAGAACAACACAGTCCCACTTCTGGAATGTATTACTATGGTAAGGTCACAAAATGTCATGTTTTTAGGAAACCACCATGTGTGTGTGATATAAAAATGCAACTTCAGTGTGATATAAAAATGCAACTTCAGCAACTTCAGTGATAAAACAGTAATAAGATCAAAATGTTTTGTTTCCAAAAAATGGCATGATAGAGACTTTTCTTAATTTCTATTAATATACTATCTTACAGTGGTGAAAGAGTAAACAATTATTACCATACAGGTAAGAGAGGATACCACAGTGCGACTCATTGAAATTTAACTTTCTACTATTAGGAAATTACCTTAGAATGCCAAATAAGAATAAAACTGCTATATACAGAATATTGTAACATGAAAATGCTAATACTTACTGTGCCCATGTAGAAAATAAATCAGCCTTCTAAATTTACGTTATAAGTTATAATTAATGCTGGCAGAGCTATGAGCATAGAGTCAAAGACATCATGAATGAAATGAGTTGGAGACTTAAGTTCAATAAACTTCCAGAGGTGTTCTACTTCTACTTTTAACACACACACCCATTATTTTTTTAAATTTCTGAAATCCCAAAGAGGCAACTGGACTTTCTGGTTTTTCTTTGGAGACATTTTGCTTCTCATCCAAGAAACTTCTTCAGTTCTGACTGGATAATGAGGAATTTATATTCCTTGCAGACAGCTAGTCATTTGAATTCTTTTAGTGAGTTGTTGAGGCCACCTGGAGGTTTAACTGTGTCATCAGGATCACCTGAGTAGTGCAAATAGGTGTGGAGCCTTCTTGAAGCTGTTGAAAGGACTGTGTGGTATACTGGAGATAGAAGATATTGTAATCCTCTCCTGTTGAGAGAGGGCTCTTCAATTTTGACATAGATGGCCTCTGGGAAAAAAAACCCATCAGGACTAGATTCAGTAGTCCATCTGCATTCAAAAGATAAAGTCCATATTTTGGACAGAGAAGACTGCTGGTTTGAAAGAGGGGTCAAAAAGGCCACCTATATCAAAATTGAACAGCCCTCTCTCAACAGAGGGAGAGGGATATTACATCAACTATCTCCAGTCTACAACACAGTCCTTTCAACAGTCCTTCCAAAAGACTCCATGCCCATTTGCACTGTTCAGGTGATTCTGATGACACAGATATCCAGGTGGTCTTAATAACTCACTAAAAGAATTCAAGTGACCAGCTGTCTGCAAAGTGTATAAATCCTTCCATTCCCCACCATTTAGTCAGAGCTAAAGAAGCTTCTTGGATGAGAAGCAAAACATCTTCAAAGAAAAAGAAGAAGGTCCAGTTGCCTCTTGAAAAAGCACCTTTGGGACAACAACGACCTGGAAGACTGAGAATCTTTATAGAATTTAACTTCTTTGTCTTTTCTTTGAATTAAGTGAAAATTACTAATCATTTCCCTTAATAATGTTATGTAGCAGTCCTGGTACTGCAGTGTAAATTTCACTAATAGTTTGGGAAACAACTATATCTTCCTTACATCTGCCAAGACTCTTCACTTAGCAGCAGGTGATCATTCAATGAAAGTTTATTAACATATTTCCTCTTCAGACTGCATCATGTAAAATTCCTCATTAGAGTGGGAATCTGCCTTTCATCAGTAATATGAAAAGCATTTATAGAGATAGATTCTGCTAATGGAACAGAATTATCTGAACAAATCCTATTAGAAGGTTCTGAGTTATATTCTTGATAGCATTTTGATTGGTGTTGTTTTATTGTGATCACTATGGATTTTGGTCTCAATAGCATTAAAGATACAAGCTTGGTTGATAATTCCCAGTATAATAAGTGAAATGTACCTTAACAGGGGACAGTAGTTGACTAACTAGATTGACTGGGCTCAAAAATTAAGTAAAGTTGAGCCTTATTATGACTTGGATTGAAAAACTTCCTGGAGTATCAGAACTGTAAATTATATGGAGTTTTTAAAAAATTCAAAGGAGACAAATTATTAATCCCAGACAAATTATTTATTGCTACTAAAAATAATCTAAGACTATATTCATGAAATCACCAGCATTACTCCAACTTTTAAGTGCTGTTTGGTAGATAGCCATGATGGTCAACATATGGCATACGTGCTGGAAATGACACGCAGAGCCATATCTCCAGGCACACCAGCTGTTGCCTGTTGCTTTTCCAGATTCCGGTGCTCCCATGCATGCACGCACGCATGCCAGGGAGCTGCTCTTCTGGTTTTTGGTGCTCCCCAACGTGCGCGCACACACTCCTGTTTTAGCACTCGGTACTGAAAAGGTCCACGAACACTGGTACATTCATTTTTAAATCAGAGGCACTTGGCAAAATCAGGAAGGTTAATTGGATTCTTAGTGGCCACAATATATGACTGAGTTGTATTTGACTTGGAATATGTCAATATTATACAAGCTTGATAGATGCCCAGCTCATACATCTTCCTATGAAGTAACACTGCATGTCTTCAGATGCCTTCAGAAATAGTCAAGTGCAAATATTTCTATTAAAATTCATACCACTGTGACTGAGATTTTTTTTAATTATGATTCAGATTTTGGAAATTCTCTCTCCCTCTCTCTGTACACACACACCGGGGTGGTGGTGGAGAGAATTTCCAAAATCGGATCTATTTTTTTCTATCTATCTATCTAGAGAGGTATATACTGTATATACACACACACATATACATACATTCATACATACCTACCTACCTACATACATACACAAAAAAACTCTCTGTGTGTCTCTCTCTCACACACACACAGACAGAGACAGAGACAGAGGCAGGGAATGTTTAATCTGAAGACATTTTTACTCCAAAAATGTGAGTCCCTCCACTGTTACACAACAAGGTTAACATATTGTCAAAAATCAAGCTTTGAGAAAGGTTGTGTTAGATAAAAGCTAATCCATCTCAGCCCTCGAAGATCAAAGGAGATTGCATGAAATGAAGCAAAGATTATAACCAAAGAATGAGTACAAACCAGAAGGACAAGAAAATCCATGGTATTAGTTTAAAGTCAGTGCAAGAGCAGAGAAGGAAACAAAAGTCTTCACTTGCAATAATCCTAAAACCCTGGATGCTTAAATAACAATGAAGCAAGGTATCTTTTGTACCTGTTAAGAATTCGTTCTTAAGCAATTTTTCCCATCAGCTGTTTGGCCAAACAGCAAGATGATATTATCTGAATGTTGAATATGTACTCATTTGTTTCTTCATAATTAAAATGCAGGACAGGGGAGTGAAGTTATTAAATAGCTGTCTTGAAATTGATAACTATTAGAGTGGTACCCTTTTTACGTTTTAATGATTTCTAACTTGCTAAATTCACAACTAATTTATTTTTTTCTTAGCATTGCCTGAGGCTGGCTCAAAAGCAGTAAACCAAGCTTTCTGCTTTCAATTATCTTAGAGCATTTTATTATTTGATGAGTCCCATCTATTGATTCAATTGTGCAAGTATCAGTTGTGGATAGAAGACCAGCAGAGGGTGCTATTGCTACCCTAAGGAGGAAAGAGAATGCTGAATTGAACACTTTCGGAATGGGAAAACTGCTTTGTGAACTTTAACAAAGATAATTACGTTTTCTCACATATTCTTTTTTTTTTAAGTTTTTTAATTTTAACAACAAACATTGACAAATACAAACATAAAACATCAAATAAAATCATCTTTCCATTGTACAGTGTGTCGGTTGGTACATATCTTTTGTGCACAATATCAATATATTGGGCCAGGGACCACTGGTGGTCTGCAAGAAAATTTAGGTGATCCGCAGAGAAATGCCACTCCCAAGCACACACACCCCAAGCAACTAATGTGGAATGTGAAGGATGTGTGTTTGTGTTTATTTTCATGGTCATGATGTGCATTGAAAATGGTATTTGATTTTGTTGTACGAGGTGCAATGACTATAAAGTAAACTAACTAATCTAGGCTGTGCAGGAACACAAGGCTGCACCGCCCACATGGCCCGCTAGAACACAAGGTTTGCACCACTTGCATTGCAAACGCCAGGTAGTGTTCTGACCCAGGCTTAATAAAACACAAACTGAATTTAAAAATAAAACCTTTTTTAATGTGATGCTGGGAATTATTTGGCATTCCCAGCCAAAACTCATTAGACACAGTTCCTCCAGATAAGAGCATGCTTTTCAGTGCTGTCAAATGCTGCCAAGAAACAGACGTCCAATTAAGCCTAACATAAACCAACCCAAAAACCTAGAAAAAACTGCCCAGAATACAGAGCTTCATGAAGGACTCAAAGATTTCTGAACTACTTTGCTTCCTGCAAAGCTCTTCGTCATTGAGGACTGACTTTCATCCCTTGGGGGGGGTAATCACCTCCCAGCCTTACTCCTGAGTTGCCCCTTCTGCTTCAGCTGCTTTCTCCTTCTAACAGTTCTGTGCATATGCACACTGTGAACAGGCTCCCCATGGTCCTCTGCTTTGCTGCTGCCAGGTTCTGAAAGCTCCGAAGGCAGCACCCCACTCTCAGATGGTCCTGGCCCCATCCCTGCATTGGATGCAGGACCCTCATTCAAGTTCTCACCAGATTTCCTGACTGGTTCATTTTCATCCTCACTGTCCTATACCTCTGTCATCTGTACTGGCTGCCACCGAACCACAACAGGTAGTGAGGGGAGGAGGGAAAGGGTGGAAGGGGGAACTTGCCCCACTCGCCCCACATGCCTCGCCTGGCCACCAGGCTGCTTCTTTCCACTCCTTTCTTCTTCTGCTTTTGGCTGTACACAAGGAAAGCAGCAAAGTCTTTCTTTCTCTACCCCAAACTTTGCCAGAAATGAGTCTTTGAGACCCTGCAAGGCATCCTGCTCCAAGAGGCTGCGCCAGCATGACAAGTCTCACAAAGACTCCATTGTGGTGGAATTTGGGGAAACAGAAAGAAAGATTCTGCTGATTTCCTTGCATGAAGCCAAAAGTTTCAGTCTAAGTCTCAGTCTCTCTCCCCCTCTTTCTCCTTCTCTCCCTCCTTTAGAATGGAGCTGGAGACAGTATCCTGCAATCCCCAATAAAGAATGATCAATCAGTAGGAAAACAGGGTGGAGAATTTTCCTGCAGACTTTTTTGGTGTTTTCCCAGGATCTCTGGTCCTCGAGATTTAAAATTATGAGCTTGGTGGTCCCCGCAGCCCAAAAGGTTGGCGACCCCTGCTTTGGAGAATAATTTGACCCCCTCTTCTTTGTAACAGCCTCTCAGATACTGGAATACCGCTATCATGTCATTCCCTAAATCTTCTTTTCTCCTGACTAGCCAAACCCAAGAAGGAGAAATGACCAAGAATCAAAGCTTTATGTGCTTACAAAGGGGACAGTTTGAAATAGAGTGATAAGCTGTTTCAAAGCATCCCCTTTGAAACTTCATCTCCCATTTGGCAAAAAGTGTGCAGCAGAGTGGAGGCAGAAGCAATCCCAATGCACCGCACACACTATCCTACTGTCTTTTGGCTTGTCTGCAGCCGTGCTGAGCAAGCACCCATGCAGGGCACTGGGATTGTCTGCCTCCCCCATCCCCCATGCCTCTGCCTGCTGGTGGTGGCACCAGGCAAGCCTCCTGAGAACCTCCTGTGAATCAGGCAGCTCTGCAGCAAGCCTGGATCACCTGTCTTTTCTCCCTGCCTCTGCCTCTATGCTCAGACTTATCGGTGTTTGCACTGCACCAAAGGGACAGCAGGCTATGGCTGTTATGGGACACCATCACCTGTATACTAGCTGCATCTGGTGCTGGTTATACCCATCCCCTGGGCTTATTTTTGGGGTGGGACTTATTTTGGGGAATAAAAATGGTAATACTTCATGTGATCTAGATTATATACCTCTGTTTATACAACCCATGATTGTATTAGCTTTTTTGGCTGCTGCTGCACACGGTAGCTCATATTAAAGTGATCATCCCTCTCACAGTTACTGTTTTTGAGCCAAGTCTCACCTGTACTTGTACCCTTGGTTTTTTCTGCCTAGGGGTAAAACCTTGCTTTTCTCCACATTAAATTTAATGTTGTTGGATACGGCCCATTGTTCAAGTCTGTTGAGATCTTTTTGAGTCCCGAGCTTGTCTTCTGGGTTGGCTATTCCTGCCAGCTCATCTGAAAATTTGCCTTCTACTCCCTCATGTATGAAGATATTGAAGAGTACTGGCCTAAGATGGAACCTTGTGGTACCTCACTGCTTACTTCCCTTCATGTGGATTTAGAACCATTAAGGACTACTTATTGATTACAGTTTGTCAGCCAGACATAAATCCATCTGGTTGTGATGTTGTCTATTTCACATTTTTCTAGCTTACCAAGAAGTAGGTTGTGGTCTACTTTGTCAAATGCCTTGCTGAAGTCTAAATATACTATGTCCACAGCATTTTACTCCTCTACTAATTTAGTCACTTTATCAAAGAATGAAATAAGATTGGCTTGGCATAACAAACCCGTAGTGGCTACTAGTTACTTGATTTGTTTCTAGTTGTTTGCAGATCTGTTTATTCAAGCTATTCAGGATCTTCCCAGGTATTGATGTTAGACTGATTGGTCTGTAGTTTCCTGAGTATGTTTCCCCATACCTTTCTTGAAGATGGGAACCACACCAGCCCTTTTCCAATCCTTAGGCACTTTTACAGTGCTCTATAATTTTTGAAAGATATGATACAATGGTTCTGAGATAACATCTTCCAACTCCTTCAGAACTCTGAGATGCAATCTATCATGTTCCAGTGATTTATATTTTTCAAGGTCAGATAGATGTTCTCTTACCATTTTCTTGCTTATTTTAATTTTTATTTCTAGTTTGTCTTTTACAGTGGTTTTTTGGTAATTAATTCTATTTGTTTACAAAACAGAATACAAAGTAATAATTAATGGATTGAGTAAATTTTCCTAAAATGAAACTTTATGAGCCCTTTAAATTAAGTCTTCAAAAGATTAATATAATCTAACTATTTTAATAACTCATTTTAATCTTCAGTTTTGAGAGATGTGATAATTAGTGGATGTATGACATTGTACAGATGTAACAACTGAGAAGACTGTGAAGTTCAAAGAGAAAGAAAGAAAAGGAGAGTGTCAACTCGCAAAACTTTCCTGACCTGCTCCCAAGCTGGCAGGGGATGGGAATCATACAGCTACACCAAGGAATTCACACCTCAGTCAAAACAAGACAGAGCCTAGCCAGCTGAAGCCAAGGCCATCTCCACAAGAGGTGTGAGTTGGGTGAAACCAGAGCTGGCTTCACCTAGATACTGCCAACATGGTGCTCCTAATAAACAATTGGGTTATTTCTTGCTAAATGGCTTGAGACTTTTAATTTATTAGGGCATTGGTTGGAACCCTGACAGAAAGAATATTATATTTAAATGGAAGTTATTCCAAAACTGTACATTTTGCTTGATGTTGATTATATATTCTAAAATGAACAGATTTCATATATCAACTAGTAGCATCAGTCCTCCCCTAAAATATAAACTGTGTGTACCCATTTTTGGATTCCTTTTCAATACTTTTATCATTGATTTTTGCAAATGAATTCAGATCAAAGATGAAACTTCACATTATGTAATCATTATAGTTATAGTAATCATTATATTATAGTTATAGCTATTTTATAATTATATATATTACATATAATCTAGTTTAGGTTTAAATTGGGGTTTTATATTTAAGACAACTCCATTAATCTTTTTTATACCAGCAGATATAAATTCATCAAATATTTCTTATCTTGTTTCTTAATATGTGTTTCTTGGAGACAGACTATATCAATATTAAGTTTTCTCAAGTAATGAATAATTTTTTATGCTTAGATGGAACATTTGCCCCATTAATATTCCAATAATAGACTTAATCTCCATTTTTAAGCAAAGTAATAGATTCCTGTACAACTATGTTGGCCATGTCTTCTTTTTCAATGCCATCCTTTTGAGCTTGCTACACCACTAGCTTATTTTCTGTATTCATTCTTCACCTGGGTCTGAAATTAATTTATGTCTAATAAAAAAAAATCCTTAGCTTTATATAGTCCAGCCTAAAGCTTTGTTCATGGTAGGTAAGTATTACCCCTTCAATTTATCTTCCAAATATTATCTCCAATATTTGTTCAGAAGATATTAAAACAAAGTAATGTAATCTTTTTAGCAATTTAAAAAATGAACAATTATTAAGTTAATTGCCAATGAACTATAAATATACAACAGAAATAATCAAACTTATGATCAGACTTCCCTTGAGAATAAAATTGCCAAACTTGAGTCTTATCAGCAAGATCTGACAGGTACAACTGAAAAGAATTATCCAAACAAGATAAAAGAACTGTAGGATATTATTACTGCAATAAGAAAAAGCAAGTTAAAAGAGAGTGGAGAATTTATAGAACTAAAACCTATACAGGAGAAAAATAATGAGATTAAACATCCTAAAACAAAAGTAAAATCTGCAAAGAGTCTGTGAAAACAAGAAGTTACTTTTAAAGCAAGTTTACAAGCAGGCAGCAGCCCCTCCCCTATTCACCCACTGGCCCTGGATCACATGGCTATGAAAATTGTTAGATCTGCGGTGAATCGGTTCAACAGAGACGCGAGACCATTCAAGTGATTTCAGCTCTTTATTATGAATAGAGGATAGTCTGGGAATGCGAGCTGCGGCAGCCCTTCATATAGGGCTGGCTCGCGGCTCGGCGGCCAATGGCAGCACTTTGAATCTCCTGCGATCGGCACAGCCAATTGCAGTAGATTCCTAGTGCTCCAATCACGGCCGAGCCTTCAACCAATCAGGTTCCCACCTGTCCGGACCAATCGGTTGCGAGGGTTTCGGAGTATGCTAATATCATACACCCCTCCCCTCTTGGTTTCATCCGTCGGTGCGTAGTGATATAGTCACGTAGGTAGGCGGGGCTCCGCACCTGCCTACTTGACCTGCGCAGTTCATTCTGCTGTGGTCGTTGACCGGTTCGGATGCCTTCTCTGTCGCTCTGGTTCCTTGGGATGGAACCGCCTGGAACGTTGAGCTGGGCCTTTCTTGGTAGCTCCCTCCCGGTCTACTGGGACTGGTTGAGCTGCCGCTTCTGCTCCCGTCAGGTTTGTCGTGGCTGGGTGAGCTGGTTTGGCTGCTCCTTCCAGGTGAAGATTCCAGGGTTTCGTGTTCCATTGGTCCTGCGTCTACAGGTGAGTAGCATCGGTTTATTGTTTTATCTATTCTAGGTGGGGGGTGTTCTGCTTGCGTTAGTTGGTTCCCTTCGGTTCTTTCTCTATCGCTTGCCGATTCCCCCCCCCTTCTAGTTTCTTGTTCGGGTGTCTGGCTGATGGTGACGGCTATTCTTGACCTAAGTTGGTTTATGTGCCGCTTCCAGTTTTTTCCGTCGCTTGTTTCTAGTCGGTATGATAGGGGCCCGGTTATCTGGGTGATTGTTGCTGGCACCCAGAGTGGTTCCCCTGTGAGGTTTTTGGCGTATACTAGATCCCCTATGTTAAATTTTCTGTGTTTGCTGGAGGAGCCTTGGGGTTTGTCTGGGTTATAAGTTGGGTGCATTCTGTCTAGTGTTGAGCGTAGTTTCCTGCCCATCATTAATTCTGCCGGGCTTTTATCTGTGGTTGCGCTAGGTGTAATGTGTTGAATGAGGAGCATTTTATTGATTTTGTCCTGTATATTGGTTGTTTCTATTTTCTGGATGGCTTTCTTGGTGTATTGGACCATGCATTCCGCCCGCCCATTCGCCGCTGGGTTTGCCCGTGCGGTTAATGCATGGCGTCTCCCTTGACCTGCCAGAAATTGTTCAAATGCTAGTGTGGTGAACTGGGGGCCATTGTCCGACACTATTACGACTGTCAGGCCATGCATAGCGAAAAGTTTACTCAGTTTCCTTATCACTGTCTCCGTTGTGGTTGACTTCATGGTGCTTACCTCCAACCAGTTGGAGTAAGCATCTACTGTGATAAGGTACATATGTCCCTTGGTTGGCCCCGCGAAGTCTATGTGAATCCTAGACCATGGACCTCTTGGTTTTTCCCATTCTTGGGTTGGGGCGGCGGGAGGATTGGATCTGGATTCTTGGCATTGTTTACATTTGGCAACCCAGGTTTCGATCTGTTTATCCATTCCTGGCCACCATGCGTAGCTTCTGGCCAGGCTTTTCATCTTAACCATCCCCAGGTGCCCCTCATGCAACATTCCCAATACCTTTTCCTGTAATTTTTTGGGAATTACCACTCTGTCCCCCCAAAGTATGCAGCCCTTTTCGGTAAAGAGTTCAGTTTGTTTGTTCCGGAAGGGTCTGAATAGTTCGTCTATGTCCCCTTCCGGCCACCCTTTTCCCACTCATGCCAGCCGTTTGTCTTTATTTGTTTCCCTGGCAATGTCTGGCGTGGTCACGAGTGGGTTGGATATTGTCTCTAACTCTGTTGTGGGTGCCGAGTCATCTTCCTGGTCCGGTAGGGGTGACCAGCTCAGGGCGTCTGCATAGGCGATGTCCTTGCTGGGTCGGTGTATCAGCTGGTAATTGTATGCTGCTAGGAATTCGGACCACCTTGTCATTCTTGGCGATAGAATGTTCGGTGTGGTCCAGTTACCCACCAGGATTCCTAGCAGTGGTTTGTGGTCCATGATGATTGTAAAAGTCCTACCATAAAGGTACTCGTGAAATTTCTTGACACCGGCAACGACTGCTAGGGCCTCTTTGTCGAGCTGGCTGTAGTTCTGCTCTGGCTTTGAAAATGTCCTTGATGAGAAAGCGATGGGTGCTTCCCTCCCATCTGGTAGCTGGTGGCTGAGGATGGTGCCGATCCCAAATGGCGATGGGTCGCAAGTTACCATCAATGGCAGGGTCTCGCTGTACTGGATTAGTACCGCGTCGGATGTTAGCAGGTTCTTTGTGTTGTTGAAGGCGCTCTCCTCCCGTGCTCCCCAGGTCCAGGTGGCTGTTTTATTCAACAGCCTATGCAACGGTTCTGCCACGGTCACCTTTTGAGGTAGGAAGACATTGTAAAAGTTTAACAGTCCCAAGAAAGCCTGTAATTCCGTTTTGTTCTTTGGTCACGGTGCTTCCCTTATGGCTCTCAGTTTCTTTTCTGTGGGGTGAATCCCTTGTTTGTCTAGGAGGTACCCCAGAAATTTGACCCTTTCGGCCCATAGCTGGCACTTCCCTTTCTTGACTTTAAGTCCCGAGTCTCTGAATTGCTGCAGTACCTCCCTCAACCTGGCTTCTAGTTGTTTCTCATTTTTCGCGGCCACCAAGACATCGTCGAAGTAGGGCACAACCCCTTCTATTCCCTGGAGGAGTCTTTCCATAAGGCTTTGGAAGACCCCGGGTGCCACGCTGACTCCAAATTGGAGCCGGTTGCAGCGGAAAGCCCCTCAGTGCGTTACGATGGTTTGGGCTTCTGCTGTTGTGGCATCGACCGGCAGTTGCTGGTAGGCTTGTGCCAGGTCGAGCTTTGCGAAGATCCGGCCTCCCCCCAGTGAGTGCAGAAGATGCTGGACTACTGAGACAGGGTATGCGATTTGTTGGAGCGCATGGTTTAGGGTGGCCTTGTAGTCACCACAAATTCTCATTGATCCATCTGGTTTGATGGGGGTGACAATTGGGGTCTCCCACCAGGCATGATCGATCGGTTCCAACACCCCTTGTGCAATGAGCTTGTCAAGCTGCTCATCGATCTTAGGCTTGAGTGCAAATGGCACTCGCCTGGGCTTAAGGCAGATTGGCGCAATACTCGGGTCTATGTTAAATGAGATAGGGGACCCCCGGTACTTGCCTAGGCTGTCATCGAAGACTTCCCGGAAGTCCTTCACGAGCACCGCTTCCCAGTCCGCCTCTCTGATGTGGTGTATTCCGATTACTTCGATGCCCAGGGGTGTGAACCACTGTAGTCCCAACAGGCTCGGGCGATCTCGGTCAACGATCGTCAGGGGTAGCACTTCTGTGTGACCCTTGAAGGTGACCTTAAAATGGCCCCTGTCGGTTCCCCTGATAGTCCTTGAGGGTTAGTGTTTGGTCCTCCAGTTCATGGCGGTGGATGGTGGGAACCAGACGATTGAGTGTATGCCAGGAGACCATTGAGAGGTAGGACCCAGAGTCCACCTCCATTTCGCATGGTTGGTCTTCTATTCCCACCGTCACGTATACTTTCCTGGCGTCGCTTGTGGAGGAGTGGCCAATGACGATGGTTTGGTTTGTCTTGTCTCCTGGAGTCGCCTGTTCCGACCTTCTCAGCTCCATCGATTCTCCGTCTGGCGATCATGGTTTCTGGTGGGGGTGCTCTCTCTCCGTCGAGGGCTGCTTTCTCATTGTTGCGGGCTGTAGTGTCTTTTGTTCCGGCATACCTTGGCGATGTGCACCCGTTTCTCGCAATGCCAGCAAATGGCATCAAGAAAACGGCAGTCCGCCCGGGGGTGATTGCCGCCGCAGCCAGCACACTGGAACCTCGACTTACGACCTCGTGGCCCCATGGTTCCCGCCTGATTGGAGGCGGTGGATTTCCTCCTCCTTGTCCTTGGTTTCTGAGAAGGAGTCGATGTCGCCGTGGTGCATGGTTGTGTCTCGATGGTCGGTTTCTGGTCTCTTCTGGGTGTTTGATGTTGTTTCTCCAGCCGTCGGTCGTGGCATGATGCTCGATTGCCGCATCCGAGCCGCTGATTTCTTGGCCGCCTCAGCTGCTGCGGCCTCGGTGAGGGCATCAGTGAGGGAGATGTTTCCCTTGGCCATGATGCGGCTCTGGAGGATGGGGTCTCGGAGTCCTAGGACAACGCGGTCTCGCAGTGCCTCGTCCAGGTTAGTGAACTCGCACAGACCGCCCAGGTCTCGTAGTGCCGCTATGAAGTTGCCAAGCCCCTTGCCCTCGCATTGATCCCGCCTGTAGAACTCGTGCCACCAGATAAGGATGGGCACGACGGGGGCATAGTGGTTCCACAGCAGGGGCTCGAGATCGCCCCACTCCATCGTCTTGATGTCTTCTGGTTTGGCCAGGGCTTTGGCCATTTTAAACACTGCGGGCCTGCAGTGTGTGAGAAACACGGCTCATTTTTTGTGTCCGTTGGCATCTTTAGGATTGCTACTCTCGAGGAACATTTGGAACCTATCAGTATAGGATTCCCAGTCCTCGGTAGCAGGGTTGAAGGGAGCGGGTGATGAGTTGATTCCAGCCATTCTGCTTGCTGCTGCGTGCTGCCTTGCCACGTGCTGGATGGTCTCCTTGTCTCACGATCCCACCCTCATCGCCAGTGTTAGATCTGTGGTGGATCGGTTCGACAGAGACGCAGACCATTCAAGTGATTTCAGCTCTTTATTATGAATAGAGGATAGTCTGGGAATGCGAGCCACTGCAGCCCTTCATATAGGGCTGGCTCGCGGCTTGGCAGCCAATGGCAGCACTTTGAATCTCCCGTGATCGGCACAGCCAATCACGGTAGATTCCTAGTACTCCAATCACAGCCGAGCCTTTGACCAATCAGGTTCCCACCTGTCCGGACCAATCGGTTGCAAGGGTTTCAGAGTATGCTAATATCATACAAAAATCATAATGAAAGACTGTTTTAAAGCATTTTTAAAGACTTTTAAAGCAAGTTTACAAACTAGCAGCAGCCCCTCCCCTACTCACCCACTACCCTTGGATCATGTGGCTGCACCAGCGTTATTATCCCTCAGTCAGCTGTCCCTCCCCCACACCCTTAGGCAGCAGTGGTGTGATCAGAAGTGCAGGTCAATCAGTGAAATAACCAGAAGTGTGGCTGGAGTGGATGCTAGCTGGAAGATAAGGCCAAAGGTGAGGAGTGGGCTGAATCCCACCATTCCTCAGGCTGGATACTTTGCATTGGCAGGCCGTATCCATCCTGTGGGCCATAGTTTGAGGATCGATGCTCTAGCCACTCAACATCTATTGTGTCACACTGCTGTTTCTCTACTAAGTCTGGCTGGCAATTGTTTTTTCTTCATTGTTTCAAATCTTCTTTCTATAGATGCATATCTCAAACTTAGTAACTTGGTCTATGGAGATGCTCAGTCATCCAGGTCATCATAGTTGTCACAAATGTGCTTTTTCAAGAGGCAACATCTTGTTTCTTGTTTTTCTTTGAAGACATTTAGCTTCTTATCTAAGAAGCTTCTTCAACTCTGATGGTGGGGAATTGAAGAGTTTATATTCCTTGCAGATGGCTGGTCATTTGCATGTTTTAGAGAGTCATTGAGGCAACTTGGAGGTTTATCTGTGACCTCAGGGTCACCTGAATAGTGCAAATGGATGTGGAACGATTCTTAGCATTACAGCTTTATCTAGACAGCTGAGTCTTCACATAATATCTACAAAGTAGGATAATTTGAGCCAAGACATTTGTGCCTCATTAATCAATTAATCAATGCCTCATTAATGTCAAGAGTGGCCTAGAGGTGGAGCTCTCACCTTACAATTAGGAGGCTGTGAGTATGATCCTAGGTAGAGGCTAATATTTGGAATAGACTCTCCTGCTCGAGCAGGAGGTTGGCATTCTATACAAATGCTTTATTAGCTCTGAAGGTCCTCCAAGGTCCCTTCCAACTCTGTTATTCTATGTCTAAATGACAATTCTGACTTTATTTGTTCAATCATACTCATGTCAGAAATACTGAGACACTTCCAGGTTGAAAGGAGTAGCTGGTGATATCATGGTTGCTTCTTTCATGTCCATGGCAGGAGCTGGAGTAAAGGATGGTGGCTCACCCCGACCCATGGCAGCATTCAAGTCTTGAACAGGGGCTTTCTAGACTCCTACCCAATGTCCTAACCATGTGAGCCACTGCACTCCTATTTGTTCAGTGATCCATTATTTTTTCTTGCTGTCCATGGCATTCTCAAAAATCTCCACCAAAGGTATCAATATTTTTCCTCTCTTTAAAATCAAAATTTTCCTTCTATAAAGTGTCACAGGTATTACCATGGTTTGCATGATCCTGATCTTTGTAGGTATAGACACACCACAGCATTTGAAATAAAAATAAACAGAACTGAGCAAACTAAATATTTCCAGACTTTATGAATACCTCTCATTCATAATTCAAATATGAAAGCACCACAATATTTGTGTTTTGTGTGTTGTGAAGGATAGTGTATGTAGCATATATACCTGAACTGGCATACTATTTCTTTTCTTTTAAAAAAATCTGCATTGAAATTTCAGAGCTAATAAAGCATTTGTATAGAATGCCAACAAAACAACAGATCAGGTAAAATGATTGAATAGTTGGGTATCTCAATTGATTTGCTTCACAACAGTTGCATATCCCTGGAGCACAAAGTTAGCATGAATGTTTCACCTGAATACATAAAAGAATGAGTCAAAATCCCTTTCTGACAAAAACAAATGCAAGGATATCATATTTGCTATTAAATTGTACTACCCAATGAAAATTTGACCTACAGTTTTTTTCAATTATTCTTAGTATTATAATGTATACAGTGCATAAATATACAATTATTCACAATGATCTGTTCATTTTAATAATACCCAAACATTAAATATTCAATAATGGGTATCCTAAATTAGAATAAATATATAAGCAAGCAATCTTGTTAGAAGAATATTCTATATATAATTAATGTTCTTTATTAGAGCTAGTAATGTATAGTGGTAATTTCATTAGCACAATTCACATACAGATTGAAACAATTTATCCAGTGAAATTTTATATTGGACCTGCACACTAGGAAGGACAGTAAAAGGTCATCAGAAGTAATATTGTCTTTGGAATCAGAACTGTCTCTGCCAATGTTCTTGATAATATATAAAAAGCCACAAGTTGTAATGTGTTTATTGGCAATGTCTTCCTCCCTTCTTTATCTGTGTGTATGTGTATGTAGGGGAGTGCTTCACCTTGAATGCTTTGGCAAGGTCAACTCTTATGAGTACATTTTTATATCTTGCCACAACAGCTTAAAATTCTTCATTGAATCCCAAAGCTGCATACAAAACAGTTGTACACTAACAATTGTATATAACACTCTTACAAAGACATGTTCAGCTTCACTCACTGATACTCATGGCAAGCTGAAATCAAAAAATTTTATAATGTGATGTTTCTTCCTTCTTAGCCCTCAGCTTGTGGTCTCTGCTATTCATTCTTCCAAAAACAGTATTCCCTGTTTAAACTAATCTTTCCAACAGCTCCCTAATGCTTAACAACTCCAAACCAGTCAGTAGTCACTATTGGTTTCTAAACATAATGACTCAACTTGACAACATGCACATCATGGCATTACAACATCAGCTATTTCATTTTATATTTGTATTACAACACTGCATGCAAGTATGTAAAGGGCTTTGTTTGTATCGCAGTGTCATGCCAGCTGTCTGCTCACTTGCTGTTCCCTCCTGCAATCTTGCCATTCTGCACTTTCTGCAGTTGGCTGAAGCAGGCAACAAATTCTCATAGTTGCAATACTGAAAGGCACAACAAAGTGAGTGATCTTGATATAGATCATTTCCAGTTTTTGCTCATCATGGTTTTCTGATTTTCTTTGGTTGCACTGCTGTATGGACAGACTCTCAAGTGAACCCTTGTCTTCTTGCTTCATTTTGCTAAACTAGTATTACACACACACACACACACACATACACACACACAAAATACTTGTAGGGAGTACTGGAATAATTATTGGATGCTTCAGGAGACACTGAATATCTCAACGTTCTTGAAGAAAAGGAAATGTTTCTGGAATAGGAAGAGCCAGAAGGCATTTGGCAGGAGATATGGGGGCTGGTTTTAGGTACCACAAAATAATGACAATTAGTAGAAGCAGGAATTTAATTATGATGAGCAAACCTGGTAATTTACAGAGCAATGAAGATATTGCCATAAGATAGAATTTGCTCTCTTATTTGCCTTCTTTGACTGTGGATAATAGGTAGTTTCAAGTGGAGCTTTACATTCAATAAGTGAAATAGAGCTTTCTAAAACCATGATACAAATTACAGGTTTCAGAGGATGGGTAAACTGTGATTCAGGAATACTTGTTGAAGGATGGCTTAGGAAAACTGTTGCAGGGCATAGAAGAAGCTAGACCAGGGACACTATAGGCCATTTAGAGATCAACTACTATCAAAATGACATCTGCTATAACAGAAAACTACCGAAACAATAGAGAGAGAAATGGATAGTTTTTCTTTTTTCCTTTGATAGTTCTATCACTGACTGGCAATCATCAATGCTCATTATTTACCTTGGAAATTTTGGGGAATCATTTCCATGCCTTCCATTATTATCTTTAATCTCCATTGATGTATATGCCATTGTAATTATTCCAGGCTATACATTTATACTTATAGATGCAATTGATCAAAAAGCTGCCCCCTATCAGAAATATTCCTATGTCCCGGCAGCATAACTTGCTGGGTCACAACACTGTCCTATAAGTAGCATATTTATTAAGTTAGGAACATTACCCAAATGTTGCTATTTGATTCTGCTAATGTTACAGCTAATTTCCCACAGTTTATATTATGTATTATATTGAATCCTGCTCAGGAGTAGCGAATTTTAACATTTTTAATTACCAGGTTGGCGAACTGGTAAATCCCACCCCTGGCTGGCCCTGTCACCCTCCTCCTCCCCACACAGCCCTTTTTGGATCCCAGATAAGTGCAGGGCCAGGGCTGGCAACCTTGAGTGATAGTTTGGAGTGAGACACTGCGAGGGAGCGGAGCAACCGAGGGGGGGATGGTGTGGAAGGGGGGTGTCCCCCCTTCCACGGTAGGGAGCTTTGACAATTTTACATTTTAAATGGTGCAATCTGATGCATACTTTAGTCATGATTTGGACATATACATACATACATACATGCAAGCAGCACCAATGTACTTGAACTGGATTTGTAAGATATTAATAATGCAGTTCACTGACCATCTTGGCCAGAAAGGGTCCACATTCTTGGGCCTCTGCCCATCTGCTCCGTCCCTTTGGGCTGCTCCGGCTCTCCTCCTCCTCCAGGGTCCCTGGCTGAGAGGGGTGTCCCAAGTGCCTGGGATCCGGCCCCTCCAGGCTGCCTCTTCAGGGCCACAGAAGCCTCCCTCACATGGCCCCGGGGGTGGAGGGGGCCTTGCCAGGGTTCCCAGCCTTGGAGCTGGGCAGAAACGGCCCTTCCCAGCCCTCTCCCACCCTCTGGGCCTCCCACCTGCGGAGGGGAGGGGGATCCAGGCTGAGTCTTGGACCTACCAGCCTCACAGTCCAGCTGAAGGGTCGGAAAGGGCCAGGCAGGCAGATGGACACACACACACACACACACAGAATGGGGGGGGAGGCTGGTGTCCTTCACTCCCCAAACGCCCCCCTCCCAGTCTGTGCATGGGACCCCCAGCAATGCTGCCATCAGCTGCTCCCCTGCAGGGAAGTCCTGGATTGTCTGGGGGAGGAGAGGAGAGGACAGTGGCCACTCCCCCCCCTTTGCTTGGCATTTGTGGGGAGACCCCTCAAGGCGAGATTCCTTCCCAGGGGCTCCCAAAGAGCATCCAAACGTTCCTGGCATCAAGTGGGGAAAGAAGCCTAAAAAGAGAGAAACTCCTGCACCGGCTGCGATTGGGGCTCGGAGGGGACAGGAACCCCCCCTCCTTGCGAGCCCCCCCCGCCCCGCTCCAGCCTGCCCTCTGGCGGGACCCCCTTCCTGGAGAGGCTCCTCCCTGCCAGACCCTCTTGCAGCCTCTTGGACCCAGGGGAGGCTGGGGGGGGCGCATATCTAGGTGCAAAGGGTGGGGGGAGGGACACAATGTACCCGGGAAGGAGCCCTCCCCCCCTCTTCCCCCTCCCTCTCCAGGGACTTCCCATCAGGCTGGGGAGCGAGAGAAGCCGAGGCGCGCAAGAGGCCAGCCACGGCAGCTCCCCTTGCGAGAGGGAGGCCAGAGAGGGATGCGCCTTTGCGCCCCAATCCCAGCGGCCTTGAGACCAGACGGGTGCGGGGAGGGGATGATGGGAGCTCAGCTCTCGAGAAAGGCCCAGGGATGCCCTGTAGTCGTACTTCATGGGGGATAGAGAGTTCGTCTCTCTCATCTCCGCCTGCCAGAGTAGAGTGCAGCGCAAGGGTTAAGCCCAGAGAGTTGTGACATCCTAGAGCGGAAAGGAGCAACCGCTTCCTGCAGCGTGGAATTCTCTCCTCACCCCAGTACAGAAATCAATGAGGGCAACGTCCTCTCGCACATGCTCTGTTCGCCCTCTGAAGCCGCCCAGGATCGGAGGCTTCACTTCTCGAAACTTTGGGCTTGGGCATATCGATATTCGGAATATCAGAGAATGTAGAGATATATTTATTTTTGTGCATTCCATTTTGGGGGTTTAGCGTGAGATTTCGTTTATCAGAGTGAGACAGTCAAATTGGTTGAATTGCGTGAGTCTCACGCTGATTGCGTGAGAGTTGGCAGCCATGGCAGGGCCCATGCGGGGGCTCAGGGAGGGTGAAAAATGGGCCTCCTAGAGGCTCCAGAAAGCTGGAAATGGGTCCATTTATGTCTTTACTGCCTTTTATTTCCAAACTTTATGTTAAACTAAGTATAAATATAGTGAATTAAATCAGATCAGATCAAATAAATTTTCACTTACTGAGCAAATTAGGAGCTGCTGAGAAGGATATAGTACAGGAATTTTTGCACAGCTTGTCTGAACCACAGAAGGACAGTATCATGCATTTTAGGAATGAATAAATGAATAATTTCATATTCAGTTGCAGGCAGATATTGCATATTTTGTATTTTATATTATTTTAGTACATTTCTCATGACAAAGAAATAAAGATTGGGATATGAATTGCCAGTGAGGTGGGGGGGGGGGGGTTGGGGGGGGGAGATTGTTGGCTTGCTAAAGATTAAATCAATTTTTAAGAACACCCCTGATTTCATAATATCTGAGAGACTCTATTCTATAGACTACCAAACATTCAGCTGTCAGTGAATTATTTCTGCTTTTCATATTCTCTTTACATAACTAATGCTAAACACATTTCCCTCTTGACTATTATAAATTAAAAATGTTCTTTTATTGCCTTGTGACTAAGGGACCTTAAATTTGTTTGCACATTTAGTAAGATTTTAATCTATTCAGGGAATAGCTTTAAACATTGTTGGCAATACAAAGAATTGTAATATTTCTAGCCATATGCTACCTTACTTTTTAGTTTCACACACAATTCAAAGCATGCAAATTAAACTTCCATTTTGTAAATTTCTAAAGAAATGGTGCCTGACTGTAAATATTACATGACAGTTTTGATGCACCCTGTAGCATTCCCACACAGTTAAATCAGAGAAAGATATAAAAAGTGAGAAGGATTGGGCTGATGCATAAGTCAATTCTTTCCTCCCTTTTTACTACAAAATTACTGCACACCCTGATTATGTCAGTTTTTACAAGTTAGAAAGAGCCAGTCAATATTTTAAAAAAAGTTACAAAGCAAAGGCAGTATTTCAAATATTGTGTGGGTATTTCAAAAGATGATGGTTTTTTTCTTCCCACCATACATTTTATAGTTTTGATGCCCCAGTTGGTACAGGAGGCCAAAACATTCATTAGCATTTCATTAGGACTTATTGTATGGTATGAAACTCTTTGTAGGAATGTAATACAGTTTTTATGTGGGACTTCATTCCTTTTTTCTAGGCATAACCTATTATCACTGGTTGGTTTAAAAAAACATAGTTTTTTCTGGAAGCAATACAACAATTTTGTCTTATTTTGATAATGTACCAGTTTTATATATTTTTTCCCAAATAAGTCTGTTAACTTTTCCACTTATCTCCATCCACGTGATCTTACTATTTTTAACTTTATCCTTTAGGTTCAATTTGTTCCATACAATACAGTTGTTAGGTTCCTCCTATCTGGAGGCAGACTCGTTGAAAGTAAAAATGAGCATTTGAAACGATCACATGAATTCATATTTGTTATTGTTAACCTCACTGTTTTTAGTGCTCACCCCCTGCCCATATCTTTCCATTGGAGTAATATCAATTTTGATCTCTTGATTTGAGTTTTTCTGGATCCAATTTGTTAGCTTGACCTTTATTCTATGTAACATTACATTGACTTCAGTGAATGTCAGCAAATTAGAAAGAAAAGCTATTTTGAACCTTGGTTGCTTAACAATGTTTCTCCTACTTTGCTATTTCGAGTATTTCTGCACAAGCCTAACATTTATATTAACCTGAGATGGTAGACAAGAATTCTCTTTAAAACAGAAATATTAAAGTTTCTAAGATTGCCATTTTTATGCATATATAACATTTACATATAATCTACTAATCTTAGTTATGACATGTTATATGTACAGTACATTGGAGCACCAACAAGAAACAACATATGATCCCAGTACTTTAGACTTTTTGCATATGGAACACTGCAGAATTTATAGCCTTAAAACCATCAAGGTTTTTCCCAGGAATATTCCCATTCATGAAATGATGATAATTTTCAATTCACCCATTAGGAAAAAATCAAGGCTGACAGAGCTGTTTGGGATAATTTACTGGCAATCAGCCCTTATTGCTTGTAGCTTAAGCATCAAGGCAAATTACTGCTAGATTTTCCCCCCCCCACAGCCAACAGAAGATAAAGTAAGTGGGGCAAATCTAACACCATTAATATTACTGAAATCCCAATGATTTCAGTCCAATGGCATCAAAAATAGAATTGTGCACGAAAAATGCCTACTTTGGGGCCATGTTTCTGGCTTTGTGTATGCAATTCCCCATAATAGTGCACTTGCTAGATACAGAAAAGATGGCAAGGGAAAAAAATACCACACAGAAACAGACAAACACAGACACACTTAAAATGAGAGAAAATCATTAATCTTAAACATCTTTCACCATAACTCCATAGGGAAAAAAAAAAGCAGGAAAATGTACCATCAGGGGTTGTTGTTATAAAAAAAATATTTAGACTGTGCAGAGATGGAGACAAAGAAGAGTCGATATATTATAATGTCTGGGATGCCTGGTATAAATGGTTTAAGAATAAAAAGAAATCAAAATGACAATTAGGTAAAAAATAAGAAACTATGTAAATCCTTATATCTATATTCATATCTATCTATATTTATTTATATATTAAGATGAAATTGTATAATGAAAGACATGTGTATATAGAAAGATGAGAAGGAAATGTAAAAGATGTCTTGACATTGATAAAATGATATATAAAGTTTTATTTTATGTTTTTAAATTTTGAAAACTAAATAAAATTTAATAACATTTAAAAAGTTTAGTTTAGTTTAGTTTATTGTCATTGCACCTCATACAATGAAATCAAACACCATCTTCAGTGCACATCATGACCATGACCATGAAAATAACACAAACACACATCCTTCACCTTTCACACATTGAACCGGAAACCCCTGACACCACACCAACACTATACAGCAGCATTCAAAAGAGCTGGGATAGAAGCTATTTTTCAACCTATTTCTCTTTGTTTTTATTATTCTGTACCGTCTGCCAGATGGTAATAGTTCAAAAAAAAAAGGGTTCCCAAGATGAGATGGATCTTTGAGAATGTTTTGAGCTTTCTTAAGGCAGCGGGAGCTATAAAACTCTTCCAAAGAGGGGAAAGGGCAATCAATAATCTTCTGGGCAATAACCTTAATCCTCTGGAGTGCTTTCTTATCTGCCACTGTGCAATTGGCAAACCATACACAGGTGCAGTATTGTTTACCCTAACATTGTTTACCCTAACTGGTTTAGGTAAAATAATAAATAAGTTATCATGGTTTGTTAGTTAAAGTGTCTGCAACTTTAACTGTAGGAATGTAATTAAGGGAGTGGTTGTAATAGCACCATAAAAGAAGCAAGACAACGGCAGCTTGCTCTCTCTGGCTTGATGATCCCTAATTACTGGATAGTTTGAAGAGTACGTTTTTTCTCCTACTGGAAAGGGAGAGAGAAAGGACTGATTTATTTGTAAGTGAACTGACATTGGATATTCTACATGGACTTTGCTCATTGAATATCCTTGAATGGACTGACTAAAATGATACATGACTAATGGACTGTTATTTTGACTATGCTAAAACTCTGAGTGGAATAAACTATATTTTTGATAACACAAGCGTATCTGTTATTTTATACTGCATGTTAACTAACATACAAACTTATCTCACACATTTATCTGTGTGCCTATCTGACTAACGCTGCACATTCTGTTTAGCTTGTCTCCTTAACCCTGGTTGGGGAACTAGGCTTAATAAAAATGCTCTCAATGGTGCAGCGGTAGAAGGTCACCAGCAGTTTTCCATTCAGTTGTTATTTTCTGAGAAGTCTCAGGTAGTATAATCTCTGCTGGGCCCTTTTGACCAGGGCTGCAATGTGGACACCCCAGGTCAGGTCCTCAGAAACTTAAAACTGGCCACTTGCTCCACTCGGTCTCCATTGATAAGCAAGGGCTGGATGTCTGATCTGTTCCTTCTATAATCCACTATAAGTTCCTTGGTCTTATTGGTGTTGAGGACCAAGTTATTGTCTCCACACCATGAAAGCAACTCATCTCGGCAGGCAGACTCATCCCCCCTGGAGATGAGTCCCACCACTGTTGTATCATCTGCAAATTTAGCAATAGTATTACTGGCGTGAGTGGGAATGCAGTAATGCACATAAAGAGTATAGAGTAAGGGACACATGCAAACCTGTGGTGTACCACTGTTAAGAATAAGGGCTGGAGAGGTATGATTACCTAATCTGTTTCCTTGAGTTTATATCTATTGTTTGCTCTTGTGTTGTTATGGTTGAAGCTGAAGTATTCATTGACTGGTAGGACATTGCAATGTATGATTTTATATACTATACTTAGATTGGACCAAAGGCGGCGTAGTTCTAGCTTTTCTATGTCTAGAATTTCAAGTCTGGTGGCATAAGGTATTCTACAACGAGTAGAGGAGTGGAAAACTGTGGTGGTCTCCCATGGAAAGAATGAGACACAAAGGCTGGTGTACTCGGAATGGGAGTCTAGAGCAAATTCTAGTGCCCCCTTTTATTGAGAAATTCGTACATAGTAAGCATTCACATTGTGGATTACAATAATTATATATAGCACACAGAACTGTTTACAATTGTCTGAGCTGCTTAATTGTTCCTGGTGTTTGTTTTTAATTTCCTTGCTTATCTCAGTGACCCTTAGGCAGACATGCATGTATAAGGTCTTAGACTAATCATTACCCAATACTGAAGTCAAAGTTTATTCCCACATCTCCCCTGTTTTAGTTTTTTGATGATCGCGGATGCCTCGGTAGCTTTTCGCCATTTGCAACAACAGTTCTCCTTCCGTAGGCTTCACCCGACACATTCCTAAAAGTCCAGGGAGACATTGGATACAACAGCATACACAAAGAGAAAGTATAAAAAGCAATATCACTCCAACAATTAGGTGATGAATCCATGAACCATCTGGCAACCAGGACCAAAGTGCAGACCACACGTCCAGTCCCTCGTCCTCCAATTGTAATGGATTCTCACTCAGGGTTTGTTCCATATGCTGTATAGTAGCTGTAATGTTTGGAGAATAATCAGAGATATACATGCAACAATGTATATGAATCACAGCACAAACTCCCCCTTGCACAGCCAAAATAGTGTCCACCGCATATCTGGTTAGCAGGACAAAGTCAAGGATTTTTCTTTGCTCTTCTTCAAGCAGCTTTAGCGTTTTAATGGTGTCTTTAAACATAGTAACTGTCCAATTGTTTAAACGATGCAAATCTCTAGTTCATCATGACTCCTAAAGGAGGAATAACTCCCCTTGATATCTGTGTCCAGTAGTCATGATTCAAAACAGAGTTTACTTCTGTTGCGGAACGCGCATTGCAGATATGAGCAGTCCCCAAAGATTTTAAAATGACATGAGATGGGATTACTTTCCCAAAGGTGCAGACTCCTTTCCATCATGCTGGCATGCGATCATAGGCCATCCGTCCACACAGCAACCATAGATTTGCTCCCAGGAGCTGGCCAACTGTATTTGGTTCAGCATAGATTAATCGTGCAAAAGATTCCATTAATATAGCCAAATAAGTGGGTGGTGGTGCGTATTTCCCATTTGCACATTTGGGCAGCTGGTTTTCTATCATGATGGGAGAACATGTGGCAAGGATAATTGGACACCCATTTTCATTGATCAAAGATATGATATCAAATTTAGAAATATTATGTACAAAGTAAGTGAGATTTTTAGTTTTCATGTCATCCGGATAAACCTGACTTCCATTGCCAATAATAATTGTTTTGTTACAAAATGGATATGTTCCCAAGTACGGTAAGTCATATTCTCTATTGTCTCATTGTGAGTCCAGCAGATACCCGCCACCTCTTGGATTCGGCTTCCAAGATGCAATGTATTTATGTTACTTTTAGTCCAACTGTTAGACCACATCCCTGAACAACCATAGCATTGTCCCTTATACCAATCACCTTCGGCCAGAGGTACTGCAACCATTGGAAGCCCTGATGTTTTGTGAGTGGCATGTGCATACATACCCAACAATCAGTTTTATTATGAAGGTTTGCTAGCTTCTCCATGTCCTGGATCAACGTGTTTCTTTTCCATTCCCCCAAATCCATCCCCTTGCCCCTTTGGCTGATGATAAGGACGCACATAGCGAGCAGGAACCCAAACAACTGTCCCCTCATCTTCAACAGCAGCGTATCCTCGGCCCCAAGTTATCAGCAGGACAGCTCCTTTCCATGTTGGATCTGGTAGTCTCATATACCGAACTTTCAGTCTTGGCGTACCTGCAGAAG
This sequence comes from Hydrophis major, assembly GCA_033807585.1. Taxonomy (NCBI): domain Eukaryota; kingdom Metazoa; phylum Chordata; class Lepidosauria; order Squamata; family Elapidae; genus Hydrophis; species Hydrophis major. Next base: position 157,734,262 of record CM066331.1, on the reverse strand, counting down.
GGGAGGAAGCAAAATGCCTACCCCCCCCCCCCCAGGGACACGGCACTGGGCTTTAAAATGGCCAGGCTTTCCACAATTAAAACAATTCCCTATAGGTTTCATCGCTTTTTGTAATGCCATAGCCAAAGTCTCCATGTTGTAAGCCTGAGAACCCACCACTGCACATGCCTTTAACAGATCAGCCAGAGTAACCTCACCTCTAGCCACCAAGGGCTGCAAGATACGCTTGCAGTCAGCGTTTGCATTTTCAACTGCCAATTTCAGCAAAAGTTCTTTTGCAGCTTCCTCATTAGAGATTTGCCTGGTAATAGCCAATTGTAGCCTTTCCACAAAATCATTATAAGACTCAGATGCTGTTTGCTTAATTTGAGAAAAAGACCGTGCTGGGGTTCCCACATCCTGAATGCGGGACAACGCCCCAAGGACAGCTGTCATAACCACTGGAAATGCGTGATCAGGCAAATTAGCAGCTTGATCAGCAGTGGATTCAAACAAGCCTGCCCCATAGATTTGGTCTGGTGTATACAGCCCCCCGAATTCCTTTCCCTAGTGACAGCTTCCCTTTGGTATTCTGAGTCAAAAACCACATACTGAGTAGAGCTCAATATCATTCTCATTAAATCTTTCCAGTCACTAGGAATCATGCGTGAGGTAGCCAAACTTGTCAGAAGCCCCTTTGTAAAAGGACTTTGAATACCATAATCTTTTACTGCTTTTTTAATTTCCCTAAGAACTGCTAAAGGAATCGGAACCCATTGAGTCTGCAGATTGCCTTGAGCATCCACTTGTCTATTGACTGGAAACAAATTCATCTGGGTAATCTCATCAGACTCTAATTTCCCCTCATTGAAAGCCTGATGCATCATGGCTTGAACTTTTCCCATTTTTGATTGGATTTTATCATCCACTGGAGTAGGCATTGTTGGAAATGATAAAGCACACTCCAGTTTAGGAGAAGGCGGGTGCAATACAATTCCTTTATAAGGAAGAGGTTCTACTAAAGTTTTTAAAAGAGGTTGTTGCTGGGTCTCTAAAGCAGTCATAACAATCTTCCAAAATATCAAAATTTCAGCTGTTGCCCGTGGCTCTTCATGAAGGATAATTCCAGTTCTCCTCCATGTGTCTAACTTTAAAGAGCCTTTCTCTGGATACCAGGGACATTGCCGCCAGATCTCTTGCAGCAGCTCTCTCACATTATCTTTTGAAAGAACTATTTGCTCCCCCCCGGAGGGTTTAAAGATAAAGAAGTTTGTCCTGACTAACTTCAGCAGCTCACTAACATGCCGTTCCTGTGGCTGAGAGAGTTTTCCCCCCCATGTTCCCTGAATAATCCTATTGTCCAACAATAGTTAAATACGTACTTTACCTATTCCAGACGAGGAAACACGGAGGTCCGGACATGTACCACCTGCAGTGGATCACATCGGGGTCACCACTTATGGTGGTCTCCCATGGAAAGAATGAGACACAAAGGCTGGTGTACTCGGATGGGAGTCTAGAGCAAATTCTAGTGCCCCCTTTTATTGAGAAATTCGTACATAGTAAGCATTCACATTGTGGATTACAATAATTAGATATAGCACACAGAACTGTTTACAATTGTCTGAGCTGCTTAATTGTTCCTGGTGTTTGTTTTTAATTTCCTTGCTTATCTCAGTGACCCTTAGGCAGACATGTATGTATAATGTCTTAGACTAATCATTACCCAATATTGAAGTCAAAGTTTATTCCCACAGAAAATTCTTCTTGTGAAATATTTCTGGACTTTCTCAACTGTGCTAATATCAGATACATAATGTGGGTTCCAGACTGATGAGCTGTATTCGAGTATAGCAAATGTTTTGTATGCTCTAGTTAGTAATGTGATATTACCAGAGAAAAAGCTATGGAGGATTAGGTTAACAACTCTTAATGCCTTTTTGGCTATATGTAGTTACAGTGGGCTCTAGCACTTAGATCATTAGAGATGAGTACTCCAAGGTCCTTTACAGAGCTTGGATCATCAACAAGGTCTTGACTATTCAGCCTGTGTTTTATTTTCTGATTTTTTTTGCCAGTATTTAAGACAGAGCATTTATTTGTTAAGATTTGAAGTTGCCATTTGTTTGACCATTCTGATACATAGTCAAGATCTTTTTGAAGGGTAGCAGTATTGTCTGTGGTATTGAACAGCTTTTCATCATCAGCGAAAAGAACGCAGTTGCTCTTAATATGATTACAGAGGTCATTTATGTAGAATATGAAAAGAGTTGGTCCTAGATCACTGCCTTGGGGGACACCACTATTGACAGGTACAGAATTTGATAGGACACTCCCAATTTTGACCATTTGTTGTCTGTTTGACAGGAATGCTTCTATCCAGTTATGCAGGTGTCCAGAGATACCATAAGATTTTATTTTTAGAGTAGTTTGTCGTGTACCACTGAATCAAAGGCTTTACAGAAGTCTCTGTGGATTGTGTCTATTGCTTTGCCCTGATCGAGTTGTGTCATCCATGTGTTTTTGCAGTGTAAGAGTTGCAGATTACAGGATAGTTTTTTTCTGGATCCGAATAGATAGAGATGGTTTTAGATTGCTTAGTGCTTTTTCAACATTGTCTTCTGTAAAATCGATATGTATTAGATCATTGTAGTTATCTGTGGTTCAGCTAGGAAATACTGGGCATGATCCATTGCTATTTACAAATACTGAGCCAAAGAATGTGTTAAAGATGTTGGCTTTAAGGGTGTCATTGTTGCAGTCTTTACCATTAGGTCCTATCAGGGATGGGATGGACCTTGAGTCTTTTAGTTTGTTGTTTACAAAATTGTAAAAAGCATGGGTGGAATTGGTGCATGGAAGGTTTTCCTCTAGTTTAATGTGATAATTGGTGCATTCAGTCTTTATCTGGTAGCATAAATTTTTGTATCAGCTTTTGAAATTGGCAACGTGACCAGATTTGTTTTTCCCCAGATACTCTAATAAACTGCAATTTCCCCCCTCATTTTCTGACATGCACGTCCAGGATAACTGCAGCACCTCTGCTTTTGTTACATAATCCATACGTTATTTATTTTGTTATTCCGCTAATCCTGGAAGAGAGATGCTGAGCAACCAAAAATGTTTCCTTTGATGTGAGAAGTAGTCCCTCAACTACCAAGCATACTAATTAATGCTGAATAATTGAACAAAGAATGATACTTTTTTTTACTTTAAACCCATTCCGTCACATTCTCTATATGACAGCAGTAGTATAATAAATAGTGTGTAATAAGCATACAGATATGTCAAATAAAATATATGCATACACTATGCTTCCAATAAAAGGGAATTATTAATACAGTGAAATATAAAGTGAAATGTATCATAGAGAACAGACAACTAACATTTTGTTTTCACATTTCATTGTCTATAACAAAAAAAAAAATTCCACTACAATCTTGTTTATTACACTTTTAAAAGCAAGACTATTTTCAGGAGCATTTTGAGAGCCAAAATACATGTGACACAGAAGATGTGTGAACCATCTTTTATTGCTTCTTTTCCTCTCCTTTCTAATGAACAGATGCTGTGGGAGGTTGCCAATCTGATTGTAACATCTGCTAGAAGGTACAGTGACATCATTGCACAAATTATGCAAATTATATCATTTGCACAAAGTGTCTGGTGATAATAATGTTCACATGATGTTATTTACACACACACACAATGAATGTGACCATTATTACTTTCCTTTATATGGATAAAATTGTCTCAATGAAGCTATTTTCCACCATTTTGGAAAGAAAACATAAAATACTTCTATCCTGTCTATTAAAGTGATAAAAGAACCTGAGGAAGATAATTCTGTTGGGATTTTTTAAAAAGGGGAAATAATGGTATTACTAAACACAATATCTGCAATGCTCATTAGTTCAAATTGGCAGCTTCCTATTACTGCTATTCATCTTCTAATAAATTGAGAAGATTCGACTCTCAATTCAGCTGTCAGCATTCTAGCAAACCTCCATTCCAATCAGTAACTCCCAGACAAGCATAATCTCAAAAGTACCTTTATCAGAATAACACCTGGCACATCTAGGGAATCTCAAAATTAAAAGTTTCCTGGACTTCCCACAATGTCCCAAACTGCAATCCATCCCCTCTTCTCCCATCATCACATCACATGGACCAATCACAATCTGTCCCAGTGTAAGATCCTTTTTTCTCTGCTGCGCCACACTTAATAACCTTGAACTAAGAAAAGAATTTTATTTTGTCTACTTAGAACTGCTCAATTGAAATCATCCCCCTCCCACATGCTGGCTGGGGAATTCTGGAAGTTGAAGTCCATGCATTTAAAGTTGAGAAATACTGTCCTAGATCTCATAAACCAATTTATTAATAACAAGAATATATAATACACTGCAACCACAAATGTAAAAGCAAACACAATTTCATTGAAGTTATTGCCACTGGATTTTCCCAGCATGTGGGAAAGAAAATCCACTAGATTTTCCCAGAAGTTTTCCCAGAAAACTTACCAGCTTCAGTAATAGCAATGAAAATACAGCATATTACAAATTAAATAAACAGGAATTGTTGAATTAATTGTATATATAAGCAAATTATGATCACAAAGAAAACAAAAACTATTGGAGATCCAGTAAATATTCTATAATATTTTTTGGTTTATTACTGGAAATATATTCTGTAATATAGAGAGAGTTGGTAATCAGTAATGGTAATAGATGATAATTATTAATAATAAATGGCTATGAGAAAGAATTTATAAAAACATAAATTTGCAATGGCAAATACCTAAAGTGAATATCATAGCAGAGATTCTTAAAGTTTTCTGTTCTCTGGCACCCTTAAATAGTAAATGAACTAGTATTGTGATAGAATATGCAGCTGGAGAAGGAGTTGGAAAATCTTGGCAAAATATGGTTTCCTAGAGAGGAAACAGCACATTCCTGAGATAAGCCCCAAATAAGAGACTGCAATCCTGAACTGGATGGGAGAAGGAGGAAAAGGTTCAGGGTAGTGACATCCTAGAATTTCCCAGGGTATATCTATTAGGTTAGAAGGTTATAGCTTTAATCTGGCAAGATTCTGACTATTAGGTGCAAGCAAATAAAGAATTGGACTCAATTGGGTATCTCTGTGTTGTCTTTGGGTTGGTCCTGACAATATGAACCTGCACGAATTAATCTAATAGTTGTATGAAAATTGGAGAAGAAATAATCCTTTCCCTTTCTTTTCTTTTCATCATGTATTCAATCATTCGTTCGTTCATTCATTCATTCATTTATTTCCTTCCCCTTTGAAATTTTAGTTTAGTTTGTATTAATTTGTTGTTATTATAATTAAAATCTTTAGTCAAAAGTATATAGAAAAGATAGATATATCCTGCTGGTCTTTCGTTTGTATCAACCCAAAGGGAGATCTTTTCTGCCTGATGTAGATTCCCTCTGCCAAAATATAAAGAATGCAGGAACTTTGTTACAAGTTTGCTGTGTCTGAAAATGCAACCCTCAGCATTTGAAAATTTATTACAGAGCTGTTCTACTAATTAAGATCACCATTATATTACTCCGTGCAACATTGTATTTATGTGTTTATTTAATTGTATTTTAAATTCACTTTATTAAAATTACATTTTAAAAGTTATACATATTGCCTAGGGATTCTTTCAAGACAGGTGATATATCACCATTCTAGATAATAAAGAAATAAAGTGTTTATGCAGGAATAGAATCAAATGGAATTGAACAATTCATATATCTGATGGAGTTAACTGAATATTGGTGTTCTTTGCTCCTTTCCAAAATTACATTTGAGATTTAAACTGTTATAATCAATCTTGGGTCTAAAACCAGTTTGCCTCAATAAGAATGCATTCTTCATTCATTACATATATAGCCTTAAAATGTTATAATATTTACTTTCAGAAAGCACAGTATCTTGTTAAAATTCATGGACTCCACTTATTTTTGTTAATATATCTTTTGAAATCCATATGGTTCATTTTATTTCAAAATTAACTTAATATGAAGTGAAAGTGTTCTGTATTTATATCCTATGCTTTTGTTTAACATGGTATGTGAAAGTAAGATTGTTCACCACAAGCAATTTTCTTTTCTGATTATTGGAAGCTGCTTTTTTTCATGAAGGGCAATCTATGGACCTACAGCACTACAAATTTATTATTCAATGTTCTCAGTAGTTGCACCTTATAATTAGATAAATCCTCACAAGAACCATTGAGCAGGTGTATTAGGAAAATCAGGTAAAAAGAGAATGCCGTTCTTAGAATTGTCATGAAAAGAATGGGCATATTAGTAAAATTAGATTTGTAGTTCCATTCCTAATCAAACAAAACTCACATTAACTTAGGGAAACATTCCAAGAAGATGATTGTCTCCAAGATTTCCTCTAAGAATGATTTAGTTTTAAGGAATCATTATAACCTCTGGCCACTGCTGGACAGATTATCTAATTTGTTTGTCAGATCTGTGTATCTGCCATTCTTTGATGGAAGAAAAGGAAGGGGATTGGATTTGATACATTTAATTCTTTTCTTCTCTTTGTATCCTAAGTATCCTATTTCTTACATTGTCTTTTGTATAAACTTTTACATGATTTTATAACCGTTGCCTAGCACTCTGGATGCCTAGAAAATTCTCACCTATTGGGGAGATGTAAGGGGAGAAGGGGCCATGTGGATTGCAGCACCAGAAGATAGCTCTAGGAAACTTTCCTTATCTGCTTTCTCAGAAACGCTGGTATAATATCATCCTTACACCCGTGGATTACTGGAATCCACATCGGACTGTTGGGAGGGGTTTCTAATTCCCTTTACCCTACTTGCATGCCCTGAGGGACCTCAGATCCTGCTTTGAAGTTTGATTTGCTTTTACCTCCCTTCAATAAAAATATTCCTTTTGAAATACAACATTTTCAAGAGTCTATACTTATTTTTGAAGACTAGAAAGGCTGGTCCTTACACAAAGACCTGTGAGACCATGCACCCCCTGGACCACCCAAGATCAAACCCAACTCTGATGTGGCCCTCAATGAAATCATGTTTGACAGCTCTGGCCTATATGGTGTTCTCTGTAACTACTGTCAGCATGTCTCTTCTAACAAAAGTCCCTCTGTTTCTTTCTTTCTAAGCAGTATCTGAGATTCAGCTGTTTAAAATCCTGCTCAGTTTCATTCTTTTCTATGCAGATAGAATAGAGTAGAGTAGAATAGAGTAGAGTAGAGTAGAGTAGAGTAGAGTAGAGTAGAGTAGAATTCTTTATTGGCCAAGTATGATTGGACCCATGAGGAATTTGTCATGGTGCAAATGCTCTAGTATACATAAAAGAAAAGATACATTCGTCAAGAGTCAAGAATCATAAGGTACAACACCTAATAGTAGTCATAGGATACAATAAACAATCAAATCATACTAGGAAACAGTCAATATAACTCGTTAGGATATAAGTGACAAAGTTACAGTCATACAGTCACAAGTGGGAGGGGATGGGAGATAAGGAGTGATGAGAAGTTTAATAGTAATAGTAGTGCAGACTTTGTAAATAGTTGGACAATGTTTAGAGAATTATTTGTTTAGCAGAGTGATGGCTTTTGGGAAAAACTGTTCTTATGTCTAGTTGTTCTGGTGTGCAGTGCTCTATAGTATCGTTTTGAGGGTAGGAGTTGAAACAGTTTATGTCTGTAAATATTTTCATAGCCCTCTTTTTGACTCGGGCAGTAGACAGGTCCTCAATGGAAGGCACGTTGGTAGTAATTGTTTTTTTTGCAGTCCTAATTATCCTCTGAAGTCTGTGTCTGTCTTGTTAGGTTGCAGAACCAAACCAGACAGTTATAGAGGTGCAGATGACAGACTCAATAATTCCTCTGGAGAACTGTATCAGCAGCTCTTTGGGCAGTTTGAGCTTTCTGAGTTGGCACAGAAAGAACATTCTTTGTTGTGCTGTTTTGATGACACTTTTGAAGTTAGGTGTTCATTTTAAGTCTTGTGATATGATAGAACCTAGAAATTTGAAGGTCTCTACTGTTGATACTGTGTTGTCTCGGATTGTAAGAGGTGGTAGTATGGGAGGGTTTTTCATAAAGTCTACCACCATTTCTATGGTCTTGAGTGTGTTCAGTTCCAGATTGTTCTGGTTACACCATGAAGCAAGTTGTACAACTTCCTGTCTGTATGAGGATTTGTCATTGTCTTGAATGAGACCAGAGACAGTTGTATCATCTGCAAACTTCAGTATTTTAACAGATGGATTGTTTGAGATGCAGTCATTGGTATATAGGGAGAAGAGAAGTGGAGAAAGCACACAGCCTTGGGGTGGGGTTTGTGCTAATTGTACAGGTATCAGATGTGATTCTGCCTAGCTTCACCTGCTGCTTCCTGTCTGTTAGGAAGCTTATGATCCACTTACAATTATATTCAGGTACCACTAGCTGATTTAGTTTAGTTAGAAGAATGTCTGGAATGATGGTACTGAATTCTGAACTGAAGCTTACAAAGAGGATCCTTGCATGGGTATTTGGAGATTCAAGGTGTTGTAGGATGTAGTGCAGAGCCATATTAACAGGATGATCTGTCAATCTATTTGCTTGGTAGTGCAAACTACATAGGATCTAACAGTGGATCTGTGATGCTTTTTAGATGGGACAACACTAGCCTGTCAAAGGTTTTCATAACTACAGATGTTAGAGCAACTTCTCTGTAGTCATTCAGTTGCCTTTCTTTGGCACTGGGAAGATAGTAGAGCATTTGAAGCAAGAAGGAACATAGAACATCTATAGTGATTTATTGAAAATTCGGTTGAAGATGGTGACCAATTGGTCAGCACAGACTTTTAAGCAAGAAGGAATTATCTTGTCTGGCCCTGGTGCTTTTTGTGGCTTTTGTCTGTGAAATAGATCTTGCACTTCTTTTTCTGTGATCACCAGAGGTTGTGAACCCAATGGGTTGGGGTCAGTTGTGGGAAACTTGGCTGTTGTTGGTGTATTTGAGATGGGGGTTGTGGAGATCAGTGGCTGTAGTTCCCTTTCAAATCTGCAGTAAAACACATTCAGATCTTGTAGTTTTTGATTTACTTCTGCCTGGGAAGGAGGTTTGCTGTAGCCAGTGATGTTTTTAAGAGTTTCCCACATGTTTGCTGCTTCATTTGTTGAGAACTGATTCCTTAACTTTTCAGAGTAGTTTCTTTTTGCTGCTCTGATCTCTCTTGTTAATATGTTTCTGGGCTGATTGTATAGCATTCTGTCACCTTTTCTGTAGGCTTCCACTTTGGAACGACGTAGCTGCTTAAGTTTAGCTGTGAACCAAGGTTTATTGTTGCTATAATCTCCACTCAAATCTCATCCATTCTAAACTCTCAAGTAGATGATTGGAGAGGTCATTCAAATCTTCTCCATTCAGGACATCCGGATTGAGCTTCTTCAGTGACAGACCAAAACTTCGTCTCTCCAAGGCTTCGATCCGTGCTTGCCGCTGGAGCACCCTGAGCCGGCTGGTTTCGGGGCTAAGCCACCCTGTAGAGGTAGTGAAGAGGGGGGAGACAGCCTGCAGGGTTGAGGAGAGTCACATCTCTCCTCCCCAGCTGGCCATTACTCCCTTTCCTGAAGGCTGAAGGTTGTAGCGGTGGTCAGAAATGGCCACCACAAAGAAGAACTCAACCGGAAAAGAATGTGCAGGAGGAAGATAAGAAGAGAAAGTTTTGGTTGACTGGGTCAAACAGCAAAAACAACAAATCAGGTACCCTGGAATTTAAACTTAACAACATTGTTCCCAAAGAAGATTTTGAAGCTGCGAAGGAGAGAGAGAAGGGAAAGGATTAGGTTTTTTTCTTCCTTTCCTTATACTGACAGCTAAAAGACTTAAGCAAGAAACTGAAAAAAAAATCCACTTTGACATTAATAGGCATCTAAGCTGAAAATAAAAGTCAAGGGGATAATAAAGATTTCTGGACATTTAAAAGTTTTTAAAAGCTGGAAAGGAGAAAAAAAAGCATAGAAGGGCAGGATCTGGAGAAATGGAGGATAGCTCTGGTAAAAGTAATGCATTAAATGTTGCATATAGTTTCCACAGGGAGTTGGTTGGACTTTGGGAAATTAATGAATTTGAGAATACATTATTATAATGTATTGTTTGTATTTAATGTATAATTGTATATATAGTTCATATTTTATTTATAATTATATTATTTATAATTAGAGAAATTAATTGATTAAAATACTTTCCATAATTAAAAGTGATAAGCAAAGTTCCAAACACCTAGGAATTCAGCTAGCTAAGGTCTCTTTCTAGACAAAGAAAGAAAAAAAAGGCTTAGAAACTAATCAGATAATTTCCATTATCTTTTCATAATTGGTAAAGCCAAAAGATTAATGGGGACTGGACATTTTAAACAATTTTCTCTTTAACAGCTTCTACTTTACCCTCAAAACCTATAAGTCCAACCTTCCTTACTTTTCAGAAATATATGAAGACTATACTATTGGATCTTGCCTTTAGTCAAAGTTATAGATGTTTAAATATTTGATTGAAATATGCTTCTATTATTTGTATAGTTTTATTTTAATTATTGTGTTCTACACTACCAGTTGCATGAGTATAGCAGGGGATTAGACATATTGTTAAGTCTCACATACTAGCTATTATTCATTCAAAATGACAAAATAATGATATTCACAAGGCCAGAACTTATCATCCTTGTTGTCATGTTTTATAGAGGACTAGACTACTGATTTCTATGAAAGATAGTATGCTAAATCTACTCATGAAGGTTTAATTTTTCAGAAAAACTTTATTACCTTATATTTAGAATGTATGTATATGCAGTGGTGTGATTCAACCGGTGTAACAATTGATTCGATGAGTGCATGCTTTGCTCTACATTTTAAAAAGCCCATTTTCAACTCAATTATTTACCTTTTATCATAGCCCCTGGGACTAAAGCAGCTGAGGCTCAGCAAACAGCTCTGTCGTGTGAATCAGTTGTGCTAAAGAACCAGGAAATAAAGCACAGGAAAGATCAGGGGCAGGTGGGGAGGGAAATACTCAACAGAACTACTGGTTCACTCGAACCAATCCACCCCTGTGTATATGTGTATGTATATGCGTATATACATACATACATGTATATACACATATACATACATACATATGCAGAGAGAGAGAGAGACTAGGAGAGGGAGAGGGAAAGAGAATGTGTTGTTTAAGGTTTTGCTTTGGTAGAGAAATCAGATTGAAACTAAAGAACAAATAAATTGCAGAACTTCAGTTGTCAAAGCAAAATACATTAAAATAATGTATATTATAAATAATTAAATAATCATAGCAGTAACCTATCTTCTGTATATCTTCTATAGATAAGTTTTGAAATGTAAAATCTAATACAAATTCATGAACCTTTATTGAGTAAATATTTAAGCATGAACAGATAATTCAAAATATGCATATTTAAAATATAAAATATAAATGTAATATAAAATATATATTTATACTCCAGATCTGAATAAAAGTGTAATAGTATAGTAAATTTTCTAAATCACTAGTAAATAGTACAGATTTTGTACTATGGATTTTGCTTCATTGATTTAATAATGGAAGATAGTATGCTGAATCAAATGCAATTGAAACTTTGGATTATTTCCAAAGTTTAATTATTTCTCAGTTCATTTTATACTTGTTGGTTTATTGCAAAATTAAAGTTGGCAGAATATTCTTTTTTTATTTTTGGACTCTTAATATGCGAACAACAACAGTCTTTAGAGACACAAAGAGGAATAAAATTCAGCACAATTATATCTCAAATTGCTCTTCCAAGCTGCTCAACACTAGCTACATGTATTCCAGGCCAGAAATTAACAGTGAGCATCACTATAGAACATTTCAGCATTTTCTGTCTTCAGCACTAAATCTTATGGCATTTGTAAACAATTCTTGATAGCAGTTTATAACTTTCAGCATATCTAGGAAATTCTTCAGGTTTTTAAAGGTGAATTGTCACTTCCATTTCAATGTTATTGTCTCAGTTTCCAAATACAGAAAATAGAGTATTGCACACCATATCAATTCAGAAGTTCAAAAAATATATAGGAAAAAGTTAATGAAGTCTAGAGATATTGCTTGTTTGTTTATCTGAAAACTCAGCTAACTCCATTTTTTTCTCCACAAATATTACTTGAGAAACAGATTAGGCTGAAAGAGAAGGTTAGCAAAAAGTGAATTTATCCAGTGAGTTTTAGATAAGATAATGGGCTTTAACCTGGCTTTTTGCCATCTTATTGCCAATAAAATTAGATGAATATATCCATTTAGTCATATAAAATCAGGATTAACAGGAGGAAGTATTTTCCGTTTAATATTAGATTATAAATTTATGATTGAATTATTTTATAATTCCACTGTATAATAATATTTCTAATTTCGCATGGCATTTATCTCTAAATCAAACAAATTAATGGGGAGGATGGTTGGCAAAAAAAACCCTTTATGGCTTCACTATACTACTTGATCTGTACAGAAACTCACATTCAGCAGATTCTATAGCAGTTCTTTCTGAATTTGTTTAATCTATTATTTCAGTACCACTCTCATATTTACTACAGTGAATAATAGATGATAGATTTGTGGAACCTCATGCTGGCTGGAGAATTCTGGGAGTTGATTCTACACATTTTGAAGTTACCAAGTTTGGAAAAAAAACTGATCCACAGTGTTGACAGAGGACTGGAAAAAGTATAATTCTTTCAAGGTCTTGTATATTTTAGTATTATTTTGATTATAGTGATCCCTCTGCATTCAAGATTAGCATGTAGAAGAGTCTGAATACTATTCCCAATACCTTGGATTTTGTGGATTGCCTGGCCTTTATACACTTAAGTATTTAATATTCTGATTAGCTATGAAGAACTTCCGGTTTTGTGTGGCTCGGCAGCAGCAGGAATTTGCTTGTCTGCAATTCCTGCTGTGCTTGCTGCCAAGGTGCCCCCGATCCAAATGGGTCTGGGGGATATGGCTGCCCTGCAGAGGCAGCCAAAGAGAGAGGGGATCCAGACAGGGGTTTGGGGGTGTCACAGACCCCCTCCCCAGCCGGAAAAACCCCTTTTTCCCAAGGTGGTGGAGCGGCGGTCAGTGATGGCCGTCACAAAGAAGCCTGCAGCCGGGTAAGATTTGTGCTGGAGGTTGCAGGAGGAAGTGAAAATTTGGCTGAGCCGAGACAATAACAGCCCTTAATTACCCTGGAAACTGAACTGTTTGAATTGCCTGAGGATACATTGTTTCCCAAAGAAGACTGGAAAGCTGTGGTTAAAGCTGTTAAGGGGAAAAAAAAAAAATTTCTTAACTCTCCCTCTCCATAGAAATAGCAGACAGAGATCTGGAAAATCTACTTGGGTACAGAAGGTAACTCAATTTGAAATTTAAAGCCAAGGGATAAAGGATTTCTGGACGTTGGATTTAAAAAAAACCAACAACTTAAAATTGATTTGGATTGCTTTGTAACTTTGAGATCTTTGTGAAATTTTGTTTTTTAAAAAAAGGGACTAAAGACATTAGGGCTGCGTTAAAAAAGAAAGAAAGAAAAAATGGCATTATCTTTTGAAGGACTACAAATGGAATTTCAAAAACTGAAAAATGAAGATAAGGGCTCGTTTGGATCTATCTTTCGCTTTTTGGAAATGGCGATTTCTACCTACCAAGAAATACTACAGGAAGGCTGGGATGAAGGAGAAGAAGCCATCTTTAATGGACAAACACACTTAGTGGAGGAAGAAAAGCAGAAGGGAGGCAAGGAAAAGATGAACTTAGAACTTAAAAAAGCAACCAAGAAAAAGAAAAAGGAGATGAAAAAGCGATATGATGTCAGAAAGCAACAGAAAAGAGAAATACAACAGAGAGGGAAGATTAAGAGAGTGAAATTGGAGAGATGGGGTGGGTCAAAAAGTTAGAATGGAGAAGAAAGAAAGGGGGAAAGGAAAGAGAAGTCATAAAGGCTTTAAACAAGATGCAAAAAAATGTGTTTTTTTTCAGAGATAAGGGGTGAGATAATACTTTTTTAAAAAAAAAGTACATAAAAATGCATTGTAGACATTAGTATTTGAAGTTGAGCTAGAAAATTAGAATATTATATGATTTAAAAATGTATTAAAGCGAAGTCATGATTTAACTATAGAGTTAATTTCTTAAATTCATAATAGTATGAAATAGTATTTTTATTGTTTAAGAATTAATAATAGAATTTAATTTGTTATGAAACATTGCTTTTACCATATTATAAATTTAATATTTCTTTTTTACTTGTTTTTAGTTTTATTATTACTTATTAAACTCAATATTATTTGTTTGTTTTACTATTTTGAAATGTAATACTTTGAATGTATGGAGCAGAATCAGCACAGAAAATATGTATTATTTTAAGTGTTATTTAAGGGGAAGATAAAAAGTTGTCATACTTCAGTCTGGGTTTACAGGAGAAATATTGTATTAGATAGAAAGGATATGTAGGTGACTGAAAGAAAACAGACCAAAGATGCAAATATAATTATTTAATTGAGATGGAATAAATAAAATAGAATTAAAAGAATGAGTAGGAGAGAGAAAATATATGGAAAATAGAGAATGTTAAATAAGATATGAGATAGTATATTAAGTGAGTATAAATTTTGATTGATGTCTGTATAAAAGGAGTTAACTCGGGGTAAGCCGCCTTCCAAAAAGAAGTTTTATGTATTTATGTTTTGTGTAATGTTTGTTTAAGTCTGACAGGATGTGGAAGAATACTAATGAAAATATATTCAATGAGTATATATATTTTAAGACAGAAGAAATATGACTAAATAGAACGAAAGGGAGTAATAAAGAAAAGTTTTGAAAAGATATGAAGTTGATTAGATAAGATAAATATATATATAGAAGTGTGATAATTTGGAATTATCTTCTTTTTAAATAAGATGGTTTATTTGTTTCTTCCAGAAAAGATATTTTATGTTACTACATCCTATGTTTTGTTTGTGTGTGTTAAAAAAAAATTAATAAAGTTTGTTATAAAAAAAAATATTCTGATTTGCTATTGTCAGCATTAAGCAGCTAATTATCCATGACAGAATGAACAGTAGATTAACATTTTTTACTGTTAAAAGAGTATCCAGTACTAATTGGATGATTAGTAATGAGAGAATTAAATAGTAATGTAGTATTAATTGTAAGTTGCTTACAAGGATTGTAAGTGTGAACTCAGCAGTTACAAAATTTTGTGTATAATATTGTATCATCAGATGGATTTGTAACTGGCTGACAAATTGTACTCAACAAGTAGTCCTTAAACGTACCACATCTACATGGAGGGAAGTAAACAACGGGGTACTACAAGGTGCTGTCCTAGGCCCAGTATTCTTCAATATCTTCATAAATGGCTTAGATGAGTGAATAGAAGGGGAACTTGCAAAATTTGCAGATGATATTAAGCTGGCAGGAACAGCCATTACCCAGATGATAGGCTCAAGATTCAGATGGATCTTGACAGACTTGAAACCTGGGCCCTATTTAATAAAATAAAATTCAATGTAAAGAAAAGACTTACTTTTAGGCGATGAAAATCAAAAGTAAACATATAGACTGGGTGAAACCAGGCTCAATAGCAGTAACTGTGTGAGGGATCTTGGAGTTTTAGTGGACAATCAACTACAGAAAGGCAATAATGTGCAGCAGCAGCCAAAAAAGCCAGTGCAATCCTAAATTGTATTAACAGAGGGCTACAATCAAGATCAAGTGAGGTACTAACACCACTCTATAAAGCCTTAGTAAGACCACACCTAGAGTATTACATCCAGTTTTAGTCACCACACTATAAAAAAAGATGTTGAGGCTCTAGAAAAAGTGCAGAGAAGAGCAACCAGGATGATTAGGGGACTGGAGGCTAAAACATATGAAGAATGGTTGCACGAACTGGGCATGGCTAATCTAGTGAAGAGAAGGACCAGGGGAGACATGATAGCAGTGTTCCAATATTTGAGGGGCTGCCACAGAGAGGAAGGGGTCAACTATTTTCCAAAGCACCTGAAAGCCAGACAAAGAATAATGCATTGAAACTGATCAAGGAGAGATTCAACCTGGAAATAAGGAGAAATTTTCTGACAGTGAGAACAATCAATCAATGCAACAGCTTACCTCCGGAAGTTGTGGGACCTTTATCACTGGAAGCTTTCAAAAAGAGACTGGACTGCTATCTGTCAGAAATGGTGCAGAATCTGCTTGGGTGGGGGGGTTAGACTAAATGACCTACAAGGTCCTTTCTAACTCTGTTAATCTGTATAATCTGTATGTAGCCAACTCATTTCTGATATAAAAGCCAAATACAGCAATTAGACAGTTATAATATCTTTCAATAATGTATATTAGCTTGCCCAAGTAAATGTTTATGTAAAACTTTAGTTATTAACAATTGATAAGAGGTTAAACAATTATATTTTAAAGCATTTTTGAATGAATAGAAAAACTAAAATGCATTTTTTTGTAAAATCAGCTGTCTACCTAATTAAACATGTAAATAAGCAAGAATACAGAGACTCAAAGATGCTTTTTCAGAAGGCAAATTGACTTCATTTTTCCTAAAATTTTGTACAAAAGCACCTTTGGGATAACCATGATATGAGAATCTCCATAGACAAAAACACAGGAACCAAACTGGGCATCACCACTGGGTTAAAATTGCTTGCAAAAGTGCACATTTTACCAAATCAGAAAAATATTTCTGGCCCAATTGAGCATCAGCATGCATATCATTTTCAAGTGAGCTTAAGAAAAGAATGATTTTAAATGGCTGGAGAAATGGAATAAGACAAATATAAACAGAAGGTGTGAGTAACTGAAAGATATTAAAATACAGAGATTTGTTCAGTTGTAGTTGATAACAGTTCATAACTTCTTTAGAGAGTTGAGCTAGCTCTACTTTCTCTGTCCTTTGTTCCGCCCTAGAGGTAGAGGTTACCTAATTGCTTAATGTCCACATAAGGGCAGTATACCATGGATAAATCCAGACAAAGTCCTTGAAATTTTATTTAAATCCTTCTTAAAAGTAGCCTTTGATAAACCCAGGATATTCTGCTAGTATTGTGATTTGAACTATTTATATCAAACTCATTTCAATTCAGTAGGACAGGCCCTAAAGAAGTGAGTCTTTTTGATTCTTTTTACTGCAGTAGAAGGAATTTATGCAGGGCAGTTCAAAGGATGATTAATTATCCCCAGAATGAAGATGCTGGGCTAGGCTTGTTAGCACATATTAATTAAGGCAATGAGATGGTACAACAACACTTGTCTTTGATAGAGGCCAAAGGCTACTTTGTCTTCTGGCAAAAATAGCTACATTCTATTTTCTCCACTTTCTGGCTATACCATTGCCTCTTAGAACTATTGTCACAATTCCAGCATCATAAATAGATTAAATGGCCAATCTTCTCCACAGGTTTTTATTTTAAAAAATCCTCCATTATAAGAGTTTTATCAAAGCTAACAAAGAAAATAAGAAAGGAGATGTTCAATTGAAAAAGTCAGTAATGAGGCACACTATGAAAACTAGAGCAGTTTTGTTTGAGTTTCTAGTCTAATAAATCATATTAATTAAAAAAAGATGTTCAGTCTTTGGCTAATATCAAACTTACCTTTTTTTTTTTTTTTAACCACAAAGCTCTTTAGAAGCAGGGAAGATAAATTGAGAAGCTAAGCTAGGAAAAGCTAGGGAGAAATGGTGTAGGGCAAACTTAATAATTCAATAAATCATCTTATCTATTTTGACTTCTGTGGCATCATCTGCAGAAATACCAGTCTGATTTGCACGTGATTTGCACAAACATAGGGACAAAAAGAAAAAAAAACAATCACTATTCCCTGAACTCTAGTTCTGGAGAAGTAGTTGAGACTTTACTAGACCTGTTTACCTTGGCTGGAGGGTGGATTTCACCCTCCCTGAAACCTTGCTTCATTAAATAAGGTCCTATTTTATTTAATTAATTATTTATGTTTATTTATTTAATAAAATATAATAGTTGTCTGATTCCAGTTAAAAATAATTGTAGAAAAAAAGTTTGTCTTTTAACTCTGTGATTAATGGCTTCCTCTGCTATTTAGTGCCGCTCTCCTCGCTCTTCCTCTGCTATTTAAACCGCTCTCCTCGCAGCTTTGTTGGGTGGGATTTATTACCACCCACCTTTTTAAAAGTTGGCTTTCTTTTCATCCTTTTCTTTTCCAGGGAGCTCTTTTCTTTAGTTAATCAGTAAATAGAAAATTCTCACCCAAATCGACCATGCTTTCACTTTCTCTCTTTCCACTGGTGTCTGTCCCAGCCTTGTAGTAGTTCACAATGACTGCTTTCCTTTCAAATCAGCTGGAGAGGCTATCTTTCGAACTATCCGGGATATTTGGTATCCCTGAGATCAGCAGAGTGTCCCTCTCCTTAATCATTGTCTCTCCAAGACAATTTAGATCCAAGGGACCACTGACTTTCAGGATATCAAGATCCTCTCTAGGAGCCCCTAGAGATTTTCATTGTGCTGCCGCGATGTCAGCTCTGCCCTCAAAGTTAGAATTTTCAAAAGGATAATAAAGTATCCAAATTCAGTTATTTAGAACTGAAAGTTTCAATAATACTTAAACAAAATAGTCAACAAGTGGCTCTATCAGTGCATGAAGAAAAAGTTGATATTCATAGGAGTTCGGAAAGAGTGTTAAGTTCTGTAAGTGCAGTGTTCTGTACATGACCATTGAAGAGTTGAAGGCACCATTAGGCAAGATCAGAGGTGGGATTCAAATTTCTTAGCAACTGGTTCTTGGGGCATGGCCTAATTTGTGAGTGTGGCTTGGTGGTCACATGACTGGCTGGGCATGGCTTGATGGTCATGTGACCAACTGGGTGTGGCTTCGTGATCATGTGACCAGCTGGGCATGGCCAACTCAACATCACTTCTTTGCCCTAATGACTTTTTCAAAATATAAAAAAGATATACCAAAACAAAAGGTAATTTATTATTTCATATCTTTAATGCTTAAATAATAAAAAAGGTACACAAAACTAAATTTTGTTACAATGTTTTAAAATATTAATCAAAACTATTACATAACAAAACTTCACAAAAATACAATAAAACTGTTATTTAAAGTACTGCCAAATTGCTTTTTTATCGGTGTCCTCAGTTGCAATTTTCTTTTGTTTGACGTGAGCATATCAGCTGTGTGATGTGCCCGTAACCATTTTTTTACCATAGGAATAGGGTCCCATTCTTGCAGAGGTAAGCCAATTAGACTGATAGTCAGAAGGTTTGTTACATTGGAAACCATTAGGTGACTTCTGCTTTCTGAACATTTGACGTTCATCTGTGAGAAACCCCTTTCCACTTCCATCTGACTGCAATAGTCCTGACAATATCTCTAGCCTTTTTAATGCTGCCAGGAATTATATATTTTTCTGAATAAAACATTTTCTATGAAATCAAGATAATCATTAATATTAATTTCATAATGGAAAACTTTCACCAAATGCAACCAATTATTCTTCAGCTGCTTTTCATGAAACCACCACTACTTCAATGTTCCAGTAATCTGGCTCCAAATAATTTAGAAATTTTAATTTATCAGTGTCTATAAATTGTCCACCTGTTTTTAAATGTTCACAATCCATTAATCTTTTTTTTTTAAAAAAAAAACTTTATCAATTTTTTTTAACACACACAAACAAAACATAGGATGTAGTAACATAAAATATCTTTTCTAGAAGAAACAAATAAACCATCTTATTTAAAAAGATGATAATTCCAAATTATCACACTTCTATATATATATTTATCTTATCTAATCAACTTCATATCTTTTCAAAACTTTTCTTTATTACTCTCTTTCGTTCTATTTAGTCATATTTCTTCTGTCTTAAAATATATATACTCATTGAATATATTTTCATTAGTATTCTTCCACATCCTGTCAGATTTAAACAAACATTACACAAAACATAAATACATAAAACTTCTTTTTGGAAGGTGGCTTACCCCGAGTTAACTCTTTTTATACAGACATCAATCAAAATTTATACTCACTTAATATACTATCTCATATCTTATTTAACATTCTCCATTTTCCATATATTTTCTCTCTCCTACTCATTCTTTTAATTCTATTTTATTTATTCCATCTCAATTAAATAATTATTTTTGCATCTTTGGTCTGTTTTCTTTCAATCACCTACTTATCCTTTCTATCTAATACAATATTTCTCCTGTAAACCCAGATTAAAGTATGACAACTTTTTATCTTCCCCCTAAATAACACTTAAAATAATACATATTTTCCATGCTGATTCTGCTCCGTACATTCAAAGTATTACATTTCAAAATAGTAAAACAAACAAATAATATTGAGTTTAATAAGTAATAATAAAACTAAAAACAAATAAAAAAAGAAATATTAAATTTATAATATAGTAAAAACAATGTTTCATAAGAAATTAAATTCTATTATTAAATCTTAAACAATAAAAATACTATTTCATACTATTATGAATTTAAGAAATTAACTCTATAATTAAATCATGACTTCGCTTTAATACATTTTTAAATCATATAATATTCTAATTTTCTAGCTCAACTTCAAATACTAATGTCAACAATACATTTTTATGTACTTTTGCAGAATCATTTTTAAAAAAAGATTATCTCACCCCTTATCTCTGCAAAAAAAAAACATTTTTTGCATCTTGTTTAAAGCCTTAATGACTTCTCTTTCCTTTCTCCCTTTCTTTCTTCTCCATTCTAACTTTTTGACCCCCCCCCATCTCTCCAATTTCATTCTCTTAATCTTCCCTCTCTGTTGTATTTCTCTTTTCTGTTGCTTTCTGACATCATATCGCTTTTTCATCTCCTTTTTCTTTTTCTTGGTTGCTTTTTTAAGTTCTAAGTTTATCTTTTCCTTGCCCCCCTTCCGCTTTTCTTCCTCCACTAAGTGTGTCTGTCCACTAAAGATGGCTTCTTCTCCTTCATCCTGTAGTATTTCTTGGTAAGTAGAAATTGCCATTTCCAAAAAGCGAAAGATAGATCCAAACGAGCCCTTATCTTCATTTTTCAGTTTTTGAAATTCCATTTGTAGTCCTTCAAAAGACAATGCCATTCTTTCTTCCTTTCTCCTTCAACGCAACCCCAATGTCTTTAGTCCTTTTTTTAAAAAAACAAAATTTCACAAAGATCTCAAAGTCACAAAGCAAACCAAATCAATTTTAAGTTGTTGTTGTTTTTAAAAAAATCCAATGTCCAGAAATCCTTCATCCCTTGGCTTTAAATTTCAAATTGAGTTACCTTCCATGCCCAAGTGGATTTTCCAGATCTCCGTCTGCTATTTCTGTGGGGAGGGAAAGTTTAAAAAAAAAAAATCCCCCTTAACAGCTTTAACCACAGCTTTCCAGTCTTCTTTGGGAAATAATGTATCCTCAGGCAATTCAAACAGTTCAGTTTCCAGGGTAATTAAGAGTTGTTATTGCTCGGCTCAGCCAAATTTTCCTCCTGCAACCTCCAGCACAAATCTTACCTGGCTGCAGGCTTCTTTGTGACGGCCATCACTGACCACCGCTCTACCACCTTGGGAAAAAGGGGTTTTCCCAGCTGGGGAGGGGGTCTGTGACACCCCCAAACCCCTGTCCAGATCCCCTCTCTCTTCAACTGCCTCTACAGGGCAGCCATATCCCCCAGACCCATTTGGATCGGGGGCACCTTGGCAGCAAGCACAGCAGGAATTGCAGACAAGCAAATTCCTGCTGCTGCTGAAGCCACGCAAAATCGGAAGTCCCTCACAATCCATCAATCTTTTCTTCAAATTAGTTACAATGCTTTCTACAAGTCTTTCAAGAGGAAGTCCCACAAATTGATGATTTGTACAAAATTTACATTTTTAAAGGTTTCTGAAGTAATTAATCAATCAACCTTTTTTCATATGCACCCTTTTCCTTTATAAGCATTTCAAATGATTTAATTGATCTTACCACAAGTTTTTTAGTCTTTATAATGTGTATGTTTCTGGCTTGCAGTGCATTAGAAAGAAGAGATATTTCAGTTGGGACATTAATCATCAAGGCCAAATCAGTGAGAAAATACATATTTTCAAGATGGGCAGCCATACCTGGGTATTTTTAATTTGAACAAAAAAACCTGGATAAGCCTGCCACACAGCTAGGGTTGATCTTAAACTACAGGCAGCCCATCTTGGTCCAAAAACTCTACCAATCTTTATAATTTCAATTTCAAGTTGTTTGGAGATTTTGTTAAGTTCAATTAGGTTCTTACTGGATTGATGGAAAATAGAATATATTATATCAATAAATATTTGAAAATGATTTACTTGCTTGATTTCTCGAATAATATCATCTAAAACAAGTTGCAGATGATGGTTTAAGCAATGCCATATTATAATGTTTGGAAAGTCTTTGGCTAGCTTACCCCAGATTTTCTCCCAAGCATAACACTGGCACCATGAGAGCAAAATCTGATTAAATGTTTCTCTAAATAGTTCTTATTAAACCCAACATTATTCAAACTTTCCATAACTGAACAACATATTGTCTCTGCATCTTGTTTTTCCAATTCTACTAGTTCAAGGAAAATTGTTGCTCAGAAAACTGGATCCTCAACTTTTAAATACAGTATAAGAAGTGGTTTGGAAAATATTTTGAGGCTTCATCAATGATCAAACAGATTTTGTGAGTTTTTTTCAATAATTTTGGAAAATAAATATTTCCTAATGTCTTTTGCAACTGCAGCTTTACATGAATGCAATCCTATTCTCAAATCTAAACCATTTTTATTTTGCAATTCTCTTCTATATATAATATAATATATAATAATATATTATATAATATATAATATATATAATATAAAAGATCTTCTATATATAAAAATGTTCTGCATGTTTGTGCCAGACTGTACAATGTACTAAACACTCTACATGTACTACCCAAATATTTTTCAGTCATCTTATCCAGCCCTTTGCTTGTTACATCCTGCTCAAATTGCTTCAATTTCTCTGTGCAAATGTTGTGAGCTTTAGATGACAAATGCTCTTTCTTTTTTTTTTCTAAGAGGAACAAGTTTCACCAGACAAGACTGATAAGGAACTGAAAGTGGATTTGAAAATGACAGTCTATAAAAAAGATATGGCGCTGTGTTTATAAAAGAATGGCTGATATTTTCATAATTACAATTCATTAATTGAAAAATTGAAACTTAAAATGAAAATACAATTAACAAACCAAGGGAGTTTGTTATTTTGTGCCAGCACAAAAATCTTTCCCTAGCCAAGACTACTTAGCTGGACCAATCCCTAACGGAATGCTCTCTCTATAGCAGAGAGAGAGAAGCCAGGGAAGCCATGTTTAGTCACCTAAGCTTTTTAGACTTTGCATCTTAAAAATGTGCTAAAGCTTTTTATAGCCTTATGCAGATATATATAGTAAAAAAAAAGATATAGTACAAAACCATCTAAGAAGTTAGATTAAGATTGAAATTCATAGGCACATTCACAGAGCAATACTAAATTCTTTTTCTGAAATGTAAAAAACTGGAATATAGGAATTAGGTTCAGTATTGGACTCTGCTTGTACTCAACTCAAGTAGCTGTTCAAGAGTATGTAGTGTCAAGGTGAGATAAAATGGTAAAACAACATATAGATTTAAATTTTAAAACCAGAAATATTTTCGTTGGTACCCACATAAATAAAGGGAATACAATACAATGCAATACAATACAATACAATTTTACATGTGTTAACAGCGGCTAGAATTATGTTTGCACAACAGTGGAAAAATGAAGAGATCCCTATAGGTGAAAATGAAATAAAAAAATTACAATGTGTAGAAATGGATAGAGATAAGAGGTAGAAATTAGGTGAAGAATAATCATTGCTATGTATGAATTAAATACAAAGAGGGTTGATAATTATAAACATGTTGATATAATTAACAAAATTATAAATTTGTCAATACAAAGAGGATTTTAGTTAAAATTATTTTGTTACACTACTGTTATTGTTACATGTTGATACTTCTGTTTGTTATTCCTTAGCTTTTTCCTATTAGGAAAAAACATAAGTGTCAACATGTAACAATAACAGTAGTGTAACAAAAAAATCATTTATGTATTTATTTATGTTTTTAGTATCTGTTCTGTTTTTATGATATTATAAAAACATATTTAAAATAATGTGATAAGGACTGACTGGACAGGGAGCAGAGAAGCAGGCAAAGAGAGGCAGGGCCAGCCACGGGCCCATTTTACCAGCTCTGTGAACTACCGAGAATCGTAACAATCCATTCTACCAAAATGGTGCAAACCAGTAGAATCCCACCCCTAGGCAAGATACTAATTTTAGAACAGGCTCTCTGGGAGAGTAGACTATCTTTGAAAGGTCTGTACAGATGGAAATGAAAAATGTTTTAATGTCAAAAAAAAACTAGGTCTGTAATTTTGTTAAAATGTCAAAAGAATCAGTAATCATATATAGTTGATGATAATAAGTTAGATATCTTTTATCTCTTTGTAGATTCTGTTTAAATTATAACATTCTAGTTTTATCATTTTTCCTAATCACTTGAGACAAAAGTACTTCAATTTATGGAGCCCTGCATTATTTCTTTAAAAATTTCCCAACTGTTGGACTAAGATTTGTGTAGGAGTAAGAAGGAGGTGGACAACATAAGAACCAGGACAAATTGGTGCAACAACTAAATAAAAAGTACCCTGGGACTGATGCTTTAAGCATTTTTAAGAAAGAAAAGAAAGTGGTGGAATTAAAAAGGAAAGGGGAAAAAAAGAGAGATATTAACTTTGACAGCTGAACGGGGTTCAAATCAGGAGAGGAAGAAGCCGGAACAAGAAACTTAAATAAACTGAATTAAAATAAATTGGCAATAAACAGGCATAAACTAAAGCTGGATTTAAGAGTATTAAAAAGAAGGGGGAAATATACAAAATGGAGAGTTGATTGTTTTGGAATATTGAGGCTCAGAATGCCCTAACAATCAAACGGGGAGGAAAAAAGGGTGAGGACTTTGTACAATGGAGTGTGCCATCTTGTGGACAAAAATTTAAACTGGAAAATATAAAAAAAAAACTCTGTTTCTCTATGAACGTGACTTGATATGATAAAAAGGAAATATTGAAACAATTATATAAGTACCCCAGAAAGCGAAAGTTAAAGAAAAAACGAACTGCTGGAGTAATTTGGTGACTTTGATATAAATTCAGTGTTGGAATAGTTGTGAATTCAGAAAGCCTGAAGAAGAAAAATGAAAAAGAGAAGCTGCTTTGTGGATTTTAAAATTATAAGATATAAGAGAGTGTAATGATGATATCCTTGTGGGAATTAAAAATGATGCTTAAAAATATGAAAGAACTACTAGATGCAAGAGGTGAATCATTTTGCTCGGTGTTAAAAGCCATGGAAATGGCAATTGAAGAACATGAAGAAGAAACTTCAGAGAAGGAGGGCCAAGATCAAGAAGAAGTCATTTTAAATAGACAATTAATGCAAAGAATACAACAAAGAGGAGGGAAAAAGTGGGGGGGTGTGTGTGTTAAAAATAGGAGATTCCAAAAAGTAACTAAAAAGGGGAATACCTGTAAAAATGGGAAAGACAGGAAGAAACAGCAGAAAAATAAAAGGGGGAAGGAAGATATAAAGAAGGAGAAAAGGATTGGAAACTACAAGGGAAGAGAGGTAATGAAGAACAGGAACAGGAAAGAAAGAAATATGGGAATTGGAAAATAATGGAAAAAATGTTTATTTAGAGTACACAGGGATGTTCTGTATTCCCCTTTTCTGTTGCTTTCCAGTATTTTACTTATTTTTTGAATTATTTTTCTTTTCTTTGGTTGTTTTTTTAAGTCTTAAATTCTCCATTCTCTTTCCCCCCCTTTCCTTTTTCTTCCCCACATAAAATTGCTTGTTCATTAAAGATGGCTTCTTCTTTGTCCCAGTCTTCTTGTTTTGCAGTCTTTTCTTGTTGTTTCTCATAGTTCCAAATCTCCATTTCTAAGAATTGAAAAATGAAGCCAAAAGAACCCTTCCCTTCTTGTGCATCTTCTTTGTACTTTTTAAGTTCCATTTTCAATTCATCCAGAAGTGGTGCCATTCTATAATTTTTTAAACAACCACCCGATTGATTTTAGTCATTCAAATATAATAATCAAGAATCCAAAGATCACCAAATAATCCAAATACATGCAAGCTGTTTCCTTTTTGCCCTTTTTTTCACTTTCTCTTCCTGGGGTTACTATTTAGTTGTAAAGTTTCAATTAAAATGTATCTTTTAGAAGTCTTGTTGAAGTTTTACTTTAGATTCTTTTTAATTCCAGGCAGTCTCCTTCCTCTCCCAGATCCTGCCCTTATTCTTTTTCTCTCCCTTCCTGCTTATGAAAAAGAAAATTTTTAATGTCCAAAAATCTTTATTATCCTTTTGGCATTTTGTTTTATTTTCAGCTTAATTGCCTATTGATGTCAAAGCAGATTTTTCTGATTTCTTATTTAAGTCTCTTAGTTGTCAGTACAGGGAAGGAGAGAGAGGGGGGGGGGGGAAAAGCCAAACCTTTCCCTTTTCACTTTCCTTCGCTGCTTCCGACTCTTCTTTGGGAGTGATGTTATTTTTTGTAAGTTTAAATTCCAGGGTACCTTAGTTGTTGCTTTTACAATTTAACCTGGTCAGCCAAAACTTTCACTTCTTATCTTCCTCCTGCACATTCTTTTCCGGTTGAGTTCTCCTTTGTGGTGACCATTTCTGACCACCGCTACAACCGCCTTCAGGAAAGGGAGTAATGGCCAGCTGAGGAGGAGAGATGCGACCCTGCTGGAGGTCTCCCCCCTCTTCACCACCTCTACGGGGTGGCTTTGCCTTGAAACCAGCCGGCTCAGGGAGCTCCAGCAGTGAGCCCAGACAGAAACTATACATGATCAAGGATTTCTGTCTGTCACCAAAGCCCTTCAAACCGGAAGTCTAACCCCCTTTATCTATGCTGCATGCCTGGAAGTGTATTAGACTCTGCTTTGACTATCACCTGGATATCTTCCTTTTCAATAAAGAATTCTTTTTGAAATACCCAGTTTTCAGAAGTTCATTCTTATTGTTTGAAGGGCAGTGAGTCTGGGCCTTACTGTTTGTCCATTATTTCACATGGGATGCCTGGCTCGGTTTTGCCTTGGCCTCTCATGATTACTGCTGCTGCCAATTGGTTTGACACAATGACTGTTTGGATGATTTTGGACCTTGCACTGTTGTAGTGTGCTAAGTGGGACAGGACTTCCACTAGGAAATCTTTCCCCCCAGGATATAGCACAAAATAAAGCAGTTGAAGTATTGCGCCCAGAGGGCTTGCTCAAGGGACAATTTCCATGAGGCTTGTAAAGCTTCCAAGTTCTTATGATCTGTCCAAACTAAAAATGGGTGTTTAGACCCTTCCAGGAAATTTTGCCAGGTCAGTAATGCCCATTGGACTGTGTAAGCCTCTTTTTCACCCCTGAGGGCAGTTGAACACTGTTTGCCACTCGTCCCCCTCATTAATCCTGGCAGGGTAATTGTCTTTTTATAAGCCTAGTTTTGCAGAAATTTTCCCTTTGACTCAGTGGACTAACATAGCCTTCATGGGTGGCAGGGGGTACACATTTTCCACACAAACTACATTAAGCCCACAATAATCCACACACAAATGGAGGAAGCCACCTTTCTTTTCTCAAAATAGAACTAGGATCTGGAATCTGAGGCCTAGTTGCCTGGATGAACCCACATTGTAGGTTTTTGTCTATGAATATACGGAATTCACCCAACTCTCAAGGGGATTATAGAATACTGGGTTTTGGCCTTGGAGAAGATTTTGGTGATGCAATCTTGCCATAACCATGGGAGAGGGGGTATTTGGGAGGGGCAGAGTGCTGTAGAGGTGAAAAAATGGGAAATTGGGGAATATGGACACTGACAGGAACCAGAGGTGCCACACTGAGCCATCTTCCTGCCTTCAAGGATATTGGCCCTAGGAAAGGAATTTATCACAGTGCCAGAGGCACCAGATTCCCAAAACATCAGAATAGGACCTGATTGGACCTAGGAGGAGGGTGTGGGACTTTGAGGATTGCTTTCAATATATGATTTTCACAAGGTTTTGTTTTCAGAGCTTGCCTCGCTCATGCTACACTCAGCATTTCTAGTGAAAAATACTTTTTGTCTAATACCTATGGAGTCAAGGGTCATTCTTTGGCCAGTCTGACAGTAGGCAAGCTCTGTTGAAGCAGTCAGACCAATGTCTACCAAGGGGGCCAAGCAAAAAATGACAAGCCACAAAAGTGGTTTGGAAGAAGCTGGAGCTCGTGGAGGCCCCCCTGCCAAACTGCATTGCCCTAAAGAGGAGCTTGAATATCTGAGAAATGTGAGCATTGGCAAGGGAGCAGAAAACCTGGTGGTTGCTCACCCTGGAGGGTAGAAAATGCATGGCTGCCAACTCTCACGCAATCAGCGTGAGACTCACGCAATTCAACCAATTTTGACTGTCTCACTCTGATAAACGAAATCTCACGCTAAACCCCCAAAATGGAATGTACAAAAATAAATATATCTCTACATTCTCTGATATTCTGATATGCCCAAGCCCAAAGTTTCGAGAAGTGAAGCCTCCGATCCTGGGCGGCTTCAGAGGGCGAACAGAGCATGTGCGAGAGGACGTTGCCCTCATTGATTTCTGTACTGGGGTGAGGAGAGAATTCCACGCTGCAGGAAGTGGTTGCTCCTTTCCGCTCTAGGATGTCACAACTCTCTGGGCTTAACCCTTGCGCTGCACTCTGCTCTGGCAGGCGGAGATGAGAGAGACGAACTCTCTATCCCCCATGAAGTACGACTACAGGGCATCCCTGGGCCTTTCTCGAGAGCTGAGCTCCCATCATCCCCTCCCCGCACCCGTCTGGTCTCAAGGCCGCTGGGATTGGGGTGCAAAGGCGCGTCCCTCTCCGGCCTCCCTCTCGCAAGGGGAGCTGCCGTGGCTGGCCTCTTGCGCGCCTCGGCTTCTCTCGCTCCCCAGCCTGATGGGAAGTCCCTGGAGAGGGAGGGGGAAGAGGGGGGGAGGGCTCCTTCCCGGGTACATTGTGTCCCTCCCCCCACCCTTTGCACCTAGATATGCGCCCCCCCCAGCCTCCCCTGGGTCCAAGAGGCTGCAAGAGGGTCTGGCAGGGAGGAGCCTCTCCAGGAAGGGGGTCCCGCCAGAGGGCAGGCTGGAGCGGGGCGGGGGGGCTCACAAGGAGGGGGCCCAATCCCCTCTGAGCCCCAATCGCAGCCGGTGCAGGAGTTTCTCTCTTTTTAGGCTTCTTTCCCCACTTGATGCCAGGAACGTTTGGATGCTCTTTGGGAGCCCCTGGGAAGGAATCTCGCCTTGAGGGGTCTCCCCACAAATGCCAAGCAAAGGGGGGGGAGTGGCCACTGTCCTCTCCTCTCCTCCCCCAGACAATCCAGGACTTCCCTGCAGGGGAGCAGCTGATGGCAGCATTGCTGGGGGTCCCATGCACAGACTGGGAGGGGGGCGTTTGGGGAGTGAAGGACACCAGCCGTGTGTGTCCATCTGCCTGCCTGGCCCTTTCCGACCCTTCAGCTGGACTGTGAGGCTGGTGGGTCCAAGACTCAGCCTGGATCCCCCTCCCCTCCGCAGGTGGGAGGCCCAGAGGGTGGGAGAGGGCTGGGAAGGGCCGTTTCTGCCCAGCTCCAAGGCCGGGAACCCTGGCAAGGCCCCCTCCACCCCCGGGGCCATGTGAGGGAGGCTTCTGTGGCCCTGAAGAGGCAGCCTGGAGGGGCCGGATCCCAGGCACTTGGGACGCCCCTCTCAGCCAGGAACCCTGGAGAAGGAGGAGAGCCGGAGCAGCCCAAAGGGACGGAGCAGATGGGCAGAGGCCCAAGAATGTGGACCCTTTCCAGCCAAGATGGTCAGTGAACTGCATTATTAATATCTTACAAATCCGGTTCAAGTACATTGGTGCTGCTTGCATGTATGTATGTATGTATATGTCCAAATCATGACTAAAGTATGCATCAGATTGCACCATTTAAAATGTAAAATTGTCAAAGCTCCCTACCCTCCCACACCATCCCCCCCTCGGTCGCTTCGCTCCCTCGCAGTGTCTCACTCCAAACTATCACTCAAGGTTGGCAGCCCTGAAAATGAAGTGGAGAAAGCCCTTGATATAATGTACACTGAGGGAACCATGAAGCCAGGGGACAGGAACAATATGGTGGTTGGAGTGAAGAAGAGCTGGACAAACAGGAAGACCTGTTGGAACAAACCCACAGGGTACTGAGAGATGCCTTCAGGAACCAGTGAGACAAAAACTTCTTGCCCAGATGGCTAAACCCAATTGGCTTGCCCAGGGCCAGCAGAAGATGGTGCTGCAGCACAAGTGGCCACAGCTGGGGGGGAGAGGGTGGCAATCTCATCTGGACATGCTCTGGCCCAAGCAGCCCCACCACTAGCTGCTCAAGCAGCACAAACCCTTCCACAGGGGGGGCATCCTCCTGAGACAGGGAATGCCAAAGCCCCATGCCCTGGGTTTGAAGTTTGAAGTGGAAGGGGGGACACCCTAAGCAACTGGGATTTTTCCTCACTCAGATGTGGAACTATATGCAAGAATATGGAGAAGACCTGGTTAGCAAAGCAGCCCAGGTCAGATGCATGACTATGGCCCTAGTAGGCACCACAGTGGAGTGCCTTTCAGGGTCTCCCTACACACTGGTAATGTGCCAGAGCTCTGAAACTTTGAATGGTTCATGATGGCTCTGTTCAAAGACCCGCTCACACAAACTCGCATCAAAACCATCAATCAGAGTTGCAGAGGGATGGCAGCCTACAACCAAGAATTCTGTGAGCTGGCCTACTGACTCACCAATTGACTGGAAGATATCCTGATAGAATGCTTCCAAGATGAGTTCAACAATAATGTATACAACATCTTGTGGGGAGCCCGCACACACACACACCCTGCATCAATGATATGTGTTAGCAAGGAGGTGGAAATTGACCTGACCAGATCCTGCAGCCACAATGCCTGCAGATGGAGCCATTCATCCTCCCTAGTGAAGAAGGACACTCTAAGAATGCCCAGATGCAACATCAGCCCCAAACAGCTCCCCTCACTTCTTGAAGCTTACCTGTACAACACAAAAAGAAAACAAAATAAGCACCTACAGGATGCTTCAAGAATGGAAAGGAAGGATATTGGCCCGCCGACTGCCGACTTGCCAACGTAACCCCAAAGCCTGGCAGCACTGCAGGAGAGAAGGGGGAAAAGTCCACCCCAAGGCCTTCTGAAATGGCGCTAGAGGCAATTGAAGACATCTAGTTATTGTCCCCCCTGCGCTATGAAGATCGGTGAACTCTAGCAACCCCAGAGAGGAGTACCCATGACGCTGATGTTGACCTCCTGGTAATTCGTCCTGTGAACCATCCCAGTCAAACTGAATCTTCCATCATCAGGCACCCAGGCAAAGGTGTTGGCTTTACTTCACTTGAGCTGCACCAGACACCTGGTGAGTCTTGAGGTAGTGAAGAAACTGGGACCAAGGCTCTGACAACTGAAGGTGCCCATAGCATTTTGCCAATTAGATGGTACTATGGTTGGGAGAGCCCCAGATATAATGCATCCATCTAGTGGTGGGGCTGCCTGGGCCGGAGCGGATCCAGATGAAATTGCCACCTTGATTCAGCACAGTTTGAGGTCCTGCTAACTGGGCAAGGAGTTCTTTGGCTTTCTGATTCCCAAAGGCATCTCTCAGTATCCTTTGTCTTCTTCCACCAGGTCCTCCTACTTGTCTGGTTCCCCTTGGAATTCTTCCTCACCCTGACTGCCATGCCATGCCACTCCTGTCTCCTGTCTCTACCACTTCACCTCATGTACATTACACTGAGAGATTTCTCCTCTACTTCTTTGTCTTTCATCCCCAGAGTGAAAGACCACCATATCTGGGTATGACAGCAGATTTAATAATATTTTTAGTTCTCTGTATTTCTTTATTGTCTCATGTATTCTGAGATAATTACTTACCTTGAGTTTGTAGTTCCCTAACTCATAAATAGTATAACTTGAGTTTTCAGTTCCCTTACCTATAAATAGTAAACTTGTTATGCCAGTAAATCATCCTTGCCAGAAAAATTAACAACTTGCCAGTTTCCTCTCCTTATGTTCTCTCTTGATAAAAGCTTGTGATGGCAACAATTACAGAGCAGATGCAAAATTTTAAATATGCATTCAAATCCCTTATTTTTTACTATTCAAATGCAATTATGAAGTATGTTCCTTTTGCATTCAATTAGTAAGAGAACAGATGATGAAAGCTTAGTATACTGTAAACTGATGAGTCCATTAAAGTAATTTGTGCTCTGTGCAGAGAATAGGCCAAAGCCGATATGTTATCTGGTACCTGTGTAGAGGTGTAACTCAGATGGAAGTCCTACATGTTGTGAATAGTCTATTAACATGTAAGTAGCAATTGTTTTGATTAGTTGATCTCCAGTTGCAAAAGGGGTAATGGATCTTTTAGCAAAGTGCTGAAATTAGCAGTTAGAAAATATCATTTTTTGTAGAATGATACTGGTTTTAGCCCAAATAGGCAGGGGAGAAAAAGAGATAGTTACCTCTCCCTTACAGAATATTTAAACTTTATATTCTTTTTTTAAGCAATGAAGGACATTTTATATACTATATTTCTTCCTAAGTGTATTATAGCCATAAATCTAAAAGATGTAAATTATTAAAACAGATGGAAACAGATACAATCATTATTAGCATAAGTGAAAAATAGTAATGAAAACAAGAATTTTGTGAAGAGTTCTGCTTATGCAAAAGATCTTCATATTGGAGATTCCTCTTCTAAAGAGTCTCCTTTACTTATATATCTGAGGTACATTGGATATACATGGTAAATACCCAAGTGTTGACATAATTGTCCTTTGTAGATTGAAAAAAATTAAGTGTATTACTTACTACCATATATTATTACCATTACCATATATGCCTATGTTTTTAATAGTTCAGAATCATTTAAACTTACTTTGTTTTGTTTTGACATATTTCTCAACTATATTTCAACATTATATTAGGTTAACCAGTCCACTAGTATTGCACTTTAGATTATTTCAATTCTATGTATGCCCAGGCATACATATTATGCGATATAGCCCTGATATCTATACACATATATGTATACATGTGCGTATGCTTTCAACTTTAATTCCTGGTGATTGACTGGACTAATCTCTGCAGCTTTCTTGGCAAGTTTTTACAGGCAAACTACTTCCTAGGACTGAGAAATGCTGACTGGCCCAGGGTTACCCAGCTGGGTTTATATCTAAGACAAAGACTAGAGCTCATACTAGTTTCTAGCTTGGTACCTTAACCACTACACAGTAGTGGGATCCTACCTTAGTTGCTACCAGATCGATGGGTGCATGCACCCCTAATGTGTACACCCCTTACAAACCAATCAGCTGAGAGAATGAAGAAATGATCCCCATGTGCTTTTTGGTCTTTTATCCTTTCAGCTGATTGTAGGAGGCTTTTTTCCTCCTTTCAGCTGATCGGAGGGTTTTTTTTTACTACCGGTTCAGTGAACCAGTCTGAACTGGTAGCATACTACCACTGCACTACACGAAACTGACTCCCTACCCCATCCCTACCCCGTATTCCTTTATCCCTGTATCTCTCTATCCTTATCAGACTAGGAGCTAATAGAATAGAAGGGGTGAATTTTAAGGAGAGATTTGGAAAGCTGAAAACATGAGTCAGGTGATCTAACAGTTACATGGAGTGAATAACGGTCAGTAATTGAAAGTTGGCATGCAATTACAGTTTGATAAATTGGCAACTAACATCCAATAGCAATCCAACTGCAAACAGCTGTGCTGTAAAACTTATTTATACTGTATTTATATTTAGTTAAGAATGGAAATGGCCATTGTAAATTGTAAACAAACTAGCAAGTTTAAATGGAACTCAATTTTTCAATGTTCTCAGATTTAATTTTTAAAATATAATTTATTTCTAACAAATCACTTTTTGAAAGATCTGTTTAGTTTGCCATGTTCCTGGAAGACACAACATATTTTAAGTATAAAGGAAATTATTATTGATTATAAGAAAGTAGTCTAAGTGAGTGAAGCACAGAACAACAGATGTTAGAAAGTTTTCTTTTTAATGTGAAGTTTAATACACTGTAATTATAACTGGTAATTGTAGTTTATCATTGTGATCATTAATTTCACAGTATTCTATACTTTATAGTAGAATTATTAGGGTGAATTTAATGCATTTGAGATTATGTTAAGATAAGAAAATTGTACTTCAACATGATTATCTGAAGCAAGTGTATCACACTGCTACTTTTGTTTTTTAATTCAATTATAAAGTAACCTGGTTATGTTTAATTATCTGGAATAGCTCATAGTCATGTATGTATATTTAATAAGAAACATAAGAAATAAGGGTTAACGGAGAGGCAGTTTCTGTAAACAACACCAGAATGTTTCCTTCCGGTCTTCCTTACAGGATTAGGCCAATAATTTCTTCTAACAACCGGTTCTCTGAACTACTTAGAATGTTAACAACTAGTTCTAGCAAATAGGTGCGAACTGGTAGAATCCCATCCCTGGACCCCACCATGATAGAAATACACACAGAGAGAGAAAAAGTCACACACACAAATAAGTACCATGGGATAAATTATTTTAATGAAATAAATACTATATGCTTTATTAACCATGTTTTCTAGGGTCCACTCATAAACTTCTTTATCATACTTTGTTGTATGTTATTTAGGGTTCATATTTCCTGGGAAGTTTTTGGGAGACAGCTATTGGTATACTGCTGCTGACATTATAGCTCATTTTAAAGTGGAATACCAGAACAATTTCAAGCAATTAAGGCTTTATCTAGGGAACACATTGTTCTAGGAAACACATTGTTCTTCATATAACAAGGTTGCTGATTCTTGTTTGTGCATAGAATTTATGGTTAATCAACAGCTGGCCTATGAAAGTATTTTACACATGAGCAAGTAGATATAAATGATAGACTAGTTTACATTGCATAATGATGCAGAACCAACTTACATAGATGGTGAGTCCATGAACAAGTAATTTTTTTTCTTCCCAGATTTTCACATGATATAACATTTTATGATTACTTCATCCATAGTTTAAGTAGTCAGTGGTTCTCTGGTTTGGAAAACAAACCACAGAACTACTTTCCCCATATTGTTTTAGGATTACTTAGGATGTAACACAATAAGAATATGGATTTCAAATATATAATACCTATTCAAAATATATAATTTTCAGATTTCCATTAAAATAGTGCTCAAAATGAGTAATAATAAAATGGAGATAGAATAATTTATAAATAAAATATTGAAGCTGAAATCCTATGGGAACTTCAGTGTAATTGGAAAAAACTTCTGATCACAGAAAAGGAAATCTGATTTGTATCATGGATTTCCCAACCGGTTCTTTATATTAAAACCTTCAGTGTTAGAAATGCTGAAAAGAAGGGACTTAGGAAAGGATAGAGACTGTATGAAACAATTTAAACATTTCAGATCTTCCCTTCCCAAAACTAGATGGAAATCTGAATCAATCCTGGAGTTATTCTAATAAATTCCCACTTGATAGAAATCATGGAAATTTTTGTTAGATCAGCCATGCATACAATATCAAGAAGATATCCAAGGCATGCAAATGTTTCCCAAGTTAACTTCAAGCTTCCATTAGTTCCCGAGTTCCTATGATAGGCCACCAGCAAGTGATAGGAAATCTTAGGGGCTTATAGACACAAATAAGACTGAATCAAACATTGGACTGACACAAACAAATGTGTTACAGAACAAAGATAACATAAATAGTTGTAAACTGCCGGGTGGTAAAATTGTGGGGGAGTGGGTAGAAATTTAATAAATAAATAAATAAATAAATAAATAAATAAATAAATAAATAAATAAATAAATAAATAAATAAATAAATAGATCAGTTTACAGTTTTTCATTCCATTCAGAAGACCGGGCCCGCGGATCCAAACCCAGCTGGCATGGACCTTCTTTGTCCAGGGACAACATCCACGGACCCAGCCCAGAAGGCATAAGGGTAGTAAAGGGAGTCCTTGGGCTTTGCTGCTCAACAGCTGCTTGAAAGCAGGTGAGTACCGCTTCAAATTTATAATCTTACTAGGGAGTGGAGTGGAAACATGAGTGTACCAAGTGTGTGATTGTGGGTTTTCTCTGTGGAAACAGTGGGATCTCACCTCCTCCGTGATTACCAGCCGCACCCCAACCAGCTGCTAGCTCCAACAAGCCGTGACCGGCTGGGTTTGGGAATGCAAGGGGTGATCACGGAGTGTGAGTCCTTCTGAAGGACGTAAGAAAAACCGAGTGGGCTAAGAAAGGAACTGGTGTTGGGAAATAAATAGAAAGCAGAATAAATAGTCCTGGTGCATCTCGCAAGCAAAGCCCAATGCAGTTAGAAGGGGCCCGTACCAGCTGCTGGCAAACAAAATTGGAAATAGTTTGCCTTACAAAGCAGAGCAGGTCCTTCCAGATCCCCACCTTTAAGGGAGATCTGAAAACTGATGGCGGAGCGTAGGAAGGGGCCCGTACTGGGCTGCTGGGGGGCAGACGGTCCTCCAAGATCCCCGTTTTTTAGGGGGGGTCTTAAAACTGATGGCGGAGTTTCCCTATGAGAAAGGGGCCTGTACCCAGGTGTAGGGAAACCGGAGTCCTTTCCAGACCTTTTTTGTCTGAAAACTGACGGCGGTAGCCCGGCTAAACCAAAGTAATCCCCACATCAGGTAGGGAATATGGGAAGTTGTAGCTCGAGGGCAATGGAAGAGACCCCCTTGGATAAATTATTTTAGGCTTGGGACGAAAGGCAAGTGCCTGTCCTGACTGGAATGAATAAAAAAGAAGCGAAAAGAATTTGCAAAAAAGTGGACTTTATTGCGAGATGACACAGGTAGAGAAATTTGGCTTGATAGTGGTACTTTAGATTATAAAACCCTGAAAGCACTTCGAACATGCATTAAACCCAGACAAATACCCAATTGATACTGCGGGGCTGAAATTGTTAGGACCAAAGACCTGACTGAGAAAAAAATAATAATAATAAGGAAAAGCCTGAAACCCATTTCAGGGAAGGCAATACTGAGGCACGGATTATGGCTCTCCTTTTAAGCAAGCCAGTGCCAGGCAGAAATAGGGGACAACTAGAATATGTTTTTACCCACACCCCCTTCTCTGCCTCTGACCTAGTCATCTGGAAAAAGGATACCCCAACTTTCAGGGCTGATCCTCAAACAGTTATTAAAACCCTGATATCTATCATAGACAGCCATAATCCATCCTGGGGTGACATGACTCAGCTGTTACAAGTCTTTCTAACGAAAGACGAACTATTAAAACTGTTTGAAAAAAAAACAAAAAACAGACCAAATAGCGAAACCACCAACTATCCCTGCTCAGGCAGCCCCAGCCCACATCACATGGCCAGTACATCACCCTGACCAGGACTATAATGATACCAATCAATGGGATGAACACTAGAGCAAAAGATAATTTACTAGAAGCTCTAGAGGAAATAAGAAAAAAAAAAAACCTTTAAACTAGTCTGAATTTCAAAAAAAAACAACAACACAAAGGGAAAAGGAAAACCCTGATGCCTTTTGGGTCCACCTGTCAGAAGCAGCTACTGCATATGCCCACCTAGACCTTAGCTGCCTGAAGAACCAAAGGATTTTAGCTTCAGCCTTCGTGGATCAGTCCACCTTAGATATTAAAGAACATTTCCACCGCTTTGTCTCTAACTGACCAACCTTAGACATAGCAGAGTTATGCAGGATTGCTAACCTTGTCTATGATCAAAGAGACAAGCTGAAAGAGGAAGAGAAAGATAGAAAGAGACGAATAGAAAGACAGAAAGACTTAAAAATGTTTGCTGTAATGAAATATGATGCCAGACAAATGCCAGGTAAAACCCCCTATAATTCAAAGAAATGCTGACATTGCGATAAAGCAAGATGGTCGCAAGGCAAATGTCAGCATTGTTATAGGTGCAGACAGGAAGGTCATTTCAGCAGGCAATGATAAGCAACACCCCTCCTGCAACCGGTATCACCCACCACCTAGGAACATGAGGCCAGCCAATAATCCAGTCCATTACACTGAGCAACAAAGTTTCAGTCACCAGGCACCACCCAGCTCTCCCTTTCCTCCAATAAATAATAACAATAGACATCAATGGGAGCAAAGAAGAGAATATGATTTACCCCTTTCTTGACAAGAGCATGACAATGAAAGCACTGAATTCATGGCTACCTTTAATGGACTGGCTATCCCCCTTAGAAAATGGCCCAGAAGGGGAACCCATTGTCACCATTCTTATAGGAAGAAAGAAATACAATTGCTTAGTTGATACTGGAGCCACCTCCTCATTACTGAACCACCATATAAAGCTTCAGTGGCTGAAGGGGCTCAGGATAGCATAATGGGAGTGGGAGTGGGAGAAATAATCCCTGTAAAATTTACCCACAACATACCAGT
This sequence comes from Hydrophis major, assembly GCA_033807585.1. NCBI lineage: Eukaryota > Metazoa > Chordata > Lepidosauria > Squamata > Elapidae > Hydrophis > Hydrophis major. The sequence continues at coordinate 157,695,652 of CM066331.1, read as the reverse complement.
AGAACTAGGATCTTTCACAGTAGACCATGCATTTACTATTTGCCCCCAGTCCCCACTGTCTCTACTAGGAAGGGATCCCCTATGTAAAATGGGAGCTACCATAACATGTGGCAAACAGGGGCTGCAATTGGAAATCCCAGGAAAAGGCACACACAAGACAATCATGCTGATAACCAGCAACACAGGGCTTCATGAAGATTTTAACAGCCTACCACCCTCCTTATGGGGCTGGGATACATCAGAAGTGGGACTACTTAAAGGAGACACACCTCTCCTGGCCACAAGTGCTCCCAATTGCCCTCTTTTATATCAGAACCAGACCAAGACAAGATATAGTTATTTCCCCCTTTGAGATCCTTTTTGGCCACCACCACCCCATACCCTACAAGGCCTAGATCCTCACTCCCTTTGCTTAGATAGGGGGCATAGGGTTCTCTCTTCTTATCTTACAGCCCTGCAAAAGAGACTACAGACCCTCTGGACCCAGAGTGCGCTGACACAGACCTTACCCCTGGAAGAAGCCTGCATCCATATGAGCCAGGAGATTGGGTGTGGATCAAGTTCTTCACCAGAACCTCCCCTCTACAACCCAGGTGGAAAGGACCCTACCAAGTTTTACTGACTACACACACCGCCATAAAGGTTGCAGAACGAGACTCTTGGCTACATTGGACACATGCAAAGCCAGCAGTCATAGACCATAGCCAAACTCCACCACAATCAATCCCACCCATCAAACTCAAGAAAGATCGGGACACAGATCAATGGACGCTTGCAGCATTCTTCAACACCGTTGTACCACACCACTGTGAGGAACCAAGTGCAAACGTTGCATTACACAAAACTGGACTCCCAGGTGCTGAGTTATAAAACACTATTTTTTTTATTTTTTCTCTCATCTTCTCCATTTTTTCTTTTTTTAAACCTTTTTTTCATCTTTTTTTTTTTAACAAAAAGGACTTTAACCATACCTTTCTCATAATTTTTTGATACTTGACCTTTTACATTTTTTACATTGCTATTTAAAAAAAGGTGGGGGGGGAGGAAGGAAAGAAAAGGAATCTAGCAATGGGGAACATGAAATGCAATATATACTAAGTATTATTATCTGTAACAATTGTAACATTTGTAACACAAACAACTGCGTTCCTGGAACCAAAGCTTATCCCAGAGAAAGGAAACATATGGGAATATTTAGCAAGAGAAATACTCAACACCACTAACTTTTGCTTAGCAGGAGGGAAATCATAATGTCACTGGGTGCAGCTCACCTAGGGTCACAGAATGTACCAGTCTTAGCAACACAGAACTAAAATGCAACTATACAGAGACCATATCATTTTCATATAGTAACCTGAAGCTCCCACCAGGATGGTTTTTCCTTTGTGACTTAAAAGCCTACTCATACCTTCCTGCAAATGCCACAAATGGCCCCTGCACCTTGGGAAGGTTAACCATGCTTATGCCATCCTTACAGAGACAACACAGGAGAGCCTTCCAAACCCTAAACTCAGACTGTCACTCCAAAGTCTCCCTCCCCACCAAAACAGAATATGTCTCATTGGCAATATCCTTGGTAGGGGTACCTGGATTGGCAGTGAGAAATTCTAAAAATTTGAATAGACTAGCATGTACCCTGGCAAAAAGCTTGAATTCGACCTCCCATGCCCTGGATGCCCTTAACAGAGAACTGAGGGAGGTCAGAGAAGCCACCTTGGAGAATAGGGCAGCAATAGACTTCCTTCTCTTGAAGCATAACTATGGCTGTGAAACATTCAAAGGGATGTGTTGCTTCAATCTGGACGAAACCTCAGAACTCGTAGGGAGGGACATTTACCACCTGAAAGAGCTAGCTCAGAATATTGGTCAAGAGCAATCATTCCTGGACTTTTCATGGCTCTTCTCATGGATACCAGATCTCCATTGGCTCAAAATCCTTATAACAACCACAATCACCATTTGTGTCTTTGGACCCCTCATGTGTTGCCTCTGTCAATGCATACCACCCTGTCTTAGCTGCCTAAAGGCCTGTATTCCCTCTCAGAAGAGAAAATTAAAGGGGAGACAGGCAGCCATGATAATGATCCAGATTGATCACAATACCAAGTATACCCAGACATTCAATCAGAGACCACCCTCTTTAAAAAAAAAAAATGATGGATTGTGGAAAGGGAACTTCATGAGGACAGTGGTGACACCCAAGCAGGAAAAGCCCAAAGGGAACATCAGGCCAGCCATAAAACAAACTTGCATAGGAAAAGAGATTTAATAAAAGGTATTGAAAGAAGCCCCCTAGACAAAAGCCAAGGAATTAAGAAAGCTAAGAAAACGAGAAAAGAAAACCCTTACAAACACAAGACATGCCAAATCAGCTAAACAAACAGACAAAAGACACAAAATATATTGCAAAGAAGACAGACAGGAGATTGCCACAAGAAAACAGTAGGAAACTGATAATCCAATCAAACCACCCTGCAAAGTTTGCCTTCTGCACCCCATGGAGTCTACCCTCCAGCGGAAATGAAGACAACCCCTGACAGGATTTAAAACATTAAGAAATACAAACACAAGCACACACACACAAAATGAGAAAAAGGTATATAAATCAGGGGGCTTACCATACAAGAAGAGCTAGCCCCAGGAAGGCAGACTTCTTGCTATCTCTTGCCTTCCTGAAAAATAAAAAGAACCAGCTTCCAAGCAGTTGCCTGTGTCCTTGCACTGGAGTTCTCCCAGCAGGAAAACCGAACCCTCAGAAGAAAGGCATTTTCCAGCCTTTCAACACTGAAATACCAGAGTTTTTGCCTGTAAATATATTTAATTGGAGAATGTGAATGACAACACCCAGCCTGTGAACGTGTTCAGTTGGAGAATCTGGTTTATGAGACACCTAGGGGGGAGGGAGGAAACAGGGTCACAGGTGACTGTAAATTACATATGCCAGAGTTGGTTTCATACAGGGCAGTACCAGTATGTCGCTTCTTATGAATCCTTTGAAGTTTTTTGAAGTTTGGCTCTAGAGTCATGATTGAATTAGAGCGATTGCTAGAATCCTGACATCTAGTTTCCTAGGCAATCAGTAACATCAATCATCCCACACAAGCAGTAGTCCTGAAACAGAAGAGAAAGAGATCAAATCAAATGAGTCTCTATGTAGGTAATTCAGTTCCTGAAGTACCCAAATGCTTAGCATTCTAGTCAATGCTTCCTTAAATGCTTTACAAAACCTTTATGGTTCTCCAGGCAGCCAAACATGTTCTATATAACCTTAGAAACAGGAGAGATCTGGAAATTATTAGCTTGGTTTTATTAAGATAACACCTTCTTTAATATTTGTTGTGATAAATCTGACATTTTGAATGAATGAATAACTGATGAGAATATGCTCCCTCACCTTCAAAACTGAATGCTATCATATTGAAGATGAGGATAGAAAATACGTCTAATAGGATGGACTCATGTCTATTGAAATTAATGGATAACACAACCTGCAAAACAGTTAGATTGTTTTAAGAATACAAAGTAAATGAGTTTCTTTCTCTTTCATGTGCTGACAGAAAAAAATTGTTATGGATTTCTATGGAGGGGAAGAAGTTTCTTGGATGAGAAGCAGAACATCTTCAAAGAAAAATCAGAAAGTCCAATTGCCTCTTGAAAAAGTGCCTTTGGGATTTCTATGGAGGACAGTTGTAAAAAACATCAAAACAGTATATTTAATAGTACCTTGCAAGGTATTTGGTCTAGATTGTAAATTCCACCATTGGTCTGTTCCCCAGAGGCTGCATCCTCTCACTAATAGCTGGTGCCTTCCTTCCTGGACTGACCATTTCTGTATACACACGCACGCACACATGTTTGCAACATAAAATTATATAAAATTAAGGTATCACATTGTTTATATATGCAAGCACAGAAATTAGCTTTGCTTTTTAAAAATCCTTTTCTAGCAAGGCATTTTTCTCACCAATAAGTTCTTCCTTTTATCACTGCTGCAAAAATAACATATTGATCATAACACAAACCAAATGATTTAGGTTCATGTAGCTGACATAAATACACACCTGTGAAACATTGGGGTTTGTTTTGTGTGTCACAATTCATGTTTTAGTTATTTCAATATCATGATTTGTATCAATTGCTTTGCCTGAAAGAATGAACATAGTAAAACATAAAGTCATGTGTAACATCGTAAACCACTCTTTTACTGATGAGTACTATTGCTTCATCCAATTGATCACCAGAGTTCATTTGTAACATATTATGTGAGAAACTAAGATCAAAGCCAATAGAAGCAACCTGCTAATTATTCAGAAAAAGAACTTGGTTGTCTGTTATATCTAGTGGAAAGTTGCTAGATAATAAAAAACAACTGGCACTTTGAGTGTTTTATGGAACAGAACATAATAACCTGAGAGTTCCTATAAATGAAAGCAACTAAGGAGCATTGTTTCCAGATATGAAATTTGTACACTGCCTTTTCCAATTACTTTAGCCTTTTTGCCATTTGCCAAGCCTACTGCATCTCTTGCAGTTCCATCCATCCTGTAAAACAATTTAGAATTATTAGCAATTGTTTGACTAGTTCCACTGTCAATTAACCATTGATCTCTAGTATTATAATTGCTGGCTTATGCCACAGCAATTAGTCAATCTGCTGATTTTCTTCCTTGCAAGTAATTTCTGTCTTGCAAATAATTTCTTCCTTGCAAAAAGTTTTTCCTTTGCAAATAGTCCTTTTTTAGGTGTGTCTGTTGTCCACAGATAAAGCACCACCTCTGGGTTGTAATCTGATCTCTTCTGCTGTTTTTCTCTTCTCTGTAGACAGCCAGCTTGTGGAAATTTCCATAGCTCTTATTTTTCTGCCCCTTGGGCCCCCTCCTCAGGAAGTTTTCCTCATGGCTATGAAAATTGTGTTTTTTTCTTCAGCGACCAGACATGTTTTCAATGCCTCCAAACACAATTCCTGCTCTGGTTTGCATTCAAATGCTGCTGAAACAATGTCCCACAAGTCATCTAGACTGTTCAAAACCAGCAGCACTTTCTGAGATTCAGGAATCTGCATTCTTTGCTGTTCTAACTCCACAAACAAAGTTTGCATATTTACAAGAAGCTGCTCCAGAGATTCTCCTGGTTGCAGACCGTCTCTGTGTAACTTTCTTGAGAATAGAATAGAATAGAATAGAATAGAATAGAATAGAATAGAATAGAATAGAATAGAATACTTTTATTGACCAAGTGTGATTGGACACACAAGGAATTTGTCTCAATGTAAATACTCTCAGTATACATAAAGAAAAGATACATTCATTAAGAATCAAGAATCATAATGTAAAACACTTAATGATAATCATAGGGTATAATCAATAATCAAATCATACTAGGAAACAGTCAATGTAAATCATAAGGATACAAGCGACAAAGTTACAGTCCTACACTCACAAGTGGGAGGCAGGGGTGGGATTCAAATTTTTAACAACTGGTTCTGTGGGTGTGGCTTAGGTGGTGGGCATGGCTTGGTGGTCATATGACTGGGTGGACATGGCTTGGTGGTCATGTTATTGGCTGGGAGTGGCCAACTCAATATCACTCACATCGAGACACGCATCTCCTCGCCTGGCCTCTCATGACTGTGGAGATGCTGCAACAGTCGTAAGTGTGAAAAATGGTTATAAGTCACTTTGTTCAGTGCCATTGTAACTTTGAATGGTCATTCCACACAAGAAAAGTACCAGCAAAGGAAGGGAAAAAAACTCCAGAGATGTTCCTGAGACAGGAAGTCTAGTCCTGCCAAGAATGTAATAAGGGTTAACAGAGAGGCAGTTTCTGTAAGCAACACCAGAATGTTTCCTTCCTGCCTTCCGGTTCTAGCAAATATGTGCGAACTGGTAGAATCCCACCCCTGGTGGGAAGGGAGGAATGATATGGAGTGATGAGAAGATTAACAGTAATAGTAGTGCACACTTTATAATTGCACAATATTGCATGCAAACACACTCATATGCACACTTCCTAACTTCAACCAGACCTCTTTTGCAGTCTTTAAATCAGCTACATTGATAAACTGTTCATCTTCTAAACTTAAGATGCCTCTGATCTGCAGCAGCTAATGGCATTTGAGTTGAGTTTTCAATAATATCCCACTGTTCTTTAACTCTCAGGAAACATTCCATCTTTGCAGCCCATATAATATAATTCTTCTGACCCAAATGAGGTAGAAAGCTGTCTTTAATTTACTCAGCCATCCTGCAAGCTTTCTCTGCCTGGTTTCTTCTTGTAAACACAGGCAGTCTCTCTCAGCTTAAATTACAATGCAGTCTTTTTGTGTGTTCTGGGCTGCTGGGCCCATAACATGTTAGAATTTGCAGCAGAAATTCAAATCCACAAAATACACACAGATGACTGATTCAGCAGGATTCATTAACTTCTTTATATACATAATAAAAGATAAGTAAATGTACAGTATCAAAGTAGGTTATTCCAATGCAATAGAGAGTTACAATCAAAACACAAACAGCAGCTTCAGAGCTCAGATCAGAGACTAGTTTCAGTTTAAAGCTGAGAGTGCAGAACTAAGCCATGTCCAGGCTACTTCTAGTTTCACTTTCCAATTCAGCTCCCATTGGCTGGTCTTTGTTACTAAGCTCTGTTCCAGTTCATGAATATACTCTGACAAACAATACTTCAGATGTTATGTAAATTATCAGCAAGATAACAGTGCTGATTTACTACTGTTTACAGAGGTCGCTTATAATAATTCCATCCATAGTAGCACTGGGTTTACCCTGTTCAAAGTAGCCTCTGGTCAGGATTTTGTACCCATTCCAGAGCTTCCTCAGGAGAAGCCCCAACCCCCTTCACTGGTGGAACGGATTGCGCAACTTCAGCTTATCTGGCCTGTCACTCGTAAAGCACATCAAGCTTATAAGAAACAGGCAGACAAGAAAAGAGCTCTGCTGAAAAGCTACCAAGTTGGAGATAGAGTTTTCTTGTCCACTAGTACTTACAGACCACACAGAAGTCAAAGAAATTGGGACCTAAGTATGTAGGTCCTTTCCCCATTGTGCAGATTGTAAACCCTTTCACGGTACAGTTAGAACTGCCTAAAATCCTTAGAAGGATTCACCCTGTGTTTCATGTTAGTTTGCTGAAACCATAACACACCTCTTCTCTTCAGCCAGACCAACTTACCCCTCCTGTTCCCGTCCTTGTCAAAGGTGAGCAGCATTTTGAGGTCAAAGAGATCTTGAACTCCAGGAAATATAGGGGAAGAATTCAGTATTTGATTGCCTGGAAACACTTTCCTCCTTCTCAGTCTGAATGGGTGAACGAGCATGATGTCAGGGATCCTAAACATGTGCAACTGTTTTGCTTTAAATACCTTGATATGCCTTAATGTATTATTGTAAATGATCTCATGTTTGCTTTGTTCCTATTTTGCCTGTTTTCTACTGTGTTGTTTTTTTTTCAGGGCTAACACCTCGACTGTAGGAGGGCCAAAGCTTTGATGATTGCTTGCTGCCAACTGCCATAGTAATGAGGAGGGGGGAAACAGGTTGGCTTTTGGGTGTGGAAGCAAGCTGGAGAGATGATGGCTTATGTGTGAACCAAAAGGGAGAGATGCTGCTGCACAACTGCATGGACTTGTTTATGCCCAGTCAAGATCAACCGTCTCGGCATTCCACATGGGTAAAAACACCTGAAGATGTGCCACACGTGGCACCATATGAAATGGGGATTGGCTATTCAGTGTGGGTCCCTCAGGGGGAGGGGATTGGAAAAACTTTCTATATGTAACTTTCGTACCTACTGTCTCAGATCTTGCTTTTATTTCATTGCTATAATTTCAAACTCAGTAAAAATACCTCTTCTCTACCAAAATGGAGTCAGGGGGTTTCTTTCTTAGGTTTGGAATGGAGGTATGTTTGACAAAAGCACATAGTTTTACAAGGATTTAAAAAACTACCTAACATATTTATAATTTTATTTCTTAGTTTATCTATGTATTTATTTTAGCTCAAATACTGCCAGTCTGACGCATGGTAATTTACAGTAATAAATTAAAGCAAAGGCTATATAAAAGTCAAAGTCAATAAGAGACAATATAAATATAATTTAATAAAAATATTATCAAATCCAACCATATCTGCTTTGTGCCACGGGGGTAGAAGATCTTAAACCCTTGGAATCCTATTAAATACCTAAATTTTCACTGCTGTGCAAAATGATGCCAAATGTATAATGTTATAGCAGGGATGGGAGAGCAGGAACAGCTGTGGGGAGCAATGGGTGAGCAAAATTGAGAGAGAGCACCCTAGATCCCCACTGACATAACTTCTTTGACACTGAACATAGAGTTTTCCCAGCTCACATGAGATCATTGGATAGGATGCATTTACTAAGCAAAGGTAACCTATCTGTGATGGGATTCAAATTTTTTTACTACCAGTTCTGTGGGTGTGTATTTGTGGGCATGGCAGGGGAAGGATACTGTAAAATCTCCAGTCAGAGGTGGTATTTGCTGGTTCTCTAAACTATTCAAAATTTCCACTACTGGTTCTCCAGAACTGGTTAGAACCTGCTGAATATCACCTCTGTAACATATGCCTAGTTAAAAGGTTAAAACCATCCTGAATTTATTCAAATTCTATTGACAACCAATAAAGTACTTCAATATAGATTATAATAAGACTGAAGTGACTTCACTGACCAACATACAGAGAGCTTAATTTTGCACTTGGATAGTTGTTCTCAAAGGTAGCCCTATGAATTGCACATTGCACCAGTTCCTTTTGCTGGTGACAAAAATTTGGGTTCCTGTTATAAGTCTTCTCAGCTCAGATAGGATTCCAACTGGAATACCAGCTGAGGTGGGATGAAGGCCCTCCTGGCTATTACTTTTAATTGCCCAGAATTTTTAAAGGCAGTCATGGGTCCAGGATATCATCAAAACTGAAAATCTGCTTCTGAGGAATGTGCTACAATATCTAAGGTTAAAGTGGAATAGAATCAGTTGGGATTTGGCCAAACATCATCCCAGAGCATTGCACAACTGGCCAAGAGTTCCACAGCATCTTTGGCTCAACCTGCAACGGTAATTACTGATGTCTGCATACAATAACAGCAAGATACATTGTGATTGATAGATAAAGGAATACAGATCTAAGCATCATCACCAAATAACATATTATCTTTCCCAGAGTTTGGGGGAGGGGAACAAATAAAATCTTGTGAAACTCCAGAAGGAAGACCCTGTTGAACAAATCTCACCTTCCTATTATAACCTCTTAGAATTGCCTTTTGGGAAGAAGTGAAGTTATTGTTAAATAACTAACTATTCGTCTGTGAAAGGCATTGGATCCACGATTTCTTTCCAATTCATTGAGAGATAATTTGTTTCTCTAAGTCTCAGTAAAGCCCAGAAATCTAGTTTGTAGTCATTGGGTAATGAATGCATTAGTATAACATAGAGTAAGAAGGGGCTAAAAGAACAAAATAACACTTCTACTCAAGAATGAGCCACCCACTTCTGATCTGCATCAATTAAGAAACTAGTTGCATTAACTTCAAAAGGAAGACTTTACCACAAGAGGGCACTGATGCTTATTAAATACATGTTGTCATACTACCAGGATTTTCTTTCAAGAAAATCTTACTTGCACACTTTTGCACACATAAATGCATGCATTTTCTATCATTTCTTGCTTTATCATACATTATTTCTTCTGATGATAAAGAAGAATCATGTCTCATTCTCAGAGATTAATTGGATACTTCTCTGCAGTTTCCTTGCAAGGTTTTTCAGTAGTGATTTGTCATTGCCTTCTTTCTAGAGCTGAGAGAAAACGACAAGAGAAAAGTCACCTAGTTAGCATTTATCTAAGGCAGGACTAGAACTCACAGAATCTCAATTTCTACCCTAATGCTTTAACCACTACAGCAAACTGACAGTCAATTTTTTGTTTACATTACTCTAAAGTGTAAACAACATTATGCAAAACATAAGAAAGGGAGAATAATAAATAGTAATAAATAAGGTTATTAAATTATACCAGCCCCATAGTCTAACCTTGCAAACCATTCTTGCTTTAATCACTACATCATATATTGCTCTTGCTTTTTAATTCTGTTTCTGAGGATCTTACCAACTCCATCCAATGTTTTTTCTTGGTCATTCCTTATTGTCCACCCATTTACTATTTCTTTATGTAATTGTTTTGCAATTGGTTCCACATTCATTCTCTCTATATGACCAAACTGCTTCAACATAATTCTTTTATGCAGTCTGTTCACTTTTGAATTCTGTCTTCCTGTTCATTTTCTATCAGTTCTTGCTTTAGCACACATTCTTTTTAAGTAACCCATTTCCACTGCATTCATGGTACAATTTTAATATATCATGATGATTCCTTCTTTATAACAAAATGGGCAAAAGCATGCTCTTATATGTGATTATTTTAATTTCTATTGATAAATATGCATTTTGTCCTACAGGCCACATTGTATCATTTCCCATCTTTAGTAGTAAACAGTCTATCAAAGTACACAAATTCAAGTCCTTGTCTTAATTTTTCCCATGTGCAATCATTCACTCTTGTTGCTAGACCTATTTTAGCCTTTAATGCATTCCATTTCAGATATGCATATATTTCTCATTACATTGTACAATGTATATACCAAGAAATTTGGTGGCACAGTGATTAGAACGCAGTATTGCAGGCTAATTCTGCCCACTGTTGGCTACCTTTAGTTCAGCAGTTCGACTCTCACCAGCTCACAGTTCACTCAGCCTTCCATTCTTCCAAGGTCAGTAAAATGAGAACCCAGATTGTTGCGGGTAATATGTGGACTTTGTAAACTGCTTAGAGAGGGTTATAAAACACTGTGAAGCAGTATATTGTGTTTCTCAGAAAATAAGATCCAGTTTTATTTTTTGTTTGGCTCCAAAAGATGCATTAGGCCTTATTTTGGGGAAAACACAGTATCAGGGTGATCAACCCAGCCAGGAACCTCCCACCCCAGATGCAAACACAAGAGGTGGTGAGCAGCAGGGGCTGACAGTACCTGGCAGCTGCTGTAGCCCTTCGGTCCCTTGGCTGGTGCTCTCTGGGATCCCCCCAAATAGCAGGCAGAGGCAGAAGTGTGGGAGGAGGGTGGTATGCGATCTAGTCCACTGGACATTCCATGTAGCACCATCCCCATTGCAGCAGTGGGTAAGCAACGACAAACAGTGGAATGGAATGGGCTGGCGGTCATGGGAGGCTTGTCCTGCATGTTCAGCAGAGCTAGACGATGACTTTGGATAGCAGAGGCTGAGAATGCAGAAGCTGTGGCTTGGCGTTATTCCCACCCCACTACCTGCCTTACCTTGGGGCACCAGCATCAGGCAGAGACAGACGCGTGGAGGGAGGCACATGATCTAGCCCACCAGATGCGGTGCATGGCTTCTCATGCCATCACAGTTATAGGCAAGCAAGGAGGAAAGGCACTGTCAGGCATGACAGTGGCACTGTCAGAGCTGGGTTTTCCTGCTCATATGTTGAATTGTAAGCACAGCCATGGGAAACATTACAGAGGTGACTTTGTTTTACAGGCTGCCCCTCCCCCATTTCTCTCCTCCTTCCTCTGTATCTCTCTTTAGGAACGTAATCTCTGCCCTTCAATACAGGCAGCAGGCTGATGTACAGGATATCCCTGCTTCTCCTCGGAGCAGTTCTGTTTCATTGTTAAAACTGCAAAGCCACCTGCTCCCTCCTCTTGCCCATCTCCACAGCCACCAGTCAGCTCAACCTCATCCAGCTGCTCTGTACACGCAGAATGAGTCTCCTCTAGCTGCCTGACCACTCTGTTCCACCATCTGTCTTTGCTTGCCACAGTCACAACTGGGTAGATGGCTGTGTGGCACATCCAACAGGCTGGATCATGTGCCTGGCTCCCCTTCTTCCTCTGCCTGCTCCTTGGAGGACTAGCTCAGTGGTCACACCTGCACCATGTGGGCTGTGGCTCTTGCCACCTCCTGTGCTGCTGACCTCCTCCCATGGATGCCAATCTTACCTGAGGTATTAGTTAAATAGTATTAGTATTATGAATATTAGTGTTAAGCCTGGTTTCCCCAACCAGGGTTTGGGAGACAAGCTAAACAGAATGTGCAGCTTAGTCAGATAGGCACACAGATAAATGAGTGAGCTAAGCTTGTATGTTTATTAACATACAGTAAAAATGACAGATACGCTTGTGCTATCAAAAATATAGTTTATTCCATTATGAGTTCATAGCATAGTCAAAATAACAGTCCAATAGTCATGTATCATTTAGTCAGTCCATTCAAGGATATTCAGTTAGCAAAGTCCGTGTTGAATACCCTATGTCAATTCACTTACAAGTCTGTCCTTTGTTTTCTCTCACGTTCGAGCAATGCAGTGTTGTGTCCTTGCAGTAATCAGGAACTTCAAAGCCAGAGAGATAGCAAGCTGCCGTCTTGCTTCTTTTAAGTGCTTTCACAACCACTCCCTTAATTACTATCCCACAGTTAAAGTTGCAGACACTTTTACATACAAACTATGATTACATATTATTATTTACCTAAACCAGTTAGGGTAAAAACAATACTATCCCTAACATTCTCCCCTTTTAGGAAATAATAATATAACTATTTACATCTTTAAATCATATTTGTTACAACTTTCTTTAAACTTAGTTACTCCTTGAGCTTTTGTAAATTGGTCTGCAATGTTTTCTTCTGTCATGCAGTATTCCAATTTAATTAGTCCATTCTTTACAGATTCTCTAACATTTAAGTATCTTAAATCAGTATGCTTTGATCTAGTTTTTACAGCAATACTAGTAGCTAATTTTATAGCTGCTTGATTATCCTCGAACACAATAATGGAATCTTTTACAGTTACACCCATGTCTAATAATAACTGTTTGTACAAAATTAAGTCAGTGCATAATAATGACAGACATGAAAATTCCGCTTCCATCGTGGACAAGCTGATATGCTGTTGTCTGATTGACCTCCACCCTATTAACATTTTACCAAATAATATAGCCATCCCAGATGTTGATTTTTTAGTGTTTATATCAGTTGCAAAACTTGCATCTGCATAGGCATTAATAATCAAATCACCCTTTGGTTCTATATACAATGCATGGTTCATTGTTCCTTTAAGATATCTTAAAATTCTCTTTAATGATTGCCAATGACATTGATGTGGATCTGAATTAAAACGTGCCAGCTGATTTACACTATAGGCTATATCTGGCCTTGACCAATTGCTTATATATGATAAGCTACCAATCAAAGATTGATATATGGACTTATCAAATTTGGGACTTTGATCATCAGTTTGGCAAACTTCCTGACTCATTGGAGTCTTTGCCGGTTTACAAAGTTCCATTTTAAACGTTTTAATTAATTGGCAAATTTTATCTTCTTGAGATATCTTAAATCCATTTTTTGTTTTGTTAATTGTCAATCCTAGATACTTTTTAATTTCACCTAAATGCTTTAATTTTATCTTTTTGGCTAATAATGATATAATCTCATTAGCTTCATTATTAGTCTTAGTTATCAAAGCAATATCATCTGTAAATAATAACAATAATGACACCGTTCCATTATTTTCTCTTTTAAACACACATGGATCTGCTAAACCAGATTTAAAACCTATATTGTTTAACTTTTTCACAATATATTGGTTCCATTCAAACCCAGATTGTTTCAATCCGTAAAGACTCTTTTTGAGTTTCCAACAATCATTACTATTTACTTTATAGTCTTTTATACCTACTGGTTTTCTTAAATATATAGTGTGCTGCAATGGTGCATGTAGATAAGCAGTTTCTACATCTAAATGGTTAATGACATAGTTTTTCTTAGCTGCTCACACTAATGCTGCTCTTAAAGATGTTGCTTTAAGACTTGGTGCAAAAACTTCATCATAATCAGATGCAGTTTGATTAAATCTTTGAGCTACAGTAACAGTCCCATCATTTCCAGTTTTTACTTTAAATATCCATTTGCACCCAATGGATTTTACTCCTGGAGGTAATTTAGCATCTTCATAAACTTTCATTACCTTTAATGAATTTAGTTCCTTTTCCATTGCCTTTTGCCAATTCTCCTGATCCTTAGCAGGATACATCCTAAGTTCATCTACACTAGTTGGAACTTTAGTTACTTGGCAAACTATACTTGCTTGATACCTTTCAGGTGGTCTAGTTACACGTGTAGTACGTCTAGGTATTACAGGACTTACAGGTGAACTTTCATTTATTAACTCTTCTTGATTATCTAACTCTTCCTGATTATCTGTTTCCTCTTGTTCTGGTCCTATTTGCTCTTCTTGGACTTCTTCTTTAATTGGAATCTTCTTATAACTAATCTGATCTTTCTGTCTTTTGTAGGGTTCAATAATTACTTCATTATTTAAATCTTGCTCTAATCTATTCCATCCTACATGTTCTAGGAATTTAGCACTAGCACTGGTGTAAACTTTAGATGTACCTGGTTCCCAGAATCTATAAGATTTATGATTAGATGTATATCCTACAAAATATAATCTTTTAGCTCTATGTTGTCCTTTGTGTCTAAGTTGTGAAGGGATATGCACCCATGCTGGTGCTCCAAATGTGTGCATGTAACTTAAATCAGGTTTTGTACCATGCCACAGTGTGAATGGTAATTCACCTGTTGTTGAATTAACAACATTATTTAATATATGATTACCACACATTATTGCTTCTCCCCACAAATTGTCAGGTAATCCTGAATCAGACATCATAGTACGTGTCATTGATTGTAATGTTTGGCCTCTTCTCTCTATAAAGGCATTATGTTGTGGCCTATATGGTGAAGACATTTTATGTTGAATTCCTAACATTCTTAGTCTGTTCTGGAATTTATTATTTGTAAATTCTGCACCATTATCTGTTATAAGAGTTACTAATTTCTTTTTAGTTTTCCTTTCTGCAAATTTAATCCAATTAAAGAGATTTTGATATGTTTCAGTTTTGCTTTTCATTAAATAGCAAAACCCATATCTAGAATAATGGTCCATTATACTTAGTATGTAACGAGCTCCTCCTACACTTGGTTTTTTAGGACCTATTAAATCTGCAAATACTACCTCTAAAGGTTCTTTGGTAGTAAATCCATCAACTCTATTAGCCGGTGTGACCCTGCTCTTACTTTGATTGCAGATATTACATTGCAAATACTTATTACAAGGTTTCAAACTTATTCCCTTAGATAATTCAACAGTTTTCTTAAGCATTTTAAAATTTAAATGCCCTAACCTTCGATGTAACAAGTGAATACATTCATCATGAGGTTTCTTATTTTCATAAACCATGTTAGCCACCTCTAAACCATCATCATTTAACACATATAATTCACCTCTTAAAGATGCAGTAATTTTCTTATTTTCTTTCTCAATTATGCAGTTATCTCCCCTAAATGTAACTACATATCCTAGTTTAACCAAAATTCTAACTGAAATTAAATTAAACTTAAGTTGTGGTACATATAACATTTTTACATTCTCTTTTATAAAAGAACAATATGCTATACCTTGACCTTTAGCTTTCAGTTTCCAGCCATTGGCTAACGATATCTGCTGTGTACTCTTGGACATTTTAATAAAATTTTTCTTATCATTAGTTATACAATGAGATGCTCCACTATCAACCACCCATAAATTATTTTTTACAGCTCCGTTAGTATACATGGCTAACTCTAAATTTTTCTTTATCTTTTGATGACTTTTTGTATTCTGGCCAGCATTCTGGCGCTTTGCCTTTTTACAAAATCTTGCCAAATGTCCTCTTCCTCCACAATTAAAGCATCTTTTAATTGCGTATGCAGTAGGAGTTTCATTATCTTCTTTTTGAGGTTGCTCCCTCCTTAACTTGTCTCTTTCAAGCCTTCTTCTGGCCTCTTCAATCAATCTGCCAGTTATATCAGTTAAAGTTAGGCTTTCCTTTGGCAATATTTCAAGTGAAGTTACGTATTTATCATAGGTTTCGTTAAGGGAAGATAGTATTATATAGACTTGGTGTAGTTCAGAGAAAATAAGCTCTTTCTCGTGCAGTTCTTGAAAAATGCTTTGCATAGTTTTTAAATGACTCAGCATATCACCATTCTTATGGAGATGTGTACTGAAAAGTTTCCGTGTTAGATTTATGTGAGCACCAACATTATCTCGAACATAAATCCTCTTCAGCTTCTGCCAACACCCAACAGCTAATTTTTCTCCGTGGATATAAACAAGCTGGTTTTCAGTTAAGGTTAACCCAATAATGCAAATTGCTTGTTCGTTTTTATGCATAAATTCTTCTATCTTTAATTTATCTTCCTTATCCTCTGGATCCCATTCTTCTACGTTTGGTGGATTTTCAATTATGTTCCACAAACCTTCTCTTTGTAGAAGCATACTACATTTCATAGACCATGATACATAATTTGTTCCATCCAACTTGGATATAAGGGACAAACTTTGTAGATTGACTTGTGCCATATTTTCTTATATGGATATAAAACTATAATTAATAAAACACAGCTGTCTGTTACTGTAATGTATAACAACACAAACTCTCACTTTTACATAAATCTGTTTTATTCTAATTAAACTGACTTTGCAGCCTCTGGGCCCATAACCAGTGTTAAGCCTGGTTTCCCCAACCAGGGTTAGGGAGACAAGCTAAACAGAATGTGCAGCTTAGTCAGATAGGCACACAGATAAATGAGTGAGCTAAGCTTGTATGTTTATTAACATACAGTAAAAATGACAGATACGCTTGTGCTATCAAAAATATAGTTTATTCCATTATGAGTTCATAGCATAGTCAAAATAACAGTCCAATAGTCATGTATCATTTAGTCAGTCCATTCAGGGATATTCAGTTAGCAAAGTCCGTGTTGAATACCCTATGTCAATTCACTTACAAGTCTGTCCTTTGTTTTCTCTCACGTTCGAGCAATGCAGTGTTGTGTCCTTGCAGTAATCAGGAACTTCAAAGCCAGAGAGATAGCAAGCTGCCGTCTTGCTTCTTTTAAAGTGCTTTCACAACCACTCCCTTAATTACTATCCCACAGTTAAAGTTGCAGACACTTTTACATACAAACTATGATTACATATTATTATTTACCTAAACCAGTTAGGGTAAAAACAATGCTATCCCTAACAATTAGTATCAACTTTTACTAGTATCAAGTTGATCCTTGAGAGTCAACACTGACCACAAAACAGAATCATCAGAAGAGAAGCCCTTGTTTTAGTGATTATCCAATCTCTTTTATATAATGTTCCATTCATAAATACGTTAGAAATGAATATAATATAATTAATTTCCAAGAAATTGCAATAAATATGAGATATTTGACACAGAGTAATTAAACCATACACTTTTCTAAGTATCCTATCTCATTAGGTTCATACATTGTATTGGGAGTTCAAATCAAACCATCCTAACTCATCAGCACCTAATGATCTACAAGAGGTAGATAGATAGGTAGATAAGGTAGATAGATAGATAAGGTAGATCGAAACTTAACTATTTCCGAGTGGAAATCCGGTGGTGGCATGTGGTTGAGCGGCACGAGGGAACAGCACTCTGTTCTTTGTTGCCAATCTTCAGCGTTCCAGGGGCCAACAGAGGTAAAATCATGCCTGGGGGGATTGGTGATGGAGAGGGGAACCTTCGGAGCTGAAGAGGGAAGGTGCAATCCCCAGCTGTGTAATTGGATGAGCCCTTGAAACCGGTGTCAGACTTTGGTGGCCAACCCAAATGACACATGAGATAGGAAAGGGAAGCAAAATGAGAGTACAGTGTGAAGAAGCGGTGTGAGCAGTGAGACCGAAAGAGAGTGGAACT
The DNA here is from genome assembly GCA_033807585.1 of Hydrophis major. Classification (NCBI taxonomy): domain Eukaryota; kingdom Metazoa; phylum Chordata; class Lepidosauria; order Squamata; family Elapidae; genus Hydrophis; species Hydrophis major. Next base: position 157,677,778 of record CM066331.1, on the reverse strand, counting down.
GTCAAAATGAACCCAGAAAGAGATGGTGAGAGGAAAAGCTCAAAGCAGCACCTGAACATTGAATACAATGAGGAGAGTGGATAAGGCAGAGGATGAAAGGATGCTAGTAATAGTGAAAGACTGAATAAAGAAGATTAAGTGATAAACTATACACGAACTAAGAGAAGAGGGGAAGTGAAAGTGGATAGTTTGAAACAGGAAGATTGAAACTTTTGTGTTCCTAAAAGAACAACATTATTGTAACAGAAGAAGAAACATAGTAGCAGTTAAAGATACTGGAAGGGAAAAAAAGTGACTCTGACAGTGCAGAAAATTGAAAGTCGGACATTTTGAAGAAGAGAGTGAAAGTTAACTCTTTAAATACACTGCATCTAACGTTACAGTAAGACTTAAGTGAACTGGTTGAAACACATAGAATAACCTTTGCGGAGAACTAAAGGAAAATTGTGATTATAAGAAATATTGCCTGTATATTTAAAAATACTGTGACTAAGCTACATTTCTATTTGCTTCTCCTCTTTCCTTTTCTCTCATTCTTTTTTCTCTTTTTCCTTAGTGATTATATTAGAAGTTAAAATATTTAAATATTTGAATATATATTGAATGATTTATATGGCAAATAGAGTGTAAAGAAGAATATATTTAGAGAAAAGTGACTGTTTAAGTGCTATATACTATAATATAAGTTAAAGAACTTAAGATAGATATTTCCTAAGAAACTTATTGACTGAACTATCCTAGGAATTGTACTGTTTTCTGATATTAGTAAATCCTTATTACTATCAAATGTATTGTAAAATAAGTATAGTGACTTTATAAATTTAAATTGACTATTAGTGATAAGAATCTATTTAAATAAGTTTAATTGTTAAGTAATCAATTGTTTAAACATTTTAATATTAAATGTATTAAAGTAATATAAAGTATTAAGGTAAAAACAAGTAGAAATATATAAGAATACTAAGAAGTAATATAGTGGCAAGGAATTAATATAAATAGCTTTGGATATTGGGATTGATTTGTAAAACTGTATAGATTAATTAATTTGTGAAAGTTCTTGATTCAATCAAGAGTTAATATAAGATATTGAGGAGTAGATTACAGGGAAAAATAAGGACTGTGATAGAATCTAGAGAAATAGTGAGTATTGAATGGTGTTGTGGGATAAGATAGAAAGAATATTAGGACAACAAACTAAATTAATTCAAGAAATGACAAGTATTACAACAACAGTAGTGAAGACAGGGAAGAAACCCACTCCAACAACAGCTATAGGGATTCCATCTCCATCTACACAAAGATCCATTGAAGGAATGCTTACAATGAAGAAAACAACAGCTACAATGAACACAGAGACCATGCAAGCCACCCTGTTAACAATACAGGAGACGATGATGAAATTACAGGAAAACTTGACTAAGAACCATGGAGAAATGAAAATAGAGATGGAAGATGTGAAAAGAGAAGTGAGAAAGGATATTCAGAAGTTGGATGAGAAAGTTGGCCAGATTCAAAAAGTTTTACAAAAGAACAAAGACTCCAAATGATTGAAAAAGAATGGAAAAAACAGAATGGAAATTAGAGTCGGTAGATCAAAGAATGCAAGAAAGAGATAAACAAGTAGAGAACTCACTGATCCAGTTGGAGATTGAGAGAGCCTCATTCTACCTACGTTTTCAGAATGTGGTAGAGACAAAGGAGGAAGAACTTACAGAAATAATGGCAGAGACTATTGCAGAGGCATTCCAAAGAGAGAAGATTGAGATAATCAATGAATGAGACGAAGTCTACCGAGTCTATATAAATTACCAGAAGATTTACCAAAAGAGGTTCATGTCTGTTTTGCTTGGAAAAAGGTGAGGGATATAATTTACAAGATTACTAGAGAGGAACCTATGACAGATAAAGGTAAAGAGATTACAACATTAAAACAAATTCTGAAAAGAGTTTGAGAACAAAGGAAAGAATATCATTTTCTGGCTGCCCGACTCAACAAAAACAATATACTGTTTAGGTGGATTACACCAGAGGGAATGTTGGTGTCATGGCAAAGGAAGAAAGTTAAGTTTGACACATTGGAGAAAGCAAAAGAATTCCACACACAACTAATAGATACAGAAGAACTTGGCCATAGCAGAGAAGAACTGGAATCGGCTAGTCAAGATGATCAACAACTGGAAAAGAATGGAAAAGAGCAGGAAGAGGAGGAAAGGAAAGAGGGAGAAAGACCACAAGAAGAAAATAGAGTAAGAACAAGAGTACACACAGAAGCAAGGAATAATAGGAACTAATTGGTAAAGGCAAAGAGAGAAAATGGATAATAATTTGAAGATATTATCAGTAAATATAAATAGACTTAACTCCCCATTGAAATGGAATCAAACTCTGAAGAAATTGGCAAAACAAAAAATGGATATAGTATGTATCCTGGAAGTACATGTTAGAGCCCAAGATAAGAGTTTTTTTACAATATAAAAAATTATATGCAGCATTAGTGGAGGAAAAAAAGAGGAGTAGCAGTATATGTTAGAGCAGGAGTAGAAGCATTATACACAGATTCAGTGGGGAGAACATTTATATTAGAAGTAGTATGGGAACAGAAGAAAATTCTATTAGTTGTAATATACGCTCCCAACAAACAAGAAATGTATTACAAAAAAATACATGAAAATTTTTTTGAATTAGGCAAAGAAGAAATTTGCATAATAGGGGATTTCAACACAGTCTCAGATATAAAAAAAGATTATCAAAGTACCAGTAAAAAAAAAGAAAAAGAAAAACACACTTCCAAAAACAATTGAGTTGGCACAATGTTGGAAGGGCGAACAAATGCCAACAAATAATTTGATTATTCAGAAAATACTTGACTGTGCTGAAATGGACCTACTTACACAAAAACTTAGAGATAAGGAAGACTCAAGATATATTACAACTTGGGATAAATGGTATAAGTGGATTAAAAAGAAAAAACCAGAAAATTAAAAGATATGAATTTGATGAATGGAGTGGTTAAATTAAGAATGTCTAACAAAATAGGAAATGAATAGTAGTAAAATTATTACCAATAAAAAAATCACACCATCTTTGTTGATTAGAAACATATATGTTTTATATGTTTATCTATTATGTATTTATATATATATATATATTTATATATATAGATTTTGTCTTCAACGTAAAGTTGTATTCTATGTATTGTACATAGTGTCCTTTTTAATCTTTAATAAAGTTTTCTTTTTAAATTCAAAAAAAGAAAAGAAAAAAAGAAACTTAATGATTTCCTCTGTATTCTTTCTTTGTTACTTTGCCTTCTCTTTATCTAACAGATTGCTAATCTGAGGATATTTCTTATGACTTGTTCCTAAACACTCAGCCTTTCTCCTTGTAGCTGCAACATTTTGTCTGTGCATGTGATCTAATTCATTAAATAAATCTCCTTTTTGTTATAATTATGCAATCTTATTCACTAATTCTTGTTCAAGTTAAATTCTAGGAATCCTCATATGCACACATGAAATGCTTCAGTCTCTAACACATTGGGTTAAATCAAAATATGCTTTGATTTGGCTTGATATGTGAATCCACCCTGATGCTCAGACTAGTTCAATAAAAGCAGAAAATAATTTAAGAGTGTTACTGAAAACCAGGGGTTGGCTGCTGGGGGTTTGGGAGAGCCCCTAGCTAAGATTCTCTGCAGTTCGGAGAACCCCCAAATCCCACTCCTAGCTGGCCTTTTTTCACCCTCCTGGAGGCTCAAGGAAAGTCTTTGGAGCCCAGGGAGGGCAACCCACCTCCAACCCCACTGTGGTGCAGGAGGCTGACTAGGCCATGCCCAGCCAGCAACTGGGCAGAGAACTCTTTGCTAAAAATTTTGAAGCCCATCCCTGCTGGAAGCCATGGAGAAGCATACCTATCTCTCCAAAACTATTCCACCAAAAGTATTCTGAATTTTCAACTGCCACAATCAGTTAAAAATACATTCAGAAGACATCAGATTATGGAAGAGTGACATAGAAATATAGTAAAAAGAATTACTGAACTAACATTTTATTACCCTGAACAGATATTCAAGGCTAACCTTGCTCAGCTATTCAGGGCATATGGTGAATAAACAAAGCTTTTCTATACTACAGTGCATGTAGTGAAGGAAAAGTGGAGGTGTTTTGCACACACTTCTAAAATCTGTTCAACAAATTGGAATGAGCTGTCAGTTTATTTAAAAGTATAAGTGGCATTTATTTTATTTGTTGCTTCTTTAGTGTAGGTTAGCAATGGGGAAGCTGATATAGATTGGGAACCTTTAGCCTCATATTTAAAATAGCATACCATATTTTTTGGACTTCAAGACACTCTGAAACAAAAGACACAGCTAGATTTTGGGGAGGAAAACAAGAAAAAAAACTCTGCCTCTGCCCCCCAGCAACTTGCCTCCTTGCAGCAAACAATAAACAGCCTGGTCAGCTTCAGCACAGCCTGATTTAGCATGAGCAGCTGATTGTTGGTTGGATCTGCCTCCCAGAATACTGATGATCAACTGTTTCAGGCTCCAAGAATTGCCATTGCCTATCACCGTTTCCGCACACCCCATTTTCAGCCAGTTCCAGGCGACAGAGATCGGAACAGGCTGAAAATGGGGTGTGCGGAGGCAGCGATAGGCGATGGTGATCCATATAGAGATTAGCACAGTAATGCAGGAAACAGAAACAGAAACTTAATATACAGATCACTCCATTCCTCCCCACTTCCTCCCACCAAAATGCCAGCATCCTTGTAGATATATGTGGGACCCGACATCAGTTCTATCATAAATGGACATAGAAACAAACCAAAACACAAGTACAGAAAATTGGAAATGCCTATTGTTTGGTACTCCTTAGTCGGTCTTGATTCCTGCCTTGACTCCAAATTTTTCTTGACAGTATTTTCAGAAATGAGTTGTTCTTGCCTGCTCCCCAAGACTGAGGAAGAAGCTCTAAGTCACTCAACTGGTTTCAGAGCTAAAGTAAGGGTCTAGCCCTGTGCCTTAAACACTACCAAACTGGCTCTTTTGAGGACTTGATATGAATGTATAAAATTAAAGATTTATTTCAGCCCAGGACTAATCCCAAGTCTTAGATCATCTTCCTTATGTTTTGTTTCTTGTTGCTAAGTAATATGTCCCAACCCTGAATTTGCAGATGGAGACACAGAAGCAGTACCTCCAACATTTCTTTTTTAAAAATAAATTTTATTGAATTTTATTACATTAAAAACATAAAAAATATATAATAACAGCCGTTTGTGGTGCTTATCATGTAACAATCATTTGTGCAATATTTACAAATATTAATTTGTGCATAATTATATTCTTATTTTTTCTATATTTAATAATGACTTATCCTTAATCTGTCTCTGATCTATTCTGCTATACCATTGTTTACGTTGTTACTTTATAAAATATTGAAGATTCCTTATCTTTTAAACTCAGCGTTAATTTATCTATTTCAGCACAATTCATAACTTTTTGTATAACCAGTTCTTCTACAGGTGTATATGGCTATTTCTAACACTGGGCAAAGGCAATCCTGGCAGCAGTCAGTATTTGTAATAATAAGTATTTTGTATTCTTTACATGTTTTTTTTTTTTTTTGAAGATCCCCAATAGGAAGAGTTCTGGTTCGAGGTTTAGTTGTTCATTGGTGATTTCCTGTAATCAATTTTGAATTTTGAGCCAGTATTTTCGAGCCTCTGGGCAAGACCACCACATATGATAATATGTTCCTTCTTTTTTTTTACATTTCCAACATATGAAACTCATTTTAGGGTACATTTTCGCTAATCTCGAAGGGGGTAAGTGCCACTTATAGAACATTTTATATGCATTTTCTTTGTGTTACTGATTTTGTTAATTTGTGGTTTCTGTTCCATACAGTCTCCCACTCTGATAACTTTATGTTATGACCAATATTTTGATCCCATGTGATCAGGCATCCTTTCACTATTTCTTCTTCTAATTCTACTTCTAGGAGATACTTGTAAATTTTGGTAATATTTTTTTTATCTGGGCCTAATAAAATTTTGTCTAATTGTTGAGGTTTCAAGTATAGTCCATACTCCTTTACATCCTTTTTATATCGACTTTGTATTTGAAGATAAGCCCACTAGTCTACTCGTAGCCCTTGTTCTTGGAGCTCCTATTGTTTTAAATTTCTATTTATATCCAATAAGACTTTATATTTTAACATTTTGTTCAGGTCTAAATTATTTGGGTGGATCATCGCTTCCATTGTAGGTAGCCAAATTGGGATTTTTATACAGTGCTTCTTTTTAAGCTTGATCCAATTGTATATCAATGAATCTCTAATCAGATGTCTGTGGAAATATTTTTGCTTAGTAGGTCCTATGTCCCGAAGAAAAGGCATGCCATCCCCTTTGAAGGTCATGACCTTCTATAGCTAATATTCTTTTGTTCTTTAAATTAATCCAATCTTTTAGCCAAACTAATGTTGCTGCACTATAATATAATTCCCAATTTGGCAATCCAAAACCTCCTCTGCTCTTCATATCTTGTAGTAATTTCATTTTTATTTTGGGCTTTTTACCCTGCCAGATAAATTTTGCTGTCATTCTATTAAGATTATCGAAAAAGGTCTTTTCTAATTTAACTGGAATAGTTTGAAATAAAGAAAGAAATTTTGGTAATATAGACATTTTTGTGGCTGCTATTCTTCCTAATAATGACAGTGCACTTCACCATGAGCCAAACTCCTAAATATTTCACTTTTTTTGCTATCTGCATCCCTAGTTTATGATCTAGTTCTTCATTTTAACTCTTGGTGAGGTTTTTGGTTATTGTTTTCATCTTTTCCTTATTAATTCTAAGACCCGCTACCATTCCAAATCCTTCTATTTTATGAATTAGTATATTACCCGTTTCAATTGGATCTTCTATAATAAACGCCATATTGTCCGTGAAGGCTTGCACTTTATATTCTTCTTTTTTAGCAATCAATACTTTTATCTCCTGGTTCTGTCTGATTTGAGTCAACAGTACTTCTGCTGATAGTATATATAATAATGGGGCTAGTAGTACACAGCCTAGTTTCTAACAGGTCTTGGACCGGTACCAGTTTGTAGCTCACATGGGTGATTTAAGCAATAAATTATAGTTTAGCTATGCATTGATATGTTATACAAACTAGGATGGGCTTTGATGAAGCAGGATTGAAAGAATATTGATGATTTTGAAATTTGGTGTTGGAGAAAACTCCTAAGAATGCCAGACAACCAAGAACACAAAGAAATATTTCATCAAACAAATCAACCTACAGTTCTTATTCAAGGCACAAATGACCAGGCTCAAATTATCTTACTTTGGATATATTATGTGAACAACTAGTTCTCTGAATAAGGCTCTAGCACTAGGGAAAGTAGAAGGAAGGAGAAAAGGGTGATCAAAAGCATGGTGGACTCAGTAATGAGGTGATGAGTTCATTATTGGAAAAAAGGATGTAAAATTCATGTTGAGGACAGATCATCCTGGGGAAAATCTATTTGGCCACTAAGAGTGAACAGTGACCTGATGTTATATAATCAATCAATCAATAAATCAACGAACCTAAGAGAAGTGTTTTAATCATTTTGTAAAACTTCCTCAACATTTCAAGCTCTCTCACCAAGTGCAGTAATATTGTCAATATGATGTTTTCCCATACCAATCAAACTGTACATCAACAGTATGGTAATTCAAATGCAGACTTGTGTCAGTTTTATTTGGTCCTCACTGCTAGTTCAGACTGAGAATTGCCTGCCTTTAAGGGTTAAGGGGACCACTTCAAACATGTTAATAATGTTTATAATAATTTTCTTAATTTGGGGGGAGGATAATTTATAATGTAGTTGTATCAAGCCAATTTCAGTCTAATCAACCTAGTCTAATCAATTTAACATGCCAAGAGCAACTGAACTTTTGTAAAAATATGCATGAAAAACAACAACAGTTGTGGAGTCAAAATCAGAATCCTTTGTTTTTGACATATTTTGGTATAAACTCCTCTCAAGGGAAGTTATCTTTACAATTAATTCAATGCCTACACAAGATCCACTTCAAAAGTACTGGCTGGATGCCACTACAGACTACAACCTATCATCTCTCTACTGTCCCCAGAACAGTTAGTCAAGGAAATGATTTGAGAAATAGGAATAGAAATCTGCAACACCAAGGATTTTCCCCATAGTTACCAAAAATAAACCTTTGTACTCACTAAATCCAATTCTTTACTTAATGCAGCTATCATATGTCTCACTTATGTCTGTTCAAACTCTGCTTAAATGTAAGTACCTTTATCAGAGAAGAATACAGGTGTGGTAAGTTCTCGACTTATAACAATTCACTTGGTGACCATTCAAAGTTACAACAGCACTGAAATATGTGACTTATGACTCTTGCAATCTTTGCAGCATCCCCATGATCATGTGATCAAAACTCAGATGCTTGGCAACTAGTTCATTCTTATGACCATTGCTGTGTCCTAAGGTCATGTGATCACCTTTTGCGACTTCACAAGCAAAGTCAGTGGGGAAGTCAGGCTCACTTAACAACTGCATTACTAACTTATCCACTTCAGTGATTCAATTAACATCTGAGGCAAGAAAAGTCATAAAATGGGCAAAACTCACTTAACAAATGTCTCACTTAACAACATAAATTTTGGGCTCAATTGTGATCATAAATTGAGGACTAGGTACACCAAATCCTGTTTTATAACTGACTCCACTAGGATGTTGATCATATGTTCATTGAGATGGAAAAAATCATTTATCACTATTTTTTTTTCTTGTCAGAATATTTTCCTGTCTTAATGATATAGGCCATTCTTCCTAACTTTATGCCATGGGATTGAGAGAGAAAAAATCATAAGTTACTTTTACAATGGAATTTTTATGTAGTTAGACTAGATTTGTCTGCTCTTTCTGATGTTTTTCTGTTAGCTTCCTCTTTTTCTGAAAAAAATCCCCACACTATAATCTAAAAGGTGTTCAGTCACAAGTACATGATTCATTGTTATAATCTTCTTGGAGAACAGGAAGACCTGCCTGGGCTAAGCAACAAGTAAGTAAGATAAGGGATATCTTCCCAAGGTAAAGCCCAGCAGCCAACAGCAAAACCAAGACACCGAAACACAGAAAACAATGTCAAGCTTGTAGTTTAGAATATAGAGAATAAGGGGATGTGTGTGGAGGGCTTCTTAGGCATGGAATGTTATGTGCAGGGGTATAAAATGTATTGTTTGAATATGGAAGCTTGCTCTTCTTGTACCCAACCCACTTTGGAAGGGACTTGAAGGCCCGTTTGCAAACACTTATTTTCTTTAATAAACCTTTGAATTGTGAACCAGACCTGTTTGTGTTGTGAGTGTTGAATAATTCGGGTGTTACATCTCACAGGTTCATATTTAAATACATTTCTAGGAAATCCTTTTTTGTGTTTCTTATTATAGATATACTTGACTCCATTTCTTGGGGCACTCATCATAATTGCATTAATGTTTCTTCAGTCCTATTTTGAGAGTATTATTGAGCATCAGATGGACTTTGTCATCACTGATTAGTGCTAAGAATCACTATCATTTTACTTTCTCTGCAGTGTTCCAGTCTGATAACAGCACTACTTTGGATCATTATGGGAGATATAAAATATGACTATATCCACCTACCACAGAGGCACAGAGGCACTGACTACACCAGTGAACTTTGCCAGGAGAAATAATACCACAAGACACATTGTGTATATTAAATAAATGTGACAATCCGGGCCAAAGAGTTTAATAATTTTCCAATTAATTGGAAGATTTTCACAAACAGAAAAAAGTCCAGTTTGGAAGGATGATTATTAAAAGGATCTGAAGTGAACAGTGTTTTTAATCCCTCCCTTTCTTTCTGTGTGCTTTTAAAAAGCAATGCTTTCTGACACTTGTACTTTCAGATTACTTTCCATTTCTGAAGAAAACAAGGAAACTGAAAATTATTTTGTATTGATTCATGTTGCCTATCAAGCCATTTGTCTCAGATCTTTGAGACAAATGTTGACAATTAGAGCTATGTAAATCTTTAAAGGAGTATTTTACTTCAGTGAAGATTTTATTAAAGCATACCCTCAAAACTGGTCTACAAAAAGATATGGCCTTGCTTCTAAGAACAAAGTTATGACACCACTTAATTTTAACTGGACCCTAAATAAATGTAAAACTGAACCCATACATGCAACCTTCTACAATGCTGTAACAAACCTGGGACTGGAACAACTAGTAACCAACAATACTAGGCTTAACAACTGCCTTGATCTCTTCTTCTGCAATAGTTTGAATTAAATTTATGGAATACAAATTAAAGAACCCTTTTCTAACAGTGACCACAATATGATTTACTTTTGTCTCAACATACTTCCACACAAAAATCATCACAATGATGTAATCCCCAATTATAACTTCAAAAAAAGGCAACTATGATCTTATAGACAACAATCTCTCATCCCTTGATTGGCAATCTCTATTCACTGGATGCAATATTGTTGAAGACCATTACAACATATTTTTACTTGAAGTCAAAAGAGTCATCAAACTATATGTACTAATAACAACTCCCAAAACCAGAAAAAACAAATTACCCATAACAATAAGGAAGCTTCAATCCAAAAAGAAATCACTTTGGTGGAAAAACAAATCTGGTCACGTTGCCAACTTCACATTAAACAAGAGGAAAACCTTCTATGCACCAATTCCACCCGCGCTTTCTACAATTTTGTAAACAACAAACTAAAAGACTCAAGGTCCATCCAACCCCTGAAAGAACCTAATGGTAAAGACTGCAACGACGACACCATTAAAGCCAACCTCTTTAACACATTCTTTGGCTCAGTATTTGTAAACAGCAATGGATCATGCCCAGTATTTCCTAGTCGAATCACAGACAACTACAATGATCTAATACGTATCAATTTCACAGAAGATAACATCAAAAAAGCACTACGCAATCTAAAACCATCTCTATCTATTGGACTGGACGGAATGTGTGCCTACTTCTTAAAAAAGCTATCCACTGCCATAGCTGAACCTCTAAGCGTAATCTTTGAAAAATCTTTCACAACCAGTTCCTTGCCAAAACTATAGTCACAAGCCACAGTCATCCCCATCTTCAAAAAGGGAGACCCCAGCCTAGTTGAAAATTACAGACCAATCCCTTTATGCTGCGTCACCTGTAAAGTCATGGAATCAATTATTAACCAATCCATTATCCTCCACTTAGAGACAAACAACCTACTCTCTAATAAACAATTTGGTTTCAGAAAAAAACTATCCTGCAATTTGCAACTCTTACACTGCAAAAACATATGGACTACACAACTCGATCAGGGCAAAGCAATAGACACAATCTAGATAGACTTCTGTAAAGCCTTTGATTCAGTGGTACACAACAAACTACTCCTAAAACTAAAATCTTATGGTATCTCTGGATACCTGCATAACTGGATAGAAGCATTTCTGTCAAACAGACAACAAACAGTCAAAATTGGGAGCGTCCTATCAAATTCTGTACCTGTCAACAGTGGTGTCCCCAGGCAGTGTTCTAGGACCAACTCTCTTCATACTCTACATAAATAACTTCTGTGATCATATTAAGAGCAACTGCATTCTCTTCGCTGATGATGTAAAGGTATTCAACACCACAGACAATACTGCTACCCTTCAAAAAGACCTCGACTATGTATCAGAATGGTCAAACAAATGGCAACTTCAAATCTCAACAAATAAATGCTCTGTCTTACATATTGGCAAAAAAAATCAGAAAATAAAATACAGGCTGAATAGTCAAGACTTTGTTGATGATCCAAACTCTGTCAACGATCTTGGACTACTCATCTCTAATGATCTAAGTGCTAGAGCCCACTGTAACTACATAGCCAAAAAAGCATTAAGAGTTGTTAACCTAATTTTACGTAGCTTTTTCTCTGGTAATATTACACTACTAACTAGAGCATACAAAACATTTGCTAGACCAATACTCGAATATAGCTCATCAGTCTGGAACCCACATTACATATCTGATATTAACACAGTTGAGATAGTCCAGAAATATTTCACAAGAAGAGTTCTCCACTCCTCTACTTCTTGCAGAATACCTTATGCCACCAGACTTGAAATTCTAGACCTAGAAAACCTACAACTATGTCGCCTTCGGTCCAATCTAAATATAGTATATAAAATCATACATTGCAATGTCCTACCTGTCAATGAATACTTCAGCTTCAACCATAACAATACAAGAGTAAACAATAGATACAAACTCAAGGTTAATCGCACCAAACTTGATTGCAGGAAATACAACTTCAGCAACAAGAGTGTCTCAATGTCTGAAATACTCTACCTGACTCTGTGGTTTCTTCCCCAAACCCCAAAAACTTTAACCTTAGACTTTCTACTATTGACCTCACCCTTTTCCTAAGAGGTCTGTAGGGGGCAGGCATAAGTGCACCAATGCGCCTACTGTCCCTATTCCTATTGTTTCTTTTATTTTTCTTATATGTATCCATGTATGTTTTTACACTATGTTTTTACTTATACCTATTATCTTGTAAGCAATTGACAAACCAAATAAATAAATAAATAAAATTATTTTTGTTTTCCTCCACAGCACTACCATTCCATTTTTTTTCAGTTCCAGTTTTGGGGAGGACTCACTGAGGAATGCAGAGGGGAACTGCTGGGCATATTCTCTAATCAGCCTTCTCTAGTAGCATTTGCCAAAGTTAGAAGACTTTGCATTTACAAATTCAGAAGCTTCTGCAACTAACAGGTAGCATATTGAGCAGCTGAGATAATTACTTGTTTAGTCTCCTCCATGGCATGGTCACTGAACCAAATCTGAGTCATTTTACATGGGTGTATTGTCTCTTTTGATATACCTGATGAAAGGCAGAAGTTTTTCAGCCATCCCTGGAAATACCAGGAGCATTAACACCATATTTCTACTTATAATGATGGGCTGCAGAACATTTAAAGGAAATGAATTATTGATCCATATAAATTAATAAAACGTATTAGCCACGCTGGGGTGCTTCAGGTTGGGAACAACTGGCCTTTGGTACCAGGAGTGGGATTCAAATTTTTTAACAACTGGTTCTTTGGGTGTGGTTTAGTTTGTGGGCATGGCTTGGTGGTCATGTTACTGGGTGGGCGTGGACAACTCGACATCACTCACATTGAGGGCCATTTCTCCTCGCCTGGCCTCTCATGACAGTGGGGATGCTGCAATGGTCGTAAGTGTGAAAAACAGTCATAAGTCACTTTTTTCAGTGCCATTGTAACTTTGAATGATCACTAAATGAACTGTTGTAAGTCAAGGATTACCTGTACAAAAATACAAAAAGCTTCTATGCTTGCAAAAAGCTGTCCTAAATACCAATCATTAGATTAAAAAGACCTGGAAGCCAGATTTACAAATCAGACAGGGTGCCAGACCACCCTGAGGAATTAAAATAGTTAAAATGCAAAGATATCAGCAGCCAACTCTTGCTCATAAAGTGAAGCCCTTTAGCAGAGAGGGCATTTAAGCTCTCCAGAAAGAGCACACTCAGGAGAAGCAATCCTTAGATCCATTTAAAGACACCAACTGGTCTCACTCACCTCACAAGATATCCTAAGGAAATCATCCAGATTTAAGGAAAGATAACATGCCCTCCAGAAAGGCAGTAAAAAAATCAGTGCCAAGCTTGCATTCTGCCTCTTGGAAGTACACCCCAAAAGGACAGTGCCAGATACCACTAAAGCAGTGAAGGAAGACCCCTTCCCCAGATAGAAAAAGTAACCATGAGGCAGGAAAAATTCAAACACAATACAAATAATTAAATTACATTAGTTGTTGCTTGTTAAACCAATTACCAGAACAAATAGACACAGGAACTAGCCAGATTTCTGGACCCTGCCTCTTTTCAGGAGCAGAGATTAACCTTTTTCCTTCCAAACAAAGCTGAATAGGGAAACTTATCCCATCAATAAACATAGAATTAAACATCACCAAGGACAGAATTAAACTTTACCAAAAACCATTTTTAGACCAAAACTCAGAAAAAGTATGTAAACTCGTGTTTGAATGTCAATCTTTCTAGCTAGCCAAGAAGGCTTGCTGAATGTCACTCAACTTGGTTCCTTGTCATTAAAAAGCTTTTTTCTGCAGCTGTGCTTTGTTATTCAATTACTTCTTCAAAGTGCTGATCATTGCATGCTGGCTGGAAGTATTTCCCGGGGAGTATTTCATCCCAACAGCAGTGTAAAAAGCTTAAAACAACCATTCCCCTTTAAGAAAGTCCCAGGAAAGAAAGAAAAAACCTCCTTCGGAGACAATAAGTTTAGGCATACTGTCAAGAATGTAATGAGTGGAAAAAAACAAAAGAAGATTTCTTCTAACAACCAGTTCTCTGAACTGCTTCGAAAGTTAACAAGGGGTTCTATAGGACCAGTCAGAACTGGTAGGAAATTTTTTCTCTTAATTGATAAATTTGTTTGCCCTTTTCTGGGATTAATAGGGTAGTTATCCCTTTGGATTGTGAAACAATCCTCCCCTAGCTTAGGGAATTTCCTGGGGGGTCTTGTCTGTCCTGAAACAGAATAGCTCTGCACATCCTGGCTAGGTGGCTTCTTTTGCCATAGCACTGACCGTCTGCGGTTTTAAACCTGTATGCTGTTCTCAGATGGTTACCTCTGCAGCCAATGCATGTTTCTGACTGAGGGTTTTTGTTCATTGGCCATTTATTACCTGATGCCGTCTTAAGCCGGTGAATGTTGTCATCGCCTGTCAACTCGACATCCTCATCAATGGCTTCTTCTTAATGGACAGCTAAGGTTTTTCTTCCTGTGGCAGGGCTGCTGGCGCCATGGATTTCAACCATAGATTTATTTGATAGCTCGGCTGCGCATGCTTCATCTAGGGCTGATTAGAGCGTCAAGTCTGGTTTGGCTAGTAGTCTGCACTGCTTGCAAAGATCTCTAAGCCCACATACCAGCCGGTCTAGTAGGATGTCATCCAGCTCCTTAAATTCACAGTACAGGCAGCAGTTCACAGTCTCACCACATATTGGTTGACCGACTCTCCTTCAGCTTGATTAAGTCACTGAAATGCATGTGTTCAGGCAATTTGGGATGGCATTGGGCCATAATAGTTCTTTAGCTTAGACATTAACTCATCCCAGGAAACTGTGGAAAGAAGTTGAGGGGTTTCCATGGCTGCACCAAATGGCTCAAATGAATTTAATGCTGCCATTATTATTGATGGCTCCACAGAATCTCTGATTTCTTGAGTCTGGATGGCAAATGGAACTGAGATCTTAAGCACCTAGAGTGACTCGCTCTTAATGTGCCTCGATTTGAAGGTTTTTTAACTTGCTTTTCTGCCCCCAGTGACTAGCTCTTCAAGCTTGTCTCTCTGTCTCTGGGGTGGGAAGTCATCCCACCTTTGTCACCAGTGTTTTGTTCTTGGAAACAAATGCACTCACAAAATGAGGCGAGGCAGCTTGCTTGGTTGCTTAGGCTTTATTTAAGCTTTGAGCACTAACAACACTGGTTCAGCTCAGCCATGAAGCAACAGCTGTTGGCCTATTTGACAGCTCCTTTTATACTGAGCTGTCAAACTGGGGACCAATCAAGTTGTGGCTGGGTGCCCCCTGCTGGATTGGACCAGAGGGAGAACGGAAGACATAGCACTCCCCACTGGGAGAGCAGTACAATCAGGCCACATTCTGATGTTTTGGGAACTCGGTGTCTTAGGTACCACTCTAAATTCCTTCTCCAGGTCTTGTGTCCTTGAAGCTTGGCTGATGGCTCACTTTGGCACTCTGGTTTCTGTTGGTGTCCACACACCCCAATTTCATAGCATTCTTTCACAACTCCAACAGCCTTCCCTTCTCAGATGCCTAACCCCTCCCCCCCAATTATGATAGTTGCAAATGAGCTTCAAAGAACGTGAAGATGAACAGCTGACATTAACATACAAGCAACCCAGAAAAAAATCACATTAAAAAAAATAGCATTCTGCATATTTTCTTTGTCAGGAAGGATATGTAGATTTTTGTAATAATTGCCATTCAAAATGATAAAATGACAAAGTATAACTGTGGTATATGAACCATCCTATTTTACTAGATGATACCAGTAGTTTCCTCCAACTCTTTTTCTTGAATAACTATTAGTTGGTATCCTAATTCTTTCTTAGAAATTCTCTTCTGCAGTTTTACAATGTGTTCATAGGATCATTCACTTCGTTTATTAATTATAAATTGGTTCAATTCATCTCCAAATTCTACCTTTTTAGTTCAGTAGAATGACTTGTTAAGGATGATCTGTTTAGCTCTAGCTTGGGTTGTATGCTAAAGCACCTGCTCCAATATAAATGGTCAATTTTCTTTGTTCCTTAACCCTAGCCCTATTAAAAAAAATAACCACTGATATGATTCAAAGAACAACAAAAATAGTCCTCA
Source organism: Hydrophis major (assembly GCA_033807585.1). Lineage (NCBI taxonomy): Eukaryota > Metazoa > Chordata > Lepidosauria > Squamata > Elapidae > Hydrophis > Hydrophis major. The sequence goes on along the minus strand of CM066331.1, from coordinate 157,661,271 downwards.
GACCCTAAAATGACTCAACAATTCAAATATTCAGAAATCAAACCAATTTACCATATAAAAATCACTTTACAGTATGCTCAAATACATACTGTACATATGCTTACATGTGATCAAAAAATATATAAAGATTCATGGAAGAACATGGCTCTCTTTTGTGAATACCAAGCATATATCCACTAGCTGTGCTTTAGGCAATTGCTTCAAGGGGCTTCATAAAGGCATCAGTGTGCAAAGACCAAACAGATTTCTTTTTCTGTTGGTGTTAACGTACAAGTATACCATATGTCACCATGTGTATGTTGTTTCTGTATGGGCTTAAAGCATAGGTGAGCATAAATCTGTTGATAATAGGTCTAGACAAAAATCTGCATGCTATTTTTGTTTTGTTTCCTAAAAGATTGTGGGAGACATATTATAAAAGGGGCTGAATTGAGACAAACTAGCTATGATGCAACTCTAGCAAGACAGAGTGGTTGTGGGGGTTTTGTCATCCAGAAACAAGAGAAATGACACCTCTGACTTTGGACAGTGTAATCTTCTCCTAGACAAAACTGGTGCCTAATTTGCAGATCCTCCTAAACTCTTGGTTCCTACTAGAAATTCAGGTAACAACCATGGTCAGGGGGACCTTTTGCTCAAGTCCATCTTATGCACCATCTTGTTTGCTTTTTTATGTACTGCCCTTATTTTTTTTATAAATATCTCAAGGAGGAGAACATCCCTGTTATGTACATTGTCTAATGATGGATTCCTGGCTTGGTAATAATAGCAACCTCCTGTTGGTATTACTGTGGTTGTCTAGAAACTGAATATGAATCAACAGTACAAGATGGGTCAAACAGGCAAGTACAACATTAGGCTCTAACAGTACTTTTTAAATAATGGGAAATAATATACTTTTTCTATTGATAAGACTCCAGCTATAGTAATATATATGTCCAGCCCTAGACTTCCCATTATAAGGATTAATAAAAACTGATTCAGAGAAGGGCAACAAGATGAAAATATACTAAAAAATAAACCTAGGCATATAAATGGAAGGAATTGGCAAAGTTGAGCATGAGGCAATTAAAAGCTATGGCAGAATTTTCAAATGATGTTCTTTACATAATTTTATATTGTTATAGGAAAGCAAATTTTTATTGTATATTCATAAGATCTTCCTAACAGCATGTCAGCAGTGGAACTCATTATCAAATGGGTAGGTCCTCTTCACTGAATGTAATGAAGTGTAAACTAAGCCAGTGGTCACCAACCACTGGGCCCAGCCCACTGGTCGGTCTGTGAGAAAATTTTGGTGGGCAGCAGAGAAATGTCATCTCAGAGCACCCCCCAAAGCAATTAATCCAGGCTGCACAGGAACACAAGGCTGTGCCACCCACATGGCCTGCAGGAACCCTTACCTGGCAAACTTGCCTGCTAAGTTGCTATTTTTCCTTCCACCCACCAACCATCAGCAGTTCTGCTATGCTGGAAGTTTTAGATTAGCTAGAAAGCAGGAAATTGTTGGATTTCTTGCTTTCTAGCTAATCTTTAGCAGAGCCAAACTTCCTTTAGGACTGAAGGTTCTATTTATTCAGTTGCAGACTCAGATAGCTGATGGCAGAAACACAGATCTCTAAGTGAATCTGTGATTCTGTGAGCAACTCAATCTGCCTGCCTGCTTTGCCTGATTTTGGGTAAACATTGCTCTTTTTTTATAAAAAAAAATTCAATATTTACATAGATATTTATAATATTTACATACAAGCCATGCCCAGCCAGTCACATGACCACCAAGCCACATCCACAAAAGCCACACCAAAGAACCATTTGTTAAGAAATTTGAATCCCACCCCTACCTCTGTGTGTTTGTTTTTGTGTATGTATGTGTATGAGAGAGGGAGGAAGGGAGGGAGGGAGAGGGAGAAAGAGAGGTTAGATTGGATCTCTTTCTCTCTATCCCACCAATTTCAGCAAGCCACCGTCAGTGAAAATTCATATTAGTGGTCCCCAGAATTTAAAATTATGAGTTTGGTGGTCCCTGAGGTCCAGAAGGTTGGAGAACCCTGAACTAAGCAACCATTTCTTTAGGATGATTTAACCAGGATTCTTCCATAGAGTAATATATTTGATGTACTAAATGATCTGATTAATTCCTATGAGTGTATGACTGCATGAATTGGGAGCTATAAATAGTAAGCACATAGATAGTCATTCACTTTACCAGCAAGAATCTGAGGCACATTGTATCTCATACGGGACAGGGAAGAAGGCAAATAATGAAATATGTCATATCATTAGAATGCAAACTCAGGATTTATGTACTTGTATATACATTAGGCAAAAGAATATAAAGAAAAGTTTGTGTCATGATATCACTGTGTACATGTCATAGTTTAACACAGTCTGAATATACTGCAGATAGCTATGGTTATATTCTTTATGGAACATGATTTGCTGCACAAGTATGCAAATTTGAATTGTCCGTGAAACTTGATTGTGCCTCTGTCTTAAATCCTAATTTTCTATCTATGTTTAATGGCAATAGCACTTAGACTTACATATCACTTCATAGTGTTTTACAGCCCTCTCTAAGCAGTTCACAGAGCGAGCATATGGCCCCCACAATCTGGATCTCATTTGAGCCAGTCATGATTGAACTCTTGGCAATGGGCAGAATCAACCTGCAATACTGCATTCTAATCACTGTGCCACCATGGGTTTATTGGAAATATAACTTATCTAAGATACTGTTGTACCTTGGGAAACATATAAAACTTTATTTACTGAATCCAGGCTTCCCCTCCCCAGTTTTTTTTTAAAGGAAGCTATTTTTGTATGTAATTCAAAATGGTCCAGTGCCTAGTTTGGAATCAAATCACAGACTTTCTCATTTAGGAAGTATTCATCATAATAGTTAATGGTAATCATTGAGGAATCAGAATTTGATATTTCAACATTTTCCCTGAAACTTTAAGTCACGTTATACATTAACATGTACAACAGCTGAATTATGTGGCCTTTACAAAAGGCTTTAACCTTGGTCGGAAGCAAATTTCATTTAGTCACTAAACTATTGCATCACACACAGTAACAATTTTCATTAAAGAAAATTCAGCCAGAGGCCTGAAATTAGATGCCTCAAAGTTTATATGAACAAAGCATAGTTTGCCTGAACATTTATGAAACTCAAGGATAAAAGGCTGCAAATAAGGATAAATTAGAATGTGATTAAGAACCTATAAACGTGTTCATTAATCTGTCACACTTTAATCACTTAGCTATATTTAGCAATATGCTGGCAGCTTACTAATGAAAATGAAATGGCTTGTCTGACAATTTACAAAGTAGCATGCTAGTTTTTTCCCCTTGTTAGTTCATGAAAATACTTATTTCTTCTCTGATGAACTCTGTTCCAAGATTTGCATTCTCATCAGCATTACTTGTTCATCCCTCTGTTGTCAAATTAGCATAGAATGATTATTATTCAGTTTGACTGCAGTACTGCTCAGATGTATTCATTTGGCTGGGAAGATAAAAAAAGGTTGGAAGATAAAACCATCAAGCCAGACATTAACACTTGAACTTCTCTTTTCCATTTCTTGAATTTCACAGTCTTGAATTACATAGATATTTATGTACACTAACTCAAATTACTTTGAAAAACAAAAGAATTTACCAGGAATAAGAATCTTGATAACTCTTAATTACTTTATGAAATACCTTCTACCATCCTTTGCCACTGATGTTTCTGAGTAGGCTTATTGGGGTAGCCAAAATTCCAGAGTAAATCAAGTTACTGTCAAGCCCAAAATTGACATAAGTGTAGCCATTTTAGTTTATCTTAGTATATATTCTTTTTCTTATTTTCTCTGTGGTACTAATGGGGGGAAGGTTTTGGGCTTGACACATTCCCAAGCGGGGAGGAGTGGAGATAAAGAGGGTGTTATGACTAGGTGATCTTCTTTCCTGTGGGAAACGAGCTGTCTGGGCTTGGGCCCTTGGAGGTGGAGATTTATGACATCAAGCAACATTGAATTACTTCTGTTGGAGAATGTGACTTTTGGAGGTTATTTCTAACTTCTAATATTGTGGGGTAATTCTGGGTTGGATCAGATCCGGAATTACCATGGACTTTGCCAATTTGATGCTTTCCTAAATAAAAGAAATCTTTTTGAAGATGGACTTTGTTATTTTTCTTTTAAAATGGGTTTCATTACTTGGAAACCTGACAGTTACCTGTTCATAAAGTTGAGATATAGATATATAGGTATAATTAACAGTTGGGTGAGTAGACTATAGGATTCAAATTGTATTTTTAATAAAATCAGGGACAATAGAATGCTCCAGAACCACTGCTACAATTACTTAGAATAATACATTAGCCTTAAGGAGCAAGTATTATGTTGCAGAGAGCAGTGCTAAAATATTGAAATTTTAAAATGACACACCCTGATTACTTTTTATTAGTTTACTGTTCCTTACAGTTCCAAAGGAAGATGCATTCCTTTTATTAATATTGAAGAAAGTTGATACAAGAGCCAGTCTAGTTTCTTTCTCTACATGGAATGCAAGGAGAATAAACATTTCTTGGGTCAAGCATGAATGGATGTTTAGGTTCCTGCTGGGTTATCTTTGAACTCATCTAAACTGATGTGTTCTCCCTCTTAGGGGTTATTAGGGATGTGGTGATATTTTAAAGGACAAATGAATGTCAGAAATTGTGTAAGTCCTCTTAAGAATCTCTTAAAGTCCTGCAAATTCAAAAGTGTTTAACTTGGCTTTTTAAAAGGAAAAATCGAAGGGGTAAAGTAGGTGCCTTAAACTTCCTTTTAATGTATTCACTATGTCGCAGATTCCTTCCTCAGAAACCAAAAAGTTTGAAAATATCAGCCTTTCCTATGCTGATGGTATGGTTCTGATGATCCTTCAGTGATCATGAGATATCAAACTAAAAATGCAGTTCACAAGGGGGAAAAATGTTTTTTATCCCTTTGGAGTAAAAAAGAGGGTTATGGCTTCCTGGTAGTAAATAAAATTAAAAACTATAAAAATAAAGATGAGATAGTAAAAAATGAAAAGAAGAAAAGGCAGATGGAAAGAAATACACAGAAAGGAGGAATTAGTGCCATACATCTAGTTTTCAGCCTTGAAGTGCATCTTTAGCTATACCATTAGGCAAAAATGTACATTGTGGAGTTTTGAAGATTTTTTTTTCAAGTTTAAAAAGAAGGAGTAGACCTTTGTGCATGACCACCAGAAAAGTAGCAGCATAATCTTCTGTTTATTGTGATGAAATACCATTATGTTTTAAAGATTTAGGTTTGAAATGCAGCTCAAGATCTCTCTTTTCTGATTTTATACACTCAAATTTAATAATTTTCTTCTCGAAGAAATTTTGAATCTTGTATTTATGCAACAATGGTTTTCTAATGCTAATATCTTCATCACATCAATAATCTTTTCACTTTTTAATCTTATTTTATTAAATTGAAAGCCTTAAGTTATATTTTATATGTGGATTGTAACACAGATCTTTATGTTTATATGCCTTACACTACCTTGAAGAAAATATTTGGTGTTTGCTTCCATAAATTTATTTCTTAACATCTGGAAGTTGCTGCCACTGTTTTTCCCTCTAGGTGAAGGCATTTCCGTTCTGTGCTATTTCTGGCTTCTGGTGAATATAACTGTCGTTTTATATGGAACTCATGCCTGCAATTAACCGATTGCACAAACAGTTTTGCTTTTCAATATAAATACAAAGATAGTTTTCAGGAAATAATTGAGCCCTTCCTTCTACATTGCCACAAGGACACTGTAAGCTGAAGCAAGAATCTTCTCCCCTGATATTGGAGTATAACCTGATGTGTTTTTGTCCTTCTCAACAAGAGAAAGAACTGTAATGTCAGCTCTTGTGATGGACCTAAATACAAGGAACCCAACCGTTGTGGGTAGACAAATAATTTATTTTCAGCTTTCATTTTCATTGTTTTTCAGATGAGACATGTACCACCACATTCAGAGAAATAGTCATACTGAAAGGTAAATATATTCTGGTTTTCACAATTGAGTAAGAATTTGATTGAGACTAAACAAAATTCTTTGGCACCCTTGCATTGGCCTGTACTCTTGGCCTCTAGGTCAACATATATTGATTACAGCTATGCATAAATATAGTATCTAGTGATGGGCCAAATATTCATTTTTATATTTCAGCATTCTAGCTTCAATATCAAAGTTTTTAAAAAGTCAACTCTTGTTTTCATATCTAAATAGCTTACTCAGATCCAAGGACCACAAGCTTCAACTAAACAGTTTTTCAAATGACACAGTGCCATTCTTTTTTATACATGGAGATGCTAGACAAGTCTCATGATTTGCCAAGACCACACACTGTCATTTGAAGATCACGGTGAAAACTTGATCATTCTTTGATCCAAGGACAATCTACTAAAGACAGACTGCCTGTCTACAGCACTTTGTGAAACTTCAGAATTTGTTTCATGGATCTATGACTGTGAAAAATTATATTCTGCAAATATTTTTGATATAATTCCAAAAGGAAATGTTGTTATTCCATATCTGCCAAGATATACAAACATTTTTAAATGGCAAAAAATAGTAACATTCAATCCATTATAAAAATGAGGAAAAAATATGAGCAAAGATTTAATTCAAATGCTTTTTTAAAAAAATAAAAATCATCCTGAGCAAGATCAGAAATTGGAAACAAGGACTATGCCACACACTACTTTGTGCATATTTGCAAATGCAAAAGTTAATTGTTGGCATAAACTCTGTTTTTTATTTATAATCCTATGGTTTTGAAATGCCCACGTGAATTAAATTCAAGAAATCTCTCACACTCTTCAGGACCTGAAATCAAAGCTATAGGTTATAAAAAAAAGAGATACAATGAAATCACTGGTAAAATGTTCTAGAAAAATACGTATATTCTATTAGTACTAAACAATTTCATATACACATGCACATGCATATATACCAGCAATGGAACTGCTTGTCTTGCTCTATAACCCACTGTGTGCATGTGCGTTTGTGTAATAGAATTGCTTAGGTTGTTCTATGAGTCTCTCTATCAGTATTGCAACTACAAGAAACAAATTGCAAGAAAGAGCTACAAATGTGATCTCTGCAGATTACAACACATCCTTTTCATGTAGTGAATGCTCATTGTGGGTAAGCACTGAAAGAAGACAAAAGATTGACAAGGAAGTTGAATGGGGACTTTTTTTAACAAATCCTTTTTCTTTCAATTTTTTCCTGGTCCTAACCTAAAAACACAATTCCTGGGTACTACAAACAGACAAGTAAGTTTTGTATGGAAATTTGGCAGTATCAGTCAGCAATAGAAGCTCCAAGCAATGGGGACAGTGTAGAAAGCTTTGTTGTGATCTGCAAAGAGTGGGCAATGCTGATTTTCTTTCTTTAGTTTCCTAGAGCTGTAATGGCGAACCGAAGGCACCCGTGTTACAGGTGGCATGCAGAGCCCTCCCTGCGGGCACACGAGACATTGCCCCAGCTTAGCTCCACTATGCATGCATGCATTCCTCCTGCCAACCAGCTGATTTTTGGGTCTGCCATGCATGCGTGGGGGTGGGGCACATGTGGGAGATGAATGTGCATGTGCCGGGGGAGCTTGGGGTTGCGGTGTGCGACCTGCCTGTGCTCCTCCCACAGCCTGTTTTTGCTCTCAGGAGGCTGCTCCTCAGAAGGGCTTTAAACTAAAATTGAGGGAGGAGGGGAAGCAATCTTCAAGACCTTTAGAACCTAGGAGGTGGGGAATAAAGAGAAAAAAGAAATAAAAAAATAAGGAAAGGAAAAACATAATGAAGTAGAGAGTGATGGAAAGGATGGAAAATCCAGTTACAAAGTAAGAGATATAAGAAACATACCCAAGATCCATAAAATACTCAAAAACCTATACAGGATGCTCAAACTTTAGGGAACAATCAGGGTGAACTTGAAATATTAGTACATGACAGTAAATATGATATAGTTGCCATTACATGGTGAGATGAAACTCATGACAGAAATGTACTGATGGAAGGATACAAACTATTTTAAAAAGAAGACTTAACAAAAGAGGAGATGGAGTTGTATTGCATATAAAAGATCACTACATCTCTACACAAATACCCCAAACCAAGGATGAAAACCTAGATTCCATATGAGTCAATATAAAAGGAAAAAAGAATGACATTACTGTAGGTGCAGGGGTGGGTGTCTACCAGTTTTGTCCACCTCTGTAGAACCAGTAGCTCTGAAGAGCAGCAGACATAGAACCGGTTCTATGTCTGCTAATGTTTTTGCCCATCCTCCCACTCGGGTTCTTACTGGATCTTTATTTCCTGATTTTTCAACTTCAGCTGCCATGCGAGGCACAGCTGCAGTTAAAAAAGCAGGAAAAGAAGGTTGTTTCAAAGGCTGCTTCTCTGCGCACAACGTGCTGATTTACAGGCACTCGCTCGCAGTGTGCAGGGAAGCATATCATAAATCACTGAACCTCTGTCGTATCCCACCCCTGTATAGGTGTATATTATAGGCCACCCAACCAAGCAGAAGAAATAGACAAACTTTTTACTAAATAGCTAGTAGTAATGGGAGACTTTAACTACTCTGATATCAACTGGGAGACAAACTCTGAAGCAAGTGGGACATCAGATAGATTCCTAGAAGACTTCCTTTAGCATTTGGAGGAGGCAGAAGCACAAGGAAGAATTCAGCTTAATCTGTGGCACATGTTCATCCAAGGACAAACCCCACACATACAGCATTGATGGTGAGATTTAGATTACTTGTATTTATTAATCATTATATTTAGCAGCAACTCAATATTGCCTATCTTATATTTGGTTCTCATTGTATGTTTTCCTATTTTTCCCAGTTTCACCTGTTCTTTAATAAAGCATCCAGATCTATAAATATGGTCTGTTTTATTGGAGGATATGTGGGCTTAGCTGCATGTTGAGCTGCACACAGAGTAACATGTGATGAGGAGAGAACACCCAGGAAACTACAGATCAATCAACCTAACATTGACATCTGGAAAAATACTGGAAAATATAATCAAAAAACAGATCTGTGAACATCTAGAAACAAATAAAGTTATAACTATAAGCCAGCATGGGTTTGTTAAAAACAGATTATGCCAAAACAATCTTATTTCATTCTTTGACAAAGTGACTAAATTAGTAGACTAGAGAAATACTGTAGACATAGTATATTTAGACTTCAACAAGGCATTTAAACATAAACGTGATTATTAATACATGAAATACAGATAAAAGGGAACATTAAGACAGGGATGGTAGGCCCATTGGGGCACTTATGCATGCCCCTTACAGACCTCTTAGGAATGGGGTGAGGTCAACAGTAGACAGTCTAAGTTTTCCATATTGATTCTGCTCAGTACATTCTAAATACTACATTTTGAAATAATAAAAAAGAAAAAAAAGAAATTATGCTCATAACATTGTGCTCGTGACATTGAGCTGGTCATGCTCAACCAGTCATGTGACCACCAAGCCATGCCCAGATAGCAAGCCACACCCAACCAATCACATTACCACAAACCACAACCACAAATTAAGCCACTTCCATAGAACCGGTTCTAAGATATTTTAATCCCACCCCTGTCCCAGAAGACTTCCCTGGGGCTCAGGAAGGAAAAAAGCATCGGGAGAGCACACAGCCCTTTCCTTGAAAGTGAAAGTGTTTGAGGAGAAAGTTTCCATACTGCAATGCTTTGGGAAGAGAAACAGTTACTGGACAAGTCAGCTTTATGAGAAGCAGAGAATGAAAATAACATGACAAGCCAGGGAAAAAAAATATTTGGTGGAAATAATTAACAGAACTGAATTATTTAAAAAATTAGAAGTCAGTCCCTGAGGAGGTCAGAAACAGATACCACATTCTCTTTCTAAAGAATAATGAACATCAACCCAAGTAAATTTCCCCATGGGATATTGTAGAAGACACTTTGGTTCCTAATGGACTGAAGAGTGGCTTTTTAAAAAACAAAAATGACATAATGAAGGCACAGTTGCAAACAATTCCTTCAAGTAGGAATAATGAGATGATTTTCAAGAGGCAAGTGTAAATGTCTAAAATCCTGAAGAGAAAATGACTATGCAAAGTAAAGAGGATCATATAACCAAAGAAATCTACAAGTTAGTCTATAGTAATTATGTCAGGAATGAGATAAAGCTTGCAATTAGTACTATTCCTCCAGAAAGCAACTTTCAGATATTTATGACGCAAAAGGAAAGCCAAAGATTGTGTAGATCCATTGTGAGGAGAAAGTAATGAAGTGCTAATGAATGATGAGAAACATAATTTCTTAACACTAATTTTATATCTGCCTTGCTTAAAAAAGGAAATAGAGCTCTAAATGGCTAAAATATGGTATAGGTGAAACTCTTACTAGAGTGCCTTACAGTCAGCTTAATGTTTGCATCAAAAAAAGTGCTCATTAAGGACTTTACTTCAGGTTTTTGTTTTTTTTTGATAAAAGTTTTATTGATTTTAACAACAAACAAAAAACATATAAGACATAAAACATAACATATATATATATATATATATATATATATATATATATATATATATATATATATAATTCTTCATAAATTTACAGTGTATCGGTTGGTTTACCACTCCCTTTTGTGCATCCATTTCATAGTCATCAAAATAATTATATTACGTAATAACTCACATTATCAATCATCAATAAAATATCCTAATATCATTATTGAACAATCATTTGACTATAATTTTACTAATTCATACTTAAGTGAGATAACGATAATTAAGTTAAATTATTTTATAACAAATCATAGAATCACACCAAATCTATCTTAATAAAATATTCTAAAAAGTTATCAAAACCAAGAAAAATTATATATTCATTATTTCCTAAATTTCTAAATATTCTATTATTATATTGTATTATCTAACCATTGATAAAAAAAAAGATCCCAAACTTCATAAAATTGTTTATCTTCTTGTTCTCTAATTTCAAATGTCAATCTACTCATTTCAGCACATTCCAATATTTTCTTAATAATTTCTTCCTCTAATGGTATTTTCTCACTCTTCCAATGTTTAGCAAATACAATCCTAGCTGCTCTTAATACATTTACAATCAAATACTTTAAGTTTTTATAATATATATCAGGTACGATTCCCAATAAAAAAATCTCCGGTTTCAAATCTATGTGTTTCTTTGTCATTTTTTCCAGCCATATGCGAATTCTAGTCCAGTATTTCCTGGCCTCCTCACAAGTCCACCACATATGGTAATATGAGCCAGGTATCTGATGACATTTCCAGCACTTTTCAGATTTATTCTTGAACATTCTTGCTATTCTTGTCGGGGGAAAGTGCCACCTGTAAAACATCTTATACAAATTTTCTTTATATGCTATTGACATTGTCATTTTATAATTTTGTGACCACAATTTTTGCCATTTCTCTAAATCAATCCCATATCCAAAATTCTTCCCCCAAGCAATCATTGTTTCTTTAACTTGTTCTTCCTCTAATTTAATTTCCAACAAATAACTATATATTTTTTTTAATCACTTTTTCATCAGTACCTGTCAAAATCCTATCTAAATCAGTCAATTTATCATAAAATCCTTCTATTTTAGAATCTTTTAAGATACCTTGCATGTATTTGTGCATATGAAAACCAATTCATCTTTATACCTTGTTCTTCTAAATTTTGCATCATTTTAAGTTCACCCTTTTCATCCAATATTTCCCCATATCTAACTGTTTGTTCCTTCTTATAAGTTATAGGATACGAAAAAGCTTTAATAGTTGATAACCAAACTGGAATTTTCAAATAACATTGTTTCTTAATTTTCTCCCAATTCAACCATAACGATTCCCGTATATAATGCCTTCTAAAATAACCCTGTAATTTAGTTCCCTTATACCATAAAAAAGCATGCCAACCCAATAATAAATCATGACCTTCTAATGCCAACAATCTAGTCTTTCTTAACGTTATCCATTCTTTAACCCACATTAAGTTTGCAGCTTGATAATACAACTCCCAATTAGGAAGGCCAAATCTTCCTCTAATTCTAGCATCCTGTAAAAGTTTTAATTTTATTCTCGCTTTCTTGCTTTCTTTCTCGCTTTCTTTACTTCAGTTTTGATAGGCCATTGTTTTGGATTTGTTAATTCTAAAGGCCTAACTATCTGAGGCAATATCTTTCTCATTCTGAAACTCTCTAGATTCTAATTTGCAAGTCAGGCCTTTTTTTTTTTTTTTCAAATATTTTTATTGTACTTTTCCCTTGTTATACATCACATATTAATACTTTTTAATTGTACAATTTTCTTCATTATATATAGGATTTCATTATTCACAGTAACAGTATACCATCTGGGTGTAATCGCTATATTCTTAATTACATATCAATAATAAATCTTATACATGCAAAAGTTATAACGATTATTCTCAATATCTATTCATCTTCACTTATCCTTGCTATGAATTTTACATTGTATGTTTAGGCCCTCTATTCATTTTTATGTGTAGACCATTAACACTATCAAACAACTATAAATATTTAATTGACATCACAATTGTAGCCAATTAACTGCCAAATAATCCTAATGTTTACTTATCTTAGTTATTTTCTATTCATTAGGCATCTATGTTTACATTTCCAGATTTCTATCTTCTGCCATTTATTTCTACTATAGAATAGTTCCCGAATCAAAAAGGAGATCTCCCATTTCTAATTTCTATCTTAGTACTAATTCTTGACGGTATAGCTTCTGTGTTAAACAACATTCTGCATTTATCCCTCATCTCTTGTCTGTTTTCATATTTCAACTTTTGCAAGTCAGGCCTTTTTTGAAGATACTACTGCTCTCGATTGCTTGATGACTACATGGGTCTTCTCTTCTGTCTCTTTGATGATGAGAGACAGTCATTTGGTCTTCACTCTCTTTTCTATTGAGCATTAACTTCCAATTTCTTTCTTTGTTTACACTCGAAATCTTGTTCAGGACAATTTGAATCATTAGTTTCAGATGGCATGGCTATTTGTAAATATTTACTGGATGAAATATATTGATGCCAGGCATCAATATTATTTCTTCCAGTAAATATTTACAAATAATCATGCCATCTGAAACTAATGATTCAAATTGTCCTGAACAAGGTTTATGACATTCTAATGACATTTTTTTTTTAGCTCTCCCCCATTGGAACTGTTGAAAGGTGTCAAAACGCCTTTCTTTTGAGGATTTGATTTTCCTGCTGGGAGAGCTCCGGCACAAGGATATGGACAACTGCTTGAAAGCTGGATCTTTTTATTTTTCAGGAAGGTGGAGAACAGCGAGAAGTCTGCGTTCCTGGGCTAGCTAGCTTCTTATGGTAAGTCCCTGGTTTGTTATACCCTTTTCTCCCTTTGTAAGTTGATTTTGTGTGAGTGTTTATATTTGTGCCAATGTTTCAAATCCTGTTTGAGTTTGTCTTTATTTCCGCCAGAGGGCGAACTCTGCGGGGTGCAGAAGGCAAACTCCGCGGGGTGGCCAGATTGTATTATTGGTTTTCTGTAATCTCTTTTAGCTTTAAGATACTTTTTCATATTTGTTCTGTGGCAATCTCCTGTCTGTCCCTTTTGTAATGTATTTTTTGTGTCTTTTGTCTGTTTGTTTTGCTTATTTGGTATGTCCTGTGTTTGTAAGGATTTTCTAAATTATCTTTTGTTTCCTTTTCCTATTTGTCTAGTTTTCTAAATTACTTAGGCTTTTGTCTATAGGGATTCTTTAATACTTTTTATTTGATTTCTTTTCCTATGTAAGTTTGTTTTCTGGCTAACCTGAAGTTCCCCTTGGGCTTTTCCTGTTTTTTTTGTGACACTACTGCCTTCGTGAAATTCCCTTTCCACAGAACAAATAAGATTCACCCATTTGATCAACACACAGTAACTGTTCTTTTTTTTTTTTTTTGCAATATTTTTTATTTTTTGTTACAACAAAACTGTTCTGACCAGTCTGGAATAGTTGTCTGTTATGGTGTCTAGATATTATAGTCAAAAAGAAAGATCCTCAGAAAAAATGTTCTAACTTTGTAAAGCTCATTTGTCAAGCACACACAAGAAGGCCCTCTGTTCTGACTTCCTTAAGCTTATGGAGTTCACTATGTCAGGAGGTGCACTGAGATCCTTTCTTTGAATGTAAAGCATATTTTTTTCAGTCATGCTTCTTCAGCTTGTATTAATTTTACTTTAATAATGCTTATAATTGTGTTTATTAAATATTATTTCAAATGCTTATGTTTTACAGTTTATTATTACCTGTTTTGACAAATCTGTGTATATAGTAGTAAGGAATCATATAAATAAAAATAAATGGGTAGGTAAAATCACTTTTCTTCTTGCAATGCTGCATCCAGAAACTAACTGATAGTATTTTATTTCCTTATATATTTATTAGCAACAAATCTTGTTTTTCTTCCTAGATTTAAATGTATAGCACTTTGTCCTCTGATTTTTTTCTACACCAGAAAAAAATTGAGAGTTCTGTTGAGAGTTACTTAGTGCCCAAAGTAATCCACTTGGAATTCCTATTGCTTGTGCACTTTATGTGCTACAACACACTGTTTAGCATGTTGTATGAACCCAATGTAGTGTGAACTCACGAGGTTAATTTATGGTTCAGGACATGGTGCCAACTTAGAAAACAGAGCTTAATTAAATAAACATTAATGGTGTTGTGCAACCCAGGCTGATAAATTCTTTTTCCAAAATATTCAGACATCTTCAGATTTGAAGTATGGCCTGCCATAGTCAATCCTATCTGAAACCATATTTTTTATTTTTGTAACCTGCAAGATTTTGTCCAATGCCACATTGCAGTATTTTCAGAAAAAAGATTATCTCATCATTTGTTTCATAAAAAGACATAGGATGGTTAGTTGGAACACAAACTGCATTCAGAAGCATTCAGTGAGTCAACATTTCACTTAATTGATCTTCCTCGTCTCCATACTTAGCAGTGCACATTTATATGCAAAGCAGATTTTTCAAAAAGGTTACAACATCAGAATCGAAAACTGATGTGACCTACATAAAAGAAGTGCTCTGATTTTCTAATTAAAGCAAGCTGTGGCTGCACGCTTGGCTAAGAGTCGCCAAAGGAATTGTGTAATAAATCTTCTCATTGTCCTCTAGGAATGTGGAGAGGAGATGGTGGTAAGGAGGACAGCAACCAGGAAAAGAGTTGGGGAAAAGAACAACCATGTCTCTACTCATAATATAAATACCTAAGATGATTCTACAGAACACCTTGTAAGAGTGTGTATCTAGTGCACAAACACACATACACACACACACACAAATACAGACTGAATGTTTTAACATACACACACACACACACACAAATACAGACTGAATGTTTTAACAGCTGTTTTTTAAAACATTTTTAAATATGTTTTCCTAAGGATCCTATTTCTTTCTGAAAGGGTGGGCTTAGTGCATGCCAAGATGTTAGCAGGGAATGTTTGTTCTGAGAAACCTAGGGATGTTTCCCCTCTCTCCTCAACTGATTTGCTTTTTAGGAAAGGGAGCAAAAACTTATTTCAAGTTCCTTTACTCAAGCCTTTAGAAAATGTGTTAATTTGGGAGATCGAGGGATCTCCAGATACTTCTGAACCACATCTCCTAGTCAATGATCTATCAAGAGTGATGGTAGATTCTAGCACTATGATTTACACCACCCACAAATTAAAATAAAAAATACACCTAATTATTTATCACTTTTCGAACTCTGAGTGTCTCAGTTTTAAGATGAAGACAGTATATAGAGGTAGAATTTTTATCCTTAGCAATCATATTAGCAATTACCTGCAACCCATTATGGAGTGATGAAGAATAAAGAAGGGGTATATGGTTTATTTCTCTATTCATAAGTTTCATTGGTTTTATTTTTCAGTAATTTAAACCATGCTAATTTTATTTTTAAAGTTTAGCTTTAGTTTTTCCATTGTTGCCAATGGAAATTTAGTAGATCGTCTGCTGCCATTTAACTTCTGTATTTTCGATTCCAATAGCATAATTTTCCAGGCATATTATTACTCTTTTCTAAAAGATCAAACTGTACATTTTGCTTTTAATTAATACTGTGACTAAATTTTCCACTCATTAAAAAGTGCTTTATTGGAGTATGATTATGTCATGATGACTTTCATTGGGAAAGAATCAGGAAGCTTGCAGAGCCCTGAAGTGGTTTCCTCTTTTCTCTTGCTCTTTCATTGTAACCAGAAGAAGGAGAAGGAGAAATACAATAAAAGTATAGTGTGTTGTTGTGGTTAATTACTGAACTAAGACCTCGGAGATTCATGTTGAAACCCATTATTAATAGAAGTTGATATGTTATTTTTATGCAATAGAATTTAATGTGTTATCCATAAAGACTTGATTTTCTATCTGGTCTCTGAACATTACCTTTGTTTCATCCCTAGCCCACAAATTTGACAATTGTTCAGTTTTAAAACTGTGATTTCCACATCTTGTGACACAATGTTTGCACACTTCATTGAAATATGAACATTGATTTGGTCAGGGCTGGGATCTGACCAATTCCAATTGCTCAATTTAAGAGAAGTAATCCCACCCGTGTTATATAAAATAGATGACTGATTTAACTGAGAAAGAGAGCCAAATTCTTATAGAGTTGGCTTTGTCACTATTTGGGTGCATTATAGGTTTTGTTCTACTGACACCAACAAGGGATTCATATGATCATACTTTTCTTTTCTTTTTTTTTTTTGTAAATTTTATTTGAGTTTTCACAAAGAGAAAAAAAAACAAATGAAACATCTTTTTTGAAAGCAGCATAATCCCAGGT
Source organism: Hydrophis major (assembly GCA_033807585.1). Taxonomy (NCBI): domain Eukaryota; kingdom Metazoa; phylum Chordata; class Lepidosauria; order Squamata; family Elapidae; genus Hydrophis; species Hydrophis major. Next base: position 157,644,390 of record CM066331.1, on the reverse strand, counting down.
TACATTTCTTCGTACAGATACAAATTCAGGTTCATGCTCATTTTTATATTCTATTTCATATCTTATTACTATTTCACATTTTCAGCATAGCTTCTCCCCTCTTTTAATTTTCTCAATTTTATTTTAATTATCTCATCTCAATTCAAATAATTGTATTTATATTTTTTGTCTGTCCTGTTTCAATTATCTATTTATTATCTTTTCTCATTAAACAAAATTTCTCCTGTAGTTACTGATTAGAGTATGACGCCTTTATATCTTTTCCCTAAAATTGTAACATTCAATAAAATACATAACTTCCATTCGGATTCTGCTTGGTACATTCTTAAAATACAACTGTATTCTTAAAAAAAGAAAAAAATATATAAATGTATATAATTAAAACAACATTCTATTCCAATTCAATTCTATCATTAATATTAATATTCATTAAAGTCTTAACATCTTTAACATTACTTTTCAATTAAATATCATACTTCTATGGGAACAATTATAAGCTTTCCATAGTTAATTATAGTTAGTTCCCTTCTTATCTTCCTCCTGCACATTCTTTTCCGGTCGAGTTCTTCTTTGTGGCGGCCATTTCTGACCACCTCTGCAACCGCCTTCGGGAAAGGGAGTAATGGCCAGCTGAGGAGGAGAGATGCGGCTCTCCTCGACCCTGCTGGTGGTCTCCCCCCTCTTCACCACCTCTACGGGGTGGCTTAGCCCCGAAACCAGCCAGCCCAGGGCACTCCAGCAGCAAGCCCATACAGAAACTGCGCACAGTCACAGATTTCTGTCTGTCGCCGAAGCCCTCATGATCATATTTTTCTATGTTTTTACTAGTTTGGGTGCATAACCCCATTTACCCTATTAATTAAGGTTTCATAGGCATCCAAAGGCTAATAGTAACCGAGGAATGGATTCTCCATTAGTACTACCAATCACTTATAGCACTTGCTGCTGCTGATGTTTAATTGCTTTTCCTTTCACCCATTATGCATCACACTTTGGCTACACCCACACTGGTTTAGCAAAATGGAAAAAAGTCCCGAAACGTCACATAACATTGCTGTGACAACATAAGTTTGTTACCTCAATGTTAGGTAGGCAACTTCACAAGTAGATAAACAAGCCATTGCAGGCATCCACTACATTTGCTCAAACCTGCCCCTCTCCACAATAGTAGAAGAATTGATTTCCTGACAGTAATTAATATTTGCTGAGAATAGAAATGAAGTCAATAGAATCTATCAACTACTTTCCATAATGCTAGGGAAAGAACTGATCCCATTACTATTACAGTAGCTTTCATACTAGAATATTTTTTTCCTGTGGTTCAAGAACTAGATAGTAATTTAACCTGATCATTTGGTTATGTGGAATAATCAGAATAACTTCAATTAATTAATTAATTGAAATATATTTAATTAAATGTATTTTTATTCTAATACTAAATAGTTGTTTAGCCAGGTTCAATCAATTCTGGAATTACACTCAGGTGTCATCATCGTCCCCCACTCCATGATATGGTTGTGTCATGCTACTTCTAAACCAGCCAATACATTTATTTGGTAACATTCTTATGGAGTTTTTTATCATGTCTTCAGATCTTAATGCTCTTCTTTCAGTATGCTTTCTGCTGTGAACTCAAGAAGCAGTTTACGCTTTTTACTTTTTCCAGTTTGCAACTATTTTGAGATAAAATTGGAAAAGGCTGTGGAGTAGCTAAAAAAGTCTGCCATCCCTCTTATCTTGTCCTTATAAAGCAGAGTTTTTCAACCTTGGCAATTTTAAAATAGGTGTATTTCAGCTCCCAGAATTCCCCAGCCAACATGGCAGGAAACTGAAGTCCATACAATTCTGAAAGTTGAAAACTCAACTTCTTAAAGTTGCCATGTATGGAATTTATTTATTTGCTTCCTTGCTTGTTTGCTTGCTTGCTTGCTTGCCTCATGAACTCTTATCTGGATTACTGCAACACACTGTACACACTGCCTTTGACAAGTATTTGAAAGCATCAACTAATGCAGAATGTGGTTGTGTGGGTAATAAATAGTGTCAGATAGTCAACACATTTAAAACCATTGCTACATGACCTGTCTTGGCTGCCAGCATACTTCTGGGTGCAAATAAGATTCAGGTTGTCACCCGTAAAGCCCTTTATTGCTAAGGACTGGGTTATCTATGCCCTCCCAGTCATTCCACTCATCTAATGTCAGCCATTAGATGGCTGGGGACTAGGCCTCTGGAATATTTTCCCTTCAGAGATTAGCATGATTTTGACCCTGACCCTGTTGGCCTTTCATAAGACTATGAAGTTCTAGTTATGTGCCCAGACCTGGGACACCAAATGTGTTAAGAGCCCGGTTTCTTGATTACCGTATATACTCGAGTATAAGTCGACCCGAATATAAACCGAGGCACCTAATTTAACCACAAAAAACTGGGAAAACTTATTGACTCGAGGATAAGTCGAGGGTGGGAAATGCAGCAGCTACTGGTAAATTTCAAAAATAAAAATAGATGCCAATAAAAACTTTCACTAGGACAGTTGAGAATAAGTTTGATGTTCACAATTTCCTCTTTGAAAGAGACCAGTAAATAGGGAACAAGAAGATGAAGAAAAAGAAGTGTGTTTTTTCACATTTTTCACACTGGTGAACAAAAATGGCATCATAGGAACAAGCTTATTCTCAGTCCAAAGGTTTGTTTCTGATTTCTTCCCTGATTTAAGGGAAATTTGGGAAACGATCTCACTATCATGAAAGGTTTGATTGATTCACTAACCCAAAAGATGATGATGATGACAGTGGTAGGCAGGAGTCACTCTCTCCCTTGCAAGAAAAAACCAAGAGCCGTTCTTATGATATATCTCTCTCTCTCTCCCCCCCTCCTCCCCCTCCTCCCGAGTGGACTGAAAGCAGCTGGAGCTGAGGAAATGAAGCTGAGTGGAGCGACCTCAGCTCGCGTTGCTTTCTCAGCCTAGAGCTCAGAAAAGCCTCCCCCTCCTCCTCCCCCTCCTCCCAAGTGGACTGAAAGCAGCTGGAGCTGAGGAAATGAAACTGAGTGGAGCGACCTAGGCTCGCGTTGCTTTTTCAGCCTAGAGCTCAGAAAAGCCTCCCCCTCCTCCTCCCCCTCCTCCCCCTCCTCCCGAGTGGACTGAAAGCAGCTGGAGCTGAGGAAATGAAACTGAGTGGAGCGACCTAGGCTCACGTTGCTTTTTCAGCCTAGAGCTCAGAAAAGCCTCCCCCTCCTCCCCCTCCTCCCGAGTGGACTGAAAGCAGCTGGAGCTGAGGAAATGAAACTGAGTGGAGCGACCTAGGCTCGCGTTGCTTTTTCAGCCTAGAGCTCAGAAAAGCCTCCCCCTCCCATGCTTAAAAATTGCAAAGGAAACACGGAAGCAGGGAAGCGGCTGCCCAGCTTCGGAGCTCCACACCATTTTTTTTTCAGAGGGGAATCTGACTCGAGTATAAGCCGAGGAGGTTTTTTTCAGCACAAAAAATGTGCTGAAAAACTCGGCTTATACTCGAGTATTACGGTATATTAAATATTAAGGCAATAGTTTTATTGGCAACCAAATATATTTATGTTGTATTGTTTTAATTGTTTTATAATTTTATGATTTACACTGCCCAGAATCACTTTTGAGATGGATGGCTATAGAAATCAAATCAAATAATTAGTGTGTTTTTATACCACTTCAGTTTAACAAGAAAGCCAGCCCAACTTGGCTGTCCTTTATATTGGGAAGGCTTTGCAGAAAAGAAGAATGCTGGAGGAAAAAAGGAGGAAAAAGAAAGGAAAAAGGGAACGATTTACAGTAAAGAGACATCACCAACAAGGAGAGACAAGTATACTGCCTACCATATGAGGGTCTAGGACATTGACATCTTCAGGAAGTAGGCCAAGCTCTGAACAGCTCCAGAATGAAGTACCAATACTCAACAATTCTTCTAGAAGTCAGTCAACTATAGTAAGTTATGCAAGTGAAAATGGGACTGAACTGGTTCAGGGGTCTAGAGCTAGGGTAAAGTTTGGTGAAGTGGTTAAAATACTGGCCTAGAAATCAGGAGACTGTGAGTTCTAGTCTGTTGTAGGCATGAAATTGGCTTAGTTACCTTGGCCAGTCATTCTCTCACAGCTCAGCCCAACTCACAGGGTTGCTCTTCTGGAGAAAATAGGAGAAAATAGGAGCAGGGAGTATAAAGTGTGTTTGGCATCTTATCTATAAAATAATAAAAGCAGAATAAAAATCTAATAAATAAATAAAGTCTGTCAGATCTTGAGATAAAAAGGGATACAGAATGATACAATACAGAAATCTATTCTGTGAATAGGGGAACTATTCTTTTATCTATCTCTGGGTGCTTCTTTTTTCCATTTAGTAGTACTTCTTATTTCCCATATTTTCATTTTATTACTTCTTCTATCTTGGCTTCAGTCCTATAACTTTCCTCATTTAATAAGTTTAAAAATATCTTTTATTTAAGTTGTCATCCTCTCTTCTTCTTCTTTTAAGACTTTTTGAAGATTTGGCTTTTTTCCCATTCATGGAATATATCAGTACAAATCTGTTATAATTTAAAGTAAGATTTATTGGCTGGTTGATGATCTTAAGTATAATGTTGCACTGTAAGAATCAAGCAGTACAGCTACATGATGGTGTGTGGTCTTTAGTTTGAGGGATATGTTCAAACTCTTGAGTTCTGGAAAACAGCTGTACAATGTATGTTTTGGAACAGACAGTATCTTCTGTGCTTCATGGAGAAAAGGGAAAAATCATAATATAAATTTGAGCTTTGAATTTTCAACTTTCCAGCCCATCCTTTTTCAGCTGTACATGCACAAGAATTGCACACAAATGCAGAAATATAGACCACTGGCTTACATAAATTTTCTATGCAAAATTTACCTCTTCTTTTATGGAGTACCAATTTTTATTCCATATTTGTTTAACAGCCAGACTGAAGAGTAGATTTGGAAACCCACATTTGGCTAACATGTTTTTAGAACATTCCAAAGATATCAGGTTTATTAACATTAAATGAATAGTAGACAGAAATCTTTCATCAACAGACTTCCAGCCTATATTTAGGCATTCAACGTATCTTTGTATTCTTAGCATATAATCTTTCTTGTTACAAAAATGTTAATAGTTTTTGTTAACAGTTTTGTCATCTAATATTGATTAATGCAAATTAATAACCTAATAAATGAAAGAGAGCCATTTGGTATCATGGTTATGGCATTGAACTAAAAACTGTGAGTTTATGAGTTCTGCTCCTGCCTTAGGCACAAAGCCAGATGAGTAACCTGGAGCCAGTCACTTTTTCTCAGCCCTAGGAAAGAGGCAATGGCAAACCACTTCTGAAAAACCTTGTCAAGGACTTGTCCAGACAGTCTCCTAAAATTGGACAAGATTGAACAGAAGAAGAAAAATGACAAGAACCATTGATCAATAATACCTCAAGGATTTTAATGATCAATAATACCTCAAGGGTTTTACAGTCTGACATGTATACTAAGTATTCAAGATACAAATATGACCTATGCTGACTATCCTGCCCAATTTGACTTCTGAGGAATCTTTCCACTTAAATTGTCTTTTATTTTTTATTATAAAGTATTTTCCTAAAAAGCAGATGCCACTATTTTCCTGAATTTCCTAACACATCTTACTTTGTTCATCTGAATATTTTAAGATTTTTTTTTGTCAAGAATCCTTTATTCAAGCCAGCTTTTAGAAAAATAAAAAGGACTTCACTTTAGAAAGTGAAGACACCATTTTAATGGAATCCAAGATCAGTGAAAGCCAACCTCCTCAGAGAAACTTCCTGTTATTGTATGCAATGGCAAACAGCTCCATTTATGGTGACAATGGCATAACAAGAAATAATAAATATGGATCATTTGTTAAAATAATGTGCATTAGATAATTCAGATTTATCTCCCTAGGAAAAATAAAAGCCTTCCAAATGGAGGGGAAAACAATATTCCCAAATATATCCTTACCCTTATGACCTATCATGACTTTGATGGAAAAGTCAGTGACATTGTGAAAAATCCCATTCTTTGTCTGCAGAGAATGATGGTAGAATTTTAATCTTCTGAATCCAGTTCATTTGTTCGAAGAGCATTTTTGCTGTCCCAACCAGTCTATGGGAATTGGACAGTTACTTAGGAATTATGAGCTGTCCCCTTAAGGGAATGCATCATGGTAAATGTAGTTAAAGTATCTTGGGAAATTTTTTGTTTCTCTTCCTTTAATAGTTACATTTACAATTCCAGATGGGGAGTGTACTGTCCCAACCAGTCTATGGGAATTGGATAGTGACTTAGAAATTATGAGCTGTCCCCTTAAGGGAATGTATCATGGTAAATATAGTTAAAGGTATCCTGGGAAATGTAGTTCATGTCACGTGGACACATCTGTATTCCTGATTGACCACTAAATTGGCCCTCGAGGATTTGGGGGATTTTTCTTCATTCTTGTCTGAACTCATAAACTCATGGCAGCTTCTTTCTATTGCTACGAGATGGGTTAGGAGATAACCATCTTTTACTACAAGGCAGATATACAAAGGATTGGTCATTAAAGAAGAACTTTGTCACAAACATGAGTTATGAGGATACCTGATGAACCAATAAATGTAATTTGTTATGGACATCTTGTTGAGTTATCTATCTGCATCTGTACAGCTTCAAATCCACCTCTGTTCAGAAGACAGAAAAGCATTAGATATAAAGAGAATGTTGTAATTGCTTGAAATAATAAAAGTCAGAGGGATAAAACAGAGGGTTAAAAACATTAAAGTTAGAAGTGAAATAAAATTTCTGCACAGTTATAGCAATTTGGCATATTAATAACAACCAAGGGAAGGATACAATCCTTTATCAGTAAAATTAGTTCAGGATTAAAAACAGACCATGAAGGAATGTCATTTTATATAATCCATTTGTTTCAAAGATTGTCTATCTCTTTACTATATATATGGCCATAGAACTAAACAAATACATTATGATGCACAAGCAATTAATACAACATTAAAAAATAATAATACAATTATCTCATTTACCCTGGGCCTAGATGGATTATTATGCCAGTTGCAACCATGTATACAGCTAGGGGATGACAGCAAGCTAAGTTCTGAATCCAGCTGCAAAATGAGTTCTGAGTCCAGCTGAGTCCAGCGTTCTTCAGTCCAGCTGCAAAATGTAATAATTCTCACTATTTTTTTAAAAAAAAAACCTTGTTGCCCTCTCAGCCATGTTTCTCTTTGTTTGACTGAAAGTTTCTGCTTAATTTTACATTGTAAATTTTGGGGGAGAGGGCTATAGTGGGGGAACGATATAGAAATAAATGTGAAATTTGAGGGAGAAGGTGGAGCTCCGTCTTGCCGATACAGCTGCAAACTCAGGGCTCTGAGATCGCAGCTGATATTTTTACCCCTGGTTGGTCCTAACGGACCTAAACCATCCCGTAGAGATGGTGACCGTGAAGAGTACATTCCCTGGATCCCAGGGAAATCGCAAAGTCCCTGGTTTGATCCAGGAGAATTCCTTTTGCTGGCGGCAGAGAGGCAGCCTCCATAGCTGCTGAAGTCGGGACAGGCAGAGCTCCGGAAAGGCAGAAGCTGAAAGTGAAAGTGTGTCGGCTGGGTGAGAAACTTCTTTTTTTTTTTTTTGTTAACTTGCTGAGTTTTGAAAAGACACTCTGAATATAAGAAGAAATCTGTGGGATTCTTTTTTAAGAAAACTGTATGAGCAGCGTTTTTTAAAGGGATGTCAAATTGAGGCTTGGATTTTTTTTTCCTTACTTTTTTTTTGGGAACTTCAGTAAACCGGACTGAATTTTCTCTTATATATATTCTTATGCTCCTTTTTTGATTTTTTAATTTTTTTTTAGGATAGAGGCTCCCTTTGGCTATTATCAAGACTCTCAACCAATCAGGAGGAAGAAAAAACCATTCTGACACAGCAATAGGCTGCCCCAAATTTAAATCTGAAACCACTGTAAAAGTCTGACTCACAGACAAACACTGTACAGAAGCCTGATGATGGCAGATGAGATTCTGCTGAAACGTTGCTACAACTTTAAAAGCACCACTATTATGACGTGGGAAAATACCCGAACAAAGCTGAATGCCAGACATGTAAGTACCCGCGAAAACTTAAGAAAATGTGTATATATATATATATATATATATATATATATATATATATATATATATATATATACATATACATATACATATACATATACATATACATATACATATGTATACTTTTCTTTTTGCTTAATTTAAACTATGTTTTTCTGGCTGGGGGGGGGAGTATATTAAGAAACTTTGTAACACTGCCAACTAGAGGCTTGAAAATATTTTATTTGAATTGGAGAAGAACTCTGAAAAGACTACTTCTCAAGGACATTTCAATTTGACAAGATAGAGGGAGAGCGTAGCAGAATATTATTACAGGTGCTTCCCTGGACCCTTATCAACATTTCAACACTTGAGACTTGGCTTTGAAGTTTGTGGAGAAGGAGTCATAATAAGAGCCTTGGACAAATAAACAAAGTACAGTGTGTTTTCTTATCTTTTTTTCAGTTGTGCACCCCTACTCACCAGCCTCTCTGTAAACTTTAATTCTAGTAATATCTAGTAATTGTTTTACCCTAACTGGTTTAGGTAAATAATAATATGTAATCATAGTTTGTATGTTAAAGTGTCTGCAACTTTAACTGTGGGATAGTAATTAAGGGAGTGGTTGTGAAAGCACTTTAAAAAGAAGCAAGACTGGGAGAAGGCGGAGCTTCGTTCCGGCGATACAGCTGCGATCTCGGGGCTCTGAGATCGTAGCCGATATTTTCGCCCCTGGTCGGTCCTAACGGACCTAAACCGTCCCGTAGAGACGGTGATCGTGAAGGGCATTGTTCCAGGATCCCAGAGATATCGCAAAATCTCTGGTTTGATCCGGAAGAAGCCCTTTTGCTGGCGGTGGAGAGGCAGCCTCCATAGCTGCTGAAGTCGGGACAGCTCCGGAAAGAAAGTGATTGGAGTGAAGTGTGTCGGCTGGGTGAGAAAAACTCTTTTGTGCTGTAAATTCGCTAAGGTTGGAAAGTTCATCCGATATAAAGAAGAAAGCTGTGAGATTTTTTTTTGACTGAAATTGTTTTGAGCGGCGTTTTTTAAAGTGATGTCAAATTGAGGCTTGGTTTTTTTTTTTTTCTTTTCTTTATACTTTTTGGGAAAGATTTTACTGTGACTTTGTAGGTAACCGGATTGAATTTTCTCTTATATATATTTCTATGCTCCCTTTGATTTTATGCTCCCTTTGATTTTTTAACTTTCTTTAGGATAGAGGCTCCCTTTGGCTATTTTTTCTTTTTTTTCTGTATATATTATTCCTTTTTTCTGGCGGGCGGGGAGAAAGAGCATTAAGAAACTTTGTAACACTGCCAACTAGAGGCTTGAAAGTATCTTTATGTGAATTGGAGAGAATTGCAAAAAGACCTCATCTCAAGGACTTTTTAACGTGATAAGATAGAGGGCGAGCACAGCAAAATATTATTGCAGGTGCTTTCCTGGACTGTTATCAACAACACTTGAGGTTTGGCTTTGAAGCTGCTGGAGAAGAGAGTCATAACAAGAGCCTTGGATAAATAACAAAGTGCAGTGTGTTTTCTTATATATACCCCATTCGCTAGCCTTTTTCTAAATTTTAATTTTAGTAATATTTTTATTTTTGCCTTTTATTTTAAAGGGAAAGCCTCAGAGTTTTTTTTTTTCTTTTTTCTTCTTTATTTTTCTTTTCTTTTTTATTGGGACTTTTTTGCTTTTCATATTTATGTTTTTGGACTACTTTGTTGTTGAGGTTGTTTTTTTTTTGTTTTTTTTGGATTATTGAGACTTTTTAATTGGATTATCTGAAGGAACTTTTTGTTTTTTTTTTCTCTTTTTGCTTTTTCTTTTTTCCTTTTTCTTTTGCTCTTAATCAATATTATTATTTTTGGATTTGTTTGTTTTTTCCTTTCTATTTTTTCCTTTTTTATGGTGGACTATCTCGTAATTGGATTAGGGTCTAGAAGAACCTGAAGATCTTTCTTCTTCCTTTTTTCCTGTTTCTTCTTTGGTTTCATGTTTTTTACTATTGGAGTTCTCCATTTTGGATTATAATTGGCTGCTCTACCAGTTGGATTAAAAGTCAAGAAGAATTTGAAGTTTTGGAAACATTGAAATGAGCAGGAAACCAATACCATCTGGCATTTCTGCTTCTACCTCTGCTTCCCCACCAGCTGGAGGACAACGTTTAATTCAGACAATGTTGAAGCAAGATAAGGAACAAGAAAAAATAACTTTACAGATGATTATGCAAGGAATCCAAGATCTCAAGACAAAATCAGATATCATTGAACAAAGAACAGGAAATATTGAACAAAGAACAGAAAATATTGAACAAAGAATAGAAAATATTGAACAAAGAGCAGAAAATATTGAACAAAGAGCACAAAATATTGAACAAAGAATAGAGAAGACTGATGAAAAAGTGGAAAATATTAAAGAAATGATGGTTAAGTATGAGGAGAGATTCCAAAAAATTGAGGAAGAAGGAAAACAAAGAGAGAAGAAGATTGGAAATATCGACAGCAGACTAACAGCGGTTGAACAAGAAAAAGGTGGGATGTTGAGGTGGGAGATGGAAAGGTCAGAATTTTACCTCAGATTTCAAAATATAGAAGAGGAAAAAGGAGAAAATTTGGCAGCGGTAATGATAGAAATTTTGGCAGATGCTTTGGAAATTACAGAGGAAAAGATGATGGATGGAATAGATGAGATATATCGAGTCTATACAAGATATGCGATGAGAAATAAATTACCCAAGGAAGTCCATATTAGATTTACCAAAAAATCCATTAAAACGCAAATATTACAAGTAGTAAGAGAGAAAACATTGAAATACAAGGGTAAAGAGGTTGTGGTTTTAAAACAAATACCCAGAAGAGTGAGAGAGATGAGAAGAGAATATCGATTTCTGACCAAAATACTATTGGAAAACGAAGTGAATTATAGATGGCTGATTCCAGAAGGACTAGTGTTTGGGTGGCAAGAGCAGAGATATAGAATTGATTCAATTGAGAAAGCAGAACTTTTTCATGCAGAATTTTTTGGAGGAAGAAGAGAGGAAGCAGAGAAAGAGGCTTTATCAATTGAGTTTCAAGATGAACAACTGGAGACTGAAAAAGAGAAAGGAGCAGCAGGGGGACAGATGGATAATAAAGAACAGCGTGAAGTGAGATCCACGAGAGCTGTTAGACCTAAATATAAAGCATAATCATGGAGGAAAAAAAACTGATTACAATGAATATAAATGGACTTAATTCAGCTGTTAAAAGAAGGAAAACTTTTCATAAATTAGAGAAATTAAAATTTGATATAATTTGTTTACAAGAAGTTCACATTAAAAAATAACATGAACAATTGTTATTACAGCCAAAATTAGGGAAAATATTTACCTCTTTGACTCAATGTAAGAAAAGAGGTGTGGTTTTATACATTAAAGAGGCTATTCCAGCAAAATTGATTTACACGGATGAAGATGGAAGAGTATTAATGGTAGAAATAATGGACAATAATATAAAAATACTCTTGATTGCAATTTATGCTCCGAATGACAAACAAGAAGAGTTTTATAAAAAGCTACACATGAAAATAATTGGACTGGACTATGTTAATATAATTATGATGGGAGATTTTAATGGAATTGTGGACAATAAACTGGACTATATAGCAACAACAACAAAGCAAAATAGAAAGGCTCTCCCAAGGTCCTTTTTTAAAATGACAGATGAATTAACTTTAAAAGATATTTGGAGAGAAAGAAATGTTAAAGCTAAACAATATACTTTTTATTCAAATAGACATTTATCATGGTCCAGATTAGATATGATTTGGATCTCAACAGAACTAATATCTAATATTAAAGAAACAAATATTGAAACAAGTACCTGGGCAGATCATAGCCCAATGACAATTAAATGGAAGGGACAAAAAAAAAGATCGAGATGGACATTAAATAATACTATTTTAAAGGAGAAAGATTTTACACAATGGATGGAGAAGGAATTGGCTTTTTTCTTCAGAGAAAATAAAAAAGAAGATACTTCAATGCAAAATGTGTGGGACACAATGAAGGCATACGCTAGAGGTTTGATAATAGATTATACAAGAAAAAAGAATATTAGGAAAAGGCAAGCTTCTAAGGCCTTGGAAGATGAGTATAAAATTCTTGAAAAAGAATTACAGAAAATGCCACAGAAAAAGGATATTAAATTGAAGCTGGATGTAATCAAACATAAAATGGAATTAATAGAGAAAGAAGAACTGGCACAGAAAATTAGAAACTCTAAACAGAATTATTTTGAAGATGCAAATAAACCAGGTAGATGGCTAGCATATAGATTGAGAAAAGAGAAGGAATCAAGAAAAATATTGAAGTTAATAGATGAACAAGGCCAAGTTTGTTATGGGAATAAGGAGAAAAAGGAAATTATTCGAGATTTTTATGGGCAATTATATAAACTGGAGAATATTGATGAAGAAAAAGTCAAACAGTATTTACAGGAAGCTAATTTACCAAAGATACCTAAAGAGACTGAAGAAATGCTAGAAAGCAATATAACAATGATGGAACTAAATGAAGCATTTAAGAGACAAAATAATGGGAAAGCTCCGGGTCCAGATGGGCTTCCAGTAGAATTTTATAAAACATTTCAAGAATTATTGAGCATCCCATTGTTAGAAGTTATGAATGAAGTTATGTTAAAAAAGATGATACCTAAAACATGGTCAGAGGCTTATATTACACTCATACCAAAGGAAGAGACTGACCCATTGCAAATTAAGAATTATAGACCTATTTCTTTATTGAATGCAGACTATAAAATCTTTGCTTCAATCTTAGCAGAAAGACTTAAAAAATATTTAAATAATTTTATTCACTCAGATCAAAATGGATTTCTGCCAAAGAGACAAATTAGAGACAATATGAGAGTAATCTTGGACACTTTGGAATACTATGAGGCTCATCCTGAAAAGCAAATGGCTTTGATATTCCTAGATGCTCAAAAAGCATTTGACAACGTGAACTGGAGATTTATGTTATTATTATTGGAGCAGATGGGTTTCGCTAAAAAATTTATTCAAGCAATAGAAGCTATATATAATAAACAGACAGCAAGGGTAATGATGGAGGGGGAACTTACAGATTTTATTAATATAAGGAAAGGCACAAGACAAGGATGCCCCCTATCTCCTTTGCTATTTGTGTTGACCTTGGAAGTGTTGAATAGAAATATTAGGGATGATAAAAGCATAAAAGGAATGAAAATTAAGAAGGAAGAATTTAAGCTACAAGCTTTTGCTGATGACTTAGCTTTTATTTTGGAAGATCCGCTAGAAACAGCTCCAAAGTTACTGGAAAGGATAGAGGAATATGGAGAGGTGGCTGGTTTGAAAATAAATAAAGACAAAACAAAGATTTTGACAAAGAATATGCTATTGAGACAGAGAGAAGAATTGGCAGATCTTTTGAAAATTCAAGTTACAAATAAGGTTAAGTATCTGGGGATATATTTGACAACAAGATGCAGCACATTAAAGGAGAATAATTATATTAAACTTAAACAACAGATAACTACAGATTTGAAGAAGTGGGAAAACTTGCAATTGTCATTAATAGGGAGAATTTCAACAATTAAGATGAATATCTTACCTAGAATTTTATTTTTGTTTCAAACAATACCAATTAGGCTTGGAAAAGACTATTTTGAAGATTTAAATAAAATTATGTTGAAGTTTATATGGCAAGGTAAAAAAGCGAGAATAAAGCTAAAGCTTTTGCAAGATGCTAGAATTAGAGGAGGTTTTGGTCTGCCTAATTGGGAATTGTACTATCAAGCTGCAAGTTTGATGTGGGTCAAAGAATGGATAACATTAAGGAAACATAGGTTGTTGACATTAGAAGGGCATGACTTGCTGTTGGGTTGGCATGCTTTTTTATGGTATAAGGGAACTAAAACACAGGGTTATTTTAGAAGACATTATATACGGGAGTCTTTGTGGTTAAACTGGGAGAAGATAAAAAGACAATGTTATTTGAAAATTCCAGTTTGGTTATCGACTATTGAAGCATTTTCCTATCCTATAATTTATAAGAAGGAACAAACAGTTAGATATGGGGAACTCTTGGATGAAAAGGGTGAACTTAAATCGATCCAAAACTTAGAGGAACAAGGTATAAGGATGAATTGGTTTTCATATGCACAAATACACTCAAGGTATGATGAAGATTCTAAAACGGAGGGATTTTATGATAAACAGACTGATTTAGATAAGATCTTGATGGGTACTGATGAGAAGGTGATTAAAAAACTATATGGTTATTTACTGGGAATTAAATTAGAGGAAGAACAAGTCAAAGAAACTATGATTGTTTGGGGGAAGAATTTTGGATATGGGATTGATTTAGAGAAATGGCAGAAATTGTGGTCTCAAAATTATAAAATGACAATGTCAACAGCATATAAAGAAAACTTGTATAAGATGTTTTACAGGTGGCACTTTCCTCCGACAAGAATAGCAAGAATGTTCAAGAACAAATCTGAAAAATGCTGGAAATGTCATCAGATACCCGGCTCGTATTACCATATGTGGTGGACTTGTGAGGATGCTAGAAAATATTGGACTATAATTCGCATGTAGTTGGAAAAAATGACAAAGAAACATATAGATTTGAAACCAGAGATCTTCTTATTGGGAATTTTACCTGATATATATAGTAAAGATTTGAAATACCTGATTGTAAATGTATTAACAGCGGCCAGGATTGTATTTGCTAAAAATTGGAAGAATGAGAAAATACCATTACAGGAAGAAATTATAAAGAAGATATTGGAATGTGCTGAGATGAGCAGATTGACATTTGAAATTAGAGAGCAAGAGGATAAACAATTTTACGAAATTTGGGATCTTTTTTATAAATGGCTAGATGATAAAATACGATAATAGAATATTTAGAATGCTAGATAGTAAGGAATATCTTTATTTTGCTATTATTTTGCTATTTGCTATTATATTTATAAAGGATTTTTTAGGATTGATTTGATTTGACTAGATGATTTGTTATAGAGTAAACTGGTTTAAAGTATTGTTAGCTCATTAAGCATGAATGATTAAAAATATAGTCAAAAACTTCTTTTTTTAGTGATATTGGGATATATAAGTTTGGATTGACAATATGAGTTGTTATGTAACAAATGTAATTGAGACTACAGAATGAATGCACAAAAATGATGAACCAACTGACACACTGGATGTACACATGAGAGTTGATGTTTTTATGTTTTGTTTGTCTTGTTTGTTTGTAGAAAATTAATAAAAACTTTTTCAAAAAAAAAAAAAAGAAGCAAGACTGCCGCTTGCTCTCTCTCTGGCTTTGATGATCCCTGATTACTGCAAGGACTCAAGACTGCATTGCTCGAACGGGAGAGAAAACAAAGGACTGACTTGTAAGTGAATTGACATAGGATATTCTACACAGACTTTGCTAACTGAATATCCCTGAATGGACTGACTAAATGATACATGACTATTGGACTGTTATTTTGACTATGCTATGAACTCATAATGGAATAAACTATATTTTTGATAGCACAAGCGTATCTGTTATTTTTACTGTATGTTAATAAACATACAAGCTTAGCTCACTCATTTATCTGTGTGCCTATCTGACTAACGCTGCACATTCTGTTTAGCTTGTCTCCCTAACCCTGGTTGGGGAACCCAGGCTTAACACTGGTTATGGGCCCAGCACGCTTCCGCTGCGTGTTTTATTTTTGCTTTTTATTTTAAAGGGAAAGCCTCAGAATTTTTTCTTTTTTTCCTTATTCTTGTTTTTCTTCCTAATTATTATTATTATTTTGGGGCTTTTTTCTTCTTTCTATTTTTTATTTTTTATTGTGACTACTTCATAATTGTATCAGGGTCTAGAAGAACCTGAAAATTTTTCTTCTCCTTTTTCCTTTTTGTCATAATTTTGGATTAATAATTGGCTATTCTACCAGTTGGATTAAAAGCTAAAAAGAATTTGAAGGTTTTGAAGCATCAAGATGAGCAGGAAACCCATATCTTCTGGCATTTCTATTTCTACGTCTGCCTCCCCACCAGCTGGAGGACAATGTTTAATCCAGACAATGTTGAAGCAAGATAAAGAACAAGAAAAAGTGACTTTACAGATGATTATGCAAGGAATCAAGATCTCAAGATAAAAACAGACACTATTGAACAAAGAACAGAGAAGACTGATGAAAAAGTGGAAAATATTCAACAAATGATGGGGAAGTATGAGGAGAGATTCCAAAAAATTGAGGAAGAAGGTAAACAAAGAGAGGAGAAGATTGGAAATATTCACAGCAGATTAACAGTGGTTGAACAAGATAAAAGTGGGATGTTGAGGTGGGAGATGGAGAGGTCAGAATTCTATCTCAGATTTCAAAATATAGAAGAAGAAAAAGGATAAAATTTGGCTGTGATAATGATAGAAATTTTGGTGGATGTTTTGGAAATTACAGAGGAAAAGATGATGGATGGAGTAGATTAGGTATATCGAGTTTTTACAAGATATGCAATGAGAAATAAATTACCAAGGGAAGTCCGTATTAGATTTACCAAAAAATCCACAAATATTACAAGCTGTAAGAGAGAAGACATTGAAATACAAAGGCAAAGAGATTGTGGTTTTAAAACAAATACCCAGAAGAGTGAGAGAGATGAGAAGAGAATATCGATTCCTGACCAAAATGCTATTGGAAAAGGAAGTGAATTATAGATGGCTGATTCCAGAAGGATTAATGTTTACATGGCAAGAACAGAGACATAGAATTGATTCAATTGAGAAAGCAGAACTTTTCCATGCAGAATTTTTTGGAAGGAGAGAAGAAGAGGCAGATAAAGAGGTCTCATTAATTGAGCTTCAAGAGGAACAACTAGAGACTGAAAAAGAGGAAGGTGCAGTAGGTGGGCAGTTGAAAATCCAAGTTGTAAATAAGGTCAAATATCTGGGGATACACTTGACAGCAAGATGTAGTAGATCAAAAGAGAATAACTATATTAAACTTAAACAACAGATAGCTACAGACTTGAAGAAATGGGAAAACTTGCAATTGTCATTCATAGGGAGAATTTCAACAATTAAGATGAATATTTTACCTAGAATCCTATTTCTTTTTCAAACAATACCAATTAGGCTCGGAAAAGACTATTTTGAAGATTTAAATAAAATTATGTTGAAGTTTATATGGCAAGATAAGAAAGCGAGAATAAAGCTAAAGCTTTTGCAAGATGCTAGAATTAGAGGAGGTTTTGGCCTGCCCAATTGGGAATTGTACTATCAAGCTGCAAGTTTGATGTGGGTCAAGAAATGGATAACATTAAGAAAGACTAGATTGTTGACACTAGAAGGTCATGATTTGCTGTTGGGTTGGCATGGTTTTTCATGGTATAAGGGAACTAAAACACAGGGTTATTTTAGAAGACATTATATACGGGAGTCTTTGTGGTTAAACTGGGAGAAGATAAAAAGACAATGTTATTTGAAAATTCCAGTTTGGTTATCGACTATTGAAGCATTTTCCTATCCTATAATTTATAAGAAGGAACAAACAGTTAGATATGGGGAACTATTGGATGAAAAGGGTGAACTTAAATCGATACAAAATTTAGAGGAACAAGGTATAAAGATGAATTGGTTTTCATATGCGCAAATACATTCAAGGTATGATGAAGATTCTAAAACAGAGGGATTTTATGATAAACAGATTGATCTAGATAAGATCTTGATGGGTACTGATGAGAAGGTGATTAAAAAATTATATGGTTATTTACTGGGAATTAAATTAGAGGAAGAACAAGTTAAAGAAACTATGATTGTTTGGGGGAAGAATTTTGGATATGGGATTGATTTAGAGAAATGGCAAAAATTGTGGTCTCAAAATTATAAAATGACAATGTCAACAGCATATAAAGAAAATTTGTAAAAAATGTTTTATAGGTGGCACTTTTCCCCGACAAGAATAGCAAGAATGTTGAAGAACAAATCTGAAAAATGCTGGAAATGTCATCAGATACCAGGCTCATATTAGCATATGTGGTGGACCTGTGAGGACGCTAAAAAATATGGGACTAAAATTCGTATGTGGTTGGAAAAAATGACAAAGAAACGTATAGATTTGAAACCGGAGTTCTTTCTATTGGGAATCTTACCAGATACATACAGTAAAGACTTGAAATATCTGATTGTAAATGTATTAACAGTGGCTAGGATTGTATTTGCTAAAAACTGGAAGAATGAGAAAATACCATCACAGGAAGAAATTATTAAGAAAATATTGGAATGTGCTGAGATAAGTAGATTGACATTTGAATTAGAGAGCAAGAGGATAAACAATTTTATGAAATTTTTTATCAATGGCTAGATGACAAAATACGATAATAGAATATTTAGAATGTTAGACAGCAAGGAATATCTTTATTTTTTCTTTCGCTTTTGTAATTTGACATTATATTTATAAAGTGTTTCTAGGATAGATTTGGTATGATTATATGATTTGTTATAGAATAAACTATTTAAAGTATTGTTATCTCATAAAGCATGAATGATTAAAAGTATAGTCAAATGTTTTTTTTAATAGCGATATTAGGATATATAAGTTTGGATTGACAATATGAGTTGTTATGTAGCATAATTGTAATTGAGACTACGAAATGAATGCACAAAACTGATGAACCAACCGACACACTATATGTACATAAGAGAGTGGATATTTTAATGTTTTGTTTGTCTTGTTTGTTTGTAGAAAATTAATAAAATTGTTTTCCAAAAAAAAGAAATAAATGTGAAATTTGCATAACCAGAAAACAAACCAAATTAAAATCTATTCAATTTTTTCAATAATAGTTTTGAAATACTTTAAAGGAAAAACAAGGAGAAAATGTAATCACCAGACACAGAGTTTCTGGCAGAGCTGCAGAGCTGATGGTCTGTCAACAATGACAACACCGAGCAAGAACATACAGTCCATATGATTAATATAGACAGTATTTACATGCCCAAGATAGTTATGACTGTGGTAGTATATGAGACAATGTCACTATGATTTAAGGTTCTCACCACCTGTAATAAAGTGTTGTAGATAACTATACATAGCGCTGGTATCATATATTTATTAATGATCACCAAGTAGTGAGCAAGCTTTCAAGTTCACTTGGATTCTTTTTTGTCCTGGATAAATTACTGTTTAGGGCTATGCAAAGCTTTTAGCTGCTCCACATATTATAAAATTGACAAGGCTACTTTAAACATTGGAAAAGAAGCACTCTGTGTTTGTGCACATTCAAATTGCCTCCTTTAAATGAGTTGCAAATCCTTGTTACTATTGGTCATAAAGTATTATCATTATGGAAATGTATTCACCAATAGTGCCTGGGATAATAATTAACTTATTAATGTATGCTAGCTGGAGTTATAATTTCTCTAACTTAAGCTTACTTAGAAGCCCAAAGTATGATGAAAATCTGTACAAATCAATATCTAGATCCACAAATATCAGATAGAATATCTCCCATGGTCTTTAGATCTCTTTCTACATTACAGCAACATTTACACTGCAGACACTGATTCATTTTCATCAACCTAGATATTTTCTAGATGTATAGCTTTAAATTCCCAGAATTTTCCCACAAAAACATTTATTACTGAGATTTCTGGGAGTTGATACCTGCAGTTTGGGAAGATGCCAAGTTTGGGCAATGCTGATCACATCTTCTTCTGTGTTGATAATTGACAATAATAGCTTTCCAAGTCTCCTCAGCATATTAAAATAGCTGCTTCAACATCTATATATACATCTTGAATATTATTAAAAATAAGATAAAATTCATAAATTGGAATATTCCCAAAATTAAAATACACACAGTAATAAAATCCAGATAAAACCGGGATATATTTCGGGGGCGACTATTTAACCCCCTTGTTCACCCGCGAAGTACAAAAAGGCAATGTTAAAAATGTTAAAAGCGTTAAGCCATTATAAAACCAGAGTAATCCAATTGGCTCATTAGGATAAGCCGCTGGCTGATCGTCACGTAACCAACTCTCCTTCCTCATTACCACGCAATTTAGTCCGTTGACCCTGCCCCCTGGTTAATCTTAATTGAGCTATTAGGGGCTTCCAAATTGCGCTTAAATGAGCAGCATCGGCTCGATTACATACATTATCCGTTGCGGCAATTAACAATTGCTCGCTTACTCGTCGTTCCCGAAAGTTATTTTGATGTCTTAGTAACACCATCGGTTGATTAAAATTTACAATATGCCCTGTTGATAGGGCATGCGCGGCAATCGCCGAAGAGCCAATTGGATTACTCTGGTTTTATAATGGCTTAACGCTTTTAACATTTTTAACATTGCCTTTTTGTACTTCGCGGGTGAACAAGGGGGTTAAATAGTCGCCCCCGAAATATATCCCGGTTTTATCTGGATTTTATTACTGTGTGTATTTTAATTTTGGGAATATTCCAATTTATGGATTCAAATTCCACAGTCACAAACTTCTTCTCTCGGTTATAAGATAAAATTGTTTCCGGTTTCGCGTGGCTTCGGGGCAGCAGGAATTCGCGACAGCTCACGATTCCTGCTGTGCTAGCCGCCGAGGTACCCCCGATCCAGATGGGTCAGGGGGATATGGCTGCCCTGTAGGGACAGCTGAAGAAAGAGGGAGTCGGACAGGGGGTTGGGGGTGTCGCAGACCCCCTCCCCCTCCAGAAAAACCCCTTTTTCCCAAGGCGGTGGAGCGGCGGTCAGCAATGGCCGCCACGAAGAAGCCAGCAACCGGGTAAGATTGCGCTGGAGGAAGTGAGAAGAGTGAAAGTGCTGTCTGAGCCGGGTCAAGTAACATCTTTCAAATTTATTGGAACTGAGCTGTTTGAATTGCTGGAGGATACATTGTATCCCTAAGAAGATCGAAAGCGGCGGAGAAGCTGTTAAAGGGAACTTTTTTTTTCTTCACGTTCCCACCCCATGGAAACAGCAGATATGTTTGGACATATTGGACATTGAAAGTGAATTGTTTTGAGAGTTGAAGCTAAGGGACAAAAGGGTTTTTGGACATTGAAAAACTTAAGAAATTGGAAAACCCTTGTTGGAGGTATGGATTTTTGATTATTTAAAATTGATATTGCAAGTGGGAAGGGAGAGGAAAAAAAATTGGAGCAGAAGCTGAAAAAGGAGGAGATTGCCTAGAATCCCAAAGAAAGGTATATGGTAATTGGACCTCTTTGATTAAACATTAACCCCAGAAAGAGAAAGAGAAGAAGGAAGAAAAGTATTAATTTTTGGAATTTTTTTTTTTGAATTATTTTTGATTAAAAATATTTGTGGTTGTTTTGGGAAAAGTTTCTTTTTTCATAATGGCATCGCTTGTGGATGAACTAAAGACTGAATATCAAAAATATAAAAAAGAAGATACTTTGGGCACTTTGTTTCAATTCTTAGAAATGGCGTTATGTACTTATGAAAAGTTGATTACGCAGCAGAAGGACTGGGACAAAGAAGAAGAGGAAGAAGAAGCCATCTTTGATGAACAATGGGTTCTTTTCGGGGAGGAGGAGAAAAAG
The DNA here is from genome assembly GCA_033807585.1 of Hydrophis major. Classification (NCBI taxonomy): domain Eukaryota; kingdom Metazoa; phylum Chordata; class Lepidosauria; order Squamata; family Elapidae; genus Hydrophis; species Hydrophis major. The sequence goes on along the minus strand of CM066331.1, from coordinate 157,622,677 downwards.
GATAAGAGAAAGGGGATTTTAAGAATTATAAAAACAACCAAAGAAGAGAAAAATGAGCGGAAAGGTGGAGGCAAGGTTAGAAAGCAAAGGAAAAGGAGTAAGAAAAGGGAGGAGGAAAGACAAAGGGGTAAAAAGGGCAAGGAGAAGAATAAGCAAAAGAGAAAGGGGGGGAGGAGAAGCCTCAATGGGGGGAAGCAAGATCTAAAGAAAAAAAGTTTATTCAGAAACAATGGGTGAATTTAATTTAGGATAAAAGAGGGATTCTGGAGGGTACATAAGATTGTGTTTTTTATATGTGTATTTAGAGTATAAAATTCATTGTGTAATTTTAGAATCTATTAAACAGAATCCCAAGAAAAAATGTTATATGAAGTACTTTTAAGTTAGGGTAATGAGTTATAGACATTACTCCAATTGGTGTTTAGGAAAAGTATAATAAAAGAAAAAAGATGAATGGATAGTTGGAAATAGAACAGACAAAGAATATTATTGAAAATGGTAATAAGATATGAAAGGATATATAAAGGTTTTGTTATGTTTTTGGTTTTTTTTTTGGATGTTGTATATTGAAAAAAGGCAAAAAAAAATTTAATTAATAAGAAATAATTTGGATGAAAAGGAGAAGTTGGGATAAGATATGAAGTTAAATAGACAAAGTATTGATACTATAATTTGGAATTGTTATGTTCTATTGGTTTTCTTCTTTTATTATTTTTTCTTAGAAAAGATCTTATAAGCTGTTATACCTTGTGCATTGTTTATATAAAATTAATAAAAATGGTTTATATATATATATAAAAAAGAAAATGATAATAAGATATGGAAGGATAGATAAAGTGAATATGATGTTTGAATTTGTGTCTGTGTGAAGAGTTTCAACCCGGGATCAGACAACCTTCAGGAAAGATTTTTTAGTTTTGTTTATGTTTTATTATGTAAAATTAATAAAATTTGTTAAAAAAAAAAAAGATAAAATTAAAAGACTTCTTGATTTATCCATATCTTTTACATAGTACAAAAATAAGACCACAGTTTGGCTTTTTTAAGTCTAGGAGACAAATAACTTATGTCCATCCAGGATGATATATCACCTGAGGTATCATCCATGGCTTTCTTGCCAGTGCCATATGATTTAGCTTTAACCAAATTAAGTTTCCTGCACATGAAAGGCCACAATCTCAGAGTGGCATTCAAGAAGTAGGGTGAAGTTTTTTTCACTATATATAATAAAATCAGTTTGGTCTAGTGGTTTAGTACCTGGCTAGAAACAGGGAGATCATGAGTTCAGGTCCCGCTTTAGTCATGAAAACCAGCTGGGTGACTTTGGGCAAGTTACTCTTTCTAAGTCCAACCCACATCACAAAATTCTTGTTGTAGGAAAAATAGGAGGAGGAAGGTATGCTTGGATATCTTTGCCATCCTGACTTTTTTTTGTAACAATAATAAAGGCAGGATACAAATAAATGAATAAATTAAAATAAGAGATTCTAGGAGAGCAAAAGAGAATAAGCACAGATCATATTGAGAAATAGCAAATTTACCATCCCCTTACAGAGGAAACCTAGAGCAAAAAACCCTACATAGCTAGGCAAGTGAAATCATGGTGTTGTGACTTTTCAGGTGGCAGATAAGATTTTTGCTTATATGTACTAGGAAAGATGTTGCTTAGAGTTTTAAATGTCTACGGAGATTCTCAGTCATACAGGTCAGGGTTGTACCAAAGGTGTGCCGGACTGGATGTTTTGTCCAGTGCAGTGGCCTAAAGGTGGAACTCTCGCCTCACAATCGGGAGGCTGTGAGTTCGATCCTAAGTGGAGGCTAATATTTGGAATAAACTCTCCTGCTCAAGCAGGGGGTTGAACTAGATGACCTCTAAGGTTCCTTCCAACTCTGCTATTCTATGTCTGTGCTTCTTATCCAAGAAGCTTCTTCAGTTCTGACTGGATGGTGGGGAAGTTATATATCCATAATAGAATTTATATATCCAATACACTGTAAACATAAAATTAATGTTACCTTTTTAAAAGTAGAGATAGGTCTTTTCCTACAGTCCTTTGAACATTGAAAGATATGATTTAGGATTTTTGCAGCCATTATTTTGATCATGGTTTTCATTACTGCAAAAGCAGTACCAAAAATAAGTTAGCCGAATCTATGATGAATAATGACTTAGTTTTTCCTATTACTAGGGAAGATCAATGACCCAACATATTGAGGATTCTAGAAATTAAGAGAAATGGGACTCTTAATATGCTACTGGCACTTTATTAAAATGTGTTCTGAAACATTAAGAACAGACCAGTACCAAAAATAGGTTAGCTGAATCCAGCATGATGAATAATGACTTAGCTTTTCCTATCACTAGGGAAGATCAATGTCCCAACATATAAAGGAGGATTATAGAAATTAAGAGAAATGGGACTTTAATATGCTACTGGCACTTTATTAAAATGTGTTCTTAAACATTAAGAACAGACCATTGTGTTTCCCACATTTGTCCCATTAAATAAATAACTACTGGTAGTCATCAACTTAAGACTTCAATTGAGCCCAAAATTTCTGTTGTGAGACATTTGTTAAATGGGTTTTGCCCCACAACCTTTCTAGTTGTTAAGCGAATCACTGCTGTTTTTAAGTTACTAACATGGTTGTTAAGTGAATGGCTTCCCTATTGACTTTGCTTGTTCAGAAGCTGGCAAAAGGTGATCACATGACTGCTGGACATTGCAACTGTGATCAATATAAGTCAGTTGCCAAGTGTCTGGATTTTGATCACGTGACCATGGGGATGCAATGGTTGTAAATGTGAAAAACGGGCATAAGTCACTTTTCTCAATGCCATTGTAAGTTTGAATAGTCACTAAACAAACTGTTGTGAGATTAAGGACTGCCTGTACTTGCAATTGGGTTTAGAAAAAAATACATTTCTTGATAAATTACTAAAGTTGTATATGCTTCTAGAACAAAAAATGATTACAAGTCTTGTTTGTAAACATGATTGTACATGTACATTTGTATGCAGATGATGCTGTTTGGATTTATTTATTTATTTATTTATTTGGGTTGTCAGTTGCTTACAAGATAATAAGTATAAGTAAAAACATAGTTATGAATACATAGTTATGAATAAGAAAAATAAAAGAAACAATAGGACAGGGACGGTAGACACGTTGGTGCCTACAGACCTCTTAGGAAAGGGATGACGTCAATAGTAGACAGTCTAAGGTTAAAGTTTTTGGGGTCTGAGGAAGAAATCACAGAGTCAGGTAGAGTATTCCAAATATTGACCACTCTGTTGCTGAAGTTGTATTTCCTGCTATCAAGTTTGGTGCGATTAACCTTGAGTTTGTATTTATTGTTTGTTCTTGTATTGTTATGGTTGAAGCTGAAGTATTAATTGACAGGTAGGACATTGCAATGTATGATTTTATATATCATACTTAGATTGGACCGAAGGCAGCATAGTTCTAGGTTTTCTAGATCTAGAATTTCAAGTCAAGTCTTAATGCCTTTTTGGCTATGTAGTTACAGTGGGCTCTAGCACTTAGGTCATTAGAGATGAGTACTCCAAGATCCTTGACAGAGTTTGGATCATCAACAAGGTCTTGACTATTCAAGCTTGCATTTTATTTTCTGATTTATTTTTTTTTGCCAATATGTAAGACAGAGCATTTATTTGTTGATTTTTTAAGTTGCCATTTGTTTGTGTGGTGGTCTCTCATGAAAAGAAGACACAATTCCAAAACCCTCTTTTATTAGAAGCAATCTTTGTTAACGTCCTATCACAAATGCATTACATCACACAACATGTACTGATCATTCGCATAAGCATACAAGGCTGCAAAGTTTAAGTTTGCTACAGTTCTGGTTAAGAAATGGTAACAATTTGTCCTTGCTCCTTGCTTTGTGATCCAGCCAATGACCAGAAGGCTCCGTTGTCCTAGCACGTACACAAAGAACAAAGAATCATAGTTCCCACATGTTTGACCATTCTGATACATAGTCAAGGTCTTTTTGAAGGGTAGCAGTATTATCTGTGGTGTTGAATAGCTTTACATCATCAGCGAAGAGAATGCAGTTGCTCTTAATATGATCACAGAGATCATTTATGTAGAGTATGAAGAGAGTTGGTCCTAGAACACTGCCTTGGGGAACACCACTATTGACAGGTACAGAATTTGATAGGACGCTCCCAATTTTGACCATTTGTTTTCTGTTTGAAAGGAATGCTTCTATCCAGTTATGCAGGTATCCAGAGATACTGTAAGATTTTAGTTTTAGGAGTAGTTTGTCATGTACTACTTAATCAAAGGCTTTACAGAAGTCTATGTAGATTGTGTCTATTGCTTTGCCCTGATCGAGTTGTGTAGTCCATATGTTTTTGCAGTGTAAAAGTTGCAGATTACAGGATAGTTTTTTTTCTGAAACCAAATTGTTTATTAGAGAGTAGGTTGTTTTTCTCTAAGTGGAGGATGATGGATTGGTTAATAATTGATTCCATGACTTTGCAGGTGACGCAGCATAAAGAGATTGGTCTATAATTTTCAACTAGGCTGGGGTCTCCCTTTTTGAAGATGGGGATGACTGTGGCTTGTGACCACAGTTTTGGCAAGGAGCTGGTCCTGAAAGATTTTTCGAAGATTATGCTTAGAGGTTTGGCTATGGTAGTGGATGGCTTTTTAAGAAGTAGGCACATATTCCGTCAGTCCAATAGATAGAGATGGTTTTAGATTGCGTAGTGCTTTTTCAACATTGTCTTCTGTAAAATCAATATGTATTAGATCATTGTAGTTGTCTGTGGTTTGACAAGGAAATACTGGGCATGATCCATTGCTGTTTACAAATACTGAGCCAAATAATGTGTTAAAAAGGTTGGCTTTAATGGTGTCGCCTTTTAGTTTGTTGTAGAAAGCATGGTGGAATTGGTGTGTAGAAGGTTTTCCTCTTGTTTAATGTGATAATTGGTGCATTCAGTCTTTATCTGGTGGCATACATTTTTGTATCGACTTTTGAAGTTCACACATTCTTGCTTCCTAATTAATATTTAATCATTTTCTAATGTTTTGTTTATTCTCATGTTTGCTTTACTTCCATTATAAATCACTCTATCATTTTTAGCATTTATTACCTCCATACTCACACAAAATATTTCATAATTCTAACCTCTTTGTGTTATCATATGCTTTCTCCAACAAAGAAAATAGTTTTTCATTCATTCACATACTTTTCAGTGCCGGATTGAAAAACAAGTGTTTTCCTTATGTGGTCCTTATCACTTCCCTTATCTTTTCAACCAGAATTCTACCAGATGTTTTCTTGGGCACCTCTAATCCATTAATTCCCTTATAATTTTTGCCTTCGCTCATACTACATTTTCCTTTCTATGGGAAACAATAACATTTTTCCAGTGTCAGACACAGATGCAGCCTTTTTACATGTTAAACTGTTTACACAGTCATTTAATAAATGAACCACATTTGTATGTTAATAGTTCTGGAATTGCACTATCTATACCTGCAGCCATGCCACTTTTCAATAATTAGTAGTGCCAATAATTGACTATTTAACTGTTGTCCAAGAAAACAAAATCACTACCAAAGCAATTAGCTTCACTGTCACATAGTTCTTCTGTTTTGAATGTTTATTCTAATGTTAGAAGTTATAATTTCTCATTTTATATGTCCATATTTCCATTGCCTACACTTGCTAGCTTTAAAACTATAAAAATATATTTTTTAGATTCTACTGTGTGAAATCTAGAATATATTTTATTTTATTATTGATGGAACAAAAAATAATCCATAAGGTAATATTTAACTTTGAACAGTGAACATTCATTGTTTACCTTAAGGAATGTTTTCCATTACAAACTGCACTGTATATGAGACAAGCAGTGATAAAGCTACTAGAGATCTATTTTTCTAGAAACAATACTTAAAAGCAGTTTAATTATTTTGTTCTTCTTTAAATCTCTTTGCCAAGAGTCCTTTCTGGATTATGTATTCAACACCAAGGGATTAAAGATGTATATCCTTATAGCTACTACTGAACATTTCACCACATAATCACTGGGATTATCTTTCTAACAAAGTAGATCAAAGTTGTATTTTCTTGTGGGTATCAGATAATAAAGGCCAAACTAAACCAAACTCTCATCACTTTTACATCTATTCCCCCAACTTCTAGTCCAAAACCAATGTGCTTTAAAAAGCTAGTGGCAAATTCTTAATTCCTGTACAATTTCTTCATGCAGCAGACCAATTTAAGGAGTCTGCAGGAGAAATGACAGTTGCAAGAAAATATTTCAGAGGATATAAAGAAAATCAATTAATAGTTTGCAAATGTCTAACTAGGAAAAATATAAATAATGTAAAGCAACCTATACTGTTTATAACTTGCTCTGGTAGATTATTTTATTTGCATTTATTGGAATTTATTTCAAATAATGCATTAAAAATTCAAAAATATTATTTTGGAGAATATAGAGCATACCTGCATATTCAATAATTAACTAAATTTTCAATTTCACAAGATAACAATGCCTTCAAAGACCAAGAAGAGGGTCAAGATAGGGTCAAGGGGCTATTTGAATTGAAAGGTGGGAAATGGAAAATCTCTTTAGTTTTTGGCCTATTGTGTATTCTTCTGTCTTTAGGAGAATCCCAAGATTTTTCTGTGAAAAGTTTGGACAATTTTAGTATTAACATTTTCTCTGTTGTCGTTTAGGAAAATTGCTTGCCTTTTTTCCACAACACCTATTTTAATCACAACACCTATTAAAAAATGTATGTGTTTGGGCTGACAAGGTCACAGCCTTTGGTCCCAATCCAGTTAAAACTTGTTAGTGCTATTTAAATGTGTTCTACATATGGCAATTCTTAAAAGGGCCTCAAATTATTGCAATTTATAAGCAATGTGGCAGCTCTGTGGCGCAAGATACAGGAATCATATAAGACCTGTCCTGAAAAATCTGCATTGGTGACCATTTGCTTTCTAAACAACATTTTGGGAGCTATGTTAAACTTCAAAACTATAAATAATTAACTTTTGGGGGACCAATGTTATTATTATGAGCCTATACAGATCATAAGATCTGTAAAGAGAATTTTCTCTTTACAGTCATATTTTCTAAAAATATTTCTATTTATAATATAACAATGCTATCTTATGTACCTTTGCAGAATCCCTTTTACAATTAAATTTTCACCCATTATCTCTAAACAGGCTTATGGTTTCAATCCTTATATCTTTCCCCTGTTTCTCTATATCTTGTTTCTGTCTTTTACAACTTCTTTTCCCTCCCCTTTTTACCCCCTCGTCTCTCTACTTCTAATTCTCTCATCTGTAATCCCCTCTTCTGTTGCTTTCTAATATTATACTTATCTTTCAAACTCTTCTTCTTTTTGGTTGTTTTTTCTAGTCTTAAACCTTCCACTCTCTTTCCCCCCTTTCCTTTTTTCCCCCCACTTAAAATTATTTTGTCATTAAAAATTGCTTCTTCTTTGTCCTGATCTTCTTGTTCTTCAAGAGTTTCTTGGTGTTTCTCATAGTTCCAGATCTCCATTTCTAAGAATTGAAATACGAAGCCAAAAGAACCTCTCCCTTCTTGTGCATCTTCTTTCCATTTTTAAAGTTCCATTTTCAGTTCTTCTAAGAGTAATGCCATTTTAAACACTTTTAAACAACCACCTGATTAGTTTTAGTCATTTAGATGCAAAAACCAAAAATCACCAAGTAATCCAAATAATCCAAGGCTGTTTCTTCTTGATTCTCTTTTCCACTTTCTCTTCCTGGGGTTCTATTATTTTGTTGCCAAGTTTCAATTAGGATGTATCTTTGGAGAATCTTGTTAAAGTTTCACTGTAAGTTCCTTTTAGTTACAGTTCCATTCCTTATTTCTAGGCAGTCTCCTCCATTTTTCCAGATCCTACCCTTTTATTCTTTTTTTTTTCTCATTTCTTGCTTTTAAAAACTTTTAAATATCCAGAAATTTTTATTATCCCTTTGACTTTTATTTTCAGCTTAAATGCCTATTAATGTCAAACTGGGTTTTTTTTTCAATTTCTTGCTTAAGTCTCTTAGCTGTCAGTATATGAAAGGGAAGGAAAAAAAACCTAATCCTTTCCCTTTTTTCTCTCCTTTGCTGCTTCAAAATCTTCTTTGGGAACAATGGTATTTAGTTTAAATTCTAGGGTACCTTATGTTGTTGCTTTTTCAGTTTAATAGTGTCGACCAAAACTTTATCTTCTTATCTTCCTCCTACACATTCTTTTCCAGTTCAGTTCTTCTTTTAGGTGGCCATTTCTGACCACCACTGCAACTACCTTCGGGAAAGGGAGTAATGGCCAGGTGGGGAAGAGATATGCAGTTCTACTTGACCCTGCTGGCAGTCTCCCCACTCTTCACCACCTCTAAGGGGTGGCTTAGCCCTGAAACCAGCCGGCTCGGGGCACTCCAGTGGCGAGCACAGATCAAAACTGCGCAAAATCGCAGATTTTGGTCTATCACTGAAGAGACTCAAACTGGAAGCCCCCCAAATGCTCTTCAAGGGTATCCCCATGTAGAGTGCATTGCAGTAGTCCAGTCATGAGATGAATAGGGCATGAATGACTGAATGCAGGGATACCTGATCCAGGAAAAGCCACAACTGACATACAATCTGAAGTTGTGTAAATGCTCTTCTATCCTAAATATTAACTTTAACATATATGTATTTCAAAAAAAAAAACCTGTTTTATATTCTTTATTCTAATTGCTGTTAGTTTCCTTGACTACTCAATTGAGTATAATTATAGGATAGAAATATTTAAATAATAACTGTCTTTTGTTTGTACAGACTTGCCACACATAGGTAACTATAGATATCAGTTTAGCTAACTTTCCATCTTATGAGCAAGCACGATCTGTCCTTTTGCTTATCCTGACAAAATAAGTGCATAGGCTATATCATTTAAAAACAGCATCTTTTTGGATGACCAGGATCTGAGAAAGATGGGCCATTGTTTTTCCTATTTGTGATGTGTTTCTTCAATATTGAAAGCAAAGTATTTAGGAGGAACAGCCTCTGTTGCTTCAGGACTTCAGTGACAGGTGACATGGAAGAAACTCTCAGGAACCAACTGAAATGTACAACAAAAATTTAGGAACTGAAGATATTCCACTAAGAGTTCAAAATTTATCCTAAATATAACCACTTGCCAAGAGAACTCAGACTTCTTATTAGGTGGCTCAACTTTTAGCTGTTTATAACAACATTCCTTATTCATTTGCATTAAACTTCACAAGCTTGCCTTATGAAACAATACTGAAAAGAAAGCAAAATATTAGATTCTCTATAATTGTGATACTTCGGATATGGTGTAATCATGTTGGAGTAACTTTGCTGATGTAGCAAGTCATATAATGAAGCTATTGAACAAGCTTTCTACATTAAACATTTTGCAACTCAGCACAAATCTTAATGTTAAGCAATAACTAACTGTAATAAAACATTGTTATACTTTAATAATTGCATTTATTGTTCACCTGTTTCAGATGGTTTATCGACGACAATCCTGAATTTTAAAAAAATTCAAGTTTTTTTAATATACTTTTTTCCTGAACCGCCTGAAAATCTAAACATTTTTTATTTGCAAAATGTAACCTGTGCAAATAAGATTATCTGTGACGTTATATAAAATGCTTGTATGAATATATATATGAAAGATGGATGATTCACTGCCATGAAATATATACTGTTCTTTTCAGAAACTAGGGTTGTAAAAATAATGATAATTTGACTTGACTAAAAAGACAGTGGAGTTTTTTCAATACATGATGTTAATGTACAAAAACAATGCTTCTTTTTTAAAAAATTAACATATATATCTTAACATATTTTTCACTAATAAACATTGTGTACAAAATAAATTCAATAATTTGTTTCACTTTCATGCCCAATAATTGTATTTTAACTTCTGCCATACAGAGAATTTAATTTAAAAATGGTTTATCTTTGTTCTATCTTTCTATATAGAAAACTAATTTGCTGCATTATTATTGATTAGAACACATTTTCTCCTGCAGCAGCCAGGTTTTTCTTCAGGGTGTGTGGAAGGAAGGAGGGAAGAAATTGGAGAGAAAATAAAGACCACAAAATGAACCTATACACAGATAAATTTGCCCAGGCTTAGATGAATGACCTCTTGTATTAACCTTTTGGTTTGCAGCCATTGAAAATATTATATGCACATTACCACTTTGTTTAAGTGGTCTTTGCAGTTGCAGGAATTAGTTCTTTCATTCATTTTGGTCTTTAACAAGAGCATGCAACCTTGTGGAATTTGTGGGCACTTCAGAATTTGAACATGATGTCATGAGGTCTTCTTCCAAAATGAATGTTAAATTGGCTTCTCTTTACACAATAGCTGTGATGTGTGCATTGCCAATCAAAAAACAAAATTGCCATTTTGATACCACCTCTCTCTATTCCACCATTTTTTGTGTTGTTGTTTTCTGGCCAGTTGGGGACATTTAAATTTTTCTAAGAATGCCAGTGGAGTTTTTGTGAGTCTCAAGTGCATTCTAGGAAGTAAAGATGATGGATTTGAAGTGTTGTTTTGCTAAAAACCAGGTTCTCATTCAATTTGTTTTTGGTTGAGACAAGCTTGACACACAAAAGTCATATAGGGTACAGAGCGGGCACCAAATAATATATTGCTCGAGACTTGCAAGCATTTCACTACGTATCTCTTTTTAGCAAATAGTAAAGTAGGTTAAAATGTTTATCAATTATTGTCAGAACAAATAATATAAGTTATAATCAAGTAGAAATTAATTAGGCGCTGAGTTATGAGGGCTTCATATCTTCCTTCTTGAAAAAAAGATTGCTTAGACCAGAGAAGCTTTAAAGGCATAGATCAGACTGTTAGTTGGCTTAATCCAGGTTTTCAAAAGTTTTGCTTCTGATATTGAAGATAAAGCTTTGAAGAAATGGTATGGAGCAGTCAATCTGTTTTCAAAGGCATCTCTTTGTCCTTTAAGCTTCTTTTGCCACATCTCGTGGCATATTTAGCCAATAGGATACATGATTTTTTAGGATGTGGGGGGAAGCAATTGCATGAAAAAGCCTTTGTGTAGTGGTCACTAGGAATTAAATTGACAATGGAATAGTATATTGAATTTAATCTTTAATAAAAAGCTTATTCCTTTTGAGATATTTTTTAATTCAGTGTTTTTCACTTTTACAAAAGTTGATCTCTATCACTTGAACACCAGTATTTTAGCTTGGGAATCAGAAATGAAAAAAAAAAAAAGTTCCTGGTATTTTTTTTTTAGTAACTTCCACTAAAGCAGCACCAGCAAAAGTACAACCAAGCAATTGTGTCAGATTCACATTAGTCAAAACTCTCTGTTTTACTTTCTGTAATTTAAATCCTGGAAAGACACTAAAAAAGAACATTAGTATAACACATGAGCAGAGCAGAGACACAAAGGGTAAAAACATTGTCCAATCATGTCCCTTGTCATTCTTCAGATTTAAGATAATACATTTATTCTTATGGTGTATACATATATTGCTATATGTTCATAAAAGTAACAAAACTGGATTTTCTTTTTCTGATTGGAGAATTTTGGATTTGTTGTGGCTTGCCTTTCATACTGTATGAATAACCTTGTCAGACTAGCCACAGCTGGTTCCCTAGGAAAGAAATACCTTTGATTCCATAGAGAAAAGGTACCTTTTCTGGAGATGCTGAGTGCAGTGTGAGTGAGGCAAATTCTGAAGAAAAACTGCATGAAAATCATATATTGAAAGCAATCCCCAATGTCCAAAGCCTGCCCCCTGTGAGAATAGTCCAATCAGGTCCTGTTCTGATGTTTTGGGAACCTGGTCCCTCTGGCACTGTGGTAAATTCTTTTTCCATACAGAACCTGACTGCCTAAAATTACTTTTATATTAATTTTATAAGGAAGAATGTTCTGGGGTATTTAATTAGATGCATGTGGTATAAAACTAAATGGAAGATTTCAGGAAATAAGAATTTCCATGCATGTAGCCTGAACAAAATTGAATGGTTTTCTAAAGTGACCCTTATCTCCTTTGCCTGCATTGTCTTTATAGTAATCCATTCAGACTCAAAATTAAATTAATCATCTTTCCCTTGTCTTCTTAACAACACTCACTATACTATGTAGTTATTCTCTATGAATTCATAGTGTACTAACATTTGTCTAACCTAGAAGATTAATCATGTAAAAAGACACAGAATTTTGCATTAGTAAAGGGAGCAGACTAATGTAGTGATAAGATACTTGGCTAAAAACTAGGGTTCTGTGAGTTCTACTCATGCCTTAGGCACAACACCAACTAGGTGACCTTGGGCCAATCAATCTTTTCAGGCAGCAGGAAATGGCAAATATCTTCCAAAAACATTACCAAAAAAACTGCAAGGAATAGTCAACGCAGTTGACAAGAGTCAACATTGATTATAGGGGGGAAAGAAGGGGGGACAAAATGAATGCAATACTTAGTCCCCTTGCATCATTTTATCAAGATTGTCAGTTATAATATACCAATATTTCAATCTTCAGTATGATATAATTTAACAAAGGGAGAAGTTCTTATATCATTGTAAAATCTACTTAGGACTGTCCACACCAGACCGATCCTGACTTGGTACTTTCCCATCATCTGTGTGTTCAGTTACATTTCCCAAGATTCTAAACCAGCATAGGATTTGTCTCTGTTGACTAGAATGTATAAAAGTTAACTAGTATTATGTCACAAAGATTCCAGGCTGAATGAAAAACCTTTATTCAAGATACTAATTTCCTGGAAATTTATAAGCTGAGTTGTTGTCAGATTCAATGATCTTCCAGAACACATTACTGATTTAGTTGCCAGGAGGTTAAGGAGCTTAGGTCTCCTTTTCCTAAATGCAAAATTTAACCACGACATCACACCACTGGTAGAAGCACTTTAAATATTTATTATTTCCACATTCTGTCTAAAAATTTGGAGATAATTGATTGGTAGGAAACTTTAAGGTTTATTACAGAATTGTTTTGATGGTAATGATTGATCAATCAATTGATCGATTGATAATATGCAATCACTCTTAGTGATTATATTAGATCATTTTTCCATGACAGTCTCTTCCTAACTGTTAGATTGTGAGTAATGAGACGCAGATGGACTCCAGCTTTATAAACATTCCTTTATTTTCTCTTACAGGACTGACTTTGGCAGCCACAGCTGCAGCCAGTGATGGCTGTTCAATTTCCTCCCACCACGGACCAACCAACTACAGATGAGTATGTTAATGCCTAACACTCACCTTGTCCTACAGATCTTCCATCTATTGCCATTGTCATTGAACATCTACTTGTTCATCCTCCTCCTCTTTTTCCTTCCTCCTTTCCCAGCATTAGAGTCTTATCCAGAGATCTAGGTCTTCATATAATGTATCTAAAATAGGATAACTTGGGGCTAGTTCTGTGTACCTTGAGTGAGAATTCTGATTTGATTTATTTGATGATCTATTTGCTTGCTTGCTTGCTTGGCTGTCCATGGTATGATCAGGAGTTTTCTCAATACTAATATTCAAAAGTGTCAAGATTATTTCTATCCTGTTCTACAAATCCCAAATTTTGTTACCATATGTTGTCACAGGGAATGCCTTGACTTGTACTTTTCTATTCTTTGTGGGCATAGATACATTATGGTATCCAAATATTTTTTCCAAAGTCTTCATAGCTGACCTACTAACCTGCAGTATATTTTTTGACTGCTTGTTCTTTCATTGTTGATGATTGATTTTAAAAGGCAGAAGCTATCTACCAGTTCAGTATCTTTACTGTAGTTTTGAGACTGGTTGTTGTCATTACCTTGGTTTCCTATATTTAATTTTAGTCACATTTTCCTGGTTTTTTTTACTATGTTTCTTGAGTTTTATTACAAGAGCTTGCAGATCATGTGAATTTTTGGTGTAGTGTTATTAGCCTAGTGCAGGTTATTGATATTTCTTCCTCCAATTTTAATATCATGCTAATTTTTCTAGGTTCCTTTAATATGTGTTCAGCATATACTTGAATAAATAAGGGAAGAGCCTATAGCCTGGACTCAGCCCTTTGACAACCTGGAACCAGTATATATTTTACCATGTTCTGTCCATATTTCAACTTCTGATCTGCAAATAGTTTTTGCATGAGGACAATGAGATGTTTTTGGGTTTCCATTTTTTCAGCTTGCCATGATTGCCATAAGCAAAGGCTTTTCTATAATCAATGAAGCACATATTCATTTCTTTTTTATATTCTTTCTCAATGAGCCAGCATGCATTACTAAAAATGTCTTATATCCCTGGAGTTTTCTAAATCCAGGTTGCGGATCATGAAATTATAGTCCAAAACATATGAAATAAAAATATATGTTTGGCATAACTACAAGCTCCTAGAAAAGTATGATAAATTTGCACATTCTTATACTATGGAGAAAAGTTCAAGACCATTTAGAAAATGCCCAGACGCCATTAAAAAAATGCAAAAAATTCTTGGCAGGAAACAGGCAATCACTACCTATTTTACTCAGCATAATGCTTGGCTTACATTACTGCCACACACTGCTGAAGCCAACAGATCTCTGCAGATTGTAACTGTTTAAATATTATTGAAGCTAGCCTGGATGGGAAAGCCCATTTCAGGAAGAAACCACCTCAGTATATTTCAGCTTCAGCTTGCAACCACTCTATTCAATAGATTATTTATACATCTTCAGTGCTCCACCAGAGAGTTTAGAAAGTTTAGTCATGAACAGGAAGTAATGGAGAAAAAGCAGGATTTCTTAGAAGAAATCATATATCTTGAAATTAATCATGTAAGATAGTTAGACTGCTTTCCTGCAAATACATCTTTCTTGGAATTTTATTTTTAGCTGATTGTAAATTAAGAAGACAGATAGATGTTAATCCAGAAGGTTCTTTTCTGACAATTGAGATGTTCATGGTCAAATGGAGACTAAGATATAAACAAGTTCTTCCCTTGGCCATTTATCTTTTTACAGTTTCACTGACATGGATCTTTAAAATGCCAAATCTGTGACTCCCTTATTTGTAAGGTCACATCTGTTGCTGGAGGGAAAATTAATAAACTGCAACTGACTCCAGACTTTACAGTTATAGTACCCAATTCATAACAAGATCTTGATAGCAGTGTGACTGGATAAGAAGATTGAATCTAGTAAATGAACTTCAAGCTTTAGAAATAAAACAGCTTATATGGAACTCAATATCAGCAAATTAGATCAGGATAATCTTAAAAACATACCATATACTGTGTTTGTAGGGCATGGACAACCAGCCAGCTCCAATCGCCCAACTGCATTCTGGACTGCTGCTTCTCATGAGGAGAACATGGAATAGAAGTCTTGTTGTTTTCTGATTAGTAGAGTGCATAGCAGAGTCAACAGAGAAAGAGCGTGAACACAGGACATGTAAATAAAGGGACTTTCAAATACTAGGAGTTTTGATTGAACTTATAGAGTGGACTTAAGGAGACATTTGGAAATCTTCCTGAATTACCTAAAATAACTAATTGACTAACTATGGAACATAAAGAATTATAATTACTGTATTTCCTGAGGAATAACATCAAGATTGAGTAAATGGTTTACAGCTCAACTTTCTGAGGTCAAAGATAATTGAGACTCTGGGGTGGTGGTAGACCATTGATAAACTACGGAGCAATATTTGGGCTTACCAAAAGAAGACAAGATGTTTCAGCAGGGGGATATAAATGGGTGCAAAAAGAAATGGTGTTGATGTTTCAAAGCATTTATAATATTATGATAAGGAATCACAGGGAGATAAAGGATCTAATAAATAAGATAGATAGGAAACTAGAAAGTGTTCCGCAAGGAATAATGAACAATGATCAAAAAGCCCAGGAAATATGGGAGATAATAGAAAGACCAGAGGAAAAGATAGAACAGACAAATCAACAAATAAAACAAGAAGATAAGAAAGAGAAGGCAATAAAGTATTAAGAAACAATTCAAGCAAAATACATATTAAAAGACAAAAAAATGGAACTGGATAAACAGAAAGATATCCTTGAAAAGAAGATAGAGGCCTCTGGAGGCTTAACAGCAAAAGACAGTAGAGATGGAAGAAATACTTAGGTTAAATAGGAAAGATGTAGATAAAGACCCAAGGAGGATTTCGGGTGGCAATTTAAAAAACAAATAAGAATTAAAATAGCAAGAGATGATGGATGATGGATGGAAGAAATGTTTTGTAACACAAGATTGGCTTTACTAGGAGCTAGTAAAGTACCAGGTGGTAGGGATCAGAATGGGCCAAAAATAGGATGCAGAGGCCAAAAATGGGGTATGTGCAGGCGGCAATAGGCAATGGTAATCCTTGAACCTGAAACAGCTGATTGTTGGGAGGCCAATCCAACCAACAATCAGCTGCTTGTGCTAATCAGGCTATGCTGAAACTGACGGGACTGTTTGCTGCAGGATGGCAAATTGTTGGAAAGCAGAGGCTGAAGAATGGGGGCTGGTGGGTGGACGGGGCTTTAGCAACATTCACTGTATAAGACACACAGACATTTCCACCCACAAAATACAGTACATTGACAATTTGTTGCTTAAGAAAGTGGCTGACCTTGAAAAAAAGATTAGGGAAGCGCTTTAACTAACAGTTTTTACACATGGTGTTTTCTCAGCTTGCTTGTTTGTTTGTTTTTTGCAGATGTTTCATTACTCTAACTAGGTAACTTCATCAGTGCTTTTTGTGGTCAATTTATATTCTAGTGACTTGTCTGTGTGGGTGAGGGTGACTTAAAGATTCTTTGGTTGGGCTGTTTACTGATGGCTGTTTGGCAGTTTCTTAGTTGAGTCCTATTTTTTTTCTTCTTGGGTTGCTGGGTCTTTTAGTTTGCTTAGGATGTTTTGAAGGGCTTTAGTTGGCTTGTGTGCTATGCTGATTCCATGTGGTTATGGAAGTCTGTTGGTGGTTTCTTATATATTTTTGATGTATGGCAGTGTAATTCTTTTTAGGGTTTGTGTCGGTTGTACTGTATTGGGTTGAGTGGCCAGGAACGTTTTCATAAAGTTGTGTGGGTATCCATTTTGTGGGAATGTGTTGTTTAAATGCTCAATTTCCTTGTTTTGCTATTCTGGATTGCTGCAGTGTGTTTGAACTCATTTAAATAAAGTCCTTATGCAGCTTCTCTTGTGGGAGGTTGGGTTGAGCACTCGGTTAGTATGGGTGATTTTTACACATCTAGATAGTCAATGTTACTCTCCCTGATAGGTTTCTACACTGCTTAAACAAGATATAAAGCTTTGGATATATTAATATTTTGAGTAAGAGATAGAAAGTATAATAAGTATTGTGGATAGGGAAGAATAGTCTATGACCATTTTTCTCAAATTTTTGTCCCAAACAATGTTTAACCATCACCAGTCTTTAGGATTATAAAAATGGTGCACACATCTGCAGGCACTGGACTGAAGAAAGCTGCTGTACAATATGTTGTAGTCACTAAACAGAGAATTCCACACTGCACTAAAGGCAATGTAGAACAAACTCTACATCCATGCTAAATTTCTGTCAGGAAAATCTGTAGGAGTGTCACTACAAGAAGGTTAATGTTTTGCATGTACACTGAGAGCTTATTCACTGGAGGCAAATACTTTGTGCGTCTAATCACACTTGGCCAATAAATAACCTATTCTATTCTATTCTTTTTTTAAAATATATTTTTATTGTTTACAACTATAAATTTCAAACACAGTACGACTGTTCTGGCATCATTCTGCCATGCATACAACCATTAATATTCATTTTATTAGTACAATATTCACAACCTAGGTCTATTTGTCCTAACTATTTTTGTTCCAACCTTCCCCTCTCTTCTGCAACCATTGATAAAACGTATTCCAAATATCATAATATTGACTCCTAGTAATGGTATAGATTGATCTCTGGAATTCTCTTGACAAGATTATTGGAAATGGTTTGCCATTGATTTTTCTTCCTAGGCTGAGAGAGAGTGGCTAACCCAAGATCACCTAGCAGGATTAGTCCTCACTGTCTCCCAATTTCTAGCCTAGTACTTTAATCACTATATTAAACTCTCACTTTAACTTCACTAGGGTATAATTAATGTGCATCTGTAGATGCTTTGTTTATAAAAAGTATGTATGCTATAACTTAACCCAGAAAGAAAAAAATCCAAATAATAATTCCACACTATGGGATACCTATGTGAAAAGGGTATAATCTCAGTATTAATCTCTTTCCATTGTGTTTTAAATATCTAATATTTACTAATAAATTATATATTGTTGGAAACTCCATGGGTCCCAGTTGCAGATCCTGGAGCACTGAGGAACTGCCAGAGGACTGGAAAAGAGCTGATGTAGTTCCCATTTTCAAAAAAGGAAAAAAAAAATAGTTCCAGGAAACTACAGACCTATCAGCCTGACCTCAATACCAGGGAAGATTTTGGAAAAGATAATCAAGCAACAAACACCTAGAAGCAAACAAAGTAATAACCAAAAGCCAACATGGGTTTGTTAAAAACAGATCGTGCCAGACTAATCTTATTGTATTCTTTGACAAAAGGACAAAATTAGTTGATCAGAGAACACTGTCTATATAATTTACTTGGGCTTCAGTAAGGCATTTGATAAAGTAGACCATAACCTTCTACTTGATAAAGTAGAAAAATGTGTGTTAGACAGCATCACCACCAGATGGATTCGTAACTGGCTAACCAACCGCACGCAACGTGTATTCCTCAATGGAACTGGATTTACATGGAGGGAAGTAAGCAGTAGAGTACCACAAGGCTCTATTTTAGGCCCAGTACTCTTCAACATCTTAATCAATGACTTGGACAAGGGAATCGATGGGGAACTCATCAAATTTGCAGACAACACCAAGTTGGAAGGAATAGCCAACACTCCAGAAGATAGGCTTAAAATACAGAAGCATCTTGACAGACTTGAACATTAGGTGCTATCTAACAAAATGAAATTCAATGGTGAAAAAGTAAGGTTCTACATTTAGGCAAGAAAAATCAAATACACAGGTACAATATATGTGGAATCTTGCTCAATAGTAGTAACTGTGAGAGGGGGGAGAAAGGGAGAGGGGGAAAGGAAGAGAAAGAGACAAGACACAGAGAGAGAAGGAGAAAGGGAGAAAGAAAAAGAGAGAGAAGATGTTATGAACTAATAAAAATGCTTAAATAAAGTTTATCAAAACCTTTAGAAAATAGCCCTGCACTTCTGATTGGCCGATAATAGCGATATCGGATTGGTCCGTTCAGGAGAATCTGATTGGCTGTTAACGAGCCACTCTCATTGGTTAAGGGGGTTAACACTCCACGTTTCTTATTGGTTACTAGATCAGCAGCTTGCCTATAAAAGGGCTGCTGCTGCCCTAGGTTTTTGGCTCTGTTCAAAATGATTAATAAAGAGTTGAAGTTCACTGTTCACTGTCTCCGTTCCTTGCGCCCATGTGCAGAAATTAATAGAAGACACATAGAGAGAGGAAGAAAGAGGGAAAGGGAGAGGGAAAGAGAGAGAGAGAGACAAGACAGAGAGAGAGGGAGGGAGAAAGTGCGAAAGAGAGAGAGAAGAGAGAGAGGAGGGAGAGAAGGAAAGGGAGAGGGAGAGACAAGACACAGAGAAGGAAAAAGAGGGAGAAAGAGAGACACACAAGACACTGAGAGAGAAAGAGAAGGAGAAAGGGACAGAGAGGGGTGGGAAAGAGAGAGAGAAGACATAAAGAGGGGGAGAAACGGAGAGGGGGAGAGGGAAAGAGAGAGACAAGACAGAGAGAGAAAGGAAGGAAGAAAGAGAGAGAAACAAGACAGAGAGAGAGGAGAAAGGGAGAGGAGTGAGAAAGAAAGAGAGAGATAAAACAGAAAGAGAGAGAAAGAGGGGAAAAGGGAGAAAGAGAGGGGGAGAGGGAAAGAGAGAGAGACAAGACACACAGAGAGAAGGAGAAAGGGAGAGAGTGGGTGAGAAAGAGAAAGAGAGACAAGACACAGAGAGAGGGGAGAGAAGGAGAGAAGGGAGTGGGAAAGAGAGAGAGAGAGAGAGAGTCTCAGAGAGAGAAAGGAAGAAAGGGAGGGGAGAGAGATGAGAGAGAGGGGAAAACAGAGAGAGAGAGAAGACATACAAAGAGAGAGGGAGAAAGGGAGAGAGAGGGAAAGAGAGACAAGACAGACACAGAGAGAGGGAGAGGGAAAGAGAGAGACAAGACACAGAAGGAGAGGGAGAAAGGAAGGAAGAGAGAAAGAGGGAGAGAGAGAGACAAGACACAGAGAGAGGGGGGAGAAAGGGAGAGGGGGAGAGGGAAAGAGAGACAAGACTTAGAGAGAAAGGGAGAATGGGAGAGAGAGAAGAAAGAGAGAGAGAGAGGGAGGGAGAAAAGGAGAAAGAGAGGGGGAAAGGGAAAGAGAGAGAGAAGACACAAAGAGAGAGGGAGAAAGGGAGAAAGAAGGGTGGGAAAGAGAGAGAGAAAGGGAAAGGGAGATGAGAGAAAGAGGGAAACAGAGAGAGAGAAGACACAGAGAAAGGGAGAGGGAGAAAGAGGGGGAGAGGGAAAAGCGAGACAAGACACAGAGAGAGAGAAAGGGAGAGAGAGAGGGAAAGAGAGAGAGAGACAAGTCAGGGAGAGAGAGAGAAAGAAGGAGAAAGGGGGAGCAGGGAAGAGAGAGAGAGAGATCCCAGTGTTCGGTTTTCTGTGAGAAACTGGTCCAATTGACTCTTTGAGTATTTAAGGTTGCAGAAACAGGCCGACAAGTTAAGTTCCTGAAGGACCCCATCCTGTCAGTGGGAGTCCAGGTGCTTCAGCAAGCAGCATGCTGGATTCATATTAATGGTCCATGGGATTTAAAATTATGAATTTGGTGGTCCCTGAAGTCCAAAAGGTTGGAGACTCCTGCTCCAAGGCACCTGAGAGCAGGACAAGAAGCAATGGGTGGAAACTAATCAAGGAGAGAAGCAACTTAGAATTAAGGAGAAATTTCCTGACAGTTAGAACTATCAATCAGTGGAATAACTTGCTTCCAGAAGTTGTGAATGCTCCAACATTGAAAGTTTTTAAAAAGATGTTGGAAAACCATTTGTCTGAAGTGTGTAGGCAGGGGTGGGACACGACAGGGTTAACTACCAGTTCTGTGATTTATGATGTGCTTCCCTGCATGCTCGTGCACGCCTGTAAATCATCATCAGCATGCTGCGTGCAGAGAAGCAGCCTTTGAAACAGCCCTCTTTTCCTGCTTTTTTAACAGCAACTGTGCCTCGCATGGCAGCTGAAGTTGAAAAATCAGGAAATAAAGGTCAGGTAAGAGCCCAGGTGGGCAGGTGAGCAAAAACATCAGCAGACATAGAACCGGTTCTATGTCTGCTGTTCTTCAGAGCTACCGGTTCTACAGAGGTGGACACAACCAGTAGAAACCCACCCCTGGGTGTAGGGTTTCCTACCTAGGCAGGGGGTTGGACTAGAAGACCCCCAAGGTCCCTTCCAACCCTGTTATTCTATATTCTAATTCTATTCTATATCCGATGACCTGGGAGAGGCTCTCAGAACCTCCATGTCCCTAAGGTCCAGACAGAAAAGATGGAGAGATTTCATTGAATGAGCTATGCTGTAAGAGGACTTCATGACAGAGCAGAGATATTTTTTTCAGAATGGCTCTAACACTTTTTTTTTTTTGAGAATTCAGTGACAGCAGCAGTGGAAACAAATGAGATGATGGTTATGGAAAGACATTTGACAGCTAGATAGGAGCTTTAAATTGTTAGTCATGGGGCTTTTTCCAAGTAATTCCATAGTTTTCAGTAATACCTCTGAATATTTGTTTTTCCTTTCTTTTATTAGTTAGACAGCATCAATTTTCAGTTTCAGTAAGATATCTTAGCCAATTTTATTGACAGCTGGATCTGCAAGCATCCTCTCTTCTGGTTTCTCTTGCCTGTTTTTACTAATAACCATCAGGAAAGGAATAAACTATGGTTTGAAATTTACATTGTAAAGAGAACTGTTTTTCACCATTGAACATTATGAAATCTCCATGTTCCCTAATGAACAAAAGACTGTCAGCATTCCAGGGAAAATCCATTCCTGTCAGTAACTTCAAGAAACACACTGTTAAGGATACACCCTAGCAGAATCTGCACGGCAGTCAGGCAGTCAGGCAAAATATGTGAGACAAACGTTTTTGTAGCTTTCACTCAGTAAAACAGATAGACTGTGCTAGTTAAATAGTTTATTCCAGTAAGAGTTTTTAGCATAGTCAAAACAGTCCATATATCATTCACTAATTCAGTCCATCCAGGGATTATTCTGTTGCAAAGTCCAGTGTCGAAAAAGAGGTCAGTAAACTTACAAATATCAGTCCAGTAATATATCTCTTCGCAGTAGAGATATAAAGAAGTTCAAACCTCCTTTCTTTCTTCAGCAACAGCAGCAGGGAACACGCAGTCATCAATCCATCATAGTCAGCAAGCAATTCAGTAAGCCAGCAATCAATCAAGTTCTCTTGCTCCCTCTTATGGCGATTTTACCACCGCACCAAAAATCACATGCTTTGCTGTTTAAAGTGACACACACTTAAATTCACTATCATAGTTTATATATATTATTTTACCCAAACTACATTAGGTAACCTTGTTATTCCTAACATACTCCCCTTTTGGGTAATATAATAATATATATATCTATTTACAACCTTAACCCATAGTCATCACAACTTTCTTTGTGTTTGACTGAACCTTGGGCTTTTGTAAATTGATCAGCAATATTTTCTTCAGTCATACAATATTCCAATCTTATCAAACCATTTTTTACAGATTGTCTTACATTCAAATATCTAAGATCTGTATGCTTAGATCTTGTTTTCACAGCAATATTTGTAGCCAACCGTATGGCTGCTTGATTGTCCTCATTAACTACAATGGAATCATTAACAGTTATTCCCAAATCCAATAACAACTGTTTATACAGAATTAAATCAGTACATAATAAAGATAGACATGAAAATTCTGCTTCCATTGTGGACATACTTATGTGTTGCTGTCTAATTGACCTCCAACCAATCAGTGCTTTTCCTAATAGTATAGCCATACCTGAAGCTGATTTCCTAGTGTTTATGTCTGTTGCAAAACTTGCATCAGCATATGTTGTAACTATGTATCATTCATGTGTTTGCAACTATGTATCATTGCAACTATGTATCATTCATATGTTTGCAACATTGTATCATTCACATGTAATCATTAACTTCTGTCTCTTCAGTGACCTTTGCAAGGCACGTACAAGGGACAAGGAGCTAGACGGTTGTTAATAAGCTTATCCACATTGTAAATGATCTGTCTGGTATGCAGCTTTGTAAACATGCACATCCTGATGAGATTATCATGTTTGACTTGAGCTTTGATTAAATCATTTTCTTGTAAAAAAGCACAATAAAAGAGCATGTGCCAAGACATTCGGGGCGCGCTCATCCCGAGGAAACCTCACTTCCTGTCGTTTCTCTCTCCTTCGCTCCCTATCATGAGCCGCCCATCTGATGCGGGATAGCAGATACCGCAAGCATATGCACTTAAAATCAGATCATCTTTTCGCTCCAAATACAATGCATAGTGCATTGTCCTTTTAAAATATCTTAAAATACGTTTCGTCGCTTGCCAGTGTTGTACAGTGGGTTCAGTGTTGAATCTTGCCAATTGATTAACACCATAGGCAATATCTGGCCTTGACCAATTACTAATGTCCGATAAACTACCAATTAGCGATTGATAGATAGTCGTATCGAATTTTGGACTTTGAGCATCAGTGCGGCCAAATTCCTGACTAATTGGAGTTTTTGCCGGTTTACAAAGTTCCATCTTGTACATTTTTAGTAATTGATAAATCTTATCTTCTTGAGATATCTTATAGCCACTTTTGGTTTTATTTATTGTCAATCCTAGATACTGTTTTATCTGTCCTAATCGCTTTAATTTTATCCTCTTACCTAATAATGATATTATTTCAGTAGCTTCATTATTAGTTTTTGTAATTAAAGCAATATCATCTGTAAACAACAATAATAATGACACTATTCCATTTTTCTCTTTTTAAAATACACATGGATCAGCTAAACCTGCTTTAAACCCTGTATTGTTTAACTCCTGAACAATATATTGGTTCCATTCGTAACCAGACTGTTTTAATCCATGGAGACTCTTTTTAAGTTTCCAACATTCATTATTTGTTTTATCATCCTTGATTCCTACAGGTTTCTTTAGGTATAGAGTGTGTTGCAATGATGCATGCAGATAGGCAGTTTCTACATCTAAATGATTTATAATATAGTTCTTCTTAGCTGCCCACACTAAAGCTGCTCTCAAGGTTGTTGCTTTTAGACTCAGTGAAAATACTTCATCATAATCACATGCAGTTTGATTAAATCCTTGAGCTACCAACCTAGCCTTATGGGTAACAGTCCCATTTTTACCTGTTTTTAATTTAAATATCCATTTACAGCCAATGGACTTTTCACCTGCAGGTAATTTAACATTTTCATAAACTTCCATTTGTTTCAATTAATTTAGTTCTTTCTCCATTGCTCTATGCCAATTTTCTTGATCCTTTGCAGGATACATCCTAAGTTCTTCAACAGTAATTGGAACTTTACTAACTTGGCAAACTACACTTGCTTGATACCTGTCAGGTGGTCTGGTTACATGTGTAGAACGTCTAGGTATTACAGGGCTTACAGGTGGACTTTCATGTTCTACCTGTTCCTGGTTATCTATTTCTTCTTGTTCACCTATTTCTTCCTGTTCTGGTCCTATGTGCTTTTCCTGTACTTCCTCTTTAATTGTACTCTTATTATTACTGATATGTTGTTTTGGTCTTTTGTAGGTTTCTATGATTACATCCTTACTTGAATCTTGTTCCAGTTTTTCCCATCCTACATGTTCAAGGAATTGTGGACTAGCACTACAGTAAACTCTAGATGTACCTTTTTCCCAGAATCTGTATGATTTGTGATTAGATTCATAACCTACAAAGAATAACTTTTTAGCCCTATGCTGCCCTTTATGTCTCAGTTATGTAGGAATATGCACCCATGCTGGTGCTCCAAATGTGTGCATGTAGCTTAGGTCAGGTTTTCTACCATGCTACCGTGTGAATGGTAATTCACCTGTTGTTGAGTTAACAACATTGTTCAATATATGATTACCACACATTATTGCTTCTCCCCACAAAGTTTCAGGTAATCCTGAATCCGACAACATAGTACGAGCCATTGCCTGTATTGTTTGGCCTCGTCTTTCTATAAAGGAATTATGTTGTGGCCTATAAGGTGCAGACTTTTTATGTTCAATACCTGCCATCTTCAGTCTATTTTGGAATTTATTGTTTATAAATTCCGTACCATTATCAGTTACAAGAGTTACTAGTTTCCTTTTAGTTTTTCTTTCTGCAAACTTCAACCAATTAAAGAAATTCTGATATGTTTCCATTTTACTCTTCATTAAATAACAGAAACCATATCTGGAATAATGATCCATTATACTTAATATATAACGAGCACCTCCCACACTTGGTTTTTTGGGATCTATAATATCAGCAAATATGACCTCTAGAGGCTCTTTTGTTTTAAATCCATTAATTCTATTTGCTGGCATTACCTTGCTTTTTTCTTGACTGCAAGCATTGCAGTGCAAATACTTACTGCAAGGCTTCAGTTTTATACCTTCAGACAGTTCAACCGTTTGTTTTAGCATTTTAAAATTTATATGCCCTAAACGCCTGTGTAACAAATGTATGCATTCATCATGAGGCTTAACATTATTATACACTGTGTTAGTCACCTCTAATTGATTATCTTTTAACACATACAATTCACCTTTTAAAGTTGCAGTCACTTTTTTACCTTCTTTTTCTATTATGCAGTTTTCTTCCTTAAATGTAACTACATAACCTAGTTTAATCAAAACTCTAACTGAAAGCAAATTAAACTTAAGTTGTGGTACATATAACATTTTTACATTTTCTTTTATTCAAGAACAACGTGCAATACCTTCACCTTTTGCTTTCATTTTCCACCCATTAGCTAACGATATCTGTTGTGAACTCGTGGACATCTTAACAAATCTTTTCTTATCTTTCGTTGTGCAGTGCGATGCTCCACTATCTACAACCCATAAATTATTATTCACAGTTTCGTTGCTATACATGGCTAACTCTATGCATTTTTCATCCTTTTGATGCCTTTTAGCATCCTGGCTGGCATTGTGGCGTTTTCCTTTCTTGTAGAATCTAGCGAAATGTCCTTTTCCTCCACAATTAAAACATTTTCTAATTGTATAGGCTGTCGAAGATTCTTCATCTTCTTGTGTTTGTTCCCTTCTGAGTTGATCCCTTTGAAGCCTTCTCCTGGCTTCTTCGATTAATCTGCCAGTAATGTCAGTTAATGTGAGGTTATCTTTTGGCAGTACTTCCAGTGAAGTTACATAGTCATCATAGCTCTCATCTAATGAAGACAAAATTATATAAACCTGATATAGTTCTGTGAAGATAAGTTCTTTTTCATGGAGTTCCTGAAAAATTCTCTTCATAGTGTTTATTTGAGTCAACAGGTCTCCATTCTTTTGAAGATGTGTTCTGAACAGTTTCCGTGTAAGATTTATATGTGCTCCCACACTGTCTCGAACATAAATCTTCTTTAAATTCTCCCAACATTTCGCAGCTGTTTCTTCTCCACCAATATGGACAAGCTGCTGGTCACAGAGTGTCACTCCTATTATACAGAGAGCTTGCTCATTCTTCAGTTTATATTCTTGTATTTTCTGGGCATCATTCTCATCCTCCGGATCCCAAGCATCTACCTCTGGTGGGTTTTGAATTATACTCCACAATCCTTCTCTGCGTAGAAGTAGGCTGCATTTCATAGACCATGAAACATAGTTTGTTCCATCCAGTTTGGATATTAGAGACAAACTTGGTAAATTGGCTTGTGCCATCTTTCTCTGGATATTAAACTATAATTAATAAAACACAGCTGTCTGTTTACAGCATTGTGTAACTACACTAACTCTCACTTTATATAAGCCTGTTATATTCTGGTTAGTCTGACTGTGCATCTGGGCCCATAACCAGTGTTAGGGATACACCCTAGCAGAATCTGCACGGCAGTCAGGCAGTCAGGCAAAATATGTGAGACAAACGTTTTTGTAGCTTTCACTCAGTAAAACAGATAGACTGTGCTAGTTAAATAGTTTATTCCAGTAAGAGTTTTTAGCATAGTCAAAACAGTCCATATATCATTCACTAATTCAGTCCGTCCAGGGATTATTCTGTTGCAAAGTCCAGTGTCGAAAAAGAGGTCAGTAAACTTACAAATATCAGTCCAGTAATATATCTCTTCGCAGTAGAGATATAAAGAAGTTCAAACCTCCTTTCTTTCTTCAGCAACAGCAGCAGGGAACACGCAGTCATCAATCCATCATAGTCAGCAAGCAATTCAGTAAGCCAGCAATCAATCAAGTTCTCTTGCTCCCTCTTATGGCGATTTTACCACCGCACCAAAAATTGCATGCTTTGCTGTTTAAAGTGACACAAAATTCACTATCATAGTTTATATATATTATTTTACACAAACTACATTAGGTAACCTTGTTATTCCTAATACACACCACCTCAAAGTACTTTTATTAGAATAGCACCTGGCACATTCTGTGGAATTCCGAAACTAAAAGTTTCCTGGCTTCCCCACAATGTCCCAACCTACAAACCATCCCCTTTTCCGTCATCATCACATCAATCAATCCCAAAGTAAGTTCTAATTCATTCTGCGCCACACTCTTTAATTTTGAACAATCAAAAGAATTATATTTTGTCTACTAAGAGCTACTCAATTTACATCACCCCCCTCCCACTTTCTCCAGCTATATAGCAGCGATGAATTCTATAGCTGACAAAGACACTGGCCAACATTTTCTCTCTCTGACTGCCCTTATCTCCATCCCATCCAGGGATAGGATTCAGGCAGTTTGGGCCGGTTTGGGCAAACCAGATGTTATATTTACACCTGGTTTGCCAAACTGGTAATTGAAGTGACCGGTTGGCCCTGCCCACTCCGCCCCTCCCAGGAGTCTCCACGCAGCCCATTTTGGATGCAGGTAAGTCCAAGGTCCACACAGAAGGAGGGTGAAAAACAGCCCTCCCGGAAGTTATGGAACAGAACATGGCCTGTTTCTGGCTTCCAGAGAGCCTCCAGAGCCTGGGGGAAGACACACTCAGACTCAAAATATCTTAATTCTGTTAACCATTATTTAGGCTTACAACAGAATTGGCATTTTCGCTGTTATGAACAAAGAAAGTAATATACAAAAATATTTTTGTATATTACTTTATTTCAAATTACTTCTTGAAGTGTTTAATGACCGTTAGTGCTGAACACTGAAAGAGGACCAAGTTCTCTCTTCCCCCAGTTGATAACAACATTTTTGCCTTCTATTCTAGGACAAATATGGGTGTCTTTGCACCTGGCTAGAATGTGTATAGATATATGCCAAAAGCAACTCTATAGCTCTGGGCAAGTTTGAATGAATTTTCATTTGAACACAAACCACATCTGAATCATTTGCAGAAATCAGCACAACCCAATGAAACTATTTTGCAGAAATATACAGAAGATCATATTAAGGAGGCTGGGGCTGGCAGAAATAGCAAAACAATGGCTATGGCTAGGATTAAAAGGAAAATAGAAGGGGGAGTGAGGTTTTTCCTTCCTGATTTCGTGTACAGACAAACCTTTAGAATCTTTCTTTTCCAGGTAAATCCAGAGTTTTCAAACAGCAACTCTATTGATTTTGAGTCATGAGTCATATGTGGCCCTGGAAATGGGAGAATGAAGCTTTTAAAATGCAATCACCAAAGCCAAATGGCTTTGTTTCACAACAACTTTGAGCTTCACTTTAAAACAAACATAGCTTGCTGCTCAATGCGATGGTGATTGATGTTTTTCATCAAAACCCAATTATCATTCTAGCCCACACAGAACTATAATGCCACACTAACTGAGCCAAGGCAAACACATTGCAAACATCTGAAAAATTTAGATCTGTGTTTTTGGAATGTAACCTGTTATAGTTCTCCAAGGCGTGCTTGATCTTGCCCATGAAGTAAGCAAACATAAAAGAAAGCACTTCTTTTAATCAAGCATTTGCAGAAGTTAACTTTCACTAACTTTGGAAAATGGGAGGAAAGACTGGCGAAGTCTTTGAGAAAATGGTTAAAGAAGGGATTTAAAAACAAAAACAAAACAAAACCAGCTTAAGCAAACTGACCCATCCAGTCAAATACAGCACACCAGTCACATACCATGGCTTCCTGAATACTTAGCCAACTTTCTTGTTTTTTTTCCTGTCAGTTAAAAGAAACAGGTTGCACCTGATGAACCAGAACAAGGGGATTGCAAAAATTGTGCAATTTATTTTAAATGAAAAATATTGCCCCTTGGAGGTTCTGCTATATAACTAATGGCAATCTGTTGGTTTTAGTTTTGGCAGGCACTAAGTATTACCCTCTGATAGACCTTAAGTATACAGGAACATGCCATTCTCCTGCTAGATAGAACAGTAGAAAGAAGTAGATAGAGTTTTCTTATTTGTCTCAGCTACTCTTTGGCACAAATGCAGGGAGAAAATAAGACGCTCTTCGTTCAGTATTTCATAACCCAAAAGCTTATTGTTTATTCCTTCCTCCGCA
Organism: Hydrophis major; assembly: GCA_033807585.1. NCBI lineage: Eukaryota > Metazoa > Chordata > Lepidosauria > Squamata > Elapidae > Hydrophis > Hydrophis major. The sequence goes on along the minus strand of CM066331.1, from coordinate 157,592,900 downwards.
AAGAGTCCGAGATAATAGCTAAGTAAACAAAATAAAGTTGGATCTAACCTGAGTTTCCTGGGACTCGATATTTATAATGATTTCCCCTCATTACCCTTCATTACCCCTGGTTACCCTTATTACCCATGATTACCATTTTTAATGATAATTATTCATATGAACTCAATCACATGAATCGTGGTTAATGCATGGAGTTTCACCTCACAGCATTTTACATAGACCGCACATATAATTATGATACAGAGTTTATTCTGATGAAGAGGAATGCCATCCTTCAGGTTGCTGTGGCTTCGATGCAAACGTGTATGTTGCATAGTCATGACAATTTGCCACTATTTTATATTAATATTATTAATATAACTGTAGCCCAGGCACAGCTTACAAGCACACTGAAGCAAAATGGCATATCTCAGATGCAATGCTGAGATGTAAAGAAGATTGAAGGATCAAAACATTGGATGGAGGATTGGATTAAGGGTGAAACATCTATGAAAGGAATATGCTGTTGTCAGCAATTACCATATTAAATCAATTTATAAGCTTGATGGAAACACCCTTTTCCACATACCAAGTGGACTAAAAAACACATCTATTGCTAGTAATGATAATTCCATCAGATTGTTCTACCTACAGGTAGATCTTGATCAACATCTGCCTTACAAAACCAGATTCATAAACAACTGCAATTATGAAATATTTTATCTAATTTCCAAACTTAGCTCTCAGTCTCTCTTTACCAATTGGGAGACAGCTTTCATTTTTTTTCTGAGGAACACTGAAAGAAAAATGCTCAATTTCCATGAAATAAATAGATTGTAGGTTAGTTTCCTAAGATTTACTTCTAAAGGGATGTATAAAATTGTGCTCTAATTTAAGTTGCTATGCAACTTAAGACTTTAGTCCATAAAAACAAGCAGAAGCCAGAAGCCTGATCCTTTTGGTCTGTTGTAAGCCATTGTTGTTCCCTCAAGCATTGAGCCAGGAAATTGGACAGTGTGACATTAGTGGATTTGTCTGCTGTGATACATTGAAATTGATTTATTTTTAGATTTCAGACATATTAGTAATTTGGATTAGTTGCTTCTTTTTCAATTTATATTGCTGGATTAAGGATAGTGGTATGCTTTTGCTTTAATCACTGTGTGCCATTCAGAATCCTTGTTGTATGATAGATAGATGGCTATAATTTTTCTTCTCTCTTTTTAAAGTCAGTGCATCTCCAACTTCCTTGGAGACAAGCATTCCTGGTTAAGAAATGAACTGTGGTGATCAGGCTCAGGAGGGGAAATTTTGCCATGTTCTCCTTTATGCCCCTCCACTCTGCAGGATTCTTGATGCCCTCTGATAAAAGTCACTTCCCGGTGGATGTTCCTCAGGATCCTCTGGTCATCCTACACCTAGTAACCATCTGGTTTGGACTGGTTCCTTATCAAGCCCCAGTTCCTCCAGCCACTCCACTTTATCTCAAGTAAGGTATGGCCTTGGGGCAATGGTGGTTTTCTACCAGTTCAGCCCGATTTGGCCAAACCAATAGCTCCGATCATTTTGACACTGGATATATGATCTGCAGCAAAAAGAAGGCTGGGGAATTCTAGAGGTTGAAGTCCATACAGGTAACCCTCGATTTAACAACCATTCCTTCCACCCTCTGTTCCCACCTTCCATTTCATAAGGCCAATAACTTTATTCTGGAAATTACATGTTCAGAAGGAAGCCGAATCCAGTAGGCCCCTTGAAATTAACAGGGTTAACTTCTGCATATACAGGTAGTTCTCAATTTACAACAGTTCATTTAGTGACCATTCAAAGTTACAATGGCATTGAAACGACTGCTTTTCAACTTACAGTCATTGCAGCATCCTCATGGTCACATGATCAAAATTCAGATGCTTGTCAACTGGTTCATATTTATGACAGTTGTCTCAGGATCATGTGATCAACCTTTGCAACCTGTAAACAATCACTATCAATTTTCTGTAAGCAATCACTATCAATTTACTGCAAAAATTCATTGCATTATCTAAAGCAATGGATATTTAAAAGGACTAGCTATAAATCTGAACTAAGACTGTGGATCTTTTTAAAAAACAAGGGTTTGTTTAAAAATAACTTTCATAATATATTAATATTAAAAGCGTTAATATTCAATTATTATACTATGCTGCCATTTGATTATCATCAAATGACTGGGGAATGAAAAAAGGAAAATAAAATCTTTTTGGTGGAACATCTATTTTAAAACACAATGAAGTCAACCCACCTGTCAATGATTCAAGAACAAGCATAGCATATACCTCTGATAAGAAAGCAGTCATAGATGTGTTATTCCACAATCCATAATTGTAAAAATACTGTAGCTGGAACAGTCAAAATACCATAAAATGCTTTTAAGAAGGTATAAGTTTTTAACAAAAGGCAAGATTAAAATTTTAGGCCAGATGTTTCAACCACAGGTTTGTCCCAATGAAGACTGTAGTCCAGGTGCATATATTGCAGTAATTGTAAGTATGAGATTATATTGACCGTTCAGGAATAAAGAAGAAGGTAAAACTCATAGACTCATGTTCAGACTACAGTAGAAGGTGATGTGGACGGAATTGTATAGTCCCATTTCCAAGAAAAGAGTATCCTCTTATTCTGTAGACATCTAATTGTAGTATTATCCAAGACATATAAATTAGTCATAGATGAATTGTGTTATTTTAAAAAAATATTATATATAAAATTCATGTCTGGATAGTAACCTTTCTTAGGGAAAACAAGGTAACAGAAAAATTGTGAAGGTTTTGAATTCTCCAGAGCTGTTCATTAGGTAAGCTATTGCAAAAAAACGGGAACAAAGAGCAAACAATATGCTACAGCATACCAGTGGTGGGATTCAAAATTTTTTACTACCGGTTCTGTGGGCGTAGCTTGGTGGGTTTGGCAGAGTAAAATCTCCAGTCACAGGTGGTATTTGCTGGTTCTCTAAACTCCTCAAAATTTCCACTACCAGTTCTCCAGAACTGGTCAGAACCTGCTGAATACCACCTCTGCAGCATACTATGATTTTGGTATAGTGAGTTTTGTAAACTGAAGTCTATAGCTTGGCCACTGAGGCTCATTTTAATACCATGATGAAATGACAAGTGAGTCCAGATAATCATAGTCAATAATATAGGGCTCAACAAGATTTCATTGTCCTGTTCACAACAAATTACAAGAGTGAATTGTACTGCAGTATGACTGAGCTGGAACCTTTTCTGCAGCAAACTTTGCTTGGGGCAACTGGCAGTTTTAGACTTAACAGTTTAACATATCTTCTTGCTGAAAAAATGAATCATCCCAGCACTATCTGTGTTTGTTTACAGAATACATAGGATGGGAAATTTTTATCAAGTAGTTGCATGTTGATCTGATTCTTGGCAAGATTTATCTTGTGAAAATTTGCTGACAGCAGTACTGGTTAAGGGAAATATTCTCTAAGTGGAAAACATTCTGAAGTTAACTTTTATTCCATTCTAAGAACAACATGGTATTAACTGTTATTTAAGAAGGGAGGGGAATCAGTCCATTGAAAAATAAATAGTTACAACTTCTGCTATGGAAATTTTGCTTCAGCTGCAATGCTGGTTCAAATTGTCCCACAGTGCAATACATACCTAACCAGATGTTTCTCAGGGTTTCCCAGCCAGGTGGAGGAAGATCTTCATGCAAATCAATCACTCTTCCCTACAAAGTAAATATTACAATACTTTCATTTTGCAATATTTTTGCTGGTTCACAAAGAAGCCCTGCAAAAATATTAGCCTCCAAAGGAGCCAAGCAGTATACACACTACCAAAGATATTTGAGAAAACTGGCTTTTAAAATTCTTATATGGCTTTTGCCCTTTCAAAACAAAGATTTTCTAAAAAAGTAATAACAGTAATAACAACACTACATTATGTTAGTTGGCTTCTTCCTCCCTGCCAAATGGCAATCGTATTCCCAAAATCTGCACACTCAAAATGCCTCCTAAAGGGATCTTTTTAGTTTCTGAATGATCATCAGTAAAATATGATCAGAAACTTCAGAAGTTGCAGGTGATAATAGATCAATGATACATAATGTCATCTATGTTTCTTCGCAATACCAAAAGATTAATCTCTTAGCAATAAGAAAGACATGGAAAATCCATTTACATTATTCAACCAATTTACAACAGGTATATAATTCAAAAGAGGCAAATTAAATTATGTAATTACTGTTTCCAGAATGTAACAACTTTAGGATATCACAAAGAATTAATGAACTAATGAAGTATTATTCTATTGATTCTAAACAAAGATGATGTACTTGTTTCTTTTCTATACAAATACAATGAAATCCAATATGTCTGAACTATTACATAAGCCATGCGTTACCATGTATTGAAATTTTTGATGCAGACATAAAGATACAATAGTTCCCCATTGTTTAAGCAAAGTAAGAATCTTCATTTTCTTGTTCCATTTAGCTTTTAAAATGTGTACATCGATTTCTCAATAAGAATTAAGACTCTTGCAGTTGCCAAGATTGGCAGATGTTTTTCTATTCATTGCAATGTGTAAAAAGGGAAGGATATAAAAGCCAGCATCAGCCAGGTGATCTGCTTATCAAGTGCTGCACAAAACTTGTGGCACTGAAGCAGAGCAAAAGTAATGGAAGGAGGACAAGGAATGGCAACCAAGAGAAGCAAATTGCAAGTCTACAGTTTTCTACCAAATCAAAAAAGCAAAGAAAGACAGAGTTAAGCACTTGCTGCAGCACTTTCAGTGAATCCTTGGTGTAATTTGGGCAGGACTCTAAATTCCAGGATCTATGAGAAAGATAAGTTACAATGAATCCAATCATCCATTATTCTGTATGTTTTGATGGGAAAGGAAGATCACTAATTGTAGGGGTGATACTTATTATTCCTTTAAATATGAATCTAATCTAAATGATCATGTAGAATATTAACACATACATATAAAAGTACATGCATACATACATGCATGCATACATACGAAGCAGTTGTCTTCCCTCTCTCTTTTTGCCTTTCCCCTATGGTGCATTTAATGAAATTACTCTACATGTGAGTCTCATTTATTTTAGGTACAGAGTCAACATCTCAGCAAGATTTAGTCCATGTCCAAAGCTTACCTTCTACTTGTTAAAGACTTAGAAGAAATTCTCAGCTTGAATAACTTGGAGATGAGTTGTTTACTGTTTTAATAAGAGTTTATAAAACTCCATTCCTAACCATTATTTCATTGATAGCTGTTCATTTTCCTGCATTCCTCCCCTGTTCCTCTATTCTAAGCAAGCAGAATTTTGGGTATAAAATAATATTTTCAAAGAAAACACTTTTTTTTTCAAATTTAAGAAGATTCCAAGTTGGTAAAACTGGATTTGGAATGTTATAAATCATGGGTGTCAAACTCAAAGCCCGGGGCCCAGATTTGGCCCACGGGGTGCTTAGAACTGGCCTGTGGAGCTGCCCTGGAAATCCTGAAGGACCAGCCCGCAGTGCCTCTGCCAGTGAAAATGGGGCTCAGGAGGTCTGTGTGTGCCCCTCTGGAATATTTTTGCTGACAGAGGGTTGCAGGAGGCCATTACAGGTGCCCCCGATATAAATGATGTCAAGCTGGCCACACTCACCCTGGTCACACCCACCCCAGCTCCACTGATGTCAAACACAACACTGATGTGTCCCTCAGTGAAATCAAGTTTGACATCCCTGCTATAGGTATTTAGGAATAAACATTAACTCTACTAAATCAAAATATGTTGTAAATTGCTGAAGAATATTTGATCCAAAAAAGAGGAAGAAAGGTTGGATAAGTTACCTATAGCAGCTTTAAAATTTAAGTATTTAGATTCATTCCTCCTAATTCACAAGAAATTTTCAGTATGTTGAAATGAAAGAATATAGGAATCAAAGACAAATATTTTCTTTAATATGGGCTTTCCTGTGGTACTTAAACTTTAATAGAAATATTTTGGGACTTTGCTTCTTCATTCCATTCCAGTGTTTGCATTAGACTTGATTTTGGAGCCCCAAAAATGAAGTCACATCTAAGGAAAATATATTTAAAGCTTTCCTAAGGCAATAAGCAATTTGAAACTCGTTAACCAATTTCTAATTTATCTAGTCATAACATATCCCTGATTGCTGCTTTCATGAAAATATGCTGAAGCCAAAAGAGTGTAAATGTTGTAGCACTGAGAAACTACTTTTAATGTGATAAATTGCAATAGTAAACAAACTCAGACATTATCAGAAGATTGAATACATTTGGAATATTACAGGGTTCAAAAATATTAGAATACAGTATTATGCTGATTAATCAGCTTTTAAATGAAAGAAACCTGGGCACAGATTTCTTCAAGTTAATAAACATTTTAAAAATACATTAAATTGTTACATATTTTTAAAGTTAAAACCATCTAACTAAAATAACATCAAGGGAATAAAGAGACAGGAAGGGGAGGACAAGAATAAATCACTTCCATTGAGCAATGATTAAAAAAAACCAGGTGGAGACAAATAGTAATGTAGAGATAGGAACATAGGAAACTCCCTTCTATTAAGGTAAAGTATTTGTTTATTTAGATAGCATGTTTTTATGCATGTGCCTAATATAAGCCCTTCCCCCAAATAAGCCCTACATAAGAACCTATGCAGCCCATTCTGTCTGGTTGTTCATGGTGGCACAGCCACAAGGCGAGGCAAGGTGCTGGTGGAACTGCCCATGTGCCTTGCACCGGCTTACACAGGACCCCCACAGCCAGGCCATCCATGACCCGACAGCTACCTCATCGCAGCAGCACCAGCAACCATGTGCAGCAGGAGTCCATGTGATCTCCGACCCACTTCTTGTGCTTGCTTGCAGTTGCAGTTGAGTAGGAGACTGTATGATGTGCTGGTGCTATGGCCACAAAGCAAGGCAGGTGTCGGGGAGTAGGTGGCCTGCTGCAGGGCCCTGAGTTAGGCCAGTGTGGGGTACATGGGGCAGCTCCACCTATCTTGTGGTGATGGCACTGGTGCACCACACAGCCTCCCGCCCCTTGCCTCATGGCTGCAGCACTGGCATGTCGCTCAGACTCCTGCTTTGTTGCAGCTGCAAGCAGGTAGAAGTGGGCCTGTGGCAACGTGGGATCCTGCTGGATGGGGATGGAGCCACCGCCACGAGGCGAGACAAGGCAGGTGTTGGGGCATGGGTGGCTTGGCTGTTGGGCTCTGAGGTAACTGGTACAGGGCATGTGGGGAAGGTCAACCCCACCCCATGGTGGTGGCACTGGTGCACCGCACAGTCTCCAGACCCAGCTGCAAAGAAGCATAATTGGGCCTCCCATGCTTGGGGGGGAAATAAGAAACACCCCCCCCAAATAAGCCCTCGTACTTATTTTAGGGCCCAAAAGAAAATAAGATCTACTCTTATTTTTGGGAAAACATGGTATCTATTCAGAGTTTTGCAGCATTAATTGAGCGCCAGAAAAATAAACACAGATGGCTGATGCTTCATTTAACAACTTTATAAACATAATAAGTAGATTTTACAAACCAGCTGTAGATTTCTCCAACATGGAGCAAACTCAGGCAGAAACATGTTGCAAGTAACTTCAGTGAAATGTTACAAGTTCAGTGCAGAATAGCAACTCAGCTTCAGCTCAGAAACAGAAATCAGTTTCACTTTAGTTCAGCAGGCAAGCAGAGGAGAGAAGCAGTTTCACTTTCAATGGACAGACTCAGAGCTCAACATAGCTTCAGAGCTTAACATAGAGCCACGCCAAGGCTACTTCTAGTTTCAGTTTCCTAGGCTACTTCTAGTTTCAGATTCCAAACAGTTCTCATTGGCTAACTTAGTTACTTTGCCTATTCATTGGCTGACCTTGTTACCATGCTCTATTCCAGTTCATGAATATACTCTGACAGTATCTCCCTGTCCCAAAGTTTTCAATCCATACTGATACACACACACATACACACACACAAAATACACATGTACCCATATGGGTTGACAGTTTTGGAAGAGGGAGATAATCTCCACTTCACTACAGCTAGTGAACCACACATAACTTTGAATGTATTTAGATGTGTGTATGGGAGAGAGAGACAGGGAGAGGGAGGGAGGGAGGGAACAGTGCTGTATATTTTAAAGAGATAATGTAATAAAAAAGAGGACTTATTTTGTCCTGTACTCCCACCAAGCTTTCAAGCCTTCATTTAACTTCCCATTTACCATATCCAGGACATATCTTGAAGACATTAGCCATTATTACTAACTGTGGGTTGCCAAAAGGAGAGTCAAGTTTATTTGTAATGGAGACAAACACCCCACATTTGGGTATATGCTACAAACGGCTGAACATTTGGTGCCCTAGGCAAAACTTTCAGAGAGAGTTCATATGGTTTTGCTAGTTGTAATCAGCACAACTCAAATTATCCATAATTTGGTTTTCACAGTTGGGTCTTAGCTAAAAATCAAGTATAATCACTACCACAAAGGAGTATTCTATCGTAGATGCATGTCAGGACGTTCATGATGGACTTAGGACACATTAGAAAAAGTTTCTACAATTACAAGGAAATGATTTAAACACATTTTGTTTTTTTACCCCTCAAAGGCATGTGAATTGCAGTGAGTAATCACAGGATCTAAGGTAAATGGTTATTAGGATTGCGTGTGTATGTGTAATGTATGTGTAGTATTAAAAAATTATCAACTTTTTTTGCGTACAGAGCAAGAGTGTCCTTAAAGAATTTACAGAAGGAAGGATAAGGGAAGCAAGGAGTGGGGAAAACTAAACAGAAGGAAGAAGATAAAATCTTTTGCTATAATGAATAGATAATAATCTATTCATATAATCCATGCCAGCTTTCTCCAAACTTGCATTTGTGAAATATGTAGGGGCTGCAAATTCTAGAATTGGCTTTGGATGTTTTTTCTACTTGCCCCTGAGGATGTTCCAGAATTATGTCTTCCAACACTCATCACCATTGGCTTTGTGTAATATGTTCATCTTATATTGCTTACAGCAACTTCTGCACTCAGATCTTTAGCTGACATGCTGAAATGTGATGGCAACATTGCCAATTATGAACAAGAATTTTTCAACTCCAATGTCATAGGTGCCTATGTACATTAAGACTTAATATACTTATTTTATATTTCAACCATGTGAAACATAAAAAAAACAAAGCAAAACAAAGCCAAAAAGAAGTTGATGATGCCTTTATTTTTAATACTGTACATTTTTCAATGAAATCACTTTATGCCACTCACTCGGATATGGAGGGTGTTAAGGCTATTCCCGATTACTAAATGTAACTTGTAAACATTGACCTATGGTTGCCATTTCATCTCAAACCTATGACCAGCTTTTTCAGGGGATGTTCTATCATAAGCTTATATGTATCTCTTGACAAGCAGTCTACTGAATCCTCTAAACCAGGGGTATCAAACTCGCATCATCACAGTGTCATGTGATGTATCGGGACTTTTCCCCTCTTCACTAAACTGGGTGTGAGCATGGCCAGTGCATGACACATCTGGCCCATGGGCTGCAGGTTTAACAGCCTTGGTCTAAACAGTCCTCCAATAGCAATAGCAATCTTAAAATTAAAAGAAGCATCTTGTTCCAAGAGATTCATAAAGTTTCCTGTTTTTTCTAGAAAATCTTTCAAAGCAGTTTTGGATCATCCAACAATCAACCCCAATGTGCTTATTGTGGAGAACAGAGAGCAATTACTCATTTATTAATTACTATTTTTAAATAACTTGATTTATTAGCATTACTTTTATTATCTTAATGTTTTCTAACTCCCTCCCATCCCCCAGTGATTGCAACTATTCCAGTACCAGAGTTTTTCAAAAAGTGAACTCTTTTTAAAAATGATTAAACAAAACAAAATACAATTACTTATCAAAATTTTATTGAATATTTTAATTGGATGTGTACATGGAATTGAACACACTTTGGAGGAAATGAGGACATCATCAACATCCTCATCATCTACTATGCCATACAGATTAAATTAACCAGGCTAAAACAATTTCTTGATAACTGCAAATCTGGAAATGGATTTTTAAAATATTGTTTTAATGGAATTACTTATATTTCTGAATATGAAAGCATTGTTATCCTCCAACAAGTAAATTAAACTATTCAAATGTCAACCTCCTGGCCTTCCCTGTACTTATATAATTAAAATACAACAATATGACAAATGATGTAAACTTGTTGCATGCCGTAATTCAGTGTTCATTCCATACTTCTTATTAATCTGTTGCCCTCCAAATCGGTTGGGAGTTACATTTTTTTATAATTCCCAGTTCAATATGATCCAAGATGTTTTTAAGTGGTGGAAATTAAGTGGTGGAAATAGACAAACACATCTGTAATATTCTGTTCAGGAAAAGCTGCTTTACAGTATTAAAAAGTTCATTTTAAACGTAGCATAAAATGTACTGTTGCAGAAAATGACAAGACTCAGACCTTGGAATCAAAAGAAGTTGCTTTTATTTGCACAAAGGTTCAGAGTAATGTAGCCAAAGCAACATCTGAACAACTTCCTATGGAGCAACACTTACATATATACTCTTCAGAAGCAGCAAAACACAGAACTATAACTTGTCAGCATTCATTAGTTACTTGAACAGTTCATTTGTGGTTTGTTGCAAGCGAAACATTTGCGGTTACCTATAATGAAACTTTTTGCTTTTGACACATATGAGTGACCAACAGATGAACCTGTGGTCTGATATTTTCCATTTTCTTGTTCTTTTCTCTCACTAATACACACATTTCACTATCTAGAAGAATCATGTCAATATTTCTCTAAAAGCAATACGTTTCTTCTTTATGTCCTGCCTCATTCCCCCCTTTGAGACTCTATTTCAGTTAACAATTAAGTCTCACCTTTATCATTTTAGCCTGTAACTAAAGCATCTACTTTTTCCCTGCAAGGTAAGATAGCTTTGCAGAAGTCACAGATACATGGATAGGCATAGCATATGGTATGATTAACACTTTAGACCAGCATCCATTTTTCAACAATACGAAACAGCGAAAAAGCCCCAAAGCAATTTTCAGAGCTCATTTTCCTCAGGCATGTCCTTCAATCCCCAGGATCCTATCCATATATACACTCCACTGCCTGGATCCTCACTTTCCCTTTGTAGGTCTGAGGAGAACTTATTTTCCCAAAATCCTTCCATTACAATTAATTCCTTTTCAACCCTTATTTCTCTCACTGACCTCATAACTACTTGTCTGAGTAACTGTCCTGCTATTCCACATAACAACACAAACAGCATCTGTTTGACCCAAGCAGTTCCTGGTAGCCATGAGAACCATAGGTCAGTTCCTTGTATTCCTTGTCTAATTCTGGATGCCCTATCTTGCAAGTCCCTTGCCACTTCTCTGACTACGCCTGATTTATTCATGTAAAAGCAACAATCTTCTCCTAAGAATAGACATGTATCTCCTTTCTCGGGCTGTCAAGAGGTCTAAAGCATGCTGGTTTTGTAAGACTGTTGCTGCAAGGAGTCTGTTTGATATTGGACTTCTACCAAGGTCCCAGCACTCTGGCTTGGGCTTTGTTGAAATTCTTCAGAAAGTTGCTTAAACTGTATTACAGAATGGGTTAAACTACCTACACCTATTCCAACAGCAGTGCCTATCTCTAGTATGGTATTACTAGGCTAATAATGGTATTACTATGGGAACTCTTTTCTGTATATGTTCCATGAGAGGAACAGGGAGAGCTTGTTCCCCATTAACAACACCCATCTTTGGGATGAGATGTACCAGAGTATACGTTCCAATCAAGTTGGTTGGTAAAGATACATATGACTTTTCCCCATATAATAAAAAGACCCCATTCTCTTCTAAGCATACTGCCATGTTCATGGAGAAGGCATGAAATTGATGGTCATTCTGATTTCTCCAAACCCGTAAGGTTCCTGCCATAAACATGCCAGTCAATGGCGGTAGTGGAGATTTTTTTTTCCCAAAAATTTTATTAGTTTTTAAAAAACAAACATATACAAACAAAACACAAAACATGAAAAACATAAAACATCTTTTTTAAAAGCAGCTTGATCCCGGGTTACATCTCTTCATACAGACATAAATTCAAGTTCATGCTCACTTTTATATACCATTCCATATCTTATTACCATTCTACATTTTTTGTATAGCTTCTCCCCTCTTTTCACTCTCTTAATTCTATTTTATTTATTTCATCTTAATTTAAATCATTATACTTATATCCTTTGTCTGTCCTGTTTCAGCTGTCTATTATCTTTTCTCATTAACATAAAATTTCTTCTGTTATCACTGATTGGAGTATGACGCCTTTATATCTTTCCCCTAAATTTAACACTTAATATAATACATAGCTTTCATTCGGATTCTGTTTAGTACATTCTAAAGCTATTTCAAAAAAAGAAAAAAATATAAATATATAATATAATTAAAACAACAATCCATATCAATTGAGCTCTATCGTAAAAATTAATATTAATTTAAATCTTAAACATTTTACACCTTCCTTTTCAAATAGGTATCATGCTTCTATGGGAACAGTTCATTTCACTTATATTTTAAAACATTATATAATTAAAATGTTCCCATTCCTTCTTAATTCAATTCTCTCATATTTCATTTCATTTATTTTGTTCAAGAAAAAAAAGTTTCACTGAATTACATTGAATATTTTGTCCCATTTTATAATCATATGTTGTTCCAATTTTCTAACATTATTTCTAATACAAATACAACAATACAGTCTTATGTACCTTTGCAGAATCTCTTTTTCAGTTATATTTTCCCCATTATCTCTAAATAAATCCTGTTTCTTTACATCTTGTTTCAAGCCTTTGTAGCTTCTCTTCCCTCCCTCCCTTGCTTCACTCTGCCCTTTTTACCCCCTTGTCTCTCCATCTCCATTTCCCTCTTCTGCATTCCTCTTTTCTGTTGCTTTCTGACATTATATCCACTTTTCACCTTATTTTTCCCATTTTTGGTTGTTTTTTTAGATCTTAAATTCTCCATTCTCTTTCCCCCCTTTCCCCTTTCTTCCTCAAATAAAGTTACTTGTTCATTAAAGATGGCTTCTTCTTTGTCCCAATCTTCTTGTTCTTGTAATTTCTCATAAGTAGAAATCGCCATTTCTAAAAAATGAAAAAGTGAGCCAAAAGAGGCCTTCCCTTCTTGTTCCTCTTCTTTATATTTTTTATATTCCATTTTCAATTCATCCACAAGTGATGCCATTGTGAAAAAATTTTTAAACAACCACCCAAGTGTTTTTAATCATTGAAATATATTTTCCAAAAGTCCCAGTGTCACCAAGCAGTCCAAATACACACAAGCTGTTTCATTTAACACTGTCTTCTTTCTTTCACTTTCTTTTCCTGGGGTTACAATTCAGTTACAAAGTTCCAATTAAAATGTATCTTTTAGAAGTCTTATTACAATTTGCAATATAATCAACCAATCGGAATATAGTATAAATCAATACAGTGATTTTGTCTTAAAGCTACAAACATACATTGTTGGTTTATATATTGCCAACCCAACTAATTGGTATATAGATTCCTAACAATATATTTAGTTTATTATATTATCCATTGATATAAATTATTTTAAAATACAAATAAAAGAGCAGCTTATTTCTAGTCATTCTTGTTTTTGTTTTTCAATTAGGTTAAATTCTCAATAATTTAAGGTCCTTTTAGGACGTTCTTTTTCTTGAAAGTTAAAGTGAATGCATTAATGCCTCTATTAACACTGATTCATGAGGCATTGCCCTTGCCAATACTTAAGATAAGAACAGCTGTAATGTTTTCCAATCAAGCCCAGCTCATACCAGCAGAAAGAACACTTATCATTCAACTGCTATTTAATTACCTTTATTTAGATTTTGAACTTAAATTTTGCAGGATCTAATCTGAGTCGGTCACCAGGACCAGAGTTACAAGCTTTTGGACTCCTGCTGAGCCCATCCTTCTTTTTTTTTTTTTTCAGAATGTGCATGCTGGGTTGTTCCGTGTAGTATTTATGTAGTGCCTGTTTTTTTGTGTCTTAAAAAATTCAAATCTTTACTAAAATCAAAATATTGATCAAATCAGGTTGACTGGAGCTTTAGTTTCCTTATCACCTTCTCGGCGTATTTGTGCGAACATTTGGTACGTTTGCACAAACGGGTTTGGATTTTTTCCTTTAGCTCGAGATGGCTCCACTGCTTTTGTTCTGGAGACACTTGCCTGCAAAGCGTATCCTCCGATCATCTCCCGAAGCCAGAGCTCTGCTTCCCCCCGGGTGCCCCCATCTTTCCTCAGCCAATCCGCCCCGCCCGCCGTTTTGTTGTTATCACATGGCAGGGGGTGGGCTCAGCCTGTCCGGGCAGGCGCTGGGGAAGCGCCAAAAAGTTAGGCGAACCGAGTAGAGTTGGCTGGTCGGTGAGGATACTTGCTTGCGGATTTGCCAGATGGCGGGAGGGAATGAAACGACGCCTCCCAGCGCCCTGAGAGTGGCAAATCCCTGTCTTGACTGCACTCCGTTTCCCCAGCCCCAAAGCCTCAGATACTGAACGCACGAGGGACTTTGGATATGGGCTCATCTGTGCGCCGCTGGGTGGTACAGCGGCCGCCGCTGCCACTTTTAGGACGCCTGCTCTTTTGCTGCAGCCTCTTCTTCTCAGGACTGGCCCAAGAACGCCCGGCTATTTGCCGTTGTTTGGGAAAACGATTGGATTGCAGCCGCCTCAAACTGAGAGAAGTCCCCGCGCTGTTTCCCAGTAGGACGGTGCAGCTGTGAGTACAGGCGGGTGGGGGGGAGGTACTGGCCGCGAGTCTGAAGCAGGGATCTCCGGCGCTAGGAGGTGCTCAGGGTTTTCCTGCTGAGCCCACTAAATAGAGGTGCTGGAGAGGAACTATAACTAAGTTTTCAACACATTGGCTCCCTTCCCCACAAATATCTCAGCTTCCCACCTCTCTGGTAGACTTCTGCAGCCTGATCCCAGCTTCTGGGCCGTGTGGATGGAGACTCTAGGTCAATGATTGGAGATAATCTTGTAGAGTTGTCCTGTACCTTTCTAGCCATTAAGACTGCATTTACACAACGAGGCTAAGATGTCCTTGGCTAAACAATGATTCATCCCTTTGTGTGAACCCTTATGGATAGTTTATGGGCAGTTTATCTGTTGTGCAAGGCCTGACAATAGAATTGATTTAGCAAACCAGAACATCCAGTCTATCTGGGTTGTCTTGGTTCTTCTTGTTGCAGGGAGAAAGTTGGTGGGGTACAGCCCTAGCTGCTGATAGGTCCTAGCTGCAATATCATCAATAGAATTAGCATTAAGCCATCCTTCCCCATTTCAAGCATGTTGAAAGGTAACATCATTCCCATAATTCTTATCCATCACCTGGAAGCAGTTTTTTGCATCTAGGCATTATAGAAATGAGGATTGGCCCAAGTTTTAATGGTCCTTTCACTTAAAGACAGGCAAGCAGTTAAGATGTGAAACAACTTCTGATACTATGGTATATCCTATTGTGTGCAAATGGAGTTGGCATTTACTTATTTTGTGCCTCTCAATAGTCCTGGGGGACAGGGATGGCCTAGGAGGTCTAGCAAAGCTTTTTTACTCTAAGGACATCATGGAAGTTGGGGTTTTAGCCAGTCTCCAATTACTTTGTGTCTAGAAGGAAAGAACAAACCGGTAACCAAGTGAAGGGTTTCCTTTTCTCAGTTTGAAAAATGAAAGGCAGTAATGGTGACAGTTTGTACTGACATCTGATTGCCTGGTTGGGGCAGTTAGGTATCTATCACCATGATTACACAGAAGGAAAAGATAGAAGAATGAAAACAGAATTGCTCCGTGCGCTTGTGATTTGTTGGTTTGTGCCGCCTCTGGCTTAGTTGGAAAAAGAGGTACAATTGTTGGCTTAAAAATAAAAAAACAAATCTACTAATCGAAAGAAGCCAGAATCTCCAAGTAAGTACAACATGTTCCCCTCTTTCTAGAGCAACAGTGTGAAACTCAAGCTTATGGGGTGCTTAAATCTGGCCTGTGGGGCCACCCTGGAAACACCAGCCCACCGTGCCTCTGCAAGTGAAAATGGAACACCATTTTCACTGGCAGAGGACTGCAGGAGTCCGTCACAACCCAAAACGGAGCTCAGGAGCCCATTTTTATTGGCAGAGTGCTCGGCTTGGGTTGTGGGCCAGTGTTCATGTCACATCTACATCTATTCCAGTAGAAAGGCCACTGTTTTTCTCTTGCATTTTTTTCCTGTTAGTGTTTTATCTTTTAAGAGAAAAACAGTTTAAAAAAAATGTTTTGCAAAGACCTAAAATGGGAAATAGCAATAGCACTTAGACTTACATACCGCTTCACTGTGCTTTACAGCCCTCTCTAAGTAGTTTACAGAGTCAGCATATTGTCCCCAACAATCAGGGTTCTCATTTCACTCATTTCGGAAGGATGAAAGCTGAGTCAACCTTGAGCCGGTGAGACCTGAACTGCCAAACTGCTGGCAGATGGTGATCAGCAGAAGTAGCTGGCAGTACTGGATTCTAACCACTGCACCACCGAGATACTTTCATAAAGAAGTCTGTTCATGCAATTCTGAAGAAGGCACATGAATTTCCCTCAACTTTGTATACTCTTGTGTAAATGCAATTTATATGTCACATATAGTTAATATAGATAATTAAGGATTATGGTAATTGTAATACAAAATACCAGTACTAGAATTTATCAGGATAGAGAAAATTAGTCCAGCTGTTTATAAGTGTTGGTCTGTCTCTGTACTGGGAATATGATTCCAAACATGGGTAAGAGAAGATATATGTTGATTTCAAACTTGAATAAGATAAGATCATATATGTTGATCTTTTGATGTATTGCACCAGAACATGTAAGAGATGAGATAGGAGTAACCAAGTTAGTCTTTCAAGTAAAAGCAAAAAAACCAACAACATTCATTTGTATGATACATGACAACAAATCTGTTATTGCATTATTATTATGCATTATTATTAATTGATTTGGATGTTATCTAGTGACATTTTAAAATAACTATTCAGCAGGAGTTGCTTCTCATTTTAAAATTGAAGGGCAAATCTAAATTAGGACCAGTACAATTTTTTAGAAGCAATAACAACAAGAATACCTAATGTAATGAGGAAAATAAATTCTACCATTGATATTCACATGGATTTATTGTGAGCATCATGACTGTTAATCAGCAGTTATAGAGAATGGGCCCTGAAATCTAAAAATATTTTAAGGACTATTTCCCCCAATTTCTGATACAGAAAACATTCTATTTGTGTTTAAACTAACTTTGGGTCCAGTATGGTTCCTGAGCAACAATCCTGCATGCTGTGAGATCTGTATGGGAAAGTGAAGGATTCTAAATAATTTTTGTCCATGTGATTTTATTTAATTGCTCTATTAGTTTCTGTAGACACTCTCTCCTTCTGACTTAGATTTTTGTTAAGAATGGGATAAATTAATATCTATATTTTCATGAGGGATGGCCACAATAGTTTTGATATTGTTTAATTCTGTAGGGATTTCTTATATAAAATCTTAATGGTTTACATTTGTTTAAAGTCCTCAAATGTACTAGTGTTGTATGTTTGTTCTGTATGTGTTGTCATTTCAATCACTTCTAGAAATAGTAATTTTCTGTTTCAGTTCAGAAGCTAGTAAAGAATTTAAAATAACAGGAAGTCTTTCAATTAGTTGTGGCTAATTCTGTTCAATTGCCTCTTCTGGAAATTGTCCTTGCTTATTGAAAAAAAGACACTGATGTATTCATTTCATGTAGTAAGTCATATGGGATCAACTATGTATGATTATAGCTGTAAATGTCTACTCAAATGTAAATCCTCCTGTATGCAGAAACTGTATGCAATTCATAGATAAATATGTGAATTGTAGCCTTAGAGAAAGGAGATTCAAAGAATGCAAACAGAAAATAAATATTTATTTACTAAATAACAAGTGATGTAAAGATCATCTTGAATAACTTTTTTAAAATACTTTTTGAAAAAATCTTCATTTTTATTAAAGCTATATATAGATTGTAAATATCCAGAAAACTTCTAGATGATAACAAAGAGGCCCAAATCCGGTCAATATAAGGTAGATCTAATTGTTTTCAACATTTGAACAAAAGCTTTTCAAGGTTTATTATAAATATCTGTTCACAAAAGGTGCAATATTTAAGCCCACTTTATCAGGCAAGAACTTTCTCTCCCTGATTTTTTTTTTTAAAAAACAAACTAAACTAAAAAACCAAACGAGAGAGAAAAATTGGCAGATGTTCAACCATGTCTGTATTTTATTACAGTTTTAGATGGAATGTGGGAGTAGACTACAGACATGCAAATCGAGCCTTTTCAGGTGCTTTCAGTAATGTCAGGGTGCACCAGGACTCTTAAGGATTTCTGGAAAGAAAAGACAAATATGTCATGGTTTTTCCCCCCTCCTATTTCTGAAAATATAAAATCGGTTGTCTGATTGTCTCCCAGTCCCACCGAACACCTCAGTTACTTCTTAAGCAGAAAACACAAGAAAACAGCATAGATGTGTCCATTAAGTTTTCAGGAGTCAGGCTTGATTTGAGGGATAGTTTACCTAAGGCTGTTTATGGGTATTTTAAATGTTTTATTTAGAAAGAGGAAAAGCAATAAACATGTACTAATTGTCTGCAAATAAAACTCCTTGAACACAGAGGGACTTAATGTTGAGTAGATATGAAATAGAAGTGCTTATAGAAGTACATGTTTTCTTGAATAACCAATTTCATGGATAACCATTTTTGCTTGTAAGAGACCCGTAAAACCAACATAGAGATGTGTAGCTAATAATTCATTAATTAGGACTTAAAACTTAAAAATATGTTCTTTTCAAATGGATGGTGGATTGATCAAAATAAGAACAAGATACCTATATCTTGGTGACAGTTAATTTAGTGTCTATTAAAACAAAGATATCTTTTATGGTCGCAGAAGCAGTGAAAGCTTTCTAATTGGATTTCCCCTGGAGAGGCAAATTGTCCATATGTATGTTCACATTCCTTTACAAGAAGTGTGAAAAATGGGCTCCACTTGTATAAATACACACTTGGTCTTTTGTAAGGAACCCTGCTGTGATTACTCATGGGCAGCTGTGTCACTTGTTCTTAAACTGACTGGGTGACATCTTTGTAAATGTCATCAGACCATGTGGTCTGGTAGATTTTGTGACAAGTTTCTTTTGTTAAAATTAAATACCTTCAGCAGTTACTGTTCATTGCTTGCTTTTCATGCCTTTAAAAAAAAGCTAGCAAACTGGCTGTTCCTCCTTCCCTCCTTCCCCCCTTGGCCTCCTTTTGCTCTTGCCCCAGGAACCCTCAAATGCTAACAACTCATCAAAATTGGCTGTATTTAGTACTGATCATAGTTTACCCAGTTTGTTTGTGAGGAATGTCATGCTATATTGGCAACAGGATAAATAGATAAATGACAAAAAAGCATTTGGTTTGTTTTTGTATTTAAATAATATATTTTTAATTTAATTTTTAGTAAAGACAAAATGCTGATTACAATGGATTTGATTTATTAAAACTGCACACACTCATGCACACGCATATAACTCTGTGGGGTGTCTGTGTATATGAGAGAGAAGGTGTGCATAATGAAATAATGAACCCCAGGAGAAATTTATTTTATATATTTATTACTGGTAATATAATTAGTTACAGTGTAAACCTATAGTATTAACTTGAAAGTTAACTTGGGGGGGGGGGGAGGGAGGGGGAGAGAGAGAGAGAGAGAGATGTCCCCAAGATATTATACAAAGAAAAAGGTTGGGTTGAGCAAAATTGACATATATTTACAGAGTGTGCCTTTGTACACACACACACACACACACACACACACACAGGGGGTGGGGGTGGGGGGCGAAGCAGGGAAGCAGACAAAGGTTCACCCTGTACAATATATGTAGTTTTGCTCAACCCAACCTTTTTCTTTGTATCATTTCTTGGGGAGACAACCCCCTTTTTAATTTTATTTTCATATTCAGAGTTCTAGATAAAATAAATTCTGGATGATTGGTAGGAACAAACTAAGTACAAATTTTGAAGTTATTATTTTTAAATTTTGGAAGCTCTCCAAAGGTTCCTGGTTCTTGAAAGACTGAAATTATCTTTACATGTTGTCAGCATTGTGGTTACTCTTATAATTGTGATTGACATAGCAAAATGGGTAGTGGAAAACAGCCAGTTTTAACACAGCTTTAATGCAGGCTTTCATAAAGATGTATGCATATACTAAAAATAAAGCCAAGACTGTTCAAAAGAGGTGAATGTTTATAATAATTTATTTTTTAAAAACCTCTGCAGTCCAACTTTAGCGTAAAGGTTTAAGAATTCATAGAAACAACTCTTCATTTTAAGAATGTAGCTTTTGTCAGGTTTAAAGTTTAGCAGCCAGATGGGAAAAAAAGAGAAAATCTGAATAATTGCCAAACATCTTTGATGTTTTTCCATTCTCTTTGGAATTTTAGATTATTTTATCAGGATTGTCTCGGAATGTTAAGTCTGTCACTGAGACAGGGAGAGAAATCTAAAGGATGCTTTCTACTAATGTTTGCATTACATCTCAGTATTTACATATTCTAAACTCTCTAGTCCTTACCAGACTTGCTAGAGGGGAAAAAAAGTTTGGAT
The DNA here is from genome assembly GCA_033807585.1 of Hydrophis major. NCBI lineage: Eukaryota > Metazoa > Chordata > Lepidosauria > Squamata > Elapidae > Hydrophis > Hydrophis major. The sequence goes on along the minus strand of CM066331.1, from coordinate 157,572,177 downwards.
AGTTTTCACAGCTGTTCTGCAGTATTTTCCAGACTGGAATTTGAACACAGCAGGCTGATTTATGAGTCACTTTGGACCTGTGTCTTAAAACAGCTACAGCCTACCTCTTTGTTTTTTAGCTTTCCTTCTTTCTGCTGAATTAGCAATTCTCAAGGTCTCAGTGGGGTTTAATTAATACGTTGCTGGATTTGCATTTTTTTTTTTTTAAAAACTAGATTTCAGCATTTCCGAAAAGAAGATACTATACTTAACAAAGTGTATTGAGTCAATTATATAAGTGTGCTTTGTGAAGACTGTTTCTGAAATTACTAAGTTTTATGAACCTTGGGGCATAGTATTAGGTTACTCTATTTCTTTACGATTGTTGGAAGAAATGTCCACCTGGGTCTAGTTCCAAGTGGGAAGAAAGACACTCAAAACATAGAGACTGCTTGGAACGATGGTTTTAATGGTGGACAGGACCACATGGTTTGAGGTCCTGGGCAAAAATGAGCACATGGGTAAGAGAGGGAGAGATTTATACTCTCTGTTGGGCTTTGAACTTACTTCCTGTTCCCGTGGCAAGAAATGTATCTTGATTGGTTGTCAGACTCCCATACGGCCATGCAGGGGTAACTTTGTAGGTTGTCTTGAGTCCCAGGCTTGGTTGAATCTTGCTGAGTGATGTAATGAAGGGGCTTTAGACAATTCCTTTTATGCCTTAATGGCTTTGTTCTGTTTGGATTTTGAGTGAGGGCTAATCTTATCACCCTGAAGCTGAAGGTATTTTGTGTTGTAAATAACCTGGCCCAGCCTTTTGTTCTGTAGATAAGCTGGCACCAAAATATCTGCTGGGGCTGAGTTTCTGTGTCCCTTAAGATTTCTATTTCTCTTTAAGGGGAAATATTCTGCCTTTTTAATATTTCCTAGAATATTTCATTCTTCTAGGAGAGGGGTAGATGCTAACTTTCTACACCATCATTTTGCTCACATTTGAGATCATATATCAGTGGTGGCGAACCTTTTCTTTGCATGCGTATGCATGCTGGCCAGCTGATCTTCGCGCGTGTGGGAGTGCTGGAAACCGGAAGCTCAGCTTCCTGGTGCGTGAATGTGCACCAGCCACCGGTCTTCCAGTTTCTAACACACATGAGTGCATGAAGATCAGCTAGGGCGCTGGGGAGCTGCTCTTCTGGATTCCGGTGTTCCCGTGTACATGAAGACTAGTGCGCTGGAACCCGGAACAACAACAGATGATGGCTGGCATGCCCGGAGGGAGATGGCCCTGCATGCCACTTCTGGCACATATGCCATAGGTTCACTATCACAGATATATTGTTCATATTTTCTGATAACAAACAATGACTTGAGCATTTGAATAATATTTCTAAAAATCTTCATTATCCTAATGCAAGAATTGTGAAGGATGAAACTGACATCTGTCCTTACATCTAACGAAATGAGGAAATTCAGGAATTGGTATTCAGAAGTTGAAGTTGAATAGGGGTTTGTGATTTCAGTCCCAACATTCAAATACAAACAAGAAATGATCTAATATTACTTGAATGAAAGTCAGGCTCCTGAGATTTTTCCTCTCCATGATTCAATGACAATAGTACAGTATATGCTTTCATTTATAAAAAGATGCAGTTTATCGTGTTTTAAGCCAAATTCAATTATTGGTGTCTAATTTTGGCTTCTTACACTATATCATAGTTACAATATGCATAGTTGTAAAGTTGCTGTAGTGGTGTTGAATTCAAAGCTTTGGTCCTTCTCTTTGGAGCCTTATGGGAAGTAACTGGAAGACGCAGAAGTGAACAAAGTGTGCCACATCTTCATTCATTTTACATATATATTGAAAAGAGATCAACATCTGTCTAGATATGTACACAGAGGCTTGCTGCTCTGCAAAACCTCACAGTTTCTTAATAAAAAGGCAGTGTTTCAAGATATCCTTTGCATTTTCCACATCCAAGAGAGCAAGGTCTCTGCATGTTGTTCTGAAAAGTTTAAAGAAGAGTCTTTCTCCTTCGAAGATTGTAACAACTAATGGCAGCTTAACAGGCCTGCCTTCTTAAAAGTGAAATGCGTATTTTTAATGCCAGAATCTAGTCATTCTTAATCATTTAAAATTTCCAATGCTACCAGAGATTTGAAACCACTGGAGAAATTTTACTTTAAAACTGTGGTTTTAAAGACGTGGGAGGCCAGAGGAGTGGAAAATGTGTGCTCCAGAACTTCAGTGATGCTAGCACTTACTTACTGCTAAATTACAAGGAAAGAATGATTCATATTATTTCATATCAGTTTAAGGATTTATGTCAAAAATGGTTTGAGGTACCAGAAAGAGATGCATTTTAAAACCTATTTTGCCATGAAGCTTCTTCAAAATTGACTTCAGAAAGGATCACGTTTATTTTAGCTCTTAGAGTATTTCTACTTGTTTTGTAGAAATGTCTCTTTCTTCAAATAAACAATCTTTTCCTTTTTGTATGCTTATATAAGCAAAAAATAGATTTAAATGGCAGGCCTATTAAATTTCTTGTTTAAGTATTAGTATTTATAAGTATTAGTATTTGATTTTGGCTGCTGAGCAATGAAGACACACTAAAAATCTGGACAGAGGAGGGAATGAACAGATCACAGAAAATCTGCTGATACCAGCACTTCCTGAAAATACAAAGGTAGTCTGAAAATAATGCAAATATGTTTACATATAACAAATATGTTTACATATATACATATAATCTCCTTGATAGAGTCCAGATGGAGAGTAAGTTTGAGCTCTTTAGTGAAAATCCCTGAGTCTAGTTTAGTGATAATTGACAGCAATAGTTGCAACAGTTGGATTTCTATAATGTAAAATCTGTGCCCGGTTCCTTCGCCTCTACTTTCCCATTTACCAAAGCAATTCTACTCATTTCTGTTATTATCTGTCAAACCTTAAAGAAAGTATGTCTTCTATATTATTTCATGATGTTGATTCCTTCCTATCTTTATGTAGTGTCAGGCCTTCCAGTCAATGTTGACTTCCTAGATGAGTCCCTAAAGTTTCCTCAGCATTTTTCAGAAGTAGTTTGCCATTGTTTTCTTCTTAGGGCTGGGAGTGAGTGATGAGTCCGAAATCACCCAACTGGCTTTGTGACTAAGGTGGGACTACAACTCATAGTCTTCTAGCTAGTTTCTACCTTGGTGCCTTGCGTATGCATTTATCTGTTTTAGCTGGAATTTAAGTCAATAGAAACCTGAAATCCTGTGTTTAAATAATTATTCATATTCTTTGTTTATGAAGAATAAAGGTTAATGTATTTTAATAATAATAATTTTATAAAATTGGGCTTATAATGCCTTGATCCAAAGTCAAATATTGTTATATTAGTATTAGTAAATATTAGTATAAATCAGGGTGATATTTATTGTGAGCATTTTTTAGGCCACTTACACAATATTCATGCATTTTTTCATTCCTTCCAGAAGGTACAGATACATACCCATCAAGAATATGCATATCAGAAATAATAATTTTAACACATGATCTTACAGGAAATAGATTTCTTTGGCATACTGAGCAGTTTTATTCACTACTGAATCTGAAATGGGTTAAGCCTTGAAGCTGAAGTATTTATTTGGGTTCCCCCCCCTTCTTGATATTGCATTTTATATGTGAGAATTAATGATGCAAAGACATATGAATGGGAGAAGTTTCCATGCCACCTAACATCATTACATCCATATACCACAAATTTAGACATATCAGGTAAAAACTATAAATTGAAAGACAGCATTAGCTTTGTTTGCCAAATGTGCCTTTGTGCCAAGATAGATTTTTTTTTTAATTTATCTGCTATACAGGAAAGTTATTTGACATGCTGGTCTTAAATAGTTTTTTATTTTATTATTTTAAGCTCCTATGAAAATAGCTTTTGAGTTGTATGCACTTGATAGACATCATATGAAAATATATGAAAGGCTATCATATGAGCTGCTGAGGGAAAATGGAAGAAGATAGATACGAATCAAAATGTATTTAGATTATTTTTAAATATCTCTCATTTTGATTCATGCTTTTTAAAAACTTTACAGTGATCTAAGCCACAATAGATTGTCTTCAATCAACTCTAGTTCTTTGAGTAATCTTTATAATCTGCGAGAAATGTAAGTATTTGTTCTGCCTCAGCCAGATTCTTATGGCTATCTTGTTATAAATGTCTTTTTTTCCATTGTTTTATTCTAAATTTCTAAAATCATAATGACATGTGCATATAAAACCTAGAGTGATTTGATTTGCATTCAGAGATAAGTTGTGATTCCAAAGAATGCTGATATATAAAGCAGTTGACTTTCGCTTTGCATTTCTTAGAGATGAGTAGCAATGTTTTCTGCCTAGTCATGACCATATACCGTATTTTTCAGTGTATAAGATGCACTCCCCCCCAAAAAAGTGGGTGGAAATGTCTGTGCATCTTATACAGCTAATGTTGCCAAAGCCCCGCTCACCTGCCGGCCCCCACCCTTTAGCATCTGCCTCTCACCAATTTGCCTCCGTGCAAATTTCCTGGTGAGCCTCAGCACAGTTTGATTTAGTACGAGCAGTTAATTGTCTGTTGGATCGGCCTCCCGACAATCAGCTGTTTCAGGCTGCAGGGATTGCCATCACCTATTGCTGCCTCCATGCGGCCCATTTTTGGCCTCTGCATCCCATTTTTGTCTTTTGCATGCTCTGTTTTCAGCCTCTGTGCCCCATTTTCATCTCATTCCAATCCCTGCTGCCTGGAATGGGCTGAAAATGGGGCACATGGAGGCCAAAAATGGGCGTGCGGTGGCTGAAAATGGGATGCGGTGGCTGAAAATGGGACACACAGAGTTGGCAATAGGTGATGACAATCCCTGCGGTCTGAAACAGCTGATTGTTGGGAGGCAGATCCAGCCAACAATCAGCTGCTTGTGCTAATCAGGCTGTGCTGAAGCTGACCAGGCTGTTTGCTTTTTTGCTACAAGGAGGCAAATTGCTGGGAGGCAGAGGCAGATTTTTCCCCCTTGTTTTCCTCCCCAAAAGCCAGGTGCGTCTTATATTTGGATTGTCTTATACTCAGAAAAAATATGGTATTTACCTATTTAGACACATGACACACTGCTGTATTTCAATACCCTCACTCATTGCCCATGCTGCTAAGTGAAAGCTCCTCTTGTTTGATAGCTGATAACTCCCAGCTAATGGAAAGCATGAGTAGTAACAGTTATATGCCAAGTCACAGAAGGTATTACACAACCACAAGCAATCACTAGCCTTTTTTTTTCTATCTGTATGCAGAAACCAACCTCTAAGAATTAAAAAAACCCAGTAAAGCAGTTTCTGGGGGGGAGGGGGGGCAGGTTCACTAGCATGGAGGAGTAAATGAGCCACATATATGTATCACACAAAGGATACTCTCAATAAACCAGGATTCTGGTTTATTATTCCATAGATAAATGGCAAATGCAAATGTTCAAAGGATTTATAACAATTCACTGGGCATCTGGAAGTCAGCATCATTAAAAGATTTTGTTTCTTTGGGAATTTGTGCCATTATGAGGGCGGGAGGTGAAAACTGCTAAGTTGTTGAGAGATAAAATAGGAAGGGAAGATAAGATACCAGTTACCATTTATGTCGATCTTGGCTAAACTTTCATTATTTCTTTTAAAACAGAAAACTGAACAACAATGAATTGGAAGCTATTCCAAATCTGGGACCTACTTCAGTAAACATTACTTTCCTTTCTCTGTAAGTTGATTTCATATATTTTATTTGTATATGAAAAGAAATATATAGATATACTCTCTATTCAAATATTAATCAGATGCTCATAAAAGTTAATATTTGAAATGATAGCATTAACTATGTTTAATGTAGTGCTACCTTTGGATCATCTTGACTGTCATGATATATTATTCTAGGATAGAAGCACATTGTTAGGGATAACATTGGTTACCTAACTTAGTTTGGGTAAAAATAATATATAAACTATGTTAGTGAGTTTAAGTGTGTGTATCACTTTAAAGAATTTAAGTGTGTGTATCAACTATTAAAACATGTATTTTGGGTGCGGTTGTAAAATCGCATAAGAGGGAGCAAGAGAGCTCACTGTTTTGCTGGCTTTTACTGGATAGCTGACAATGATGGATTGATGGTGATAACTGCGTGTGTTTCCTTGCTGTTGCTGAAACGAAGAAAAGGGGTTTGATTTTCTTCATATCTCTGACTGCAAAAGAGATTGCTGGACTGATTATTTGTAAGTTTACTGACCTCTATTTTCGACACTGGACTTTGCAACTGATTAATCCCCGGATGGACTGAAATAGTTTCTGACATATGGACTGTTTTGACTATGCTGTAACTCTTGCTGGAATAAAAAAAACTATTTAACTGGCACAGTGTATCTGTCTTACTGAGTGTAAACTACAACAACGTTTATCTCACATCATTTTCCTGCCTGATAGACTGCCGTTGCACGTTCTGCTAGGGTGTGTATCCCTACACTGGTTATGGGCCCAGGTGCACAGTCAGACTAACCAGGATATAACAGGCTTAGATTAAAGTGAGAGTTTGTGTAGTTACACAATACTGTAAGCAGACAGCTGTGTTTTATTAATTATAGTTTAATATCCAGATAAAGATGGCACAAGTCAATTTACAAATTTTGTCTCTAATATCCAAACTGGATGGAACAAACTATGTTTCATGGTCTATGAAATGTAGCCTACTTCTATGCAAAGAAGGTTTGTGGAGTATAATTCAAAACCCACCAGAAGTAGATGCATGGGATCCGGAAGATGAGAATGATGCCCAGAAAATACAAGAATATAAACTGAAGAATGAGCAAGCTCTCTGTATAATAGGACTGACACTCTATGATGAGCAGCTTGTACATATTCGAGGAGAAGAAACAGCTGCGAAATGTTGGGAGAATTTAAAGAAGATTTATGTTCGAGACAGTGTGGGAGCACATATAAATCTTACACGGAAACTGTTCAGAACACATCTTCAAAAGAATGGAGACATGCTGAGTCATTTAAACACAATGAAGAGAATTTTTCAGGAACTGCATGAAAAGAACTTATCTTCACAGAACTACACCAAGTTTATGTAATTTTGTCTTCTTTAGATGAAAGCTACGATGACTACATAACTTCACTTGAGGTTCTGCCAAAAGGTAACCTTACATTAACTGACATTTCTGGCAGATTAATTGAAGAAGCCAGGAGAAGGCTTGAAAGGGATCAACTCAGAAGGGAACAACCACAATGTGAAGAAGAGAAAATATCTTCATCAGCGTATACAATTAGAAAATGTTTTAATTGTGGAGGAAAAGGACATTTGGCTAGATTCTGCAAGAAAGGAAAAAGCCAAAATGCCAGCCAGAAAGATAAAAGGCTAAAAAATGCTTAGAGTTAGCCATGTATAGCAACGAAACTGTAAATAATAATTTATGGGTTGTAGATAGTGGAGCATCGCACTGCATAACGAAAGATAAGAAAAGATTTATTAAGATGCCCACAAGTTCACAGCAGATATCATTAGCTAATGGATGGGAACTGAAAGCTAAAGGTGAAGGTATAGCATATTGTTCTTGCATAAAAGAAAATGTAAAAATGTTATATGTACCACAACTTAAGTTTAATTTGCTTTCAGTTAGAGTTTTGGTTAAACTAGGTTATGTAATTACCTTTAGGGGAGACAATTGCATAATTGAAAAAGAAGGTAAAAAAGTGACTGCAACTTTAAAAGGTGAATTGTATGTGTTAAATGATAATTTAGAGGTAGCTAACACAGTTTATAATAATGTTATACCTCATAATGAGTGCATACATTTGTTACACAGACGTTTGGGGCATATAAATTTTAAAATGCCTAAACAAATGGTGGAACTATCTAAGGGTATAAACTGAAGCCTCGCAGTAAGTATTTGCACTGCAATTCTTGTAGTCAAGAAAAAAGTAAGGAAATACCAGCAAATAGAGTTAATGGATTTAAAACAAAAGAGCCTCTAGAGGTCGTATTTGCTGATATTATAGGTCCTAAAAAAACCAAGTGTGGGAGGTGCTCGTTATATACTAAGTATAATGGATCATTATTCCAGATATGGTTTCTGTTATCTAATGAAGAGCAAAATGGAAACATATCAAATTTCTTTAATTGGCTTAAATTCGCAGAAAGAAAAACTAAAAGGAAATTAGTAACTCTTAGAACTGATAATGGTACGGAATTTATAAACAATAAATTCCAAAATAAACTGAAGATGGCAGGTGTTGAACATCAAAAGTCTGCACCATATAGGCCACAACATAATGCCTTTATAGAAAGATGAGGCCAAACAATTCAAGCAAAGGCTCCTACTATGTTGTCAGATTCAGGATTACCTGAAAATTTGTGGGGAGAAGCAATAATGTGTGGTAATCATATATTGAATAATGTTGTTAACTCAACAATAGGTGAATTACCATTCACACGGTGGCATGGTAGAAAACCTGACCTAAGCTACATGCACACATTTGGAGCACCAGCATGGGTGCATATTCCTACACAACTGAGAAATAAGGGGCAACATAGGGCTAAAAAGTTATTCTTTGTAGGTTATGAATCTAATCACAAATCATACAGATTCTGGGAAAAAGGTACATCTAGAGTTTACTGTAGTGCTAGTGCCAAATTCCTAGAACATGTAGGATGGGAAAAACTGGAACAAGATTCAAGTAAGGAAGTAATTATAGAAACCTACAAAAGACCAAAAGAAAAAATCAGTAATAAGAAGTGTCCAATTAAAGAGGAAGTACAGGAAGAGCATATAGGACCAGAACAGGAAGAAATACCAGAACAGGAAGAAATAGATAATCAGGAACAGGTAGAACATGAAAGTCCACCTGTAAGCCCTGTAATACCTAGACGTTCTACACGTGTAACCAGACCACCTGACAGGTATCAAGCAAGTATAGTTTGCCAAGTTAGTAAAGTTCCAACTACTGTTGAAGAACTTAGGATGTATCCTGCAAAGGAACAGGAAAATTGGCATAGAGCAATGGAGAAAGAATTAAATTCATTAAAAGAAATGAAAGTTTATGAAAATGCCAAATTACCTCCAGGTGAAAAGTCCATTGGCTGTAAATGGATATTTAAGTTAAAAACTGGTAAAAATGGGACTGTTACCCATAAGGCTAGATTGGTAGCTGAAGGATTTAATCAAACTGCATGTGATTATGATGAAATATTTGCACCAAATTTAAAGGCAACAACCTTGAGAGCAGCTTTAGTGTGGGCAGCTAAGAAGAACTATATCATAAATCATTTAGATGTAGAAACTGCCTATCTGCATGCACCATTGCAGCACACTATATATATTTTTTTTTAAAAAAAAGTTTTTATTAATTTTCTACAAACAAACAAGACAGACAAAACATAAAAACATCAACTCTTATATGTACATCCAGTGTGTCAGTTGGTTCATCATTTTTGTGCATTCATTCTGTAGTCTCAATTACAATTATATTACATAACAACTCATATTGTCAGTCCAAACTTATATATCCTAATATCACTAAAAAAAGAAGATTTTGACTATATTTTTAATCATTCATGCTTAATGAGCTAACAATACTTTAAACCAGTTTACTCTATAACAAATCATCTAATCATATCAAATCAATCCTAAGAAATCCTTTATAAATATAATAGCAAATAGCAAAATAATAGCAAAATAAAGATATTCCTTACTATCTAGCATTCTGAATATTCTATTATCGTATTTTATCATCTAACCATTTATAAAAAAGATCCCAAATTTCGTAAAATTGTTTATCCTCTTGCTCTCTAATTTCAAATGTCAATCTGCTCATCTCAGCACATTCCAATATTTTCTTAATAATTTCTTCCTGTAATGGTATTTTCTCATTCTTCCAATTTTTAGCAAATACAATCCTGGCCGCTGTTAATACATTTACAATCAGGTATTTCAAATCTTTACTATATATATCAGGTAAAATTCCCAATAAGAAGATCTCTGGTTTCAAATCTATATGTTTCTTTGTCATTTTTTCCAACCACATGCGAATTATAGTCCAATATTTTCTAGCATCCTCACAAGTCCACCACATATGGTAATACGAGCCGGGTATCTGATGACATTTCCAGCATTTTTCAGATTTGTTCTTAAACATTCTTGCTATTCTTGTCGGAGGAAAATGCCACCTGTAAAACATCTTATACAAGTTTTCTTTATATGCTGTTGACATTGTCATTTTATAATTTTGAGACCACAATTTCTGCCATTTCTCTAAATCAATCCCATATCCAAAATTCTTCCCCCAAACAATCATAGTTTCTTTGACTTGTTCTTCCTCTAATTTCATTCCCAGTAAATAACCATATAATTTTTTAATCACCTTCTCATCAGTACCCATCAAGATATATATTTAAGAAAACCAGTAGGTATAAAGGATGATAAAAATAAAAATGACTGTTGGAAACTGAATAAAAGTCTCTATGGATTGAAACAATCTGGTTATGAATGGAACCAATATATTGTAAAAGAGTTAAACAATATAGGATTTAAAGTAAGTTTAGCTGATCCATGTTTATTTAAAAGAGAGACAAATAGAATGGTATCATTATTATTGTTGTTTACAGATGATATTCCTTTAATTATTAAGACTAATAATGAAGCTACTGAGATAATATTATGAAGTAAGAGGATAAAATTAAAGCAATTAGGAGAAATAAGACAATATCTAGGATTGACAAAAAACAAAACCAACAGTGGCTATAAGATATCACAAGAAGATAAAATATACCAATTGCTTAAAATGTATAAAATGGAACTTTGTAAGCCGGCAAAAATTCCAATGAGTCAGGAATTTTGTCATACGGATGCTCAAAGTTCAAAATTTGATAAGACTATTTATCAATCATTAATAGGTAGCTTATCATATATAAGTAATTGGTCAAGGCCAGACATTGCCTATAGCATTAATCAATTGGCAAGATTCAATGCTGAACCCACTGTACAACACTGGCAAGTGCTAAAGCGTATATTAAGGTATCTTAAAAAGACAATGCACTATGCATTGTATTTGGAGCCAAAAAAGGATTTGATTTTAAGTGCATATGCTGATGCAAGTTTTGCAACAGATATAAAAACTAGAAAATCAACTTCAGGTATGGCTATACTATTAGGTAAAACACTGATTGGTTTGAGGTCAATTAGACAGCAACATATAAGTATGTCCACAATGGAAGCAGAATTTTCATGTCTATCTTTATTATGTACTGATTTAATTCTGTATAAACAGTTGTTGTTAGATATGGGAGTAACTGTTAAGGATGCCATTGTAGTTTATTAGGACAATCAAGCAGCCATACGGTTGGCTACAAATATTGCTGTAAAAACGAGATCTAAACATACTGACCTTAGATATTTGAATGTAAGACAATCTGTAAAAAAATGGTTTAATGAGATTGGAATATTGCATGACTGATGAAAACATTGCAGATGGATTTACAATAGCCCAAGGTGCAGTCAAGCACAAAGAAAATTGTGAAAACTATGGGTTGAAATTGTAAATAGATATATATATTATTATATTACCCAAAAGGGGAGAATGTTAGGGATAACATTGTTTACCCTAACTGGTTTAGGTAAAATAATAAATATGTAATCATAGTTTATAAGTTAAAGTGTCTGCAACTTTAAAAGAAGCAAAGCAACTGCAGCTTGCTCTCTCTGGCTTTGGTGATCCCTAATTACTGCATGGACTCAAGACTGCGTTACTCGAACGGGAGAGATAAACAAAGGACTGATTTGTAAGTGAACTGACATAGGATATTTTACATGGACTTTGCTAACTGAATATCCTTGAATGGACTGACTAAATGATACATGACTAATGGACTGTTATTTTGACTATGCTATGAACTCATAATGGAATAAACTACATTTTTGATAGCACAAGCGTATCTGTTATTTTTACTGTATGTTAACAAACATACAAGCTTAGCTCACTCATTTATCTGTGTGCTTATCTGACTAACACTGCACATTCTGTTTAGCTTGTCTCCTTAACCCTGGTTATGGGCCCAGACTTAACCCTGGTTATGGGCCCAGAGGCTGCAAAGTCAGTTTAACTAGGATAAAACAGATTTATGTAAAAAGTGAGAGTTTGTGTTGTTATACATTACAGTAAACAGACAGCTGTGTTTTATTAATTATAGTTTTATATCCATATAAAGAAAACATGGCACAAGTCAATCTACAAAGTTTGTCCCTTATATCCAAGCTGGATGGAACAAACTATTTATCATGGTCTATGAAATGTAGTCTACTTCTACGAAGAGAAGGTCTGTGGAACATAATTGAAAACCCACCAAACGTAGAGGAATGGGATCCAGAGGATGATGAAGATAGATTAAAAATAGAAGAATTTATGCATAAAAATGAACAAGCTTTTGCATAATAGGTTTAACACTGTCTGTCTGACCAACAACTTGTTCATATCCACGGAGAGCAAACGGCTGTTGGGTGTTGGCAGAAGCTGAAGAGGATTTATGTCCGAGATAATGTTGGTGCTCACATACATCTAACACGGAAGCTTTTCAGGATGCATCTACAGACGAATGGTGATATGCTGAGTCATTTGAAAACTATGCAAAGCATTTTTCAAGAACTGCACGAGAAAGAGCTTATTTTCTCTGAACTATACCAAGTCTATATAATTCTATCTTCACTAGAAGAAAGTTATGACAACTATGTCACTTCCCTTGAAGTTTTGCCTAAAGAAAGTTTAACTTTAACTGATATAACTGGCAGATTGATTGAAGAGGCCAGAAGAAGGCTTGAAAGAGATGAGTTAAGAAGGGAGCAACCTCAAAAAGAAGATAATAAATCTCCTACTGCATGCGCAATTAAAAAGTGTTTTAATTGTGGAGGAAGAGGACATTTGGCAAGATTTTGTAAAAAAGCAAAGCGCCAGAATGCTGGCCAGAATACTAAAAGTCATCAAAAGAAAAAGAAAAATTTAGAGTTAGCCATGTATAGTAACGGAGCTGTAAAAAATAATTTATGGGTGGTTGACAGTGGAGCATCCCACTGTATAACAAATGATAACAAAAATTTTATTAAAATGTCCCAGAGTACACAGCAGATATCGTTAGCCAATGGCTGGAAACTGAAAGCTAAAGGTCAAGATATAGCATATTGTTCTTTTATAAAAGAGAATGTAAAAATGTTATATGTACCTCAACTTAAGTTTAATTTAATTTCAGTTAGAATTTTGGTTAAACTAGGATATGTAGTTACTTTTAAAGGAGATAACTGCATAATTGAGAAAGAAGATAAGAAAATTACTGCATCTTTAAGAGGTGAATTATATGTGTTAAATGATAATGGTTTAGAGGTGGCTAACACGATTTATAATAAGAAACCTCATGATGAATATATTCACTTGTTACACCAAAGGCTAGGGCATTTAAATTTTAAAATGCTTAAGAAAACTGTTGAATTATCTGTTGAATTGAAACCTTGTAATAAGTATTTGCAATGTAATGCTTGTAATCAAAGCAAAGCTAGGGTCATACCGGCTAATAGAGTTGATGGATTTACTACCAAAGAGTCTTTAGAAGTAGTATTTGCTGATTTAATAGGTCCGAAAAAACCAAGTGTAGGAGGAGATCGATACATATTAAGTATAATGGACCACTATTCTAGATATGGGTTTTGCTATTTAATGAAGAGCAAAACTGAAACGTATCAAAATCTCTTTAATTAGATTAAATTTGCTGAAAGGAAAACTAAAAAGAAATTAGTAACTCTGATAACAGATAATGGTACGGAATTTACAAATAATAAATTCCAGAATAGACTTAGAATGTTAGGTATTCAACATAAAAAGTCTGCACCATATAGGCCACAACATAATGCTTTTATAGAGAGACGAGGCCAAACATTACAATCAATGACACGTACTATGATGTCTGATTCAGGATTACCTGACAATTTGTGGGGAGAAGCAATAATGTGTGGTAATCATATATTAAATAATGTTGTTAATTCAACAACAGGTGAATTACCATTCACACTGTGGCATGGTACAAAACCTGATTTAAGTTACATGCACACATTTGGAGCACCAGCATGCGTGCATATCCCTACACAACTCAAACACAAAGGACAGCATACAGCTAAAAGATTATTTTTTGTAGGATATAAATCTAATCATAGATCTAATAGATTCTGGGAACCAGGTACACCTAGAGTTTACACCAGTGCTAGTGCTAAATTCCTAGAACACGTAGGATGGAATAGATTAGAGCAAGATTTAAATAACGAAGTAATTATTGAACCCTATAAAAGGCAGAAAGATCAGAATTGTTATAAGAAGAATCCAATTAAAGAAGAAGTCCAAGAAGAGCAAATAGGACCAGAACAAGAGGAAACAATTGATCAGGAAGAGTTAAATAATCAAGAAGAATTAATAAATGAAAGTCCACCTGTAAGTCCTGTAATACCTAGACGTACTACACATGTAACTAGACCACCTGAAAGGAATCAAGCAAGTATAGTTTGCCAAGTAACTAAAGTTCCAACTAGTGTAGATGAACTTAAGATGTATCCTGCTAAGGATCAGGAGAATTGGCAAAAGGCAATGGAAAAAGAACTAAATTCATTAAAGATAATGAAAGTATATGAAGATGCTAAATTACCTCCAGGAGAAAAATCCATTGGGTGCAAATGGATATTTAAAGTAAAAACTGGAAATGATGGGACTGTTACCCATAAAGCTAGGTTGGTAGCTCAAGGATTTAATCAAACTGCATCTGATTACGATGAAGTTTTTGCACCAAGCCTTAAAGCAACATCTTCAAGAGCAGCATTAGTGTGGGCAGCTAAGAAAAACTATGTCATTAACCATTTAGATGTAGAAACTGCTTATCTACATGCACCATTGCAGCACACTATATATTTGAAAAAGCCAATTATTATAAAAGACAATAAAGTAAATAGTAATGATTGTTGGAAAGTCAAAAAGAGTCTTTACGGGTTGAAACAATCTGGCTTTGAGTGGAATCAATATATTGTGAAAGAATTAAACAATATAGGTTTTAAATCTGGTTTAGCAGATCCATGTGTGTTTAAAAGAGAAAATAATGGAACAGTGTCATTATTGTTATTATTTACAGATGATATTGCTTTGATAACTAAGATTAATAATGAAGCTAATGAAATTATATCATTATTAGCTAAAAAGATAAAATTAAAGCATTTAGGTGAAATTAAAAAGTATCTAGGATTGACAATTAACAAAACAAAAAATGGATTTAAGATATCTCAAGAAGATAAAATTTGCCAATTAATTAAAACGTACAAAATGGAACTTTGTAAACCGGCAAAGACTCCAATGAGTCAGGAAGTTTGCCAAACTGATGATCAAAGTCCCAAATTTGATAAGTCCATTTATCAATCTTTGATTGGTAGCTTATCATATATAAGCAATTGGTCTAGGCCAGATATAGCTTATAGTGTTAATCAGCTTGCACGTTTTAATTCAGATCTACATCAATGTCATTGGCAATCATTAAAGAGAATTTTAAGATATCTTAAAGGAACAGTGAACCATGCATTGTATATAGAACCAAAGGGTGATTTGAGTATTAGTGCCTATGCAGATGCAAGTTTTGCAACTGATATAAACACTAGAAAATCAACATCTGGGGTGGCTATATTATTTGGTAAGACACTAATAGGGTGGAGGTCGATCAGACAACAGCATATTAGCTTGTCCACGATGGAAGCGGAATTTTCATGTCTGTCATTACTATGCACTGACTTAATTCTGTACAAACAGTTATTATTAGACATGGGTATAACTGTTAAAGATTCCATTATTGTGTACGAGGACAACCAGGCAGCCATAAAGTTAGCTACCAGTATTGCTGTAAAAACTAGATGAAAGCATACTGATTTAAGATACTTAAATGTTAGAGAATCTGTAAAGAATGGGCTAATTAAATTGGAATACTGCATGACGGAAGAAAACATTGCAGACCAATTTACAAAAGCTCAAGGAGTAATTAAGTTTAAAGAAAGTTGTAACAAATATGATTTAAAGATGTAAATAGTTATATTTATTATTATTTCCTAAAAGGGGAGAATGTTAGGGATAACATTGTTTACCCTAACTGGTTTAGGTAAAATAATAAATATGTAATCATAGTTTATAAGTTAAAGTGTCTGCAACTTTAAATATGGGAATGTTATTAAGGGAGTGGTTGTGAAAGCACTTTAACAGAAGCAAAGCAACTGCAGCTTGCTCTCTCTGGCTTTGATGATCCCTAATTACTGCATGGACTCAAGACTGCGTTACTCAAACGGGAGAGATAAACAAAGGACTGATTTGTAAGTGAACTGACATAGGATATTCTACACGGACTTTGCTAACTGAATATCCTTGAATGGACTGACTAAATGATACATGACTAATGGACTGTTATTTTGACTATACTGTGAACTCATAATGGAATAAACTATATTTTTGATAGCACAAGTGTATCTGTTATTTTTACTGTATGTTAACAAGCATACAAGCTTAGCTCACTCATTT
This sequence comes from Hydrophis major, assembly GCA_033807585.1. NCBI lineage: Eukaryota > Metazoa > Chordata > Lepidosauria > Squamata > Elapidae > Hydrophis > Hydrophis major. The sequence continues at coordinate 157,555,571 of CM066331.1, read as the reverse complement.
ATCTGTGTGCCTATCTGACTAATGCTGCACATTCTGTTTAGCTTGTCTCCTTAACCCTGGTTGGGCAACACAGGCTTAACACAAACTATGTTAGTGAGTTTAAGTGTGTGTATCACTTTAACTATTAAAACATGTTTTTTGGGTGCAGTTGTAAAATCGCCATAAGAGGGAGCAAGAGAGCTCACTGTTTTGCTGGCTTTTACTGGATAGCTGACAATGATGGATTGATGGTGATAACTGTGTGTTTCCCTGCTGTTGCTGAAACAAAGAAAAGGGGTTTGATTTTCTTCATATCTCTGACTGCAAAAAAGATATATTGCTGGACTGATTATTTGTAAGTTTACTGACCTCTATTTTCGACACTGGACTTTGCAACTGATTGATCCCCGGATGGACTGAACTGAAGTTTATGACATATGGACTGTTTTGACTATGCTATAACTCTTGCTGGAATAAAAAAAACTATTTAACTGGCACAGTGTATCTTTCTTACTGAGTGTAAACTACAACAACGTTTATCTCACATCATTTGCCTGCCTGATAGACTGCCGTTGCACGTTCTGCTAGGGTGTGTATCCCTAACACACATATTGTAGAAATTGTACTTATTAGAGAATATTATAGATCAAATTCTGAGTATCCTATGGTTTATTTTTCCCCTAAATTCTGTACAGAACAACTTGTAGATTCAATTTATTGTATCTCAAGCTATAACCAGGACAGTCTTTTTCTGAAATCCTGTAGAACTATTTTCAGTCATAGTAGAAAGTATCTTAACTATAAGCTGCCCTTAGTTGAATGAATGCTCGGGAATTAGCTCAAGTCTAATTCTCCTGAATTAGAGATTATTCTGTTGTATAATTTTTTACAGATTTTGATGGTGATGTGTTGAACTCTATCTACATTTAATTTGAAGTACACTCTGTTACATGTACTGAGATATACCCAGGCATCAGATTCTGAATATGAATAAGTATGGAAGCCTGTGGTGTATTTGCTAACCATTTGTTTTAGCTGGTGATGTGGCAAAAGTCACTGCCAGATATCCCCAAACTCCATTTAATACTCCATCGGATATGGCAAGGATTCAAAATAAACCAGCAGAAATTAAGAACTGTGTGGAGCCGTGGGAAGGGGCCATCACATAAAATTAGCTGTTTTTAAAAAAAAAGAAACCATAAAACAAAGATACACAGCACTGTGCTGTCCAGCCAGTTATAGTTAATGGGAATTGGCATAGTTAGTTAGGAATCGAGAGCTGTCCCATCATGGTAAATGTAGTTTAACACATCTTGGGAAATGTAGTTCTTGTCATGTGGCCACATCTGTAATCCTGATTGGTCACTGAATTGACTCTTTGTTGGGTTGGTGGGAGGTCCCTTCGCTCTCACCTGGACCTCAATAGCATGCCAGCATCTCTACCCTTTGCTCCTTCGAAAATAGCATGGTCCCAGGTTGAACTTCTTTATACAAACACAAAACTCAATTTCATGCTCCTTTTTGTATTCTATTCCATATCTTATACTATTTTACATTTTCTATATAGTTTTCCCCCTCTTTTAATTTTTCAATTTTATTTTGATTATCTCATCTCAATTCAAATCATATTTATACTTTTGTCTGTTGTTTCAATTTCATATTATCTTTTCTCATTAAACAAATTTTCTCCTGTAGTTACTAATTGGAGTATGACACCTTTATATCTTTTAATTTTATCCATTCAACTCTTATTTAAACTTCAATGTATACCTTAAGGTTATAACATTCAATATAATACATAATGCATAACTTCCAATCGAATTCTGCTTGGCACATTCTACTAATACACACTATATTCTTTAAAAAAGAAAGAAAGATTATAAATATATGTAATTATAAACCCTCATTCCATTCCAGTTCATTTCTATCATTAATAATCATTAAAACCATAACATCTTGAACACTTCTTTTCAATTAAATATCATGCTTCCTTAAAAACACATATAATCTCCATAATTAATTTTTCCCTTATTTCTCTTCACATATGTTTTATAAATCATTAAATATACCTTTTATTACATTGATTTATTGACAAGCATTCCACCGAATTATGATAGCTATTTTATCAGTTGTTTTAATCATACATTGTTTCATATTTTCTAAAATTATTTCTGTTTTTAATATAACAATACTATCTTATGTATCTTTGCAGAATCCCTTTTTCCATTAAGTTTTTACCCATTATCTCTAAATAGACCCTGTTTCTCTATATTTTGCTTCTGTCCTTTATAACTTCTTTTCCTTTCTTTCTTCCCTCTCATCTTCTCCCTCCCCTTTTTACCCCCTTGTCTCTCTAGTTCTAATTCTCTCTTCTGCATTTCCCTTTTCTGTTGCTTTCTGATTTTATACTTATTTTTCACTCTCTCTCTCTTTTTTTTTTTTTGGAGTTGCTTTTTCCAATCTTAAACTTTCCATTCTCTTTCTCCCCTTTCCTTTTTTTTCCCCCATCTAAGATTACTTGTTCATTAAAGATGGCTTCTTCTTTGTCGCAGTCTTCTTGCTCTGCAGGCATTTCTTGTTGTTTCTCATAATTCCAAATCTCCAGTTCTAAAAACTGAAATATGAAACCAAAAGAACCTCTCCCTTCTTGTGCATTTTCTTTGTACTTTTTAAGTTCCATTTTCAGTTCTTCTAAAAGTAGAGCCATTTAAAAAAGTTTTAAACAACCACCCGATTGATTTTAGTCATTTAAAACAATAACCAAGAATCCAGAAATCATCAAGTAATCCAGATAGTCCCAAGTTATATCTTCTTATTTCTTTTTTGACTTTCTCTTCCTGGGGTTTTTGTTGTGATATTTCAGTTAGAATGTATCTTTTGGAAGTCTTGTTGAGATTTTGCTGTAAGTTCTTTTTTAATTCCAGGCAGTCTCCTCCCTTCCAGATCCTGCCCTTTTATTCTTCCTCTCTCCTTTCCTGTTTTCAAAAGCTTTTAATTATCCAGAAATCTTTATTATCCCTTTGACTTTTTATTTTCAGCATTAAATGCCTATTAATGTCAAAGTGGGTTTTTTTTCCAATTTCTTGCTTAAGTCTCTTAGCTGTCAGTATAGGAAAAGGAGAACACCAAATCTTTTCCCTTTTCTCTCTCCTTCGCAGCTTAAAAATCTTCTTAGGGAACAATGTTATTGTTTTTTAACAGTTTCAATTCCAGGGTATCTTATTTGTTGCTTTTGCTGTTTGACCTGGTCAACCAAAACTTTCTCTTCTTATCTTCCTCCTGCACATTCTTTTCCGGTCCAGTTCTTCTTTGTGGTGGCCATTTCTGACCACCACTGCAACCGCCTTCGGGAAAGGGAGTAATGGCCAGCTGGGGAGGAGAGATGCGGCTCTCCTCAACCCTGCTGGCAGTCTCCCTCCTCTTCACCACCTCTACGGCTCGGGGTGCTCCAGCGGCGAGCACAGATTGAAACCTCGCAGAGACGAGGTCTGTCGCTGATGAAGCTCAAACCGGAACCCTGGCCCAAGGACATCTTAACACTGTAAATGGAGTTGTGGATATCTCTGATAAACAGAAAAATGAAAGAATATAAAAGTACATTGAACTGAAGACAAGCAGAATGTAATATATAATATAATACGTTGTTTTTGCTGTTTTGTGCTTTTATGCATTAATATTACAATAATTAAATAAATACACTGTAGAATCATTAATAGCTGATTATCTGAACTAGTTTCTGCTGTTTTTGCCAGTTGGAAGTTAAAAGGATTAAAATTTGGAATATCTGGAGGACATTTGATAAAGAAAGACTGTCCTAGCCCTATTATCTGATATAATAGTTTGGAATTTTCTAATTTTCTTTAATTTTTATGAAGAGCTGCCTCTCTTGATCAAATACCTAGAACTTGAAGTATTCTTATGTCAAATTTGAACCTGCCAAGTGAAACGGTAATTAGTCAAGCAGAAATAATGGAGAGTACTTGTCTTGAAGGGTTCTGTTAGAACCAGGTTTTTTACAAATAAAACTTGAAATAAGTGAATGCATTGTTCTGCCTCTGTTCTAAGTTTAGATTCATAGCTTTAGATGTCCTTGGTGGGTCCTTATTGGTTGCAGTGAGAATTAATGGAGTGTTATTACAAATCACAGTCTGCTGTCACATTCAATTCTTAGTGGGATTGGTGGTTGTTAAAGCTGAAATCCAGTAGTTGCAAGTTAAATTGCAAGTTAAATGCCTTAAGTTTTATTACAGATACATTTATTGGAAGCATTTACACTGTTTTAGGCACTAAATAATTCTACTGACAGTGAATATTAGTGTAATAGAAACACTTAGAATATTTTATGGAGATTAGATTCTTTACAGAAAGTAGCACTGGACCTTGTAATGCCTGTTTAGTTCACTAGTGCATGAATATACCATGGCAGCTGGATAGATTAAAAAATCTAGTTAAAATGGTAACATGCCTCCAAGAAAATTCTAGTCCAGAGCAATAGAAAAACCTTTCCAGATCTTTGGATTTGTTTCTGTTACTGTATAACTTTTTGAAGCTCTGAATTGATTTGAACTAATTCTGAATGTCAAATTCATTTCACAGATTGATTAGATCCATTTGACCAAATATGTCCAAATCAATTTTGTCCAATTCAGGCACTTTGACAAATTGGCATGTATGTATGTATTTTAATCATTGTAATTGGTACACAATGAATCTGATATGATGAAAGATTTGGTTCAAATCAGTTTGGATGTTCAAATTTAACAGGTTTATTTTCATTTAAATTGAATAGGACCTTTCTTCCATTCTACAAATGTCCAAGCCAGATGATTTGGATATCCAAACAAGATGGTTCCAAGATGGCGGCAACAGAGGAAGTATAGTTACGTTACGAAGAGAAAAGTTGCTATTAAACTAAGATAAAATGGTAGGAGGAAAGATTGAGTGGGAAAGATAAGTCATAGAAAAAGAAACTGGAGAAAGGAAAAGGATATGAAGACTGGAGAAATTATGAGAGCCAGAACCCGAGCTACACCCAAGAGGCCACCCAAGAGACCAAAGGCTCATTGAAGTGAGGTGAGCAGAAGCAAACTGACTGGGGGCAGCAAAACCAACCAGTGGAGAACAGTGAGGCAAGTTTGTGAGCGAATGGGGCCAGCTGCGGAACAGAGAGAAAAATCAGCTATGAGATGGAGAGGCAGAGAATGACAGGCAGCAACAAAAAGGCGAGCCAGTGAAAGAGTGGAGAGAGGGAGGAGGAGAAGAGAGGAGAGGCGAGCTTGTTGTGTACCATCCTATTTGCTGGTGGAAGCAGTGTACCGGCATGACGGACCAGCAAACAGGAGCCACATGACTGCAGAGCAAAAATCAGCATCAGTGCAGCAGGGAGAAGAGCCAGCAGCAAATGCTGGTGCAACAAGCTAGAGCCTGAGAACAGCACAGAGAGCAAGGGGGAAAGTGATGGTGGAACTGAATGGCAAGTGGAGCAGAGCAGACCAGACCAGACCAGACAGTGGAATTGAGCCAAACAATGCTGAACAGCAGGCCAAGAGAGCTGACTAGAGCAGAGACAAGGCTGAAAAGACCTGAGCACCGAAAGACAGAACAGAGCTGGCAGAGACAACAACAAGAGGCTGGAGCAGTGAACAACAGAAGTGAAGGCAACAAATTAAGCCAGCTCAGAGAGAAAAGGATAAATAAAACTAACATAACAGTAAGCAAGTTAAATAAATAACAAGGTAGAAAAATGAGCACATAAAGGCAGAAAAAAGGACAGAAAAAAAGAAACAAACATAATTTTTACCCTTAAAAGAACCAGCAAAAGAAACAAACTTATGGAACAGGTGACTGATACTATTGTGGTATGCAATATATGTTCCATGTATGTGAACATGTATACCCAAAGAACACCCAAATTATACATGTAAACTATGTGAACTACTAGAGGAAAAAGGAAGGGATCTAGAGGCAACTCTAGCCAAACTGCAACTTATGCAAGAAAGCTATACCCAAATCGAACCAAATAATGAACAAATAACTCCCGGAGGGTTTGACCCTGTTGATAAACCCTTGGAGGAAGATAAATGGAGGTATGTCACATATAGAAGGAAACACAATAATATAAGAAAGAAGTAGCAAATCATCCCTATTGCTGAATCTAACCCAACCAGAAACCAACCCCATTAAAACTGAGCAATTGATTTCTCCCCCTAGATGAAAATACACAGACCACAGCCTCCCTCTCCAAGAAGACATGCAGATACCTGGAGAAGAGACACCATCAAATATCCCTTAAAAAGTCACATTAACAAACACACCTGAGATAAACAGAAAAGCCCCACAGACTGCACTCTCCCCCCCAAAAAAAAAAATTGTGAATGTTGGTAATAAGAGATTCTATTCTCAAAGGAACAGAACTAGCCATCTGTAGATGGGACATACAATTTAGGGAGGTACGTTGTCTCCCTGTAGCAAAAATCATAGATATGGCTGAGAACCTAACCAAAATAATTAGGTTTACAGATTACTATTTTTTCTTCCTTCTTCACATTGGGATGAATGACCCAACAAAGAACCTGAGTACAATATTGAGAGATTATAAGCAACTAGGCAACAAAGTTAAGGAGCTAGGAGTACAAATAGTGTTATCAGTACTCCCAAAGAAAGGTCAACACCCATTGGGGGAAAAAAAGAATTCTGGAAATAAACCATTGAATAAAGGGTTGGTGTTGCCAGAGAAAACTTTGGTTTCCTTGACCATGGACTGCATTACCTTCATAAAGGACTCTTGGCAAGAGATGGGCTGCACCTCATGACAACAGGGAGAAATGTACTTGGAAAAAGACTGGCCCAAATTATCAGAAGGACTTTAAACTAAAGTTTAAGTAACATTGACATAGGTGTATATTACAGGCCACCCAACCAATCAGAGGAAATAGATGAACTCTTTGCCAACCAGTTAATGAATGTATGTAGGAAGCATACCACAGTAGTAATGGGAGACTTTAATTGTCCTGGGAGAAACACTCTGCAGCAAGTAGGAGATCAAATATATTCCTAACCAACCTAGATGACAACTTTGCCATTCCAAAGGTAGAGGAGGGAACTAGAAGTAAAGCTATTCTGGACCTAATTCTTACTGATAGAGAAGAAGTGATAGAGGGAGTTGAAGTTGCCAGAAACTTGGGTAAAAGTGACCACGTCATACTGGAATTAAATATAATGCAAACACAAACAATAGAAAATAATCCAACCAGTGTCTTAAACTTTAAAAGAACTGGTTTTAATGAACTCAGACAGAGCCTAGAAAAGATTTCATGGATGAAAATCCTGGGAAAGTCTGAAAAATGCAATCATTAGAAGTCCAGTCCAGCACAATACCACTGAAAAAGAAAAACTAGAAATCAGCATGATCAGCAAAGATTCCTCTGACAAACTGAAAGGCAAAAAGGACAAGCACAAAAAATGGAAAGTGGAACAATTAAGCTTGATTATCAGCAAATGGCCAGAACATGCAAAAATGAGGTCAGGAGAGCAAAGGCTCAGAATGAACAAAGACTTGCAACAAAAGTCAAAGATAATAAAAAAGTTTCTTTCAACATATTAATAACAAGAAAAAAAAGTCAAGGAAACAGTAGGTCCATTAAAGAGAGAAGAAAATTCCACACCTGGAATACTGCAATCAATTTTGGTCATACTGGCAATATTGGCAAGGAAGTAACAGGCAGTAGGGAGAAAGCAGAGCTGCTTAACTCATTCTTTGCATCAGTCTTCACACAAAAAGAAATTATAGTCCGACATATCCCCCCCCAAAAACCTACTGTAAAAAGACAAATTAGAAATTAAAAAATAAGCAGGAAAATGGTAAGAGAACACCTACCTGACCTTGACAAATATAAATCACTGGGATCTGACAGATAACATCCCAGGGATTTAAAGGAAACATCCCAGGGATTTTACATTAAGCAGTAAAAAAACAAAGGTATAGGTATAGATTAAGCGAGACCTGGCTCAAAAATAGTAACTCTGAGAGGGACCTTGGAGTTCTTAATGGATGATCACTTCAATATAACCCAGCAGTGTGCAGCAGCAGCCAAAAAAATAATACAGTCCTGGGTTGTATAAACCGAGGCATAGAATCCAGATCACGTGAAATATTAGTAAGCTTTATAAAACCTTAGAAAGACCACACCTGGAATACTGCAATCAATATTGGTCATACTATTAAAATGTTGAGACTTTGGGCAAAGTTCCGAGAAGAGCAATTAAGATGATCAAAGGCGTGGAGACTAAAACATGTGAAGAAGGGCTGCAGGATTTGGGTTTGGCTAGTCTAAAGAAAAGAATTACAGTGACATGATAGCAGTATTCCAGTATTTGAGAAGCTGCCACAAAAAAGAGGGGGTCAAATTATTCTCCAAAGCACCAGAGGCCAGGAGAAGAAATAATGTTTGGAAACTAATCAAAGAGAGAAGCAACTTGGAATTAAGGAGAAACTTCCTAACAGTGAGGACAATTAACCAGTGAAACAGCTTGCCTCCAGAAATTGTGGGTGCTCCATCACTGGATGTTTTTAAGAAGACACTTATCTGAAATGGTATAGGGTCTCCTGCTTGAGCAGGGAATTGGACTAGAAGACCTCCAAGAACCCTTGAAGCTCATTCTATTCTAAAACATTTGAAACTTCTCTTCCCTTTTGGAGGTTAGTCTAAATTAATCACTCAAATAGTTTAAATTAAAAGAAAATTATTTAAATAATGCCATATTCACAACTGCTTTAATAGGGATAGGGCAATTGAAAATAAAACAAAAAATGTTGGGGATGGTATTCAGAATGCAAAAAATAATCTGATTTCAACAATTCTTATTACTACCTAATGTTTTTGGTCTGCTAAAATCACTATTTTGAGACTGAGTTTGCATAGTTTGTGACTCAAATACATTATTAAAATTTTTATTTTTCTTTCCTCTTTTTGTAACTTCTTGCTGCATTAATCATTCTCCCATGAACTGTTCAGAGCATCCAGTAGTGGGAGGTGCTTCAGTCTCTGCATGTCTAGGCTGGGCTTAATTTGTGGAACGCTCCTCCTCCTCCACAGGACTCCTCCCCAGCGTTCCCCAGTTTTGGCTCAGCCTTGTTGAGGATAGGCAGTGCTTTTTGTTCTTTTAGCCTCCAAATCACATTACAATCTCCCGACGTTTGCTCTCTCCATCTGGCTGTTGGAGATCATGTCCATTTTCGGGCAGCACCGTTTCATGCCCCGAAGCAGCGGGCGGCTTCGGCATCGCTCTGAGCCCCCCCCACTCAACTGCTTGTTCTACCCCCTGCCATTGTGATTCCGCATTGCCTTTTTCTACATCGGCAATAGCGGCGTGGGTGTTTTCACCTTCATCCAAGTCGTATTGTTTGATTTTTTCCCCTCAGAATGCCATCTTGGTGTGAAAAGCATAAAAACTTAATACTTTCCACCCCCTTTCATGTATTCTAAATTTATCCTGTTTACTGTTACACTCGTAGTTATCTGATACAAAGCTTGTCAAGGATTAACATAGGAGAAAACTCACTCAAGCAATTTTAGAGTCTTCTAAAATCTGGATTTACCTTTATAACAATAAAGGCAGTATTTCTTAATTTTGGACCTGAAAACTATAATCATTCTGTAATTAGAATCAAATGTCTTGACATAATGTACATGGAAGAAAAGATGCAGTTCTGATAGAGACATTAAAAACCTCTCTGTAATGATGTGTACTGCACCTTCGTTGCTTGTATACTCTGCTCTCCACAGTTTTCTGTAGTTTTCCTTGAAGGACGGAGGTCACTTTATAGGGTTATAAGCAGAGGAGAATGATACAGCGTTAGTTTTTAACAGAATTTTATCTGAAGAAAGGTAGGGTACTTCAATAACAGTTAATCAGATATCTAATTGAAAGTTCAAAAATGGAGAATATAATTTCCTTTGCTGGAATAATCCTCAGGAAATTCTGACTCATTTGTTTTCCCCAAATAATTGAATTTAATTTAGATTAGGATATCTGCAAACACTGTAGCACAGTAATGGCTAACCTTTTCGGTACCAAGTGCCCAAAGCATGCACGTGCATGCGCATCCCCAAAATGCAATGCCCTCCCCCACGCATGCACATGCGACCCTCTGCATGCACCCCATATATGCTCAACAGAGACCTGAAGGCCAGCTGGCTGGCGGGAGGCATGTGCATATGCACAGCAGAGTTGAGCTGGGCTAACTGCTCACGTGCTCACAGAGAGGGCTCTGCGTGCCACCTCTGACACGCATGCCATAGGTTCGCCATCGTGGCTGTAGCAGAAAGACACAATTCCAATATTTGTATGTCATGTAAATGGTATAATCAAAAGCCTGTTTTCTTCTGTTGACTGTTTCTCATTGTAATTATGGTGATACTCTTAATGATTGTCTCACAAATTCATTTCATGTTTATAATATATATGTATATGATATGATAATATTTCAACTGAATTTAATTCAACTATGTATATTGATCTTTATGGGATAAATAATATCCTTTTGTCTATTTGATAAATTTTCTTTCTTAGGTTTCCTCCTTATATATCACTCTGTTCTTTACATTCATCTTCTAGTCGTCCCTCCTATTTCCTCAAAGCCCTTTTGTTGGTCATTTGTTCTATTTTGAGTTTTAATTTGATTTGATCTTTCTTGTACTATTTCATATTATTCTGCCTCTTTTCTCGGGTGTTTTTGTAAGTGGGCTTTTAAATTTTTGACTTCCTATTTGGGTAGCTTATTCAAAAATAGAGGTCTTAATTCTTTGATTATCATGATACTTTCCTAGGGAAGTATTTTTTATTCTTTTACTTCTTTTCCTTTTCTCCTCATTTTTATTGGAAGAAAATGTTTTTTTCCCCTCTCACTTTCTTTAATTTTTGTTTAATTGTATTGTGTTAGTATATTGTGGCTGGGAACCAGCAGATTCTCTTTTCTGTTCATGTGCAGCACTTGCTGCTTATAAAATGTCTTAATTTTATTACTTATAAGTCTATTTTTAGTGAATTCTGGATTAGAGTTCAAAATTATTTTCTGATACTTCTTTTGCTTGCATTCTTCCCTTTCCCTTCTTCCATTTCAAAACTTTTTAATTTTTATTTGGTACTTAGTAATTTTAATTATTTCCTAACCAATATATGATGTTGATACAATGTATGACTGTGTATATGATTTAACTAAACTGTTGGGAAATATAAAGCTTGTCAGTGGTCCAGAAATTGTTTTTAATGTGATTGCTAATTTTTAATTCAGGATAAATAACAAGATCATGAACATTCTGCCTGAAGAACTGAAACTATTTCAATCCCTCGAAACTTTAGATCTCAGCAATAACAATATTTCTGTGCTTGAGATGGGGTCATTTCCTCCACTGGTGCTCAAAAACCTGTAAGTTAAGTTCAAGCTTTCATTTCATCCAAAATTTTCTTTAAAAAAAAATTTAATGTAATCAGGGAACTCTGGTATCCGAAGAGATTCATAGTGATTCACAAAAAGGTCTGTGGGTACGGATTCTCCACTGGGCCTTTCCTTTCCTTTCCTTTCCTTTCCTTCCCTTTCCTTTTTACTCCTAATATCTGACCTTAAAGAAAATAGGTTAAAAATGCCCACACAGACCAGCGTACTTTGGAACTTATTATTGGTCTATTGTGCTATCCACTTCCTGGTTAGAATTGATTGAATATAAAATAATAACACATGTTCACCTGACTCTATTATTAAAATAATTTGGGAAAAATAGTGCCTTGTGCAGATTTTGCTTTTTGTTGATGTTATCCTTACCCTATGCACAGTGGATGTTATATTTGCATAGAAGTCTGTTCTCATAGCTTCATTAAGTAGTGGTGAACATAATGCCTACAATTTAGAGTCAGGAATATCCATTAAAAGTTGTATAGGACAGCAGTTGGAATCTCAAGAGAGAACCATCACTTTAATCAAACGAAAATTCACTGGACTGTTGATTGAGGCAACTGATTCATTCATAATCCTTTTCATCATAATTACTATACATTTTTTTAAAAAAGTATTTAATATTTAATATATTTAATAAAAAATAAGTATTTGAGGCTATTTTGAAAAAGAATCACATTTTTCAGTTTAATATTTTGAAAGTATTTAAAATTTGGTTGAATATTTTTAAATCACTGTCATTTCAGGATTAATGTAAATTGTAAATTATATTTCTTTGGAATCAATGTGGGGGATTCTCTGACTTTTAAGAATTGTTCAAAGTGACACTTATTCACTGAGAAAGATGACAAAGGTCATCTCAGAACCACTGCACCATATCTTTCAAAAATCCTGGAGTACTGGGTAACTATCAGAGGACTGGAAAAGTACTGATGTGGTTCCCATCTTCAAAAAAGGGAAAAAAATCAGACCCAGGAAATTATAGACCAATCAGCCTAACATCAATACCTGGGAAGATACTGGAAAAGATAATAAAAAAACAGATCTGCCAACATCTATAAACAAGTAAAGTAATAATTAGCAGTCAGCAGGGGTTTGTTAAAAACAGATCATGCCAAACCAATCTTATTTCATTCTTCAACATAGTGACTAAATTAGTAGACCAGTGAAATACTCTGGACTGAATATATTTAGATTTCAGCAAGGCATTCAACAAGGTAGACCATAGCCTACTTCTTGGTAAGCTAGAAAAAAAGTGAAAAAGATAACACCACCACCAGATGGACTCGCAACTGGCTGACCAATTGTACTCAGTGATAATCCTTAATGAGTCTAAGTCTACATGGAGGGAAGTAAACAGTAGGGTGCCATAAGATTCTGTCTTTGGCCCATTACTCTTCAATATCTTCATAAATGACTTATGAAGGAACTTACCAAATAGAAGGAAATAGAGGAAATAGAAGGGAAACTTATCAAATTTGTGGATGATACCAAGCTGGCAGGAATAGCTAACACCCAAGAAGATAGGCTCAAGATCCAGATGGATCTTGACAGACTTGAACACTGGGCTATATCTAACAAAATGAAATTCAACATAGAGAAAAGCAAAGTCCTACACTTAGGCAAAAAAACCCCCAAAAGTACACATATAGATTGGATGAAACCAGGTTCCATAGCAGTAACTGTAAGAGGTCTCTTGGAGTCTTAGTGGACAACCAGCTAAATATGAGCCAGCCATGTGCAGCAGCAGCCAAAAAAGCTAATGCAATCCTAAATTGTATTAACAGAGAGATACAATCAAGATCAAGGGAGGTACTAATACCACTCTATAAAGCCTTAGTATGACCACACCTAGAGTACTGCATCCAGTTTTGGTCACCACACCATAAAAAAGATGAAGTACAGAGAAGAGCAACCAGGATGATTAGGGAACTGGAGACTAAAACATATGAAAAACAGTTACAAGAACTGGGCATGGCTAGTCTAGTGAAGTGAAGGACCAGGGGAGACATGATAGCAGTCTTCCAATATTTGAAGGGCTGCCACAGAGAGGAGGGGGTCAAGCTATTTTTTAAAGCACCTGTAGGCCAGACAAGGAATCATGGATGGAAACTGAACAAGAAGAGATTTAACCTGGAAATAAGGAGAAATTTTCTGTGAGAACAATCAACCAATGAAACAGCTTGCCCTTGGAAATTGTGGGAGCATTTTCACTTATGAATTTTAAGAAGAGATTGGATTGCCATTTGTCAGAAATGTTGTAGGGTCTCCCACTTGGGTGGGGGGGTTGGAGTAGATGACCTACAAGGTCCTTTCCCATTCTGATTATCTGTTATCTGATAAGACAAGGACTTTTAAAATGAAGATTAAGATGAGTAAAGAGCAGATTATTAGGATTTGAGTACATAATTTCAACATTTCCAGATATGTTATTCTGCCCTTCTTTCCCAGCCACATTAGCAACAATCGGATAGTTTCACTGGATCCAGGCATTTTTGACAACTTGGCTAACACACTTCAAGTCTTGAAGTTGAACAAGAATCGCATTTCAACCATTACACAGAAAATGTTTAAACTTCCCCATCTCCAACATCTGTGAGTACATCCTCCAAATGCCTTGTTCCTTTCATTGATTTGTGTAGGCTTCCTTCAATGGTTGAACATTAGCCCTATAGCAATCATATAAATTCAGAAGAGATTTAGATGCAACAAAAACACAATTCTGGCCCCACATTCTGAATGTTTATATTAATTTATTTTGTTTGCATTTCCTGAAATAAGATACTTGTAATGCTGTTGTGGTTTATAGTATGGAAGGAAGATAAGACATTTTCTTTAGATTATTTTCTCTCATTATTAGTAAATCATTAAAAATATTGACAGGGTACATTGTAAAAGGCTGACTGTACCAAAGAAAGAAGTTACTTGTTTTCCCCACATGGCCGAACCTTCATCATTCACTATTCCACTCCAGACTCCCAAAGTAACCTCCTTGATGACTAATTACTTTTGTTAAGAAAAGTAAAGTGAGAAACTGATTAAAATGCTGAATGTATAAACTGCAAAGTGAGAAAATTAATAGAGAAGTGTTAGATTTTAGGGACGCAAATAAATACAACAATTTTGAGAATCAATGCCAAATGTTCCATAAGAGAATATCAGAAGTAGCACCAAACACACGCAGACGCACAGACACCCATAGATAGCAAATAATTTCCTAAAATTGTTAACTTAACCCCCTGAATTCCTGGCAACATAATTTTCAAGTTTTTTAAAAAAAAAGTAAAATAGGCTTGAAAGACATTCAAAATTATTGGCACTGTTGTGCCTTAAGAGTTCAATATTTTTTTGTTAAAAAAGAAGTCTGGTTTAAAAAGAATGTTTTGTATTTCTGTTAAACATATAAAGACATAGGACCACACACACAGTGCTTAGAAACGAATTTACCTACAATAACATGGAATATTTTTTCCCTTCAGAGAGATGAGCCGTAACAGAATTAAAAAAATAGACGGACTTACTTTTCAAGGACTGCCTTCTTTGAAATCATTAAAAATACAGAAAAATGGGCTTGTTTGGCTCATGGATGGAGCTTTTTGGGGATTAAGTAACATGGAAATTCTGTAAGTGCATATTTTCACAGTCTTCGAGAAAGAACCATTCTGAGTATTAGAATTAATTGTGTTTGAGGACTAATTTGTTCACAAAATATTTATGTACAAAATGCAAAATGATTTTTTTAGCTTGTTTTTATGAGAAAGATTCTTGACATATTTTAAATGGTTAAAGCTTGAAGCTATAAATTGGGTTTTCATTTTGTATTCTTAGGCAGCTGGATCATAACAACCTAACAGAGATTTCCAAAGGCTGGCTTTATGGCTTGTTGATGTTACAGCAGCTTCATCTTAGCCAAAATGCAATCAGCAGGATCAGACCTGATGCCTGGGAATTTTGCCAAAAACTCAGTGAGCTGTGAGTTTCTGTGTGTGTGTGTGTGTCTTTAGTTCTCCTCTATTTTAAAAGTAGGATGCAGGTCAAAGTATGTCTGAAAGAACAATTTTACATGAAAGCAGTACATTTGTTTTTATGTGCATGTGCTGAATTCATTGATGCTTCATTGCAAGAACCTGAAGTCAATTGTGTTTCTTTGTACCAGTAACACTTGGACATTGTTTCTGTAATTTCAAATAATATAAATTAGTTCTGCAATAATATTACATGTCATGGAAAATAAGCCACAAACTTGAATTAAAAATAAATTATTCTGAAACTAATTAAGAAGTTGCATTCTTAGCTTGAATGTTTTGCTTATGCTGATTTAAAACATTGCCCCCATTTTTTTTAATTTGCAGTGATTTAAAGTATAATAATTTCGCAAAACTAGAAGATTCAAGCTTTGTTGGTTTAAGCCTACTGGTAAGGCTGGATATTGGGAACAACAAAGTCAGCGACATTGCAGATTGTGCGTTCCAGGGACTATCCAGTTTACAAATTCTGTAAGTGTCAAAAAAACTTGTTTAAAGATCTCCCCCAGCTGAGTGTTGTTTGTTTATTATTCAATTTCTATAGCCGCTCATTTCAACAAAGTGACTCTTGGCATCTATCTATCTATCTATCTATCTATCTATCTATCTATCTAATATATCTGTCATCTATCTATCTATCTAATCTATTTGATTTCTATAGGCACCCATTTCAGCAAATGATTCTGAGTGGCTCACAATTCTGCATTATATATATAAAAATATTAGTACTAAAGACTACTCCAGTGTTTTTCAACTATTGTGTAGACTTCAACTCCCAGAATACCCTAGCCAGCATTTGAATTTTGGTAGTTGAAGTCCATACATCTTAAAGTTGCCAAGGTTTAGAAATACTGGAATACTACAGAAAATTTAGTAATAGGTGCAAGTTTCTTAATACAGATTGACTTAGAACCAAGGACTTTTAATTTAAAAGAACCAAAACTAAAAAAAAAAAAACCATATTGCGTACTCTTTCATGAATTTTAAATTATGTAATTAAAAACCTAGACAGATTGTAATAGAAATAAGGAATTACAATACAAAACATGCCATACAGTGCCATCATGGGGGGAGGGGTGTGTGAAACTCCAACAGCATGAATTTGGGAAGGAACACAAAATATTGCAAGATTTGGAGATAGAATTTCATGCGCATAAAAATATTTAATGTCAGAAAGAATAACTTGGGGTTCCAATTCGAGCCAGGCTGCACAAGAATAAATAAAAATGAGATCCAGACAGTTGTGAGGAAAGAAGAAATATTTATTTCTAAAAGTAAAACAGTTTGCTTTTAGGGACAGGCTACAGAGAAATGGGGTACAGAGGCAAACTTTTATAGGGGGAGCTTGTCCAGGGTGTAGAAGTATCTACGTAGTATGAGGGTGTGGGTGTGGGGGCATGTATTCCTGTGAACATATCGTTCTTCTAGGAGACAATTAGCTCTATTTGTGTTTGCAGACTTGATTTGTACATTATTAGGTCTGGGTAACATATTTCAGAGTTTGAAGAAGTTTGCTAATTTGATTAACTTGGAGACACTGATTCTCAGACCATTGTGGATTATGTTAATAGTTTATGGGAAGATGGAAACAGTATAAAGAATAAAATATATTTGGATATAAAACTTCTCACAATAATTTTGGATTTTTCAGACATTACATATTTGGAGTCATATATCCTATGATATTCACAGGAGCATTGTTGCCAACTTTTAGCTCTGGATTTACCATTGAAAAGCTTTCAATTGTGGTGTTGTAATCTGCATAATGGCATAATGGAAAAGAGTGGCAACCACAAGAAACATCACATATTATTGCTGTTATTATAGAACCACTCACCCATGTATTTGCTATTGTTGCCCACATGCACTGATGTTTACATGTCATATGTGCCATTGATGGAGATAGCTGTATTCCAACTCATATTATGACATACAAATCAGACAATGATCTTAACCTCTTGAATTCTCTTTGTGTTATCTATAATAACTTATTTGAAGTGAAAGAAGTTACTAATCTTTGGTACCATTCACTTACATTAATCCAACTGTTAAGTCTCTGTTACAGTTAGTAGCCTGCTTGCCTTGTTAACTGCCTTCACTTGCTACTGGCATAGCAGCTCTTCTAATGAGGAAGCCAAAATATTTTTATGTTGCATAAAAGCCCTGTATGTTTGGTAAAAGCATTAAAATTAGTAGGATACCATAAAATCACATTTTACTTTATGGCTTGTAGATGGGACTACCATTGAAAAAGTGTGATCAATGCTTAGTGAACTGAATAGTATATTGAGTCTTTTTTTTCTCAATAGAATAAGTATTAACATGATCTAAACTGCAGATACAGAATCACTTAGTGTAGTAGTTAAGGTATGAAGCTAGAAACCAGAAGACATTCACAAAGTCAGCTAGGTGATTTTGGGCCAGTCACTCTCTGTCAGAGCTAGAAAGAAGATAATGGAAATTACTTCTTCACCAAGAAAACTGCAGTAACCTCTCTAGGTCATTGCCAGGAGTCAATAGAAGCACACAAACACACATAAAAGATTATAAACTTAAGAATTATACAAGTTGTGATTTCAAACATGTACACCTTTTTTATATTTTGGGACTGATTTAAAATACTTTTCTCCCCTCATTGCAGAGACCTTAAAAATAATGAAATCTCATGGACAATTGAAGATATGAATGGTGCTTTCTCTGGACTTGACAAACTTAGATGGCTGTAAGTATAACTTTCTTCTTTCTATTTGAGTAATGATGAATATTTTTTCTGTGGTCCTGGATACGAAGCTTTATAAAGGACACACATTCCTGCAAATTATAATTATCATCATTGTTAATATTGTTATTCTTGTGACAATGATGGTTATTATTATTACTGTTCCACAAAAGCCCATAGATAAAACAACAACCACAGAGAAAATGATAAAACACTGAGAGCCAGACATAACTATAGGGAAATTTGATAGTATTAGTTGATATTAGATCAGCTGGCAACTATCTGCAAAGTGAATTTAACTTTGACGTCACCTGCTTGCTCATTACCTTTATGTTTTCTCTTTGACACTATCTTTACAGTACTTTCAGTGTTTGCACCATAACAGCACAAAGCTAACTGGATTTTTTTTTATCAAACACATCTATTTTGTTTCTCATGTAGTGGATAGAGACCGTGATCAGGAGTGCGAAAACTAGCTAAGATGGAGATGGGAAAATCGAGATGTTATGAGACTTTGTAGCCAAGGTTACTCATTTTTAATTAAGTAATCATCTTCATTCAACAGTTTCTTCCTTGACATACTATCTTTCTAATGCAAAATTATGAAAAGGATTTGCAATACAGTTCAGCTTCTTGCTGTTGATTTTATGGCTTTTCTAGTCTTGCTTATAATGACTAAATCTGTTTTAATCACAACTCTACATATTTCTATTTCATAGCTGTTATTTGGGATATGTTTTACAGGAAGTTTTTAGTCTTGCTTTCATTGCCTGTTGTCTTGAAAACCTTATAAAGCAACCAATAAAAGCAATACATAGAAATAATAATTTCTTAGTGTTACATGTAGAATAGAATAGAATTCTTTATTGGCCAAGTGTGATTGGACACACAAGGAATTTGTCTTGATGTATATACTCTCAGTGTACATAAAAGAAAAGATACATTCGTCAAGAATCATAAGGTACACCACTTAATAATAGTCATAGGGTACAATAAGCAAACAAATCATACTAGGAAATAGTCAATAAAAATTATTAGGATACAAGCACCAAAGTTACAATCATACAGTCATAAGTGGAAGGAGATGGGTGAAAGGAAGAATTGGAGGATTAATAGTAACAGTAATGCAGACTTAGTAAATAGTTTGACAGTGTTGAGGGAATTATTTGTTTAGCAGAGTGATGGCGTTCAGAAAAATACTGTTCTTTTGTCTAGTTGTTCTGGTGTGCAGTGCTCTATAGCATCGTTTTGAGAGTAGGAGTTGAAATAGTTTATGTCCAGGATGTGAGGGGTCTGTAAATATTTTCAAAGTCCTCTTTTTGACTCGTGCAGTGTACAGGTCCTCAATGGAAGGTAGGTTGGTAGTAATTGTTTTTTTCTGCAGTCCTAATTACTCTCTGAAGTCTGTGTCTGTCTTCTTGGGTTGCAGACCCAAACTAGACAGTTATAGAAATGTAGATGACAGAGTCAATAATTCCTCTGTAGAACTATATCAGCAGCTTCTTCGGCAGTTTGAGCTTTCTGAGTTGGTGCAGAAAGAACATTCTTTGTTGCACTTTTTTGATGGTGTTTTTGATGTTAGGTGTCCATTTTAGGTCTTGTGATATGATAGAACTTAGAAATTTGAAGTACTACAAACTGTAGTACTACAAAATGTCTTATTTTTATTCCTTATAGATATTTAAGTAATTACATTATTGAAACGTTGATTAGTTGTGTGCAGAGACAACATTTTATTGTGAAAACTTTTATTCAAGCTTCATTAGAATGCAGATATTTTCTTCAAACTCCAGCAGGTGGAAAAAAGGGATGAGTTTGTGGATTCCTAAAACAATTGCTTTACTAAATTATGTTCATAAACATTTTTAAAATACCTTCATCTCTCTAGTTATTGAACCAAAATAAAAGCACCTATTTAGGAAATGTAATCATTATAGAAGAAGCTTAAAAGGCAAAAAATTGCAACATGATAAAATATGGCTCCAAAGGTGTTATCAAAATTTCCAGATATATTTCTTATTTTATTGCATCTGTTACATATTATATTTCCAGGCTACTCCAAGGGAACAGAATTAGGTCTATTACTAAGAAAGCATTTTCTGGTCTGGATGCACTTGAACACCTGTAAGTACTTGAAAATCATCATTATATAAAGTTACTAAAATGTACAGTGGGTCTAATATTAGAAAAAGTTGCTTGGGGCTGGCAATGCACTGTCCATAAAGAAAATTTGAACACTTTTCTGGGTTAGGGATTAAAAATATTTTTATGCCAAATTTTGCTAGGAACAGTTGGAGCTCACTGCAGTCCAATTAGCATTTATCCACAATTGGAAAATTCACATTATAGGTAGTAGGGGGTACACTTAGTTTCCAAAATGTCTTTATTTTCATTTCTGTTATTGAAGTGAGTAAAGTAGATCTTGTATCTTTTTGGAGCTTTTAGGAAAGCCAAATATAACTGGAGCAGTAGTTTCTTTGAAGTATTGACTTCTTTATGACATTGCATAATCATAGGGTCCAGGAAGTTCCAGGAAGAGCTTCTTGGTTTATCAAACTATCTACCATTGTTGTAGGAATGCTGGTCTTTTTAAACATTAGAACAAGCTGCTGTCATTTCAGGAAGCACATCAATCATCTTTTAACCTTGATCCTCAACAGGATAGACTTTAAAGAATTAAAAAAGGGTTTTAAAAAAAAAATGAAAATGAAAACTGACACACAAAATGAAGTTAAGATCTCTTCCTTTTTAATCATTCCTTTCTTTCTTCCTCTCTCTCTCCTTAGGCCAAACAGGTAGTCTTTGATTTACAATCACAGTTGAGCCCTTAATTTATCTTGCTAAATTTATTTGTTAAGTGAGTTTTGCCCCATTTTATTATCATTCTTGCCTTTTATCAACATACAAAACACAAAACGTAGAAACCAAAACAAATCCTAAAACATCTTTTCTGAAGGCTGCTTGATCCCGAGTTAAAACTCTTCACACAGATGAAATTCAAACATCATATTCACTTTATATATCTTTCCATATCTTATTACCATTTTCAAAACCTATATAACCACTATCCATATCATTTAAAATGAAAAAAAACTAAACATATATATTAATACTCATTTATATCTTAAACATTCTACTCTAGATACACATATAAAAACACAATCTTATGTACCTTCCAGAATCCCCCCCTTTTTTTCCCAATTAAATTTCCCATTGTCTCTAAATAAGCTTTTTTTCTTTAAATCTTGCTTCCCACCATTGAGGCTTCTCCTCCCCCCCCTTCTCTCTTGCTTATTCTTCTCCTTGCTCTTTTTACCCCTTTGTCTCTCCTCCTCCCCTTTCTTACTCCCTTTCCGTTGCTTTCTAACCTTGCATCCACCTTTCCTCTCATTTTTCTCTTTTTGGGTTGTTTTTTCAAACCTTAAAATCCCCTTTTTCTTATCCTCTTTCTCCTCCTCCCCGGAAAAAACCCATTGTTCATCAAAGATGGCTTCTTCTTCCTCTTCTTCTTTGTCCCAGTCATTCTGTTGTGCAGTCAACTTTTCATAAGTGCATAACGCCATTTCTAAAAATTGAAATAGAGTGCCCAAAGTATCTTTTCCATCTTGTTCTTCCTTTTTATATTTTTGACATTCAGTCTTTAGTTCATCCACAAGCGATGCCATCATGAAAAGCGAAACCTTTCCCAAAACAACCACCCAAGTATTTTTAATCAAAAATAATTTTAAAAAAAGTTCCAAAAATTAATACTTTTCTTCCTTCTTCTACTTCTCTTTCTGGGGTTACTGTTTAATCAAAGAGGTCCAATTCCATATATCTTTCTTTGGAATTCTAGGCAATCTCCTCTTTCAGCTTCTGCTCCAATTTTTTTTCCTCTCCCTTCCCACTTACAACAACAATTTTTTTTTTAAATGATCAGAAATCCATACCTCCAATAAGGGTTTTCCGATTTCTTAAATTATTAAGTCTAATGTCCAAAAAGTCTTTTGTCCCTTGGCTTCAACTTTCAAAATAATTTACCTTCAGTTCCCAAATAAATTTCAAATCTTCATCTGCTGTTTCTATGGGGTGGGAGAGTGAAGAAAAAAAAAAGTTCCCTTTAACAGCTTTCTCCGCCGCTTTCCGATCTTCTTAGGGATACAATGTATCCTCCAGCAATTCAGACAGTTCAGTTCCAGAGAGTTTAAAAGATGTTAATTGACCTGGCTCAGCCAGCACTTTCACTTTTCTTGCTTCCTCCAGCACAATCTTACCCGGTTGCAGGCTTCTTTGTGATGGCCATTACTGACTGCCACTCCACCACCTTGGGAAAAAGGGGTTTTCCCGGACGAGGAGGGGGTCTGCGACACCCCCAACCCCCTGTCCGGCTCCCCTCTCTCTTTGGCTGCCTCTACAGGGCAGCCATATCCCCCTGACCCATTTGGATTGGGGGCACCTCGGCGGCAAGCGCAGCAGGAATCGCGAACAGTCGCAAATTCCTGCTGCCACCAAAGCCACGCGGAACCGGAAACCCAAGCTTCTGAATTTTGATCACATGACCAAGAGGATACTGCAATGGTCATAAGTGTGAAAAACTGCCATAAGTCACTGTTTCAGTGTGCTTGTAACTTTGAACAATCACTAAATGAATTGTTGTAAGTTGAGGACTATCTGTATTTCTTAAAAATTTAGATACATGTACAGTTTTTTTAAAATGGAAATCTCTTTTTTTAATTCATCAAAAAAAACATCCCTTACCCAATGTTATTTTTTTATCCAATGTTATTTTTTTATCCAAATATTACTAAATTGTTGTATGTGATTACAATGAGATACTTTTTCCCCTTTTTGGTATAGAATTTGTCCTAAGTTGATCTGCATTATTTTTTTCTCCTATAGAGATCTAAGTAATAATGCAATAATGTCAATTCAAGGAAACACATTTTTAGAAATGAAGAATCTTAAAGAATTGTAAGTATCTGTCTTTCCTCCAACACAGCTTTCACTTACTGTATTTTTCACACTATAAGATGCACCTGACCATATGACTCACCTAAGTTTAGAGGAAGAAAATGGGCAATGACAAAAACAAAGGAGGCGGGTTCAGCAATGTAAAAGGACCCCACTGCTTCGGCCCGTATTTTTCATTCCATAAGACGCATATACATTTCCACCCACTTTTTTTGGGGGGGGGAGGGGGAGTGTGTCTTATGGAGCAAAAAATACAGTAGTTAAAAATACCCAATAATAACTGAGTTTATCTAAGATTGCAGTACTTATGAGACCTATGCTAAGCTTTAAAAAAATTAGATCTAGACTTGTACTTACATCAGAAAATCACAAAATTATCTGGTTGGAGATGGACTTGATGATTATTATCTAAGATTTCAAAATATCGAGGAAGAAAAGGGAGAAAATTTAGCAGAAATAATGGCAGATTTGTTGGCAGGGGCCTTGGAAGTGACTAAAAAAAAAGAGATGGCTGATATAGATGAAATATTTAGAGTCCAGACCAGATATGCATTGAGGAACAAATTACCAAGAGAGGTACATATTAGATTCACTAAGAAAGCTGTAAGAACAGAAAACCTAAAGAAAGCGAGAGATAATCCATTGAAATATAAAGGGAAAGGAATAACAGTTTTGAAGCAAATACTAAGGAAAGTCAGAGATTTAAGGAGGAAATATCAATTTGTGACAAAGTGTTTAATCAAAAGAGGGATTAATTTTAGATGGCTGATACCAGAGGAAATAATGGTGACATGGCAGGAACAGAGACACAAGTTAGATTTTATAGAGAAAGCAGAGCAATTTTATGACCATTACTTTAGAGAGCAAGAGGGAGAGAAAATGAGGGAAATTAGACATTGTGAAGAAGTGGCAAGACAGAGAGAGATGGATGACAAAGAGGAGAGGAAAGAACAAGAAGAGAGAGCAATAAGAGAAGTTAGACCAAAGGAAGCAAGAGAGATAAGAACAACGAGCAACAAAACCTTATTATAAATAAAGACATGGAAGAAGAAATAAAGTTAATGTCAATTAACATAAATAGACTGAACTTGTCAATAAAAAGAAAAAGGATCTTTAATACATTAGAGAAACTAAAACTGGATATAATTTGCTTACAGGAGGTACATATTAAAAAACAACATAATAAAGTATTGGACTATCCTAAAAATGGGAAGCTACACCTCCCTAGCACAACAAAGTAAAAGAGGAGTAGCATTATATATTAAATATACAATAAAAACTAAACAAATCTTTCAAGATCACGAGGGGAGGGTGTTAATCATGGAAATGACGATGAATTGCCAACAGAATTGCTACTAGTGGCAATATATGCACCAAATGAAAAAGAAGAAGAATTTTACCACAACTTACATAAGAAAATAATGGAATTTGAATATGAAAGTATATGCATCTTAGAAGATTACAATGCAATAGTGGATATGGAAATGGACTATAAAACACAAAGACAAAAAAAAAACCCAGGAAAACATTACCAAAATCCTTCTTCAGGATAACAGATAATCGGAGTTGGAAGGGACCTTGTAGGTCATCTAGTCCAACCCCCCCTACCCAAGTGGGTGACCCTACACCATTTCTGACAAATGGCAATCCAATCTCTTCTTGAAATTCACAAGTGAAAACTCTCCCACAATTTCCAAGGGCAAGCTGTTTCATTGGTTGATTGTTCTCACAGAAAGTTTTTCCTTATTTCCAGGTTAAATCTCTCCTTGTTCAGTTTCCATCCATTATTCCTTGTCTGGCCTACAGGCGCTTTAGAAAATAGCTTGACCCCTTCCTCTCTGTGGTAGCCCCTCAGATATGACGGAAGATGACGGAAGAATTAACAATTCAAGATGCATGGCGAGAAATACACCCAAAAAATAATCAATATACATTTTATTCAAATAGACATCTGTCTTGGTCTGGGATTGATATGATGTGGGCATCAACAGACTTAATTTCTAATATACAAGAAATAAATATTGAAGCAAATACCTGGGCAGATCATAATCCGATAAAAGTAATATGAAAGGGACACGGATATTTTCAAATACATTATGTCGGGAATGCTTTATTGCTAATGTGAGAAAAAACTAGAGAACAGCATTATTTGAAAATTCCAGTCTGGTTATCAACAATGGAAGCACTTATACATCCAAATGTTTGTAAAAAGGAACTATTATTAGATATAAGGATATATTGAATGAAAAGGATAAGCTCAAAACTAAATAAGAATTGGATGAACAAGTGGTTGATATGCATTAGTATTCATATATGCAAATACAATCAAAATATGAAAAAGATGTTAAAGCAGAAGGCATTTATAAGGAGTTGACAGAATTGGATAAAATATTAACAGGAACGGAAGACAAACTGATTAAAAAAAATTTTTGTGATTGACTAGGTGTCATACTAGAAGAAAAACAAGTAAAGGAAACGATGATAGCATGGGCAAAAAAATTCGGGTATACTATAGAACTAGATAGATGGCAGAAATTATGGGAAAAAAATTAACAATAAATTAACAATATCAACAGCATATAAAGAAAATTTGTACAAGATGTTTTATAGATGGCACTTTGCACTGGCAAAATTGGCCATGATGTTTAAAGACAAATCAGCTAAATGCTGGAAGTCATCAGACACCTGGATCATATCACCATATGTGATAGACATGTATAGAAGCTAAAAGATATTGGACAAAAATCCAAAAATGATAAAGCAACCTATAAATCTGAAACCTGAATTATTTTTTATTAAGGATGGTACCTGAATGTTATAGAAAATAAAAAGTGTATTTGATTATTCATGTATTAACTGCAGCTAGAATTGTATTTGCTCAGAATTAGAAAAGTGAAAAAAAATCCGGTAGAGGGAAAGGTGATTGAAAAAATATTAGAATGTGCAGAGATGAATAGATTAACATTGGCAATTCAAGAAAAAGAAGAAATTGAATATCATGTGGTATGGGATCTATTCTATCAATGGTTGTAAAATAAAAAAAGTTAAAATTGAGTAGATGAATATACAGAGAAACAAGTTAAGATTGTTATAAAGATAATAGATGTAAGTAATAATGGCATATACAGAAATTGTTATTATTGTTATAATTGGTAAGAAAAGTATTAATTATAATTGTTGGCACAAGATATATGTACCCAGTCGACACACTGTTTAAATGAGAGATGAATTTATTGTAAATATAAAATAAAAAACTTTAATAATAATAAAAAAAAGAAAATCACAAAGTGAGAGATGGGAACCAGGCAGTTGGAGCAACTCCCAGAAGGAGGCAGTGGTGAGCCACATCTGTATTATTCCCCCCTCTTCCCCCCAAAAAATCACATGGATGTTTTCATGAAGTTACCACATTCAGATTAATTTGGAGGAGTCTTTCCATTTATTAAGACACAATGTAATTGGGGGAAAGGAGGGACACACGAGGTTGCTAACTTCTGAAAAGAACCGTGAGGTCTAGTTCTCACACTGGAAAATATCCCGATATCGAATCAAAAAGGGAAAATGGACTTCTTGTTCTGAAACCATGAAAAAAGCACGTGTTTAATGGAATTCAGGCAACAATATCTTTAAGACTTCATACTGAACAAGTTTTCAATCACTTTTATCACTTTGAATTTGAGATCCTGTACAACAACATATGTTCTTAAAGAATGCAAATCTGGTTATTTGGAACCTTGGTAGGAAGGCTTTCATGTGAGAGTTACTTGTTACTATCTTGATATGTTATTATAGAACAAGATGCTGGGCACCAGTTTGTTGCTGATCCTCAGGATTCTTTTTAATATTGTTTCCTTCAGATGTAGAGATCTGTTTTTCTTACGTTTCTAATGTGTTTCCTATTTGTTTTCTAGATATATAAACACATCAAGCCTTTTGTGCGATTGCCAGCTGAAATGGCTACCTGAGTGGCTAATAGGCAATAAATTCCAGACTTTTGTAAATGCCACATGTGCTCATCCTCAGGCATTAAAAGGAAGAGATGTTTTTGCTGTCAGCCTAGAAAGTTTTGTATGTGGTATGTTTGCTATTTAAAACTTATCCTATTTAAAAACTATCCTTTTTAACTCTTATAAGGATTGTAAAATTTGGTAGTTAATTGAAAAAGTTAACAAGATTTATCTTTAATGTTTTATAATTCTCTTTCACTATATGTGCGTGTAGGATGTTCTTTTTCTTCTAACTCTTCATAACTTTTTCCCCCCATCTAAGATGGCAGCACACATAGACACTGTGGCTTTGACTTCCTGGTGTTATAATGGAGTGAGTGGGCAAAAACTAGTCTATAGAGGGTCTCCTCTTTCAAATTCCTGGGAGTCCATCTTAGCCAAGATCTCACCTGGAAAAATAACACTATCCAGGTGGTCAGGAAGGCTCAATAGAGACTCCATTTCTTTAGGGTCTTGCAGAAAAATCAGGTGGAACAACAATTTAGTTCCTTTTACCGGTCTACGATAGAATGTGTTCTTACATATTGTGTTACGGTATGGTATGCTGGCTTGACCGCTGTGGATAAAAAGATATTACAGAGGGTGATGAGCACAGCACAAAATATTATGGGCTGTCCCCTAACATTCGCTGCCTCAGCAGAGTGAGAAAAATCCTCAGGATGATTCATACCCTGGTCAGCACTTCTTTACTCTCCTACCATCGGGCAGGAGATATAGAAGCATAGCCAGCCGAACGAATAGGTGAAAAATAGTTTTTATCCATGGGCGGTTAGACTTCTGAATGCAACATAACACCACAATTAGGTTTAACATGATAGACTTGCAGGGCCAGCGCAACATGCAATATGTTTATACCGGTGTAATAGAATATAACGTTACATACATAAAGGTATATGGGAATGTGTGTTAGTTATTATTTATTTGGGTTTAGGAATTTCTATTTTTCATTTATTGAGTTATTGAGATGTATTTTGTATTGGGGGGGCTGCACCAAGGGAGGGTCATTCAATTTCATTGTACTCATGTGCATTGACAACAAAGATT
Organism: Hydrophis major; assembly: GCA_033807585.1. Taxonomy (NCBI): domain Eukaryota; kingdom Metazoa; phylum Chordata; class Lepidosauria; order Squamata; family Elapidae; genus Hydrophis; species Hydrophis major. Next base: position 157,527,395 of record CM066331.1, on the reverse strand, counting down.
TGATTTGATTTGAACTGCATATATTACAAAATGTGATTTCAGATTGGGAATCACATGATATTATTGATCATGTATGCATATTTCTAACAGTGAATGGAGGTTGCTAATAGACGGTATATACTAGGGTCATAAAATACATATATTTGTTAGGTAAGAAATGTAGTTTAATATGTTTAAATTGATGCATGTTTGGTATTCTCAAATGCAAATACTGTGACTTTTTCAGTTGTGAAATATCTTTAAGTAATAGATTAAAACCCAATCTTAATTATTAAGACCCAATCTCCTCTTCTTCACAGCTAGTTAAATATCTTTATTGTTATCTTTGACTGGCCCTTACAGTAGGATAGTTTGGTACAGCAATTCATTATCAGGGAGAAAACAATAGGTCAATAAAACAGCACATCTCCACAAATCTAGAAATGTTTGAGAATCCTGAATAGCGCTCCAAAATCCCTGTCCATTTTCCCCTTAAAAGAAATCTTCCTTATGTATGACTATACTTACAGAATTGGGGCAAGCACATTTTTTTCTTTTCTTGCTGTCTTCTCGGTGTACTGTGTTTCTAGCATTTTTGTAGAATTAAGAAGTATATGTTTTTGTAGAATTTTTGTAGAATTAAGAAGTATATGTTATATTTATTTCCATTTAGCATGGCACTGCCCATATTTTAGCTTGGTATTTTTCAGAGATGTAGCTTCACCTCTTATTGCCTAAATCTCATAAAACTATTTCAGCTACACTGGGAAATTTAAGATTATCCAGATATCGATATGCTGCAACTTTTAACAAGAAGTATCACTGGGTGTGCTAGCTAGCAATTCTGAAAGTTTACCAACACAGAAGGACTACTGATTCCCTACACCTTACAGATTACATTTCTAAATGATCAGAGTACATGCTCACAATTGAAAAATTGCAAGAAAAACACTTCATGTTTGCAATGTTATCTAACTAATAATTAATTTGTTATGTAGAATGAGATTATCAGTTGGTTTTAGACTGTTCCAGTCCAGGTACAGGAGGACTGATATTTCCATAATAGGGGCTGTAACAGGAATTTCAGGAAACTGAAAAGAAAACCTGAAAGAAAAACACCTAAAAAAAGGACAGAGTTTGTGAGGGTAAATGAAATTTTAAAATATCTTGTTTTATTGGATTAAGATTCACCTTGGTCTAGCTTGTTGTAATTCAAACAAGTGACTGTAGTACTTTCAAGCAAGAAAGGGAAATCTTTCTTGATTATGATTGCTCTGTGAAAGTGTTAGTGGTGGCCCAGTCCAGAAGAAACTTCACCTCTTAAATCTCATAGTTAATCTTATTCTTTCCAAATTTATCATTTCATTTCCAAGTGAGTTTGTACTGTATTAGAAAATCAGTGCCAAGCATATTGGACTCAGATGCTGGAGTTCCTCATATATGTTCTAGTTTTTAAAAGAAAAATAGTATTTGAATCAAGAGACTAAACGTTGCAGCTTTGCTTTAGTTTCTTTTTTAATATATCCATCATTCTTTCATTAAAGGAAGAGATCAAGTTAATAAAAAAGGGGGAAATAATGGTTTTACTATCTATGCACCAGATTTAAGCGCTAATTTTTCTGGATGCACAGAAAGCCTTTGATAATCTAAATTGGGGGGGAAAAGTTATAGCAAATAACAGATGAAATTTGGACCAAAATTTGAAAAGATTATAGTGGAAATCTATTCCAACCAGAAAGCAAGTGTAATGATTAATGGTGATTTTACCGAAAGACTCAATATAGCAAAAGGGGTGAGACAGGGATGACCAATGTCACCTTTGATCTTTATTCTCGCAATAGAAATCTTGTTAACACAAATTAGGAAGAAAGAGGAGATTATAGGAACTAAAATAAAGAAGGAAGAATACAAAATACAAGCATTTATGGACAATATGGTATTCTTCACAGAAAATCCAAATGAGAGTGGGAAAGTCCTATTAAAAGAAATGGAAGAATGTGGCACAGTAGCAGGACTTAAGATCAACAAAAAAAAAAACTAAAATGTTAGTTAAAAATTTGACAGACCATGAAGTAGAGAACCTGGAATATGACTGATAAAACAGATATAAAACAGAAGTCATCATTTGCTTCCACTTGGGCCAGTGTACCTGTCACTTTCCTTACAGTTTTAAAAAACGTTATGAAAGAATCACTTTTCTTGTACTAAGAGTTGCCTATAAGTATGTTTAGCATTCATACAAGATTATTATGTATTTATTAGAGTTGTATAGCATTCATACAAGATTATTATGTATTTATTAGAGTTGTAATCTTACCATATCTTTAAAGTGATAAGTAATGATTAAGAAAATCTGAAAATCATTACAAGTCATTTCAGAACTACAATAAATCCCACTTAAAGGCAATCCTTGCTTAGCAATCATTTGTTCAGTGACCATTTAAAGCAAAAGCTAAATTTTAATTTTAATTAATTAAAGTTAAAGGTAAAGCATTATACAAATATCAAAAATCAAGAAAGTCATCCTGAACTTTTAAGCAGTTTTCTTTATTGTTCCTCACCTATAAGCAAATATATATTGATTGTTCGGGTATTTTCCCACGTCATTGCAGTTGTGCTTTTAAAGTTGTAGCAACATTTCAGCACTTTAAAAGCACAACTGCAATGACATAAGAAAATACTCGAACAAATGCCATACATGTAAATACATATATGCCAGTAGGCAATCGGAGGAAGCTCCTTTCTTGTCCCTCCATGGTTTATTCGCTTACGAGAATTGAGATGCCGAGCTGTCAACCTCAGCAGTGCGCAGGCCCAGAATCTTACCACATGAAGCCACCATGGCACCTATAGGCAGAAATCTTGCCTATTAACATGTTTCCCTGAAAATAAGATCTTGTCTTATATTTTTTGCCCAAATAAGCATCCATCCCAACCAAATTATAGAAGACTGAATTAGACAAAGATTAGTAAAAGAACTGGTTTTTAAAAATATGTGCTAATAAGAACTAATAAGTTTTTAGTCTGATCTCTCACTTTTTCTGATGGACAAGAAATTGTGTGATCTTCATGCTATTCTTTTTTTTTTTTTTTTGCTCTTTTTTCATAGATGATTTTCCCAAGCCACAGATAACTGTCCAACCTGAAACTCAGTCAGCAGTCAAAGGCTCCAATTTAAGTTTTATTTGTTCAGCAGCCAGTAGCAGTGATTCCCAGATGACTTTTGCATGGAAAAAGGATAATGAATTAATAGGTGATGCTGAAATGGAGAATTATGCCCACCTTAGGACACACGGTGGTGAAGTGATAGAGTACACCACTATCCTTAGGCTGCACAATGTTGAATTCAGTAATGAAGGAAAATACCAGTGTGTTATATCCAATCACTTTGGCTCATCGTACTCTGTAAAGGCAAAACTTACAGTGAACAGTAAGCATTTACAATATACTTACATATTAAAATAAAATGTATGATATAGCATTCCTTCTGGAAGGTTTCGCTTAGCATATTTAATACATATTGAACACATATTAGCTGGCTGTATGAATACATGAGAAAATAAATTGATCTTTTTGCTGAAGTTTTATTGAAGAACTTTAAAAGAGTAAATCCTGCTTTTCATTTTAATCACAGTTATTTAAACCTACAAGATTATGTTTAGATTGCTGCAATTTGTAGGTAAAATAACTAGAGTGCCTCATATTATAGCTCCCATCATTCCCGATGTTTGGCTATTCTAGCTGTAGTTTCTGTAAAGTATTCAACAACATGTGGAAACCTCTGGGACAGGGATCTGCAACCTTCGGCTCGACAGCCACATGCGGCTCTTTCGGCCCTTTGCTGCGGCTCCCTGTTGGCTGATCCCACCATTGGTTGTCCCCTCCCCTCCCTCCCCATCACTCTTTGCCTGGCCTGAGAAAGTAAGGGTGATGGCGGGAGATGGAGACTCGCTCCCTATTCCAGAGCAGGAGGTGACTGAGTGGGAGTGAGTGATGTCAAGTTGGCCACGCCCAACCAGTCACACCAGTTGTTAAATTATTAGCTCCCAGTGTTTTCTTTTCTGTGGGAAACAGGTCCAAATGGCTCTTTGAGTATTTAAGGTTGCAGATCCCTGCTCTGGGAATTTATTAACACTAAAACTATATTTCAAGGCCATCTGGAAATATCTAGTTAGAATATAGATACTCAATTGATAAAGAGGACCAAGGGTTTCTTTATGAGCTCTTATGCTTCTGCTCTCCTGACAGAATTAAATGAGGTTCTTTATAACTGAGAATGGAGTTATATAAAAACATTTTAATCTTTATATCTGCTTCTATGGTAGGAGGGGTCTTCTCAAGGAACTCTATGAATTGGGAAAAAAAACAGGTGGCAACAAGAAGGTTCTCAGGGGTGACATCATCAGTAAAATGGTCTCCCTAGGGATTTTACCAGATATATATTTGTTTTCATTTTTAAGACTATAAACCTATAAACCTGTTTTTTTTTTCTAACATCAGTTTTCTCTAAAAAGTTCACAATTAATATAAAAATGATAAATAATTGAAAATCAATAAATAAATCAACAAATTGTCAGCAAATTTATAAAGTTAAGTTCCAGTGTAGTAAGACACTAGGCTAAAATCCAGAAACTGCTAGTTTCAGTCCTACCTTCGGCATGAAGCTAGCTAGATGACTTTGGGACAGTCATGCTTACTCAGCCCTAGCAAAAAGGGCAAAACACTTCCAAAAATATTGCCAAGAAGGTCATGTGTACTTGTTTAGGCAACTACCAGGAATCACAAGCCACAAGATACAGAAAAATGGCTTGAGAAACAAGACTTTTTATTCTATTCTTTTGACCTTCCCTGAAAGAATTCATGACAAATCTTCATTGGAACCATTCCCAATATATAGATTTATTCTTTCTTATAGTGTTTCCATTGTTTACCAAGATGCCCATGGATCTTACAATCCGCACAGGGGCAACAGCACGGCTAGAGTGTGCTGCTGTTGGTCATCCCATGCCCCAGATTGCTTGGCAAAAGGATGGTGGTACTGACTTCCCTGCAGCACGCAAGAGACGCATGCATGTGATGCCTGAGGATGATGTCTTTTTTATTGTGGATGTCAAAATTGAGGATACAGGTGTTTACAGCTGCACAGCTAAGAATACTGCAGGAAGTATTTCTGCAAATGCGACATTAACAGTATTAGGTAAGAATATCATGTCTCTCAGCTGAACACTGATAATTTGATAGCTCACCATTTTGTTTTTGATAACAATAAATACAGCTTAATACACATAGTGTTTCTTTATTAGATTTGATCTATTATTTTCAGTACATTTGCACATAATTATGCAATTTATGATTAAGATTCTAGCCTGAGAATTTTATGAGTTTACTGACTTTTTATCCATTTTCAGAAACACCCTCCTTTTTGAGACCGTTGCTGGATCGAACTGTGATGAAAGGTGAAACAGCAGTCTTGCAGTGTATTGCTGGGGGCAGCCCATCTCCTTGGTTGAATTGGACCAAAGATGATCGCAATTTAGCAGTGACAGAAAGGCATTTCTTTGCTGCGGGAAATCAGTTGCTTATTATTGTAGACACAGACTTTGAAGATGCTGGGAAATATACATGTGAAATGTCTAACACACTTGGAACCGAGAGAGGCAATATTCTCCTAAGTGTGATTCCTACTCCTACCTGTGATTCTCCTCAAAATGCTGCCCTGTCTCTCGATGATGATGGATGGGCTACTGTGGGAGTAGTGATCATAGCTGTGGTGTGCTGTGTGGTTGCCACTTCCCTTGTGTGGGTGGTCATCATATACCACACAAGAAGGAGAAATGAAGATTGCAGTGTCACAAACACAGGTGAGTAAACTAAAATTTGGAACAGATTCTCAAAGATGTTTATGGTTACCCTCCTGAAGTTTTCCTTGCAGAAATATTTGGGTGTTCTGACTCAAATTCAGAAACCTAAATCATTTTTGAAACTCATTCTTCTGTAGCTCATACAAAATACTTCAAAGAATTCAGCTACTGATAGTTTTGTGCACGTACATTGATTATCACAGATGAGACAAACTTACCTGCAGATATTCCAAGCTATCTGTCATCCCAAGGAACTTTAGCTGAAAAACAAGATGGATATGGGTCATCAGAGAATGGAAGCCAGCATCACTTTGTACAATCATCTCCCATGGGTGGATATTTCTTTCAACAGAGAGAAAGCAACGGTAAGGATTTAACTGCTCTATGCTATTCATGTATGTTTGAGGATTCATTCCAATGTAATGTGCTACAAAATTGCATTAAGATTCCATCACTGTTGTTTTTTAATCAAAAAAATTGGAAAACCAATAGTTTTACTATTTCTAAATTTCTCATCAATTGTTTTAATGAAGGATTGTGACTATTTTGGCCCAAAGACATCATAATATTATATGTCCAGATATTTCTAGTTTTACACTAGACACTATTCTGTATATCTTCTTGATATACAGCTTTTTCCAGCTGAAGAACACTTCCAGGAAATGACTTGAACATTCTTGTTACTCTGCTTATTATTTCATTTTTAGTTTTCACCTAGAGCCATGTTTTTCAACAAAAATCCATCATGCTAAAATCACACAGATTGCTGTCCAGTATTTTCAGCTGCAATACTAGCTAAAGCCTTGCTGTTAACAGAAAAGTTCTGGTTTTTTCACAGTTGTGAAAGAAGAAACAGAGCTTATGTTCCAAGAATTTCCCTAAAGATTTAACCTAACCCCAAACTTTTAAACCGGTGTTTTCAGTGATGATCTTATGAAGCACATCATGAAACAGGAAGTGGCTATATTTCATGTGGATAGTTTTGTCTATCCATGGTTTAAAAAGGAAGGAGAGGTTCCCCCCTCTATATATGCACGTATCTGGAGAAAGAATATTTCAACTATGTTGCAGGCAGTGCCTCAAACTGGTCTATTTCAAGTTTTGAGTTAGAATTTCAGCATAATATAACTTTAGATTTTTGTCACATAAAACACTCTTTTGCATCATGTTGTTTTCCAGTATCTTTCCCTTATAATAGAGATTCCTCAATTTTTTATTTTGAAGAGTTGCCTTGGATAGTTAGGAAGATTTGCAGGCATCTAAGGAATGCAAGTATCCCCAGCAGAATCAGTTTGATATCCATCAATAGAGTGTTTTAATTTGTGATCATAAATGAATGAAGAGTGTGTCTTACTAAAAAAAATTGGAAGCCACTAAGATTGTAACTGCTGAAAGAATCTGGAACTCGGCATATTCAGGATAATCATTGCTTTCTATTTGGTTAGGTTTCTCTATACAGGTAATTCTCGAGTTACGAATGTAATGGAACCTGCCAATTACCTACAAGAATTCATTAATTGGAACTCATTAAATGAAGGAGCCCCATCGCTCCTCTTTTCAATCATTTGTTAATCAAATGCTGGGTTGTTAAGAGCACATGGAGTACCTCAGGAGTGGGGAAGACCATAGGAGGCCTGGCTCTAGTGCTTCCAGCCACCAAAACCCCATCCCCACCCCCTGAAAGATCCCATACTCCTCTTCCCATCTCCTGGGGTCCCAGGCTGCTTGAGCCTTTCCTCCTCACCCCATCACCAACCACTGGGAACCAGGGAAACCATAGAAGAATCCTCCAAAGATTTGTGAAATCTGGGCAGGTTCGGTACTTCTCCAAAGTTGTCGCTTTCCCCAGTAGAGAGCAGGAGAGACCAAGCAACTTTATGAGGCAAGTTTCTGGTGATAAAAAAAAAAAAAAAAAAGTAAAATCAGTCTTTCCAACTTTGTAAGAATTTACTTTTTTTTTTTTTCACAAGAAGTTGGAAAGACTAATCGCTGTGGTGCTGCAACATACATAACTTTGGGACCTGGTTGTCAGTACTTTTGTCAGGGATGTCGTAACTTTGAATATATACTAAGTGAGTTGAGAAATACCATACAAAGATGTTTTGGTTTGAAAATAAATCTGAAATCAAAGGAAACTGATATATGTCATCTTCCTTTCAAAGGATGTTGTCATACAGATAGTTGTAGTGAAAATGACTTGGAAGCTGTAATGGATCCATTCTTTTGCCATTATCTGGGAACTTCAGGAAGCCTGCATTTAAAAGAAAATTTATGTAGCCCAGAAGTGTTTGAAACATACCATACAGGTAATTTATATACATGTTTTAATTATTTCCATCAAGCTGCTTAAAGAAAAAAGACTGCTCCCATATATCCACTCACCTGGAGATCCTTTTGACCGATACCTCTGTATCTCTAGAATACACATGCCAAGTAATCAGTTGATTCCTTCTATTCCCCAAATGAAGAGAATGGAATAAGAAGCTCACATCTAAATGTAGACACATGTCAATTTAAGAGAAGTCAAGAACTATCTTCTGTTACACCAAGCACCACTTTCGTGGGTATGTTTTAATGGTTTTCTAATCCGGAAATCCTAAATACATGTAATGGGGAAGAAAACCACATTGAAATTAAGTAAACAGAATTGCTTTTTGAAAAACTGTTCTCTTTCATACCCATTAAACATTTTCTTTAGAGATTCTTTCAGGATGTGTTAACTAAACATTGAATTTGCCTTTCTGCTAAAAAGGGGCTGACCACTTAGTGGCCTATGCCCATTAAAATATTTTTAGCATGTCTCCATATTGGGATAGCTAGAAACTATGCCATACTACATTTGAATGCAAGCAATAAAGTTATAAGGCAGTAAAGTTGAAAAATGAGGACTTAACTACTGTATTCATTGAAAAAGTCCCATTTTCCTATGTAGTAGTAACTGAAAAAACATATACATATGAAATAAAGGTCTCATTCATCAAGCATCTATGTTATTTGCTCTTTCTTGAAAGAACTCAGACAGTATTAAGTCTTACTACCTTCCAGTATTATCCCTCTGATAATCCTTAGAAGTAGAGTAAATTGAGAGAGAATTCTCATTCAATGAGCCTTACAGTGAGCCTGTCAAGGTTTCAAAGGCTATCTATTAAACTTCATGACTGCATAAAAATGTGAACTCAAATCTCTCTTTAACTTGCACAAGACACCAAATCTTGAAAGATGAATAGGAAATTAATGTCTTGCTTTGTTTCTCCCAAATATGTGAACACAGGTCTGAACCAGAATAATTGAGTAATTAGAAAAAGTATAATTTATATTAACATAGACTTGATTGTTGGCTATTTTGTGGATACTTATTTTGCTTGTCCATTTTTATAATAAATGTTTTCTCTATCTCTTTAGGAACATTTGGAAAACCTATATGGAAGCCTCAGATTGATTCTTTGCCAAGCTATAAGCAGTCCTCAGTTTTGCAGCCAAAAGCCTTCCAACATTATTCTAAGGAATCATTGGATTTTGACTTGGAGTTTGAAGGTGGTAATAAAATGGGTAGGACCTTTCCTGAAGTGGACACTTGCAATTTTATTTGTGGGCAATCAACTGAAAACTATAGGACTTCTATTTTTCAATCTTTTGACTTAGATACATAGTTTGCCATCAGTGCTAGCTCAAAATCAGCTCATGAACCAAGAACTCTACTACCTCAAAGTGAACATTATTTAAAAAGAAACTTCTTGTGCTTTAAAAGAGATTTATGATTTTTATACAGATGCAGTTTTATTTGCAAAATGTATTATATCAGGAAGATTATACATACCTTATATTTCTGATGTGTATAGTTTTGTTTAACCAAACTGTATTTTTGTAAATTAATGGTGTCAATAATAACTATGCATTTGTTACTGACACAGACTTCATTTTATTCAAATAGATGTTTTAAACTAATACCAATTCATATGCTTCTGTGTGATTTAAGAAGCTGTTCAAAATTATGGGTGGTTAACAGATTAATACCTGACAATGTTTATTATTTTTGTTGATTTCTGCATTAAATAGCACTGATAACAAACACATAGATCATATTCATATTCAGGGGAAGGAGGAAGCTGCATCTTTTTTGCAAGTTTCACCTGTACTGTGGTGAACATTGCCCATGTCAGAAATATGCAAAAATGCACTTGTAAACTTCTTATTGCCTATAGACATTCCAGTTCTAGTTGCTATGTATTGTCAGTATCAAATTGAATCAATAGCAATTCCAAATTATACTTTATCCATTCCAGTAATTCAAATTGCATTTCTAGGTTATCTTTTAATAGATGAAAATCCTCGTCATATTTAGCTTTGTTTTGTTGGCCCTGCTTGTCCCGAGTCTGCCTATCTTTAGGAGTAATGTACTCTTGTTTTTCACAAGCCACTTAAATGCTGCATTCAGTACAACCCAGTGTTGACTTTGTAAGTTTGATCATTAACAAGAAGTATGGGGAAAACATCCATTTGAGATCTTGGACTGACCACCTGATACCCCTAGATTGTTGTAACTAGTAAAAGAAGACTTCTGGGTTGGTCCATATTCCTATACATCCTTATCCTAAAATAGTTTATTTCAGTTGCACATACCTGTGAAGATGTATGTATGAATTGGGCTATACAGATGGAAATGTTGGATTATGAAATATAAGGCAGCATATGATGTTAGGGAAGCCATGCACTCTTAAGAATTTAATGTGTGATATGAGGGAGAATATATCTCTCTGAAAAGGACAATTGCTGGAAAGATTGCTACTACATTTTGCAGAAATTGTGGGTGAGTATTTATATTTTAAAAAAAAAAAACGATATAGCCATTTGAATTAAAACTTCAAATGGCAATTAGAGAGTGTTGAATCATCTTTAGGACATGGCTGATGAAACAAAGGCTGCTGAAGTTTGTAATTTTAATTCCACTATCCTACTGCACTGCTTTGGTAAACGAGAAGAAACATGAAAGAAACCATAGTTTCACTGATCTTGTACCTTCCAAATCCATGGTTATAATGATGTTGATATTTTAAGTTATAATGGTACTGCTAATTTATCCGTAGTATAATCTAATCCTGCTTGTGCTAAGAAAAAAGCACAGCATTTCAATACCAGATTGACTTTTTTTCTCTTTATTAGTGATAATAAAGAGATTATAATAGTTGATTCACAAAGTACTAGGAAGCAGTAATATTTTGGTCCAGCCATTTATTTGAAACCCTGATATCAGGATTTAAAAAGTTGACTTCATTAACTTTTTAAATGAAAACAAAGCTGAGATTTTGTTCTTTTGATCAATTTCATAAAGAACAATTCTCATTACAGAGATTAAAATTTTAGATATTGCTTTCAGGTGTTCTGAGTTCATCATACTATGTCAAAATATTTTTTATGAAATATTTCTGCAGAAGGCTGAGCTTACGTATTTTTAATTTATTTTGCATTAATTGAACAAACTCAGATTAATGTGAAAAGATTCCGTTTTTAACTCAGAAATTACTCAGTTCTCATAAATTTATTTCAAAATTAAACTGGAAAGTGCATTGTCTTCCACTCTAACTTAAACTAGAACGATGACCTGTTTTCCCTTTCTCTCCCTTCTCCCCTTCAAGAAAACTCCCTTAATCATTGTTTCAAATCAAGGATTAGGATTTGTCTCTCTGGTTAGAAATCAAAAAATAATGCTTTGGGGTAATTAAGAGTAGATTAAAAACAGTTCCATCTACTTGATACAGTAGTAGTCTAGGCTCTTGTAAACTGTTAATCCCCATGTCAGCAATATGCTTGAGACCCATATATGTCCCTATGGACTAATATTACAATGCTGCCTCCCCCACCCAACCCATTCACCTTGGAAATGCAAATTTATATACAGTGTTGTTGTCAAGAGGTTTTCGAAGCAAAATTGAAAGCAGCTGTTTATACAGAATTCTTAGCCATATATTTCAGATGCGGAAGAAGAGTTCCCCCATTTGCACCACCCCATCTAGCAATGTCAAAGAAGCCAGGGTTTTTTTTCCCTATCAAGGAACCTGGTATCCATATTGCACTATAATTTCCCTCTTTGGTTTAGCTTTAGAGACAGAAAGTTAATCTATCATCAGATACTAGTGGTCTCAACTGTGCAGATAGATTTTTCATGCTTTAGTTTATCCAATTGCCAGATTTTCTGCCTCTCCTTGTTAATTTGTCTTCATTGTTGCCAGATGTAGTTATGTGGTGGCAGACATTCATATTGGCATTTGGGGATAATTCACAATGTTTTGCAAAAAATTAATTTTTCCAGAGTTGCAAATAAAGCTCCAAGTCAACAATGCAAGAAAATCTTTAAATTGGGTTCTTCATTTAATCAACTTGACTTCTGATTCTTCTGAGGTCAGCTAAATTGTTATTTATACACATCAGGTATCATTTTGAAAATATCAGATACAAAATGACAAAATAAAGTTCCTTTCAGTGGGAAGAACTGCAGCTTGAATTTGAATCATCATATACTAAAGATGATTACACAAATGTTTTATAATGCACTATTTACAAAAGTGCAATATTTTAGCTAGAATTAAATTTTAGCTAGAACCAAAGTTTACATTTGTAAGCAAGACTCTTGAACTTACTTATTTGCAGAATGTCTAAACTATGGAACAGCTGTCCTGCCCTACATATGAGATACTACAGACAAAATCAGTAAGATGCTACACAGGCATCACATCAAGACTGCCTTCAAAACAGACAGAAAAATAGCCATCCTTAGAAACCTCAAAGATAAGATTGACCTGGAAAACCAAGACATATATGAAGTCCCCTGTGCATCATGCCCTGCCACATACATCGGACAGACCAATAGAAGAATAAGTACCAGTATAAGAATAAGTAGATGAACACAAAAATGCAGAAAAAAAGCTGGAATATATTTCCTCACTAGTCTAACACATGAAAGCCATGGGTCATAGCATCAACTTCAATGGCACCAAAACCCTAGCCGCTATAGAAACCCCTGGCTACAGAATTATCAGAGAAACCATAGAGATTGAAAAAAGACCTGAAAGCATGAATAGAAGAGATGACTCCACCAGACTGTCAATTATCTGGAAGCCTGCACTCACAAACAAAAAAATCTCCACACCACAAGCCAAGCAAACACCTGGGCACAAACAGACTCCACCTGATATCCCCAGCTCAAACACACCCCATCCAGGCACCCAGATGAAACCTAGCTTCCTAATAAATGATAGCCGTCCTTTTACCTGAAGCCAAGCCACACTAAAAGTCTCCAATACAGGAAACACAATGTTGCCAGCCAATCAAAAAATGCTACAAAACAGACAGAAGATATTAGAAACACCAATCAAGCAGAACAGAGCAAACTGCAAGACCAATAAACACAGATCAAGACTCCCAACCAATCAGGATGAAGAAAAATCCATTCTAACACAGCAGTTAGGCTAGCACCAAATTTAAAACAGAAACAACTGTGAAAGCCTGACTCACAGACGAACACAATACACAAGTCTGATGATGGCAGATGAGATTCTGCCAAAACATCACTATAACTTTAAAAGCACAACTATACTGACATGGGAAAATATCCAAACAAAACTGAATACCATACGTATAGATACCCGCGAAAACTTAAGAAAACATATATATACATATATGTATAATATTTTTGAACCACCCATTTTCCTCAAAGAATGTTTCCATTTGTTCCTCATTTCATTTGTTTCCATTATCTTGAGGTACTTGTTTATGACAACTTAAAACAGTAAATCTGGAAACTGTTTACTTGAGATTTAAATTCCAGAGCTTATTTTAAAATATGTAAACTATTTCTAGTATAAGCAAATCTCAGATGTTAGAAATATAGTCTGATTGTGACTTGGTATTGATTTTAAGCTTCAAAAGAACAATATTCAGATCTAACTGATGTATTCCAGAAAAATAAAATGGTGGCAATGAGGATGACTTTGTTAGAAAGATCCTTTGTTGTTTTTGTTTAAGAATCATTCTATGATAAAGTAAAGGACTTATGGACAGTATAGTAACTTATTTCACAACAGAACACTAAGAATGCTTCACTAGCTCATACTCTCAGAGAAAAGAACCCTTCTACACATAACAGTAATCACATTTTTGGTCTACAGGGTGCCAAGGTAATTTTTAATTGCTTGACATCTGCAGAACTTCTATGGTACATATTGTATAAGCTTTTTCTATGTGTCAATGAGGGGATTCTAAAAGCACTTTTGATTCTTAACCTTCAACTTAAGCTTCTGCTAAAAAAGAGACCAAATTATTTGAGCCCTGCTGTTTTTATACCACAAAAGAGACATTGCATGAGTCCTGAAGCCCATATGCTATATCTTTTGCATCTCTATTCCACGTATCAAGGAAGGGAACAGATAAGACTTTTGTTAAAGATATATGAATTAACTATAAATGAGATTGTGTTTTTTTTTTATGGAGTTACACCACTGCATTTTGACAAAAACTTGAAGGCAGAATACTGAATGAAGTGAACACCTAACTTGCTGAAGAAAGTAGGATCCTGCTACCCCATCAGAGTTTTTATTTTCAATGAACTTCTTTGAGGACTTGCCCAGATCTAGTTTTCATAATGACCATGCATGTATATACTGCAAGTGAGGCCTGCTTGAAGATCAATTGATATGTTAATTGGATGAATCAAATCATTGGGAGAAATAAAAGTACAGGACTAATGAATAAATATTATGACTTCTTAATTTATAAACATAGATGTAATTCATAAGCCACAATTATAAGCCTCAAATGAATGATGGATTATGTGCGGTCCATGGCATCCAGTATCAAATGTTCTGTCTGATATCCCATTTCTAATCAGGATTTGGCATGTAGTGTCAGCAACTGGAAGAGATGTAAGATGTGGTGCAATTCCCTGATTCCCTCCCAATCAACAATAGTACCTAGCTTTTGCCAGTGTTCAAGTCTTGAAAATGCATCATGCAGCAGGATTGTCCTAACCAATGGACAAACTGAGGCAGCCACTCTAGGCAACAAATACAATGAAATGAATTGATACAATGAATTGTGATGAATAACACACAACCAGCACACAGATACACTGATTAGTAAAATGTAGGTTTTACTTCCAGTAAATGGGTAAACAAAGTCCAACAAACAGTCCAAATCATACACAGTTAAAGCAGTTAGTATCAGTCCAGGGATAATCCAAAAACAAAGCCCAGTATCATAAACAAAGTTCAGTAAACGGAGTTTGCTAACAGTTGCAAGACTCACAGAAATCCAAGCAGAACGATGATCAGGCAAAACGGCAATACAGGAAATGCAAGGAGCAAGAAACCAAGTTTCTGGCATCACCTTATGGCCATTGGAGGAACCTCAGCCAATCACAATTTCAGCATTCTCTTAAAGATATCCTGGTTTATATATTTCCAACCCAACTATTAGGTGACTATCATTCCTAACAAATACCACCTCTAACCGGAGATTTTACAATATCCTTCCCTTGCCATGCCCACCAAGCCATGTCCACATAACTAGTAGTAACATTTTTTGAATCCCACTGCTGACCAGTGACCAAAATTCCCTAGAATGTATTACTAATTTGGACAATTGTGAGCAATAAACTTTTTTTTCTTGTGTGCCCTAATTTGGAGGAAAATATCCTGTTTTCTAAAATAAAATCTTGTTCCTTTCCTTTTCTTTGGCTGACAATTCAAAGATGTTTTTCTCCTTAAAGTTTGTCTCATTTGGCTTGAGTATGTTCGTTGTAACCTGTGAAAGCATTGTGACTGGAAAAACAAATCTGGAGAAATCTGGAGACTTGAGTTCTAGTCCTCCCTTAGACACAAAGTTAGTCTATTTTTCTGACTCTTATGAAGGAGATAATGGCAATTCTGGAAAAAAAAACTTGCCAAGAAAACTGTAGGGCAAGAAATTGGACATGATTGAACACAAAGAAAAAAAGTATATCCTGGAATAAGAAGCAAATGCTTATTCTTGATTTAACTAATATCTTAGTTGAAAGATCTATAATCCACCTTTTAGCAAATTACAGACATTTTATAGTACTAAATTAAGGGCATGTATTAGTATAAAAATGTATAATAAGTAAAATAATCCAATAATAAACTCAGAAGACAGCAGTAGCAAAGAAGGGGGGGGAAAGTCAAGAATGGAATTGGCCATCCATTTCAAAATTTGAAAGAAGAGAAACATGTTGTTGTGACACTTTAAAATTGTAAAAAGTCACCAGTTGAGTTTTTCTAGATGCCTATTCCACAATTTGGAATATCACTGAAAGGGCCTGTGAGTAGTCACTTGTCTAAAAGTTGTGATATTTGTGGATGGACAGTCTACCATAATCTAAAGATTGAATAGTGATGTATGTATATTTTATCAAACTTTAGTTGCATTTTAGATCTTTCTTGAGACTTTATAGGTCTGGCTTAGATCCACCATAATAAGGGCATATTATATTTTGTGAAGTTTAGCTAATATTTTTGAAGTGTTGAAACTAAAACACAGTCCTCACTGTATTTAATCAAATAAACTTAGGTATGGTAAGTACAAAGTGTTGTATTCATTTAAATCAGTTTCAGAGAATATGAATACATGTATGCCATTATTATGAGAACTAATATGGACATATATGTCATATTGTGATGATTCAAATTAGTTAAAAAAAGTTGAAATCCTTCCTACTTCGAAGGTCTTTTTGCTTCTGAAGTTGCAGTAGAAAACTACAGATGGTTAATGCCTTCTTTGCTTTGTTGCAAAGCTTTAATTTTCTTCAAAATATGTATTTATATTTACTTAATATATATTTGGGTCAACTTAAGGCAATGTATGTACTTACAAGTTCCAGAACTGCTTGTGTTAATTTGCAGAATCCTCTCTTAATTTTTTGTTTTTAACCATTGTCTCTATATCTTTTAAATAAGTTATTTCTTTTTAGTCTTGTCCGTTTCCCATGTTTCTTTATTTCCTGATTCTTTTTCTTGTAATTTCTTTTCCCCTTTATTTTTCCCCTCTTTTTCTCATTCCAGTTTTTGTCCCCCTCCCTCTTTAACGCTTCCTTCTGTAATCCTCCCTTCTGCTTCTTCCTTATATTTTATTTTTCGAACTGTTCTCTTTTCTAATTACTTCCTCTAGTCTCCAATTTTTAATTCCCTTTTTCCCCTCTTTTCGCTTCAGCCCTCATTGCCCCATTTGTTTGTTAAAGATGGCCTCTTCTTTATTCAGCTCTTCAGTCCCTCTGGAATTCCTTGCTGTTCTTCATATTCTAAAATCACCATTTCTAGAAATTGTAGAACAAAGCCAAATGATTTCCCTTTCAGCTTTTCTGTCATGTTTTTTAATTCCATTTTCAGTTCCAGAAAAAGTTCTGCCATCTTTAAACACTTCTAACCAATACTTTAAAGCAACCAAAGTCTAAAAAATTACTTCCCACAGTTATTTCAATAAAATCCTCTGACAATCCAGTGCCCAAAATTTCCAAAATCCCAGAACAGTTTCTTCTTCTTCCTAACATGCCACCGAGGTAAATTGTTTATTGTTATTGTTAAGCCTGGTTTCCCCAACCAGGGTTAGGGAGACAAGCTAAACAGAATGTGCAGCTTAGTCAGATAGGCACACAGATAAATGAGTGAGCTAAGCTTGTATGTTTATTAACATACAGTAAAAATGACAGATACGCTTGTGCTATCAAATATATAGTTTATTCCATTATGAGTTCATAGCATAGTCAAAATAACAGTCCAATAGTTATGTATCATTTAGTCAGTCCATTCAGGGATATTCAGTTAGCAAAGTCCGTGTAGAATATCCTATGTCAAGTCACTTACAAGCCAGTCCTTTGTTTTCTCTCCCGTTCGAGCAATGCAGTCTTGTGTCCTTACAGTAATCAGGTTTCATCAAAGCCAGAGAGAGAGCAAGCTGTCGTCTTGCTTCTTTTAAAGTGCTTTCACAACCACTCCCTTAATTACTGTCCCACAGTTAAAGTTGCAGACACTTTAACATACAAACTATGATTACATATTATTATTTACCTAAACCAGTTAGGGTAAAACAATGTTATCCCTAACATTCTCCCCTTTTAGGAAATAATAATATAACTATTTACATCTTTAAATCATATTTGTTACAACTCTCTTTAAACTTAATTACTCCTTGAGCTTTTGTAAATTGGTCTGCCATGTTTTCTTCTGTCATGCAGTATTCCAATTTAATTAGCCCATTCTTTACAGATTCTCTAACATTTAAGTATCTTAAATCAGTATGTTTTGATCTAGTTTTTACAGCAATACTAGTAGCTAACTTTATAGCTGCTTGATTATCCTCGTACACAATAATAGAATCTTTAACAGTTACACCCATGTCTAATAATAACTGTTTGTACAAAATCAAATCAGTGCACAGTAATGATAGACATGAAAATTCCGCTTCCATTGTGGACAAGCTGATATGCTGTTGTCTGATTGACCTCCACCCTATTAATGTCTTACCAAATAATATAGCCATCCCAGATGTTGATTTTCTAGTGTTTATATCAGTTGCAAAACTTGCATCTGCATAGGCACTAAGAATCAAATCACCCTTTGGTTCTATATACAATGCATGGTTCAGTGTTCCTTTAAGATATCTTAAAATTCTTTTTTATGATTGCCAATGACATTGTTGTGGCTCTGAATTAAAACGTGCCAGCTGATTTACACTATAAGCTATATCTGGCCTAGACCAATTGCTTATATATGATAAGCTGCCAATCAAAGATTGATATGTGGACTTATCAAATTTGGGACTTTGATCATCAGTTTGGCAAACTTCCTGACTCATTGGAGTCTTTGCCGGTTTACAAAGTTCCATTTTAAACGTATTAATTAATTGGCAAATTTTATCTTCTTGAGATATCTTAAATCCATTTTTTGTTTTGTTAATTGTCAATCCTAGATACCTTTTAATTTCACCTAAATGCTTTAATTTTATCTTTTTGGCTAATAATGATATAATCTCATTAGCTTCATTATTAGTCTTAGTTATCAAAGCAATATCATCTGTAAATAATAACAATAATGACACCGTTCCATTATTTTCTCTTTTAAACACACATGGATCTGCTAAACCAGATTTAAAACCTATATTGTTTAACTCTTTCACAATATATTGGTTCCACTCAAACCCAGATTGTTTCAACCCGTAAAGACTCTTTTTGAGTTTCCAACAATCATTACTATTTACTTTATTGTCTTTTATACCTACTGGTTTTCTTAAATATATAGTGTGCTGCAATGGTGCATGTAGATAAGCAGTTTCTACATCTAAATGGTTAATAACATAGTTTTTCTTAGCTGCCCACACTAATGCTGCTCTTAAAGATGTTGCTTTAAGACTTGGTGCAAAAACTTCATCATAATCAGATGCAGTTTGATTAAATCCTTGAGCTACTAACCTAGCCTTATGGGTAACAGTCCCATCATTTCCAGTTTTTACTTTAAATATCCATTTGCACCCAATGGATTTTTCCCCTGGAGGTAATTTAGCATCTTCATAAACTTTCATTACCTTTAATGAATTTAATTCCTTTTCCATTGCCTTTTGCCAATTCTCCTGATCCTTAGCAGGATACATCCTAAGTTCATCTACACTAGTTGGAACTTTAGTTACTTGGCAAACTATATTTGCTTGATACCTCTCAGGTGGTCTAGTTACACGTGTAGTACGTTTAGGTATTACAGGACTTATAGGTGGACTTTCATTTATTAATTCTTCTTGATTATCTAACTCTTCCTGATCAACTGTTTCCTCTTGTTCTGGTCCTATTTGCTCTTCATGGACTTCTTCTTTAATTGGAATCTTCTTATAACTAATCTGATCTTTCTGCCTTTTGTAGGGTTCAATAATTACTTCATTATTTAAATCTTGCTCTAATCTATTCCATCCTACATGTTCTAGGAATTTTGCACTAGCACTGGTGTAAACTCTAGATGTACCTGGTTCCCAGAATCTATAAGATCTATGATTAGATGTATATCCTACAAAATATAATCTTTTAGCTCTATGCTGTCCTTTGTGTCTAAGTTGTGAAGGGATATGCACCCATGCTGGTGCTCCAAATGTGTGCATGTAACTTAAATCAGGTTTTGTACCATGCCACAGTGTGAATGGTAATTCACCTGTTGTTGAATTAACAACATTATTTAATATATAATTACCACACATTATTGCTTCTCCCCATAAATTGTCAGGTAATCCTGAATCAGACATCATAGTTTGTGCCATTGATTGTAATGTTTGGCCTCTTCTCTCTATAAAGGCATTATGTTGTGGCCTATATGGTGCAGACATTTTATGTTGAATTCCTAACATTCTTAGTCTGTTCTGCAATTTATTATTTGTAAATTCTGTACCATTATCTGTTATAAGAGTTACTAATTTCTTTTTAGTTTTTCTTTCTGCAAATTTAATCCAATTAAAGAGATTTTGATACGTTTCAGTTTTGCTTTTCATTAAATAGCAAAACCCATATCTAGAATAATGGTCCATTATACTTAGTATGTAACGAGCTCCTCCTACACTTGGTTTTTTTAGGACCTATTAAATCAGCAAATACTACCTCTAAAGGTTCTTTGGTAGTAAATCCATCAACTCTATTAGCAGGTGTAACCCTTGCTTTGCTTTGATTGCAAATATTACATTGCAAATACTTATTACAAGGTTTCAAACTTATTCCCTTAGATAATTCAACAGTTTTCTTAAGCATTTTAAAATTTAAATGCCCTAGCCTTCGATGTAACAAGTGAATACATTCATCATGAGGTTTCTTATTTTCATAAACTGTGTTAGCCACCTTTAAACCATCATCATTTAACACATATAATTCACCTCTTAAAGATGCAGTAATTTTCTTATCTTCTTTCTCAATTATGCAGTTATCTCCCCTAAATGTAACTACATATCCTAGTTTAACCAAAATTCTTACTGAAATTAAATTAAACTTAAGTTGTGGTACATATAACATTTTTACATTCTCTTTTATAAAAGAACAATATGCTATACCTTGACCTTTAGCTTTCAGTTTCCAGCCATTGGCTAACGATATCTGCTGTGTACACTTGGACATTTTAATAAAATGTTTCTTATCATTAGTTATACAATGTGATGCTCCACTGTCAACCACCCATAAATTATTTTTTACAGCTCCGTTAGTATACATGGCTAACTCTAAATTTTTATTTATCTTTTGATGACTTTTTGTATTCTGGCCAGCGTTCTGGCTCTTTGCCTTTTTACAAAATCTTGCCAAATGTCCTCTTCCTCCACAATTAAAACACTTTTTAATTGCATATGCAGTAGGAGATTCATTATCTTCTTTTTGAGGTTGCTCCCTCCTTAACTCATCTCTTTCAAGCCTTCTTCTGGCCTCTTCAATCAATCTGCCAGTTATATCAGTTAAAGTTAAGCTTTCCTTTGGCAATATTTCAAGGGAAGTTACGTAGTTGTCATAGCTCTCATCGAGGGAAGATAGTATTATATAGACTTGATGTAGTTCAGAGAAAATAAGCTCTTTCTCGTGCAGTTCTTGAAAAATGCTTTGCATAGTTTTCAAATGACTCAGCATATCACCATTCTTATGGAGATGTGTACTGAAAAGTTTCCGTGTTAGATTTATGTGAGCACCAACATTATCTCGAACATAAATCCTCTTCAGCTTCTGCCAACACCCAACAGCTAATTTCTCTCCGTGGATATAAACAAGCTGCATATCAGTTATGGTTAAAGCAATAATGCAAATTGCTTGTTCATTTTTATGCATAAATTCTTCTATCTTTAATTTATCTTCCTCATCCTCTGGATCCCATTCTTCTACGTTTGGTGGATTTTCAATTATGTTCCACAAACCTTCTCTTCGTAGAAGCAGACTACATTTCATAGACCATGATATATAGTTTGTTCCATCCAGCTTGGATATAACGGACAAACTTTGTAGATTGACTTGTGCCATGTTTTCTTATATGGATATAAAACTATAATTAATAAAACACAGCTGTCTGTTTACTGTAATGTATAACAACACAAACTCTCACTTTTACATAAATCTGTTTTATCCTAGTTAAACTGACTTTGCAGCCTCTGGGCCCATAACCAGTGTTAAGCCTGGTTTCCCCAACCAGGGTTAGGGAGACAAGCTAAACAGAATGTGCAGCTTAGTCAGATAGGCACACAGATAAATGAGTGAGCTAAGCTTGTATGTTTATTAACATACAGTAAAAATGACAGATACGCTTGTGCTATCAAATATATAGTTTATTCCATTATGAGTTCATAGCATAGTCAAAATAACAGTCCAATAGTCATGTATCATTTAGTCAGTCCATTCAGGGATATTCAGTTAGCAAAGTCCGTGTAGAATATCCTATGTCAAGTCACTTACAAGCCAGTCCTTTGTTTTCTCTCCCGTTCGAGCAATGCAGTCTTGTGTCCTTACAGTAATCAGGTTTCATCAAAGCCAGAGAGAGAGCAAGCTGTCGTCTTGCTTCTTTTAAAGTGCTTTCACAACCACTCCCTTAATTACTGTCCCACAGTTAAAGTTGTAGACACTTTAACATACAAACTATGATTACATATTATTATTTACCTAAACCAGTTAGGGTAAAACAATGTTATCCCTAACAGTTATGTTCTGTGTTTATCTAATAAAATCAACAAAGATAACAGAGAGATAAGTTAAAGGCTATACTGAAACAATTTAGTAGGACTGTGAATAGTGGGTAATTCAATTTAATAATGTTTTGGTTGAATCATATCTTCAAAATAGATTTGTGAACTGAAGTGAAGATTCTTTCCAAACAAAATACTAAACCAGGTTACTTCAAAATGCTTTCAAGCTTTCCATAGCACTTTAGAAATTTCTTAAGGTTTTTCCTACTTTGAAGATGATGACAGACAATATATAGTATTGTAACTTCAATTTGGTACATGGAGAAAGTTGAGAGGGAGTCTGAATGGCATGATGGCTTTTCTGACACTGACACAAAAAATAGACAATGAGATTTATTTACCACATTAAACTAACTGTCAGATGTGCCTCCATTCAAAACCCAAGAAAGAAAACCCCCAACTCCATGTTTTTAGAGAAGAGGTACTTTTACTGGGTTAGAAGTGATAGCAGTGTGTTCTGACCAAGGCTTCCGAGACCATAATTATGAACATGCTTATTTTAAAAACAAGTCTTGTTTTATTGCAATGCTGGGAATTATTTTCATTCGCAGTCACTAATGAATCTCAAACAGTCCCTCGAGATAAGCACCAACCTTTCTTTCCTGTGAAGTGCTGCCAATAAAAAAGTGTCAAATGAACTACAACAAAAACCCACTGAAGTACAAAGAGCTTCAAAAATGAATCTGAACTAAATGAATGACTTTGCTTCCTGCAAAGGTTTTGTCCTCTTTGCCTGTCCTTTATACCTTATGGGAGGGGCAATCACCTCCCAGCCTTACTCCCAAGTTGCCCCTTTTGTTTCAGCTGTTCTTGCCTTCTAGCAGCTCTGTGCACACTTGCACTGGGAACAGACTCCCCTGGGTCCTCTGCCTCGCTGCTGCCAGACTCCAAAGGCTCTGGAGGCAGCACCCCACTCCCAGATGGTCCAGGCCCCATCTCTACATTGTATGCAAGACCCTCGTCTAAGTCCCCTCCAGACTCCCTGACTGGTCCCAGTTCTTCCCCACTGTCCGATTCTGGTGCCATCTGCACAGGATGCTGGCAAATCACAACACAATGAAAGAAAAGCAAGATGGCACAAAAATTACATATTGAAAGTTATCCCAACTTTCCTCCCCCAAGGACCCAGACTGGACATCCAATCTCCAGTGCCTATGGTGTCATGTGGGGTACATCTTCAGGTATTCTTTCCCGTATCCGGTATGCTGAGATGGATGACCTTGGCTGAGCATAAACAAGTCCATGTGCAGTGAGCATGAGAGCATCCCCCACACACTTGGTTCACACAGAAGGTATCTCTGTATCTTCACTCTCCAGCAAACTTTCCCCCCAAATCCCAAACTCCCCCCCTCCCCATTTCTATGACAGCCAACAACAAGCATGATGGAGGCTGACATTTGGCCCTCCTGCAATAGAGGCTTTTGCCCTGGAAAACAAAACATAGTAGAAAACAGGCAAAAGAGGAACAAAAGAAAACGTGGTCATTTACAATAATACATTAAGGCTTATCAGGGTATTTAGAACAAAACAGTTGTACAAGTTTAGGGGCCCTGACAACACGGCCATTCATCCATTCAGATTGAGAAGGAGGAAAGTGTTTTCAGGCAACTAAATACTGAATTCTCCCCCTATGTTTCCTGAAATCTAAGAAACCTCTGTCTCTAGTCTTTCAGCACAGCTCTTTTCTTGTCTGCCTGTTTCTTTCTTTCTTTCTTTTTTGAAAAAGATTTTATTAATTTTCTACAAACAAACAAGACAAACAAAACATTAAAACATCAACTCTCATATGTACATCCAGTGTGTCAGTTGGTTCATCGGTTTTGTGCATTCATTTTGTAGTCTCAATTACAATTATGTTATATAACAACTCATATTGTCAATCCAAACTTATATATCCTAATATCACTAAAAAAAAAAAGAAAGAAAATTTTGATTATACTTTTAATCATTCATGCTTTATGAGCTAACAATACTTTAACCAGCTTATTCTGTAACAAATCATATAATCATACCAAATCAATCCTAAAAAACCCTTTATAAATATAGTGTCGAATAACAAAGGCAAGTAAAACAAGATAAAGATATTCCTTACTGTCTAGTATTCTAAATATTCTATTATCGTATTTTATCATCTAGCCATTGATAAAAAAGATCCCAAATTTCATAAAATTGTTTCTCCTCTTGCTCTCTAATTTCAAATGTCAATCTACTCATCTCAGCACATTCCAATATTTTCTTAATAATTTCTTCCTGTAATGGTATTTTCTCATTCTTCCAATTTTAGCAAATACAATCCTAGCCGCTGTTAATACATTTACAATCAGGTATTTCAAATCTTTACTATATATATCAGGTAAAATTCCCAATAAGATGATCTCTGGTTTCAAGTCTATGTGTTTCTTTGTCATTTTTTCCAACCACATGCGAATTTTAGTCCAATATTTTCTAGCGTCCTCACAAGTCCACCACATATAGTAATACAAACCAGGTATCTGATGACATTTCCAGCATTTTTCAGATTTGTTCTTAAACATTCTTGCTATTCTTGTTGGGGGAAAGTGCCACCTGTAAAACATCTTATACAAGTTTTCTTTATATGCTGTTGACATTGTCATTTTATAATTTTGAGACCACAATTTTTGCCATTTCTCTAGATCGATCCCATATCCAAAATTCTTCCCCCAAACAATCATAGTTTCTTTAACTTGTTCTTCCTCTAATTTAATTCCCAGTAAATAACCATATAATTTTTTAATCACCTTCTCATCAGTACCCATCAAGATCTTATCTAAGTCAGTCTGTTTATCATAGAATCCCTCCATTTTAGAATCTTCATCATACCTTGAATGTATTTGCACAAATGAAAACCAATTCATCCTTATACCTTGTTCCTCTAAGTTTTGGATCGATTTAAGTTCACCCTTTTCACCCAATAGTTCCCCATATCTAACTGTTTGTTCCTTCTTATAAATTATAGGATAGGAAAATGCTTCAATAGTCGATAACCAAACTGGAATTTTCAAATAACATTGTCTTTTTATCTTCTCCCAGTTTAACCACAAAGACTCCCGTATATAATGTCTTCTAAAATACCCCTGTGTTTTAGTTCCCTTATACCATAAAAAAGCATGCCAGCTCAACAGCAAATCATGCCCTTCTAACATCAACAATCTATGCTTTCTTAATGTTATCCATTCTTTGACCCACATCAAACTTGCAGCTTGATAATACAATTCCCAATTAGGCAGGCCAAAACCTCCTCTAATTCTAGCGTCTTGCAAAAGCTTTAGCTTTATTCTCGCTTTTTTACCTTGCCATATAAACTTCAACATGATTTTATTTAAATCTTCAAAATAGTCTTTTCCAAGCCTAATTGGTATTGTTTGGAACAGAAATAAAATTCTGGGTAAAATATTCATCTTGATTGTTGAAATTCTCCCTATTAATGACAATTGCAAGTTTTCCCACTTCTTCAAATCTGTAGCTATCTGTTGTTTGAGTTTAATATAATTATTCTCTTTTAATGTGCTACATCTTGCTGTCAAATATATCCCCAGATACTTAACCTTATTTGTAACTTGGATTTTCAACAGATCTGCCAGTTTTTCTCTCTGTCTCAATAGCATGTTCTTTGTCAAAATCGTTGTTTTATCTTTATTTATTTTCAAACCAGCCATCTCACCATATGTCTCTATCTTTTCCAATAACCTTGGAGCTGTTTCTAACGGGTCTTCCAGAATAAAAGCTAAATCATCAGCAAAAGCTTGTAGTTTAAATTCCTTCCTTCTTAATTTTCATTCCTTTTATGCTTTTATCATCCCTAATATTTCTATTCAACACTTCCAAAGTCAACACAAATAGCAAAGGAGATAGGAGACACCCTTGTCTTGTGCCTTTTCTTATATTAATAAAATCTGTAAGTTCCCCCTCCATCATTACCTTTGCTGTCTGTTTATTATATATGGCTTCTATTGCTTGAATAATTTTTTTGGCAAAACCCATCTGTTCCAATAATAATAACATAAATCTCCAGTTCACGTTGTCAAATGCCTTTTGAGCATCTAGGAATATCAAAGCCATTTGCTTTTCAGGATGAGCCTCATAGTATTCCAAAGTATCCAAGATTACTCTCATATTGTCTCTGATTTGTCTCTTTGGCAGAAATCCATTTTGATCTGGGTGAATAAAATTATTTAAATATTTTTTAAGTCTTTCTGCTAAAATTGAAGCAAAGATTTTATAGTCTGCATTCAATAAGGAAATAGGTCTATAGTTCTTAATTTGCAGTGGGTCAGCCTCTTCTTTTGGAATAAGTGTGATATAAGCCTCTGACCATGTTTTGGATATCATCTTCTTTGACATAACTTCATTCATAACTTCTAACAATGGGATGCTCAATGATTCTTGAAATGTTTTATAGAATTCTGCCGGAAGCCCATCTGGACCCGGTGCTTTCCCATTATTTTGTCTCTTAAATGCTTCATTTAATTCCATCATTGTTATATTGCTTTCTAGCATTTCTTCAGTCTCTTTAGGTATCTTCGGTAAATTAGCATTCTGTAAATACTGTTTGACTTTTTCCTCATCAATATTCTCTTGTTTATATAGTTGCCCATAAAAATCTCGAATAATTTCCTTTTTCTCCTTATTACCATAACAAACTTGGCCTTGATCATCTATTAGCTTCAATATTTTTCTTGATTCCTTCTCCTTTCTCATTTTATATGCTAGCCATCTACCTGGTTTATTTGCATCTTCAAAGTAATTCTGTTTAGAATTTCTGATTTTCTGTGCCAATTCTTCTTTCTCTATTAATTCCATTTTATGTTTAATTACATCCAGCTTCAATTTAATATCTTTTTTCTGTGGCATTTTCTGTAATTCTTTTTCAAGTCTTTTTACTCATCTTCCAAGGCCTTAGAAGCTTGCCTTTTCCTAATATTCTTTTCTCTTGTTTAATCTATTATCAGACCTCTAGCATATGCCTTCATTGTATCCCAAACATTCTGCCTTGAAGTATCTTCTTTTTTATTTTCTCTGAAGAAAAAAAACAATTCCTTCTCCATCCATTGTATAAAATCTTTCTCCTTTAAGATAGTATTATTTAATGTCCATCTCGATCTTTTTTTTTTTGTCCCTTCCATTTAATTGTCATTGGGCTATGATCTGCCCAAGTATTTGTTTCAATATTTGTTTCTTGAATATTGGATATTAATTCTGTTGAGATCCAAAACATATCTAGTCTGGACCATGATAAATGTCTATTTGAATAAAAAGTGTATTGTTTAGCTTTAACATTTCTTTCTCTCCAAATATCTTTTAAAGTTAGTTCGTCTGTCATTTTAAAAAAAAGGTTTAGGGAGAGCATTTCTATTTTGCTTTGTTGTTGTTGCTATGTAGTCCAATTTATTGTCCACAATTCCATTAAAGTCTCCCGTCATAATTATATTAACATAGTCCAGTCCAGTTATTTTCATGTGTAGCTTTTTATAAAACTCTTCTTGTTTATCATTCGGAGCATAAATTGCAATCAAGAGTATTTTTATATTATTGTCCATTATTTCCACCATTAATACTCTTCCATCTTCATCCGTGTAGATCAGTTTTGCTGGGATGGCCTCTTTAATGTATAGAACCACTCCTCTTTTCTTACATTGAGTCAAAGAAGTAAATATTTTCCCCAATTTTGGCTGTGCTAACAATTGTTCATGTTGTTTTTTAATATGAACTTCTTGTAGACAAATTATATCAAATTTTAATTTCTCTAATTTATGAAAAGTTTTCCTTCTTTTAACAGCTGAATTAAGTCCATTTATATTCATTGTAATCAGTTTTCTTTCTTCCATGATTATGCTTTATATTTTGGTCTAACAGCTCTTGTGGATCTCACTTCACACTGTTCTTTACTGTCCATCTGTCCACCTACAGCTCCTTTCTATTTTTCAGTCTCCAGTTGTTCCTCTTGAAACTAAATTAATGAGACCTCTTTCTCTGCCTCCTCTCTTCTTCTTCCAAAAAATTCTGCATGGAAAAGTTCTGCTTTCTCAATTGAATCAATTCTATGTCTCTGCTCTTGCCACGTAAACATTAATCCTTCTGGAATCAGCCATCTATAATTCACTTCGTTTTCCAGTAGCATTTTGGTCAGAAATCGATATTCTCTTCTCATCTCTCTCACTCTTCTGGGTATTTGTTTTAAAACCACAATCTCTTTACCTTTGTATTTCAATGTTTTCTCTCTTACCACTTGTAATATTTGTGTTTTAATTGATTTTTTTGGTAAATCTAATATGGACTTCCTTTGGTAATTTATTTCTCATCGCATATCTTGTATAAACTCGATATACCTCATCTACTCCATCCATCATCTTTTCCTCTGTAATTTCCAAAGCATCTGCCAAAATTTCTATCATTATCGCAGCCAAATTTTCTCCTTTTTCCTCTTCTATATTTTGAAATCTGAGATAAAATTCTGACCTTTCCATCTCCCACCTCAATATCCCATTTTTTTCTTGTTCAACCACTGTTAATCTACTGTCAATATTTCCAATCTTCTCCTCTCTTTGTTTTCCTTCTTCCTCAATTTTTTGGAATCTCTCCTCATACTTCCCCATCATTTGTTTAATGTTTTCCACTTTTTCATCAGTCTTCTCTATTCTTTGTTCAATGATGTCTGATTTTATCTTGAGATCTTGAATTCCTTGCATAATCATCTGTAAAGTTACTTTTTCTTGTTCCTTATCTTGCTTCAACATTGTCTGAATTAAACGTTGTCCTCCAGCTGGTGGGGAAGCAGAGGTAGAAGTAGAAATGCCAGATGGTATTGGTTTCCTGCTCATTTTAATGCTTCCAAATCTTCAAATTCTTTTTAACTTTTAATCCAACTGGTGAAATAGCCAATTATAATCCAAAATGGAAAAATCCAATAGTAAAAGGCCCAAAACCAAAGAAGAAAAAGGAAAAAAGAAAGATCTTCAGGTTCTTCTAGACCCTAATCCAATTACAAAGTAGTCCACCATAAAAAAGGAAAAATAGGAAGGGAAAAAAACCCCCCAAAATAATAATATTGATTAAGAGCAAGAAAGAAAAAAGAGAGAAGAAGAAATTCCTTCAGGTTCTTCACACCTTAATCCAGTTGAGAAGTCTCAATAATCAAAAAAGAAAAACAGAGTGGTCCAAAAACATGGATAGAAAAAGCAAAAAAATCCCAATAAAAATAAGGAGAAAAAAAGAAAAATAAAGAAAAAACTCTGAGGCTTTCCCTTTAAAATAAAAAGCAAAAATAAGAATATTACTAAAATTAAAATTTACAAAAAGGCTGGTGAGTAAGGATATCAAAAGTAAATATATATATATATATATGGCATTCAGCTTTGTTCGGGTATTTCCCCACGTCATAGTAGTGGTGCTTTTAAAGTTGTAGCAACATTTCAGCAGAATCTCATCTGCCATCATCAGGCTTCTGTATAGAAGAATATATATACAGAAGCCTGATGATGGCAGATGAGATTCTGCTGAAACGTTGCTACAACTTTAAAAGCACCACTACTATGATGTGGGAAAATACCCGAACAAAGCTGAATGCCATACATGTAAGTACCCGCGAAAACTTAAGAATATATATATATATATATATATATATATATATATATATATATATATATATGAAAGCACACTGCACTTTATTTATCCAAGGCTCTTATTATGACTCTCTTCTCCAGCAGCTTCAAAGCCAAGCCTCAAGTGTTGAAATATTGATAAGAGTCCAGGAAAACACCTGTAATAATATTTTGCTGTGCTCTCCTTCTATCTTATCACATTGAAATGTCCTTGAGAAGGAGTCTTCTTACAGTTCTCTCCAGTTCAAATAAAATATTTTCAAGCCTCTAGTTGGCAGTGTTGCAAAGTTTCTTAATGCTCTTTCCCCCCCAGCCAGAAAAAAGGAATAATGTATACAAAAAAAAGAAAAAAATAGCCAAAGGGAGCCTCTATCCTAAAAGAAAATTAAAAAATCAAAAGGAACATAAAAATATATATAAGAGAAAATTCAATCCGGTTACCTACAAAGTCACACT
Source organism: Hydrophis major (assembly GCA_033807585.1). Classification (NCBI taxonomy): domain Eukaryota; kingdom Metazoa; phylum Chordata; class Lepidosauria; order Squamata; family Elapidae; genus Hydrophis; species Hydrophis major. Next base: position 157,496,740 of record CM066331.1, on the reverse strand, counting down.
AAAGTCCCCCCCAAAAAAGTAAGAAAAAGAAAAAAAAATCCAAGCCTCAATTTGACATCACTTTAAAAAATGCCGCTCAAACAGTTTTGGTCAAAAAAAAAATCTCACAGGTTTCTTCTCTATTCAGGATGCCCTTTCAAACCTCAGCGAATTTACAACACAAAAGAAGTTTCTCACCCAGCTGACACACTTTCTTTCCAGCCACTTTCTTTCCGGAGCTGTCCCGACTTCAGCAGCTATGGAGGCTGCCTCTCCGCCGCCAGCAAAAGGGCTTCTCTCGGATCAAACCAGAGATTTAGCAATATCTCTGGGATCCTGGGACAGTGCCCTTCACAATCCCCATCTCTACAGGACGGTTTAGGTCCGTTGGGACCGACCAGGAGCAAAAATATCGGCTGCGATGTCAGAGCCCGAGATCGCAGCTGTATGGCTGAAATGAAGCTCCGCCTTCTCTTGTCTGCCTGTTTCTTATGGGCTTGATGAGCTCCATCTAACACTTTCTGAGTCACAGACCAGATAAACTAGATAAACAGGGTAAAACCAATGCTACTATGGATGGAATTATAAGCGACCTTTGCAAAAGGCAGTAAATCATCTCAGTTATCTTGCTGATAAATTATATAACATCTGAGATACTGTATGAGTACCAAGTTAGTTCATTCACAAGCCCCATTAGTTTGAAGGTGATGGGAGGAGCTTAGGCCTTGGGCAGAGCTTAACTTGAGAAACTCTCTCCAGAATTGGGAAGTGAATTGTACCCCCTTCAGGCCCGATACACATGTTGAATAAATAGTTGTGATGACCCGGGGCATGGCACAAAGGCAACACAGTCAAATGAGCAAGAAGTGTCCCTTTAGTTACTCCAACTTTGCCCCCAATGTCCAGATTACTTTCGGCTGGAGAAAAAAACTCTCCCAAGGACAGTCTTTAAGTAGAGGAAATTCAGTCCAAAAACAAAGTACATACAGTTAAATGAAAATCCATGCTGCAGTAATTAACTTGACAGGGCAGGAGATGGAATTGCAGACTTGAAAGCCCAGCAAAACACACACAGTTGGGAAGATGCCAGGAGCCCAGATAAGCCTTGACAAAACCAGATAATTCACGATTTGCTCCCAACAACTTTGCTGTGCACAGCTTCCCTTTTTTAAACAGTGTTCCCACCTTCAGTTAATGAAGGGAATCATGGCCCTTTCCTCCCCCTTAAGCCATACAACTCAGGTTGCTCTCTTCTCCGTTTCTCTCTGCGTGCCCTAGGATGAAGAGGGGGTGGGCCTGGGTCTTCATCTGAATTCCGTCTCCCTTGCTCTACCTCTCCCCAGCTCTGCCCAGCTGGCCTTTGCCCTTCCCCAGTTTCTTCCACAGCCAATGGACCCACACTCCTATTCCCTGTCATCTGCTTGGCCTCCCGCCTCTGAATCAGATTCTGACAGGGGCATGACAACAGTTTAGCCAATATTTTAGCGGAGGGAATCTTCCAGCAAGGTACAAAATGCACCTGGTTGGAAAACAAACCACCCAAGTTACCTAAATGACTGTATTCCCTCCATTCTCAGGTAGTCCAACAATGAAATCCATAGATATTTCTTTCCATGGAGCATTAGCCTAGCACATTCTGGAGCAGTCCAGCCAGTTTGCCAGGGGGCCTCTTCCCAGAAGCACACACAGGACAATTAGTGACATAGGCTTCTATGTCCTTTTTCAAAGAAGGCCACCAGAACTGTTGTTTAACTAAGTGTAATGTTTTCACGAACCCAAAATGTTCAGTGACTTTAGAATTGTGGTCATGTTGCAAAACTGTACTTCTAAGACTGGTGAAGACATATAACTTTGCATCCACCCACGCCAGGCCATCATGAATAGTATACTCGTTTGAGTGGGATGAAAACAAATCATCCATTTTTAACGCCCCTTTTAGCTGTTCAGTTAAATCAGTAGATCAATGTTTCCCTTCTCCTAGGCTCTAGTGACCACTCAGATAGCCAAGTGCTTGGAAGGGACAACTGGGTGGATCACTTCTGGCCAAATGCTATTATACTGGGGTAATCTAGATAAAGCATTTGCCATAAAGTTCTTTCCTACAAGAAGGTATCACAATGAGAAATTAAAATGATTAAAATGTTGCACCCAACGAATCTACTTGGGTGACAATTTTGCGGATTTTTAAAAAGCCTCTAGGTTTGTGATCCATCCACACCTCAAATAGGTGTTTCATCCCTTCTGGAAAATGTCTCCATGTTAGTAAGTCCCATCAGGCCACAAATGCTTCCTTCTCCCAAATTGCCTATCTTCTTTCAGTTAGTTTCCGGGAGTTGTAGGCACAGGGTTGTAAGGCCCCAGTAGCATTGGATTGTAGTAGAACTGCCCCCACAGGGACATCACTGGCATCCGCCTGGATCACAAAGGGGGCATCCATGTCGAGATGTTTAAGAACAAGTTTGGCTGCAAACAGCCATTTCATTTTCTCAAAGGCCGCTTGGCACTCAATGGACCACTCAAGAGGCCAGCTAGGTTTTGGTTGAACTTTTCCTTTTGTCTTAAGCAAATTGGTTATGGGTAATGCAATTTTTGCAAAGGCGGGGATGAATTGTCAATAGAAATTAGCAAAACCTAGAAAACTTTGCAGCTGCTTTCTGGTATGTGGGGAAGCCCATTCCATGACTGCTCTAACCTTCTCCAGGTCCATTTCTATCCCCTCATGCGATATGCGGTAACCCAAATAGTCAATTTTTGTTTGGTGAAATTCATACTTTGATAATTTGGCATACAATTCAACAGACCTGAGTTTTTTCAGGACTGATCACACCAACTTTATATGCTCCTCCATAGTTTCAGTGTAAATAAGAATATCATTCAGGTAAACCAAAAACCCCTTTAAAAATGTTCATGCAACTCCTCATTCATCAGTTGCATAAACACAACAGAGCACTTTAAACTGGGAACAACCCAAAGGGCAATTGAATGCAGTTCTCCATTCATCTCCTTCATTAATTCAAACTCTGTAGTAAACTTCTCTCAAATCCAGCTTAGTGAAAAATTTTCCTTTGGCTAGATGAGCCAACATGTCCTTCATTAAAGGGAGTGGATAAACATTTTCCACACATACTGCATTCAGGCTCTTATAATCCATGCAGAAATGAAAGGAGCCTTTTTTTTTCATGGAACAACATTGGGGCAGCCACTCGTGGCCTCCCTAGTGGGTTCAATGAAACCCCATTTTAGGTTTTTATCAATAAAGGTTCACAATTCATCCAGCTCTTGTGGGGTCATCAAGTAGAGCTTTGGCTTAGGGAGTTTCACCCCAGGGAGGATCTCTATAAAAATTTTATATGTATTTGGATTTTTACTGTTTTGTTACTGTTGATTTTTTTTGTAAACACCTCCCATTAAGTAATTAATTGAGGGCTGAAGATGCTTAAAAACAGTTTTCTGATAAAGATTCCTAAATCATGTGTTTCTATCAGAGGGATGACTGTACATATTCTAATCTAAGGTACTGTTTCAACATTAAAAATCAGTCATCTATTCAACTTCAGAATGAAAAGCCACTGATGAAGAAAGACTTTAATTTCTTCTTAATAAGACATTTACCAATTGGGTTACTAGCATATGCAGAAACTGGGATGTTCAGGTGAAGGTTCAGGATTTTGAAAACAGAAGTTTGTATTTCGTAGTTATTTATTTATTGTTTACTTTTCTCAGTGACATAGCTATTACAGTATAGATTAGCCCTATGATAAGATTTACTTCACACCATAGAAGTGCAAAGTTAATGTAATGCTGACTCTTTTTACCTATCTTTGTGGTAGTCCCATGTAATATGTGAACAGTTAATTAACAGTTAATTAAGCTGGCTAAATAATTATGGCAGCCTCTTGGAATGAAGACAATAATTTCTTCTCAATGGATACAGATGGTTCATGCAACCCAAGGTCTTTGGACAAAAAGCATTGACCCCCAAAAACACTGATTAAAAAAAAACCTGATATTGCCTTTCTGAGTAGTATAGAAGAAATGAGGGGCCTCCTCTCTCTTCTCTTATATAACAGCTGGAAATACATATTATTCTATGGTTTACAACACCAGGACTGCAGCAGTTTAATTTGGGAGACAAGGAAAAAAGAGACAATCTCGTGACTTTTTCTTTTTTCTCAGAAAATAGGCTGAAAATCATTGTATTTTGTTAAAGAAATGCTCACTCTCCTTTGCTGGGACAAAACTGTACGCATGAATGATGAAGTGTGTGTGTTTGCAGAGATAATGTGCATTTATCAGTGTGGATGCATGCATGTAAAATGGAGATTTTATGTGCCCAAGCATATAGACTTATGTTTAGGGAAGGTAAGATAGGAGCAAGGAAAAGTGGTGCAAGGTCACTGTTGGAAACAGCAAGAACATAAATAATATAACTATTCTCTGAGGAAATAAAGTGAATTTCACATTTTTCATTGATTTCATTGGGGTTTTGATGTAATTTTATTAACTGTAATAATTTTGCCTTTAAATGACTGCATTTCTTTTGCCTTGCTCAGAATAGAGTGACAAACATCTCCCTAGAGAACATATTTTTATTACAATGATTATTTGTAGGTAAAGAAAAACATTGTTTGATTTTCTTCCATTCTTCTTTCTTTCATTTTTTTATTCCTATGGGTGTTCCCATAGTATAGTTGTTTCACAAAAAGAGAAACATTTTCTCAGGATTCTATCTGCAATACATGTTTTCATTGTAATAACATTTTTAATAAGGGATTCTCAGCAGAAACAATAGGGGAATGCAAATTAGGTTTAGATTTAATTTAAGTGACAAATACACAGTCAGAAAATGACTTTGTTAGAATGTGCAATCTTTACTATAAGTAAATACTGAATAACTCAATTAGACTCAGTTAGATAGTATGTTGAGAACCAAAAAGTTAGGCCCAACATTAACACTGCAGAGTTTATAAGCAAGCCTAAGTACAGTGCAAGAGATGATGATGAAAATCTAGGAATCTATAATAAATAATCATGAATAAATGAAAGGCAGCATGGGAGAAATGACGGGAGATATCCACAAGCTAGATGGTAAAGTGGGATTGATTCAAGAAGGGATAGCAAAGAATGAAGAAAAAATGGAAAGGAGGTTAGAACTGACCAACTGGAAGATAAAGTAGAAACAACAGAATAAAACTTGATGGTGGCAAACAGGAATCTGGAAGACGCCATTACACACCTAGAGATGGAGAGACCTTCATTTTACCTATGATTCCAAAATTTAGATGAGCACAAAGAAGAGAACCTTCCAAACCTGATGGCAGAACTGCTAGATGATGCATTACAGAGGAACGTCCAAGAGATGAGAAATGATATAGATGAAGTGTACTGTATTTATACTAACTACGCACAAAGGCATAAACTACCAAGAGAGGTGCACGTAAGATTTGCAAGAAAATCCATCAGAGATGAAATTGACAGAAGAACAAGGGAAGAACCATTAATATATAAAGGAAGAGAAGTCATGACGTTAAAGCAGGTCCCCAGGAAACTAAGGGAAAAAAGACAAAATTACAATTTTCTATCATTGCAGCTAATCAAGAACAGAATAATGTTAGATGGCTTACTCCCAAAGGCATGTTAGTTTCCTGGCAGGAGAAGAAAATCTGCATAGATACATTGGATAAAGCATGAGAATTCCTTGAACACTACATAGCACCAGATGAAGAACAAGATAGTAGAGAGCAGGTAGAGAGTGGAAGCCAGGAGGAACAATTGCTAGAAGAAAAGAGATTAGGTCAAGAAGCAAGAGATAGATGAGAAGGCAAACAGCAAGAAGCAGAGGGGATAAGAACAAGATCACACAGAGAGATAAGAACAAGGAGAAGAGAGACAGCATAAGACAGACAATAACATGGCAGATAAAGTTACAATTCTATCATTAATATAAATGGATTGAATGCCCCGATAAAAGAAAACAAATACTGATTAAACTCAGAAAACAGAATGCTGACTTCACTTGTTTATAAGAAGTCCACATTGAAAAGGAGTACAGCAATATATTAGAATCACCTAAATTAGGGAAACTACACTTTGCACTGGCACAGAAAAATAAAAGAGGGATAGCAATGTATATAAAGCAACGACTAAACCTGATCCAAATCTCTGAGGATGATGAAGGAAGAACCTTAATGGTAGAAGTACAAATCAACCAAAAGAAAATGTTAATAGCAATATACACCCCAATACTAACCAAAAAGAGTACTACCATAAGCTACACTGGAAAATAGTAGAACTGGAACAGGAAAATATATGCATTATAGGAGACTTTAATGCAGTAGTAGATATAGAAAAAGATTATATAACAACCAAAAGAAATAGAAAAAAGAGGTAAACACTGCCAAATACATTCTATAAACTGACACAAGAACTAAATCTTAAAGATATATGGAGGGAATTTAATAGACAAGAGAGACAGTATACATTTTTTTCAAATCCTCATGGTTTCTGGTCCAGGATTGACATGGTATCAATGGCTATAGAAGTAGCAAAAGATGTAGAGAAAATGGAGATATTACCAAACACATGGATTGATCATATCCCACTGGTAGTGAAATGGAAAGGGAGGGGAAAGGGGAAGATGGACTTTTAACCACTTCTAGGGGATGGAAATTATATATCAATGTTAGAAAAGGAACTAAGACTATTCTTGAAAGACAATATGAATGACCAAATGACACTACAAAATCTATGGGACACAACCAAAGCATACATCCGAGCTCTAACTATCACATATGGAGCAAAAAAGAATAAAAATAAGAAAAACAACAGATAGACCTACAAGAGAAACTCAAAAAATTAAAAATATAGATTCCAAAAAGATCCAAAAAATGAGGAAATTAAAAAAGAGAAGTGACCAAGCATAAAATAAATTTGACCTTGCAAGATGAAATGGCACAGAATCTCAGGATAGTAAACCAAAATTATTTCGAGCATGCCAACAAACTGGGGAGATGGTTGGCCCATAAATTGAAAAAAGAGAAGGAGAGAAGAACAATACAATCCCTACAAGATGAAAATGGAAATTCATACCATTTGGCAGAAGAGAAACAATCCATTGCCCAGAAATATTTTGCTGCATTGTATGCACAGGATGAAATATCAGAAGGATTAATCAATATTTGAGCAGAAAAAACCTAACTACAATCCCAGATCCAATGAAGAAAATGTTAAATGCAGAAAACACAATGATTGAAACAAAAGAGGCAATTAGCAAACCAAAATGTAACAAATCCCCAGGACCAGATGAGATCCCTACAGAATTATATAAAAAATTACAACACCATTGGAACAATTAATGCTGGACATGTACAATGAAATATTAAAACAAGCAAAACTGCCAAACTCATGGACAGAAGCCTATATCACCCTTATCTTAAAAGAAAACATTAATGACCAACAGATACAAAATTACAGGCCGATTTCGCTACTTAACGTGGATTATAAAATATATGTCACAATAATTGCCGAAAGAATTTTAAAAATTCTACATGAATATATCCACCCTGATCACAATAGATTTGTATCACAGAGATACTTAAGAAATAACACCAGGTTGATAATGAATGTTCTGGAGTACTCTGAGGCACATCCCAATAAGCAGTTGGTGTTAATGTTTATGGATGCACAAAAGACCTTTGATAACTTGAATTGGAACTTTTTTATTAATCAATTACATTTAATGAATTTCAGAGTAAAATTTGTGGACATGATTAAGGTCATATATACTACCCAAACAGTAATTTTAAATGCTGAGTTAACAGAAAAATTTAACATATCAAAAGGAATGAGACAAGGATGCCCGTTATCACCACTACTATTCATTATTTCAGCAAAGGTACTACTAAAACAGATTAGAAACAACCATGAAATAAAAGATCTGAGAACAGAGGAGTACAAAACTCAAGCATTTGCTGATCTTCATTCTGGAAGATCCTTTGGAAACAGGGCATATACTATTACAAGAAATTGAAGAATTTGGCAGAGTGGCGGGACTAAAAATGAATAAGGAAAAAACAAAGATACTAACAAAAAATATGAGAGTAAAACAGAAGGAGGAATTAGAAAGGAAATTAGGAATGCAAACAACAAAAAAATTGAAATACCTTGGGGTATTGGGGGGTATGGTTGACAGCCAAATTTTCATCGATAAAAACAGATAATTAAGAAAAACTGTTAAAACAAATACAAAAGGATTTGGAAAATTAGGGGAAACTCCAGATATCATTGATAGGGAGAATTGCTTCTATCAAAATGAATGTACCATCCAAGGTACTATTTATCTTTCAAATAATCCCAATAAACCTTTTTTGAAGAACTGAATGAAGCAATTAAAAAGTTTATTTGACAAAGGAAAAAGGCCTGAATAAAACTTAAACTCCTGCAGGATAGTAAGGACAAAGGAGGGTTTGGACTTCCAGATTGGGAACTCTATTATCAGACCACAATTGCAGTATGGATTAAAGATTGGATAAACCTAAAGAATAAACTATTATTGATATTAGAAGGACATGACATGCAAATTGGCTGGCATGCGTTCATGTGGGAAGGGAAAAGTAAATTTCATTCATATTTCCAAAGGCATCAAATTAGAAATACATTTTTAGGGGTATGGGAAAAACTAAAATGAAATCATTACACAAAGATCCCAATCTGGTTGATGATCATGGAAGCGATGCTATACCTGAATGTGTTAGATAGACAAGATAGTGAGTTATAAAAAGTTATTGGATGAGCAAGGGAAATTAAAATCTAAGCAGGAACTGACAACACAAAGAATACAAATAAGCTGGTGGCCATACCTACAAATACAGACTAGATACAAGAAGGATTCAGAACAGTATGGTATACACTTAGATCCAAAAGAATTAGATAAAATTTTACAAAGGTCAGAAAGAAAAATATATCTAAAATGTATAAATATCTATTGAGTTATAAATTGGAAGAAGAAAATGTGAAGGAAATGATGATAACCTGGGCCAAAAACTTTGGATACAACATCAGTTTGGAAGACCTAAACAGTTTGGGAAAACCTATGCACAATAAATTATAAATTAACTTTATCAGCAACTAACAAGAAAAATTTGTACAAAATGTTTTATTGCTGGCATTTACCGCCAGTGAGACTTGCAAAAATTCTTCCCAACAATTTGGTGAGCTGTTGGAAGTGTGGCTATAAGCAGAGAAGCTACTATCATATGTGGTGGACCTGTCCAAAAGCAAAAAAATATTGGAGGAAAATTAAAAATTGGTTGGAAGAAATCCCAAAAGTTAAAATTGAGTTGAAACCAGAGATATTTTTATTAAGAATCCTAAAACAGAAAATTAGTTAAAAAAACAAAACAAAACCCTATTATACATAATAATCCATATATTAACAGCAGCAAGGCTCTCCTTTGTCCAAATTGGAAATGCGAAAATACCCACCCACCCCGAATTTATGACCATAAAGAAAACCTTGGAATGTGCTGAAATGGACAGGTTATCAATGGAACTTAGAAACAAAGAGAAATCAGAATACTATGAAATTTGGAATATATGGTACAGTTGGCTGGAAGATAGACAAGAAAGGAATAAAAAGTCAAATAAGAGTATGATGAAAATTCATAAAATTATATGTAAATTTATTTGTGATAAATAATTTGAATGAAATTTAGTATGACATCTAAATAAGTGAATGAATATTTGATATAATGAGAGTTGTCAATTAGAGTGAACAGCGTTATTTGCTCATGTTGCGATAAATGGAATGTTTTGATTTTATTGTATGTATATAAATTTATTTAATAAAATATTTTAAAATTTATATCAAAAAAGTAATTAACCAATGGAGGTAAACTTTTTGAAGATTGGAGCTACTGTTTCAGTATTTCTTAAAAAGGCTATCTGGCCACATATCTATCACTTAATCCTAACATACCTTATATCATTTTACCCATCTTTTCAGTTTTTCGTTTTTCTTTTTTTCCATTCAATCATGTCTGGTTGTTGGAGACTGCTTGGACAAATTCCTGCAGTTTTCTTGGCAAAAGTGAAGGAGTTTGCTCTGACCTCTTTTCAAGGACTAAGAGAAAACCCTCAGGTCACTGAACTAAAATGGGACTAGAAATCAGAGTGCCTGGTTTCTACCTTGATATCTTAAAAATTATACCAAACTGGATCTCAAACTTTTCATTACTAAATACTTACCTGCTTGATGATGGCTTGAGATAAGGTGGTGGGGACAATCTAAATTTAAGCCATGAAATGAAAGATTAATTCATTAAAACTTAGAATCAATTTATTTTAAAAAATATTAAACCCTATGGAGAGCTGAAGGTTGACTACTAGAATATGATTAATCCAAGATATACAGGAAAGGCAGGCTCAGTCCTGCCATTAGGTTATCTGAGAGTGAAAATAAAATGGTACATGCCAGAGGATAGAGAATTTAGAAGATATCTCTTCCGAGATATAACTCTAAAGTTAGCTGGGTGATCTGTAGGTTGCCGTTTTTACTTTTTCCTCTCACAATATAGGATTTTGAACCAATCCAGATGGAAGATAAACTTTGATAAATGAAAAGAAACTGTTGTTATTCAGATGAGTAGTTGCATATAAAAATGGGGAAGTTATTTCTCCCATAAACAAACACCAAATTTAATCCAGGTGCATATCATGTATATAAAGAGAAAGCAATTACAAACAGATTGGTGATTTTAAATGGTTAAAGTGTAGTTGTATGCTATTTGTATTCATTGTTGACCATGAATTTTAAATGTAATTATATTTCAGAAATATCTTCATACTTTTGCCATCTGAGCTACATTTTTACAATTCTTTCTATCCACAATGTCCAATGTTTATTCAGGGAAATATATAAATCCTGAAATTAACTGGTGCTGGGAAATGAATAAAAACTTTTTTAAGGGTAGGGAGAATAATGTGTGCTTCTGCCAGCACCAAGAAAGATTCATTTCACCAAAGCTGTGCCATAAAATAAGAGAGCTATCAACCTAGTTAAATCTGTGGCCAGAGGATAGGCCAATGTAGAGGCTGCAGCTTTTTATTTTTTGTCATCATGAGCAAAAGAGAATCTCAGCAGTGAGATTTGTTGCCCCAGTGAAAAATTTGGAAGTGTTTGAGTGCCATCTACCGACTGGATCAGTGTTTCTCAACCTTGACAACTCAAGATGTGTAGGGTTTAACTGGGAAATTAAACCTCCTAGGAGTTGAAGTTCACACATCTTAGAGTTGCCAAGTTTGAAAAATATTGGTTTAGATATTTGCAAGATACAACATTTGTTAATGAATTCACAAAACATAAGTTTCTGGTTTTTAGTGAAATAAAGGAAGGTAATGTTCCTCATCCAGTGTGCATAAGCGCACCAACATGCCTACCATCCCTGTCCTATTGTTTCTTTTATTTTTATTTTTCTTATATGTATCCAAGTACATATAAGTAAAACTATGTTTTTACTTATACCTATTATCTTGACAAAAATAAATAAATAAAATAAAATAAATAAAAGTGTGCTTTAATATTAAGTTTTGACCTTTCAGTAAATGCAAACTGTTTTTATAGAATTGTTTGCTCTGGTAAACTGGCTTCATTTATCAGAAAAGAAAAATGATCTCACATATAAATGTCCTTATATATGTAAGAGCTAACTGCATAAGCACATTTCAGGATCTCTTACCAAGGTTATTATATTTTAAAATCCAAATAAATCAATCCGATATTGGGAACATCTAATTATTTAGTGTAGGAATAAAGTCCAATGTTAAATGTGTACTGAAAGGGTTAGGGGCATTGGTCACATTCCCAAGCATTACTCTGAAAGCTAGTCCTGTTAGTTTCTTGCAGCAAAAAAAAACTTTTCTTATGGCAGTTTTCAGACTGCATGATTCTCATATCCTGTTGTAGACAATAATTCATTTCATCAGATGTATGCATTAGCTTTTACTAAAAATAAACATATAATCAAAGGTGATGTGTACAAGAAGTGTTCAAGACCTGCCACTCTTCCATTTTTCAGGATTAAAAAAAAGTTTGAGGGGGATAAATAAGAAGCAAAAGTAGTATCATGTCTTGGAATTTGTTTCTTTTAGGACCTGAGACAGAACAACCCTTTTGTCCTCTTCATTTGATCCTGTTCATAAATGTTTAGAAAATGATGTCTTCCTGAGAAGTGTCTCTTCTCAGGTGTTTGAACATATATATTGGGGTTTTCACATTAATACTAAGCATATTTGTGCAATGTCTAAGATCTTTAAGCCAGGAATCTTCTTTTATTTTGTTAGAGGGTGCATTGTGAATTTCACAAGAATATTGTGGGTCGGATGACTCCCATGTTTGCTTCATCTATTCACAAAATGATAAATATAGTGGGCGTGGCCATACAAAGAAATAAACTAGTTAGTTGGTCAGATAGGCAGGTATTTTAACAGCTATGTATAGCTATTGTATGTCCACATGCATCATATTAAAGGCCTTCACCCTAAGGTACCAATTATTCTAATTTATGTTTCTATTTGTGAAACAATGAAGAAAAGAAAAGGATGTGAATCAGTGTAATCTTCAAATGTTTATAAAATAGAAATTTAGCAGGAAGTTCCATTTTCTTCATAAATGAGATGAAATGGATGTGTGTTTTTATTTTAAAAATAGATTAATAAAGCCTTAAGTTTGTTTATCTAGACCACAGGTGTCAAACTCGCCATGTCACGTTGCTTTCATGTGACATTTTGCGATATTTTCCCCATTTGCGGAGCTTGGGTGGGCATAGCCTACACATGATGCATCCAGCCTGCAGGCTGCCAGTTTGACACCTCTGATCTAAACAATCTGGTAACCAATCTTCTGTCAATTTTCCATTAAATTTCACTCTTCTAGCACTAAACTCAACCAAGAGTCCAGCTTAATTGTGGATGATAGATCCCAGTTATGAGCTAATTAGATTGACTCACAAGCCAGCCAGTGTTTCATCATGACCACATCCATTGCAAGGTTATCTTGGATTTTTTATGTGACAAAACAATTTCCCCTATTTTCCCCAAATCTGCTTGTCCTTGAAAAACTGTACTATTTCTAGTAAGAAGTGCTATGTAATCCACTTTCTTTTATTGGGTCAAACTCTTCTTTCAACTCATTGTTTATCCTTTTGCTGATCAAGTAGTACCTCCAATACTACTTGTATTTTGATTCATTGGGACAATAACTTGCTATACATATTTTTAAGCTTCTGTTGTAATTCCTGAAATCTGAAGGAATCCCATTTGTTTTGTTGCATGTATGTGTACTATATAAGATCTTCATGGGCCATCATACACCACTGGATTTTTCAGATCTTGCAAGGTGACTACAATTTTCTTTTATAACATCACTTATGGTAATAGTCATTCTTCATCTTTGCAAATGATAGGGAATTTAATATCTCCAGCAGCTAAATCTATATCACTATAATCTACTTTTTTCCCCCTCTAGCTTGTCCTCCATATTTCTTCTGTTTTGCAAATTGGAACTCTTATGTCTGTTTTAGCTAGTCTTTAAGGTGGTTTTTTTTTTTTTTGAAAAGAATTTTATTGATTTTCTACAAACAAACAAGACAAACAAAACATTAAAACATCAACTCTCATATGTACATTCAGCGTGTCGGTTGGTTCATCAGTTTTGTGCATTCATTTTGTAGTCTCAATTAAAATTATGTTAAATAACAACTCATATTGTCAGTCCAAACTTATATATCCTAATATCGCTATTAAAAAAAAAACAACTTTTGACTATACTTTTAGTCATTCATGCTTTATGAGATAACAATACTTTAAACAGTTTATTCTGTAACAAATCATATAATCATACCAAATCAATCCTAAAAACACTTTATAAATATAATGTCAAATAACAAGAACAAAAGAAAAAATAAAGATATTCCTTACTGTCTAACATTCTAAATATTCTATTATTGTTTTTTATCATCTAGCCATTGATAAAAAAAGATTCCAAATTTCATAAAATTGTTTATCCTCTTGCTCTCTAATTTCAAATGTCAATCTATTCATCTCAGCACATTCCAATATTTTCTTAATAATTTCTTCCTCTAATGGTATTTTCTCATTCTTCCAATTTTAGCAAATACAATCCTAGCCGCTGTTAATACATTTACAATCAGGTATTTCAAATCTTTACTATATGTATCAGCTAAAATTCCCAATAAAAAGATATCTGGTTTCAAGTCTATGTGGTTCTTTGTCATTTTTTCCAACCACATGCGAATTTTAGTCCAATATTTTTTAGCGTCCTCACAAGTCCACCACATCATTTTTCAGATTTGTTCTTAAACATTCTTGCTATTCTTGTCGGGGGAAAGTGCCACCTGTAAAACATCTTATACAAGTTTTCTTTATATGCTGTTGACATTGTCATTTTATAATTTTGAGACCACAATTTTTGCCATTTCTCTAAATCAATCCCATATCCAAAATTCTTCCCCCAAACAATCATTGTTTCTTTAACTTGTTCTTCCTCTAATTTAATTCCCAGTAAATAACCATATAATTTTTTAATCATCTTCTCATCAGTACCCATCAAGATCTTATCTAAATCAGTCTGTTTATCATAGAATCCCTCCGTTTTAGAATCTTCATCATACCTTGAATGTATTTGCGCGTATGAAAACCAATTCATCTTTATACCCTGTTCCTCTAAGTTTTGAATCGATTTAAGTTCACCCTTTTCTTCCAATAGTTCCCCATATCTAACTGTTTGTTCCTTCTTATAAATTATAGGATAGGAAAATGCTTCAATAGTCGATAACCAAACTGGAATTTTCAAATAACATTGTCTTTCTATCTTCTCCCAGTTTAACCACAAAGATATATAATGTCTTCTAAAATAACCCTGTGTTTTAGTTCCCTTATACCATAAAAAAGCATGCCAACCCAACAGCAAATCATGACCTTCTAGTGTCAACAATCTATGCTTTCTTCATGTTATCCATTCCTTGACCCACATCAAACTTGCAGCTTGATAATACAATTCCCAATTAGGCAGGCCAAAACCTCTTCTAATTCTAGCGTCTTGCAAAAGCTTTAGCTTTATTCTCACTTTTTTGCCTTGCCATATAAACTTCAACATGATTTTATTTAAATCTTCAAAATAGTCTTTTCCAAGCCTAATTGGTATTGTTTGAAACAGAAATAGAATTCTGGGTAAAATATTCATCTTAATTGTTGAAATTCTCCCTATTAATGACAATTGCAAGTTTTCCCATTTCTTCAAGTCTGTAGCTATCTGTTGTTTAAGTTTAATATAATTATTCTCTTTTAATGTGCTACAGCTAGTCTTTAAGGTTTTTTGTTTCAAAGGAAGTCATGTTACTCTTTTTCTGACAATGGATGCTGATGGCAAGTATAGAATTATGGGTGTCCCAGAGATTCAGATCACTTATGTTCATCCATTTCTTATTTTTTGAATGTAGAAGAATAAGTGCTAACTTACTTCTCGTGTAGATATTCACAAAAAATTGATGAATGTCCATATCTACCATGCACTGTAGTTTTGGAGTTAATTTTCAATCAGACTTTAATCACATTAAGCTTGTAGGCATGTCAGTTTCCAAATTCTGTCTAATACTAATTACTCTAAAACAGAAAATTAACATCCAGTTTTAAAATAGCTTTTCTGAAGAACCTTACTCTTGAAAGCTTGTCAGTAATTTCTTAATAGGAAGATCAATAATAGCAGATCAACTTTTCCAAATCACAGCTTTTTAGATTAGTAATTTCCCTTTGTATCACAAGGAAATATGTTGTTATTTATACATTAATACATTCTCAATAAACCACGTAGCTTGCATAGTGAATTTACGAAATAAATCAATGTGGGAAATACTCAGCCTAGGCAGGCAGTAATCACTACAAACCACTTTTTGAAAGAATGTAGATAGCCTTGCCCCCAGTATTCTAGTCTGCCTTTGTTCAAAACCTTTGTTTTGAACATAAGTCTTCTCAGCATTCCATGAATAGTATTTTGGTTAATGTGCCAATCAGGATGTCTGCTTCATTAGAATTTCTGATTGCAGGGAGTCTGTGGGTAGATTCAAAGACTTTACAGAATAATTTGTTTACTCTTGCATTCAATTGTTCAAGATTAAAACTTTGGTGGTAGTCAAGCTGGGGTTGATTCAAGTGGTATTTACATCTATACTGATATCTCTCCAATATGTTTAACAGCATGTCTCCCAGAATGCAGAAAAAATATAAAAATATTTATTATTGACC
Source organism: Hydrophis major (assembly GCA_033807585.1). Classification (NCBI taxonomy): domain Eukaryota; kingdom Metazoa; phylum Chordata; class Lepidosauria; order Squamata; family Elapidae; genus Hydrophis; species Hydrophis major. The sequence continues at coordinate 157,480,444 of CM066331.1, read as the reverse complement.
ATTATAACTGTTGTATCATAAAATGTATTATGAATGCATAAGGTTTAATAAAGAGAACTTGAGCTTGGAGTAAAGTGCAGGATTCTGGCCCTGCACTTCTGATTGGCTGTTAACGGCAGGATCGGATTGGCCCATTCTGGGGAATCCGATTGGCCATTAACAGAGAGTTCCTATTGGTTAAGGGAGCTAGCGCTCCTCGATTGTTATTGGTTAATAGTTATTGGGGTTGCCTCTATAAGGAGGGTTATAACTGCCATTGAGTTGAGAAGTCACTATGTAAATAAAGAGTTGAAGTTCACCGTTCCAGAGGCTTGTCTCCATTCTTTCTCGCCCATGCTCCAAACTTAACACTGGCGACGAGGATGGGATAGGGAGACATCTGAACCGATGGAACTAAGAAGAAACACTGAGCACGTGGCTGACGACGCTACACAATGGAACCATGTCCGGCGTTGTCGTACCACCCACTCTGTTCGATCCAGTGCAGGAAGACTGGGAGTCCTACATGGATCGCTTCCAAATGTTCTTAGAAACTAACAACTTAAAGGATGCCACAGCCGGGAAGAAATGGGCGGTATTCCTAACGCATTGTGGTCCAACCGTATTTAAGATGGCTAAAGCACTAGCAAAACCTAGAGAAGTGAAGGCGATGGATTGGGATGACCTCGAACGTCTACTAAGAGATCACTACGCACTGATCGTGCCTACGCTCATGAGACGGCACAAGTTCTATCAGAGAAACCAGCGAAAAGGAGAAAGCGTCGCCGACTTCATAGCAGACCTCCAAAACCTGGGAGGCCTCTGCGAATTCACCGATTTGGAAGAGGCACTGAGAGATCGAATAGTTCTGGGATTAGATGCACCAGGCGTGCAGAGAAAGCTGATGGCGAAAGGCGACATCAGCCTTGCCGATGCCATCACCGATGCTACTGCAGCAGAAGCAACCAGGAAGTCGGCTGCACAATAACGCTGCAACCGCGCTCCGGTACACCAACCGACAAGCGAAATTTTATCCAAGTCAGAAGGGCAGCTTTCAACGAACCACTACGAGGACCTCTCTTCGTCATCAGACAGCGACGAAGAAGAGGTCCATCGACTGCAGTCCGACCGGGACCACCACCTGAAGTCCCTACGCCCTTGCGCTGGCTGTGGAGCCAACCATGCCAGGGCCGAATGCAAATTCCGCGACGCACTCTGCCATGAGTGCGGGAAGAGAGGCCACATCGGACGGATCTGCCGAAGTTTACAAGGACCCAGCCAGGCCTCAAAAGGGGCTAACTATCGCCAATCGACAGGAAACCGTCCTGTAAGGCGAGAACCAGTAAGCCACTCCTACAGAAACCGAGCTTTGCAGCGAGAAGAGGCTCACCATGCTATCACTATCGATCACACCTCTGCCTTGGATGCCAAGAAAATCAGAATCACAGTAGCCATCGAGAACCAGCCTTGCCACATGGAAGTCAACTCAGGATCATCCCTCTCAATGGTGTCCTGGAAGACCCTCAAGCAACTCATCCCCACGATTCAGCGCCAAGACCACCATTTCCAAAAACTCATTCTTAAGGACTATCAAGGGAATTGAATCCCTGTTGTTGGTTCCTGCTGAGTCCGGGTCTCCTTCAAGAAGCACACAGCGTACTTACCGCTAACTGTGATCGACAAGGATCGGCCTAGTCTGCTAGGTCTCCAATGGTTCGCGCCACTTGGCATTGAAGTGGCAGGCATAAACCGAATCAGCGGAAGTGACTGGGAGGAGGACCTCATCCATGAGTTCAAGGACGTCTTCGCGGAAAGTTTAGATGAGTACAAGGGGACCCCAATTTCGTTCAGCCTTGATCCAAAGATAGCTCCCATCCACCTTAAGCCCCGTCGAGTTCCGTTTGCCTTAAAGCCAAAAATCGACAAACAACTTGACAAACTAATAGCTCAGGGGGTGCTAGAATCTACCGATCACTCCCCCTGGGAAACCCCAATCATAACACCCATTAAGCCAGATGGGTCAATCCGAATTTGTGGAGACTACTGGGCCACCCTGAACCATGCCCTACAGCAGAATGCATATCCGGTGCCGGTGGTACAGCATCTCCTCCACTCCCTGGGGGGCAGAAAAGTCTTCGCTAAATTAGACTTAGCTCAGGCATATCAGCAACTACCTGTTGATGAAAAGACGGCACAGGCACAAACGATTGTGACGCACCGAGGTGCCTTCAAATGTACCCGGCTCCAATTTGGAGTCAGTGTAGCCCCGGGGATATTTCAGAGCCTGATGGAGAGGCTACTACAAGGGATTAAAGGTGTGGTCCCCTATTTTGATGATGTATTAATTGCTGCACCTACAAAAAAAATCTTACGGGATCGTTTAAAATTAGTCCTACAAAAATTTCAAGACGCCGGTCTTAAGGTAAAAAAGAATAAGTGTAAATTGTGTACAGATAGTGTTGAGTTTTTAGGGTACCTAATTGACAGTCAGGGTATTCACCCTATCAACAGTAAACTAAGAGCAATAAAAAACACTCCCAGGCCTCGGAACAAGACCGATCTCCAGGCATTCCTGGGCCTCATCAACTTTTATAATGTATTTCTACCTCATAAAGCAACGGTTGCTGAACCGTTACACCGGTTGTTAGACAAGAAAGCAAACTGGTTATGGGGTCATAGAGAAGAACAGGCGTTCCGTAATGTGAAAAAACTACTGACTTCTGACTCTGTACTCATGCAATACAATGAGACTTTGCCGTTAAATATCACATGTGATGCTTCGCCTTTCGAAGTGGGCGCCATTCTGAGCCATGTACTGCCTAATGGTAACGAAGTCCCTATTGCATATTTTTCAAAGACACTTTCAAAAACTGAGCGAAATTATGGCCAAATCGATAAAGAAGCCCTCGCAATTGTATCGGACGTTAAAAGATTCCATGAGTACATGTATGGCCAGGCTTTTATTATCGTGACTGACCACAAACCGTTATTGGGGATAATAGCTGGAGATAAGCCGACTCCCTACATATTATCCCCCAGGATGACTCGCTGGTCAGAATTCTTGGCTGCTTATAATTCTTGGCTGCAATACCACCTGGGGAAAGCCATTCCCCACGCCGACGCATTGAGCCGAGCACCACTTCCAGAGACTCTTGACGATCCTGACCAATGGTAACCACGTTGCAAATTGAAACACTCAACTCGCCGTCATTAACGGCCCGATATATCGTGAGAGAAACCAAACATGACCCCACCTTAGCGCAAGTTCTGGGCTGGGTAGAACGTGGATGGCCATTGGACCAATTATCAGATGACTTCACACCATTCAAGACTCGACAAACGGAGTTGTTCTCCCAAAAGGGCTGTGTCATCCCTACCGAATGGGAGACACCACGGGACCCTGGTCCCATATTCACTTGGACTTTGCGGGGCCGACCAAAGGCCACACCTTTCTGCTAACCATCGACACCTACTCAAATTGGCTCGAGATTCACCGCATGACGAACACAACCACTGAAGCGGTTATCAAAAACTTGGATAGACTATTTGCAACCCACAGATTACCAGACGTCCTGGTATCCGACAACGGGCCCCAATTTACTGCGCTGTCGTTTGAGCAGTACCTGGCTGACTGCGGCATCCGACATGCGCTCACCTCGCCTGCGCACCCTGCGACCAATGGCAAAGCAGAGCGCATGGTCCAATTTGTTAAGAAAACCTTGCAGAAGGTAGACTACGATAACATTGACGACAAGATCAATCGAATCCTTTTTCTACAACACATCAAACCTCATAGCTTCACCAACAAAACTCCCGCCAAACTGCTAATGGGACGAAAACTCCGTTCCCACCTCAACCGGTTACACCCAGCTTATGAACCGGAAAAACCACTAGGATCCAGCGGCCACTGTCATGCCTTCCAGGTAGGCGATTTGGTATACGCTAAAAACCTATCGGGCGATCTGCTGTGGGTGGAGGCGACAGTAGTTCATGTAACCGGCCTGAGATCCTACCTTGTACAATGCCTTGATGATAGACTATGGAAACACCATATCGATCAATTACGATCGCGGCTCCTGTTGGGCATTCCTGAACTCCCTTATGACCAAACTGAGGGGGGGGGGAGATACGGAAGAAGATGAATCCCAAGTAGAAGAAAACCCGTTCGAAGGGAACGATGGCATAATAGAGACACAGGAAGTGGAACCAGAAAGGGAAACAGATGCACCTCAGGGAATTACCGAGAATAATGGCAACGATGAAGAAATGAACTCTGAACCAGAGGCGATCCCGTTGCCAAACAACGATCTACCTCAGCGTGATTGCAGCCAAATGACACAGCGAAAATCAAAAAGACTAATAAAGCAACCGTCCTACCTAAAGGACTATGTAACTGCACCCTGCAAACAGAAGCCAGGGAGAAGGGGTGTTGTGAATGCATAAGGTTTAATAAAGAGAACTTGAGCTTGGAGTAAAGTGCAGGGTTCTGGCCCTGCACTTCTGATTGGCTGTTAACGACAGGATTGGATTGGCCCATTCCGGGGAATCCGATTGGGCATTAACAGAGAGTTCCTATTGGTTAAGGGAGCTAGCGCTCCTCGATTGTTATTGGTTAATAGTTATTGGGGTTGCCTATATAAGGAGGGTTATAACTGCCATTGAGTTGAGAAGTCACCATGTAAATAAAGAGTTGAAGTTCACCGTTCCAGAGGCTTGTCTCCATTCTTTCTCGCCCATGCTCCAAACTTAACAAAATGTTTTATGAAATTTGCCAAATTTCAATTCCACAAAAGTCATAGGTCCGTGTGCTTTGGCCACATTCTGTAAAGTTAGCCCATCTAAAGTACCCTGGTTCAAAAAATATTGCTCTACAATATGCAGTTTTCCCTTATTGAAGACTACAGACAAAAAAGTTTAGTAGTTTCAGAGATATTACCTTACCTAATTAGAGAAACAAAAGGGATAAGGCCAAAAACCAGTGAGAGCAGGAACAACTTCCAGCTTTTTGCTGCCTTGACTACAGCTGAATGCCTTCCAATAGCTGATGGTTAGACCAGTCTCTTAAAGTCATATGGCCAGGGTGGGACCAATCTACTAAACCTACTACTGGTGCCAAATTTGCCAAATTTCAATCCTACAAGAGTCATGGGTCCTGAAATTTGGGTGCATTCTGTAAATTAGCCCATTTGAGATATCTTGGTTCAAAAATTGTTGCATTATGATGCACTATTTTGCCCATTTAAAGATTACAGATTTGAGAATTTTAGTAGAATTTTAGACTGTGGGGAGTGAGAGATTATTTCAATTCTGGAATTCAACAGTTTCTAAACTAAGATCCACTCTTTCTTGGATCTGTAAGATCATTCCTTGCACAAGCACATTTCACATTGATGATGATAAAATGAACCAATTATGGCATGCTGCTAAGTGCAGCTACAAAGAATATTTATGGTTACTTCCAGAGAGCAATCTTTTATTCAGGAAGTAAAAATGTCAGGGAATTATTATAATAATTTGTAACTCTTATGCATAGAATTATGCTGAATATTTAGAAAAAGTTTTCTCTAATCTGTATGAGACAAGGGAAATAACCTTTTTTCCAGTAAAAAGTTATTAATCATATATTTACAGCAGGGGTGTCAAACTTGATTTCATTGAAGGCCACATCAGAGCTATGTTTGACCTTTGGATTCAGAAGAAAAGGAGGTGGGAATGGAGGAGACAGTGATTGGGGCTTGTAAAGGTCCCTTTTCTGACTTTGGATTCGTCTCCTCTGTGTGTATTTACTAAAGTTGCTAAGATGAACATTTTGCTAAGGATCTTTCCCATCTGGTTTCCCTGCTCAATTGTTAGCCTTCTTTAGTTCAGCAGCAGCCACATGGGAGAGGAGGAGGCTGAGGAGGCTATGTTGTTGTTGTTGTTGTTTCTGTCAGGTTTCCAAGTGATGAAATCCATTTAAAAAGAAAAGGGCAAAGTCCATCTTCCAAAACAATTTATTTTACAGCATTTAAGAAAGCATCAAATTGGCAAAGTCTGTTGTAATTTTGGATCTGACACAACCCAGAATTACACCACATAATATTGGAAATTAGAAAGTCACATTCCCCAATAAAAATAAATCAACATTTCCTGGTGTCATTAATCTCCACCTCCAGGTCTCAGCAGGATCAGCTTTTGTTCCTACAGGAAGGAGAACCTCCTAGTCTAAACAACTCTCTCTATCTCCACTCCTCTCACCTTAGGAATGTAGCAAGTCTGAAACCCTTCTCCCAATAACCAGCAAAGAGAAAGAAAAGTGTCAGATTGCATTCAATGGGCGTTCGCACGAGAGACTGACACGACACGGAGCTGAGTTTTCTCTCTGAGTTTATTTCGGTTCTGCAGAAGCGGGTTCACATCCAAGGCAGCAGGATGGAACCCAGAGCATATTTTACACAGTATATTTATACCCTAAATGCCTCATTGTATGAGGGCTTAACTCGCGGTTTGTCATTGGAATTCATACCTTCCGGGGATACTTTATTGCCCATTAACATTCCCCCGGTCCATCAAGTGGCTTTTTGATTGTTTCAGTTATTGGTATTTCCTAGACCTCCAGCTGTTTGCTGATGGTCCCTCTATAGGTCTTGACACTGCTTTTGAAACATACATGCATGTAACAATGTTCGTTCTATCCTGATTCTTATCTCCCGAAAGGTTACAAAATGCAAGCTTTTGTAACCAATTCTAAGCGTAAGCGGATTAACAGAAGCAGAAATAGCGTTACATTGTTTCAATTCTCACAATCCCTCCTCTTCTGGTTACATTCTGTTTCAAAAGCACAAAGATCTTTACTAACTTGTATTAACATTTCCTCCGATTGATTGTATAAAATAAGTTCTTTCTTTTTGTTTGTGAACCTAATTTTCCTTAAAGATTGTATACATATATTGATTACGTTGGGAATACATTGGATACAACAGCATAGACTAATCAGAATTACTGCGATGATTGTTAGAGTGGTCACTATCGATTTCCACCAAGATCCATCAGGAAGCCAAGACCATAACATATCCCACAATGATCCTGAACCGCTATCCCACTGTTTCTGGTACTCATTTATCCTGGTTTCCATTTCATGTACAGTTTTGGTTATATTTGGCTCATAATTGTGAATATATGTACAGCAATGAGAATGAATTAAGGCACAGACACCTCCTTTTGCGGCAAGCACTATGTCTAAAACATAGCGATTCTGTAATGCAACTTGTCTAACTTCAGACAATTCTTCGTTAATCATTTTTATGCTTTTTATGGTGTCATTAAACATTGTGATGGTAAAATTATTCAATCGTTTGATGTCTTGGTAATTTAACCCAATGCCTATAGGTGCGACAAGGGCTCTTCCCATACCTTCCCACCAGGCTCCTTCACTTACTCTGGAATCTAGCTCTCTTTTATTTCTGATCCGGGTGTTGGGTAGTTTATCTAATTTATATATTACTGGTATCACAAACCCCATGGTACAAGTCCCTGACCACAATTTTGGTACTTCTCTATAGGCATATTTTCCACATAACATCCACCTGCCATCATCCATTGCCCAAGTAGCATTGGAAAGCCTTGTCCAATTGATTATCCCCTCAAAATACACACACATTTCACAATAATATGTAGGGAATGGTAAAAGATCATTTGTACAGTCACCTGAATTTGGTTTGCTGGTATTGAAACATGTTGCAGGCATTACAAATGTTTTATTACACCTTTCCCAATCTCCCAGGAAGACTCCCCCAGTAACATTCCTTTTAAAACAAACATGCGCTGTCTCTCGCAATTGGAGGAATACCCTCCCGGTCATGTTTCTCCCAAACTCTCTTTTATTTCCTTCCCCAAATGTCATCATTTGTCTTGTCAAAGGCACACCATGTAAATTGACCCCCCTTTCAGCTCTCCCAGGCAAATGCATACATAACCAACAGTTAGTGATGTTCAGATCTTTCGCCGTTGTCCTTATGTTCTTGATGTAGCAATTGTCTGTCCAGAGCTCTTCCCCAAGGTCTCCTGCTCTCTGCACATGTCGAGATTGTTCGGTTCCTGCTTCTTTAACCTGTTGTAAGATGAAAATATTTACAAGTACAGTTGAAGTACACAGGAACAGACGCATGATTTTATCTTTTAAGAGTCAGTTTCAAAGGTTGTCCTTCCACTGGGTGGCTGCTCCAAGGCTTCTCAGGTTCTGGAGTTGCTTTCACACGACTATGATGAGTCCATCCACTTTCCTTTGTCCGGACAGCAGACTCAGTCGTCAGAAGTACTTGGTATGGTCCTTCCCAGCTAGGTTGCAGTTTCTCAGTCCTCCAAGTTTTCACAAGCACCCAATCACCAACTTCATAGGGATGTTGACTTCCTACTAGTGGTGGTCGTTGTGCTAACAGTCCCTGTTTGCGAAGAGACAATAAAGATCTGGACAGCGTATGCAAATACTTCCTTACAAACATATCCCTGAATTCAGGTATAGGTCCCCCAAAAGTTGTCAAGTAGGGGCGACCCATTAACATTTCAAAAGGTGAAACCCCCACATCCTTTCTTGGACAAGTCCTAACTCTTAACAGAGCTAGGGGTAAGTTCTTGGTCCAAGGTAATCCATTTTCCAACTGCAATTTTGTTAAGTGTTTCTTAATTTCTGAGTTGCCCCTTTCAACCTTCCCTGAAGACTGAGGATGCCAAGGGGTGTGTAAGTCCCATCTCACCCCTATAGCCCTCATTACTTCTTGAAGAATTTTCTGTGTAAAGTGTGTGCCTCTATCAGAGTCTATCACTTCAAACATGCCATATCTAGGTATTATTTGTTCCAGCAGAATTTTTGTTACCATGGAAGCGGTGGCTTGTTTAGTGGGAAAAGCTTCCATCCACCCTGTCAAGTGATCTTTAACAACTAACAGGTATTTCCATCCACCACTGGGTGGCAGCTCAGTGTAATCAATTTGTATCTTCTGGAACGGCCAAGCTGCTAAAGGCCGCCCCCCCTTCTCTGTTTTTCTGGATGCACTTTTATTAACCTTTAAACATATTAAACACTTCCAGCAAATGGAATGGGCAATGGTCCACATGTTTAGACTCCAATACACTGGTTTGACAGCTTGTACCAATGCTTCAGTCCCCCAATGACTCCCCTCATGTAAATACTGCATGACATTTCTCATTTGTGTTTCTGACAAAACTTTTTCTCCATTCCCAGTCACCCATCCTTTCTCTGTTTTTCTGCACCCCTCCTTCTCTAATCTTTCTATTACAGTTCCATCTGGTTCCCAGTTGTCTTCGGGCTCTTCAGGCAACATGGGTACTGATACCATTTGTAGAGTTACCTCCCCAGCTGCCTCTTTTGCCCACCTATCTGCCCATCTATTCCCAACAACTTCCAGGCTATTCCCCTTTTGGTGTGCGTTCACATGGACAATGGCTACTTGCTGTGGTAATTCTAAAGCCTCCAACAATTCTTCTACTAACTGGAGTTGCTCTATCTGTTTCCCATCTGATTTTATAAACCCTCTTTCTTGCCAGATCTTCCCAAAAGTGTGAACCACCCCCCAAGCGTACTTAGAATCAGTCCATATAGTCACCTCAATTTCCTCAGCCAATTCCAGAGCCCTTTTGAGAGCGTATAGCTCACACTTTTGAGCTGACCATCCTTTTTGTAATGATCCTTTCTCAATTACTTCCCCAGTTTGAGTAACTATTGCGTATCCAGCTTTCCTTATGCCATTCTCAACTCTGCTGGAGCCATCCACGAACCACTTCTCCCCTTTTTCCAGTGGAACCTCTTCTAAATCTTTTCTCACTTTTGTCATAATTTCAATTTCTAACAGACAATCATGATCTTCAGCTTCCCATTCTTTTCTGATCCCTTCCAAAAACTCGGCTGGGTTCAAATTTTTATCGGTCCCGATAATGATATCTGGACTTGTTCTCAAAATAGTTTCATATTTTAAAATCCTTCCCTCAGTCATCCAAGTGGAAGCCAACTGACTCAACACTGAGGTTACTTGATGTGGGGAATGTACCACTATAGCTCCCCCAAAGGTCAGTTTCCTGCTTTCTACCACCAAAACAGCTGTGGCAGCTACTGCCTGCACACAGATGGGCCAACCTCTCACCACAGGTTCTAATGTTTTACTCAGAAAGGCAATGGGCTGAAACCGCCCCCCCCTCTTCTGAGCAAGCACTCCTACTGCAACTCCTGATTTTGCAGAAACATATAGATGAAATGGAAGTTTCAAGTTAGGCAGAGCCAACACTGGTGCTGTGGCTAATGCCTTCTTGATTTCCTCCCACCTTGCCTCATCCTCCTCTGTCCATTCAATAGTCTCCCTTTCTCCTTGCAACTTCTGGTTCAGGAACTGGGCTAACACTGCATATTGATCTATCCAAGCTCTGCAGTATCCAATTAACCCCAAGGCTTTTCTAACCTCCGTCCTATTCCTGGGTGGAGCTAAACTCATTAACCCCTTCACCCTTTCAGGATCCAAACTCCTGACTCCTTGCATGATGTAATGTCCTAAATACTTCACTTTCCTCTCTACAAATTGAATCTTTTCCCTTGATACCTTCAATCCTTGCTCCTTCAGCCAGTTCAGTAAAACTACTGAACTTTCCCTAACTCTCGCTTCCTTCTCTCCAGACAACAACAGGTCATCTACATACTGAATCAAACTTACCCCTGGCTCCTTTGGAAAAGCTTGCAACTTTTCCTCCAAAGCCTGGCCAAACAACAAAGGACTTTCTGTATACCCTTGGGGCAATACAGTCCATCTCAATTGTTGTTTCCTCCCACTTTCAGGATCACTCCACTCAAAGGCAAACAAATCTCTGCTCCCCTCTCCAAGCGGACATGCCCAAAAAGCATCCTTTAGATCAATAACTGTAAACCACCCATCCTTTGGGGGTATCTGACCCAAAATGGTATAGGGATCAGGTACCACCGGGAAACGTGGTATTACGAGGCGATTGATCCCCCTCAGATCCATTACTAGCCGGTGCTTTCCATCCTTCTTCTGTACAGCCAAGATAGGAGAGTTAAAAGGGGACATGGTTGGTTCCAATAACCCTTGCTGTAACAACTGATCAATTACAGGCTTCAATCCCTCTCTACCCTTCTTACTCATTGGGTATTGAGGTGTCCAACTTTTAACGATCCCTGGCTGTACCTTGATCTCGATGGGTTTTATTTCCATCCTCCCCATCCTTTGTCCATCTGCCCAAACATCATCATGAATCCGTCTTATATCTTCTTCTTTCAGGACACACATCCTTATCCCACTATTATCCCTCAACTGGAATCCAAACGCTGGCATGAGATCCCTTCCCAACAAATTTACCCCTGACTCTGGTATATACAGCACCTTGCTACAAACTTCTATTCCATCCATACTCATCTCTACCTCTTCCAAAACTCTCACTCTATTCTGCTTTCCGCTCACTCCAGCTACCAAAATTGTCTCCTTTCCCTTCATCCTTTGATTTATGGGCTCGCATACTGAGGTACGACTTGCCCCTGTGTCTATCAGGAAAGTTAACTCCTGACGGTCTGGACCTACTTTTATATTTACCAGTGGCTCCCCGTAGGTCCTCTTAAAGGAGCCGGAAATTCCCTAGTCTTCATATAGAGCGTAACTTCTTTCAGGGTGGCTGTTCTGGCACTCGCGCGCAAAGTGACCATGCTTGCCACACCTGAAACAGTTACGATCTATACCTACTCTATTAGTGCTCATCCCTCTCCCTCTAAAAGGTCTCCCTCTGGGAGGGAATCCTCTCCCCCTTCCCCCAGATGTCTCTTTCCTTGGCTGATCACTTTCTCCCGTTTTCCTCACTTCATTTTTAGCAGCGCTCTGTGCCGCTGCCAGCATCATTTGGGACTTCTGCCTGGTCTTGATCTCATCCCTGTTTACAAAGGTCTGTTGGGCATTTCGGATTAATTCAGTAATTCCCTGCGCCCCCCAGTTATTTATCTTCTGGATCTTTTTCTGAATATCCGGCCAGGCTCCTGCCACAAACTGCATCTTTAACATGAATTCAAATGCAGGAGTGTCTGATTTTACTCCTGAATATTTTTCTAAGCTTTGTCTTAGCCTGGCACAATAATCCCCTGGGGATTCATCTTTTCCCTGGGTTATCTCAAAAGCTCTTGTTAAGTTCCGACCCTGAGGGACTGCACTTTTAATTCCCTCAATGATCATTGTCTTTAGATCTCTCATATTTTGTCTATGTTCTGCATTTTGGATATTCCAATTGGGAGGTGCCAAAGGGAACTTAACATCCCCAGCAACTGCTTGGTCATTTCCCAATTGTAACACTCGCCAATGTTCTATTGCTCCCTGCCTAATCAAATCTCTTTCCTCCCTGCTGAATAAATGCCCCAAAACGTACATCAGCTCTTCATACGTATAATCATTTGGTCCCAGAAACAGTTCTAATTCTAGGCTTACTTTTTGTGGATCCTCATGAAGCCGGGGAAGTGATTGCTTTAACTCTCTCAGTTCCCCAGGTCTCATAGGTTGAACGGCATACATAGCTACGGGCTGTCCCTGAGCGTTCAGACCATTTGGCACTTCGCGCAAAGGATAAGCGTGTGCCAGCTGAGCCGGCTGAAAGGGAAAGTTCTGAACGCTTTGTTCTAAATCCCTTAACTCTCTCCGCAAGCGTGCATGGAGTGTAGGCGGCGGGGAGGGAGGCAATGGAGCCGCTGCCGCTGCTGCTAATAAATCTTGCTGATTATGCGGAGGAACAGTTGGTGGAGGACGATAGAACTCATCGTCAGACTCCGGATTTTTTTGTTTGGACACAAATTGATCAGCCGGTGGCAGGCTGGGTCCTTCAAATTCAACGTGATACCATACTTCCAGGTACGGTATCTCTGCTGTTAATTTGTGAGCCAATTGGTAAATTTTTAGTTGGTTCATCCAGTATGTACTGGTTTCTCCCTCCGGTGCCCAATGATAAGGGAATTTTGGATCGGAAAGGGGGTATTTTGGCCACCTGTATTTGCACAAAAGAATCATGTGCTTTTTCTCCAGATTCCGGGTAAAATGCTTTAGATTCGGGGAGAACCACTGGTTTAATAGTTGTCCCAAGGGCGAATCTACCGGAATAGGTTTTCTGCCTTCTTCCTCCTCTATCTTCTCTCCCCTTGAGGCTTCCAATAGCCTCTTACTTTGCCCTTTCCCCATTCTCGTCACCAGACCCGTCCTCCAGCAGGCGCTGGACTTTCTCCCAGAGAAAATTTAAGGACACCTTTCTATCAAAAACCCTATTCTTTTGGAAAAGGAACAAATTTACCTGATCACTCCGGGGACCTGTCGTCAGTCCAGGTATGCGGATGTGCGGGCGTCCCCGACTCAGGCTTTCCCGTGATCCCAGATCACTCGCAAGGTACCTTCACTCAGTCCGTTCGCTCTCTCTCGTTCTCTCTGAGGCTTCGTTTTGGATCGGAGATTCCTGGGATCTCTCGATCAATGGGGAGTGGGGTTGTCTCCAAACGAGACGGAGTGGCCACTACTCACCAGTCCCCAAAACACCGAGGATCGCCGTGGAATCTCCTGCCTGGCTCGCCAGCTGTCAGATTGCATTCAATGGGCGTTCGCACGAGAGACTGACACGACACGGAGCTGAGTTTTCTCTCTGAGTTTATTTCGGTTCTGCAGAAGCGGGTTCACATCCAAGGCAGCAGGATGGAACCCAGAGCATATTTTACACAGTATATTTATACCCTAAATGCCTCATTGTATGAGGGCTTAACTCACGGTTTGTCATTGGAATTCATACCTTCCGGGGATACTTTATTGCCCATTAACATTCCCCCGGTCCATCAAGTGGCTTTTTGATTGTTTCAGTTATTGGTATTTCCTAGACCTCCAGCTGTTTGCTGATGGTCCCTCTATAGGTCTTGACACTGCTTTTGAAACATACATGCATGTAACAATGTTCGTTCTATCCTGATTCTTATCTCCCGAAAGGTTACAAAATGCAAGCTTTTGTAACCAATTCTAAGCGTAAGCGGATTAACAGAAGCAGAAATAGCGTTACATTGTTTCAATTCTCACAAAAGGAATATATAATAAGGCTAAATGAAATGGCTACGTATATGTCAATTTTGGATTTGAAAGTTTCATTGCCTGTGTTCCAGGACCTAAGTTTGTTAACTGTGCTGGTTAAACAGTATACAGTTAGTTTGGGAATGACAGCTGTCCCCTTAAGGGAATGCCTCATGGGAGATGTAGTTCCTGTCATGTGGTCACATCTGTAATCCTGATTGGTCATTGAATTGACCTCTTGTTGGGTTGGGGGGAGTTTTGTTCATTCCTACCTGGACCCCAGCATCATGCTGGGGTCTTCCCTTGCTGTATCATTATGGGATGAAGATAATTATCTTTTCACACTATGAAGACAACAATGCAAAGATTGGACATTAGATGAATCTCAACATAACTGTGAAGATGCCTGATATAATCCAATAAAGAAACTTTGAATGGAAGCCTTTGTAGTGTTTAACTACCTGTCTCTATATTCAGCCAGAAAATTAGAGACAAGATAGTGAAAATATAGGGTTTTTTTTTATTCCTTCTTAAATCATTAGCAAGAAATTTGAATTGTATCTTGGAAGAGAGAAGAAGAACTGTTAAGCAAATAGAAAATTGCACCTATGCTGTCTCCCTGTCTCTCCCTATGAGCCCTCCAGTTTGGTACTAACAAAGTTATTGTCTTCAGACCTTTTACAAACTGCAGTTCAAAGAGTCCAAGTAATCTTTTCTTGTGTCCTAAAACAAAGAAACTGCATTATTCCCTATCTCTAGAGCTGCTAAAACAAACATGGTCATGCCATAGAGAAAACAGGCAATAAAAAGAGGCACATCCTTCCTATAAGTTCATGACTTGGTTGGCTTTGCAAAGAACTGAGTGAATGTATTAGCAATTTGAGATTTTCTGATCCTTACTACCATCTTAAAACAAAGAGAAGAAAAAAAAAGTTAGGTGCCATAAAGATTCTTTCACCAGCAGGAGTTGAGTTTTATTGCAGGATATATCCATGGAGATGAGCCATCTCCATAGAAATGAGCCATAAATACCTTTAGCCACTCTGCATGTAAAAATCAACCTCCCTAAAGAGGGAATCTACATCTGTAAGGAGGTGACTACATGTTGGAAGAAAGGTAAAAAAAACCCAGCCTTAGTTTTAACTTTGTTTGCAAAACTAAGGAGAGGCATTCCCCTTTACTGGAATTTAGAGGCAATCTAAACAGTTTGCTCCAAACATTACTTTAAATCACAACATCCTTTAGTGACTACTCTTCAAAGCATAACTCCCTGCAACCAAGCCACCCCTTGCAGTACCCTCTAGTGGCCAACCAGCATGAGAGGCTTTGTTCTTAAATTGGGAGAAGATCAAAAGGCAACATTATTTAAAAATTCCAGTCTGGCTATCAACTATAGAAGCATTTTCATATCCAGTACTATATACAATGGAACAAACAGTTAGATATGGCAAAATATTGAATGAAAAGGGTGAACTTAAATCTATGCAAGAATTAGAAGAACAAGATATAAGGATGAATTGGTTTTCATATGTACAATACATTCTAGATATGATAAAGATCTCAAAACAGAAGGTATTTATGATAAATTGACTGACAGATAAAAATTTGACAGGTACTGATGAAAAGGTGAATTAAAAAAATTATTTATATTTATTAGAGGTTAAGCTAGAAGAGCAAGTCAAAGAAACAATGATTGCTTGGAGGAAAAATTTTGGATATAGGATTGATTTAGAGAAATGGCAAAAATTGTAGTCTCAAAACTTCAAAATGACAATGTCAACAGCATATAAGGAAAATATGTATAAGATGTTTTACAGGTGGCACTTACCCCCGATGAGAATAGCAAGAATGTTCAAGAATACATCTGAAAAGTGTTGGAAATGTCATCAGATACCAGGTTCATTTTACCATATGTGGTGGACATGTGCAGAGGTGAAAAGATACTGGACTAAACTCCACACATGGTTGGACAAAAGGACAAAAGGACACATCGATTAAACCAGAGATATTTTTATTGGGTATTTTACCAGAGATATATGGTAGAGAATTGAAATGTCTGATTGTAAATATATTAACAGTTAGAATTGTATTTGCTAAAATTGGAAAAATGAGAAAATACCAATGCAGGAGGAAGTCATTAAGAAAATAATGGAGTGTGATGAAATGAATAAATTGACATCTGAAATTAGAGAACAAGAAGAACAACAATACTATAAGATATGGGATTTATTTCACCAATGGTTAGATAAAAAATATGGAAATGAAATATTTTTTTAAAAAATTCATAATACAAGGATAATAGAATTCTAGTAAATATAGCATAAAAACATATTATTATTATTAGACTGATCTATGATGATGTAATGAATGCTATAATAAGTATGATGTTAAAATGTTGTATTTCTCATAAAAAAATGAAAGAATAATAGTTATAGCCAAAAAAAATGATTAACAATGATAAAATAATATATATATACAATGAGAATTTATATAAACTTTTAGTGAGGACTATGGAGATGAAGCACAAAAGACTTGTAACCAACCAACGCATTATATGTAATTGGAAGATGGATTTGTGTTTTATATTTTGTTTGTGTATGTTTGTTTAAAAATAAAAACTCTTTAAAAACAACAACGTACAGACCATTTTCATATATAGAAGATCTGATTGAATTACAAATAACAAATGGTTCAGATTTGGGAACAGAGTTGCATTCACGTAAAACTGCAGTTGCAATAGTAGATTTCATTGCAAAAGACATCAGGTAACATTTATTTAGCAAAATTATTGAGAAAACTTGCAAAATCTATTTGATAATTGACGAAGCCTCAACTATTTCTTCCAAACCAGTTCTTATACTATACATAAAAGTTGAGGATCCAGTTTTCTCATCAACAATTTTCCTTGAACTAGTAGAATTAGATAAACAAGATGCAGAGACAATATGCTGTTCAGTTATAGAAAGTTTGAATACAGTTGGGTTTAACAAGAACTATCTGGAGAAACATTTAATTGGATTTTGCTCTGATGGAGCCAGTGTTATGCTTGGGAGAAAATCTGCGGTAAGTACTAGGATAGCCAAAGAGTTTCAAAATATTATAATATGGCACTGTTTAAACCATCGTCTGCAACTTGTTTTAGATAATTCTACTAGGGAAATAAAGCAATCAATCATTTGCAAATTTTTATTGATAAAATATATTCCATTTTCCATCAATCGAATAAGAACCTAATTGAACTTAACAAAATTTCCGAACAACTTGAGATTGAAATTATAAAGATTGGTAGAGTTTTTGGACCAAGATGGGCTGCCTGTAATTTAAAATCAATCCTAGATGTGTGGCGTGCTTATCCGGCACTACATCAGTTTTTCTGTTCAAATAAAAAAGACTCCAGTATGGCTGCCAGTCTTGAAAACACATATTTTCTCACTGATTTGGCCTTGATTGATGTGCTAACTGAAATATCTCTTCTTTCTAATGCATTGCAAGCGAGAAACATAGACATTATAAAGGCTGAAAAACTTGTGGTAAGATCAATTAGATCATTTGAAATGCTTATAGACGAAAAGGGTGCATATGAAAAAAAAAGGTTGATGAATTAATTACTTCAGAAATCTTTAAAAATATAAATTTTATATAAAATCATCGATTTGTGGGACTTCCTCAGGAAAGACTTATAGAAAGCATTGTAACTAATTTGAAGAAAAGATTGATGGATTGTGAACATTTAAAAACAGGCTGTCAATTTAAAGACACTGATCCATTAAAATTTCTAAATTATTTGGAGCCACATTATTGGAACATTGATTGGTGGTTCCATGGAGAGCAGCTGGAACAATTGTTTCATTTGGTGAAATTTTCAATGATGAAATCAATATTAATGATTATCATGATTTCATAGAAAATGTATTGAAAGATCCAGAAAAATATACAATTCCTTGCAGCATTAAAAAGGCTAGAGACTATTAAAACTATTGCACTCAGTTCAGCAGAGGTGGAAAGGGGCTTCTCGCAGATGAACATAATATGTTCAGAGGGCAGAAGTCGCCTTACAGTTTCCAGTAGTATAAATTGGCTAATTGGCTTACCTCCGCAAGAATGGGACCCTGTTCCTATAGTAAAGAAGTGGTTACGGGCACATCACACAGCTGATGATGCTCGTGTTAAACACAGGAAAACTGTAACTCAGGATGATAATAGAAAAGTAATTTGGCAGTACTTGAAATAAGTTTTATTGTTTTTTGTAAAGTTTCATTATGTAATAGTTTTTGATTAATATTTTAAAACATAACAAAATCTAGTTCTGGGTAACTTTTTTATTATTTAAGCATTAAAGATATGACATAATAAACAACCTTTTGTTTTGGTATATCTTTTTTAATACTTACTCGTTAGGGTAAAGAAGTGATGTTGAGTTGACCTTGCCCAGCCCTCTGCAGTCCTCCCCATAGCTCCTCGTAGCTGCCCGGGCCTCACCTTGCCCTCCCCATAGATCCTTGTAGCTGCCTGAGCCTCTCCTTGCCCTCCCCATAGCTCCTCGTAGCTGCCTGGGCTTCGCCCAGCCCTCCTTATAGCTGCCCGGGCCTTGCCTTGCCCTTGCCATAGCTCCTCATAGCTGCCTGGGCCTCGCCCAGCCCTCCTCGTAGCTGCCCGGGCCTCACCTTGCCCTCCCCCTAGATCCTCGTAGCTGCCCGAGCCTCTCCTTGCCCTCCCCGTAGCTCCTCGTAGCTGCCCAAGCTGAACCTTGCCCTCAGTGTAGCTCCTCGTAGCTGCCTGGGTCTTGCTATGCCTTCCCAGTAGTTCCTCATAGCTCCCTGGGCCTTGCCTTGCCCTCCCCATAGCTGTCTGGGGCTCACCCAGCCCTCCTCGTAGCTGCCCAGGCCTCACCTTGCCCTCCCTGTAGCTCCTCACTGCTGCCTGTGCTTCACATTGCCCTCCCCGTAGCTCCTCATAGCTGCCCGGGCCTCACCTTGCCCTCCCCGTAGCTCCTCGTAGCTGTCCAGCCCTTGCCCTGCCTTCTCCAGGGCTCCCCAGGCCTTTGAAACTGGCAAAAAAACAAAAAAATCTCAATCAGAAGACTGTGGAATGTTGTAAATGGTCTTTTGTGTGTGTGTGTGTGTACGTGTTCATGTCTGTGCATGCATCGCTGTCAAAACACCAAAAATAGTTCAAGTAGCTCTGTGGAGGTCAGTCGTAAATTAGAACACTTGCTAAGTAAGTGGCCATTAAGTAAGGATCACTTATATTTGGTTTGCCAGTTGCATGGCCACCTGGCCACATTCACCCCAGTCACATGACCACCTAGCCATGCCCAGTCAGCAAATCATGCCCACTCAGCCACATGACCACTAAGCCACATCCACAGAACTGGTTGTTAAGAAATTTGAATCCCACCACTGAATCAAGGGTGGCAAGCACTCTGGAAACCGGTGCAACCAATGCTGTTTCGGTCTCAAATCCAGGCCTGAATCCTGACTGGTAGGGGTTGAGATAATCAATTTCACTTAGAAAGCTCTGGAGCTGCTGCATGACCATCTTCTCAACAACCTTTCCCAAAAAGGGAAGATTGGAGACAGGTCGGAAATTATCCAACCAGGAAGAGTCCAGCGATGGCTCTTAAAAAGAGGGATGATCACAGCCTCCTTAAAGTGCTGGGGCACTGTCCCCTCCTGTAGAGAAGCATTAATCACCACCAGAGTGCACCCATCTGTCACCTCCTGGGAAGCTTTCACAAGCCAGGAGGAACATGGTTCTAAAATACAGGTGCTCGTGCACATACTTCCTAGGATCCTGTCCACTTCCTCAGGAGCAACAAGGTCAAACAGTTCCCAGATAACAGGGCAAGAACATGCCTCAGAAGCTTCCACCGGATCAGCACCCATGCCGGCATCTAACTGGGAATGAAGTCGATTAATTTTGTCTTCCAGAAAATCAGCAAATTCCTCAGCGCCCCCCTTCAGGTGGACCTCAATCTCCTCCTTCCCTAAGATGAGACAGCTCACCTTAAAGAGGGGTGATTATCTGCAGATGCAGTTAGTGTGGAGAAGTATTTACACTTCACCTCATGAATCGCCACAAGGTAGGCCTTAGTAGCAGCTCTTACCCGTGTTCAATCGAGTTCATCTCCTGTCTTCTGCCAGCAGTGCTCTAGATGTCTCCTCATGCATTTCATCCCTCTCAGTTCCTCTGTATACCATGGGGCACAGAGAGGTCTATGGGTAAGGAGAAGTCACAAGGATGCAATCCTATCCAGAACCTCAGTCACCTTCCTATTCCAAACAGTGACTAAGAGTTCGGCTGCATAATAGATCTGTAGTTATAACCCCCAGCTCCTTCTGGAACCAATTTGGGTCCATTAGTTGATGGGGGCAGACCAATCTAATAGGTCCTGCCTCCCTGCGGGGGGATGCAGCTTTTGAGAAACTCATTGCCACCAGACTGTGATCTGACCATGACAAGGGGACCAAGGAGAGGTCTACCAATTCCAGGTCACATAGACACTGCTCCGACATGAACACCAAATCGGGAGTGTGACCACTATTACTAGTCGGGCTCTGGATAATCTGGGACAAGCCCATGGAAGTCATGGTTTCTATAAAATCTCGGGCTACATCTGACTCCGACCCCAGAGAAGGCAGGTTGAAATCCCCCAGAACTATAAGCCTGAGGAATTCCACTGCCAGTCTGTGGTGAGGTCCAGGAGCCCAGGTAGGGAAGCTACCACACAGCAGAGAGGCTGGTATAGCAGCAGCAATTCCACCTGATCCCTTGAGCCCAATCTAAGAAAAAGGATCTTCTTGGATTCAGTGGAGAAGAGTTCCAGTAGTTGCTCCAGTTCCTAAACAATAACCTGGTTCTTCTTCTCAAGGGAGGACAACTTACATTTTCAGTACATGGAAAGGACCACCTGTCATTAGAAAAGCCAGGTGTTCAACCTTACTTGTAATTTAGTCATAAATGAAAAAAAAAGAAATGGGAAGCCTCTGAGTAAGTACTGTAAGTGATGTTACAGGATCTATCAGCATGAAGGATTTTTATCCTGCTGTGAAGGAAAGGTTAACCTGAGAAACAGTATTGCATCAACAAAAATGATAATGAATTTATATGTGACAACAGGCAACACAGCACAAGGAAGCTATTGTGATAGGTAGTTAATTACAATGGAAGTCATGTCTTAGTAATGATGAGAATTCACAGCACATCTCTTTCCAGCCACAGTACAATTTCTCCAGCTCTGTTTATGATAATCTATGGGATTATTTGACACTGAGATGACATTTTGACTTTGAAACAAATTTATTTTATAGACAGTGCAATTAATCACCGGTATTGTGACATTAAATTTATAAGTAGAATTGCTCTGAAATTTATTATTTTTATTAGTGGAAGATTTTTAAATAATGGGTCTATTTCTGATTAGGACATAGGACATTTTCTTTTCAGCATTCTGGCATTCTCACTTTAAAAAACTATGTTTTCTGTAATGCCATGTGTTAATATCCAGGAGAAATTGCCTTGCAATATATATATTTCTTTTTTTAAATACACACAAACTCACGCCAATCAAATTAAATTGTTGTTGCTGTAAAAAAGGAGATAAAACGTTACAATCTTCTTCAAAGACATTATCATGCTGGGAGTCTATAGATAGCTGAAAGATGGGGTCTTCTGTCCTTTAAACTAATGCTAAGAATTCATAAATTATATACATTGTTTAAAACACTGTACAAAAAGAACACATTCAAGTTGTAGATTGTCAGAGCTGCCTTCCGGATATAATATCCACAATAATATCACTAGGAAGATATAATATAGAGGAGAAATTAGCCTGATAGATAGAAATGTTTAGATAGCACAAAAGGTTGTGTTGCTGATTCTTTTTCTCTGCAAAAAAGAAAAGGGGGCACAAGTAAGGATTTATGTGTAGGCATGGTGTGTGTATTTAAGAGACTGAAGCCGAAATAGCATTAAGGAAACTCTTAGCAAGAATAATACGTCTGAACAACTACAATATAACTAGCTTGGTATAGAGAGATTTCTGGAAATAATCCCATATATAACATGACTATGGAGATTCTCAGTCATCCAGGTAATGGTTGTCCCAAAGATGCTTTTTCAAGTGGCATCTGGACTTTCTGTAAGTCCAGAAAGTCCAATTGCCTCTTGAAAAAGCATCTTTGGGACTATGTAATATGGGTTTTACATGACAAGAACACTATAAAACAATACATACTGAACAGTTCTAATAAAATTTTCCTAATCATCAGTCAGAACTGATCAAGCTTTTTGGATGAGAAGCGAAATGTCTTCTTCTTCAGTGAAAAAACACAATCCAGTTGCCTTTTGAAGAAAAAAAACCTTTTTTTTTAAAAAAAAAAATACATTTTTATTTGTTTTTAAAAACAAACATAAACAAACAAAACATAAAAACATCAAGCCATCTTCCATATGTCTACATACAGTGTGCCGGTTGGTTTACAAATTATTTTGTGCTTCCATTTCGTAGTCTTCAATTACAATAACATTGCATATAATCTCGTATTTTCAATCAAAAATTAAATATCTTAGTATCGTTATTAATCAATCATTTAACTATACTTTTAATCATTCATGTTTTACAAGATAATCATAATTTACTTAGTTTGTTTTATAACAGTTCATATTATCATCCCAAATCTATCCTAAAATCATTTTGTAGATATAATAAGAAAGAAGTACATCTTTATATATTTATTATTTTCTAAGAGTCTACATATTTCATTACTATATTTTATTGTCTAACCATTGACAGAATAGATCCCAAATTTTATAAAATTGTTTATCCTCTTGTTCTCTAATTTCAAATGTCAATCTACTCATTTCAGCACATTCCAATATTTTCTTAATGATTTCCTGCTGTGATGGTATTTTCTCATTTTTCCAGTTTTTAGCAAATACAATCCTAGCCGCTGTTAATACATTTACAATCAAATACTTTAAGTCTTTACTATATATTTCAGGTAAAATTCCCAATAAAAATATCTCTGGTTTCAAGTCTATATGTTTTTTGTCATTTTTTCCAACCACGTGTGGATTTTAGTCCAGTATTTTTCAACATCCGCATAAGTCCACCACATATGATAATATGAGCCAGGTGTCTGATGACATTTCCAACATTTTTCAGATTTATTCTTGAACATTCTTACTATTCTTGTTGGGGGAAAATGCCACCTGTAAAACATCTTATACAAATTTTCTTTATATGCTGTTGACATTGTCATTTTATAATTTTGAGACCACAATTTTTGCCATTTCTCTAAATCGATCCCATATCCAAAGTAATCCCCAAGCAATCATAGTTTCTTTAACTTGTTTTTCTTCTAATTTAATTTCTAATAAATATCCATACAATTTTTTAATCACTTTTTCATCAGTACCTGTCAAAATCTTATCTAAATCAGTCTATTTATCATGGAAACCTTCCATTTTAGAATCTTTATCATACCTTGAATGTATTTGCGCATATGAAAACCAATTCATCTTTATACCTTGTTCCTCTAGTTTTTGTATAGATTTGAGTTCACCCATTTCATTCAATATTTCACCATATCTAACTGTTTGTTCCTTTTTGTATATTATATGATAAGAAAATGCTTCAATAGTCAATAGCCAGACTGGAATTTTCAAATAACATTATCTTTTAATCTTCTCCCAGTTTAACCACAGAGATTCCCGTATATGTCTTCTAAAATACCCCTGTGTTTTAGTTCCTTTGTACCATAAAAAAGCATGCCACCCCAACAACAGATCATATCCTTCTAATGTCAACAATCTAGTATTTCTTAGTGTTATCCATTCCTTAACCCACATCAGATTTGTAGTTTGATAGTACAACTCCCAATTAGGCAAACCAAATCCTCCTCTAATTCTAGCATCTTGCAAAAGTTTTAACCTTATTCTCGCTTTCTTACCTTGCCATATATATTTCAACACAATTTTATTTATATCTTCAAAGTAATCTTTTCAAGCATAATTGGAATTGTTTGAAACAAATATAAAATTCTGGGTAATATATTCATCTTGATTGTTGAAATTCTCCCTATTAGTGACAGTTGTAAATTTTCCCATTTCGCCAGATCTAGCGCTATCTGTTTAAGTTTGATATAATTATTCTCTTTTAGTGTACTACATCTTGCTGTCAAATATATCCCCAAGTACTTGATCTTATTCGTGACCTGAATTTTCAATAGGTCTGCCAGTTCTTTCTTTTGTTTTGATAGCATATTCTTTGTCAAGATCTTTGTCTTATCTTTATTTATTTTCAAACCAGCCACCTTTCCATATGTCTCTATCTTTTCTATCAATTTCGGTGCTATTTCTAGAGGGTCTTCTAAGATGAAAACCAGGTCATCTGCAAATGCTTGCAGCTTAAATTCTTCCTTTCTGATTTTCATTCCTTTTATATTCTTTTCATCTCTAATATTTCTGTTTAGCACTTCCAAAGTTAACACAGTCTCAATAATCAAATAAACTCATTGACATCTTTTAATTCTGGGGCTTGTTCATTGTGTAGCTGGGCCAGCCAGTCAGATGCATCCCCCTCATTCATCCCATCTGTAATGGCAGTAACCAAATTGCGTTCTGTTGCGCATTGATCTCCAAATTGGTGTATGTGGGACCAAATTCAAGTGAGCAATTAAAATGTTCATGGTGCCATCAAAAAGGCCTTTGAACTAGATTTGATCTAGTCTGGGTTGGGGAGGTGGTATGGGCCTGGCACTTGCATTATGGAAGACTGTGTCACTTCCATAGTATTACCCAGAAACTATGTGAATATTCCAATGTAGTTTAGATATTTTCCAACAAGTTGATTGCTGATTTGATATACCAATCCTCAGGAGCAGCTTTCAAACACATGCTAAGTCAACCCCTGTCATTAGGCAGACACCTCGGATGTTTTTATGGGGAGGGGGAGAGATAGCATCCCCATCTGTCTCCTGCACCTCCTGATACATTTCTTCCATTGTATTACTCTTTATGTTCTTCCCCAGAGCTAGCCTCCCATGGTCAGATGTGATTAGGAAATTAGCCGGTTCCACAGACATAACATTCAGCTCTTAGACCCAGTCAATTTTTGGAATAGAGCCATTTTGTTACTTCAGGCATTATGTTTTAGGGCATTTTGACAATGTTGGTTGCAAATAAAGGAAATCTGGTGTATCTGAAGAACCAGAATAGAGAGGTATCTTGGAAACTTTTGTATATAGAATATTTCTACTGCAAACTACAGCAGCTAAAATGCTTCAAATTACAAGGACCAACTTGGGGGAGAGAAAATCAAGGTAGCTTTTTTTTAGCCTACACTTAATATCATAAATATTTGCAACATGTTATTATACAAGGTGACAGTGAACAACAGTTTATGTGCATGACTTTTGATGCCTCCTGAAAACGCTGCCATACTGGAAAAAGTGTTAAAAGAGGGAATTGGAAAATAACTAAAGGTCACAGGAATATTAAGAAGCACGATTATGCTATTACAAGCTAAGCTGTTTATGTTAAGAAGGATCTTTGAAGAATTTAATGCACAATTTTCTCCATAGGTGCAGAAAGTATTTTCTAGCCACTTTACTTCTAAGTATTGAGTCATTTTACAGCCAGGAGCTATGATATAGTGGATCACTGATAAAATTGCTGCTTGAAAGATTTTTTTAAAAAATGACATGAAGCATGAGGAGGGAGAGGGAGGGTTACTTGTTTATGAATTAGATAATTATGGATAGAATTGTAGAATACTTCACAGTGGGACAATAAATGTGCAGGCATAAATATTGCGATATCAAATGTCTGCCATTTCTCCCATCAAGATCCCTGGTTACTCCATCAATCTCATCAGATGTGGCAAAACAGGCCTGCCACAGATGCCCCACCATGATGTCTGCCCTTTGGTATATCATTCCCCAGAACAGTTTGGCCTCAGCCCTTCTGATCTTTAGAAAAGGCCTGAAGATATGGTTGAGCCACTGCATTTGGCAGTCCAGTTGGAGGGAGCCTCTTCAATGGTTATACTAAACTGGATGTATTGATTGTATTCTGATTATGATTACGCTTTTGTGCTTGAGGTTTTTAACAGTGGTTTTGGTATAGTTGTATGTTAGCTATTTTTACTTTTTAAATTCTTCTTGCTGATTTTTTTTTATTTCTGTGAGCCACTGTAATATCCCATTTCAAAGCCAGGTGCTGCATTTTCAAAAGGCAGAAGCCAGTCTAACTTAACAAGTTTTTGGGTTTTTAATGCTAAAATTAATATTTGTCAGGCATATATATTTGAACATGTCTTCTTTAGTACAGAATTATTCACTGGAATAAAGAATTATTTTAACATGAGCATGCACACATAGAGAGAGCAGGAATGGATAAGACACTATGAATCCCAAATCTAGATCAGAACAGAATAATTTACTCAAAGGGAATTGCAGCAATTCCAATTTGTCCACAAAGCAAACATACAAAAAAACTACCTCTCCCCCAAATAGTTCACAGAAAAAAGGATGAAGAAATCACTGAATTTAGTGAGTATATTTTCTGACTCTTTCAGTCTTTAATTGTATTTTGAAAGACATTCTTTGACACCATCCTATTCTTTCATTGTGCAGCAAACACTCTCCCAACACATTAATCTATCTGCCTGAAATTTGATAGATATTTTTTGCTACTAGGTTTCTTTTTGCTGCAAATTTCATTATGGTCTGTCTTAAAACAAATGTTATGGAAACTTGTTTTTTTTTTAATTTAATGACTATTATTTAAAACCCATTCACCAGTCTTTATGATGTTTGGCTTCCTCCATTTCTTTGTGGTGTCCTAAAGTTCCTGAAATTTTTATCCAATTCTAGTAAAAAAAATAAAACTATCATTGGAGGGTTAAGAGTGGCTACAATTCAGTTTGGAATGTTGTTTCAATTTGGACAGAGATCAGAGTTTAAAAACAAAAAATTCAAATAAATCATACATTGATGTTTGAAACATCAAACTAGGGCAGCAATGGATAAAAATGACTAGTCATGGCACACTTTATTTGGGATGCGTTCTGAATGTGCTACAAAACAAGAATGTTATGATTTGGTTTGAATGTTTGTTTACATATTGACTTACTACACAGTTCTGAGTTTTATAATATTTACATTATGTTAAATTACAAAATCACACTGTCCAACCACTTGAAATAAAGTACATAAATTAAAAATGACCTTTATTCAAACAAAGATGAAAAAAATTGCAAAACTAATTGAAGGAGTAATATACACATAGACATCTAAAAGCCAAAATGAACAAAGCTCAGTTCTGTGGCAAACTTCTCCCCTTTTGGTTCCCCACAATGCAAAAGCAAATAAATAAATTACTGAGCTTGCAGTGAAATGTTACTTTCATAATTTGTCCTCCCTTGAGCCTAGCCCTTGATGCTTATGTTCATAAATATCCATTTTGCTTGTTGAAAAAAAAATAGTAATCAATCAATTAGGCAAATGAAACATAGAATGGAAATTAAACAAATCTCCAGGGACTTCAATTATCCTCTAATGTAATAGGTAGTCTGAACAAACAGTTTTCATTTATAAATTTTGATAGTAACGGTGACGGTTTTGAAAACCTCTGTATGCATACTTTGCATCCAATTTGCTGTGAGGCACTCTGTCAAATGGTTCATGATCATTGAAGCAAGATTCAAAGACTTCATCTACTGCTTTCTCTGCCATCTCTTTAGTGATATTTCTAACAGCCAACATAGAGCGAACAGCTTTCATCTTTACACAAGTCTGAAACAGGTAATAAAAAAGGCTGAGGTACATCTAATCTACTGAAGCTTTCATTAAACAAACAATTAGGTTTATATAATATTAGATAATATAACAATTACCTAAATAAATTGATAATAATTATAAGTTCTATGGATATCTACCAATGTATTGCTATCTAACTCAAAAATCTTTTTTAAATTTTCCACATTAATGTATCACTTGGAAGATAACATAGTGCACAATTCAACAGTTAATAACAAATAATTCATGAGGCTACTTTATCAGCTGTGCCATTTTAAAAAAATCATAAGCATCTATAATGCTTTTGCAGTAATTTTAGATCAATGAATTCAGACTTTATATCTAGGACTTCCATAACTTGAAATACATATATCTAGATTATATGATTTCAAGAATAACAGCAATTTTCAAAAGAATAGCCAGAAATAATTTAATATATTTATTACTTCATAAATGTTGTAGAGCACTCAAGACCTATATAAAGTAGTCCTGAACTACAAACAGCAATAAACGATTACTTTATCCAAGTCCAGATAAACAAGTAATCTTCGTGTCTATGGAGATTCTCAGTCATCCAGGTCATGGTTGTCCCGAAGGTGCTTTTTCAAGTGGGTAACTAGACTTTCTGGCTTTTCTTTGAAGATGTTTCGCTTCTCATCCAAGAAGCTTCAGAGCTGAAGAAGCTTTTTGGATGAGAAGTGAAAGATCTTCAAAGAAAAACCGGAAAGTCCAGTTGCCACTTGAAAAAGCACCTTTGGGGCAAGTAATCTTATTCTTTCTAACTATAAAAATAATGTTCCATATTTGGAATGTACATATCAACACTGACAAATATAATCCAAGATTGGCTAAATTATGAAAGAATTGATCTGGCCAATAAACAGTAGGTTTCTCATCCTTAATCCCTCTTTTTTAAAATGAAGGATGCCTGAAAAGTATTGCTTTCACTTTCATAATTTTAATTTAAATAAGAATATTTTAATAAATAAAAACCAAAATTATTGAAATCTATCTTTTAACTATATTACTATATTTACATTTCCACATAATCACCACCATTCACTGCATCACTCTCTTGATGGACATTTTTAAATGCTTTCACAAAAGTGCTTCACATTCTGTCTCTTCCACCAGGCCTTGATAATCCTTTCGACTTCTACACCTTTGTCACTTCAAAAACAAAAAAACCAATTAAGCAGGATATGGAAGCATAAGAAGGTACTTCTGACAATGAGACAATGCTAGGCTTCACATCACAAAGTCACCCAAGACACAATTATGAAGGTGGATTCACTATTTTATCCCATCTGTGAGGAGCTGATGGAAGACCAAAATGTGAAGTTCTTTCATTCTTGAAGAAGCTTGTCCATCACTGAGAATGTGATTCTATGGGGAAATAAATTCAGGTAACAAAACAGCTTATTTTGAGAATTATTTTTCTGTTCCATCTATTTCAACCTCCCTATTTCAGCTAAAATTATGGAAATGGAGGCATTATTTTTAATTCTCTCTCTTTCTCTCTCCGTCCCTCTCCCCCTCTCCATACATACACACCCCTACATGTACATATATACAAACACATAGCATAATGACTAAGAAAAAACCTGGTCTTATCTTTTTCATGTCTATTGACACTACATTCCTACGTAAGAAATTGTTGAAGAAGAAACTACCTCAAATGAAGACATGAACCCAAACCTCTTCTTTTACAGATTATTATTAACTTACCTGCTGGTGCTGCTTCAGCCCAAACCTAAACCTCATCATCTCATTTATGAGAGAACAATCTCCACTGAGATTAGATGCCCGAATCTATAAAAGATGCACAAATTGAGTAGAATATTTACAGGAAAGTTAACATAGTATCCCATTTTAAAGCTTTTTTTTTGAATGTCTGAAAAACTCCTTCATTTCCAATTTGTTGTATAATTGCTAAAAAGAGCTTCAACAATCAAATGGTTAAGAATAAGTGAATTCTCTTGGTTGTTCATATAGCTATTCTTCAGGGATGCTATTAAAACATAACTGGTGAAAGATTATCACCTTGATATCATTTTTTATATATGGAACATGACCTTACTTATTCAACTAGGGAAGCAGTTTTCAACTTCCACAATTTGAAGATCTGTGGACTTCAATGCCCAGAATTCCCCAGTTGAATACTGAGCTTAGGTAGTAGCTACATCTCAAATTACAGAAGAAACTACCTCAAATAAGACATGAACTTTAGATGAACTTGGCTGATTGCAGAAAACTAAAAAAGAGATGATTTCATTTATTTTTCATGTTATTAATTATTCATGATTTTATTAATACTTGGTTAGGATGGTTGGGATACACCAGGAAAACTCCAAGGCTGTAGGCTAGACAAAAAGTTTTTATAAGAAGCACCCCAAAACTGTACTAAACTATTCCCATACTGCTGCCAATAAACTAGATGAACATATCCATGGGCACTATAAGGCTGATATTCTGATTCAGCAATGACTTTATTTTCTGTCAAAATCCTGGCCTGTGGGCTGGATGCGTTACATGCTGGCCACGCCCATGCATGGTTTAGAAAAGGGGAAGAAAGTCCCGATACATCATGTGACGCCACCATGATGATGTGAGTTTGACACCCCTGCTCTAAGTAATACTAACCAAACTAGCTTAAATAGCACCTTCTAAGACCTGATGCAGATCTATCAGTCAGTAAACTTCTGATTATCTCAGTAGGTGGCAGTATCTACAGAATGTAACAGATAATCAGAGTTGGAAGGGACCCTGGAGATCATCTAGTCCAACCCCCTACCCAAGTGGGAGACCCTACACCATTTCTGACAGATGGCAGTCCAATCTCTTCTTGAAAGTCTCAAGTGATGGCACTCCCACAACTTCTGAGGGCAAGCTGTTCCATTGGTTGATTGTTCTGTCAGAAAATTTCTCCTTATTTTCAGATTAAATCTCTCCTTGTTCAGTTTCCATCCATTATTCCTTATCTGGCCTACAGGTGCTTTAGAAAATAGCTTGAACCCTTCCTCTCTGTGGCAGCCCCTCAAATATTGGAAGACTGCTATCATGTCTCCCCTGGTCCTTCTCTTTACTAGACTAGCCAAGCCCAGTTCCTGTAACCATTCTTATATGTTTTAGTCTCCAGTCCCCTAATCATACTGGTTGCTCTTCTCTGTACTTTTTCTAGAGTCTCAACATCATTTTTATAATGTGGTGAACAAAACTGGATTCAGTACTCTAGGTGTGGTCTTACTAAGGCTTTATAGAGTGGTATTAGTACTTCCCTTGATCTTGATTGTATCCCTCTGTTAATACAACTTAGGATTGCATTAGCTTTTTTGGCTGCTGCTGCTGCTGCTGCACACTGCTTGCTGATATTTAGCTGGTTGTCCACTAAGACTCCAAGATCCCTCTCACAGTTACTGCTATTGAGCCTGGTTTCACCCAGTCTATATGTGTACTTTTGATTTTTTTTGCCTAAGTGTAGGACTTTACTTTTCTCTACACTGAATTTCATTTTGTTAGATATGGCCCAGTGTTCTAGTCTGTCCAGATCCATCTGGATCTTGAGCCTATCTTCTTTGGTGTTAGCTACTCCTGCCAGCTTAGTATCATCTGCAAATTTGGTAAGTTCCCCTTCTATTCCCTCATCTAAGTTGTTACTGAAGATATTGAAGAGCACTGGGCCTAAGATGGAACCTTGTGGCATCCCACTGCTTACTTCCCTCCATGTAGACTTAGACATCTGATGGCGGACCTATGGCACACATGCCACAGGTGGCATGCAGAGCCCTCTCTGGGGGCACGCGAACTGTTGACCCAACTCAGCTTCACTGTGCATGCGCACCTCCCAGTTGATTTTTGGGTCTAGATCACACTACCCTCCACCATCCCATTTGCAAAAAACCGTTTAACTTTTTGCCCCACTGGCTGGCCCTGCCCTGTCCCACCCCATATGCCTCTCCTGCCTCCAGAGTCACATGCACTGCCTAATGGTTCTTTAGCTCCTTCCTGGTTCCAGTTCCTTGCTTGTCATTATCGCCACTTGCTTGCTTTCTTGCCTGCCGACTCCTCGCTTGATTGCTCTGGCCTGCATAATTTTTGGTAAGTTGCTAACTTTGTGCCCCACACATCTCGCTTGCTTGCCACGGTCCAGGCCCAGCTGCTCACATTCCTGGCCCGCTTGCTGTCAGAGCCGGCGGTGCCCACATGCAGGCCCAGGATATCTACCCCCTTACCAGCCAGGAGTGCTGCCGCCAGTTGCTCCCCTGTGCCTGCCTGTCTTGTGTCTTTTAACAATGCCACAGGAAAGGCCTGGGATCCACGTGGGCTGGGGGGGAGGGCAGGCATGGCTGGCTGGAGGAGGAGCAGGTATCCCTGCGCCACTCGCCCATTCATGTCGCCGCCACCAGGAAAGGCCAGTGGTCCGCAGCGCACCCATGTTGGCAACAGGGTGATAAATGGGGAGGGAGGGTACCACGTGGGAGATCGCAGCATTGGAGCCCTTCCCAGGTGTTCCCTGGCCTGCGAGGAGAGGGCGCGATCTCCCACGCTCCCCCCAGGAGCTGCAAGTGCTCCCCTCCCCTCTGGAACCCGGTAAGCTTCCTCCCCCCGCACTTCTCTTCCTCCTCGCCAGAAGCGCTCACAAACCCAGCAAGAAGGAGGCTTGGCGAGGGCCAGAGAGGTGGCGAGCACTTTGCAGCTCCTTGGGGGGGGGGCGAGCCTCCCCCTTGCAACATCTTCAGCATCTTTGGGCATCGCTGGCAGCTGCTTCCTGCAGCTCAGGAGTTCTGCCCTCTTCCCACTGCTGCTTGCCTCCTCAATGCACGGAAGCAGGAGGCAGCAGCCACGACATGGGTTTGCTAGACAGACTGCAGGATAAAAATCACCCCTGCCCTGCTTGGCCCCGCCCACACTAGCCCAGTTGTTCCTGTGTCTCGTTTAAATCTCTCATTTAGCTTAGCTCAGAGATTAAAAAAGAAATCCTAATCAGCGGGACTTCTATCTCTAAGCAGAAGAGAAAGCCACGGTCATCTGAAGCGGCTGCCCTTAAGCGCGGAAAAAGATTGTGATTTAATCCCCTTTACTCTTTGAAAGTCCCTTTCACTATCCTGCCTCGTCTCTCAGTGCCTCTTCTCCACATACAGGAGCCGCATTCTCGTAGTGATTGGCTAGCCCTGCGGCCGAGGGGAAAAAGAGGCAACGGTCGAAGGAAAGTTGGGGAGACAGGAAGATGGTCCTCCTTCCCAGCCAGCCGGGGCTGTCTGCAATTGCTGCTGTTCCCCTTTGTGGGGGTGGAGCCCAATGTCTCTTCTCTCGCCCAGCAGTTGTGGTCAAGGAAGTGCCGCTGGTAGTTACTTTAATGCCCACGATAATCCAAAGCTCGGCTTCCTGCTCTCAGTCTCCCGCTGTCACAGGTTCAGGAGCTGTATGGGGAGGGCTACAGAAGGCTTCACCCTCCTCCCTCCTCAGTTCATCTCCAGGCAAGAGTGCGTGTAGCCAGAGAATTGGGAGAAAGAGAGAGAGAGGGAGAAAGAGAGAGAGAGAGAGAAAGGGGAAAAAGGGAGAAAGAGAAGGAGAAAGAGGGAGAAAAGGAGAAAGACAGAGAGAGAAAGGGAGAAAGAGATGAAAGAAAGAGGGAGAAAGAGAGGGAGATGAAAGAAGAAGGGAGAAAGAGAGATGAAAGAAAGAGGGAGAAAGACAGAGATAGAAAGAAAGGGAGATAGAGAGATGAGATGTTGCTTCTTATGGGCAAGGGGAGTTATCTAAGCAAGAGCCCCCTCCTCACTTTACTCCACTTGAAAGGGGAGAGGGGGTCTCTTTGTTGTTATTTGAATAAAATGAAATCCACTATTTGTATCTAATGTGACGGTCCTTTATTACCTGCTTTTTCAACCTCAGCTGCTTTGCGCAGCACAGCTGAGGTTGAAAAAGCAGGAAAGAGGAGGATTTTCAAATGCTACGCACCTGCGCGCAGCACTTGTCAGCTCTCTGGGTGGCACAGTTGATGATTTCTTGCAAATGCTATGCACGCGCATGCAGTGCTCGTCAGGCATGGCCGCATATGCGGCACACAGCCACATGCAAAATGCACGCTCACCAAACTGGTTGTAATACTGGTTGGATCCTACTCCTGTGTGTTGGTACTTCACAATTAATAAATGAGTTTTGGGTTGCACTTTGGGCACTCAGTGCCGAAAAGGTTTGCCATCACTGACTTAGACCCATTAAGGACTACTAGTTGAGTACAGTTTGTCAGCCAGTTGCGAGTCCATCTTGTGATGGTGCTATCTATTCCACTTTTTTCTAGCTTACTAAGAAGTAGGCTGTGGTCTACTTTGTCGAAGGCCTTGCTGAAATCTAAATATATTATGTCCACAGTATTTTGCTGGTCTACTAATGTAGTCACTATGTTGAAGAATGAAATAAGATCGGTTTGGCATGATCTGTTCTTAACAAACCCGTGCTGACTGCTAGTTATTACTTTACTTGTTTCTACCATGTTTCTCATATAATAAGGCTGGGTCTATTTTTTTTTTTTATTACTGTAGGTGAAATTACTGTAGGTGAAACGGTATTTATATGAAGTTTATTTCACATGTGTTTCTGATATCCTTATTAAAATATATTTATAAAATTAAGTTTTTAAACTTACCTCTGAACATGCTAAGTGCCTTATATTGTTAAACCAATCCACATGAGCACGGCAGTGATCAAATGCATGAATAAGTTCATGTGCAACCACTCTGTTCATTTGAGATTGATTATGTATATTGTTTTGGCAAAGTACAATCTGCAAATGAAGTTAACCCAAAATTTTAAGAATACATTTTATTTTAGAACTTTCATAGCATAATGTGCTTCCCTTGTTCTATACATAGCATTGTTCAATCATTCATTAGATGTAGTGCCAGAGAACTTGAAGGTACTATTTATCCGGTTTCTCCCTCTCTTTCCTTTTGGGCACGAAGAACCTCCCAGAGACTAAATATACATATTAAAATTTAAAGTCAAACTAAAAACCAGCTGATAACATGACAATATGCCTGGAGGAGATGACCAGGCTGACTGATGTATTATCAGTCATGATTGCCCACAAGAGATCTAAGTCCAGCCCACCATGAATTCTGTTTTTTTTACTGCCAAATAGCTTTGACTACTAGTGAAGGATAGTTGCTTTGACATTGAGCTCTGGGGCTGTTCCTAATTTATTTGATTTCCTGCTATAGTTATATAGAAATAGCACCATCAATTTTAATATAATGAAGCTAGCTTACAAAAAATTAGGAAATATATATATATATATATATATATATATATATATATATATATATGTATATGTATATGTATATGTATATGTATATGTATATGTATATGTATATGTATATGTATATGTATATGTATATATGTGTGTGTATATATATATATATATATATATATATATGTATATATGTATATATGTATATATATATATATATATATATATATATATATATATATATATATATATGTATATATATATATATATAGTATTTTAAGCCAATGGGAAAAAATCAGAGGGTTTAATAGCAATATTTATAAAATATTAAGTTGAGATTGACAAAAATTCTAATAAACTCTATTATTTAACACTGACTACATAACTCAACTATTTTGTTTTACTAACATAAAGGTAAAGGTTCCCCTCACACATACATGCGAGTCGTTTCCGGTTCTAGGGTATGGTGCTCATCTCCGTTACAAAGCCAAAGAGCCGGTGCTGTCCTAAGACTGTCTCTGTGGTCATGTGGCCAGCATGACTAAATGCCGAAGGCACACGGAACGCTGTTACCTTCCCACCAAAGTGGTCCCTATTTTTCTATTTGCATTTTTACATGCTTTCGAATGCTAGGTTGGCAGAAGCTGGGAGAACTAACGGGAGCTCACTCCGTTACACAGTGCTAGGGATTCGAACAGCTGAACTGCCGACCTTTCTGATTGACAAGCTCAGCTTTTTAGCACTGAGCCACCACGTCTAACATAGCAGAGAATAAAAAGATGCACATATTAGGAGCAGAAAAAAGTAGTACCTTACCTGTGATACTGAAGAATCAAATCCTCCACCAACATGTTTATCACAATTTTCACATGAAATGTGTCGGTTATTGGTCACAGCACTAAAACAATTGAAAAGTCACACATATAACAAATATAATACAGAGCATCATATAATAAACTTTGGACATAAATTATCTTACCAGCCAGAATTCTTCATAGCTTCAAGTAGCAGTTTAGCTTGTGGACCTAGAA
This sequence comes from Hydrophis major, assembly GCA_033807585.1. Lineage (NCBI taxonomy): Eukaryota > Metazoa > Chordata > Lepidosauria > Squamata > Elapidae > Hydrophis > Hydrophis major. Next base: position 157,444,311 of record CM066331.1, on the reverse strand, counting down.
TAAACATTGGCATAATAACTCATTTCTAAAAAAATGTGTTGTTCAGAGAAAAAAAAAGCAGAATTCTTTAAATTACCACAGAAAGTGTTTAGAACATCTTAAACTTATGAAACATCATACATCCAGAAATGATTTATAGATATCATAATCAAAACACAAAGATGAACTTCATCGACTGCAAGCGATACTACTGGCAAAATCTTAAATGTTTACTTAGATATAAAATCTCATTAATTAAAGGAAATTTAATAATGTTCAAGTGTACATATGACTTCCACAGCCAAGGAGCATTAGAACTAATCTGAGTGAAATTGCAAATGAATATTCTACTTCAATAAAATATTTGAAAAATATTTTGATGTAGGACACCAAGGTAGATGGCCCAACACCTAGATGCTACAATAAAACCATGATACCAGAGCATAGGAAAGCAACATGTCCCAAAGGTACTCTTTCAAAAGGCAACTAGATTTCCTTTGAACAAGTTTCGCTTCTCGTCCAAGAAGCTTCTTCAGACTGAAGAAAGTCCATGTGCCTTTTGAAAAGGTACCTTTGGCACAACTATGAGAATCTCCATCATCAAGGAAATAAATAGAGTATTTTGTTTTTGCTGAACAGTATCAACTTATCTTGATTATTAGACTGGAGTGTAGAAATAGAGCACTTTGTTTTTCCATAACTCACTGAAACTTCACTCCTGCGTTCAGATAAAGAAGTACTGTACTCTATATGGAAGCTGACTTGCAACAAATTAAGCTGTGTCAATCTAATTTAAAATTGTCTTAAATATTGGCACGTTCTTCCAGATTTCAACTAGAAGTCTTTCTCAGCTGTATTCAGATACTATGAACTCAACTGAGCACCTTTACACTCTTTATAAAAGTGCTCATTTATTGTTTCACTTAGTGACCCCTCAAAGTTATGTGTTGACCGCCGCTCCACCGCCTTGGGAAAAAGGAGTTTAGCCAGCTGAGGAGGGGATTTGCGATACCCCAAGCCCCTACCCGGATCTCTTGTCTTCAGTTTCCCCTACAGGGCAACCGTATCCTCCAGATCCAGCTGGATTGGAGGCACTTCAGCGGCAAGAGCAGCAGGAACCGCACACGATCGCGGATTCCTGCCGCCACCGAAGCCTTGCAAACCGGAAGTTTGCAAAATCAGAAATTTTCCCAGACTTGTAGAGGTATACTATATTTTCCATTCATCAGTAGGTGGTGGCTTCAGCTTAGGTTTCAGCATTTTCTCAAATCTGACAGATATTTAATCCAATTTTTGGGAGCAAAGTCGGTTATTTAAGTAGATAGTTTTAGCATTTTAAAATGCCTTTCCAAAACAGCACCTACCCAGTTTAAAAGTTCAATATTCTTTGTTTTAAAAGTTTTTTTACTTTTCTACCCTTAGTTCCTTTCTTTTGGGTCTGGGATTTTCTCTAAGTAATTCGCAGCTTTAACAAATAGTTCTCAGAGTCTCTTTTCCTGGATTTTGTTTGTTTGTTTGCTTTAGGATTAGATTTTAGGTTAAAAAGGAATCATCTCACTCAGTTTCAGTCACTGTTCATCTACACCGCTCCTGCACTTTCTTTATTGCCTTGGCTGTCCCAGCTTCATGGCTGCTTCTTCTCCTCATCATGGATGAGAGGGAAGAAAGCCCTGGGGCAAGCAGAAGACTTGCATCTCTCCATAAACTGCAGCGTGCCCCTCTTTTCTTCACCACCCTACAGGGTGGCTTTAGCTCCTTTCAGAACCCTCCAACAGGGAGAACTCGACACAGGAGCACGGAGACCTGCTCCCTTGTGTCTGATCTCAGCATGACACCAGCCAGATGACTTGGAACAAACGCCTTTTGATAAGCTACTGTTGAATGCTGATGAAAAACTAATTAAGAAGGTGTGTAACTTTTTGTTAAATTTAAAAATGCAGGATGAACAAATAAAAGACACAATGGTACAATGGGGAAAAACTTTGGTTATAACATTGAACTAGAAAAATGGCAAAATTTATGGAAAAGCAATTATAGATTGATAATGGTAACTTCTTATAAAGAAAAGCTATACAAAATGTTTTATAGATGGCGTTTACCGCTTGCTAAGTTAGCTAAAATTTTAAAAAATGTTTAGCAAATGTTGGAAATGCAATCAAAAGATGGGCACATTTTATCATATGTGGTGGATTTGTGGTGGATTTGTGCTAAAAAAAATTGGGCAAAGATAATTGGGCTAGAAAAGTTGTTAGGGAATCATGTAGATTTTAAACCTGAACTGTTTTTATTAGGTATAATATCAGAAAAATTAGATAAGAAAAGTATGTATTTATTATTACAAGTTGTAACAGTAGCGAGGATTATATTAGCACAATATTGGAAAAATTAAGAAACACTGCAAGATGAAGAGAAAATTAAGAAGATACTATACTGTGCAGAAATGGATAGATTGACATTGAAAATTAAGCAGAAAGAAGTCACAGAATACTATCAAACATGGCATTTATTTTACCAGTGGTTGGAAAAAAGGGGTGGAGATTAAGAATATAATCAGAATTGTTAAGCAAATTAAATACCCAGATAATAAAATGTTTATTAAGCACTAGGAAATGTAATTAACAAAACAATCAATAAAACTTGGGGGGGGGAAGCTATCATGATGTAAAACAAATAGTTTTGCAACACATCTTTGCATTCATGACTATTGCAGTGTCCCACAGTCATGTGGTCACCATGCAACAAGCAGAATTTAGAGAAGGAAGAAGTAATATCATAAATTGCAGGCACATTTTATTTAATGAGCCCAGCAATTCAGTTAATGAATGAAAGAGACGTGAAGATGTTCATCATGGTCATGTGATTCTCCACTTAGTGACCATGACTCTTAGTGACTGAATTGCAGATCCCAATTGTGTTTACTAATCAAAATTATTGTATAAGCCTTTTTTTCCCAAGACAAAGATGTTTTATCAATTATTTGTGGGAAAAATAGTTGTTGTCAGGAGTTACTAGGCCCAGGATTAGGAAGTTTATGTGTATCGCTTATGTAGTGGATCAGAAAATAAGGCGTTATTTGATTTTTCATCCTAATTTTTCTTCCTTATGTCTATTTAGAAGGAATGGTCAAGTTGTAGGAAATGGCAAGGTTGGAACACGGTTGGATCATGTGTACTCAGCAGTGGAGAGCCAATGATGTTTACTTATACTATGATGAAAAATAGGCACAGATAACAGCTACACTAAATGCTGCCATCAAAAAAGTGAATGGGACAGGCAGAATGGTAGGCAGGAAAAATATTTCAAATTATATTTTTATATAGAAGTTAAAAATTCCATTGGTAAATCACATGCAATCCATATAAATGACATCTGGACAAAAATTGTGTTTTTTACATAGCAGTGTCATGAATCAGCTTTATAAATATGTTTGTTACAGATAAGTTCAATACAGTGACTGAAAAAGAATACCTGCTGGAAAAAGAGAAACTGTAATATAGTCTCCAATATGCGTCAGCATGATTTCTACTTGAAGAAAAAATAAATGTTATCCATTTTGAGGAAAAATGGTATGTTTGAGGTTTCTATTCCTTCCAAGTGTCCAGCTAGATGACAACATCAACACCCTCGACTAATGTTGTGAGATATTTATTTTAAATGATTAAAATAAATAAGTTAATAATAGTGTATCTAGAAAAATAAGACCAGCAGAATGTTCCAGAACTGTAATTAAATTGAAAAGGAAGAAGAAAAAAGATGAAGCCATAGAGAAGGAATTGAACTTTGACTGAAATGAGTCTTCCCTTGCTATGGAAGAGTTCACAATTTGATTCAGATGACATTTGATATATCAGCAAAATTAGTCTCCAACTTTATTAAAATAAATACTCAAATAATATTTTATTTTTGCTCTTTCCTAGGCCAAATCTCCTCTGCATTAACCATGGCCACAGGAGTGGAACAAGTATTCTCTTTGTATTTAGTTGGTAGGTTTAATTTTAAGCTTAAAGTCATTTTGGGAAGATTTACAATCTGGAAATATGAAATACAAGTATTATACAATTATAATAAATAATACCACATACTACAATTGTGCATTAAGTTCTCAACTTCCATTTTGGAACTCTGCAGATCTCATGGTTGAAATACATGCTCTAAAATTTTGGATCTTTCCACCTTTTCCCGCTTTTTTTGTCCCTGTTTTACCTTTTGAAGAATTCTGTCAAAAGGAAGTGTGTGTGTATACATATTTTTGTAACTATACAGATATAGTTTCATGGCATTTTGGTCGGTCATTATACTAGTTACTTAAGATGGGGCAACACGTTTTCAAGGTCAGAATTACAACTTACCAGGCAGTAAACTTCCAGGAAATATGTTAAGGATCATGTATTTGAGGAGAGTGCAGACTAAATACCTAGAGCTATTTCTCTGACACAGAAGATGGTACATCATCCTTCCTCACTAGAAAAATACATTCTCACGACCAGGGAGCCGAGGGGGGGACTTACTGTCTAGAGCAACCTTCAGCATCGACTGGCACCTATGCTGGGAACCAAACAAGGTGGATATTATTTTTCCCTTCAACGCGGGCTTCTTCCCCTGGCCAAGAGTTCGCTCGGGAAACCGACGGTAGCCAAAGTCCTCATCCTCCTCTTCGCCAGACCCGCGACTCTCCGGTTGCGAAGACTGCTCAGATGCCATCGTTCGTACAAGCGCGCGCGAAAGTGCAAACGGAGACCTCTGCTCACTTGGCCTCCCCGGCCACCGTACTCGTCGCTCGAATCCAGACAAAGGCCATCTTCCGTTGAAACTATACAGGTTCGCCACTCGTGTTTCCTGCTGCCTCTCTAGGGCAATTCATAGTAGGTAAGCTAAAGTGAGATGGGGGTCCATAGAGCTCTTCCTTTACGCCTCTTTTCCAAACCATGTACACTCAAATAAATTATAACTCTCTTTCTGCCTCAGCAACTTTCTAGATTCTGTATCTATAAAGCGGAATAATGGAAGCGCAGCAGTCATGCGCATTTTCTGTAGGAAGAAGTAAATCACACGATGCTCATGCGCATGCGGAGTGGTGGGCGATGGGAGCTGTCGACGCTCTTTCTCATTCTCTCTTTCTACCAGTCTTTTCCGCTAGAGCAGCTACCACGGAGACGCACCTCCCTTCGCTTGGCGCGCTTGCTGTTGTGGAAAAGCAAAGCAAGACGAGCTTCGGAGCAGCAAAAGAGAGAGGAGTTTACAGTCGCAGAGGTTGGCAGGGCTGGGGTGGGGGTGGGGGGGAGCAAATAAAGCGCATTGAGATTGGGCTTGGCTTGTTTCTTGGATGCTTATGAAAAATATGAGCCTTGTTTGCCTTTTTGACCCAGTCGGAGAAGTTGACGTTCTCCCTTCTTTTTGGAGGGGGATATTCAGCATTCACAGGACGCACTCAGGACGATCCTTTTGCACAGTGGGAATACTGTAATGCATCAGGGTTGCTTTCCCGCCTCGCCCCCCTCCCGCGTCTCTTCTTGCCCACCATGCACAGACCTCTCTCTTTTAATCTGCCCTTTAAAAAAGGAAAGTCCCGCCAAAGTGATGGGCTTTTTTTATGAGGCTACAGAATGAATATATACAGAAATAAGGCATGCTTATATCACTTGTATATAAAAATAAGTTACACCCGTGATTTGTTCTAATAATTTCCCATTTTAGTGAAAAAAGGTGGATTAGTTATTCCATATCAGTTTTTAAAAAGTGCAAGGGTGCTTGCACAAGCAGAATTCATGCTTCTGGTTTGATTCCCCTCTGGGTGGCTGGTTTAGTTTCAGGTGAACTGGAAACTTGATTAGCTGTGGTAGGTCAGAGGAACTTTGCAGAACTTTGACTGGGCCCAGCTGGTTGGCAGAACATCACTTTTTAGTACTTTCTTCATAAGATGCTAAGGTTTAATTTATCCAAAGGGAAAATGTCCTTCAAAGAGGTTTTGAACCTGAATGATTTCAATTTGCTTGTGTTATTTTTACACCTAAAGTAGTATTGTAATAATCACTGGTAAGCTGATTTTTCCACTTTTAAGTACATGTAATTTACATAATACTATGCCAAAAATATGTTTATTTTTCTTTTTTTTAAGCTAAAATTTGTTTGTATTCTTATAGCCCTATCTGTTTTCCAATGCATTCTTTCATCAGATGAATTCACCAAATAAAGCAATTGAGTTGCAGTTACAAATACGACAAAATGCTGAGGAACTTCAAGATTTTGTGAAAGATTTGGAATCATGGGAGAAGGATATTAAAGAAAAAGATCATGATTTAAGGCATCAGAGTGGCACTGCCGAAAAAGTAAGACTGGTGTTTTGATAATGGGATGAATAAAGATACCTTGAAATACAGCCTGTTGATTAGATCATCTAATTACAAATAGAATTACAAATAAATCACCTATAAATCACTCAGGTTAACCTGGGGTTCAATTATATTGCTTCTGTGCCAGAGACCTGGGGTAATGGACAGACGGACTTTCTTGAAATAGATGTAGAGACAAACATTTGAATTTAAAATATTCCATTCCAGCCTCCCAAGTATTGTTTGATTTTCTTCATTACAGAAACAGTGAAGAAGAATTGTAGTAATTTCTAAAGCATTTTAAAAGGAATAGATTTTTATTTTATGGTTTTTCTACTTAGATCTTGTCTTTACATTTATTTCAATCTGTCATTGTTAAAACCATATGAGAAGCAAAACCTTTTCTGTTAGGACAGATTGTCAGTGTTCAACTCAAGGAAGTAGAATTGCCCTTGTTGGAAGACATATCCAGATCCAGTTCCAATCCAGAAATAAAAGGGAGGTTGATTGGAAAGAAAATGAAGCAAAACTACCAAGCGCATGTGATTCTGGGGTCATATAGGGGTCATGGCTGATTCTGTAGGCAAAGGGGAAATGCAAATCTGTTCTGTCCTAGGCCTCCTCAAAAAGCACTAAGTCAATTCTGAGTACCTGCATAAACCTCTTTTATTACATTAATGTGAATTTATTTCATTAACAGTCAGCCAACAGCTTTGCAAGACTGCAAAGGTATACTAATTAGCTCAGACCTTTATCAATCCTGGAACGCTGCCTGGTAATTTATTTATTTATATGATTGATTGATTGATTGATTGATTTATATTGCCGCCTATTTGCCCATGGCAACTTGAGGCGGCTTACTCAATGTAAAATCATATTTAAAACAAAAAAATAAAAACAATAAGAACTAACAAAAAGAATCAAATAAATTAGTAAAATACAATAGAACAAAATTTGGAAGAACAAAAGACAAAAACCAGTTCCCACCCACCCCCACCCCGACGACAGCAGTTCACACTAGCCATTTAATGGGTTCCATCCCTCTCTGGGTTCCCCAGGCCCGCTGGCAAAACCAGGTATTCAGTGCCTTTCTGAATAGTAATAAGGGGGCCATTCTAATCTCTGGGGTAATGATGTTCCAGAGAGACGGAGCCACCACAGACAAGGTCCTTCTTCTAGGTCCCACCAAGTGTATCTCCCTCAGGGCTGGGATCCACAGCATTCCCTGCCTCCTTGCACTAATGCAGGGGTCTCCAACCTTGGCCCCTGGAAGCCTGGTGGACTTCAACTCCCAGAATTCCACAGCCAGCTGGCTGTGGAACTCTGGGAGTTGAAGTCCGCCAGGCTTCCAGGAGCCAAGGTTGGAGACCCCTGCACTAATGGGTCGGATAGATGTCACTGGCAAGAGATATTTCCTCAGATAATCCGGAACCAAGCCATGAAGGGCTTTAAAGGTGACAACCAGCACCTTGAATTGCACCCGGAAGCAAATTGGCAACCAATGTAGCTCCTGCAGGAGAGATGATACATGTGCACACCGGGATCTGCATAAAATCATGTGCGCTGCTGCATTTTGCACCAACTGGAGCTTCCGGATGCTCTTCAAGGGCAGCCCCATGTAGGGTGCATTGCAATAATCAAGATGGAAGGTGCCCAGGGCATGAGTGACTGAGTACGGACCGCTGATCCAGCAAAGGGTGTAACTGGTGCCCAACCTGTAGTTGCACAAAGGCCCTCCTGGCCACGACCATCACCTGCTCTTTGAACAGGAGTCGTGAGTCCAGGAAAACCCCTAGATTACACACAGAGTCTGTTTGGGGTAGTGCCACCCAAGACTCCCTGAACCAATGAACCCCAGACCCAGAGCCACTCAGTCTTGCAAAGGTTTAGTTTCAACCTGTTGCTCCCCATCTAGCCCCTAACAGCCTCCAGGTACTGTGAGAGGGAGGACACAGCAACACTTAACACGGGCCAAGACATACAGCTGAGTATCATCAGCATATTGGTGATACCTCAGTCCATGGTGATGGATGATCTTACCCAGTGGTTCCATATAAATGTTGAACAGGAGCGGAGAGAGTACCGAGCCCTGTGGAACCCCATAAAGTAGTGGGAGAGGGTTGGATCTCTCCCCTCCTATCAACACTGACAGAGCGGTCGCAGAGGAAGGAAGTGAACCAAGATAGCAGAAGGCCTCAAGTACTGGAACACCGCTATCATGTCACCCCTAATTCTTCTTTTCTTTAGACTAGCCAAGCCCAGATCCTGCAGCCTTCGTATGTTTTAGTCTCCATGCCTTTGATCACCTTAGATGCTGTTCTCTGAATTTTTCCCAAGCCTCGACATCTTTTTTGTAGCACGGAGACCAAAATTGGTTGCAGTATTCTAGGTGTAATGCTACTAGGGTTATATAAAGTGGTACTAATACTTCACATGATCTTGATTCTATCCCTCTGTTTATACAACCCAGGATTGTATTAGTTTTTTTGGTGCTAGCTGCACACTGTTGGCTAATATTTAAGTGATCATCCACCAGGACTCCAAGGTCTCTCTCACAATTACTGTTTCATAGTTATTTTTTAAAATCTTCAAATGAGATTTGACATTCTTTATTAAAAATAGATACTATTAAAACCAAGGAAGTAATGAAGAATTGCAAGTAACAATGCATATTACTGCTGCAAGCTTATGTGCCTGAGTGAGACTGTTTCCTTGATGTAATCCTTTCTGTAATAGAAATTTGAAACTTTTGTATTAGAATCAGAATAGAGCTGGAAGGGACCTTGGAGGGGTTCTTGTCCCGCCCCCTACTCAAGCAGGAGGTCCTATACCATTTCAGACAAGTGACTGTCCAATCTCTTCTTAAAAAGCAGCCACAACTTCTGAAGGCAGGCTGTTCCATTGATTAATTATCCTCACTGTTAGAAAATTTCTCCTTAATTCCAGGTTGCTTTTCTCTTTGATTAGTTTCCAGCCATTGTTTCTTGTCCTGCCCTCTGGTGCTTTGGAAAATAATTTGATCCCCCTCTTCTTTGTGGCAGCCGCTCAAGTACTGGAATACCGCTATCACCTAATTCTTTTTTTCTTTAGACTAGCCAAACCCAAATCCTGCAGCCATTCTTCATATGTTTTAGTCTCCAGGCCTTTGATCATCTTAGTTGCTCTTCTCTGAACTTTTTCCAGTCTCAACATCTTTTTTGTAGTATGGTGGCCAAAATTGGTTGCAGTATTCCAGGTGTGGTCTTACTTGGGTTTTATAAAGCAGTAGTAATATTTAACGTGATCTTGATTCTGTACCTCTGTTTATTCAAGTTCTACCATTTTGTATTCAATCATTAGTTTGCAATATTCTGTTGAAGTGTTTGGAGGTCTTTATGGTTTTCCCCATGGAGAATACTTTCCAGTGGCTAATGTTTTTGACCGTTGTCTTTTAGAAAAAAAAGCTAGAATTGATTTTACACTGCTGCATTCCTGTTTTATAAATGGATGTTATATATTGTCAGAAGTTTTCTGAAAGTATACTGCTGTATTTTCTGTTATTAGGATTTACCCCCAATTCGGAATGAAGCTTACAAAAAAAAGAAGAGCAAAGTTAAAACAGTCTCAAAACAAACAAGTGAGAAAAACGAAAAAAACAAGATAAAATCTTACGATTACGAGGCTTGGGCGAAGCTGGATGTGGTATGAGAATATTTTTTTATTAAATATGTTTATCAAAATGTTAGGCAAGATTTTGTGACATTTATGCACACAACTATAAATTATTAGTTTTTATGTTATATATATGTTGGTGACAACACTGAAAATACCAGTCTTATGTGTTGTAGTACTTCATCAAAACTGATATCCAAAATCAAAAAAAGAAAAAAAATTTTATAAAAAGTATAGTTGACAATATTGTGTAGCATGTATTAATTTTGTTTTAATGCATAAACACTACTTTAAAGTTTGGGGAATGATTTTATTTATATCTGTTGCACATAACTTTGATGCTTTCATGAAAAGCTATATTAATATGACAATAATATACACACCACACTCACACTTTTAATGTAAAAAATGTCAGACACAGGAAGAAGATGATTATACTTCTAGAAATTATGAAGAAATTTATTTCGTTCATTAGGAAAGAATTTGATGGAATAGTTGGAAATAGTATAGAAAGGCTATGATTTTGCCATTGATACAAATACTTCTCTTTTTTTTAGATAAAGTTTTTTATTTTTAAACACAAACATACACATACAAAAACATAAAAACATAAAATCCTCTTCCGTTTTATATACATACAGTGTGTCAGTTGGTTACGTATTTTTGTGCTATACTTTTGTAGTCATTTACTCACAATTTATACCAATCTTCACATTGTCAAATTAACATATGTTTATATATTTATCAATTATTAATCATTCATGACTAAACTATGTTTATATATTTATCAATTATTAATCATTCATGACTAAACTATATACGAGATGTTCCATATTTTATCTTAAAATTTATGTTATACTTTCAACCAGTGGTTACATATATCTGGATTATGTTTTATATCAATCTTTCTATCACAAAATTATCTAGTCTATTACATTACCATGCTTTTTTATCCAACCATTGATAAAACAAATCCCATATCATATAAAATTGCTTATCTTCTTGTTCTCTAATTTCAAATGTCAGTTTACTCATTTCTGCACAGTGCATAATTGTTTTGATAACTTCCTTCTGCATAGGTATTTTGTCATTTTTCCAGTTCTTCACAAATACAATTCTAGCTGCTGTTAAGACATTTGCAATCAAATATTTCAGCTCTTTATTATATATGTTTGGTATGACTCTCAATAAAAAGATCTCTGGTTTAAACTCTATGTGCTGTTTTATCATTTTTTCCAACCATGTGTGGATTTTAGTCCAATATTTCTTTGCGTCTGAACATGTCCACCACATATAGTAATATGAACCATGTATCTGATGACATTTCCAGCATTTATCCGATTTATTCTTAAACAGTCCTGCAAGTCTCGTCAGGGGTAGGTGCCATCTGTAAAACATCTTATGCAAAAAAATTTTATAAGCAGTTGACATTGTCATTTTATAATTTTGAGGCCACAATTTTTGCTATTTTTCCAAATCAATCCCATATCCAAAATTTTTCCCCCAAGCAATCATCGTTTCTTTAACTTGCTCCTCCTCCAATTTAAATTCTAATAGATATCCATAAAATTTTTAAATTACCTTTTCATCAGTACCCATCAAAATTTTATCTAAGTCAGTCAACTTATCATAAATACCTTCTGCCTTGGAGTCTTTATCAAACCTAGATTGTATTTGCAAATAAGAAAACCAATTCATTTTTACATCTTGTTCTTGCAACGTTTGCATAGATTTAAGTTCACCCTTTTCAATCAATAACTCCCCATATGTAACTGTTTGTTCCTTTTTATATATTATTGGATAAGAAAAAGCTTCAATAGTTGATATCCGTGTTGGAATTTTTAAATAATGTCTTTTAATCTTCTCCCAGCTCAAAAACAATGCCTCACGAATATAATGTCTTCTAAAATATCCCTGTGTTTTAGTTCCCTTATACCAGAGAAAAGCATGCCATCCCAGCAGCAAGTCATGGCCTTCTAAAGTCAATAATCTACTGTTCCTTAGTGTTATCCATTCCTTTACCCACATCAAACTTGTCGCCTGGTAATACAGCTCCCAATTGGGCAAGGCAAACCCTCCTCTTATTCTTGCATCTTGTAACAGCTTTAATTTTATTTTTGCTTTTTTACCCTGCCAAATATATTTCAACACAATTCTATTTAAATCTTCAAAAAACTCTTTCCCTAATCGAATAGGAATTGTCTGGAATAAATATAAAACTCTAGGCAGTATATTCATCTTAATTGTGGATATTCTCCCAATCAATGATAGTTACAATTTTTCCCATTTCATCAAGTCTGTCACAATTTGCTGCTTAAGTTTAACATTTAATAGTTATCTTCCTTTAGGGTACTGCATCTTGGTGTAATATAAAAATATTTAACCTTGTTTGTGACCTGTATTTTTAAAGTTTCTTCCAACTCTTTTGTCTTGTTAACATATTCTTTGTTAATATCTTTGTTTTGTCTTTTATTTATTCTCAGACCTGCTACTTTTCCATATTCTTCTGTTTTTTCTATTAATTTGGGTGTTGTTTCCATTGGGTCTTCTAATATAAATACTAGGTCATCTGCAAAAGCTTGCAATTTATACTCCTCCTTTTTAATTTTCATTCTTTTTATTTCTTTTTCTTCTCTGATATTCCTGTTCAATACTTCCAATGTTAACACAAACAGCAGAGGCGACAATGGACAGCCTTGCCTTTGTTATATCTATGGATTCTGTTAATTCTCCATTCAGCATCACCTTTGCAGTTTGTTCATGATATATTGTTTCAATGGCTTGGATAAATTTCTTACCAAAGCCCATTTGTATCATTTGCAGTAAAATAAATCGCCAACTCACATTGTCAAAGGCTTTTTGAGCATCTAAAAACAGCAAGGCCATATTCTTCTCAGGGTGTGCTTCATAATATTCCAGAGTATTCAAAATGATTCTCACATTGTCTTTGATTTGTCTCTTTGGCAGAAATCCATTTTGATCAGTATGAATAAAATTATTTTAGTCTTTCTGCCAAAATTGAAGCAAAGATTTTAAAGTCTGAGTTCAGTAAAGATATAGGTCTATAATTTTTAACTTGCTGCAGGTCTGTACCTTCCTTCGATATAAGTGTAATGTAAGCTTCTGACCATGTTTTTGGTATTCTTGTCTTTAACATAACTTCATTCATAACTTCTAGAAGATGAAAATTCAATATTTCCTGAAAAGTCTTATAGAATTCTGCTGGCAACCCATCTGAACCTGGTGCTTTCTCAGCATTCTGTATTTTTAAGGTTCTGCTAGTTCCATCATTGTTATATTTCCTTCTAACATTGTTTCAATATTTTTGGGTATCTGAGGTAAATTCGCTTTCTAAAGATATTGCTTGATTTTTTCTTCTTGAATATTCTCTTGAAAATATAGTTTCCCATAGTAATCTTGTATAATTTTTTCTTTTCCTCATTTCCATAACAAGCCTGTCTTTCTTTCTTTATCAATTGGTTAATTCTTCTTGCTTCTCTTTCCTTTCTCAATTTATAAGTAGCCATCTGCCTGGTTTATTTGCATCTTCAAAGTAATTCTGTTTCACGCTTCTAATTTTTTGTGCTAATTCCTCTTTTTCCATTAGTCCCATTTTATGTTTAATTATATCCATTTTATTTTTAATGTCTTTTTTGTGTGGTCACTTTGTAAGTCTTTTTCTAGTCTTTTATAGTCATCCTCTAATGTCTTAAATGTCTTTTTCTATTTTATGTTTCTTCTCCTATTATAATCTATTATCAAGCCTCTTGTGTAGGCCTTCATCGTGCCCCAGAGATTCTGTAAAGATGTATCCTCTTTTCTATTTTCTTTGAAGAAGAAAACAAGTTCTTTCTCTATTTTCTGTTTAAAGTCTTTTTCTTTCAGAATCATATTCATCTGGATCTCTTCTTGTATCCTTTCCAAATAACTGATACTGGATTATGATCTGCCCGTGTGCCTGTTTCTATTTCCTCCATATCATATTTATTCCAGACCAGGATGTGTGTCTATTTGAATAAAAAGTATATTGCTTACTTTCTGCATTTCTCTCTCTACATGCATCTTTTAAATTAAATTCTTCTATTATTCGAAGGAAGGATTTTGGTAGTATCTTTCTAACTTTCTTTGTTGTTTTCTGTGTTTTATAGTCCAACCAGTCATTAATTATTCCATTAAGATCACCCATCATACAGATATTAACATAGTCCAAATCAGTTATTTTTGTAATTTCCTATAAAATTCTTCTTGTTTATCATTCGGGGCATAAATTGCAATTAAAAGTTTTAACGCTGTTATCCGTTATCTCCATCAAAATCCTTCCATCATCATCTGTGTAAATTAGTTCTGCCAAAATTGTTTCTTTAATATATAATGCCACACTTCTTTTCTTCGATTGTGCCAGCGATGTGAATAATTTCCCTAATTTTTCTTGTTTCAGTATATATTCATGTTGCTTTTTAATATGTACCTCTTGTAAGCAGATTATATCAAATTTTAATTTTATGTTTCTATTTTATGTATTTGTGAAATACTTTCCTTCTTTTAATAGCCGAATTAAGTCCATTTATGTTAATCGTAATCAATTTTCTTTCATCCATGTTAAATTTTATAGGAGGGTTTTATTGCTGTAGTAGATCTCAATTCTCATTGTTCTCTGGGTTCACCACCTATGCGGCTTTGCTCCGCATTAGGAAGGCTTCTCACTGGGTGGTCAAATGCATCAAGAAAGACACCAGTCCGGATCTATCTTGGGTGAGCTGCCCCGATCACGAGCTCGGAAAGCTCTTTTATTAAAAACACACAGTGATACGTCACAAGCGGTGAATTCTATCCAATCATTATGTTACATGAGTAAAAATATTAGTGCACACATAGTAACATCCAGTCACAGTGTTGTATGTTCATTTTAGCACAAAGTAGCCATTCAGCGTTTGCAGTCCAGTTATCAGCCCATGATGACGTGTTGTTGATTGATGTTCGCTGTTCCTGGTACGCTTTCAGCCTACGTGAGGCCTGGCCTGTACCGAAACTTGTTGATTCATTACTGCACACCTACTGCACCTTCTTCTTTTTCTTTTTCAATTACTGCTATAGACTCCTCTTTGAATTCAATTAGTGACTCTTCCTTCCTTTCTTCTTCTTCCTTTTCTCTAAAGTATTCTAAGTAGAATAGCTCAGCTTTTCCAACTGTGTCAATTCTGTGTCTTTGTTCCTGCCAAGTGAACAAAAGACCTTCTGGCATCAACCATCTGTAGTTTACTACTCTTTTAAGTAGCTCTTTAGTCAAGAATAAATATTCTCTTCTTATCTCTCTTACTTTTCTTGGTATCTGTTTCAGCACCACAATTTCTTTATTTTTATATTTTAGTGTTTTCTCTCTCGCCACCTGGAGTATCTGTGTCTTAATACTCTTCTTAGTAAATCTGATGTGAACTTCTCTTGGTACTCTATTCCTCATTGCATATCTTGTGTAGACACGAAACACTTCATCCATCCCATCCATCATCTTTTGTTTAGTTATTTCCAGTGCTTCTGCCAATATTTCTGCCATTATTTCAGCAAGGTTTTCACCTTTCCCTTCTTCTATATTTTGAAATCTTAAGTAAAATTCTAATTTGTCCATTTCCCATCCTAATGATTCACCCCTGCCCTTCTCGATATTGCTCAAACGAATACCAATATCTCCAATTTTCTTATCTCTTTATGTATCTTCTTCAATTTTTTTGAATCTGTCTTCATATTTCATCATCATCTGTTGAATATTTTCCAATTTTTCATCTGTCTTTTCAATTTTTTGGTCAATTTTCTGAATTTCTTGCATGATCATCTGTAATGTCACTTCCTTCTCTTTCTCTTTTTCCTGTTGTAATATTGTCTGTATAGATCATTGTCCTCCATATGGTGAGGGGGTTGGTATCAAAGAAGCTGGGGCTGTTGTCTTTCTACTCATCTTGTAATGCTTATCTGTACAGAAAGAGAAAGAGAAAAAGAAAAAAGAGGGAAAAAAGAAAAATATTCAATATGTTCCTCTTGATAGTCAAGCCCCCCCCCCCCCCCCCAAAAAAAAATAAATAAATAAAAGGTTTACATTCTAGTTCCTGGTTTAAAAAGTTAAAATCCAACTAGAGAGAGAAAAAAACAGCCCCACAAGTGAGGGAGGGTAGAAAGGGAAGCAAAAGGTAAAAAGCAATTTTAATATAAAACAAGCCTCTGCTGCCAAATATCCAAGGCTATTTGACAAATCAGCTCAGAGTTTTTCAAGGTCACTTCAATCTTCTTTCTTGCAACTTCAACTCCAAACTCCAACTTATCTGTTCAGAAATGAGCACCTGAATAAACAAACTGCCATGCTCATCTCTATCTTTTCCAATACACAGCTCAGAGTCCTTTATTGTAACACAAACTAGTGAAAGGAAAAAGAAATAATGTATCCAAGCCTCTGGGCAGCAGTGCAACTTACTTTCCTTCACTTTCACTTCCCCCTCAATCTACAACTAAGAACTACAAGAAAGAAAGAAAAAAGTAGAATCCCCCTCCCTTTTTTTTTTAAAGGAGAGAAATAAATCTTAAATCAAGCAGAAGAGTCTTAATCAAAAGAGAATTTTCAAAAGGATTGTTAAAAAAGGAGAAGGAAATACAAACAGAAATAAAAAGATTAAAAAGTACCAGTCCAGCTTAAAAAGTAAAACAGCCTTGCCAAGTTCAAAATTCCAATATAAAGGGGAAAAAAGGACAAAACTTTCACTTTGATAATTAATACTGCCACTTAAACTCTTTCTTCTTCACTTTTAGTCCACTTTCATTTTTTCAGGTTGTTCTCTCCAAGAAATAAGTAAAAGTTCATCTCACCAAACTGACATACTTTCTTCCAGTCTCTTCCATTCTGGAGCTGTCCCAGCTTCAGCAGCTTGGAAGGCTGCCTCTCCACCGCTGGCAAAAAGGGCTTTCCCTGGATCAACCAGGGACTTTGTGATGTCCCTGGGAACAACAGGACATGCCCTTGTCAATCACTGTCTCTACGGGACGGTTTAGTTCCATGGGGACTGACCAGCAGCTGAGATATCAACGGTGATCTTGGAGAATCCAACCCCCAGGACACCAACTCCACCCTCCACAAATATTTCTATATATTACCAGTATTATTAAATATACTGTTAGGGATAACATTGTTTACCCTAACTGGTTTAGGTAAAATAATAAATATGTTATCATGGTTTATTAGTTAAAGTGTCTGCAACTTTAACTGTAGGAATGTAATTAAGGGAGTGGTTGTAAAAAGCACCATAAAAGAAGCAAGGAACGTCAGCTTGCTCTCTCTGGCTTGATGATCGCTAATTACTGGATGGATTCAAGAATGCATTTTTGCCTACTGGAAAGGGAGAGAGAAAGGACTGATTTATTGTAAGTGAACTGACATTGGATATTCTACACGGATTTTGCTAATTGAATATCCCTGAATGGACTGACTAAATGATACATGACTAATGGACTGTTATTTTGACTATGCTATAATCTCTAAATGGAATAAACTATATTTTTGATAGCACAAGCGTATCTGTTATTTTTACTGTATGTTAACAAACATACAAACTTATCTCACTCATTTATCTGTATGCCTATCTGACTAACGCTGCACATTCTGTTTAGCTTGTCTCCTTAACCCTGGTTGGGGAACCCAGGCTTAACATATACATGCCGCCCTTCTCACTATCAAGCCACTATATAGACTTTATATATCTGCAGGGTTCTCTTTATGTATCATACATTTACTTATATTGCTTCCTTATTACATTATATACTCATTCTTTGAATTTGTTTTGCCTTTGTATATCTATTTAAATTTGTTTTTTCAGGATAAGATACTTGAAGAATTTGATAAGGAAGATACCACTCATGACTCAGTGTCAGATTCTGAGGAAGATGGAATTCGCATTGATACAGAAAAAGCTCTTGCTGAGAAAGAAAAGGTTATTTTTCATGTTTCAATGATCCACATTTTTTCTTCTAATGCTCACTAAGGAATAGAATGGCCAAGTGTGATAGGACACACAAGGAATTTGTCTTGGTACAAATACTCTCAGTATACATAAAAGAAAAAATACATTCGTCAAGAGTCAAGAATCATAAGGTTCAACCCTTAATGATAGTCATAGGATACAATAAGCAATCAAATCATACTAGGAAACAGTCAATATAAATCGTAAGGGTACAAGTGACAAAATTACAGTCATACAGTCACAAGTGGGAGGGGATGGCTTTCATGCCTAAGGTGGGACTTGAACTCACAGTCTTCCACTTTCTAGCCTGGTGCCTTAACTACTAGACCAAACTAGATCTTAAGTTTCAAATTCTTATATTGTTCAGTTACATGAATTTGGATTTTAGTAAAACCAGGATTGTGTCTTGCTGTTCTTTAGTTTTTCATAAGATTTTTATTCATATTGTAATTTGATTGCCTATGTCTACAGCTATATTAAACATGATTTTTTCATAAAATTTCAAAATTGTCAATAAGTAGTGTTCTAAATCAAATTACAGAATGCTTTGAAAAAAAAATGCCTTTAGAATATATTACAATGCAATAGTGACCATGATTTAATATCCC
Source organism: Hydrophis major (assembly GCA_033807585.1). Taxonomy (NCBI): domain Eukaryota; kingdom Metazoa; phylum Chordata; class Lepidosauria; order Squamata; family Elapidae; genus Hydrophis; species Hydrophis major. Next base: position 157,425,747 of record CM066331.1, on the reverse strand, counting down.
TATATATCTATGTCTTCTTTGGATTTGTAGATCCTGAAATTTATGTTCTTAAAATTCTTTAAAAAATATTCATTCTTAGATCTATCTAGATAATTATCAAAACTGATGGGTGTCTTTACTGCCATCTGATTATCTGCTAGAACAGAAGTGTCAAACTCTATTTCATTAAGGGCCCCATCAGTGTTGTGATTGACCTCAGGGGGCCAGATGGGTGTGGTCAGGGCGACGTACATGTTGGAGGTACCTGTGGTGGTCTGGAAGGGGCTGGGAAGATGCATTGTCTCTAGCAGACGAAGGGGAAACCAGGGTGAGCGCCAAACCCCTGTCCACCAGAGGAGTCTCGCTGTCCCTCTCAGGCCACGCAGACAGTAGCACAGGCCTCCTGGCCTAGGCAGTGGAGGGCAAGCACCCAGCCCGACGCTTGAGCTCCAGGGCCTTGGCACCCCACAGCCCAACTGCACTTACCTCCTTCTCGAGGCTCCTGCTGCTATGCTCACTTTCCTTGGCCAGGTTGCTCATGGTGTGTGCAGGAGGGCAAAGTGTGTGGGTCAGAGGGAGGCCTACTCCCCCTCCTTGTAACCAAAGCATTTGTAATCAAAGCATCCTCAGCTATAGGATGAGAGACTACCAGGAGAGAAAGGGGCAAAGGGGTGGTGAAAGGGCAGCAGGACTGCTGGTGGCTAAGTGCTAAGACAGGACTTCCCTCAGACCTTCCCTCTCATAATCTCCTCCCTCCCTCCTGCATTTCTCATTAGGTAAAAATACAAGCCCTTCTTCCCCGTCACCCACTCCTACCTCCTTGGGCTATCAGCTGCCTGCATATTTTGAGACACATAGCAATGAACGATTGAACCTGTGTGTTCCCATCTCCCTCCTTCCCTCCTTTCCTTTCTTTGAGCAGGGTATGGAGGCTTGTGGCACCCATCCGGGCTGGAACATGGTCAGGCCTAGATCTGACCCGCGTGGCCACCCTGAAGCCAGATAGGGGCCACACCAACATCTCGGCCCTGCCCCCTGAGTGTGCACACAGGAGGCGGTGAGCGCTGGCTTCCTGGGTGAAAAGGAAGCAAAGCACTCTAAACACAGTCAACCTGCATGGCAAGATGTACTCGCTGCTTCCTATGCGCACCTCCAAGGGGAAGGGGGGCCAGCTCCTAGCTGGCTCCAGGATGGCCCTGCAGATCTAAGGCTGACCATGTTCTGGCCCAGATTGTAGATCAGCGCCTGGGCTGGGCCAAGGTGCCGCTGGCTGGTCCTTCGTTGTCCCAAAGGCCAGATCTAGCCACATCGCGGGCTGGATTCTTGCATTTGACATGTCTGTGTTAGAATAAAGCCTGACAACTAATATGAATTCTTATGCATCTTAACGTTTAAAAAAGTTAGAACTGAAAGTTGATAGATTGTGAAATAGATTGTCCTTCTGTCTTTTTCCAATGCTGTATCTAGTCCAGAATTTTATCTATAAAACAGTCCCATGAGTTAGATTACAGTGAGAAAGTAACAAACCAAATATCTTTCATGAGCATTATTCTTTCTTTTATAAAAGATTGTTTTGTTTTATTTTCATTTCAGTCATTCAATTTAAACTATTTGGATACTACTAATTGAAGATAAAAATTCTTAAAGAGTTTCAGATGAAATGTCATAAAATTAGATTTATAAAATTGCCATTTCAATTACTATGATGATGTGGGAGATACAGCATTTATTTAACAGAAAGAGTTTGAGAAGGCCAGAATATTATTGTTGAATTGGACTCTCCTGTTAAATTAAATTGAAGGATTTCCTTTATCTAGCATTTTAAAATAATTCTGTTGATTTGAAAAACTGGGAAATTATTGTTTCAAATACATGAGAAAAAGAGAATAAGGGTTTGTAATAATATTCATCTTTGTGTTTTATCACATTTGTTTTAACAGGGAAATGCTTATTTTAAACAAAGAAACTATGATGCTGCAATAGAATGCTATACAAAGGGAATAAATGCAGATCCTTACAATCCCGCTTTGCCTACAAATAGGGCATCTGCCTTTTTTCGGCTAAAGAAGTAAGTTTGTTGGTTTCCATCATATTTCACTTCAAATATAATCAATTTCAGAGGATATTGAATTACATATGTTTTTTTTACATATGTTTTATTAGGATACATTTACCACACCATTATCTGACAAAAATTTTGTCTTGCTAGTTTTAACCTTGTAATTTTCTCTCTCTCTCTCTCTCTCTCTCTCACACACACACACACACACAACACGTATTATAATAAAAAAACAAGACTATTTTTCCAGTTGGAGAGCAGTGCAAAATAGAGCTGTCTGAAGAATGCAAAATGTAGTACAAGAAAGAAAAGGAAAACTAATACATTTTTAAAATATATATGTGCAATTTTGTTACACATCAAATTTCAGCTTAATGATGCTCAGGGAAATGCATTTTAAAAAATCCCATTTTAGTAGTAAAACAATTCTGTGAAGTGAGGAAAACCAAGTAAGAATGATAGGCCCCATGCATTTCATGCTTGAATAGACTTTGAACAATTTGTGCTTCCTTTTTGTTATCATTTAATTTGGATTCTGGGCAAGAAAACTTTGTCAAACAGACAAAATTTGGAGAGTTTGCTTTAGCAAAGCATTCTTCACTCTTGGTTACTTTTGTGATATTGTTACTTGGAACACTGCTGGATTAAAGAAGAGAACCAAATTTTAGACAACTTCTTGTTTTCTGCTATTTTCTAGAGTTTTTTCTCATGCTTATTTTAGGTTTTGAAAAACAAGGATCTTTTGCTAATCCTGTGTTAATTTTGCCTGTTAATGGGTCTTTTTAAATACTTCACAATCTTTAGTGTATTTAGTGCTTTTGCAGACAACCATCCGCCAGGGTGGAGGCTCCCTCATGGGGTGCAATCAAACTTCCAACCTGGATCATCCCAGATCAAAAACCTCATGAGTGCCGCCAGCCTGCCAGAGCCCCTTCAGAAGTGGCTGCCGGTGGAGCCCTGCCTATGCCGCCTCTCCCGCCACTGACTTTGGGCTGCTGTGCGCCAGCCTGCATGCCTATTTGCTGCTGCAGGTGCCAGGCTTACCATACATCTATGCTGAGCGTGATGTTCTTCAGACCCTGGTGGGTGCTGTACCTCTCTTACCAGCTGTGCAAAGCAGGCATTAGGGCTGCCCCTGGTCGCCTTTGGCACCTGCCTCATCTGCGGCTCTGCAGTCACCTCGCCTTCTACCCAGCCCAGCCCACCACCAAGACCCAATCGAAAACCTCTGAAAACGTGAGCGCTGTCAACCTGCCAGGGCCCCTTCGTGAGCAGCCGCTGGTAGAGTCATGCTGCCTCGCCCGCTGCCATTCCATGCACAGCTGGAATGAGAGTTGCAGTGCCCACCAAGGCCCAAAGGTTTTCCAAGGTTTTCGATCTGAGATAATTCAACCCGGCCAGGCAGGAGCAGTCCTGCAGCGCTGCCAAGAGCAGTGTTGCCAGGAAGTAAAGAGGCCAGCAGCAGCATGGGCAGCCGCTTGGCCATTTAAAGACTTGTGGATTTCATCTCCCAGAACTTCCCCTCCCATCAGCTCCTTCCCTTTTTTGGGTTGAGGTAGCTCGTGCCCACTGGATCTGTTGGGGTTGAAAATTCAACAGCGCCCCACGAGGAAACCTTCACCCTGGCAGACGGTTGTTTGTGAAAACTGAGATGGACAGCCGGAGGGGTGGATGGGGGAGAGAAGGGAATGAGAAAGCACAACCCTTTCTCAGCACAAAGCTTCACAGAAAGCGAATCAAACCATGATGAAGGGGGGATTTTCCTGTGAGTACAATGTTAAAAGTTAACATTTCAGAAATGTTACCGGTACCTGCAGAGGTCTCCTGGTGCAATGCTCTGCTGCAGCTTTAGAGCATACCTTCACCTTCCCTGCATAGGATTGCAAGGCTGCAGGCTTCATCTTGCTCTGATCATCCGGAAAATCCTCTCCCCCCTCCCCCCCATTTCCTTGCTGATCATTCTATCCTTGGGGCACTCTGCACAGACATGCATTCCAAAAATGTTCCCTCTGAAACCTTCAACTCTGCAATCCTGCGCAGGCAAGGTGAAGGTTTGCTTGGCAGAACGTTGCGCTGAGAGGCCTCCGCAAAGAGCAGAATAAGAGGCAGCTCCCAGCCCTTGCTGGCTCAGTTGATCAGGCTGTGATTAAGGGGCCAAGCCTCCATGAGGTGACTGGGAAATGCGGCTCCCACAAATCAGCTGTTCTATGGAGCAAGTTGCTGGTAAGACCATTTAGGCAAGGAGGCACTCCCGGCCTCCCAGAACATGGGGAAAACAAATAAGGCTTCCACAAAAATAAGATCTAAATTGAAATACCAGTACCCTATCAGTGGTTGACTTGTATTCTCAAAATTGGACAACCAATGTGAGAATTTTTTTTTACACAGTCCTTCCAATGTACAGTAGTAGACTATGTCTTCAACAGCCTTGATAGCTTATGAAGTTAAGAATGGAAGCTCTTTTAAGCTTTGCTCCAATTGTTCATTGATGGCTTTGAGAAATAATATGGTGAAATAGTTAAGATGATGGATCTAAAAGACCCAGGTCCAAATCCTCCCCTATGGTAACTTGCTAGATAACTTTGTACAAGATTTCTCAGACTTCAGTAATCAGAGAAATTGGAGGAAGATATCTAATGCAGAATTACTGAACTACTGAAAGAAATGTAGCAGATAAATAATTTCAGAATTTATATCAGGGCTTGTCATCTTATTGGTAAGTTTTTAATGAATAATTATTTTAACAGTCATACAATTCCATTTCAGGTTTTCTGTGGCTGAATCTGATTGCAATTTAGCTCTTGCCTTAAACAAAAATTACACAAAGGCTTATAGCAGAAGAGGGGCAGCTCGTTTTGCCTTGCAAAATTTTAAGGGTGCCAAAGAAGGTACATGTCATGTATTATATCAGTGGTCGCCAACCGGTGGGCCTCAGCCCACTGGTGGTCCGGGAGAAAATTTTGGTGGGCTGCAGTGCACCAGTATCTGCAACAGGGGAGATACTGGCAGCAGTTGGAGTGATGCATGCAGAAGATTGCAGCATCGGAACTCTTCCTGGGTGTTCCATGGCCTGCAAGGAGGTGCGGTGGAGGGAAAGGAACCTCTGAACTGGTGCTGGGTGCTGGGAACCTGATGTCCTGAGGCTGACGAGCCACGTGCTGAAGACCAGACGGATGGTGGGGAGATAGGGCAATCCTGCAGTCTCTGTAGCTGCCTAGCAAACCCGTGTCGTGGCTGCTGCCTCCTGCTTCAGCACATCAAGGAGGCCGAGCAGCAGCGGAAAGAGCATGGACTTCCTGAGCCACAGGAAGCGATTGCTAGCGATGCCCTCAGGTGAAGAAGTTACGAGGGGGAGGCTCGACCCCCTCTTCCTCCTCTCCAGAAGTGCTCACACACCCAATGGGAAGGAGGAGGCTTGGTAGGTGCCAGAAGAGTGGTGAGTGCTTCTGGCAAGGAGGAAGAGAAGCTTCTGACGGGTGAGGCATGGGAGATCGCGCCCTCCTCTCGCAGGCCAGGGAACACCCAGGAAGGGCTCCGATGTTGCGATCTGCACATATCAGTCCATCGGCTGTCGGTATCACCCCTGTTGCCCCACCACCCCGCCAGCCATCTGGTCTTCAATATGTGGCTCATCGACCTCCAGACATCAGATTCTTACCATCCAGCACCAGTTCAAAGGTTCCTTTCCACCCCCACCCCCAGGGACAGGAGGGGGAAGAGGGAGAAAGAGAGAGGGGAAGAGAAAGAGGGAGATTGGTAGAAAGAGGGAGGGAGGGAAAGAGGGGGAGTGAGAGAGAAAGAGAGAAAGAAAGGGAGAAAGAGGGAGAAAGAGAGTGGGAGGGAAAGAGAGAGAGATGAGAGATCCCAGTGTTTTGTTTTCTGTGGGAAACGGGTCCAAATGACTCTTTTGAGTATTTAAGGCTGGAGAAACAGACAGCCAAGTTAAGTGCCTGAAGGACCCCATCCCATCGGTGGGAGTCCAGGCGCTTCAGCGAGCGGGCCGTTGGATTCGTATTACTGGTCCGCGGGATTTAAAATTATGAATTTGATGGTCCTTGAGGTCCAAAAGGTTGGCGACCCCTGTGTTGTATAATGCATCCCTTTTTTTGTTGTGTTATGCAAAATCTTTGATTTATAGAGTATATATTTCAGTTTATCACTATTACTTTCCATTCACTGCTGCTTCTCCAGTCTCAGCAAAGAAGAACTTGGCCAATTATTCTTACAGGTTGCCTAAGAGGTTTTTTTGTGTTATTGTGAGAAATATCTGTGATTTAAAAAAATGTAAACACTGACATAATATGCTTTATTTGATCTTTGTAGAAGATCTTACAGATTTGTACATAAAAGTTATTTTTTACAGTTTTATCCCATCTTTAGATAGATGATAGGCTATGTTAATAAATTGAAAACAAAAAATGAACTGTGGCCATGTTCAATCAAAATGAAAACAAGTACATGCAAGAGTTAGTTTCTAATGTTGTAGAATATAACTATAATACTCTAGACCAGCAATGTCAAACTCGCAGCATCAAGTGACATATTGGACTTTTTTCCCTTTTACTAAACCGGGCGTGGGCATGGCCAGCACATGACGTATCCAGCCCATGGGCCACAAGTTTGACAGTTCTGCTCTAGACAATGGAGTGTATTTCAGGAATGAACTAGTTTATCTAGCTCACAGTTTTTGCACTGAACCATGTCATATTTTACATAAAGAACCACTACTGTATCATAATGGAAGCTTTTTTTCTTTCTTTAAAGAATTGTCTATACAATCATCATTTTTGAAAATTCTACCTTTATATCTTCATGCAGATTATGAAAAGGTTTTAGAATTGGATTTAAACAACTTTGAAGCGAAGAATGAACTAAGGAAAATTGAACAGGTGAAGAACATCAGCTTAATCAATTTGCCAATGACCATGATTCTGTGTAGCCTAAATATTTGAAATATTGTTTATGTTTTTATATTAGGTTCTCTTGTCAAAAGAAAATTGTCAGGCTGAAGAAACAGATACCTTTAGGAAAGTGGAAATTGCAGAAGATGAACTGAAACAATTGGAGGAGGAGCAGTTGAAGCAAAAGGCTCTGGCAGAAAAAGATTTGGTAAGCAGCGATGCAAGAATATTTTTCAGGTATTTAAATTGGAATGTTTTTGGTCTAACAAATCATTTCTGGGCCAGTGGCAGAATGACAATGCTATTCATGGATTGCATTCTAATAATTGATAACTACGTTTGCCCAATATTGTTAAACTGATTTTTTTTCTGTGCTTGCTTTGCATGTCAGTAATTTCAGATGATGCATTGCCTACAATTGGCTTATGACATCTCAATTTAGCTTATAATTTCAACAGTAACGCTAATTGTGGTATAAGGTAGTGTAGTCCAAACAACTGGAGACGTCATGTTGCTTACTGTCTGATACCAAGCACACAGAATTCTATATAGCTGTCTGAAAATTTTCCCCATGGTCAATTCTTCCGGTTCTATTCTTGCAAATAAAATTATTGAGAAAAGCGTTATTTTCAGTAGTACATGAATGCATATATTTAGATTACAACATCATTTATTTCTTTACCCAAATATGATAGGGTAACAGATATTTCAAAGAAGGTAAATATGAAATAGCAATAGAATGTTACACACGTGGAATAGCAGCAGATGGCACCAATGCACTTCTTCCAGCAAATAGAGCTATGGCCTATCTAAAAGTTCAAAAGTGAGTTGTGTGAATTTATCATTTTTATGTGTGCATTTTTATGAAATTCACTTTTAAATGCATAATGATTTTTATTAAACCGTTTTATTGTGTCATTGAGAATGGCTTACGAGGAGTCCTTCATGCTCTCTGAGTTTGTTTGTTTTCTTATAGACGTTTCATTACCCTAACTAAGTAACATCATCAGTGCTAGTAAGGAGATTTGTCAGTGCCAGGCTTCTAGAAATTCCCTGGCATTTTTGGACTTGGCCTAGTCTAAGATTGTCACATTTTTCCCAATTGATTTTCTTTGATAATCAGCCATCAATAGACACATAGACATTAACAACATCTGTAGACTATGCAAAAGAGATAATTAATCAGCCCAAAAGGGGAAAAGACTCCACCTCTCCACCAATAATCAGCACTCAGATCAGCATAGATTAACTCCAAGGTCAACTTCAGACCAACAATCAATACCCGAATCAAGAAACTGCTAAAAAGCCATCAGTAAACTGTCCAATCAAAGAATCTTTGAGACTGCTCCCATCCACACAGACAGGCAAGACACCAGAAAGTAAACTGACAGCAAATAGCACTCCATACTAGCACTGATGATATTACCTAGTTAGGGTAATAAAACATCTGCAAGAAAACAAGCAAATTCAGAGAGCACCAAGGACCCCTCTTTTCAACCCTAAGCTACAATATTCTTTATTAGTAGAATACACATTAAGTAGTTCTGAACTAATACTTCTCACATGTGTTTTAGTTGTACATAATTCATCAAATTTACATGTTTTCTTAGTGGACTTAATTCAGTCACAATTATGTATTTATTTGCCTTTCGTCTTTATTTTTTATTAACATTCACAAAACACAACTAGTAAAAATCCAACAACATTTTGCAAGGAATTATTGTTGTTAGCTTCAGATAGAGTATCTTACCATTCTAGTAGTATCTACAATATTTTTGTTTCTTATTAATAAACATATATTAGCCCTACTTGATTAATCTGTTGAGGTGATTTTACATGCATTCTAGTATTTATTTCTCTTTCATACCACACATAAAATATGAAAACCTTCATTGGAATAGGTGAGAATTACTGTATGCTTTAAGTGCTCAAAACTGTATTAAATTATTCTGTAATAAGTATTTTTTTAAACAAGCAACTCTTTATCAATAAGATATGGAGAAGCAGAGGAAGATTGCACTCGAGCTGTGTTGTTTGATCCTTCATATTCTAAAGCCTTTGCCAGAAGAGGCACAGCGAGAGCTGCCCTTGGAAAACTAAAAGAAGCTATGCAAGGTACGATTGTGTGCCTATTTAATGTTGTCCCTTTTTCTATCCAACTTTTTGAAGGAAGCAGCTCCAATCCAGCAATAGCATTCAGATATTCAAAATGCTGTGGTATACAGTAGCACAAGGTTTTATTAAAAAAAATTCTAGTTACTTTTTAGAAACTTAAAAATTAAAGAATAGATAATGTCACTATTATGAAAATCCTATAGGTTTTAATCAGAGAAATGATTTGGAAGCCCTGTTGAAGCTAGTGAAACTGCAAAGTGCTTACCCTTTAAAGATATAACTCTACCATTGTGAATAAATGTGCATATTGGAAGAAATGCACTTACTTGTCTCTTTCATAAAAATATATTAAAAGCCTAAATTCTTTTTTTTCTGCCTTTGCTAGATTTCGAAAGTGTCCTCAAGCTGGAACCTGGAAATAAGCAAGCAATGAATGAAATAACAAAGCTTAAAAATGTATGTGTGCTTTTGCTTATGTATTTTAATACCATCTTGCAACAGCAATTAATTGCTTTTAATCTGGATATTTTGTGGGTATTAACCTCTTTAGATTTCCATGGGTATTTATTTGAGTAATCTTTTCTTTAAGGAGTTAATCGCAAAAGGATTTTTGTCAGACACTGAATATTTTGGACTATCACAGAATGAATCAGAAATACAAAATCTGGTAAAACCCTTTGATAAGCCCTTACATCTGAGATCAGCTGTAAGTAGTATTGGTTTGTTTGTTTAAATATAGAGATTTTAAATAGGACAAAAATAGTTAAAAATGTGACATTAAAAGGTGGGAGGAGGTCTTAAGTATTAATGGTAAAAGGATGCAAGTTTTAATTTTTTTAAATTTTAGTGAGAACATTTTTTGGAATAGTGTTTTTGCAAGGATAAGCAATGTGGCTAATTTAAATTATTTGTTTCTGACTCCAATCCTGTCTCTCTTATTCATTTACCAGTAATCAAATACTTCTATATAATAATGAGGGAATAGTGGGTTTAGTAAATAACAACAGAATGCTTCTTGATAATAAAACTGAATAAATTATCCAGGATTCAATTTCACTTATCCAGTTCAAAGCATGTTATTGAATATAACCCAGAATTTATTTAGGTTAATTGCAAATGTTGGCCACCAATTAATCATGATTCTCTTGGGTTTGAGATGAGGGTGAGATCATTAAAATCCATAGGTGGGCAAAACATTTATTCGAACTAAACAAAGTTAATCAAAAGAGCATGAACATTTTTGAATCACAGTATTAAGTCATAAAGTTCACAATAAAAATACCAATGTCAACTTCTTGGACTCAGTATATTGGGTATTGTTGATAACAGATTACACTCAGTCATCAGGAACAAAGCAGATGGTTGGTAGCTGATTTTAAAACCATAGTTGCTAGTCTTCACATGTTGATAAATCAGGAATTAATAAAGAATATTTGTCATGGTTGAAATGAGGGATCCTTGGCACTCTGTGAGTTTGCTTGTGCACTTGCAGACATTTCATTACTCAAAATGAAACTGCTGCAAGAACACAACGAATCTCAGAGTGCACCAAAGACTCCTCAACTCAGGAATTGGCCAACACAAAAAAAGTGGAATTCTGGTTTATTCTCTCCTGCTGTTTTTTTATCTCATTCTCCTTTTGCACATTCAAATAATGATAAACTAGCATTTTAATGTTATATTCAGGTAACTGAAAAATCAGGTACAAAAAGTATAATTATTTAAAGGAGTAAAATTTCAGTTATTTTCTTCATTCTACTTTTGTAGAAAGGTAGATTGATAGATAGGATACAACATTTCCCTTGGATTATTTCTGTGGAAGAGATAGACAAAATACTCTTTGTTTTCATTAAGACAGATACAGTTATTCTTAAAAAATGTTGCTCATTATATGTAAAAATGTGCTTTTATGTTAATTCATTGCTCGGTTGTTTTTGTTTATTTAGAAACCTTTAAGAAGAATAAACATTGAGGAAATTAGTAATGATGTGCTAAGTGCAAATTTGATGTCCACCAGAGAATCTGAGCCTATTCAATCTGTTTTTGATAATCCAAATAAAACACAGGAATTAATATCTATTAAGAATCAAAATGAAGATTTTTCTTCTCCATCTGAGACTCCCAAAGCAAAGCTGCTGAAAATAGAAGAAATTGGTGATGCTTTGTTGACCGGGTAGGCTTGTATTTTTTTAGAACAGAAAATTATCAATTTTTGTGTTCAAAGGCTTTGTAAAATAAACATCCTATGCATGAATTTGTGCCAAAAGTATATTATGATTTTCTTACTACTTTTTGTAACCCTTTAAAATTATACACGAGTTTAAGAATCTAGTTCAACATTTCAACTGCTAATTTACATCTCTAGTAACTGCTAATTTACATCTAGTATTTGTTCAGCTTAATTACATAAGAAAATTTGCATAAGTTGCTACACAAATGACAATTTTTTTCATTCTTTCAGAGATTCTAATGCTACATTAGATTTTATACACCCCCACCCCATATATAGATATAGATATATTATATATAAAATATTTAATCGGTAGTGAAATTCTATTCACAGAAAATGTCTCCAGGGTAGGTAATTGTATATATTTCCTAAGGCAAAATATTTATCCAAACAGAAATTCTCTGTCTTAATATTTTTAGATCTGTTACCACAACCACTGTGAAAGAAAAACCATCACTTCAGCCTTGTGCTATAAAAAAACAAGCTAAGAGAGAAAAATACATTATATCTTCTGTGTCTGAAGTTTCCGTGCCTCCAATCCCTGTGAATTCTTTCCAACTTGAGTCAGATTTCCGAAAATTAAAAAATTACCCCAATCAATTGTACACATATTTGAAGGTAAGATAATTCATTCTTTCTATGGTTTGTGGTGACTAATTTCTCCCACATTTTTGGCATTTAACAAATTTAATTTCGAGAATCAGTTTGATATGGTGGTTAAGGCATCAACTAGAAACTGGGAGACTGAGTCCTGCCTTAGGCACAAGCCAGCTGGATGACCTTGGACCAGTCACTCTCCCTCAGCCATAGGAAGTAAGGAATGGCAAATCACTTCTGAAATCTGGTCAAGAAAGCTGCAGAACCTTGTCAGAGCAGTTTCCAGAAATCAAGACTGACTTGAAGGGATTCAGAAAATGGTATAGCTTAATTGTGTAAGTATACTGGCATCTTTCTTTGAGATATAATAACATATTCTATTTTATTTATCTTTTTTTTTGTATTTTTTTTATAAAAAGTTTTTTAGAGTTACATACATATCAATATGTGAACAATATGGCAACTGGGTGTCTTAGTTTTTTTTTTTTTAAACAAACTTTATTAATTTTACAGAAAACACAATACATAAAACACAAAACATAAACAAAACTAAAAGATCTTTTCTGAAGGCTGTCTGATCCCGGGTTGAAACTCTTCACACAGACACAAATTCAAACATCATATTCACTTTATATATCCTTCCATATCTTATTATCATTTTCTTTTATATATATATATATATAAACCATTTTTATCAATTTTATAAAAACAATGCACAAAAAATCAAGGCATAACAGCTTATATTCTTTTCTAAGAAAAAATAATAAAAGAAGAAAACCAATAGAATATAATTCCAAATTATAGTATCAATACTTTATCTATTTAACTTCATATCTTATCCCAACTTCTCCTTTTCATCCAAATTATTTCTTGTTAATTAAAATTTTATTGCCTTTTATCAATATACAAAATCCAAAAAAACATAACAAAACCTTTATATATCCTTCCATATCTTATTATCATTTTCAATAACATTCTTTGTCTGTTCTATTTCCAACTATCCATTCATCTTTTTTCTTTTACTATACTTCTCCTATACACCAATTGGAGTAACGTCTATAACTCATTACCCTAACTTAAAAGTACTTCATATAACAATTTTTCTTGGGATTCTGTTTATTAGATTCTAAAATTACACAATGAATTTTATACTCTAAATACATATAAAAAACACAATCTTATGTACCCTCCAGAATCCCCCTTTTATCCTTAATTAAATTCATCCATTGTCTCTGAATAAACTTTTTTTCTTTAGATCTTGCTTCCTCCCATTGAGGCTTCTCCCCCCCCCCTTTCTCTCTTGCTTATTCTTCTCCTTGCCCTTTTTACCCCTTTGTCTCTCCTCTTCCCTTTTCTTACTCCCTTTCCTTTGTTTTCCAACCTTGCCTCCACCTTTCCGCTCATTTTTCTCTTTTTTGGTTGTTTTTATAATTCTTAAAATCCCCTTTTTCTTATCCTTTTTCTCCTCCTCCCCGGAAAGAACCCATTGTTCATCAAAAATGGCTTCTTCTTCCTCTTCTTCTTTGTCCCAGTCCTTCTGCTGCGTAATCAACTTTTCATAAGTACATAACACCATTTCTAAAAATTGAAACAAAGTGCCCAAAGTATCTTCCTTTTTATATTTTTGATATTCAGTCTTTAGTTCATCCACAAGCGATGCCATCATGAAAAGAGAAACTTTTCCCAAAACAACCACAAGTATTTTTAATCAAAAATAATTCAAAAAAGATTCCAAAAATTAATACTTTTCTTCCTTCTTCTCTTTCTCTTTCTGGGGTTAATGTTTAATCAAAGAGGTCCAATTACCATATACCTTTCCTTGGGATTCTAGGCAATCTCCTCCTTTTTCAGCTTCTGCTCCAATTTTTTTTCCTCTCCCTTCCCACTTGCAACATCAATTTTAAATAATCAAAAGTCCATACCTCTAATAAAGATTTTCCAATTTCTTAAGTTTTTCAATATCCAGGAACCCTTTTGTCCCTTAGCTTCAACTTTCAGAATAATTCACCTTCAATGTCCAAACATATTTCATATCTGCTGTTTCCATGGGGTGGGAGAGTGAAGAAAAAAAAAAAGTTCCCTTTAACAGCTTCTCCGCCGCTTTCAATCTTCTTAGGGATACAATGTATCCTCCAGCAATTCAAACAGCTCAGTTCCAACAAATTTGAAAGATGTTACTTGACCCGGCTCAGACAGGACTTTCACTCTTCTTGCTTCCTCCAGCACATTCTTGTCCGGTTGCTGGCTTCTTCGTGGCGACCATTGCTGACCGCCACTCCACCGCCTTGGGAAAAAGGGGTTTTCCAGGACAAGGAGGGGGTCTGCGATACCCCCAACCCCCGTCCGGCTCCCCTCTCTCTTTGGCTGTCCCTACAGGGCAGCCATATCCCCCTGACCCATCTGGATCGGGGGTACCTCGGCGGCTAGCACAGCAGGAATCGCGAGCGGTTGCGAATTCCTGCTGCCCCGAAGCCACGCAAAACCGGAAGTTCCTCTGGGTGTCTTACATTTTGATACAATTAAAATAATACTCAATATATTTAACTTTAATAAATTTCTATACTTCTAATATTCCTACCTATGTTTGTTATTTCCAAAATTCTCATTCTTTGGTTTTCAATTGTTCAGTATCTAACTTGTATACCAATCCTTATATTCAGATATCTTTCTTTTACATCCAATAGGATATTAATAATCATGTTGGCTATTTTTTCCACAATCTTATTTCATTTTAACATTAATACACATCTTAATATTCCATTATAATCTTCTATTCATTTATGTATTCAATATTTCATTGTATTGGTTGTTTTATGCCAATCCTCATGTTATTCAAATATACTTAATATCACCCTCATTCAGATTCTAGTTTTCTTCGTTTTTCTGACATCATCTTATTATTAAAGAAGTGTATTCCATTATTTTCCCTCTCCAATTCCATCCCAGTTCTAACTTTCAGTTATGCCACTACAATTTCCAAGAATATTCCCTAATAGTCTTTTTTAATATAACATTTCATTTATCAAATATATCCTTCCCTTTACCACAAATAAAACATCAATAATCATATTTAATACATTTAACAAGTCCTTATAGTTCTACTAATAATACTCCTGTTAATATTAAATTCCAATCTTCCGTTATTTAATTAATATTTCAATACATTATTTTTATACTAATCACTACTTTAATCAAGCCTATTCAATTTAACTATCATTCAAATTCCATTTCATATATTCCATTGTTGTCCCCCCTCTAATTTCCAACCCTATTCTAAATTTAATTATATCCTTGTTATATTGGAGAAAGAAAAAAAAGAAAAGAAAAATTAAAAAGAATAAAAATGTTCTTTAACCATTATCTCTTATTTGCTTTAAAGTGTAAAACATTCTCTTTTTAGCTTGCCTCCCATATTCCTCTCTCAAGTCTTTGTCCCTGTCTACTTCCAGATCATAACCTATCATTTTAAATTTTTCTCCACCCTGTTCCATTGTCTAATTTTCAAAATGTCTGCTCTTGTTTTAGTTTCTCTCTCAAGGGAGTCATCTTGCAAATTTATTTCCTCTTTCCATTCCCTTAAGATACTCTCCTCTCTACTTATTACATCCATTATTATTATATTTATTTTCTCTTTTTTCTCATCGCCACAGTCTATTTGTTGGATTTTTCTCTCTATTTTCTTCTGATCTTCTAATTAATTCCTCTTCTTCTTGTGCATTTTGTTCACTTCTTCCCAGTTTTTCTTCTATGCTCTGCATTTTGTTAAGATTTTTTTTTCAGCTGTCCTTAATATCCTTAGATATTGACACCATTTCTTCCCAGATCCTGTTCTGTTCTTGCTGGTGAGACATCTCATTTAATTTCTTTGAATGTTTTTTTTTAAGGCCAATAATCCAAAAATCCAAAGGCAAGTTGAATATTCATGCCAAAATCACTTCTCACAAAGTTTAAAATTCTTGTATTTTATTTTCAATCCTTTTGTTGAAACTTTCAAAGTCACTTCAATAATATTTTCTTCTTCCTGGGAATATCTTGTTTCTTCCTTCCTTCCTTACTTAGGTGGAGCATTTAATTCGCATCAGCATTTAATGTTATTTTAGCTAGTTTTCAATTTTAAAATATCAATCCAAAATAAGTACATAGTTCCAATATAGTTCCAATATTTTAATATGCTTCCGCAAAATAATATTTATCCTCTTTAAAATTCCAATTTTCTATGTTTTCTATATTCCAAAAATTGCCTTCTCCCTCTCCTTCCCACCCCCCAGCTTTAAATCTTTTCTCTTAATACGTGTACCGCTGCTTTTAATATGACAGTGAAATCCTTTTTTTCCCTGGCAAATCTTTTGGGGTTAGATTTTAAATAATTCTTCTCACACAGTTCCGTATATTTTCCACTTTCTCCTCTCCTGCACAATGCTTTGGTATTCATGGCTGTCCCAACTGTGGTGGCCATTTTGACGAGCCCCTTCTCACCTACATGGCATACAGGAAAAAGCTCTGGGGTTAAATCAATTTAATTGACCTGCAAAGCTGCTGTGTGTTTACTTGGAACTGAAACGTGAAACATTTGTATTAGAATCAGAATAGAACTGGAATGGTCCTTGGAGGTCTTCTTGTCCACCCCCCCCTGCTCAAGCGGGAGGTCCTATACCATTTCAGACAAGTGACTGTCCAGTCTCTTTTTAAAAACCTCCAGTAATGAAGCACCCACAAACACCAGCCGGCGGGGATGAGTTACAGGCTGAGCTGGCGGGGAGAAGAGGCTGTGGGCCACTCAAAATTTGGAAACAGGCCACAATTGGCCCCGGGCCAGACATTGGACATGCCTGGTCTACAGTTTGCTGGGTCTATTTTTTTTTCCTTTTTTGAAGATAGGTACCACATCAGCTCTTCTCCAATCCTCTGGTAGTCCCCTGGTGCTGCAAGATTTTTTAAAGATATGATACAGTGGTTCTGAGATAACATCGGCCAGCTCCTTCAGAACTCTGGGATGTAATCCATCAGGTCCTGATGATTTATATTAGTCAAGATCAGATAGGTGCTCTCTCACAATTTTCTTGCTTATTTTAATTTTTATTTCTAGTCTGTCTTTTACAGGAGTATTTTTGGTATGTTGGGCTATAATTTTTGTGTGGGTGAAGACTGATGCAAAGAATGAGTTAAGCAGCTCTGCTTTCTCTCAACGCCTGTTACTTCCTTGCTGTTTTCTCTCTTTAGTGGACCTACTGTTTGCTTGACTTTTTTCTTGTTATTAATATGTTGAAACTTTTTTAAAATAAACGTTGACTTTTTTGCAAGTCTTTGTTCATTCCTAGCTTTGCTTTCCTAATTTCCTAATTTCATCTTTTCAACTTCGGACTATCTGCTGATATTCTGCCTTATTTCCTCTTCCATTTTTTGAACTGATCCTTTTTTGTCTTTCAGTTTATCAGAGAGATATTTGTGCAACAATGCTGCTGGTTTCTTCTTGGATTTCTTGTTTTTCTGGGCTTTAATGATCATATTTTTCAGTGTTTTTCATACTGCTTGAATTGTTTTCCCCTTTAGGATTTTTATCCATGAAATTTTGCTTAATTTCTTTTTGAGTTTGTTAAAATCAGCTCTTTTAAAGTTTAAGACACTAGTTAATCCAACATCCAATGTGTTTGCATTATATTGAATTCCAGCATGACATGATCACTCGCCTGTTCCAGCAACTTCAACTGCCTCTATTGCTTTTTGTCTATTCGTAACAATTAGGCCCAGTATAGTTTTTCCTCTAGTTCCTTCCTTTACCTTTTGGATGACAAAATTGTCAGATAAGTTGGTTAGGAATCTGTTCGATCTCCCACTTTTTCTCCCAATTGATATCAGGGTAGTTAAAGTCTTCCATTACTACTGTGGTATGTTTCTTGCATACATTGGTTAATTGATAGCAAAGAGTTCATATATTTTTCTGATTGGCTTGGTGGCCTGTATTAAAACCACTGCAATGGCTCTAAAATACAATTAAGTTTCACACATGTATACTCAAAGCAAGCTTCATTTGTTAATGAACTGAAGCTGAGGGGAAGCAAAAAATAAAGCTGAATATTTCTCCAACTAAACTTGGCTGTAATTGTTTATTTATGAAATTTAAATCCTGCCTCAATCCATTTGGACTCTAGGTTGTTATAAAGTATAAAATAAATACAATAATAGCATTATAATAATATAAAAATTAGGGTAGGGTAGGATAGGATTTTTTATTGGCCAAGTGTGATTTGACACATAAAGAATTTGTCTCTAGTGCATAAGCTCTCAAAGGGATAAACAGTAAAACAATATATATGTAATTTTGTGTTTTTACTTTGTTTTGTTGATACGTATTGTCAGTCTGCAATGCCTAATGAAGTCCCATTAATTAAGAAGCATATATACAATCTTTGTACAAGTTGAAAGAGGCCTTCCATTGTCCAGAGATTTACATTTAAGCTTCTGTAATTTTGTTTATTCTGCATGCAACAAAAGTTTTCCTGACTCTGAGAGTCAGTGAACTGTAGTCAGTACAATAATTTTATACTTTTTCAAATGTTATATCTTTTAGAAAACCTTTACGTATTATGCTGTTACTACCTTTCTCCCAAATAATCAACTATAATGTGCAGACTTGCACCTTCTTTTCATAATACTGGTTATCATGCAATGTTCATTAGCCTGAGAAAGGGTTATTCACCCATGTTCATCTAAGTTGAACTTTGGGACTAAGTGTGAACCCTTCATGGTAGACCAGGTCAAGAAAAAGACATTGCAGAAATTATAGAAATACTATTTATTAGGGTTAGGATTGGCTACAATAAATTAAGTTTGCATTTTTTAAAGTAAGCTTTATGTAAGAATATGAAATCTATTAATAGTAAATATGTGGTCTGGTTTATATATATTTCTATTATTAGTCTGATTTTCTTTTGTTCTTCCAAAGCAAATTGATCCTTGCCTTTATCCTAACCTCTTCCAAAAATCATTGGACCCAGAGGTTTTTTGCCAAATCTTGAAAATTTTGCAGGATTTTCATACTAAGTAAGTTTAAAACGATTTTCTCAGATTAATTTACTATTGTATTTTTGATTGAATTGTGCCTTTAGCTGAATTATCAGTTTTAATATTTTCTGCTGCATATTTCTTGAGACAAATTTGTTCTACTGATACTAATAATATACTAATATTAGAATTCATACTATTGGATAAGAAGCAGGCACAATAAATCAGGGGTGTCAAACTCAAGGCCTGGGGGCCAGATCCAGCCCATGGAGCTGGCCTGGAAACAGCAAAGAACCAGCCCGCAGTGCCTCCACCAGCTAAAACAAACTAAAAACAAAACAAAAGGAGAAATGTTTCCCCTTTTGCATTTGAGCATGCAGGAAGGGACAGGAAAGGAAAAAGGGAAAGAAAAAGAAAGGAAGATGGGAAGAGACCAAGGAAGGAAAAATAAGGAAAGAGGGGAAGGAAGAATGAAGAGGGAAGAAGAGAAGGAAGGAAAGAAAGAGATTATAATGAGAGCGAGGAAGGGTTCCAGGGAAGTCCTGCCTTAGCATTTGGCCACCACAGATGCCCCAACATGACCACCCCTGTCCCCGGACATGCCCAACCCCACCTAGCCCCCCCAGCCCTACAAAGTCATACACAACTGTGATGTGGCCCTCAATGAAATCAAGTTTGATACCCCTGCAATAAATTATTATGTAATTTAAGATGTTTTAAAACATCTTAAGGGGGAAGAACAGCAAAAGTAGTTCCCATGGTTGAAACACTTCAGTGTGATTTTACCATTTTTTAATAGAAATCCAGAGCTTATCCATAAGTACAGTTGCCATGACAATTTTTTCTTTATACATATCCGACAAGATTGCATCTCAGAAATACTCTGAGCTTCTGAATAAAGTGTTAAATTAAAAAATGAAAGCATTCTTTTTTTGCAGTCTTATAACTAGGGAAGAAGAAGCAATATTTCATCTCAATATTTTTGTGCTATGTTTCAGAACATTCTGAATTTCAAGAAAGCACAAAATTCTACCCAAATATTGTTCTGGAAGGGATCAGTGACTACCTCTTGAAAGACGTTGTAAAGGTCTTCCATCAAGCTCTCTGGGCATATTGGAAAATTCAGCAAATGGAACCTATGGTCTTGATTAATAATAGTTTGGCAAGGCCAACTAGTAAATATTCTTTTTAATTCAAGATGCCAAAAAAATTAAACCAAGAAAACAATTCTTCCTAAACTTTTACCAGTATCTTTTAGAGGGGTAGTTACTTTTTAAGAGGAAGTATAATTTATTTAGTGTAGTTGCATACTTGTATACAGAAGAAGAAAAATTTACAGTGACCAAGGAAATAAAGATTAGACAACTTTTTAATATAAATGGAATGTTTCCATTATTGTGTATCTATAATATAGAACAGATTTTATTTGTTTGTTTATTAAATTTCTACACTTAAGTGATTCTGGGCAGTTTAGAACCAGATAGTTGCAGATACAACGGAATGCCATATTTGCAGTTTAAAGACATTCTCTTACTTAAACAGTGGCAATTTTGGGAATCCATCAGCTAACAGAAAAGTACAGAAGAGTCATTTGGTTTTTAGGCAGTGACTTTATTTTCATTTTAGCAACAATTCTATATTTTATACTGTATATAGCTGCTTTTAGAGTATGCAGCTGTGTGAATTATTTTCAAATATGCACTTTTCATTTTAGTCAATGTTGTGCTATTTTTATGCCATGAATAAAAATAATGATATGTATGAATTAATATCTTACCTTACAAGGAAAGAAGAGCCTATACTTATCCTTGAAATTCTGCACAAATTATCAGAATCCAAAAGATTTGATATGGCAGTTATGCTTATGTCAGAGTCAGAGAAAAAAAGTAAGTAAAACACATTACTGGGTCACTATTAAAATCAACTGGCTTGATAGTTTAGAGATTAGTATAAATGTTGCAGCATGTCACTATTCCAGATATATTAAAAACATTTATTATAACATTTTTTCCACAGAAACCGTTCTGTCCCTGAAAATATTTAGATTTGTTGGGTTTGTGAAATGCTTTCTAGCTTTCTAGTTCTTTGCATATCTTTTATTTCAGTTTATATTGGAAGATAATAAGGAAACAAAGAACCAAAAATGAAGAACGGCCAAGCCATCTTCTGCCTTTTTTTTGTACAATTACATCTGGATAGCAGTGGATTGTATTGTTCATAAAGTTAAGCTTAAGGAAATGTTACAGTTTATTCCAAGTTTAATATGACTCTTAGTTCAGTAGGGCCTTTTTAATATATAAATTGAATGATGATATAATTTACTAAATGCTAAATGTATTTTTAATTTGAACATAATGTAATACCAGATTTCTCTCTCTCATTATAGCTGTACGTTGTTTATTTGATCATTTGGAACAATCTCATTTGGAAGATTCTCCTATTAAACAACTCAAGATAAAATACAGCATTTAATTTAAAGACTTTTTGAATCTCTGTATAAATACAGATTATATACTGCTTTGGAAGGACCAGTTCCATATAGATGATTATGATAGAGAATTTCAAGTTCATTCTGCTTTTTTGTTATGAGTTGATCCACCATGTTTTGCCTGAATCTTATTTAATTTTTCATTTTGAATATTCTGTAGAAACAAGATTGACACTTTTACAATATCAAATTCCATTCTTTATTAGTTGTGTGTTAAAATTATATATTTTATTTGTATAAATAAATTCACAAATGTTAAATTATTTCATATCTTTTTTTTATTTGCAATAATTCCAATATTTCTTGACAGAATTTCAAGCTTAAACAAGTAAAAAATCACTTTTAAAAAACCCTGTATCTAATGCTTTCCTTATTTTTATTATTTAGTCTTGGTATCTTTTAAGAACATTTGTTTGCCGTTAAAATTTCACTAATTACAATTTTGATTACGTCAGCTTCTTTTGAGACAGAACCACTATCTATACTTGATTGTGTGTGATATATAATCCTTAAACAAGGAATAAGATTTTACTTCTGAGTACCATGGTAGGATGAGCTACAGTAGAGGGAATTGCTTTTTAAACTATATAGCCAAATGTGATGTTTATATAGTAAACCTATGGATAATCCTTTCAGGTATATTTACTCATTTTATTGTTTCTTTATCCCACTTTTGTATACCTCAGGGTATCAAATATACCTAATATTCCTTCTTCCTCCTTCACAACAATAACAACCCTATTCGTACATAATAATGAGCCTTTCTCCATAACAACAACCCTGGGGAGTAAGCTGGCATGAAAGAAAGTGACTGACCCAAAGTCACCCAGCTATTTTTCATGCCTAAGGCATGATTAAAACTCACAATCTCCCTGTCAGACCTGCTCAATCTGATCCCTTAGGAAAGAAAGACTCCATTTGGTTGAAGCAAAATATTCTTTTACGACTAGATGTTGGCTGCAGTAAAGTTAGGCTAGAATGGGTTTCCCATGCTCAAAAGATAAGGAAGGTTTCCCCTCATCCTAGTCCTCCCCTTGTGACCAGTCCATCTTCAGCCAATTGAAACTTGCTGAAGAGTTTTGAGAACGCTGTTTTGTGGTAATCCACATTTTTTCTCAGGGTGCGTGGCCTTGTATACAGACTGGTTTTGTGCGTGTCTGGTCTTTATTACCTGTCATTCCTCCCTCCCTATTTCCTTTCACACGGCTTTATTGCCCGTCTACCCTCCCTCACCACTTCTACTCTTTGATGGCAGGACCTGTGAGATGCCAAGCTGAATCTGGCAAACCTGACATTCTGCCCCCCTTGGCAGAAACATTGGTCCTGTCAAAAAAGAGGAAGGGAAAGAAAGAAATTATCTAATTATCAATTCAATGAGGTTTATCTGGGTACTATTCGTGGAATTTTTTTAAGCAATCTGTAGACTTTAATATATTTAATAATATCAACCATTCATAGGGCTGCCAACCTTGAGTGATAGTTCGGAGTGAGACACTGCGAGGGAGCGGAGCGACCGAGGGGGGGATGGTGTGGAAGGGGGGTGTCCCCCCTTCCACGGTAGGGAGCTTTGACAATTTTACATTTTAAATGGTGCAATCTGATGCATACTTTAGTCATGATTTGGACATATACATACATACATACATGCAAGCAGCACCAATGTACTTGAACCGGATTTGTAAGATATTAATAATGCAGTTCACTGACCATCTTGGCCGGAAAGGGTCCACATTCTTGGGCCTCTGCCCATCTGCTCCGTCCCTTTGGGCTGCTCCGGCTCTCCTCCTCCTCCAGGGTCCCTGGCTGAGAGGGGCGTCCCAAGTGCCTGGGATCCGGCCCCTCCAGGCTGCCTCTTCAGGGCCACAGAAGCCTCCCTCACATGGCCCCGGAGGTGGAGGGGGCCTTGCCAGGGTTCCCGGCCTTGGAGCTGGGCAGAAACGGCCCTTCCCAGCCCTCTCCCACCCTCTGGGCCTCCCACCTGCGGAGGGGAGGGGGATCCAGGCTGAGTCTTGGACCCACCAGCCTCACAGTCCAACTGAAGGGTCGGAAAGGGCCAGGCAGGCAGATGGACACACACACACACACACACACAGAATGGGGGGGGGAGGCTGGTGTCCTTCACTCCCCAAACGCCCCCCTCCCAGTCTGTGCATGGGACCCCCAGCAATGCTGCCATCAGCTGCTCCCCTGCAGGGAAGTCCTGGATTGTCTGGGGGAGGAGAGGAGAGGACAGTGGCCACTCCCCCCCCTTTGCTTGGCATTTGTGGGGAGACCCCTCAAGGCGAGATTCCTTCCCAGGGGCTCCCAAAGAGCATCCAAACGTTCCTGGCATCAAGTGGGGAAAGAAGCCTAAAAAGAGAGAAACTCCTGCACCGGCTGCGATTGGGGCTCGGAGGGGACAGGAACCCCTCCTCCTTGCGAGCCCCCCCCGCCCCGCTCCAGCCTGCCCTCTGGCGGGACCCCCTTCCTGGAGAGGTTCCTCCCTGCCAGACCCTCTTGCAGCCTCTTGGACCCAGGGGAGGCTGGGGGGGGCGCATATCTAGGTGCAAAGGGCGGGGGGAGGGACACAATGTACCCGGGAAGGAGCCCTCCCCCCCTCTTCCCCCTCCCTCTCCAGGGACTTCCCATCAGGCTGGGGAGCGAGAGAAGCCGAGGCGCGCAAGAGGCCAGCCATGGCAGCTCCCCTTGCGAGAGGGAGGCCGGAGAGGGACGTGCCTTTGCGCCCCAATCCCAGCGGCCTTGAGACCAGACGGGTGCGGGGAGGGGATGATGGGAGCTCAGCTCTCGAGAAAGGCCCAGGGATGCCCTGTAGTCGTACTTCATGGGGGATAGAGAGTTCGTCTCTCTCATCTCCGCCTGCCAGAGCAGAGTGCAGCGCAAGGGTTAAGCCCAGAGAGTTGTGACATCCTAGAGCGGAAAGGAGCAACCGCTTCCTGCAGCGTGGAATTCTCTCCTCACCCCAGTACAGAAATCAATGCGGGCAACGTCCTTTCGCACATGCTCTGTTCGCCCTCTGAAGCCGCCCAGGATCGGAGGCTTCACTTCTCGAAACTTTGGGCTTGGGCATATCGATATTCGGAATATCAGAGAATGTAGAGATATATTTATTTTTGTACATTCCATTTTGGGGGTTTAGCGTGAGATTTCGTTTATCAGAGTAAGACAGTCGAAATTGGTTGAATTGCGTGAGTCTCACGCTGATTGCGTGAGAGTTGGCAGCCATGCATTCAGTCTCCAAAGGAGGGAAGGCTTTCCATGCTACCAAGTACTGGATTTCCTCCCAGTGCATATGTCCAAAATGTATTTGACTTCAAAGTGTTGCTCTCCTCAATTATAATGGGGTCAGGAGTTGGTTGTGACTCAGGACCTAGGGAAAACATGATCTCTGGCTTCAGTAGGCTGAAATGAAATACTGGGTGTATGCATCTGAGTATTTTTGGCAAAGTTCTACAATCACTGGATTAATTGGCTCAAGTTCTATGGTCATTGGGCTAATAATCCATTTTATGGGGAAAGGCCCAATTTTTTGGACAGTTGTCTAGATTATAAGAATTAGATAGACAGACAGACAGACAGACAGATAGAAAGAAAAGTCCTGGAAGGACCTAGGCCAAGTCACCTGACTAAAAATAAACAGCAGCTAATGCTCTCCACTGAAACCACATTATTTCTCAACAGTGTTCCTTAAAAAGGATGCATCTATGGAAGTTCTCTTCAAGTAAATGCTTACTAGCACATCCTTAAAGAGATCAGGATCAATCCCTTTCCTTTCGCCAAACACTACTTCCACAAGAAAGCTTTCACGACTTCCCAGAACCATCTGCTGTTCGTAGGATTACTGGTTATGATTATTAATAAAATCTATATGTATATCCATTCCTGATGTATTCATGTTCCTTGTAGGAATGACTCGAGTGCACAAAATCTATTTTTTAAATTACAGGAATTTTGTTCTCAGGTGGGGGAGGCAGAATAATATTTAATTAAATAGCTTAGGAAGCTCAGAATTCCCTGAATCAATTATTTTAGATAACTAAAAGACCTAGGCAAGCACTTAAAAACAATTGGCACTGATAAAATCACCATTGGTCAGCTGCAGAAGGCCACCTTACTGGGATCGGCTCGCATAATTTGCTGATAAATTCGCATAATTCGCATAATTCACGTAGTCCTAAATGCTTGGGAAGTGTTCGACTAGTGATTTGTGATACAAAACCCAGCACAGTTATTTTGTTTGCTGTGTACACTGTTGTTTTTTGTGTCAATAATAATAATAATAATAATAATAATAATAATAATAATAATAATAATAATAATAATAATAATAACAACAACAACAACAACTTATTGTCATTGTACATATATATTGCACAGTATACACATACAACGAAATTCACATAGCACCCAGAGACCAGACCCAACACGCACACACACATGACAATCTCCCAAACTATCATAAACTATTTAAAAATGTCTATAGTGATCTTCCTTTTCCTGGAATATATAGAGACTAGCTGGATACCCGTACTTTACGACAACACTATGTAATTGGATTATGCAGGAGAAATCCAGTTTACAATCTGTTGGCTCAGTGGTGGTTGGTGATTGAAGCACATAAGGGAATATCGTTCCTGCTGCCTTGAGTCCGGAAGCAGTTCCATCGATGGAACATTTTGGTGTGGCACCGACGTAGTACTGTAAAGAGCCCCAAACCATTCCTGAGTGAAGGAGTGGAACGTCTGCCAGTTTGAACTGAGGTAATGGAATGTGAGACAACTGGTAGTTGGAACAGAGTCTTTTTTTCAGATGGGGAGGGGGAATAGAACTCCTTAGCATCAGAGCATGTTAATTACTGTATTAAGAAATAGTAATGATCTGATGGTCATTTCAAAAAATCATTTCTTAACTAGCACCTAGAAGCCAAGAGGAACGTACATGCCAAATTTCAAGTTTATAGGCTTTACGGTTCTGGAAATTTTGTGATGAGTGAGTGGTACTTGGCTTTTATATAAATACATTACTATACTAAGCCTTCAAAGTTATTTACAATTTTAACACCATTCAAAATGTAAGACAAGCATAAATGTCCACTGCAACAAAACCATGAAGTCATAAAAATCATCACCCGTTCTTGCAGTAACATGCTTAATGGGAGCAATCAGAAACAAATGATAGCAAATGTAGTTTTAATAAAACACAGAAATTGCTATTTATTCCTTGAGACTATTCCACCTCAGAGAATAATAAGAAAGATAATGCCTTACATTAATAGCCATGCCAACTCTGAGAAAGAAGTTGTGTCTTTGGTATAACCTTAAACCTGAACAATGCAGGCCACTGGCCATTAAAGCATCATTCATTAAATAATATGGAACTGTTTTCCCTAATAAATCTAAAATATATGCTATATTTCTGAAAATATATTTTATGAATATGTACAATAATATCACATATAGAACAAAATACCTCAGGCAAAGCAATTTTTTCAAAACATTATACTTAAAACATTTACCTAAAACATTTAAAAAGATTTAGTTTTCAACTATGGGTCAGAATATCTATACATTCTATACAATTATGTGAGAAAATCATCTGGGCCTAGTATTTTGGCATTTCTCAAAAAATTATTTGTTCAATTAAATTCATCTAGATCTGGGATGTCAAACTCATGGACCACGGCCGGATGCATCATGCGCTGGCCATACTCTCCCATTTTAGCAAAGAGGAGAAAGTTGTGACACATCACGTTACAATGTGTCATCGTGAGTTTGACACCCCTAATCTAGATCAACTCAGAAAACAGCTTTAATCAGGAAAAAAGTATTTGATAAAAATTTAATTTTCCATCAAATCCTTATTTTATTAAGGATTTTTAAAGTTATCTTGTGTTTCCAAATTGATATTGTAGTTCACTGGACTAAATTTCTGAATGTATTGCTTCTTGAATTGATGTATCAATATACCTGTTTTTTTTTTCTCCTGATTCCCAAAATTTGTTGTAAAACATGTTAACGAAAAATCTGTCTTAATAAAAAGAAAATGATAAATTTTTCTACATGACAGTTTGCATTTCATTATCTAGAGAAGGATAACACTGGATTAATACAAATTGAGACAATAGAAACTTAAATATAACTTCTAAATTTATCTTCTAAGAATGCCTTTTTTTCCTTTTTGTGAGATATAGGCAAGGAATATATGCCTATATGCCTTACCTTTAGTTATGATAAAAAATTATGAATGTTCCTTCAGATTAAAACAGGTTTGAAACCTATTTGCTTTTAGAAATTAATCTAACCAATTAACTGCCATTTAATTTTAATTGATAAATTTAATTTAATTATCTAATTTATTCTAATAAATTTAATTAATTAACTGCCATTTTAATTTTAGTTAATAATTGCCAATTTAATTTTAAGTAAATTGGCAACTATTAGCTCAAAAGGAACAATATCTGAGATGTATATTTCTGTGACATTTTAATATGAAGAATTAAAAGATATTCAGATGAGATAAAGTTTTACATAAATAAAAAAGATATAAAATCGAACATACTGGATAAATTGCATAATGTGAGAGATAGTGTCTACAGATAGATGGTATGATAGTCCACAGTGAAGTGGCAGTTTTCCAGGAAGAAGTGAGCACATTCTAAGAAATGGGGGTGGGGATGGAGAGTAGAAGATGAGTTGGATAGGAGATAAGACAAGGGTCTTCAAACTTGGCAAGTTTAAGATTTGTGGACTTCAACTCCCAGAATTCCTGAGCTAACATGACTGGAGGAGGAATTCTGGGAGTTGAAGTCCACAAGTCTTAAAGCTGTCAAGTTTGAAGACCCCTGGTTAGGATAACAATCCCTAGAATCTCCCAGGGTATATCCATTGGAGTGAGAATAGTAAAGATTTAATCTGGCAAGATACGATTAGTATGAGCAAATAAATAAATAAAGAACTGAACTTTGGCTGGACTATACCCACCTCACACAAATAAGCCTTCAGTGCCAATCAAATTGAAAATATAACTTCTTAAGTGAAAACCCAGGATGAAAAAACTCCTTGAGATCAAAAGCAATGACTTTTTAAAATTTCAATGAGCATTCCTTCCTTCCTTCCTACTACAATACTCAGGAAATTAAGCAATTTGTAACAACATACAATTATACCATGCGATACCTATGTTAAAATTATATAATAAATTATAAAACACATTAACATAAAATACTAACCTACATTGATATCATCTCTATTGCTACAGGTTCTCTGAACAACATTTTCCTGAAGGGTCAGAAATTATACAATACAATACTTCGTATAATCAGAAAAAAATCTTTAATGGACCCTCTATTATGATCCTTGTTTGTTTAATCACTGAAAAATCTATTTTTGTTATGTGATCTCAGAAATCTAAACATAAACATGTATATCCTGCTTCCATGTAAGAGGATTAGAATCTAATGGCTCTTCTGTTTTTTAAATAAAAGTCTATTGATAAATTGGGTATTTTCTACTCAATTTTGACTAAACTGTAGAATTTTCCATACTTTTCCATATTTTTGGCAATTCTGATTTTATTTTTGTGTTTCTAACAGGCCTGGCCTATGATGAATTTGCTGAAGAGTTTCTTGGCACTCTAAGAAGTTCTATGTGATTTAATTGGGAAATATTGTTTCTTATATAATAAAAGTGATATATGAAGTACGTTCATTGCGTATACTACATATTCAAGCACAGTTCTTAATTCTGAACTGTCTTCCTTATATAGGTATTGAGACAACCTACTATTTTCCAATTAAATGAAAAAACTCATTTTTTTTTCAGTTAAGGGAGACATGTAGCTCTCTAGATAAAATGAGATAGATGGTAACAGATGGAGGAAAATACCAGCTGATATATTTTGATTATGGGAGAAAAGAATATTTAAAGTTCAAAGTATCTGGAGGCATATGGTATATTAATAACCTGAACAATATTTGTCACAAAATGAGTTACAGGGGAATACAACTGTTCCTTCTTTCTGTGCAAATACTTTTTATTTATGCCTTAGTTGACTGGCTAATTCTGGAACTCTACAAATCATAAAAATTTTCAAGGTTGAGAAACCCTGCCTTAGACTTCCATTTTCAAAGTATCTGCATATTTTCTATTTTCTCATTAGTCAACTATCCAATTAATTTCTACTTCCCAGCAAAATTGAAACTAGGTATGCTAAAAAAAAATAGCACTGTCTACCGATTTTTTTTTCTGAGAGTTGATAAGGAAATGTAAGCAATAAATTATTAGAATAATATATACTGTGTATATGTATTATATATAACAAAAAATATAAAAAATCTTCAAAGAACAACCTCAGTAACAAGATCCTAAGAAGGTAATCATGCCATCCAATTCAGAAGAAAATATTTGTGGTTCCTCTAAAGAGAAGACAGGTCCAGAAACAGGAAGCATGTAAGATACTGTCTTTTTTTCTGTATAATTTTTCTTTAAAACATTCTTTTAACTAAGAACTTTTTTTTTTGGTCTAAGCTTTTTTTTAATTTTTAAAAAACAAACAAACAAACATAAAAACATAAAACCATCTTCCATTTTATATACATACAGTGTGTCAGTTGGTTATATATCTTTTGTGCTATCCTTTTGCAGACATTTACTCACAATTTATATCAGTCTTCATATTGTCGAACTAACATATGCTTATATATTAATAACTTATATCAGTTATTAATCATCCATGACTAAACTATTTATTCCATCATTTTATACGAGATGTTCCAAGTTTTATCTTAAAATTTGTGTTATACTTTCAACCAGTGATTATGTATGTCTATATTATGTTTTATATCAGTCTATTAAATTTCTACCACAAAATTATCTAGTCTATTATATTACCATGCCTTTTGATCCAACCATTGATAAAACAAATCCCATATCATATAAAATTGCTTGTCTTGTTCTCTAATTTCAAATGTCAGTTTACTCATTTCAGCGCAGTCCATAATTTTTTTGATAACTTCCTCCTGCATAGGTATTTTGTCATTTCTCCAGTTCTTCGCAAATACAATTCTAGCCACTGTTAAAACATTTACAATCAAATATTTCATTTCTTTATGGTATATGTCCGGTATAATTCCCAATTAAAAAATGTCTGATTTAAAGTCTATGTATTGTTTTATCATTTTTTCCAACCATGTGTGGATTTGAGTCTAATATTTCTTCGTATCCAAACATATCCACCACATATGGTAATATGAACCAGGTATCTGATGACATTTCCAGCATTTATCTGATTTATTCTTAAACATTCTCTCAAGTCTCGTCGGGGGTAAGTGCCACCTGTAAAACATCTTATACAATTTTTTTTTATATGCAGTTGACATTGTCATTTTATAATTTTGAGACCACAATTTTTGCCATTTTTCCAAATCAATCCCATATCCAAAATTTTTCCCCAAAGCAATCATTGTTTCTTTGATCTGTTCCTCCTCCAATTTAAATTTTAATAGATATCCATAAAGATTTTTAATTTTAATTAATTATTAATTAATTGCTACATTTTTTGGAAAAACAGGAAGTGATGAAACAGGGCTAGTTTTCAGTCTGTAAAGCCTGCAGAAGCCTGCAGAAGTCTTCCTCAAGCCTCTGGGAGATCAAAAAAGGCCTCAAACTGGCCAAAAATAAGCTGTGAAGCCAGGGGTGGGATTCAAATTTTTGAACAACCGGTTCTGTGGGCATGGCTTAGGTGGTGGCTGTGGCTTGGTGGTCATGTGACTGGGTGGACATGGCTTGGTGGTCATGTTATTGGCTGGGTGTGGCCAACTCAATATCACTCACATCAAGGCACACCTCTCCTCGCCTGGCCTCTCATGACTGTGGGGATGCTGCAACAGTCGTAAGTGTGAAAAATGGTCATAAGTCACTTTGTTCAGTGCCATTGTAACTTTGAATGGTCACTCCAGACAAGCAAAGTATCAGCAAAGGAGGGAAAAAAACTCCAGAGAGGTTCCTGAGACAGGAAATCTAGTCCTGCCAAGAATGTAACAAGGGTAAATGGAGAGGCAGTTTCTGCAAGCAACACCAGAATGTTTCCTTCCTGCCTTCCTTACAGGATTAGGCCAGTAATTTCTTCTAACAACTGATTCTCCGAACTGCTTAGAATGTTAACAACCAGTTCTAGCGAATAGGTGCAAACTGGTAGAATCCCACCCCTGTCTGAGGCGCGTGCATGCCCAGTGAGATAAGTTTGCCTTCAGCTCGTGTGCCGGCACAAATGGCTCTGCATGCCACCTGTGGCACACATATCATAGGTTTGCCATCACAGCCCTATACCATTTCAGACAAATGGTTGTCTAATCTCTTCTTAAAAACTTCCAATATTGGAGAATTTACAACTTCTGGAGGCAAGTTGTTCCACTGGTTAATTGTTCTGTCAGGAAATTTCCTCTTAATTCTTAGTTGCTTCTCTCTTTGATAATTTTCCCCCTATTGCTTCTTGTCCTGCGCTCAGGTGCTTTGGAGAATAGCTTGACTCCCTCTTCCTTGTGGAAGATATTGGAACACTGCTATCATGTTATCCCTAGTCCTTCTTTTCTTTTTCTTTTTTTTGCAACATTTTTTTTATTTTTTGTTACAACAAAAATCAATGTGTGAACCATGTGGAA
The DNA here is from genome assembly GCA_033807585.1 of Hydrophis major. Lineage (NCBI taxonomy): Eukaryota > Metazoa > Chordata > Lepidosauria > Squamata > Elapidae > Hydrophis > Hydrophis major. The sequence continues at coordinate 157,393,722 of CM066331.1, read as the reverse complement.
CTGAGTGTCTTACATTTTAATACAAATATGACAATATTCCTCTTAATATAGCTGACAATTTTTCAAATTTGATATTAATACATATAATTATTAAATTATCAATCTTAATTATCAATCTTAATTATTCAATATTACAGTATGTTATATTTATGTCAATCTCTATATTCTTAACTTCACTCCTTTTACTACCAATTATATATTAATAATCATATTTGTAGTGTTTACCTAATTATATAATTCTAATAGCATTTCACAAATTTATATTAAATTATATATTATATAATTATTATATAATTATATATATATAATTATTTTATATTTCTATTATCTATCTCCTTATTAATTTCTGAGTATGCCACTATTATATTTAAAAAAGAACAATTTCCCTTTCTAGTCACATTTTAATACAAATATAATAACATTCATCATTTTTACATTTAACAGTTTATACAATTCTAATAATACCATTATATTTTTATTAAATTTTGCCTTTCATTGTCTTGTATAATACTTCACAATATGTTTCTTTTCTTTTTTAAACATCATGTCTTATTTGTATTAAAGCTTTGGTTTTCGTTTCTTAGCTTGTCTCCCATATTCCTCTCTTATATTTCTGTTACCACTTTTTGACATTTCCTCTTAAACATTTCTTTCTTCTCTATTATGTTCCATTGGCTCATTTCCAAGTTATCTACTCTCACCCCTATCTTTCTCCCAAAGATTTCTCTTTGCAATTCCAATTTCTGTTTAATTTCCTTTATAGTACTTCCCCTTGGTTTACATCAATCATTATTTTTATTTCCTTTTTATCTTTAGTTTCTCTTTCAGTTGGCTCCTCCTCTTCCTGGTCCTCCTGCTTTCTTCTTGTTGTTTCTCAATTTCTAGCTCTGTGTCCATGTTTTTTATTTTATTCAAAATGTTCTCAAATCCTCTTGCCAGTGTATGTTTTATTTCCTAAAAATCCAATGCAATTTCTTTGCAAATTTCACTCATCTTTGTTCTTGATTCTTTTATTTCTTCCCAGCCAATTGTCCAACTGTCCAACTGTTCTTTATCTAAGTCAAAGCCACTTTTTAAACTAAAAACCTATGTCTAATATCCAAGGATCTTTATGTCCTGAAATTAATCAATCTAATCTTTTAAATGGTCCAAGGATGAAATCTTCATGCATCCCTCTACCAGTTGAGTCTTATGTTGTAGCTTTCAGGGATCTTTCAATAATAAAATTCTCACTTTTAATTGTCATAACACCAGGTCTTTTCCAAACTTTGGGGATCTGTTGTTTTTCTTTTGACAATAGGTGGTGCTCTTAAATCTGTTTTCATTTAATTCCAATCTTTAAATCTGATTTTCTGTATTTTAAGATATTAACTTTTTACTCCAATAGCTAGAACGCAGCCACTTAATATATTTATGAGTCCACTTTTCTGAATATTTTTCTCAGGGTTATATTTTAAAATAAAAGGGATAGTTCTTGTTATGTATTAAAATGGACTACTCGAAATCCCTGCGCCTTGATTGGCTAAGGCGCGGGGATTTCTGATTGGCCAGGCGAGCCGCGCCGATTGGCCCGATTGAAGTCTCCCGCGATTGGTTCAAACCAAGAGCGGGAGACTTGAATCGCTGCCATTGGCCGCGGCCGCCGCGGCAAAAGGTATAAAAGCCGGAGGCTTTTTGCCTTTTGCCGGTTCGGTTCAACTATTAGAAATAAAGAGCTGTTAACGAAAGTCACCGACTCAGAACCTTTTTTCGCGGTCACGACACTGGCGACGAAGGTGGGATCTCGCCCCTGAACCGAACCCCGTGTCCATCTAAGAACTAGCGACAGCAAAATGGCGAAGATAGCACCGCCCGCCCCCTTCAACCCCGCCGCCGAGGACTGGGAATCGTACTCGGATAGATTCCGTATGTACCTGGAATGTGCCGGCATGAAGGACGCCCCGGGCCCGCTAAAACGCGCCGTCTTCCTTACGCATTGTGGACCAGAGGTTTTCCAGATGGCCAAGGCATTGGCCAAACCGGCAGACGTGACTGCCATGGATTGGGACGTCCTCGAACCCATACTGAGGCGCCATTACGCCCCCGAGGTCCCCATCCTAATACGACGAAATGAATTTTACCGAAGAAACCAGAGACCAGACGAAAAACTGAGCGACTTCGTCGCTGAATTAAGGCGCCTAGGTGGACTCTGTGAGTTTGAAGGATTGAATAGTCTCATAAGAGACCGTTTCGTACTCGGATTGTGGGATCCGACACTCCAGAGCCGACTTATGGCCAAAGGCGACATCAGCCTAGCCGATGCCCTCACCGCAGCCGCAGCCGCAGAAGCAACCCGCACGTCAGCAGACACCATGCGAAGATCCGACGCGAAGGGCGGAAACAACAACCCCGCGAGGTCGGCCGACGCAAGAAACGAAGCAACCGCACACTACGGCGACTACCAGTCAACCTCCAGCACGTCAGATGATGAGGAGGACATACATCGCGTGCAGACGGGACGCGGAAACCAACGAAGCCAAAACAGTCGTAGGTCGAGGACCAACTGCGCCGGGTGCAGCGGCGACCACCCCAGGTCTGAATGCCGTTTCTTTGATGCTATCTGCAGGCATTGTGACCGAAGGGGCCACATCGCTCGAGTTTGCCGCCAAAAGAAGACCCGCAGCCCGCCAAGATGGGAACAGCAGGACAGAAGAAGAGAGAACTCCCCGCCCAGAGCCAGAGAGCGCCAGCCAGCAGGTAGATGGGACCAGAAGCAACGACCTCAAAGAAGCGGCGACGGTCGGCGGAAAGAAGAAACCCACCAGACGGTGACCATCGGCCACGCCATCTCCGACGGCGCCAGAAAGGTACACGTAGAAGTCCACATCGAAGGCCGGCCATGCAAAATGGAAGTGGACTCCGGGTCCTACCTTTCCATGATTGCATGGCGCGAAATAAAAAAACTAGTGCCTACTCTACAAAGAAAAAACGTGCTTGCCCAGAAAATCATCATAAAAGACTACCAAGGTAATCGCGTTCCGGTAGTGGGCACCAAGAACTTTAACATAACCTACAAAGGCCACACCGAACAACTGCCACTCACAATAGTCGATCGTGACCGCCCGAGCCTGCTGGGTCTGCAATGGTTCGCCCCGCTTAACATCGCGCTGACAGGTGTCAACCAAGTCTCCATTGAAGCCTGGGAACAGCGGCTAGTCCAGGAGTTCCAGGAGGTCTTCGATGGAGGCTTGGGCAAGTACAAGGGGCCCCCTATCTCGTTTGATTTAGACCCAAGGGTTCCCCCCAAGCGGCTTAAACCTAGAAGGGTGCCCTTTGCTTTAAAGCCAAAAATTGACGAGCAGATCAACAAACTCGTCAAACAAGGGGTATTAAAACCGATAGACCACGCCAGATGGGAGACCCCTATAGTGACCCCAGTAAAGCCAGACGGGTCCGTGAGAATCTGCGGGGACTATAAGGCCACCCTAAACAGCGCGCTACAGCAAAGTGCCTACCCAGTTCCAATAGTGCAACACTTACTGCACTCACTGGGAGGGGGAAAATTTTTTGCCAAGCTCGACCTCGCCCAGGCATACCAGCAACTGCCTGTGGACGAGGAAACGGCAGAAGCCCAAACAATTGTGACACACCGGGGGGCCTTCAAGTGTAACAGACTCCAATTTGGAGTCAGCGTGGCACCAGGCATCTTCCAGAGCATGATGGAATGTTTACTACAGGGCATCAAGGTGGTGGTGCCCTATTTCGATGACGTATTAATAGCGGCGCCAAACGAAGCCGAATTAGAAAACCGATTAAGACAAGTCTTAACAAAATTTAAAGAAACAGGACTTAAAGTCAAACGCGAAAAATGCCAACTTTGTACACAGCAAATAGAGTTTTTGGGTTACCTCCTAGACCGGCAGGGCATCCACCCTACAACTAAAAAAGTTAAAGCCATCAAGGAAGCCCCCACCCCGAAGTCCAAAACAGAACTACAAGCATTCCTAGGCTTACTAAATTTTTATAATGTCTTCCTACCTCAGAAGGCAACGGCGGCGGAACCTTTACATAGACTCCTAGACAAGAAGGCAGCATGGACTTGGGGGAGACGAGAACAAGCCGCCTTTCAGAAAACCAAAGACCTCCTCACCTCCGACGCCGTCCTGATGCAATTCAGTAAGACTTTGCCCTTAGCTGTCACTTGCGACGCATCACCTTTCGGCGTCGGCGCTGTCCTCAGCCATACCCTCCCAGACCAGAGAGAAGCACCTATCGCATTTTTTTCCAGAACCCTGACTAAACCGGAACGGAACTATAGCCAGCTGGACAAAGAAGCTTTGGCTATAGTTGCCGCCGTTAAGCGTTTCCACGAGTACCTGTACGGCCGCCCATTCAAAATATTCACTGATCATAAACCACTGCTGGGCATCCTCGCTGGAAACCGTGCTACACCAAACATCTTGTCGCCCCGCATGACAAGATGGTCTGAATTCCTGGCAGCCTACAGCTACGAACTGTTACACAAGCCAGGTAAGAAAATTTCGCACGCGGACGCTTTAAGCCGCTCGCCCTTGCCGGACTCTGACCCTGACCCCGCACCAACAACAAACACCCTGAGTATCGAGAGTTTGCCCATAACCGCATCTGATATTGCCAGAGAAACCATTAGGGACAGACATTTGGCGCAAATCTTACATTGGTTAGAAAAAGGCTGGCCGGAAAGAGACATTGACGAGACTTTTAAAACATTCCGGCAGCGCCAGACTGAACTTTCACTGTTAAGAGGTTGCATCCTGTGGGGTGATCGGGTGGTAATTCCAGGCAAATTGCAAAACAGGGTCCTAGAGATGTTACACGAGGGTCATCCTGGCATCGTCAGGACAAAAGCCCTGGCCAGGAGTTACGCTTGGTGGCCAGGGATGGACAAACAAATTGAAGCATGGGTCGCCAAATGCCACCGGTGCCAGGAAACCAGATCCAGCCCACCCACAGCACCTATCCGGGACTGGGAAATACCACGGGGACCCTGGTCCAGAATCCACTTAGACTTTGCTGGCCCCACAAATGGACACACTTTTCTAATCACAGTCGATGCATACTCAAATTGGTTAGAGGTGGCTGACATGAAATCCACCACCACAGAGGCTGTCATTAAAGAGCTGTGTAAACTGTTCTCCACACATGGCCTCCCAGACGTCATTGTCTCGGACAGCGGGCCCCAATTCACCTCCATCGAATTCGAACGGTTCCTGGCCGAGAAATGTATCCGCCACGCATTGACAGCACCGGCGCATCCGGCGGCGAACGGTAGGGCGGAACGGATGGTCCAGTTTACAAAAAAGACCCTCCGGAAAATGGACCACGGGGAGATCAACGAAAAAATCAACAAAGTACTTTTCATACAGCACATCACACCCAATACCACAACCAACAAAAGCCCTGCAGAGCTCCTGATGGGCAGAAAGCTGCAGTCCCCACTCGATCGTCTGCACCCAACCTATAACCCGGAGCGACCCCCAGACTCAAGCTCCAGGTACCGGACTTTTGAACCAGGCGACTTGGTCTACGCCAAAAACATGACGGGGGACCCCCTATGGATCCCAGCCGTCATAACCCAAATCACTGGCCCACGGTCGTACCGGCTCCAAACCATCGATGGGCGAGCCTGGAAACGACATATCGACCAGCTCCGGTCACGAACAATGACTGACCTCAACCCCCAAGACACGAACCAAGGGGGGAGGGAATACCCGGTAAGACAAACGCAGGAGAAAATTAAATTTAAAAACTCACCGGAACGCAGCCTTCACGAGTCCCATCCGGAGAAGAGCCGTCCGGCCAACTCTACCGACTCGGAGAAGCCAAGCGGGAGCGGCGAAATCCGTGACTCAACCGACCCGGTAGGCCCAGGCGGGAGCCACGGCGAGAGAACCGGCCCGATCATCCAGCCGGTTCTCACAGAGCCAGGAGCAGCCAAAAAGATGACCGCTCCGGCCGAGTTACAACAAGGAAGTGAGTTGCGCAGGTCAACTAGGACCCGACGGAGCCCCGCCTACCTGCGTGATTACACCACGTGAAGGACCGTACCAAGAAGGGAGGGGTGTTATGTATTAAAATGGACTACTCGAAATCCCTGCGCCTTGATTGGCTAAGGCGCGGGGATTTCTGATTGGCCAGGCGAGCCGCGCCGATTGGCCCGATTGAAGTCTCCCGCGATTGGTTCAAACCAAGAGCGGGAGACTTGAATCGCTGCCATTGGCCGCGGCCGCCGCGGCAAAAGGTATAAAAGCCGGAGGCTTTTTGCCTTTTGCCGGTTCGGTTCAACTATTAGAAATAAAGAGCTGTTAACGAAAGTCACCGACTCAGAACCTTTTTTCGCGGTCACGACAGTTCTCACCAGTTCTTCACTGTCACTAACTCTGCTCCTGCATTCTTTTTAAGTTGAAGCTGTCTCAGGCTATGTGGTGGCCATTTTGGTCACTTCTTCATGTCAGGGCTTAGAGAGTAATAGCCTGGGGGCTCTACAGGAAAGTTGCATTCTCCCCATGACCCTCAAAAGGCACTTCTCCTTTCCTTCACCACCCCTCCAGGATGGTTTTGGCCACTTCCAGAGCCCACAAACACACAGAAAGCCAGCTCAGTTCCCTTGCTGCTGGTGTCATCACAACGTCACTTCTGGTCTCCTAGTCATTCTTTTAATTAAACTAGACTAGGGCTGTCAAATTTGTCTTGTCACGGCATCATCATGTGACATATTGTGATTTTTTCCCCTTTCACTAAATCAGGCATAGGTGTGGCCAGTGCATGACTTATCTGGCCCACAAGTCATGAGTTTAGAAGCCTGAAGTAGACATACCCAATTCCATCTGGTCCCAGTGATTTAAACTCATCTAGGATGGGCAGGTGCTCTGTTACCATTTTCTTGTCTATTTAAACTTGTGTTTCTAATCTGTTTTTTATGGTATTTTGATAGGTTGGATTGTTTTTGTGTGTAAAAATGGATGCAAAAAAAAAAGAGTTAAATAGTTCTGCTTTCTCTCTGTTGCCTGTCACCTTCTAGCCACTTTCTCCAATTAGTGAACCAATCATTTCCTTGACTTTTTTCTTGTTTTTTTACATGTTGAAATAAGCTTTTGTTGTTGTTATTTTTGACTTTTGTTGCAAGTCTTAGTTCATTTTGAGCTTTAGTTTTGTCACTTCATCTTTGCAGGATCATGCTATTTGCTGATATTCTGCCTTAGTTATGTGCCAGTTTTTATACTTGTCCTTTTGTCTTTTAATTTATTGGAGAGTTCTTTAAGCAGCCATGCTGGTTTGAAATGTATGAGGTTTACTGATGTGAATTAATTAAACAGTAATGTGTTTGTAAATGAGCACAGGAACCATCTATTTTCCTTAACTAGGCTCAATTTTCCTGAAGTTCCTAAAGAGTTGAAGAGCTAGAAGTGACTAAAATATCCTGGTTTGTAAAACCTTCTTGGTAGGAGTTAGCATAATATATTCTTTAACAGTGTGATCCTATTTTTGAATTATGCCCACTGTATTGGAATAGATTCATGTCCCAATTATGCCTGCCAAAGAACATAATGTTAAGCCAGAGAAACATTGCTATGGCCACAGAATAATCTGTATTTCCCCACATTCTGTCAGCTTTGACCTTTAAAATCTCACTTCCTAAAAATTTCAGAAAGAGAAAAGGAAATTGTGATTTATTAACTGAAGGCAGGAGAGGCAGCAATGAATGTTTATAAGCAAATAGAAAATTTAACTGGACAAGACCAGTTAACCTAACTAGAAATTCTACATTTAATTTCTGGAAAATGTTTAATTATGAGACTATACATATTTGAAGGACCATTTTGCTTCAGTAAAAGACTTGAGCAAAGTAGCTTTTGGTAGTATCATTTCAAAAAATTGCAGAGCACAATGGCTGTAATTCACTTCTGTTTCAAAGCAAAATAGACAATGTAAACAGACTTGTTTTGAGTCAAAACTGTGAGGATTCCAAAAGAACATGCTTTTCTGAATCATCACAAACCCACAAAGCAAAGCACCTTAGTGAAGCATATCAACCATGATGAACACAAGTCTAACAGAGCAATAATAAACATGTTATAGTTATTTACCAAGTTAAACTGTCTGTTTCAATAACTGCCTGAGTGAAGGACTGAAAGTCTCTAAAATCTGAAATACAAAGTTAAGCATAATATGCTTACTGTTTATGTATAATAGTTTACATATTTGAAATAAGAAAGATGCAGAAGTTTGGAGTTCCTTCTAGTTGATGAAAAGCTGTTAAAAATCTGCTGTTAATTACCCTGCCTCCAAAGATGAATGACTTACAGATTTACAGATTCACGAAGTTGGAAAGGACCTTGTAGCTCATCTAGTCCAACCTCACTTATTACTCCTCCAACTAGCCAGTTAGGTGAAGAAAGTTATAACCTCTCTAAATGTCATTGTACTTCTGCCTAGTTCTAACAAAGATGAGCTCCAGAAAACAGCTGCCTGAGAATCTGAAAATAAAATCACATTTACAAAGCAGGAAAAGGCTGTAAAATAATCCCTAAAGGCTCCCACACTGGAATTTCATTTGTGAATAACACTGTTAAAAAAACATTACAAACTGTAGTTGGAAATTTAACAGGCTGTCAGATACAGTGCAGCATTATTATTATTATTATTGTGGTGGTGGTAGTGGTGGTGGTGGTGGCGGTTATGGTTATGGTTGTCATTGTCATTATCATTGTCATTATCATTATCGTTATTATTAATTGCACAGTCAGCCAGATGTTCAGACTGGGTTTGGCATTTTTGTCTACCTATAGAGTCCTTACCAAGGACCTGGGATAGGCAAATCTAGATGTTTGATGGTGTTACAGATATCACCGCAGGATGGAAGCTGTTCCAAGTAAAGCTGCCTTCTGCAATTGACTGATGGCAAATTTGTCAATGCCTATGGTGTTCAAGTGGTGTTCCAGTTGTTTTGGGACTGCACTGAAAGCACCTATTACTATTGGTACTACCCTTGCTTGCTTTGCCATAGTCATTCTATTTCTATGTCTTTATATTTTGTTGACTTCTCTGGTTCTTTCTCTTCTCTTCTGCTGTCTCCAGGCGCTACTATATCCACTATCCAGACTTTTTTTTTTTTGTTCTTATTGACAACTTTTAAGTCTGGGGTGTTATGTTAGGTGCCAGTCTGTCTGGATTTCGAAGTCCCAGAACAATTTAACTTTTTCATTTGCTATGACTTTTTCTATTTTATAGTCCCACCCATTCTTGCTTACAGGCAAATGATATTTCTTGCAGATCTTCCAATGCATCATTGTTGCTACTTTGTCATGCCGCTTGTCAGATTCGTGTATCTGTCATTTCTTCAGTGGAAGAAGAAAAGGAGGGGGAGGCTGATAAAGAAATCCTTTCTTGATGTAACCTGAATATATTTAACCTTATATAGAATTTGTATAACCCACACATTATACAATGGAGGGAGAAAAGCCAGATGGCCAGAACCTATCACCTCCGAGAGGCACAGCCAGGAGATGAGAATATATAGAATAAAAATTCCATAAAAATTCCACAGTGAGATGTATCCGGGGAATCTCTGGAAAAAGATCATTCTAAAAAGGGGGTGAGGGAATATTAGGTATGTCCTGGGAAACTGTGAGAAAGATTGTTCCTACAGAAGGAGTGGAAGGGGAATTAACATACTGGCTTTTGTTTCTCTAAATACACATCGAGATAAGGGGAGGGGTTCTCAACTACCTTTTGTATTCCTGTATGCTTGAGGGACCTCAGACGCTGCTTTGAAATCCTACATGAATTGTCTCATCTCAATAAAGGATTCCTTTTGATATGTTTGGTTCACAGAAATTCATTCTTGCTAATTGAATGGGAAAAAGTTCTGTAGCCTGACACTGCTTGTAGTCAGTTTGTACAATCTTCTTGCAGCAGCTTACCAGGTGGTCCACTATTTCTTCAGCTTCTTTGCATAGGTGGAACTTGCTGTCTGTTCCTGTCTTCTTAATTCTGGCTTTGTATACATTTGTCCTTAAAGCTTGGACTTGTGCAGCCAGAATTAATCCCTCTGTCTCTTTCTTTAACTTTCCTGCTCTTAGCCATTGCCAGGTCTTGTCATTATCTGATTCCTTGCTATTTTTTTAAATATACTGGCCATGTAGTGCTTTGTCTTCCCATGCCTCCATTTTGTTCTTCATTTGGTCTTTCTTGTAGGCCAGTTTAGTCTCTCTGGTAATCAGCAAGCCTTCCTGGCATATTAACTTCAGTGCATCTTCTTCATTGTCTTTCAGATATTCTTCCAAAGCCCTTTTTTTCTTCTTCAACTATCTGATGTACTTGCAACATTCCACGTCCACCTATTTGCCTTAGTAGTAGAGTCTGTCAATGTTGCTACGAGGATGAATTCATTGTCATTATTTTTCTGGTCTTGCTATCCATTGCTTTTAATTCTGTTTGAGTCCTGTTCACTATTCCAGCTGTGTATCTTATGACTGGTATTGCCCAGGTATTGATTGCCTTGATGGTATTTCCTCCATTGAGTTTGGACTTTAAGATCTTTTTCACTCTCTTGATGTATTCACCTCTAATTTTTTTCTTCACTTCAGTGTGCTTGATGTTGTCAACTTGAAAGATGCCCAGGTATTTATAGTAATCATCTTCATCCAGACTCCTAATGTTATTTTCATGGGGAATCTTGATTCCTTCAGTTTTCACTATTTTTCCTTGTTTGACAGTGAGTGTGTCTAATCCAAACTCCATTGCAATGTCTTGACTATATATACAAACAGTGTTGAGCAGCGATTCTATTTCAGATGGTGTTTTTCCATACAGCTTCAGATAATCCATGTAAAGGAGGTAGGATATTCTGGCAGATGTTTTTGATGTTTGATCACCATGGTCTGAATTACTCAATATTGTTGACAGAGGAAACAATGCAATGACAAATATAAGAGGTGACAGTGAATCTTCTTGAAATATTCCTCTCTTGATATTAACTTCTCCAAGTCTCTCATCATTGACCTGCAACTGTGTCTTCCATTGTACCATCGATCTTTGCACAAAGCTTCTTTTTTTAAAAAATAAAATTTTATTTCAGTTTTCCACATATTAAAAACATCTTTTTTTAGTGAACAGCATGATTCCAGGTTATCACATTTCCATACAAACATGACTATAATTTCATGCTGATCTTTCACATTTAATTTTATATCTTACCATAGCTTTACATATTTTATATTATTTTTATCAAATACTTTCCTCCAGCTTATTTAATATATTTTTTGAATTCATTACTTAACCTATTTTCTTAAACTTTAAATAACTCTCATATCTTTATAGTCATTATACTTTTATCTGTCACATTTGCAATTTCATTGCATATTCTTATTTCATCATTCCAAAAATTCCATCTCAATACTTTTATCTGTCACATTTGCAATTTCATTGCATATTCTTATTTCATCATTCCAAAAATTCCATCTCAATTCAAACATTTCAAAAGTTTTCCCCACAATTACCAATTAGTGTGCCACCCCTTTAGCTTATATATCATTTATTTAATCCTCCTTTAAATTCCAATAATTCTTTAACTAAAAATTATAATAATAACCTTCTAACAACTACATTACAAATATACCTTTTAATTCAGATCCTACAAGTTCCCCCTTTAATTACATAAAAAATCATTATGATTTCAAAAAAAAAAGAAATTAATCTATTCAATTCATCATAAAGACTGATATTATTCTCTTTACAACAATCCTCATATTTCATTTCAGCTGTGGTCTATAAATTCATTAAACATAGTTAATAAACTTATCATAATTTCCTTTTTACACATCCCTTCCATTTAACTATGTATATTATTTAATAAGAAACAAACATTCCAATAAAAAAACAATATCAGTTCCAGTCTTTTATTTTAATAATCTATATTTCCCTCTTTTCTAATTAATTTATTACTTCTAATACATTTATATTATACCTCCTCAACTTGCAGAGTCCCCTTTCTTAATTCTTAATTAACCATTATCTCTATGTCTTTTAAACAAACAGGTTCTTTTCATTTTTATTCAATTTCCATTTTTCTTTATTTCCCGGTCCAATTTTATTGTCTCTTTTTCCCTTCATTCTTCCCCTTCTCTTCTTACTCCAATTTTTGTCCCCCTTCCTCTTTATAACTTCTTTCTGCATTTCCCTTTTCTGCTGTTTCCTTTTACTTTGTTTGTTTTTCAAAATAAACCCCTTTTTAATTACCTCCTCAAACTTCCAATTTTTAATTCCCATTTCCCCCCTGCCCTTCACTTTAATTTTCATTGTTCCAAATGTTGATTAAAGATGGCCTCTTCTTTAATCAGCTCCTCTTCTTCTGGCACTCCTTGTTGTTCTTTAAAATCACCATTTCTAAAAGTTGGAAAATTGTAGCTTTTCTTTCATGTTTCTAAGTTCCATTTTTAATTCCAAGAACAATTCTGCCACTTTTAATCCACTTCTGTCCACTAACTTAATTCAACCAGTGTCTATGAAATTTATTTCCAACAATCAGCTTTTATTAATTCCTCTTTAGGTTTACCAGATTCATCCATAGATTAAAGTTTATATGAAAATTACCAAACAATCCCAAGATAGTTTCTTCCTGCTTTTTTCTTTGTTTTAATATTCAATATTCTGCTTTCATTTTCCAGTCTCTATTTTATTGTTTCAAAATTTCAATTGTATCAAGTGAAGTTTTAGAAGAACCAGGCTAAAAGAAACCAGAAGTAAATTCTTTTACCATTAGATGGCACTCTCCATAATATCCAAATTCGACTCTTTTTTCCTTCCGCTTTTCCTTTTTTTTTTTTTTGAAAACAATTTTATTGATTTTCTACAAACAAACAAAACAAACAAGACATAAAAACATCAACTCTCTTTTGTACATACAGTGTGTCAGTTGGTTCATCAGTTTTGTGCATTCATTTCGTAGTCTCAATTACAGTTATGTTACATAACTCATATTGTCAATCCAAACTTATATATTCTAATATCGCTATTAAAAAATCATTTGACCATACTTTTAATCATTCATGCTTTATGAGATAACAATACTTTAAACAGTTTATTCTATAACAAATCATATAATCATACCAGATCTGTCCTACAAACCCTTTATAGATATAATGTCAAATAACAAAAGAAAAAATAAAGATATTCCTTGCTGTCTAACATTCTAAATATTCTATTATTGTATTTTGTCATTTAACCTTTGATAGAAAAGATCCCAAATTTCATAAAATTGTTTATCCTCTTGCTCTCTAATTTCAAATGTCAATCTACTCATCTCAGCACATTCCAACATTTTCTTAATAATTTCTTCCTGCGATGGTATTTTCTCATTCTTCCAATTTTTAGCAAATACAATCCTAACCGCTGTGAATACATTTACAATCAAATATTTCAAGTCTTTATTGTATGTATCTGGTAAGATTCCCTATAAAAAGAACTCCGGTTTCAAATCTATGTTTCTTTATCATTTTTTCCAACCACATGCGAATTTTAGTCCAATATTTTCTAGCGTCCTCACAAGTCCACCATCTATGCTAATATGAGCCTGGTATCTGATGACATTTCCAGCATTTTTCAGATTTATTCTTGAACATTCTTGCTATTTTCGTCGGGGGAAAGTGCCACCTGTAAAAACTTGCAATTGTCATTAATAGGGAGAATTTCAACAATCAAGATGAATATTTTACCCAGAATTTTATTTTTGTTCCAAACAATACCAATTAGGCTTGGAAAAGACTATTTTGAAGATTTAAATAAAATCATGTTGAAGTTTATATGGCAAGGTAAAAAAGCGAGAATAAAGCTAAAGCTTTTGCAAGACGCTAGAATTAGAGGAGGTTTTGGCCTGCCTAATTGGGAATTATATTATCAAGCTGCAAGTTTGATGTGGGTCAAAGAATGGATAACATTAAGAAAGCATAGGTTGTTGACATTAGAAGGGCATGATTTGCTGTTGGGCTGGCATGCTTTTTTATGGTATAAGGGAACTAAAACACAGGGTTATTTTAGAAGACATTATATACGGGAGTCTTTGTGGTTAAACTGGGAGAAGATAAAAAGACAATGTTATTTGAAAATTCCAGTTTGGTTATCGACTATTGAAGCATTTTCCTATCCTATAATTTATAAGAAGGAACAAACAGTTAGATATGGGGAACTATTGGATGAAAAGGGTGAACTTAAATCGATCCAAAACTTAGAGGAACAAGGTATAAGGATGAATTGGTTTTCATATGCGCAAATACATTCAAGGTATGATGAAGATTCTAAAATGGAGGGATTCTATGATAAGCAGACTGATTTAGATAAGATCTTGATGGGAACTGATGAGAAGGTGATTAAAAAATTATATGGTTATTTACTGGGAATTAAATTAGAGGAAGAACAAGTCAAAGAAACTATGATTGTTTGGGGGAAGAATTTTGGATATGGGATCGATCTAGAGAAATGGCAGAAATTGTGGTCTCAAAATTATAAAATGACAATATCAACAGCATATAAAGAAAACTTGTATAAGATGTTTTACAGGTGGCACTTTCCCCCGACAAGAATAGCAAGAATGTTTAAGAACAAATCTGAAAAATGCTGGAAATGTCATCAGATACCCGGCTCGTATTACCATATGTGGTGGACTTGTGAGGACACTAGAAAATATTGGGCTATAATTTGCATGTGGTTGGAAAAAATGACAAAGAAACACATAGACTTGAAACCAGAGATTTTCTTATTGGGAATTTTACCTGATATATATTGTAAAGATTTGAAGTACCTGATTGTAAATGTATTAACAGCGGCTAGGATTGTATTTGCTAAAAATTGGAAGAATGAGAAAATACCATTACAGGAAGAAATTATTAAGAAAATATTGGAATGTGCTGAGATGAGTAGATTGACATTTGAAATTAGAGAGCAAGAGGATAAGCAATTTTATGAAATTTGGGATCTTTTTTATCAATGGCTGGATGATAAAATACAATAATAGAATATTTAGAATGCTAGACAGTTAGGAATATCTTTATTTTGCTATTTTGCTATTATCTTGTTATTTGACATTATATTTATGAAGGGTTTTTTAGGATTGATTTGATATGATTATATGATTTGTTATAGAATAAACTGGGTTTAAAGTATTGTTAGCTCATAAAGCATGAATGATTAAAAATACAGTCAAAAACTTCTTTTTTTAGTGATATTAGGATATATAAGTTTTTTTTTCAAAAAAACAACAACAAAATTCTTCCCCCAAACAGTCATAGTTTCTTTAACTTGTTCTTCCTCTAACTTAATTCCCAGTAAATAACCATATAATTTTTTAATCATCTTCTCATCAGTACCCGTCAAGATCTTATCTAGATCTGTCTGTTTATCATAAAATCCCTCTGTTTTAGAATCTTCATCACACCTTGAAAGAATTTGTGCATATGAAAACCAATTCATCTTTATACCTTGTTCCTCTAACTTTTGTATCGATTTAAGTTCACCCTGTTCATCCAATAGTTCCCCATATCTAACTGTTTGTTCCTTCTTATAAATTATCGGATAGAAAAATGCTTCAATAGTCGATAACCAAACTGGAATTTTCAAATAACATTGTCTTTTTATCTTCTCCCAATTTAACCATAAAGATTCCCGTATATAATGTCTTCTAAAATAACCCTGTGTTTTAGTTCCCTTATACCATAAAAAAGCGTGCCAACCCAACAGCAAATCATGATCTTCTAGTGTCAACAATCTAATCTTTCTTAATGTTATCCATTCCTTGACCCACATCAAATTTGCAGCTTGGTAGTACAATTCCCAATTGGGCAGGCCAAAACCTCCTCTAATTCTAGCATCTTGCAAAAGCTTTAGCTTTATTCTCGCTTTTTTATCTTGCCATATATACTTCAACATAATTTTATTTAAATCTTCAAAATAGTCTTTTCCGAGCCTAATTGGTATTGTTTGAAACAGAAATAGAATTCTGGGTAGGATATTCATCTTGATTGTTGAAATTCTCCCTATGAATGACAATTGTAAGTTTTCCCATTTCTTCAAATCTAAAGCTATCTGTTGTTTAAGTTTAATATAATTATTCTCTTTTAATGTGCTACATCTTGCTGTCAAGTATATCCCCAGATACTTGACCTTATTCGTAACTTGAATTTTCAACAGATCTGCCAGTTCTTCTCTCTGTCTCAGTAGCATGTTCTTTGTCAAAATCTTTGTTTTGTCTTTATTTATTTTCAAACCGGCCACCTCACCATATATCTCTATCTTTTCCAATAACTTTGGAGCTGTTTCTAATGGATCTTCCAAAATAAAGGCTAAGTCATCAGCAAAGGCTTGCAGTTTAAATTCTTCCTTTTTAATTTTCATTCCTTTTATGCTTTTATCATCTCTAATATTTCTATTCAACACTTCCAAAGTCAATACAAATAGCAAAAGAGATAGGGGACAGCCTTGTCTTGTGCCTTTTCTTATATTAATAAAGTCTGTAAGTTCTCCCTCCATCATTACCTTTGCTGTCTGCTTATTGTATATGGCTTGTATTGCTTGGATAAATTTTCTGGCAAAACCCATCTGTTCCAATAGTAATTAATCTCCAGTTCACATTGTCGAATGCCTTTTGAGCATCTAGGAATATTAAAGCCATTTGCTTTTCAGGGTATGCCTCATAATATTCCAAGGTATCCAAGATTACTCTCATATTGTCTCTAATTTGTCTCTTTGGCAGAAATCCATTTTGATCTGGGTGAATGAAATTATTTAAGTATTTTTTAAGTCTTTCTGCTAAAATTGAAGCAAAGATTTTATAGTCTGCATTTAATAAAGAAATAGGTCTATAGTTCTTAATTTGCAGTGGATCAGCCTCTTCTTTTGGTATAAGTGTAATATAAGCCTCTGACCATGTTTTGGGTATCATCTTCTCTAACATAACTTCATTCATAACTTCTAGCAATGGAATACTCAATGATTCTTGTAATGTTTTATAAAATTCTGCCGGAAGCCCATCTGGACCTGGTGCTTTCCCATTATTTTGTTTCTTCAGTGCTTCAGTTAATTCCATCATTGTTATATTGCTTTCTAGCATTTCTTCAGTCTCTTTAGATATCTTCAGTAGGTTAGCATTCTGTAGATACTGTTTGACTTTTTCCTCATCAATATCCTCTTGTTTATGTAATTGCCC
Organism: Hydrophis major; assembly: GCA_033807585.1. Taxonomy (NCBI): domain Eukaryota; kingdom Metazoa; phylum Chordata; class Lepidosauria; order Squamata; family Elapidae; genus Hydrophis; species Hydrophis major. The sequence goes on along the minus strand of CM066331.1, from coordinate 157,376,507 downwards.
ATAGAAGTCTCGAATAATTTCTTTTTTCTCCTTATTACCATAACAAACTTGACCTTGGTCATCCATTAACTTCAATATTTTTCTTGATTCTTTCTCCTTTCTCAATTTATTTGCTAGCCATCTACCTGGTTTATTTGCATCTTCAAAATAATTCTGTTTAGCATTTCTAATTTTCTGTGCCAATTCTTCTTTCTCTATTAATTCCATTTTATGTTTAGTTATATCCAACTTCAATTTAATATCCTTTTTCTGTGGCGTTTTCTGTAATTCTTTTTCAAGTCTTTTATACTCATCTTCCAAGGCCTAAGTGGCTTGCCTTTTCCTAATATTCTTTTCTCTTGTTTTATCTATTATCAGACCTCTAGCATATGCCTTCATTGTATCCCAAACATTCTGTGTTGAAGTATCTTCTTTTTTATTTTCTCTAAAGAAGAAAGCCAATTCTTTCTACACCCATTGTGTAAAATCTTTTTCCTTTAAGATAATATTGTTTAATGTCCATCTCGATCTTTTTTTTTGTCCCTTCCATTTAATTGTCATTGGGCTATGATCTGCCCAAGTATTTGTTTCAATATTTGTTTCTTGAATATTAGATATTAATTCTGTTGAGATCCAAATCATATCCAATCTGGACCATGATAAATGTCTATTTGAGTAGAAAGTGTATTGTTTAGTTTTAACATTTCTTTCTCTCCAAATGTCTTTTAAAGTTAACTCGTCTGTCATTTTAAAAAAAAGATTTAGGGAGAGTCTTTCTATTTTGTTTTGTTGTTGTTGCTATATAGTCTAGTTTATTGTCCACAATTCCATTGAAGTCTCCCATCATAATTATATTAACATAGTCCAGTCCAATTATTTTCATGTGTAATTTTTTATAGAACTCTTCTTGTTTATCATTCGGAGCGTAAATTGTAATCAAAAGTATTTTTTATTGTTGTCCATTATTTCCACCATTAATACTCTTCCATCTTCATCAGTATAAATCAATTTTGCTGGGATGGCCTCTTTAATGTATAGAACCACTCCTCTTTTCTTACATTGAGTCAAAGAAGTAAATATTTTCCCTAATTTTGGCTGTACTAACAATTGTTCATGTTGTTTTTTAATATGTACTTCTTGCAAACAAATTATATCAAATTTTAATTTCTCTAATTTATGAAAGGTTTTCCTTCTTTTAACAGCTGAATTGAGTCCATTTATATTCACTGTAATCAACTTTTTTTCTTCCATGATTATGCTTTATATTTAGGTCTAACAGCTCTCATAGATCTTACTTCACACTGTTCTTTACTATCCACCTGTCCACCTATTGCGCCTTCCTCTTTTTCAATCTCCAGTTGTTCCTGTTGAAACTCATTTAATGAAACCTCTTTCTCTGCCTCTTCTTCTCTCCTTCCAAAAAATTCTGTGTGGAAAAGTTCTGCTTTCTCAATTGAATCAATTCTATGTCTCTGTTCTTGCCACGTAAACATTAATCCTTCTGGAATCAGCCATCTATAATTCACTTCGTTTTCCAGTAGCATTTTGGTCAGAAATTGATATTCTCTTCTCTTCTCTTCTCATCTCTCTCACTCTTCTGGGTATTTGTTTTAAAACCACAATTTCTTTGCCTTTGTATTTCAACGTCTTCTCTCTTACAGCTTGTAATATTTGTGTTTTAATAGATTTTTTGGTAAATCCGATATGTACTTCCCTTGGTAAGTTATTTCTCATCGCATATCTTGTATAAACTCGGTATACCTCGTCTACTCCATCCATCATCTTTTCCTCTGTGATTTCCAAAGAATCTGCCAACAATTCTATCATTATTGCAGCCAAGTTTTGTCCTTTTTGTTCTTCTATATTTTGAAATCTGAGATAGAATTCTGACCTCTCCATCTCCCACCTCAACATCCCACTTTTATCTTGTTCAACCACTGTTAATCTGCTGTCAATATTTCCAATCTTCTCCTCTCTTTGTTTATCTTCTTCCTAAATTTTTTGGAATCTCTCATCATACTTCCCCATCATTTGTTGAATATTTTCTACTTTTTCATCAGTCTTCTCTGTTCTTTGTTCAATAATATCTGTTTTTATCTTGAGATCTTGGATTCCTTGCATAATCATCTGTAAAGTCACTTTTTCTTGTTCTTTGTCTTGCTTCAACATTGTCTGAATTAAACGTTGTCCTCCCACTGGTGGGGAGGCAGAGGTAGAGGTAGAAACGCCAGAAGATATGGGTTTCCTGCTCATTTTAAATGCTTCAAGATCTTCAAATTCTTTTTAACTTTAAGTCCAATTGGTAGAATAGCCAATTATAATCCAAAATCCAGTAGTAAAAGGCCCGATGGCAAAAAAGAAAAAGAAGAAAGAGAAGAAGAAAAATCTTCAAGTTCTTCTAAACCCTAATCCAATTATGAAGTAATCCACAATAAAAAATGAAAAATAAAAAGAAGAAAAAAGCCCAATAATAATAATAATAACTAAGAAAAAGAGGAACAAAAAAAAGAAAAAAAAAGAAAAAAATTCCTTCAGGTTCTTCACAACTTAATCCAATTGCGAAATCTCAATAATAAAAAGGAAAAGGCAGAATGGTCCAAAAACATGGATGGAAAAAGCAAAAAAAATCCCAGTAAAAAGAAGGAGAAGAAAAGAAAAATAAAGAAAAAATTCTGAGGCCTTCCCTTTAAAATAAAAAGCAAAAATAAGAATAGTACTAAAATTAAAATTTACAGAGAGGCTGGTAAGGAGGGGTACCACAACTGAAAAAAAAAAAAAAGAAAACACTGCACTTTGTTTAGTTGTCCAAGGCTCTTATTATGACTCTCTTCTCCACAAGCTTCAAAGCCAAGCCTCAAGTGTTGAAATGTTGATAAGAGTCCAGGAAAGCACCTGTAATAATATTCTGCTGCGCTCTTCCCTCTATCTTATCAAATTGAAATGTCCTTGAGAAGTTGTCTTTTCAGAGTTCTTCTCCAATTCAAATAAAATATTTTCAAGCCTCTAGTTGGCAGTGTTACAAAGTTTCTTAATGCACTCCCCCCCCAGCCAGAAAAACTTAGTTTGAGTTAAGAAAAAAGAAAAGGTATTTACATATATATATATAAAAAGAGAAAGTAGCCAAAGGGAGCCTCTATCCTAAAAGAAAATTAAAAAATCAAAAAGGAGCATAAGAATATATATAAGAGAAAATTCAGTCCGGTTAACTACAAAGTCACACTAAAGTCCAAAAAAGAGTAAGAGAAAGAGAAAAAAAAAATCCAAGCCTCACTTTGACATCCCTGTAAAATACGCCGCTCATACAGTTTTGTCAAAAAAAAATCTCACAGGTTTCTTCTCATATTCAGAGTGTCCTTTCAAATGTCATCGAATTAACAAAAAAAGAAAAAGAAATATCTCACCCAGCCGACACACTTCCACTTTCAGACTCTTTCTTCCGGAGCTGTCCCGACTTCAGCAGCAATGGAGGCTGCCTCTCCACCGCCAGCAAAAGGATTTCTCCTGGATCAAACCAGGAACTTTGCAATGTCCCTGGGATCCAGAGAGTGTGCCCTTCATGGTCACCATCTCTATGGGACCGACCAGGGGCGAAAATATCAGCTGCGATCTCGGAGTCCTGAGATTGCAGCTGTATCGCCGAAACGAAGCTCTGCCTTCCTCCGCTTTTCCTTCTATTTGAGGCTTTTTTGTTAAAGTTCAAAAGCCCAATAAGTCCAAATGTAAGTTGTTAATTTTTGACACATTAAAATTCCTTTTGACACATTAAAATTCAGCTTAGATTAAGTCTATTTAGTGTCAAAGTCATATTTTTATCCAATTTAAACATATAGTTTCTTCTGGCTTTCTAGGTTCGAAGCCACTTGCAGATTTTTGTCTTCCTTTTCTTTGTCCACTGCTTTAATTGTCTTTCTTGCACATTTTTTAAGTTTTAAATCCTGGGGTAACTTATATTTAAATGTTGCACCAAGTTAGCCCGGTTTCCATGCTGTCCTCTTCTTTCTGCTCCAGCACATTCTTGTCCCGGTTAGCTCTTCCACTTTGGGGTGGTCATATTTGACCACCACTACAGCCATCTTTGGAGAGGAGTAAAATGCCAAGCCAGGGAGAGGAGATGCAGCTCCCCTCAACCCAGTTGGCAGTCTCCTCTTTCTTCACCACCCCTCAAGGGTGGGTCTGGCCCCAGATGCAGATGATCAGGGCCCTCCAATGGGAGAGCACAGATTGAAGCTGCAGATGATTGTGGTCTCCAGTCCATCTTTGAGGAAGTCCAACTGGAAGTCCCCCAATCTTTGCACAAAGCTTCTGATGTTTCTACTGACTCCTTTATTTTTAGGCACTTGATTATCCAGTCCTGTGGCAGAGAGTCAAATGCCTTTTTGTAGACAATCCATGCTACATTCAGGTTGGTCTTCCTTCTCTTGCAGTTTTCCAAAATCATTTTGTCAATTAGGAGTTGATCTTTTGTTCCTCTGCTATTGGGGAGATTTCTTTTCTGCTCAGGTAGAAAAAGATTGTTTTTTTTTTAACTAGATGTTGTTGATCTGCAGCAGCTACCACACCAGTTAACAATTTGAAAGTTGTTGGAAAGCAGGTAATTGACCTGTGGTTGCTGCTGCTGCCCCTTTTGCTGGATCTTTCATTATCAGATAGGTGTTGCCAAATGTTAGCCACTCTTCAATTTCATCTCCTTGTATCATGTTGATAAACTATTTGGCAATGAGTGGGAATAAATCAGTTAGATGTTTCAACCAAAAAACCATGCAGTTCATCTTCACCTGGTGCTGACCAATTCTTGATCTTCTTTTCTCTTTTCTCTACCATTTCTGTTGTTATTACTAGTTCTTTCATTTTGACTTCTTTTTTTATTCTTATTCATCTCTTTTAACCAAGTTGCATCCTTGTTGTATTTCTTTGGGTTATCCCATATATGTGCCAAGAATTGCACTGTTTCTTCTTTGTCAGGTAATGACTAAGACAATGCAGTTTTTCAATCTAATCTTCCATTTTTGTGATGAACTGTTTAATTTTTTTGCTTCTCTGTTGATTTTGCATCCTGGATATTCAGTTATAATTGCAGCTGTGCTGTACATTAGTTGGTTTGTTTCATGCAGTGAGTTGGTGATTGTGCTTGATATTGTTGTATTTGCATCTTTTAATGCTTGTGCTAGCTGTTTCTTTGGAACAAGCTTCAATGCAGACAGCCTTATTTTGATGTTTTTGTACTGTTCTAGATGCTCAGTTATTCTTTGTTTCAGTTCTTTTACTTCTTTCCTTTTGTTCTTCCTGTGGCAAAAGAGTGGGTGTCTGATTTCTAAATGAAAACAATTGTATATCTCTGTTGGATTCTTCTACTAACAACTTTCCCTGGTTTGCCTCTACATTCTGAATTACTTCTGGCAAGACTTTGATTTCTTTGCCCTGGGTGAACCTTTGCAGTTCTTCCAATTCTGCTTCAGTGAATACTTTATTTTGTATTATAAATAGACATTGATCTGCTGGCCTCTGTTCTGTTATTTCTGATTCTGGATGTTGTTCTTTCCAGAACTGATGCAGTCTTTTCAAATATCCTTTTCTTGTTTGGGCTTGCTCTGTAATAACAGATCATTATTTCTTTTTTTCAATCACGGTATATTTGTGACAGTTAAGCACCTTTTCTTCCAGTAGTTCTGCAATTGCTGGCCCTGGTTGCTCAGCCAACAGTCCTGAATCTTGTAGACCATTTTTCACCAGATATCCAGGGACTCCAACATCTAGCATGGACCTTGTTAATCCAGGAGACATCCGAGCCAGTATGGCTTTCTGAAATGTACCATATTTTTTATGGGAAATATGTCTCACCATATTTTTATGGGAAAGGTACTCTTTGTCTGACTCCTCTGAGGAGAGCTGTCCAGTGTGGTTGAACCTCTGGCATATCTCTCATCTTCCTCAGAACACACAAGCCCCACAACCTATTATTATTATTATTATTATTATTATTATTATTATTATTATTATTAGCATTAGCATTAGCATTAGCATTAGCATTAGCATTAGCATTAGCAGCATTATTGTTAGCATTAATTTTAAAAAAAAATTAAAAACATTTTTAAATGTTCAGTTGACTGGCTTTCATGTTTAATGAATAAAAGTTTATAATAATGCTAACAATGCTAACAACAACAACAACAACAATAATTTCTGCTGCTTAACAGAAGACTGCTGAAGTGGCAGCAGAAAATACTTCAATAACATCTGGAGCCACTGAACAGCCTGAATTTGAAGAAAATGCAGATATTTTGCAAGAACAGGAACAGTAAGAGCCTGAAGTCATCATTTAAACATCAGGAGTACTCAATGCCTAGCAGCAAGAACTGAAGGCTAAAATCTTGGCACATGCTGCATCAAATGCAGAAAGAAGAAGGCTTCCAACATTGAAGACTGCCTAGAAAACATTTAGCACCATTGATCCAGATAACATCAATTGAACAAACAAATCAGCTTGCCTACAGTACAGCAGTCATAGTAACAGAAGAACTGGGGATTCAAAAGCCACAGCCCCTAGAAAATCGACTGGGAAAACCACAGTGGAAAATCAGGTTGGAGTTAAAAATCAAGAGCCTGCAAGCAGCGGGAAGCAACTTGAAGAATTTGCAGGAGAAAAAGTTGAAGAACAGCAAGATCAAGAATCATCTGATCAAAAAATATGGGCTCAGCACAAGAAAAATTGATGAAGCATTGGAAATTGTGAAGCAGCAGATAACAGCAACAGCAAGAAAAATTGAAAGATGCAAAGCCAGAGAGCCAGAGTCATCCAGTACAAACAAAATCAATTGTTCCAATCAGACCAAAGATGGTTCTTATCAGAGTCTGAATCAGAAGTTGAATACGAAAATTTAAAAACCTGAGAAAATGGCAACTACCCAGTTTTGGAAAGACCTGTGGGAGACTGAGAAATGTTACAACAGAAATGCTGGGTGAATCAGAGACTTTGAGAATAAATTCTCCAAGAACAAAATGGACCAACTGGAAATAACTACTGAAATGAAAAGCAACAGAGTGAAAAAAGTCAAGAACTGGACATCGCCTGGCAACGATCAATTTCATGGCTTTTGGCTCAAATACCTGACCATCCTGCACAAAAAAATGGTGGAACAATTAAATGAAATGCTGCAGATAGAAAACATCAGTGAATGGTTAACAGCTGGGAAAATCTACTTGATACAGAAAGATCCAGCAAAAGGGGCAACACCTGTAAATTACAAACCAATAACGTGTCTGCCAACCATGTTCAAGCTGCTGACTGGCATCATAGCTGACAGGATCCAAGATTACCTAGAAGCAAATAGCATCTTGCCAGTAGAGCAGAAAGGAAACAAATGAAGAAGCAGAGGCACAAAAGATCAGCTCCTGATCAACAAAATGATTCTCGAGAATTGCAAAAGCTGAAAAACAAATCTGTGTACTACTTGGATTGACTACAAGAAAGCATTTGATTCACACAGCTGAATCATCAAGTACCTGAGTGTCATCGGAATATGCAAATGCATTGGCACTTTCACTGCAAATGCGATGAAACACTGGAAAACAGAACTGTTCATTGGAAGTGAAAACTACAGACTGGTCAATATCAAAAGAGGAATTTTTCAGGGTGATTCTTTGTCACCTCTGCTGTTCATCATCACCATGACCCCCCCTGTCAACAATTTTATAGAAAACTAATCTGAATTATCAAACTTCTAAAAATTCACAGAAAATCTCTCACCTGCTCTACATGGATGACCTGAAGTTATATGGAAAATTAAAGATCAAAACCCAGTCACTGACCAATACAATTCGAAATTTCAGCACTGACAAAGTGATGGAATCAAAATGCCCAATGGACAAACCATCAAGTGCCACCAATCTGAAGCCCACAAATACCTGGGCATACTGCAGCTGGACAATGTCAAGCATGGGCAAATGAAAAATGTGGTCAGCAAAGGGTCAGAAAAATTCTAAAAAGCCAACTGAATAGTGGTAACACCATCAAAGCTATAAATATCTGGGCCATACCCATCATCAGATATACTGCTGGGATTGTAAACTAGACACAGGCAGAGCTGGACATCCTGGATAGGAAAACAAGAAAACTGATGACCATACACTATACACTATACCTGCATAGTGACATTGACTGGCTATATTTGCCCAGAAAATCAGGGGGTAGAGGACTTTTGCAAGTGAAGCAGACAGTCAAAGAAGAAAAGCATGCTCTGGCAGATTATATGAAAGATAATGTTGAACCAGCTTTGATGGAGGTCAACAACAGGAAACTGCTCAAAGTGCAGCAAACCAAGAATCAATAGAGGAAAACAACGATGCAAACTCGGGCTGACAGCTGGTGTAACAAAGCACTGCACAGACAGTTCCTTGAAAAGATCCAAGGAAAAGTAGATAAGGAAAAGACCTAGTTATGGCTGACCAAAGGAACACTGAAGAAAGAGACAGAAGAAGGCCTGATTCTTGCAGCCCAAGAACAAGCCATCAGAACGAATGCAATCAAAGCCAGAATATAAAAATTGGCTGATGACCCCAAATGCAAACTCTGCAAAGAAGTGGATGAAACCATCGATCACACACTGAGCTGTTGCAAGACAATCACTCAGACTGACTACAAATAATGTCACAACACAGTTGCTCAGATGATCCATTGGAACTTGTGTCACAACTACCATCTGCCTGTAGCAAAGAATTGGTGGGATCATAAGCCTGAAAAAGTGGTTGAAAATGAGCATGTAAAACTACTGTGGGACTTTCGAATACAGACTGACAAAGTTTTGGAACACAATTCCCTGGATATCACAGTTGTGGAGAAGAAAAAAGTATGGATCGTTGACATTGCCATACCTGGTGACAGCAGAATCAACCAGAAACAACTTGAAAAAATCACCAGATATCAGGACTTGAAAATCGAACTGCAGAGACTCTGGCATAAACTGGTGGTTCCAGTGGTTCCAGGATTTTGGAGAATTTGGATTGTACAGACTGGTATCTGGAAGTGGAAGAGTGTATCGAGGGAAAGGCAAGAAAGAGACAAGCTTCATAAACTAACTGTGAGGCTGGGATTTGTTGAAGAAACAGAAAGGTGAAGAAACTGATAGGCTGAGAGCTGGCAGAGTAGAATGGTTGGAAAGTGGCAGTTGGAAGGTGAGACGATGAAGCAGAGGAAGTGGGCAATTTTATGATTGTGTGGCTTCCCTGATATTCCCCTGGACTCCCCTGACTGAAGCTAAACCCTGGTCTGAGAACCCAAGAGTCAGCAGATAATTGATGGAGTGGGTCATCTGATGGAGGCAGATGGTGTTTAGTACCGGTCTCATGTTCTGCCCCCTTGCACTCACCTTATTTTCCTGATCAGCAGATCTGTGATGGCCCTGGTCTTAGACTGCTGCTTTTAAATGTCAGATCAGCCTGGGGCAGGTCAGACATTAGGTGGAATCTGCTTGTGAAAGAAAATATTCAAATGTGCTTAAGCTTGTAAGTAAACATTAGGTATTGGAGGACATATATTTATACAGATACAGATTCAGATATTCAAAGAAAAATGTTTATATAAGTATCTCCAATGGAAAATTATATTTGAATATAATTTAAGTAGAGAATATAATTTAAGTAGTTTTAGCAGGCTCAATTTCACTAAATCTTTAAACTGTAGAGTTTGAAGCAAGACCTTTTTAATATTCAATGAAACTATTTAAATTGTCACAAGAGATGGCTGTCCAGCATGTGTATATATGTGTATATATGTATACACACACACACACACACACACACACACATACATACAGATACATTTTTATTAAGTTATAGATTATTATAAAATACAAAATACAAAAGTAAATAGAAGAACAATGACAAGGAGGGGAAAGGGCAAAGTGAAGTGAGGAAAGATAAGGAAAAGAAAAAGAAAAAGAAGTATTGACTTCTGGCTCTCTCTGTTACAGTAAAATAAGGCATTAACATCAAATCACAACTTTTTGCTTTTCCGCAATAGTATAAACAAGTCATTTCTATAAAGATCTATCAGTCTAATCTATAAAATCCAGAGTTTCATTCTTTTTCCACATAAAGCACCAAGTTCAGAAGTGGTTTTCATGTAGAAACAAAAGTATTTATGTTCTTTTCTTTAATCAAAGTAGTCAGTTTTGCCATTTCAACCATCTCCATCAACTTCTGCAGCCATTCTTCCATGGGTTGTCCAGCTGTCCACCTTCTTAAAAACTTCCAAAGATAGAGGATATATAACTACAGTTTGACTATTTTACAAATATTGTAAGATGTTTTTCCTTATAGTTAAATAAAATCTAAGTAGTATCAGCCCATCTCTAGTTCTAATTTCTGTGGCCTTGGAAAATAGTTTGTCCCCATCTTCTTTTTAGTTTCCCTTTAGATACTCTAATATGGCTATAAAGGCAATGATAAAAGTTTCCCCAGTTGTGTCTGACTCTAAGGGGAAGTCTCCATCTCTGTTTTTTAGTCAAGGGAGCCAGTGTTGTCTAAAGACACTTCCACGGTCATGTGGCCAGCATGATTATATGCCGAGGCCCACAGAACACTGTTACATTCCCATCAAAGTGCTACCTATTGATCAACACACATTTCCATGCTTTTGAATTGCTAGGTTGGCAGGAGAATGACTATATGTATCCCCTAAACCAAAGTTCCCCAACCTTTCTGGCTTTATGGACCAGCACAGGGGGGAGTGGGTATGATTCTATGAGAGCAACCATCAAGTGTGCATGCACAGTTAGTTCCATTTGCATGAACGGTGAGCACATGCACCCATTGCTCACACAAATGGAGTGTGTGTGCATGCATTTACCCACTACCTAAGCAAGTGAAGGTGCATGTGAAGATGCATGCTGACCTAGTATTTCCTCAACCCAACCAACAACCCACTAGTAGGCCATGGCCCAGGGGTTAGGGACCCTTGCCCTAAATAATCTTATCTTCAGATAGAGTTGCAATTAATTCAATTTTGGCTCCCCAGATTAAGAATACTATGTACTTGATTTTCAATTTCTATGTTATATGAATAAATGATTTTTATATATGACATTTTATTATGTCATATACTTAGAGGGAAAAAATGTCATCTGAACTCTTTTTAAATCAGCATAAATATTTCCTTTGTTTTCTGTAGGGAAAATAGTATTTTTTAAAAAAAAAAAAACCATTTATTTGTTCATTCTTTATAAAATTAAATGAGTAGTAATCAGGAAATAATCTCTGTCTGGAGAACTGGATGATTAAATATCCCTCCCTGAATAGCACACGTGAAAAAGAGAGAAGACTATCAGTACAATAGTCTCTAAGCAAATATTTGACTTATTGTTTATAAAGAAGTACCACTATTAGTGGTAAATACTTTCCGCTGCATTGTTTTTCAACTCATGTTGAATATTATTTGTGTGCAGAAATAACCATTTAATTTATCTCAAGAAAATAGTTTATACACAAGGAAAATTTATTCAAAATATTATTTGTAACAATTGTTCCACTGCTAAGGAAAACCAAACGGATTCAGCAGAGTATTTGCTACTTTATTTTCAACAGTGCATAACAATCTACAGCCCTTGCTATGTTTTAAAACCTGGCAGAAGCTGCATGAGTCACAGGACTGATCCTGTCATTTGGCAGGTATAGTAAGCCATTGAAAAGAAGCAAATTGTTGATGATGCTGATGCTTCACTCTCTCTCTCTCTCTCTTTTTACTTCCAGAGAAAGGAAAAGTTATATATGAAAAAATCGATTCACTACCAAAATAATTTATCCAGCTTTTGATATTATTCACTTTGATCAGGCTGTAAAGAATGAGGAAGGAAGGAATTGTTACAAAGTACACAATATTCTAGATTGGTACTGTTGAGTCAATAATATGGTACATGAGTTTATATAAGGTACATTTTAATGGTTTTGATCAGTGTACCATAGGACGCATTTAATGGATTAATTTAATTACTATTTGTTCTTCTTTTCCTCTGCTGGTTCCTTTTTGAAAAATGCAAATTTGGAAACTTGCTGTCTATTTAAAGGTCCCCCCAAAATCTCCTTTTCCTAATACTTTTGAAATGATGGTTTATGTAGGTACAGCTGTTGCTATGGCTCAAAAAAAAAAATCAGCACTATGACAGCAGCATGTAAGTTTCCCCTTCTCTTTTTAATTAATAAAAGCACTGTTCAGTTTTACTGCATGCCCATTGACAATTACTAAAGTAGCCTTATAGGCATAGATAAACTCATAATGTTTATAAAAACCTTTGTGAAAAAGCATGGCAACATCTCATTATTACATGGATTTTAAGCATTTTGGTTTTTTGAAGGGTTGCCAGGCAGTTGTTTCTTCCACTATTTCAAAAAATCTAATAAAGAAGCATAAGCCATGGTTACCCTAAAATATATTGTCTATAAAAACAGCTTTTAGAACTGTAGAGAAAAAAGAATAAACAGAAGCAGTCTTTTATTCAACTTTACACAAAAGTAATAACACAGAAAATGCCTGGTATTTAAAGGTCACATTGTAGGAATATAGGAAATCTGAAGACCTGTGACTTTTGCCAAATAGATTGTGCCTACTCACTCATTGAGTAAATTTACTGCTTTCTTAGAAAATGATAGGTATTAAGTTGGCATTTTAATTGCTCTGGCACTTTCCATTCAAATCTCAGTAGAATTCTCTCTACAAAAATTAGAATCTGTAAATTTATGGTGCTGAAGTAAGTAAAATCTCTAACAACCTGCAAATGACATTATTTTTCTTCAATTCTTTCATAAATACAATCTCAATGGCATACTGTGTACTTAGCATGTTCTGTACTTAATAATTAGCATTCTGCAAAATTCTTGGGTATTGATTGTCAATCAAAGGATCATTGATCAACTGGGAGCCTAATCCCTAACCAAATACATACATACATTCAGTCCTATCCAAGATGGAGAAAGATCCACAAGGGATGTCTTGCACTTAACTATAGCATGAATACATTACACCAAACTTTTTTTTCCTGCCATGTCCTAATGAATTATCACATCCCAACTCATCCCTGAGTCATCCTAAAACCATTTGTAACCGTCTTGGTGTTCAAATGCGAGTTGTTTTTTAACCAGGCAACTTGTAGTAGTTCAGCTGTGAGTAAACTCTGTTGCACTTCATTTAAACAGTGTTGCAGCCTAATAACTTTAGATGCCCTTGTTACTTAGATACAAACACAGCCATCTTCTTCTCCGATATGTGGATATTATCTTCTGCCTTTGGAAACAGGAGAATTGGGTTCTTTCAAGCTTGAATCAGACTAAACATCAGTTGATCAGAAATGGCAGCAGGGAGGTGCTACCCAGTAAAGTAGGTGAGTGACTTCTGGCAATTCCCCAATGCTAATAAATCCTTATACCAAAGAAGAATAGTAACTGAGAATTAATAATTAGGGAAATTCACCAATTCCTGTTCTTGATGTGCCTTGCACATGCTAAATAAGACACCATTATCTAATGGCATTGTGCTTGCAGCAGGACCAAGGGAAGAGGGGTTGCCACCTTTCATGTCAATGTAGTTTTATGCTAAAATGCAGTGAAGTGCATTTTAGCTCAATCCTAAATCACCAAGGAAATCAACTTCTAGAAAGTTCATTGCTAGCTCAATGCTGAAAAACCAAGGAGGTTATGTATCTGACTATGGTTTTAGATATTCCTTCTACTGCAGATTTTCCTGAGGGAAAGCAGTAGAAAGTGCAGGATATCATATATCATGATATTTTTGCACACATGACACAAATTACACAACCTTCTACAATTGTGTGATAATTTAAATGGTGAACAGCAATAGTTTTTTTTCCTTCTTTTTATGACCCTGTAATCCCTTTTTATAGGAGTGAAGTTTGGTTTCAGGAAAAAATTGTCCTGCAATCTACAACTCCTACACTGCAAAAACATATGGACTATACTACTCAACCAGGGTAAAGCAATAGATGCAATTTACATAGACTTCTGCAAAGCCTTTGATTCAGTAGTACATGACAAACTATTGTTAAAACTAAATTCTTACAGCATTTCCAGATCCCTTCATAAGTATATTACTGCGTTCCTTTCAAACAGACAACAAATAGTAAAAATAGGAAGCGCCCTATCAAACCCTGCACCAGTTAACAGTGGTGTCCCCCAAGGCAGTGTTCTAGGACTCACATTCTTTATACTCTACATAAATGACCTTTGTGAATACCTTATAAGCAACTGTGTCCTCTTCACTAATCATGTAAAACTATTCAACACCACTGACAATGCTACCTTCAAAGCAACCTTGATTAAGTGTCTGAATGGTCAAACAACTGGCAACTCCAAATCTCGAACAACAAATGCTCTGTCCTACACACGGGTAAAAAAAATCAGTACATCAAATACAAGCTAGGTGGATATGACCTCATTGACGACTCTCACTCTGTCAAGGACCTTGGAGTACTCATATCAAATAACCTAAGCACCAGAGTCACTGCAACAGCATTGCCAAAAAGGCTTTAAGAGTTGTAAATCTAATCTTAAGAAGCTGGTAACACTGAATTTCTAACTAGAGCATACAAAACGTTTGCTAGACCAATACTTGAATACAGCTCAGCTCTCTGGAATCTGCACTGTATATCAGACATTAATACAATTGAGTGAGTCCAGAAGTATTTCATGAGAAGAGTACTACACTCCTCTGTTTGCAACAGAATACCCTACACCACCAGGCTTGAGATTTTGGGCTTAGACAACCTAAAACTACTCCACCTATGGTTAGACTTAAGAGTAGGACACAAAATTATCTGGTACAATGTCCTATCAGTCAATGACTACTTCAGCATCAACCATAACAATACAAGAGCACATAACAGATACAAACTCAATGTAAACCACTCCAAATTTTATTGCAGAAAGTACAACTTCAGCAACAGAGTGATCAATGCCTGAAATGCACTACCTGACTCTTTTGTTACATCCTCAAACCTCCCTACTCCTTAACCTTAAACTATCCCAATTGACCTCACTCCATTCCTAAGAGGTCTGTAAGGGGCATGCATAAGTGCACAATCGTGCCTACCGTCCCTGTCCTATTGTCCCCATTTATTTTTACCCCATTTATTTGTATTTCCTGTATTCATACTCATGTTTATTCTTATATCTATTATCTTGTAAGCGATTGATAAATAAATAAATAAATAAATAAATAAATAAATAAATAAATAAATAAATAAATAAATAAATAAATAGAAGTTGGGGCAACTGAATGGAGCTGAGAGTTTACTTCATGACACCTATGCAGAGTTCACAGCAGATAAATTATAAAAGCAGCAATTAGTACTTGGTAAGAATTTAACAACCGAAATGGAACAAATTGACTGGATAACAACTAAGAATTGAAAAATTGAAGGAAAAAAGCTTATAATTACATTATAATGCCCTAACCTTATATTATCAAATATGTACCTTTTTCATTTGCATCCTTCTCTGCAGACTGCTAAGTTTATAACTTAACAAAAACTTAAAACCTGATTTATTTACTACTTTAACTAATTCTTCTTATCACATCACCATTACCATTAGAACACAATATGACATGAGAACTGTAATGAAATTATCACCATGCAGCACTTCATTTTAACACAGAAAAAAATTATACATAGTTATAATGTTCCATTGTTCTATTTTTCTCTATCACTTTGATAGATCAATAAGAAATTTACCCTTTCGACTCCGAGAAATAAGATTATCTATGTTCCTTTTGTTATTATTATTGCTGGCAGAAAATCAAGGCCTCATTTAAATTCAAATCTAGTTAGTACTTTAAATGGGATGGGCAACCTGCAAGCTTCCACATAGGTCTTTAGCCTAATTTCACAGTTTGGGGTTTAATTTGAAAACATTATGCAGGATTAATATTTAATTTAATATTAATTTAAATAATCTGATTTCCCCCTCTTCCTGGTCTAGGTTCCTTGCTGCTTGGCAAATAGATAAAAGGATATCGGGGGGGGGGGGGGATGTCTCCATCCACTTTTTATTCTAGTTCCATCTCCAAATTGCTTTGGCCCACTCAGCAGAGGCTATCTATCAGATCATCTTAGCTGTACTAATTATCCCAACAGGAAAAAAAATTGCTGATACTGATTTAGGCTAATCCATGGATAGTGGGACCACAATTGCAATCTCCTTTGTTTCTGCCTGAGCAAAAATGCTCACTTCCTGTAACGTTCAAACCCACTTTTGATAGGATTCAGTGATACAGTACAAAGCTGGAAATGATTTAGATCAGGGGTCTTCAAAGTGACAGCTTTAAGACTTGTGGACTTCAGCTCCCAGAATTCCTCCTCCAGTCATTTTAGCTCAGGAATTCTGGAGTTGAAGTCCACAAGTCTTAAACTTAACAAGTTTGAAGAGCCTTGATATAATGGGTAGCTAAGAAAACAAACAAATGGCTCATTGAACAAATAACTAAAGAAGAGGACAATCAATAGCAAAGTTGATGTACTCAGTGATAGTGATAATAGTGCACTAAGGAAGTCCTTAAGATTAAGATACAAATCACTTGATGGCACCTATTCAATCAATCATCTGTATCTCCTCATTGAAGTTTAGAAATTGCCATCATATTTCTTTGTATGCTTTTGTGTAATGGATCATTTAGTATAAGTAGCATACATGAAAAAAGAAGAAGAAAACAAAACCCTTTTCTTCCATTCTGATAGAAATAGAAATAATAGAAAAAAATACAATATAATAGAATACAATAAAATAAAATATCAGAGTTGTAAGGGACATTGGAGGACTTCTAGTCCAACTCCCCTGCTCAGGCAGGAAAACCTATACCATTTCAGAGAAATTGTTGTCCAATCTCTTCTTTAAAACGTCCAGTGTTGGATCATTCACAACTTCTGGAGGCAAATTGTTCCACTTATTACTTGTTCTCTCAGGAAATTTCTTCTTAGTTCTAGGTTGCATATCTCCTTGATTAATTTCCATCCATTGCTTCTTGTCCTGCCCTCAGGTGCTTTGAAGAATAGCTTGACTCTCTCTTCTTGTGGCAACCCCTGATATATTGGAACACTGCTATCATGTTATCCCTCATCCTTCTTTTCATTAAATTAGACTAGGGCTGTCAAATTCACTTTGTCACAGCATCATCATGTGACATATCATGACTTTGACCTCAAGTCTAATAGAAAAGCAATTTGGCAGTACTTTAAATAAGTTTTATTGTTTTTTGTAAAGTTTCATTATGTAATAGTTTTTGATTAATATTTTAAAATATAACAATATAGTTTTGTGT
Source organism: Hydrophis major (assembly GCA_033807585.1). NCBI lineage: Eukaryota > Metazoa > Chordata > Lepidosauria > Squamata > Elapidae > Hydrophis > Hydrophis major. Next base: position 157,359,211 of record CM066331.1, on the reverse strand, counting down.
ACTTTTTATTATTTAAGCATTAAAGACATGACATAATAAACTACATTTTGTTTTCGTATATCTTTTTTTAATACTTAAAGTCATTAGGGCAAAGAACTGATGTTGAGTTGGCCATGCCCAGCCGGTTACGTGATCACCAAACCACGCCCGGCTGGTCATGTGATCACCAAACCATCCCCAGCTGGTCACGTGATCACCAAGTCATGTCCACCCAGTCACATGACCACCAAGCCACACCCAAAAATTAGGCCATGCCCACAGAACCGGTTGTTAAGAAATTTGAAGCCCACCCCTGATGGTCCAGCCAGCTGTATTGCTTCTGCTGTGAAGCACCCAATTTAGAACATATAGAACATAGAATAATAGAGTTGGAACGGACCTCGGAAGTCTTCTAGTCCAACTCCCTGCTCAAGCAGGAGACCCTATATCATTTCAGACAAATAGTTGTCCCATCTCTTTATGAAAGTCTCTAGCGATGGAGCACCCACCCTTCTGAAGGCAAGCTATTCCATTGGTTGATTGGACTCAGGAAATTTCTCCTTGCTTCCTCTTTTTGGTTAGTTTCCATTCATTGTTTCTTGTCGTGCCTTTTGGTGCTTTGGAAAATAGATTGATCCCCTCATTTTTGTAGGACCCCCTCAAATATTCGAATAGTGCTACTTTATTGTGCTATTTTATTGTGAGTTGTGAGCACTGTTTTACTGTGAGTTGGGCAGATGTTTGGAAAAATCAATTAAACAGAAAGAAGGGCATAGTTGAATTTGCTTTTTAAATCCTGTCAGCACTTCTCTAGCTAAAAAGTGAAAGATCATTTAAAAGATCACCAATATTATAGATCTGGGCAATTTTTGCACTCTCAGTTTGAAACAATCTCAAAATTTAAATGGAAAAGACAGATAAAAGAGGCTTTCCTATCCTACCTTTCTGTAGTTAACTAGGTTTTGCCAGTTTGATGAAAAGTGGATGTTTCAACTCTCTTCTCTCTGAAATCCTCTGCTTTTTGCACCCTAGTGCAGGGGTCTCCAACCTTGGCTCCTGGAAGCCTGGCGGACTTCAACTCCCAGAGTTCCACAGCCAGCTATGGAATTCTGGGAGTTGAAGTCCGCCAGGCTTCCAGGAGCCAAGGTTGGAGACCCCTGCCCTAGTGTCTCCATCTTTCTGTCTTAATGTAGCTGCTTAGTGATTTTTCCTGCCATCACCTGTCAGTCACATGGATGTGTTTACCTGATGTTTTCCCACATAACCCTGGCATGTGAGACCAGTAAGAATTTCACTATGCCATCATTGAAGAATAAACTAAAAAGTAGAGAAAAATAAAGTGGATAAAAATGAAATAAATGCAGTACTGTAAAGCATTTGACAAGGCAGTCAGCACCCCTTCTCCTTTAGATGGACATCATTCTCACAAATGAGTTATTTATTTTGTTAGATGTTTATCTTTGTTAATTTATAAGGAATTCAAGGTGGAGAACTTATCTAATTTCCTTTCACCTCTTAGTTTCCCCACAGCCACAATCTAAGGAGCTGGGAGAGAGTGACTGGTCACTCAGTCATTTTTTCAAGCCTAAAATAGGACTAGAAATCAACTCTTGATTTCTAGGTCAGCACCTTAACCACTACATTGTTGAAAAAGGAGGAAGGAATGTCAAAATAACTTGTAAGAATTGTGTGCGAAAACAGAGTTGGAGAAAAGAAACTTATAAAGCTTCAAACATCACAGATGTTTGAAGAATAATCTCCCATAGAATGATGCAAAAGACAAGAGAAGTTGTAGCAAATTACAATCTGAGATGGACCTGCTGATAGGAAAGGAGACCAGAATGAGTAGTAATACTTTGCAAGTTGCATCAAACCTGAAGTCAAGTCAAACATTTGTTATTTGTTTGCACAAGACAAGCATTCTTTTTCTTTGAAAACTACTAACCCCTGGAGTAGCTGGGAGGGGAAGGGTGAGGTGAGGTGCCCCTCGATGTGAGTGATATCGAGTTGGCCATACCCACCCAGTCACATGCCCACCCAGCCACCTTACCCAACTGGTCATTAGGGCAGAGAACCGGTTGTTAAATTATTTGAATCCCACCACTGGACTGGAGGCTAAAACATATGACGAATGGTTGCAGGGATTGGGCATGGCTAGTCTAGTGAAGAGAAGAACCAGAGGAGACAAGATAGCAGTGTTCTTATATTTGAGGGGCTGCCAAAGCATGGAGGGGATCAAGCTATTTTCCAACACACCTGAAGGCTAGTCAAGGAACAATAGATGGAAACTGTACAAGAAGAGATTCAACCTGGAAATAAGGAGAAATTTTCTGACAGTGAGAGCAATCAACCAATGGAACAGCTTGCCTTCAGAAGTTGTGGGAGCTTCATCACTGGGAGCTTTCAAGAAGAAACTGGACTGCCATCTGTCAGAAATTATGTAGGGTCTCCTGCTTGGCCAGGGGGTTGGACTAGATGACCTACAAAGTCCCTTCCAGCTCTATTCATCTGTTAATTAATATCCCTCATAGAAATTAGTATTCAGAAATGCTTTGTTTTTGTGAAGCTCAGCTATATTTATTATGCATTTATTATATTTTTAAAATTCTGCCTTATTTCTGTTATAAGTAAGTCAAGGCAGTAAACGTACATGATATTCCTTCCACCTCCTATTTTCCCTATCATAACAATCCTGTGAAGCGGGTTGGGCTGAGGGAGAGTGGCTGGCCCAAAGTCATCTAGTTCATACTTAAGGAGGGAACTGGAACTCATGGTCTTCCTGATTTCTAGGCCACCTTAGCCATTACACCAACTGGCTCTCATGAAATAGTATTAAAGCATATTAAAGTATATTCCAACCCTTCCCCAAGCTGGTAGGTATTGGGGGTTTTCTCTCTTAGAATCTGAATCCAGTAGTTATCTTAATACCATATCCCTGAAATATTTTTTTTAAATTTGGCCTAAGTATGTATTTCAGTAACATTCAAACTATATAAATATTGTCAAGAAATACACTGCAGACTAGAACTTGGTAGGGTAGCCATGAAAGCCTTGGGAAATATATTCAAATGCCATGATGTGTATATATCATACTTAGAAAATGTCAGCGTTCCAACCAAACTCTCCACCCCAAACACTCAGAAACAAAGTCCATCCAAGTAAGAATTTATTGTAGAAGTCATATTGGCACATCTGGGGAAAACCTGAATCTGAATTCCCACATTTTCCCCTGCTACACTAAAGCTCACACCCAGCCCCTGTTGATGATCGTCAAGTCATGCTCTCCAATCCATCTCAATTCTGAACCCCTGCCAAGTCCAGTTACTTCTCTCCAAACTCCAGTGACTCAACCTTGGTTCTGGCAAAAGACTGTTGTGGCTATCTTCCCTTCTCACTTCCTTCCCATTCCCATAGCTGCCTATCCCCCCTTGTGGCAGCCCTAAATCTGAATCAAGATGGATCTGGGGCTGACATAAAAATCAGGCCCATGCTTTATTGTATTAGGATATTATTTTTGTTATATTACTTTTGTTGCAATAGGAACTACTTTTGGTGAGGCTTGGTGAAATATAAAAATAATTTATCTTCATGAATGACACGTCCCTGAGCAAACTACCTTTAGTTCCACCCTCTGAAAGTTCATATAAAAATGTATTTTAGAACAATCTTCTCTGGCTTTAAAGAAACAAAAAATACCTGCATTTGAAAAAAGTTGCTTCTTTTTCTAAATAAAGAATAGAACAATGAATATTGAAAATGAAAAGGCTTGCATAAGTTACAGGAATATTATATAGTGAATTGGAATTAACATGCAGGCAAAAATGTAGGGCCTTGTTTCTGGAAAATAAGCATCAAATTTATCATTACACTACCAATGAGTCATGTCCATTTATTTCCAAATAACAATAACACAGAGCAGACATTGGCTGTTGATTTATTACATCTGGGTAAATAATAAGCAGGCTTTCAAACTGCTTACATATATACTCGCCTTTCCTGGAACAGAAAGATAAAGATGGTCATGTAAGCAGCTGATGTCAGTTAGGCATTTTATGGCAAAAAACCTACTTTATCTTTTTCAAATCCAAATGCAGACTTTTAATAAGAATATACCAACATTGTCTGAATATTTCCCTTATCTATATTGTTAGGTACTGAACATGGGTCGGAGTAAATGGAGACAGCCTCTGAATAGTGAACTTTCAGCTCTTTATTTGCATAGTGACTTCTCGAAACAACAACAGTGAACTCTGCCTTATATAGGCAACCCTTGTGAAAATTGTCCAATAACGAGCTATGAACGCTAGCTCTTTTAACCAATAAGAATTCTCTGTTAAGGGCCAATCGGATTCCTCAGAACTAACCAATCCGATCTGGCCGTCTAACAGCCAATCAGAAGTGCAGGGTCAGAACCCTGCACTTTACCTCAAGCTCATACTTTATTAACTATGGTACCTACACAACATATATAATTCACTTTTCAATAATGAGTCAGAATTATTTATGTATGTAGGCTTACAGAAACATTTTCCATGTAAAGTAAATAGCATATGATTTGCCAAAGAAGATACCTTAATCTTAAAGCATGGGACCCTATAAGTTGAGGGATATGAATCTAGCAAACTAACACTGGCATTGATAATGTACCGTCATGAAGCAAATTAAGCGATGGCCTCATAGAAGCTATACCTATGAAATTCTACGTAAGATACTTTCCCTTACATAGTTCTGTTTTGTAGCTTGGTTTGATATGATTCTTCCATGGGCACATCAGATATGAGATGGCCTGAGCTTATTTTTAAGTTTTGGAATTTAGTATGGGGAATCCTTATATGGGGAACAAATCATTGCAGCTATTTCATTTGCCTTAGATTTCTGTCTGTCCATATTTATTCAATTTAAGAGTTCTTGTTCTGCTCTAAGCACAAATCCAGCTGTGTGACTTTGAATCAAGTACTCTCTCTCAGCCCGAGGAAGCTGGCACTAGCAAACCATTTTCAAAATCTTGCTAAGAAAATTTCAGGGACTTGCCGAGGTAATCATCAGGAGTCAAAGTGACTCAAAGACGCACACAAACACACACACACACACACACAGAGAGAGAGAGAGAGAGAGAGAGAGAGAGAGAGAGAGAGAGAGAGAGAGAGAGAGAGAGAGAGAATCCTATTTAGAATAAATATAATGCCACACAAAATGTGTCATGAAAACTTATTTGCTTCACTGCAAATCAATGGAAAATGAAAACAATCTAGCTAACAGATTATTTCTTCCAAAGAATATAAGCTGACATGACTGGGCTGCTGACTGAAACTATCTGAAATCAAGATTAGAAATGATCCTAGTGTGTGAAAAATGCAAAGATACAGAGATTATCAATCTTTTTCTCACTTCAAGAATCCGATCTTTAAAATGTTAATATAGGTGCTGTGACTTTGCCACAGCCAGACCCTAATCCTAACATTTGGAAGAAACCCAATTTAGTGGCTTATTAGCTTGACCATATCATTTTGCTTCACTTCCTGAAAAGCCACTCAGAGGATTAAAAAAACTAAACCAAAGAAAACTAAACCAAAAATCACAGAAATACATTAACAGGAAGGTTTCTGTGTGCATATGTTTCTGTATCTGTATTTTTGTGTATGTACAGTATGTGCATGTTCTATTGAAAATCCTATAAAACGTTTAAAGGATGATCAAGAATTTAAATTTGACAAACCTTTCTATGTGTCAGCTGGATCTCCAGCATGGGTTTCTGAAACTTGCTTGCTCTCGGCTGCCATAGAAACAAGGAGGGGGGCATTTGGGTTGGGAAAGCAACCTTGTGTGAAGTAATCCCATAAAAACTGGAAGGGAGGTTTGCACTCATGAATTATAGTGCTGCTGAGTGGCGTTGTTTATAATGGGTCAAGACCACCAGTCCTGAGACCCCAGATACAAGAAATACTTGCAGAGGTGTCAACCCTGAAGCTGACTGGCTGTTGCCATCTTTTTTTCTGTAGCTTTTTCTATAGAGATTTTTCTTCACATGGCTTCAGGCTTGCCATAGCCTGGAGCTGAGATAACTGGGGTTTTGTAGCCAAAACAAAATAGTTCTCTTATGAAGCAAGGACATTCCAACAGCTGGCTGGCTAGAGGAGTAGGAGAAAAGTAACCAGGCAACCCGCCAGCACCCAAACTGGACAATGTGATATTGTTTGGGAGAACAGGAAACTTTCACTTTTTAATGAGGTAAAAAATGCGGGAACTCTCAGAGTTAGCTTTTCACCAGTTTGCGCCCCCCAAAAAAGGAAATACTTTAGGGAGTGACTGGGCAGGAAAGAATGCAGTCAGCAATGTCGGCATGTGCCCAATGTTATGCATACGCGATAAGGACTGACTGGGTGGGGAGGCGGGGAGAGGCCAGCCAGGGGCACGATTTGCCGGTTCTCTGAACTGTGCAGAATCATAATAACTAGTTCTATAGAACCTGTCCGAACTGATAGAATCCCACCCCTGATAACTGGACAATGTGATCTGTGAGAATGAGGGAGGGAATTATCCATTCTTTAATTATACTTAAATCATGGGAAATATTTAGAGCTGGTTTTGTTTTCATGCGTGACAGAATGATGTACTTAATAAAAGAGTTATTTGAAAAAGTTGAACATCTCGGACTGCTGCATTGGTTGGGTTCATTACTCGAACCTGGACATAATTATTCAAGTTGATTGAACATTTTTAAGAAATTGGGAAAAACTATCTATTACCTAAAAAATACTGTCATTTTACCTCCATTTTTCTTATGCATATGTATTAATACATTGTGAATCAATTTCTTTTGATAACTGCCAGATTTGTTATTATAAAAAAACAGAAAAATAAAATATAAATTTTATTAGATCATTTCTATTTCAAGATTGAGAAACTGAGATTTGAAAAAACAAAGAGCTTTGCAAATGCAATGACAAATATATAAATTTACTAGCTTTATTAATATTTTTGTAATAAGTTTCCTGCAACAGTACAAATGTAATTTTAGATGTAAATACTGAATATGGATATATTAAAATGTATTTCTTTGGATCAAAAATGTATATTAGAAATGCATATCCATATATGCCCAGGTGTCAGTAGATACACTCCCAAGTATACTTATCTTGTTCTTTCATTAATTTTGTCAATTATTCAAACATAGCAATTACATTCTGTAACAGCTTTGATCCATACAGTATCAACACTGTTAACACTGAAGACTTTTTCCCCCTGCTATGTATTCAGAATGGACTATGATTGACATAGGTTTTAGTGTCTTTTTGTATAACATGCTGTTTTTGTGTTGGTGCTGTTATATTATTATCCTTGGGATGGGGACATTGTTTTGTATGTGGCATTCCTTCTTTCAAAAGTGAGGGATCTGAATTTCATTTTAATGTGTTCCATTTTGCATATATATAAATGGCAAGAATCATTATCTTATCTTTTATCAAGTTTTCTTTTCTTTTCTTTTTAAATAAATTTTATTGATTTTACAATTAAAACTGACCAAGAACACATACATAAATGTAAAAGAGAAAAAGGAAGGAAGAAAGAAAAAGATAGAAAACAATTAAAGACGTTTTCATCTTCAACGGTTTGTGAGACCTCCTTTTTATCCTTATTTTATGCCATATACACCAACCTAATCCTTACATATATCTGTATATCACTACTATGGTTCTATCCTATCCTCTTTTGCCTTTTAGTGTGAAATCTATCTTTGGTCTATCCATCTGTACCAGCAGTTCCAGCTGTTGTAGTATATTGAAGTGTCTTTATTTTTTAGTGCCAAGGTTAATTTGTCCATTTCTGCACAACTTGAAATTTTTTGAATAATCATCTCCTCTGATGGAACATGAGGCTGTTTGCAACATTGTGCAAAAGCCAATCTGGCCACTGTCAAAATATGTATTATTATATATTTCACTTTTTTTGGTATTTGTTTATCAAAGATCCCTAATACAAAGGACTCTGATTTGAATTCAATCTGTTCTCTTGTTATTTCCTCCAGCCAATTTCTAATTTTCTGCCAATATTTTTGAGCTTCTATACAGGACCACACCACATGTGGAAGAAAGTTCCCCTTTTTTTTGCATTTCCAGCAATTCGGACTCATATTGGGGTGTATCTTCGCTAATCTCGAAGGAGGAAGGTGCCATCTGTAAAACATTTTATAGGCATTTTCTTTGTATGCTACTGATTTTGTAATTTTATTATTTCTACCCCAGATCTTTTCCCATTCTGTTATGGTGATACTACGTCCTATATTCTTACTCCAGGATATCATGTTCCCTTTTACAATTTCTTCTTCTAATTCTACTTCTAATAAATAATTATAAAATTTTGTTAAAAATTTTTTCCTGATCCTAATAAAATTTTGTCTAATTGCTGGAGTTTATTGTTAATTCCAAATTCTTTCTTGTCCTGTTTATTTCTACTTTGAATTTGAAGATATGCCCACTGATCAATTTTTACTCCCCGATCTTGAAGTTCTTGCCGCAATTTCAGATTACCTTGCGTATCCAATAGGTCCTTATATTTAATCATTTTAGTAATATCCAAATTATTTGGGTGAATCATCGCCTTCATTGTTGAAATCCAGATTGGTATTTTTAAATAGTGGGTTTTTTTATATTTTCTTCCAATTAGTCAATAATGAATCTCTGATTAGGTGTCTGTGAAAATATTTCTGGCTAGTTTTCCCAACATCCCATAAAAAAGCATGCCACGCCCTCTGAAAGTCATGGCCTTCTAAGAATAATATTCTCTTATTGGTTAAATTCACCCATTCCTTCAACCATACTAAAGAGGCTGCACTATAATACAACTCCCAATTTGGAAGTGCCAGCCCTCCCCTGTTCTTCATATCCTGCATTGCCTTTAAATTTATTCTAGGTTTTTTCCCTTGCCAGATGAATTTTACAGTTATTTTATTAAATTCTTCAAAAAAAAAATTGTGTACTTTGATTGGGATCGTATGAAATATATAGAGGAATTTTGGAAGAATATTCATTTTAATAGCAGCAATCATGTCTAATAATTAAAGTTGCAGCTTGCCCCATGTTTCTAAATCCTTCTTTACCTGTTGCATCAATTTATCATAATTATTTTCCTTAAGTGTCTTACAATGTGCTGTCAACCATATTCCTAAGTATTTAACTTTCTTTATCACTTGTATTCCCATAATTTCTTCTAGTTCTAATTTCTGTTTTTCTGTTAAATTTTTGGTCATTAATTTTGTTTTCTTCCTGTTAATTTTTAGTCCTGCTACTGCTCCAAATTGTTCTAATTCATTCATCAATTTTTGTTCTCTTTCTATTGATTCTTCAATGAAAAAAATCATATCATCCGCAAATGCTTGCAACTTATATTCTTCTTTCTTAACCTTTAATCCTTTTATGTCTGGGTTCTGTCTAATTCACATTAATAATGCTTCTAGTGATAATATGAAGAGCAGGGGTGAGAGTGGGCAGCCCTGTCTGACTCCTTTTTCTATTTTTATTGAACAAGTATATTCCCCATTTATTATAATATTAGCCTGTTGTATATCATAAATGGCTGTTATAATATTTTCAAAATTGGTGCCTAAATTCATATTATAATTATTTGGATTAAAAATTGCCAATTTAAATTATTGAAGGCCTTCTCTGTGTCTAAAAACATAAGTGCAATTTGTTTTTCGGGGTGGGCTTCATAAAATTCTAAAACATCTAATACTAATCTTAAGTTATTCCTGATTTGTCTAGTCGGGAGAAATCCATTTTGGTCTTCATGTATATGCTCATTTAACATTCTTTTTAGTCTACTTGCTATAATAGAAATGATTATTTTGTAATCAGTATTTAACAATGAAATCAGCCTATAATTTTATATATATCGGGGATCCAAATCCTCCTTCGGGATTAGTGAAATCAATGCCCCCCTCCATGAGTCCAGCATCCTGGCTGCCAATAAGACATCATTAAAAACTTCCACCATAAGAGGTCCTATTTCTTCTGCTATTGCCTTGTACAGCTCCCCTGGGATCCCATCTAGTCCCGGGGATTTGTTATTTTTCTGGTTCTCTATTGCTGATTTCAATTCGAACCAAGTATTGTCTTTATTTAATAATTCTTCCATTTCTTCCCCAATTGCTTTATCCTTCATTTAATCGAAACAGTTTCTTATCCTATCTTTATTAACTTCTTCCTTTTTATATAACTCTTCAAAATACTTATGGGCAATTTATTTTTTCTGTTTTATCTCCTGTTGTATATCCCCCTTTCCATCTATTAGCTAGTTTATCGATCTCTTTTCTTTCCTTTTTTTAAGTCTATATTTCCCTGGCCATTTCCCTGGCTTGTTGGCATGCTCAAAATAAGTTTGTCTAGTTGAATGAGAACATTATGTTCCCATTTCCAGATATAGATTTAGGCTTAATTTTTTGTAGATATCAAAGTATTACACCTACTATAATTGTCAATTACTCAAGTACTGGGAAACAGTTAAAAACAAGATCTTCACTTTCAAATCCTTGACATTTGAAACTATTAAAGGTCCTGTTTTTAATACTTTCCTTGTCTAAAAGAAGGATGTGATAACATTTAAATAATAGAAATACCTTGAGGTCAATCAAGATTGTCTAGTAGTTGCTACCACCTGTTGTAAATTTCCTCTCTACCAACAGGATATATACATTCGAGTTAGCAGATAGATTTGAAAAGAATACCCAGAATATCTAGTTTTGTTAAACTGTGTTGAATTTATCTTTACCAACAAAGAAATAAAGGCTCCTGGATTGAGGCAGAAAGGCAAAAGCAGAAGCAGTATGCTCTGTCCCATAATTGGGCAGACCAGGTTGCCCTGATACACCTCATCTCACTAGAAAAAACAGTTAAGGTGCATTGTAAATGAAGAAAAGGGTTTTCTGGCTGGAAGTGTTCCATACTAGCAGGCTTGTTGGCCTGCATTCCTATTGGTCCGGAAAAGCTGGGCCGTGATTGGACAAAACTAAGCATTCTGATTGGTTCTTATTCGGCTGCTGCGATTGGATAAAACCAAGCGCAGCAAGCTCAAATGCATGTCATAGGCTGCCTAGCTGCAGCCAGCTCTATAAAAGGAGCTGCCTTGGCTGGGAGTCTTGTCTCAGTATCTGGTTTCCTAATAAAGAGCTGTTGTCACTACTTCGAGTCTCGTCTCTCTTTGGGACCGCACAGACTTAACAGGAAGCATTACAAAAACGTCAGCCCAGTTGTATGGGAGAGGACAGCTTCAAGGACACAATAAATAGCCAAAAGTGTAAGCAAGCCAGGTAGGCATTTTTATGTTCTACTGATTAAGTATGAGATTTTTCCCCCAGTTACTATGACTTAAGTGTGGGTTGATTTTGAGTATTATTAATTTGACTTATTCCTTCTGTTTATCATAATTTTTTCAGAATTCTGACATTTTCTTCCACTTCAGAAAGCTCTAACATGGTATTCTATCCTAGCAACTAACTGAACATTTATAAATATTTGCAAGTAGGAAAAGTATTTCCTGGTGAATCTTGGAAATAATTGAAGTCCCATTTCTTCCAGACCTAAAGCACTAAAGATATTCATAAAACAAATTAATGTCCAGTTAAGTTTTTGTGTATGGCATAGAAATTATTATACGACAAGGTACAATTAAGTTCTTAAAAAAGGAAAGTATTTGCATATACCTCATTGAAAGAAAAAAATAATTGTGTTCTTTTGTATTATTTATATTTGAATTAAGAGTCAAGTGACCATGGGTTGTTTGTTTGTGGACACCAAAGATCGGTAACGTGCCTGACCTTCACATGTTTTATTTAGAATCAAATATTTTCCTTGAAAATTTGTTGTTCAATATGGTTAAGAATGGGATAAGAAGAAAATTAATGACAATCAATGAGCTTTTATTTATTTCATTTGTATCCTGACTTTATTATTTTTATAACTAACTCAAGGCAGAGAACAGATTCAAAATACCTTTCTTTCTCCTCTTATTTTCCTCACAACAATAACACTGTAAGATTAATTGGGTGAAGAAAGAAAGTGATTGGCCCAAGGTCACCCAGCTGGCTTTTTTCATTAAGGAAGGACTAGAATTCATGGTCTCCCACTTTCTAATCTGGTGCCTTAAGTACTAGACCAAACTGGATGCTTAGTGGATAGTGAGCAAGGACTAAGGTGTGTGGTAATGTCCTTGGTTGTTTAAGCTATTTATGGATAAATGTATAAGGAAAGGTTGTGGTGATATTACAGGTCTTGGGGTTGGGAACATGAATGTATGTATACTGAGATGTTACCAAGTTGTTGTCTAAGAACTTGAATTATTTCAGCAGAAGTTAGAGGGTCTGCTGAAACAAAAAGTATGGAGCTGTAAAATGTTGGGAAACAAGGAAAGTGAACCGTAATAAGTTATGCATAAATGTGGAAAACTAAGCAAGATGAATTTGTATGCCCATTAAACAATTATGATATTTTAAGATATGCAAATGATGGTAGAAAAATAACATTTATACAGCTAGAAATAGAATTTATATAAATAGAAATGCATTTATACAAATTTAACCAGACAGAGAATCCTACATATGCTAATTCCACATATGTAGAATGTATTTTATTAAAATTTAAGGGAAACATACCCCACAAAATTCCATAAATTTTTAGTTTTACAGGGATATGTCAAGGATATGCCTCATACAAGAAAATTAAATGATAGCATTAGATTTAGCATTAAAACAAGTACAGATACAATTTATGATTTGATCTTGACTACTCCATTACTCCTGTGACTGTATGCTGTTTATCCATTTAGGCAGAGCCATTCAATTTTATTTCTTATTAGTGAATACTTATTATTTTTAATAATGAAAATGTATTTAATTGTTTATTCCTTTAATCATTATTTCTTCATTATAAATATTATTTTATTCATTTCAATCTTAATCCTGATAGAAATTCAAGCCATAAGAGGGTCATAGAGAGTAATAATTAAGGGTGCAATCCAACAAGCATAAGCACAGTTCAATCATAATCAAATCATATATGCCTTAAATTTTTCTTGCTGAGATCAGTGCAACCTAAAAGTATTTGACTGTGATAAATGTTACGCCAATATATTTTATACATGAATGGCATGCTTGGAATTCTTATTATAGAAGACCTTCATACAAACAATATTCAGTTTTTATTAATAGCATGTAATGGTTGAATTAACATCCCTAATTGAGCAAGATCATATTGACTTCGCATCTTTGTAAAATGACATTTTTCTGATTCCTGCCACAAAATCCAGAAGAATAATTAATATCTTTGCAGTCTTTAATAATTGCAGGGCATTGCAGATTGAAATATTTGAAAACAAAATAAAAGAGAAAAGATAATAACTGAAAAAAATACTGGGGAATAGATCCAATTTCTACATTGTTAATTTGGCCCTTTCTCTATAAAATATTTTATCACATTCACTCATGACAATGATCTATTATGAGCCAAAGTGGTATCATTGGTAGACATGGTTAATATTTCAGCATATCCTGCAATAAAGTATGACAACTTCTCTTGTCACATTGCTCTTTATCTTTTATCTTCTTTGCTGACATTTATTAAAATTTCCAATTTATCTGAGAAGCAAGCACTGAAACAGGTTTATTTCCAAATGAAATGTCTCTACTGTAGCACCAAGTTTAATTTGCTCACACTTATTAGCAGGAAGCAGGGGTGGTGTCTAGTCAACATGACACATCTATATATTGTATATGCCTTTAGAGGAAATGAGCAGATTTTAATGCACTTTTCAGTGATGTATCATTATACCTTAATTAAGTATTGGTAGGGCAATGTTTTGGAGTACGTACAGAAGCCAGTGTTCTTCAGAAAAGTAAATAACCCTGATTACTGATCTACTAATTGCAAGAAAGCTACATCTTTACTTGGCAAAGGTAGGTTTTCTTGAAACTCAAGATTTGCCCATGTTCATGTTCAGTGTGTTTTCCAGGAAATGGAAAAACATTGTAGAGAGCAAGAGACAGAGAGCAAGAGACAGAGAGCAAGACAGAGATAAAAACTGTGTACAGTAGAAGACATTGTACTTGGAGAAGTTTGATGAAATGTTAGGAATGCTTTCCCTTTTTTCTATTGTTTAAAATAGAGAATATCCAGTTGCAGGACCATTTTAGGCTTTGCAGCATAAATCCTTTGCCTTAAAAATTTTACTTCCTTTAATCCTTATTAATCCTTTGCTTGTTTGTTACAAAAATAGAAAGCGCATTCATGCAATTCAATTTGTATGATCTGAAGAGTATCTGCTTCTATTTTCTATGACCAATATTAGCTACTCTTGAGATAATTGTTTCTTTAATTTGTTTCCTTCTGGAATGCATCAACTTTTAGTCCCACACAGGAATTTACTATTTAATTAATTACCCCTTTCATTTTCTTTCTAATTGCAAACCAAGCATCACAATATATTGAACTTTTAAGAAAAAAGTTTACTGTTCTGAATGGGGAGAAGTAAAACCAAATTTGGAGGTGCATATAGTTAAGCAAGCTTATGAACAGAAAATGCTTCATTGCACCTCCTTCCTTCTTCCCCTCTCTTCCCAAAACACATTTTAACATATTAATTTCAGATTAAAGAAAAATGGGATCTAGGAGCAGAAATTACCTTAGAACTGATCATTTAGAAATTATTGTTAGCTTAGTGATGCTACCATAGTGAAGGTAGAGATGATGACTCAAAGCACCCTGCTGTAGTATCCCTTCCTGAGGTGCTGCTTTTACCAGGCTCCTTCAGCTCATTCTATAACATTATTTCTGCAGGTTTGTCATTGGGTTTTTGTTTTTGTTTTACAAAAAGTATAAAAGATATAATAGCAGATTCATTCTATTGAACCCTGAGAGAGGGAAGGATGGATAGATAGATAGATAGATAGATAGATAGATAGATAGATAGATAGATAGATAGATAGACAGACAGATGGACAGACAGACAGACAGACAGTGTTCTATTGCCAGAACAAAGTAGACTCGAGACCGGAGTTGAGTTCAGCTCTTTATTTAACTGTCAGTAACTTCAACTAAACTCGAGCCGCGGCAGCCTCTTTTATAGCGGCTGCTCGCGGCTCGCAACCAATGGCATCATTTTAAATCTCCCGCCATTTAGGCGGCCAATCATAATTCGTTGTTAACCACCAATCGCTAGGCGGCACTGATTGTCCAATCGGAACGTTGTATTATGAGTATGCAAATGTCTATATACAACAGATAGATAGATAGATAGATAGATAGATAGATAGATAGATAGATAGATAGATAGATAGATAGATATGGTAGAGAGCAAAGTTTAACATTTTTAATTAAAAATACATGGATGTTAAGTGTCATGACACAACATATAATTTTATGTTGTTGCTCTCTAGTCTCATCTAATGGCTAGAGAGACAAATATGCTCCAACTATAATGTTTGAAGCTGACTCCAGCTATTTTACCCATCAGCCTACACTCTCAAACCAAGTGCATGCTGGGAAGCCATTTCCTTTAGCATTTAGGGAAGGCAGAAGCACAAAGCAACAGCCATTTTAATATGTGGCATATGGTCATCCAAGGACAAACCCACATCCCACACACAGAGCATCACTGGTGAGATTCAAGCTGTTTGTATTTATTAATTGTTGTGTTCAACAGTAATTTAATACTGTCTAACTTATATTTGATTCTCACTATATGTATCCTATTTTCCTCAGTTTCACCATATCCTTTTCTCCCAATAAAGCATTTAGACCTATGCACACGGTCCATTTTATTGGTGGGTTTAGATAGATAGGTGGGTTTAGCTGCACGTCAAGCTGCACACAGACTAATGTGTAGGGGGGACAGAACATTAAGCATATATTAAGCCATTATTTCCCATTTCTAACTATCTATGGCATATACGTAACTTAGTGAACAGAGGGTGATTCCTGTAAATAAAATAGTGCTAACTTTTAGCTTTATCATCACCATCACCAACACCATCTTTTAATGACCCTGGGCAACTGAATGGAGCTGAGTGTTTACTGGCTGGATGCCTTTCCTGTCTCCAATGCGAAATTATATTCAGCAGATATAATCTCAACATGCCCAGAGAGAGAATAACTGCCTCTAGCTAGGATCAAACTCACAGCTTCCTGATTGTGAGGCGAGAGCTCCACCTCTAGGCCACCACACCACTAAGTTTTAGCTTTATATGGATATATATTTCCTTGTGCTGACTATCTACTTCTTAGTCTTTTGTTTTTTAATTTCTGCAGTTCCATAGCTCATGTTCCAATATGAATTGATACAGATTCAAAAATTGTCAAATAGCATAAGTATCCACCAAGCACAAAGTGGAACAAGAGTGTGAAAAATAAAGAGCCTTTTCAAAATGTGAAAAAAAAGGCAATTAGGAGGAGGGGAAACAGCAGGAGACTTATGCTACCCACATGGCAAGCATACAGATACCTTTTTCTAGTTTTATTACATCAAGTTACAATATAGGATTTGTTCTTCAAAGTACCTTATTTGCCCTTAAAGTCATAGCCTTTAGTTTTCTTTCTATAGATAATAATAATATATCATAAAGTCAAAAATAAAGATTCAAACAACAATGGAATCTCAGCACATCAACACACATAACAATAATTTTCTTTGTTGGCCTGGTTAATATTTCAGTAATTAAGACTACACAATGCAATTATACCACTACCTTCATTGATCACTGAGAAATTTGTAGCATCCAAGAGCCATGGCAACCACATCATCAGCACCACACAATGAAAGTTCAAAAGTGACAGAAAAGTGTCTTACAGTTGATGTATACTGGTACTTCCCACTGATTGCCATAATATGAGAATTCCCTAGCTATCACTTAATAGACATGATGATAGAGAATTATGAAAATTGCATTTGAATGTACTCTGTAGCAAGATGTGAGCTTTTTCATTTGACATTGGGCCAAAGAAACAAAATGAAGATGATGACCACCATACATTTCCTGATAATCCTCCTAGCTAAGCTTGCTATAATGGTCTCAGCTATATTGAAAAAATCCAAAGATATCACCCTTGAGAGCCTCAGGATTCATGTGGATTTTACTTTGCCAGTGTATCTTTGGGGTATCATGCAGGGGTGGGATACAAAAATCCCAGCAACCGGTTCGTTGCCCAGTTGCTGGGTGGACATGGGCCTGATGGGCATGGCCTGCCAGAACTTCCAGGAGGGCCATTTTTTACCTTCCCAAGGGTCCTGAGGCTTCCCTTGGGCCTCTGGGAGGGCAAAGACATCCTCCCCTCCAGAAGAGGCCCTCCAGAAGCCGGAAACAGGCCCATTTCATGACTTCTGGTACTTCCAGAGGGCCCATTTCCCCCCCTCCTAGAGCCCCCATGCAAACCCTGCACTTACCTGCATTTAAAATGGGCCATGCAGAGAATCCTGGGGGGGAGGGGCAGGTGGGTCCAGCAGGTTGGTTCAAATACCGGTTTGGCGAATCAAATGCAAATTTAACATCCAGTTCACCTGAACTGGTCCAATCTGGTAGAATCCCATTCCTGGTATCATGGCTTCCATGAGAAGATGGCATAGTCTCAGTATGGAGGACTGGTTAAACTGAAGTGCTAACTCAGATCCATTCTTAGCTATGGAAATGCTGACTGGCTAAATTTAGATCAGTCAACTTTTCTCTCAGGCAAATTGACCTCGGAAGGTGATGGTGAGAATAAAACTGAAGCAATAGATATTTTTATACCATTTTATATTTCTGAGGAAAGATCGGATGTTAATGTAACATATAGATAAGTATGCATTGGGATTGCTTTTAATGATATAAAATTAAATAATTGAGATCCTAGCATATTACATCCTAGCAAATTACATCTTTTTGTCAAAATGGGTTCAGATGAACAACTTCCTAAACTAATTTATTTGGACATTGTATCATATCCCATTATCCTGCATAATATAGTGTTAATTCAGAATAACACAAGTGTAGAATTTATAGTTCCCTACTATAAACTTGTTTTATAATAGGAAAACCAGAAAAGGTGAAAATGCATAAACAAATGGAAGTTATAAGCTTATAAAAAGGTGTTTTTTCCAATATATGTATGAAAATGTGTTCAAAACCCACCAAAAGTTGCAGTACTGTAAATACGCTGGCAGTACTGTATAGGTTTCCTTTAATAGTACACATACAGAGACATATGCATGATATATTTACAAATTCTCAGTTTCTTATCTGGAACTTGCCAAAAATATGCATGGCTTGTCTTCCTTCTCTTCCCTTATTTATACAAAGTAACATGCATTATGTTGCAGATGAAAGCAATAGCACTTAGACTTATCTACTAACCACTGCTGTTAGCTTGATGGGATTTTCAAAAATTCAGCTGGACTGAAGTTTTTCTCTTGGTGGCAAATACTGTGTGTCTGTTTTTATATAAATGATAGATAGTGCAATATGCCAAGATGGTTTCCAGTCTGTGCTCCCTGATGTGGAGCTTTTGACTATCTGTCTAGGGAATTTTCTGTTATCGTTAACACAGCTGTGTATATTCTTCCTTGTGCAAACAGAAATGGGGCCCTGAATGTTCTCTATCATACCATCAGTGACTTACAAACTAATTACTTGGAGGGTGCATTTATTGTAGCGCGTGACTTTAATCAAGTTGATTTGAAAGCTACTCTTTCAATTAATATGTGGACATTGAAATAACAGATAACAAATAATCAGAGTTGGAAGGGACCTTGTGGGTCATCTAGTCCAACTCCCCTCCCAAGTGGGAGACCCTACACCATTTCTGACAAATGGCAGTCCAATCTCTTCTTGAAAGTCTCAAGTGATGACACTCCCACAACTTCCGAGAGCAAGCTGTTCCATTGGTTGATTGTTCTCACTGTCAGAAAGTTTCTCCTTATTTCCAGGTTAAATCTCTCCTTGTTCAGTTTCCATCCATTATTCCTTGTCTGGCCTAGAGGTACTTTAGAAAATAGCTTGACCCCTTCCTCTCTGTGGCAGCACCTCATATATTGGAAGACCATCATGTCTCCCCTGGTCCTTCTCTTCACTAGACTAGCCATGCCCAGTTCCTTTAACCATTCTTCGTATGTTTTAGTCTCCAGTTCCCTAATCATCCTGGTTGCTCTTCTCTGTACTTTTTCTAGAATCTCAACATCTTTTTTATAATGTGGTGAACAAAACTGGAAGCAGTACTCTAGGTGTGATCATACTAAGGCTTTATAGAGTGGTATTAGTACCTCCCTTGATCTTGATTGTATCCCTCTGTTAACACAATTTAGGATTGCATTAGCTTTTTTGGCTGCTGCTGCACACTGCTGGCTCATATTTAGCTGGTTTACTATTAAGACTCCAAGATCCCTCTCACAGTTACTGCTATTGAGCCTGGTTTCACCCAGTCTATATGTGTACTTTTGGTTTTTCTTGCCTAAGTGTAGGACTTTACTTTTCTCTACATTGAATATCATTTTGTTAGATACGGCCCAGTGTTCTAGTCTGTCAAGATCCATCTGGATCTTTAGCCTATCTTCTTTGGTGTTAGCTATTCCTGCCAGCTTAGTATCATCTGCAACTTTGGTAAGTTCCCCCTCTATTCCCTCATCTAAGTCGTTAATGAAAATATTGAAGAGGGTGTGGCTTGAGCGGCAGTGGAAAGACGGGTTTCTTGGGGCTCCAAGAAAGCCGCCGATACCCCCACAGCTAGACAGTCCCAGGGGAACCGAACTGTCCTGGTGAGATGGTGAGTGAAAGGAGCACATCCTGTCAATCCTAGGGATATTGCAAAGTCCCTGGTAGATCCAGGAAAGCTCCTGCATTCTGGCAGCAGAGGGAAGTGGCCATTTATCATGAGCCATTAAGAAGCTGTGCCAGCCCTGGAACAGAAGAAGAAAGAAAGAAAGAAGACAGTGTGTCGGTTTGGGTGAGAAACTTTTATTTTAAAAAAATAAATAAATAAAGGAGTACATCAGATGAAAGAATTATTAAAGAAAGGGAAGACAGAAAAGCTAAGAATAACAGCGAATGGCAAGAACTGTCAATCTTATCTGGACTTTTTTTTATTTCTTGGGGGGGGAAAGGATTATTCTGTCTGGCTTCTTTGTTTAAATAACTGGACTGGACTGAGCTTAAAAACAAGAATAAATTGAATCTTTTTTGCTTTTTCAGTTTAAACATACGAAGTACTTTTCTTTTTTTTGGACTTTCCTTTTTACTTTCACTGGTTAGAATATAGAGATACAGCGTAACTAAGGAACAACTATAAGGAAAGCTAAGCAACACTGCCATCTGGAGGTCACATGAAAAATCTTTTTCTTAAGAATAACAAACTAGTTAATTTGACTACAGATAAGTAGAGAAAGGTAATAAGTCAGCGCTGAAGACAGGTGTTGCCTTTAAAGTGAATAAGATTAAGAGAAAGAAAGAACAGTGTGACCTTGAAAGAGATATTTGCTTTTGACTTTGGCTTTCTGGATTGACTGAATGTTACACTGAGATTTTGCTTTACTTAGTTATAAGGATTATAATTTGATTTGACATGAGTAAGAGAATACCTACAGGATCATCAATTCCTACTTCCTCATTGCTGAGCCCAGCTGGTCAACGATCTATTACTACAATGTTGCGACAGGAGAAAGATAAAGAAAAGGAGACTTCTATGCAAGAAATCAAGTCTATGTTACAAGTAATACAAGACCAAGGGAAGCATGCAGAGAATAGAATGGAGAAGCTAGAGGAAAGGATGGAGAAGAGGGAAGGAAATATATACAACAGGTATTAACAATATACGGAGAAAAAATACAGAAGATGAAAGAAAGAGGTGATAAAACGGATAAGAAAGTGGCAGAAATAGATAATAGACTGACAAGGGTTGAAAGTGAGAAAGGGAAAGATTCAATATTTTGGGAAATGGAAAAAGCTGGTTTCTATCTAAGATTTCAAAATATTGAGGAAGAAAAGGGAGAAAACCTTAAATTATGACAGAAATACGAGCGGAGCCCTTGGAGATGACCAAAGAAAAGGTGATGGATGGAATGGATGAAATATATTGAGTATTTACCAGATATGCAATGAGAAACAATTTACCCAGAGATGTGAGATTTACCAAGAAAACAATAAGAACTGAGATATTGCAGAAGGCAAGAGACAAACTATTGAAGTACAAAGGAAAAAAAAACATTATAGCCTTGAAACAAATACCAAGAAAAGTGAAAGATTTAAGAAGAGAATATCAATTCTTAACAAAGATGTTAATCAAAAAAAAAATTAACTGTAGATAGTTGATTCTGGAAGGTTTGACATTTATTTGGCAAGAACAAAAACACAGAATTGACTTGGTGGAGAGTGCAGAATTATTCTATGATGAATACTTTGGAGGAACAGAAGACGAGAGAGCAAGAGAAGAGGAACTTAAAATATGAGCAGAAATAGCAAAGGAAATGGAGAAGGAACAAAGGGAAGAGAGGAGACAGGAGGAGGAATCAGTAGGTGGCCAAATGATAATTACAGAACCAAGGAAACAGAGACCAACAAGAGCAATAAATCCTAACTATAAAGTATAAATAATGGAAGAGGAAAAGAAACTGATTTCTATAAATATAAATGGATTAAATTCAGCTATTAAAAGGAAAAAGATATTTCATTAACTAGGAAAATTAAACATGGATATAATCTCCTTACAAGAAGTGCATATCAGAAGACAACACGCACACTTGTTGAACTGTTCTAGAATTGGGACTATATTTACATCACTGGCACAACAAAATAAAAGAGGAGTCATCTGATATATTAGAAATGCAATTAAAGCCAAGCAAATCTATGCAGATGAAGAAGGAAGAATATTGATGGTTGAAATAATAGACAATAACTCAAAAGTACTTTTAATTGCAATCTATGCTCCCAATAACCAGCAAGACCAATTTTATAAGAATCTACATAATAAAATAATTGAACTGGATTATGATAAAATATATATTCTTGAAGATTTCAATGCAATTGTAAATACTAAACTGGAGGCATAAATTTTTGTATCGGCTCTTGAAGTTGGCAATGTGACCAGATTTGTTTTTCCACAAAAGTGATCTCTTTTTGGATTGAAGCTTCCTTATTGTTATGGGCAATCTTTTTTTTTTTGGTTTTGGGAATTGTTATTGGTACATATAGTTGCCAATCAAGGGATGAGAGATCGTTGTCTATAAGATCATAGTTGCCTCTTTTGAAGTTACAATTGGGGATCACATCATTGTGATGATTTTTGTGTGGACGTATGTTGAGACAAAAGTCAATCATGCTGTGGTCACTGTTGGAAAAGGATTCTTTAGTTTGTATTCCGTAAATTAAATTCAAACTATTGCAGAAGATGAGATTGAGGCAGTTGTTAAGTCTAGTATTGTTGGTTACTAGTTGTTCCAGTCCCAGATTTGTAACTTATTGGACTTCTAAAGCAAACAAGGAGGTGAAGGCTCTGGAAGAGTGAAGTCTGACTTTCAAGTGATTATATGAGTGAGGCAGCTTTGCTGGGAACATTTATTGGCTTCTGTTGATCTTTGTTTTATAAACCAAGTTACAAGCCCAATCATTTTTTTAAAAAATTCAGTTATGGACATGAGGCGAAAAAAATTCCATTCCATGTTAGGAATATGATGAAATGCTGAGGTAGTTCTGGAGAATTTTTTAGGTTTATATCAAATTAAAATACTATATGTTTAAAACCATTTGGTGGGCTTTTTACCATTTGGAAAATAAGAGAAAAGGGTAGAACAAAGTAAAAGAAATCTCTTGCCCACTATCATAAAGCAATAATGTAGATCATGTTAATTTTTCCCAGGGTATAAAATAAAAATATTTAGATAAGGTTAATTAACAACACTGCTCACTTCAATAGCCAACAAAATGTTAAATGCAGTTATTTCATATTTTCTGCTAAAAGTATAAGTGATCTTATATCTCTCAGTCTATGTAGCTTTATTAAAAAATAAAGTTTGTTTGCAAAGATTAAAAAAAATAAAATATGCTATTGATATTGAAATATGATCAGGAAAATCTATGATAATACTAAGACATCCAAAATAATATCTTCTAGGTTTGGAAGTTGAGGCCAGAGATAGTGACTTAGCTTTCTAAAAGCATACACCAAAGAAATGAATGATCACTTCTCTGTGTAGGTTCTGAGGAGGGCACTTCTACAGAAAAGGTAATTTTAAAAAATGTCTTCTCCACTGCCATACTACTTTTAGCAACAAACAAATGTTTCTAGATCCATCTCAATTGCAGCATTCTGGATTTCAAGAGTCACAAGCCATCATTTTAGCACCATTTGCTTTTATTATATCTATCACTTGTAGTCTCCTTGTTGCATCTCAGGACTCTGGAGCAAATGAGAGAATTGAGGCTTCATTGAGGTCAAAATTTGAGTACAAAAATAAAATCCAGTCTGAACTGGGATCCAAATTTTCACAAATCTAATGAATGTATTTAATGTGTGGCTATATAATTTATCTAGAAGAAGTAAAAGATTACTCAAAGTTTATTTTCATACATACTTTATTCTGCCCTGGATGGACTACCACTACTTCTAATTGTTCACTCTATCAAGGAACTGGTAACACCCAAATATTTCCAACTGAAGCTAAATTTAAAATGAATCAGCAATTTTGAAATCTTTTCAAGAACTAACTTCTGTTTTATTAAATTGCATTGCACTACAATTCTGTTAAATTTAGACATTGGCAATATTTGGCACCTTATTATAAAATATTATTCAGGCCCACTAGGAATCAACAAACAAGTTATCTCCAGAAGCAGTTGCCTTGACAACTGTGATGCTGCATTATTAAAAAAACATTTTATGGCTGCAGTTGGAGAACATTTACAGGGGAATGCCTGTAAAAGAAAGAAAGAAAGAAAAAATAGAATACTATTATATGTGATATCCTGATCCAAAAATCCACCATCACGTTGTTAAATGAAATAAGTATCAAAAGGAAAAAAATCTGCTAAATTTCTATTTTTATTTTAAGCAGTTTTGTTTGTATATAAAAACCAATAAATATTCATTTGAATTTCAAATCTCATGAAAGTAATTAGCTTGTTTTCATGAGACTTGTTCCAGCTATATACAATACCTACCTATTGTAGGGATTGCTGGAAATTAGTTCATGAGATAAATGTATAGTATGTAGAGTAATTCACCTTAACCCAAAAGTATGAGTTTAAATCACTAAGTAAAACCATTTAGTTCTACAAGAGTAACTTGTATTGGAAAATATAAATGATGAATTGGGAAAGCATAGATATTTGAAGAAACAGTTTCTGTTATACACTGATATTGCAGTCTTAATCTAGAACTGGCAAACACTTGAGTCTAAGAGCAAGCAATATTTCTTGGATCCAATGCATGCTTGTATTACCCACTACCTCTTGTACAGTGGTCAGTTAACTATGGCATGACAATGCAACGGACAGTTCACAGACTCTGATACTAAGCATTTACATGACTCTCATCATGTCATTCATATTATCCTGGTAACCTATTGATCACATCCCCATTATCATTTCAAAGAAGATACATCTATGCAGATAGATCCAAAAGTCTGGAAGCATGGTCCCACAACATAGAGACTGGCACCTGCTTTCTTCCTGCTTTGCTTAA
Organism: Hydrophis major; assembly: GCA_033807585.1. NCBI lineage: Eukaryota > Metazoa > Chordata > Lepidosauria > Squamata > Elapidae > Hydrophis > Hydrophis major. Next base: position 157,334,546 of record CM066331.1, on the reverse strand, counting down.
GTAGCAGGTTTTGCAGTTTTAACAGCTCAGGTGCCTTTCCCCCCATTGCCTATGGTAGGAATGTCTATCTGATTCGTTCAATAGCGTTGTCCGTTCATTCTTGCAAATATTACTTTCCTCATTAAGTAATATCTGCTTCAGGAGGGAAGGAATCATTACCTTTTAAAAGTTGTTCTTTCCTTCCTTCCTACTTCCCTCCCTCCTTTCTTTCTGCCTTTATTTTGCAACACATCTTCATTGCCTTTATATTAGATGTAAATATTATAAAGTTTCATAAATCATAAAGAAAATGATTTTGTCTTCATTCTACTTCACGTTATTGACTCCCTTGTAATTTTAGGGAAAGACTGGCAAGGAGAAATTGGCAATTTTGTTCTTAATAATAGCTTGATCCTGGAAAGGTTTTATTAATTTCTATTTTATTTTTATTATTCAATAAAATAGACCAACAGGGATGCAAACGATGCAAGTCTTTTTGTAAATGAAACTATTAACTTTAAAGTTGTCATTGTAAATTAATGTACAGTATTATTTCTCAACAGATAAATTCTATTGCAAATTTATATTCCATGGAAATTAGTAAATGTGGTTTAATCATTTTTCAGAATTTATTAAATATTAAACATATAAAAATTAATATAAAGTACAAAAAATAAAGTAATAGAAAGAAAAACTGCAAAAAGAAAAAAGAAAGATTATAACAAAAAGAGAAAAAAGCAATAGAAAGAAATAACTTCCCCCTGTCATCTCAAAAAGCATAAATAATTTTAACAATTTATCACTTTTTCTTAAAATACAACAAACAATTTCTTTGTACCCTGTCACATCTCATAAATATAGACAAAGCCTTCAAATCTCACCATTCAATGCTGGTCAGCAAATTCCATTAAGGGTTATTCGAAATAATAATATTTTAATGTTGATCTTATAAATCAACTTTATATTCCTTCTCTTAATTCTTAACAGTCTTGCTCTTTAATCGCTTCTTTTTTTCATTATCCCTTTTTCATGAAGTCTTTTAACACTTTTAACTCTTTTATAGATCTGATATGGGAAAATTATCCAAATCACAGTCATGTTCAGTTGATTGGTTATCTCCCTTCTAATCAAAATGTCTCCCACTTTCATTCACACTTTCATTTACCTGAATTTTTACAAATCATTCTTATAACCTATTGTTTTTAAATCCACATTCAGATAAATCTATTTTTATCTTATCCAATAGAATTTGTTCCTTTTTTGTAACACCATTTATAGTCCATTGTCCACATATGTCTTTCAGTACATTCAATGTTAAGGTATTTTTCTTTATTCTGTGTCAACAAGTCAAATATGTGTTCTCCTTTAATCTAATCTTTACTTCCTTTTAGCTCCTCCTAGTGAACAATCTTCAAATCCCATCCTATCTTTTTTTTTTTTCAGAATTCAAAACATGAATTGTTTTCCTACAGGAACAATTCATTCAATTAATTTCAAAATCCCATTTCAAGTCCGCTTAATCCTTAGTCTATTTATAGTTTCCCAAAAATAACGTTCTGATCATCCTTTTACTATTTATTCTCCAAAATTATTAAGTCCTTAAAAGTTGCACTTAAAATGTCTTTTGTTAAAGATTGAATGGAACTCTCCCAGGGAATGCCATCAAACTGCTATTCCAAATATGATTAAGTAATGAGGTTCAGCCAAGCTTCATGTCCACATAGGCTACATTATGATTATAGGCATAGTTGGAATCCCTCAACTTGATGTTCCACTCACCAGCCAATCACAAAAACCCTGTTTCTATGGTTTATTCATGAGTAGCAGCTGTCCAAATTACATACAAGTGATCCCACAATCTCTCCTTTCTCTAGAGAGATTTTACCAGCTAAGATCCATTGTCTGGTTGCCAATTTTAGCTACAAAGCTGCCTCCACTCCTTCAGGGATATGTAGCTTACCAGAACTTGTTTGTAGCTTAATCATTTTTGTTCCACAGTAGAAAACTAAGTTTTTAATTAGGGCCAATTTACTGTAATGTCTTTCAGCTTTTGCTGCAGTCACTGTCAATGTGCAAATGATCAACAGGACCATGCATGCTTTATGGGAAAAAAATAGTTGAAGTTGTCTTTAGTAAATTTCATTAAATTAGATTATCAGAGACCAATTCATGTTCTTTCTCCAAATTAAATTTGAAAACATTTTTCCAGGTGCAAAGATTTCACAAAAGAAATTCTCAGAAAGACCAAATAGACATTTAGCAGCTTCTCCCAGTTCTTCAAGCACCAGTGTCACATGTTTTATAACTGAAAGGAATGTCATTAGCTGTCATTTATTGCTTTGATCTAAATATTATCTCACAGTTATCTCACAGATAACATTAGCCAAATTACACTGAAAACATTCCTTCTCTGTCAGACTAGAACATGTTTCCTTATAAGTAATGTAATACATTTTTATTGCTTTCCTCTCTTCAACATTTGTCATAAAATTTGCATTTTTTTCCTCTACAAGATAGGTTTTCAATAGAATTTTGGATTACTAGTTTCTACATTGTGTTATTTTTAAAAATAATAGCTGTTAATTATATCTGCAGAAACACCTGTCACTTAGGGCTGCTCTGCTCTGCCATGTCAAATCCATTTTTATTAGTACTTTAAAGAATCTTATACCAGAAGCTAGCCTACAAAAGGCATGAAAATGAACTGAAAAAACTTTTACAGTGCTTCTAGCTGTGAATGAGCTTTCTAGGTCAAGTTTAATTGAAAATCACATCCCAAGGTTTTCAAAATACATGGAGATGCTCTCTGTCCAAGCAGATAGCATTCATATACTGAGAATGGAAGGGCATGGGTGGGAGAGGCAGTACTCTTATTACTCTACATTTCATATGGTTAACAGAAAGAAGTGCTATATGCAAACAAAAAAACCTTAAACATTTCAGAACATGTTGCTGCACTGTTAACATCTAAAAGATTTAGTGAATGGAAGCACAAAAGAAAACTTGCAAGTTCATTTTTGGACATAACACAGGCTTATTTTTTTTTCTAAGGTATTACAGCCATTATCAATTGTGATCTCTGAAGTCATAAAGAGGGGGAAACATTGTGATTCTACAAAGCGGGAATGAACATCGAGAGCACTGATTGAAGAACATTTCTTTGTGGCTATCCCTTGGATATGGTTTATTGTCCTCCTCCTCTCTCCATATGTTTCATTAAGGAATCCACGACGCTTAGTTCTTGAAAAAACTTGTCACAAGGAAAGTACAAATTCCTTTGTCTCTCAATTTACAAGTCTGTGGATTAATTGCATAGACATATTCTATCTAAAGTATCATACATTAGATCATGTCAGAGCAGAGCAGATTACAAACCAGGAGACAGTGAGTTCTAGTCCTGCCTTAAGCTTGAAAGCCAGCTGGGTGATTGTGCTTGTCACTCTCTCTCAGCTCAACCCACCTCCAGGGTTGTTGTGGGGAAAATAGAAGGAGAAAGGAGTACTAGATATGTTCAACAGCTTGAGTTATTTATAAAAATAACAGGAAGGGTAAAATAAATAAATAAATACAAAATAAATAAAATCAGTTGAGTTAAGAAAGAAACTCAACATTAGTTAAGAAAGAAACAGAAAATGGCAGGTCTCCCACTAAAAGAAAAAACTAATTTCTCTGGAAAAATCACTAGGATGATATTTTCCACTATAGAGAAACAATAGTCTTATGGTAGCAGCCTTTTCAATCTTATGTAAATAAAGTTCTTTTGCCTGAACATCATCATAATTTTAGTTTCCTAAATTCTGTCTCAAGGATGCTTTAGAACAGGGATGTCCAACCTTGGCAACTTTAAGACTTGTGGACTTCAACTCCCAGAATTCCTCAGCCAGCAAAGTCCACAAGTTGGATACCCCTGCTTTAGAATTACATCATTGGCCAGTCTGTCACCAGAATATACAGTTCAGCTCTAAAAGAAATATCATCCATTTTATCTTACCAATAACAAAAAAACATAAATCTTTGACAGCATGTAGTCATTAAAAGTGTAGTGCGGTGTAGTCATCACTGCAGTATAAACAGCAGTGTAGTCATTAAAAGAAAAAGAATAATTTATTTTTAGGGACATACATTAATTTATCTACTGTGATAAGAGAAGGTCAGATATTTGCCTTCACTAATTCACAATTCACACCAGCAATTCCCATTTGGTCATGGCAATTGCAATAGTAAAATATCACACTATGAATGGAAGAATATCACATTTAAAAAAAAAACAAATTGTATATGCAGAATAAAGAAGTTTTATTAAGGATTAAAGGATACACTGTATCATTTGAACTGATAAGATTTAGAATTTATTCTATCATTTGTTTTTCATACATGCTTGAGAATGTCTATAACTTTAAAAATACACTTAAGGATTTGAAATACGTTAAAACTTCCCAGATACATTAGTTAAATAATCCAAAAGAATAAATAGTCAGTGATAAATATAATGAAGTCAAAGGGGTGGGTTTTTTTAAAAAAATAATAATAATTCAAATCAAGGTTATTTTCTTGGCAGCAGTATGAGTGATTTCCCATTACTTTCTGGAATATTTTTCAACTCCCAATCTAGCCTACATTTATAATTGATTTCAGGTAAGTGTTTAGTAGCACTCATAATTATCTTTAGCTTTTCCATCTATTACCTTTTAAGTTTTCCTTCATATAGCAGAGAAGAACTCAAGTTATAAACTGATAATTATTCATGAGAAGACATGAATAGACCAGTTTTATCTGGTTGTTAAGGCATCAGGCTAGAAACTGGGCGACAGTGAATTCTAGTCCCAAAGTGATGCACTACAGTAACCCAGCAGGTTCCCAGGAAGAAGGGCGCATATTCCAAGGACGGGTGAGGCCAAAAAAAGCAGAGTCCAGAGCTGGATCATGGAAAGAGAAAAGATTAAGAATAAACACTACCTAGAACAGTGATGGCTAACCTTTTCATCATCGCATGCCGAAAGCACATGCTTTTGTGCATGTGTGCACCCATAATGCAATGTGCGCATGACCCCTGCCCCTGCACATATGCGCGTGACATTCCCCATGCATGGGCACTCGACCCCCCCACACCACATGCCTCTGCACATGTGCACACCCCCACACTTGTTCCACCCCCTGCGCATGTGTGGCAGATACTCAACAATCATCTGACTGGCGGGGCGCATGCATGAACTCACAGTGGATCTATTCCAGGCGATAGCTCGCATGCCAGCAGAAATGGCTCTGTGTGCCATTTCCGGCACATGTGCCAAGGTTCGCCATTGTGGCCCTAGAATCTCCCAGAGCAGGGGGTGCCAAATTTTTGGACCTCAGGGACCACCAAATTCATAATTTTAAATCCCGGGGAACGCTAATATAAATTTTGACTGACGGTAGCTTACTGACAGTGGGAGAGAGAGAGAGATCTGCTCTAACTTCTCTCTCTTCCTCTCTCTCTCCCTCTCACACACACACAGAGGCAGGGGTGTGTGTAACAACCTAATTTGTGGCAGTGGCTTGGTGGTCATGTGACTGGCTGGGCATGGCTAGTATGTAAATATTATAAATATTTATGTAAATATCGAATCTTTTATTTTAAAAAAGCAACTTTTACCCAAAATCAGGCAAATCAGGAAGGCAGATTGAGTTGCTCACAGAATCACAGATTCACTCAGAGATCTATCTTTCTGCCATCGGCTACCTGAGTCTGCACTGAATAATAGAAGCTTCAGTCCTAAGGAAGGTTCGGCTCTGCTTAAAAGGAGAGCTGATGATCAAAAGATTAGCTAGAAAACAAGAAATCCAATCCAATCTAAATCTCCTGGCACAGCTGATGGTTGGAGGGAAAAAAAGGAAAAATAGCAACTTAGTAGGCAAGTTCGCCAGGTAAGGAGTGGGTGGGTGTGGAGGGTTCCTGTGGGCCATGTGGGTGGCACAGCCTTGTGTTTCTGCATAGCCTGGATTAATTGCTTTGGGGGGTGCTCTGGGGGTGACATTTCTTTGTGGACCATCATCATTTTCTCACGGACCACCGGTGAGCTGCGGCCCACCAGTTGGTGGTCACTGTTACAGAGTATATCCATTAGATTAGACTAGTATAGATTTACACTGGCAAGATTCTATCTATGTGGTGTAAACAAATAAAGAACTGAACTTTGACTAGATTGTGTTTTGTTGTTCTTGTCCTAGGCCTGACATCTATCTTAGATATGAAAGCCAGCTGGATAATTTTATGTCAATCACTCTATCTTGGGCAACCCACTTCACAGGATTGTTGTTGTGGGAAAAAGAGCATTAAGTTTGTTGGCTTGAGTTATATTTGAATAAATTGGCATCTTTGGTCTCAAGAGACTATGCTATCGTGCTCTGAAAAGAGGTCCCAAAACAGAATCTAGTGTGGCTAAAAAGGCTAATTTGAGAGTGGCAATATTTTCCACATTGAGGACAGATAACAGTCTGCCTCCTGTCCAGCCCCCAGATTTCACTGGTTCTGAGACTGTCTGCCGAATAAGTGTCTCTTCGAATTGAAGAAGGCCATGCTGCATCTTTAGCCTCCAAGCTGAATGATCAGAGGTCAAGGTTTCCCAGCTGTTGATGTCCGTTCCCAAAGCCTTTAGACTCCTCTTGCAGATATCCTTATATTGCAGCTGTGGTCTCCCTCTAGGGTGCTTTCCCTGCACTAATTCTCCATACAGGAGATCTTTCAGAATCTGACCATCAGCCATCCTCACGATATGCCCAAGCCAGTAGAGATGTCACTGTTTCAATAGTATATACATGCTAGAAATTCTAGCATGTTCCAAAACTATGCTATTTGGAACTTTGTCATGCCAGGTGATGCCAAGAATACGTTGGAGACAGTGCATATGGAAGGTGTTCAACTTTCTCTCCTGCCATGTATAAAGGGTCCAAGACTCGCTGCAGTACAAAAGTGTGCTCAAGACACAGGCTCTATAGACCTGAATCTTTGTATGTTCCATCCACTTAAGCCATACTCTCTTTGTAAGTCTGAAAAATGTGGTGGTTGCTTTACCAACACGTTTATTCAGCTCGGTGTCTAAAGAGAGTGTCGGAGATAGCTGAATCAAGGTACACAAAGTCATGGATGACTTCCAGTTCTGGTTCAAAGATTGTAGTACAGGGAGGTGAATCCAGGTCCTGACCCATGACTTGTGTTTTTTTCAGGCTGATTGTTAGTCCAAAATCTTGGCAGGCCTTGCTAAAACGATCCATAAGTTGTTGAAGGTCTTCAGCAGAGTGAGCAGTAACTGCAGCATCGTCAGCAAAGAGAGAATCCTGCAAGCATGTCAGCTGGACTATGGTCTTTGCTCTCAATCTAGAGAGATTAAAGAGTTTTCCATCTGATCTGGTCTGGAGATAAATACCCTCTGTTGCAGTTCCAAAAGCGTGTGTCAGCACGACAGCAAAAAAGATCCCAAATAGAGTTGGTGTGAGGACACAGCCCTGCTTTACTCCACTTCGAATATCAAAGGAATCTGATGTTAAGCCATCAAAAACTACCGTGCCCTTTATTTCCTCACGAAAGGACCTGATGATGTTGAGGAGCTGAGATGGACATCCAATCTAGGAGAGGATGTTATAAAGGCCATCCCTTAATAACCAAGTCAAAAGCCTTCATAAGATCTATGAAGGTTACAAAAAGTGACTGTCTTTGTTCCCTGAACTTCTGCAACTGTCTAAGGGAAAATACCATGTCAATAGTGGACCTATTGGCTTAGAATCTGCATTGTGATTCTGGATAGACTCTCTCTGCAAGCATCTGGAGCCTCTTCAGTACAACACGGACAAGCAGCTACCCTACAACACAGAGATGCTGCAGTAATTATTACAGTCACCCCCGTCACCTTTGTTCTTATATAGCGTGACAATATTTCCATCCTTCATGTTCAGTGGCACTCCACCTTCCCTCCAACAAAGACAGAAGATTTCATGCAGTTCAGTGTGGATGATCTCTTTGCAATACTTCAGAACTTCAGCATGGATGTTATGTTTTCTGGATGCCTTGCCAGAGGCAAGAGTATTCAAGACCCGTTGAGTTCTTCTAAAATTGGTTTACTCTCAAGCTCCTCCAAGACAGGCAGGCATTCAATATTATTTAATGCTTCTTCAATGACAATACTTTCTCTGGAATATAACTCAGAATAGTGCTGCACTTAGTGTACCATCTGCTGTGCTCGGTCCTGGATGACCTCACCTGTAGCCAACTTCAGGGGGACAGATTTCTTCTGTATTGGACCTAAGGCCTGCTTGATGCCATCATACATCCCTTTGATGTTGTCTGTGTCAGTTGCTATCTGGATTCGAGAGAAAAGCTGCAGCCAGTAATCATTAGCACGTCTCCCGATGGTCTGTTGGGCAGCTTGCAAAACCTGTAGGTTACACTCACTGGAACAGGCTTTATGTGCAATTAAAACTCTCCTCTTTTCCTCGATGGCTGGTGTCAGCTCCTCCAAGTGGGCTTCAAACCAATCTGCTGTCTTTCTGGTCTTCTTACCAAATACTAACAAGATGGTGTTATAAACAGCATTCTTGAAATGTTCCCATCATTCAGATGCATTTGTTTCAGCCAGGCCTGGGGGAATTTCCTTGGGTGCTTGAGCAAATTCCTCCACTCTGTCCTGATTGCGGATCTTGCTGATGTTGATTCGTGGTCTTCCTCCTTTGAGTGATACAATCTCTTCGTTTGCAGTTTTATTCTGCTGCACACCAAGGAGTGGTCTGTATCACAATCAGCATCCTGATAGCTGCATGTGATCATAATACTGGGAAGGCTGGGGTGCCTGGTGAGAATCAAGTCGAGCTGGTGCCAATGCTTCAATCTTGGATGCCTCCAGGAGACTCTGTTGAGACTTTGTATTAAAGAATGTATTGCTAATGCAAAAACCACAATAGCAGCAAAACTCCAGCAGGCGTTGGCCATTTTTGTTCATCTTCCCAACACAGAATGACTTAAACAAGTGGGCCAAGAACTATGGTCAGCTTTAATTCTGGCATTGAAATCACCAATGATAAACCATAGTTCTTTCTCAGGGATTTTCTTAATAGCAGCAGTCAGATTGTCATAGAATTCATCTTTAATTTCTACTGAAGATGATAATGATGATAAAATAATAACTTTGACTATATTGTGTTTTGTTCTTGTCCTAGACTTGACACCTATAGATATGAAAGCCAGCTGGATAATTTTGTGTCAATTGCTCTCTCTTGGATAACCGACTTCACAGGGTTGTTGTTGTGGGGAAAAGAGGAGGAAAGAGCATTAGGTTTGTTTGTTGGCTTGAATTATTATTACCTTTATTGTCAGAGTACAACATATGTACAATGAGATTAGCTGAGCCTCCCTTCATGTACCTCCACCCAACACAACTCACAGGGAGGACAGAAGTCCCTAACCCAGTCCCAATCTTGACCTTGTTGCACAATGTGCCAGCCCCATTAGTCTATCATACTATGTTGACATGAAGTTATTTTCCGTTCAACACAACTCACAGTGAAGGCAAAAAAAAAATAAAAAAATCCAAATCCAGTGAATCCTACTAACAAACACACTATCTTATTTCACTATGTGAACTTATTGCACAGCGCGCCGGTCCCATAGTCTATCATACTATGTTGACATGAAGTTATTTTCCATTCAGGAGTCTTCAGCCTGTTGGTGCATCTGGCTATGCTTCTATATCTCCTACCTGATGGCAGGAGAGTGAAGAAGTGCTGACGGGATGTGAGTCGTCCCTGAGAATTTTCCTCACTCTTCTAAGGCAGCCAGCCCTAGCAATGTTATCTAGTGGTATCAGGGAACAGCCCACAATGTGCTCACCACCCTCTGTAATGTCTTTCTATCCATGGCTGTCAAACCAGCATACCACACTGTAATGCAATATGTGAGGATGCTTTCTCTTGTGGACTGGTAAAAGGAGGTTATGAATCGTTGTTCCACTTTATTCTTTCGCAAGATCCTAAAGAAATGGAGTCTCTGTTCGGCCTTTCTGGCCACCTGGGTTGTGTTGATTTTCCGGGTCTTTACTGAGGTAGACTCCCAGGAATTGTTGTTGTTGCTGCACAAAGGTAAGCCTAAGGCTCTGGCCACCGCTGCTTCAGCCTGCCTGCGTCACCCCACCTTGCTGTGAGTGACATTGAGTTGCCCACGCCCACTCAGTCACATGACCCTCCTTCCCAGCTGCACCCACCTGGTCATTAGGAAAAGCAAGGAGGAACGTCCTCAAAATATTACAATCAAAACTGAATACTGGAAGCATAATTAAAGCCATTAATGACATAGGCAGTTCCAGTGATACGCTATCCAGCTGGAATCATCAACTAGGTTTGGGCTATGGCTGAACTGGACTATGGCTGAACTGGAAAACCTGGATCGGAAAACGCATAAACTTTTGAATATGTACCATGCTTTACATCCACAAAGTGACATCGACAGGTTATTCCTGCCAAGAACAATAGGGAGCAGAGGGCTATTGCAAGTCCATCAAACTGTAGAAGAATAAAAAATGAAGTTTGAATGATTATGTGAACCAAAGTACAGAAAAATTGCTGCAGGCTGTGAAAACGGAGAATGTTATAAAAACAACAGAAACAAAGGCAGAAAAACAGCTGGATGACAGATTAAATGGATGGAAAATCAAAGCTTTGCATGAATAGTACTTGAAAAACATTGAAAGAAAATGTGATGATCACTTGACATGGGCATGGCTTAAGATGGGAATTATCAAGAAACAGAGGGAAGGTTGCTGCTCAAGAACAAGCACTACAAACTAATGCCATGAAAGCAAAGATAAAAAAATCTAGTGATAATCCAAACTACTGACTTTGCAACAACGAAGTTGAAACTGTTTCACATTTAATATGTGAGTGCAGCAAAATCACACAAACTGATTACAAAGCTAGACACGACTGAGTTGCTAAATTAATCCATTGTTGTTATGTAAAAAATATGCCCTACCTGTATCCAAAACGTCATGGGAACATAAAATGAAAAAAGTTGTTGAAAATGAGGCATGAAGATCTTGTGAGACTTTCGAATACTGATGGATCAGCATCATCAAATGCCAGATATTACGGTTGTCGAGGGCTGAAGTATACAATTTATACCACTGTACGAGGAGACGCCAGAATTGAAGAAAAAGAACTGGAAAAAATACATGAAATATCATGACCTGGCCATCAAAACTACATGGTTATGGGTGAAACATGTAACAGTGATATGTGCAGTGTCATCGAGGAACTTGGTACCATGTCCAAGAATTTTACAAAACACATCAAGAAATTGCAGCTTCCTGCAATAACACTAGTGGAACTGCAAAAAAATGTCCTATTCAGAACATTGTATATTTTAAGAAGATACCTGGTTGATACCTAGGATGCTGGCAGCAACCCATATCAAACATTAGCACCAGTCACTGATATTTGTGATACATTTTTAAATGTTCAGTTGATTGAGTTTCATGTTTAATGAATAAAAGAGATAATAACAGTAACAACAACAACAACAACAATAATAATAATAATAATAATAATAATAATAATAATAATAATAATAATAATAATAATAATAAATTGTCGATAAGGAAGACAAAAAAGTCTGGATAGTGGATGTGGCAGTGTCTGTAGACAGCAGAATAAAAGAGAAAGAACTGGAGAAGATAACAAAATATAAAAACCTACAAATAAAAATAGATGACTATGACAAAGGCAAGCAAGGGTAGTACCAATAGTAATAGGCATCTTGGGTGCAGTCCAGTGGTGGGATTCAATTTTTTTTTACTACCGGTTCTGTTGGCGTGGCTTATTTGGTGGGCATGGCTTGGTGGTCATGTGACTGGGTGGGCGTACTTGGTAGTCATGTGACTGGGTGGGTGTGGCTTGGTGGTCATGTGACTGGGTGGCTGTGGCCAACTTAATGTCACTCATGTCAAGGGGTGCCTCGCCTGGCCCCTCCCCTCCCAACCATTTCTTGTCACACCCAGCCTCAACATATCTATAATTCTGTAAAAATGTTGTTCACATTTTTTTGACTTTATTATCTACATACTATGGATGTACTTTCATGGACGACTGAAAGGAGGAAATGACTCACATGCTTTGCTCAAGAGTGCGATAGGCAATAGGCTTTTAAAGGGCTACCACAAAGAAGCGGGGGCAATGTATTTTCCAAAGCCCCTTAAGGCAAACAAGAAGCAATGGGTGGAAACTGATCAAGGAGAGAAGCTTGTAAAGAAAAACTTCCTGACAATGAGAACAAGTGGAACTGCTTGTCTCCAGAAGTTCTGGGTGCTCAATCACTGGAAATTTTTAAAGAAAAGACTGGATAGCCATTTCTCTGAAATGGTATAGGGTTCCCCCCAAGGTCCCTTCTAAGTGTTATTCTGTTATTCTGACACTTTTCCCAGGACCTCTACTCAGAGTTTGGCATCCTGAGTTTTCTTGCCTGAGCAGGGGGTTGGACTAGAAGACCTCCAAAGTCCCTTTCACCTCTGTTAAATACAAGTATATTTATGGTGTGGACTACAGACATTGAATGTATATGAACTCTGAAAAATTTGTGGTAGCCCTGGGCAAACAAAGGCAGTAAGATCACTCTAGGTATAGGGACAGTGTAAAATATTAATATATGATAAATAATGGAACAATTAAAAATAATAGCACAGAGTTCTCTCTCTCTCTCTCCCTGTTTCTTTCTTTCTTTCTTTCTTTCTTTCTTTCTTTCTTTCTTTCTTTCTTTCTTTCTTTCTTTCTTTCTTTCTTTCTTTCTCTTTCTTTCTTTCTTTCTTTCTTTCTTGCTCTTTCTTTTCTTCTCTCTCTCTCACACACCCACCACTCACTCTCTCCCTTTTATTTTTATTTATTTCTCTTCCTTTTTCTTTCTTTGTCTCTTTCTCTCCCTTCCTTTTTCCTTGCTCTTTCTTTCTTTCTCTCTTTCTCTCTCTCTTTCTCTCTCTCTCTCTCTCTCTCTCACAGACACACACCTGGTCAGGAGGGCGGTGGAGATGCTGCTGCAGGGGGGCTGTTAGGGAGGCAGCCAGGTCCCCGCCTTCCCGGTCAGAGCACTTCACCACTGCTAGCTTCTCCCAAGGGACGAGATGTTTCATGTTTCCTCCCTTCAAGGAAAGCCCAATGCCACTTTTTCCTTCGGACACAGCGGGACCCCACAGCCCAGTTTCCTTCCAAGAGGAGAGCCTTCTGTTGTCTGCAGCTCTGCTGACTCCCAGAAAATGGGCTGTTCCGATCCAGCACAGGAAGGTGGGAAAGGTGGTAACCTCCAAGGAGCTAAAACCTCATGCATGCCCATTGCAGCAGACTGCCACAAGGGCTGTGCAAACACCCCAGTGTCCAGCAATCCAGACTTGGGGTGCCGAGGCTATGTGTGCTTTGCATCGGGTCCAGCCCTCGGCAGCAAAATAGAAACTGGGCTGGGGAGACAGGAAGGATAGTCTCTAGGTGACTTTCTTGGTGCCCTGGCTCTTTCCACCTCTGAGACAAGTGCCGAAGATGCAGGATGAAGAAAGAAGGAAAAGAGGTGCGAAAAAGCCCAGGAAAGCAAGCGGGGGGGTGGGGGACCAACCTTCATTTGCTCATGGACGGTTGCTTTGCACCACTACAGCATGATCCGGGCTACAGTGGAGACACAAGTCACATCTCAGCACTTAGTTCAGTGTCCAATCTCCCCCTGCCCTCCCTGAGGCTCTCTCTCTCTCTCTCTCACACACACACACACACAAACACACACACCTGGTCTGACTGGTACAGAATGATCCGGTGAGCTCCAGAGCAGTGGGCAGTGCAAGAAGGCAGAAAGCAGGTGGTAGGGATGGTGGTGGAGGGCGGAGCATGCTTCAGCCATGGCCACTCGTGTTCTTCATTTCGTTGTCCCCCGGGAGAAGGAAGAAGGCAGCATGCTCCAGCCTCCGCCGCCTGCTTCTTCCTTCTCCTAAGGGATGACGAAATGAAGAAAGCGAGTGGCCATGGCAGCTGCATGCTCTGGCCTCCACCACCAAATGCAGCCACTGTGGCCGCTTTCTTTCTTTCCTTTGTCCCCTGTGATAATCAGGCAGAAAAGTGTGCAATGATACCTTCCCATGGATATGCTTCTACCTCTGGCAATCAAGAGGCAAGGGATGCTGGAGTGAGAGAATGGAATTCCATCTGCTTGGCTAAGAAATCTACTATCATTCTGTCCTTCCTTTCTGAAGCAGTTCCCATTCAAACTAATGATTCACTGAACATTTTCCTATCTATTTACATTTCCCTCACTTGCAAAAGGAGTGCGTCAAGGATGTTTGCTTTCCCCCACACTGTTTAATGTATTCCTCGAACGGATCATGGAAGATGCCTTGGAAGACCACGAAGGCACAGTTTCCATCGGTGGTAGAACCATCACCAACCTGCGATTCGCAGATGACATCAATGGCCTGGCAGGAAATGAGGATGAACTATTGAGCCTTGTCCAACACTTAGTTAAAGCGGCTTCAGCGTACGGCATGGAGATCAATGCCGAAAAAACCAAGCTGATGACGAACAGTACCCAAGGTATCTCCTCAGACATCAGAGTCAGCGGAACACCCCTAGAGACAGTAAAAAATTTCAAATATCTTGGGTCCATCATTTCCGATGAAGGCTCAAAACCAGAAGTAATGGCAAGGATAGCACAAACAACAGCTGCGCTTTCGAAGCTCCAAACTATTTGGAAAGATAAGAACATCAGTCTGCGCTCAAGGATCCACCTAATGCGCTCCCTCGCAATATCAATCTTTTTATATGCCTGCGAAACCTGGACACTCAATGCGGATTTACAAAGAAGAATCCTTGCAACAGAAATGAAATGCTACCGAAACATCCTTGGCATCCACTACACAAACCATGTGACAAATGAAGAGGTCCTAAATAAAATACAACAGGCAATAGGACCACACGACAACCTTCTTACTGTCGTCAAGAAACAGAAATTGAGATGGTACGGACACGTGTCTCGCTCTACTGGCCTCGCAAAGACCATCATGCAAGGGACGGTAAGAGGAAGCCGCAAACGGGGAAGACAACGAAGGAGATGGGAGGATGATATCCATGATTGGACAGGCTTGAACCTGGCAGCATCCCAGAGAGCAGTGGAGGACAGAGACGGATGGAGAAGCGTGGTGGTTAAATCTTCGCAGGCGCCCCAACGACCTCAAAAGAGGTCACGGGATAGGTGCTAGGTGGTGCACTTGCAAAAATGCTTTCTAGGGAAGTATCTCTGACTGCAGCAGTTAAATTCCATGCCACTTACAGAATATTCTCCATTTTCTAGGAGGTGTGAATACTTTCCATAGGCAGATGGCTTAGAAATCATAGAACTGCAATGTTGTTTTAAAAATGGGGTTGCTATGATTTCTCTTGTGTCTTGTTTATAATATGCTGCCTCACTTTACTCAGGCCTTTTTAAATTGTCTCTATTGCCTGCTGTCAAAACATCTTGCTTTGAATATGCTCATATTTACATTAAATGTAGACTGCTTTCAATATCATTGGAAGATAGCCATTTCAAATTTGCACTACAAATTAAAAAAAATTAAAATGTTCTAGCTTATGCACAATACTTAAAATAGACTTATTCCTAGAAAATGTTTGGGTGCATAACTGCATGGGAATGGTTAGGTAGATTTTCAGAATCTAAACCAGTGTCATTATGTCATTATTATACTGTTTCTGTCTTTTCCAATGAATTGTGGAAGTCATAATCTCAGACCATATTGTCTGCAAGTGACCTGGAAAATAATAATAATAATAATAATAATAATAATAATAATAATAATAATAATAATAATAATAATAATAATAATAATACAATACTCGCACAATCAGCCAAATGTTCAGACTGGGCTTGGCATTTTGTCTACCTATCAAGTCCTTATCAAGGATCTGAAATAGGCAAATCTGGATGTTTGATGGTGTTACAGATATCGCCGCAAGATGGAAGCTGTTCAAATTAAAGCTGCCTTTTGCAATTGATGGCAAATTTGTCAATGCCTATAGTGTTCAAGTGGTGCTCCAGTCGTTTTAGGACTGCACCAGTAATGGTATTCAGCCAGTTTGCACTGGTTCAGGACAACCAATAGCAATAATTTGGCATGGGTCACTGAACCAGTAGTGACTTCTGGCTGGCCATGTGCCCGAACTGGTTGCCTGGTTGCCGCTCACTCACTTGCCCTGCCCACCCGATATTCTAATTTTTCAAGTTTCACCT
This sequence comes from Hydrophis major, assembly GCA_033807585.1. NCBI lineage: Eukaryota > Metazoa > Chordata > Lepidosauria > Squamata > Elapidae > Hydrophis > Hydrophis major. Next base: position 157,318,297 of record CM066331.1, on the reverse strand, counting down.
GTAGAAGGAAACTCATCAAATATGCAGATGACACTAAATTGGCAGTAATAGCCAACAACCCAGAAGATAAGCTCTTGATCCAAAAAGATCTTGACAGAGTTGAACAATGGGCCCTATCTAACAAAATAACATTTAATGTGGAGAAAACAAGGTTTTACACTTAAAAAAAAACAAAGGTACAAGTATAGATTCAGTGAAACTGTCAAAGCATTTGGCAGCATGACTACCTGTATGAGACAACCCAGGAGCAATACACAGCACACAGAGACTTAGACAGTAACAGTGGTTTAATATACAACAGGTATACACGTGGTGGGCAAAATACCTTTACAAGAAAACTTTCCTTCTTCTTAACACACAGAGAACTTCTTCACTGAATATTGGAGACAAGGAAAGAGTACCACGCCCTCTCATGGCTTCCTTTATATATATACTCTTAAGGAGAACTTTACTCTCCAGCCTTAAAGGGAAATATCCATACTCTGCTGAATCGCTCTTGTTACATCAGCCAGACTTACATCAGCTTCACAGTATCATGCAGCTACTCACTGCTGGTCAGTTTCTAAATGTTAATACCTTAACCTAAGTCAAAAACAGTAACTGTGAGAGGAACCTTAGAGTCCTAGTGGATGATCATTACAGTATGAGCCAGTATCATGCAGCAGCAGCCAAAAAAGCTAATACAATCCTTGGCTATATAAACGGAGGCATAGAATCAGAATCACATGAAGTATAGTCTTTGACTTACAACAGTTCATTTAGTGACCATTCCAAGTTACAACAGCACTCAAAAAAGTAACTTATGAACATTTTTCACACTTATGACCACTATAGCATCCCCATGGTCACATGATTTATATTCAGACGCTTGGCTACTGACTCACATTTATGAAAGTTGCAGCATCCTGGGATCATGGATCACCTTTGGAACATTCTGACAAGCAAAGTCAATGGGGAAACTAGATTCACTTAACCCTGCTACTAATTTAACAACTGCGGTGATTCAGTTAACAAATGTGGCTAGGAAAGTTGTAAAATGGAGCAAAACTCACTTAACAATTTTCTCACTTAGCAACATAAATGTTGGGCTCAGTTGTGGTCATAAGTTGAGCACTATCTGTATTAGTATACTTTATAAAGCCTTAGTAAGGCCACACCTGAAATACTGCATCCAATTTTGGTCACATTACAAAAAAGATGTTGAGTCTTTGGAAAAAGTGCAAAGAAGAGCAACTAAGATGATTAAAGACCTGGAGATAAAAACATATGATGAACGGTTGCAGGATTCAGGTTTGGCTCGTCCATGATAGCAGTATTCCAGTATTTGAGAGGCTGACAAAAGAGAGTGTCAATTTATTTTCCAAAGCACCAGAGGACAGGACATAAACCAATGGTTGAAAACTAATCAAGGAGAGAAGCAACCTGGAATTAAGGAGAAACTTCCTAACAGGGAGGGCAATTAACTAGTAGAACAGCTTGCCTCCAGAAATCTTGGGGGCTCCAGCACTGGAAGTTTTTAAAAAGACACTAGACCAGTGTTGGCGAACCTTTTCAGCACTGAGTGTCAAAACAGGAATGTGTCTACTCACATGCGCGTGCACCGGAAACAGGAAACAGGAAGAGCAGTTCCCTGATGCACACATGCGGGAGGACCAGAAACTGAAAGCTTAGCTTTCTGGCACACATGTGTGCCAGCCACCTGGTCTTCCAGTTTCTAATGCTGGCTGGCATGCATGCTGTTTTTCCTGTTTCTGGCACTCCCATGCGTGCGAAGACCAGCTGGCCAGCACACATGTGCATCGGAACCCAGAAGAACAATAGGTGACGGCTGGTGTGCCCGGAAAGATGTCTCTGCATGCCACTTCCAGTACATGTGACATAGGTTCTGCTTGACTAGGGGGCTGGACTAGAAATCCTCCCAAGGTCTCTGCCAACTCTATTCTGATTGAAATAGCAGTTCTGCAGAACTCCATAGATTCTGCTAGAAAAGCAGATCTAATGCAGCTCCTGAACCATTGGAGCTGTCAGGGAATAAGTTGACAAGATAATCCAACAAAAATAACAGCTTGAATTTGTACACACACAAAGCCAAAAAGTAGCACAAATGTTGCATGGGAAACTGCCCACTGTGTAAATATTACTAGGGACTAAATCAATTGTATCTGGTTGAAGAGCAAAGCTGATGTTACTCTGTTCTTCAGTGGAGCACTGGAGCATGTATTCTCTGGTTATTTTTTATCATTGGCTACATTCATTGGGGCTATATAGAAGGTATCCATTTAATGCCCCTGCTTGGAATTCAGGTTTAGTTCTGAATAGTTATCTCTGCTGCATTGTCTTTCCCAGTTTAACATGATTGAACTTTTACTTATTATATATGATCCTACAAAAATCAATATAAAAATGAAGCATGCACATTAAATAAATCTATTAAAAAGGGGGGCATAAATTTTCCAAGTTACAAATGCTACATATGTTTTGTTTTAAACAAAAAACCATCAGTTATGTTCTTGAATAAAAACAAAGTGATCTTAAGGAAATGTTAAATTTACAAAAAGTAATATTCTGCTTTTCATAATGTTATATACTAAAGCTGGACTGTCCTAATTAACATCAAAATGAGTTATTTTTAAACTTCTTTTAGCAGTTATATGTACCGTATATACTCGATTATAAGTCAACCAGAATATAAGCCGAGGCACCTAATTTTACCACAAAAAACTGGGAAAACTTATTGACTCGAGTATAAGCCGAGGGTGGGAAATGCAGCAGCTACTGGTAAATTTCAAAAATAAAAATAGATACCAATAAAAACTTTCACTAGGACAGTTGAGAATAAGTTTGATGTTTACAATTTCCTCTTTGAAAGAGACCAGTAAATAGGGAACAAGAAGATGAAGAAAAAGAAGTGTGTTTTTTCACACTTTTCACATTGCAGTGAACAAAAATGGCATCATAGGAACAGGCTTATTCTCAGTCCAAAGGTTTGTTTCTGATTTCTTCCCTGATATAAGGGAAATTTGGGAAACGATCTCACTATCATGAAAGGTTTAATTGATTCACTAACCCAAAAGAAGATGATGATGACAGTGGGAGGCAGGAGTCACTCTCTCCCTTGCAAGAAAAAAGCAAGAACCATTCTTATGATCTCTCTCTCTCTCTCTCCCCGTAATACAGTCAAGCCCTTTCCAGCACGCGCGATCTGCCGCCGTCGCTTTGCACCCTGCAAATGCAAAATCCCGGGGGTTTTGCATTTGCAAGGTGCAAAGCGGCGGGGGTGGATCCCACGTGCTGGAAAGGGCTTGACTGTATTACGGGGAGAGAGAGAGAGAGATCATAAGAACGGCTCTTGCTTTTTTCTTGCAAGGGAGAGAGTGACTCCTGCCTCCCACTGTCATCGACATCTTCTTTTGGGTTAGTAAATCAATTAATTTGGGAAATGATCTCACTATTATGAAAGTCAGTGTTCTCTGCCAGTGGGGCATTTGGAAGAAAATGCCCCGCGGCCTATCCACGCGCGTGTAAGGGGAATCAGAAATCCCCGCGTTCAATGCCTAGTACAGCAGAAGAGAAAACGCAGCTGTGAGCAAATACTGGGAAAACCTGGTTGATCAGAAGGAAGGAGGCAAAAGAGGGAGGGGTGGTGGTGGACGGAGGTCCCACTGGTATTTGTGAAACACTTGGTTGGCAGCGCTTAAAGTCAATGTCCTCGCTCCCACCTACCCAAAGCCACGAAGTCCCCCAATTGCGCAGCCCAGAATCGCCCTCCTCTCGGGGCAGCATCGACGCCTGGTATTTCCCGAGATGAAGCTCCGCCGTGCAATGAAAGCGCCCTGGCTCTAGGCTCGCGGGTTCAGAAAACAACATGAGGCGAGGTCGCTTCGGCTCCGCTCCGTTTCGTTTCCTAGCTGCTTTCAGTCCACTCGGGAGGAGGGGGAGGTGGTGGTGGCCTCCTCCTGAGCGGACTGAAAGCAGCTAGGAAACGAAGTGGAGCGGAGCCGAAGCGACCTCGCCTCATGTTGTTTTCTGAACCCGCGAGCCTAGAGCTCAGAAAACAGTGCAAGCTGCCGCCACCACCTCCTCCCCCTCCTCCCCCTCCTCCCGAACGGACTGAAAGCAGCTAGGAAACGAAGCTGAGAGGAGCCGAAGCGACCTCGCCTCGCATTGTTTTCTGAACCCGCGAGTCTAGAGCTCAGAAAACAACGCAAGCTGCCGCCACCACCTCCTCCCCCTCCTCCCGAGCGGACTGAAAGCAGCTAGGAAACAAAGCTGAGCGGAGCTGAAGCGACCTCGCCTCACGTTGTTTTCTGAACCCGCGAACCTAGAGCTCAGAAAACAACGCAAGCTGCCGCCACCATCTCCTCCCCCTCCTCCCGAGTGGACTGAAAGCAGCTAGGAAACGAAGCTGAGCGGAGCTGAAGCAACCTCACCTCGCGTTGTTTTCTGAACCCGCGAGCCTAGAGCTCAAAAAACAACACAAGCTGCCGCCACCACCTCCTCCCCCTCCTCCCGAGCGGACTGAAAGCAGCTGGAGCTGAGGAAACAAAGCTGAGCAGAGCCGAAGCAACCTCGGCTCGCGTTGTTTTCTGAGCCTAGAGCCAGGGCGCTTTCATTGCACGGTGGAGCTTCTTGTCTCGGGAAACACCGGGCGTCGTTGCTGCCCCCTGAGGGGAGGGCAATTCTGGGCTGCGCGATTGGGAGACTTCGTCGCTTTGGGTGGGTGGGTGGATGGGAGTGAGGATGGACGGAGTCCATGAAGTGGGGCTTGCCTGCAGGAAAGTGGCTGCCCAGCTCCGGAGCTCCACACCATTTTTTTTTCAGAGGGGAATCTGACTCGAGTATAAGCCGAGGGCGGTTTTTTCAGCACAAAGAATGGGCTGAAAAACTCGGCTTATACTCGAGTATATACGGTACTTAAGATCAATTAGGTTCAACAAGTTTCCAACTTGGAGCTCTTTTAATGACATTCAGATATATACCTCAGTTTGCTGGTGCTTATTAATAACAATAGTCTGCAATGACCAAGAATGAGAAAATTAGCTAATCCAAGAAAAGTGAGAGCTAACTGGTACAGCTGACAATTCCCACCAGGGGTTTATGGATGAATTAAATTCCTATATACAAAAGTCTTGTCTCATACAAAGCTACTTCAAGATCCTTACTAGTCCCAAAGAAAAATGAGTTCAGAGGGAAATCTTGATAGAAGGTTGTGATTCCATCTGGTTCCACTAACAAATAGACAAAATAAAGAAAAGGGAAAAAATTCCTCAGATATCAGCATGTTTGCATAATCACATTTTTATCCTCTGTTCTCTCCTTCATATGGATTGGTGTTCAGTAAAAGAGAAAAAGTTTAGTTCCTTATTAAACAGGGAAAATGCAGTTGTCATTACTCTTTTAGAATGCTATGAAAGTATAACAAATTCTGTTCTTGTTTCAGTATTACAATTGTAACTTCAAACCACTGTTAAATAAATGGTCATAAGTTGATAACTACCTATATTTGATTTGATCTTTCATTTTAAAAAAATATTATTTTGAAAATCTTTCATAAAAGCAAATTCCCTAAACCTGAATGAACCATAATCTAGACCAGGGGTCCTCAACCCCTGGGCGATAGCCCACTATTACTTTGCACATGGTGGTGCAAAGACTTAAAATGAAACCAAAAAACTCAATGAATTAGCTGTATTCTGTGAATATTGGTCTTTTAACTGACAAGAACATGGGTGTTTTTACAGGATACAGTAAAAACACATGCATGTATAGGAACATATACAGAGAGAAATAGAGAAATTCAAATTATTAGAATGTTTTTGATTACTAGGTTATATTCTGAAAAATAAAATAAAAAACTTTATTTGTACATATCTATGATTTCCTTCAATAATTTCCCTAAAGACATTATTCTGACTCAGTATTCATAAGCAATGCGAAATCACTTATACTCACAAGTAACACAAACCCTTTTTTATTTAAGTCAGGGCACGAACAGTCTTTGTTCACACTGGATAAACAAAACCAAAAGTAATGAGTCACAAATGAAAGTGTTTTCCCCTGGACATCACGTTGGTTCGGACGTAGGAGTGGTGGCTCTGCTCTGAATGTCTGATTTTTCCATGTCTGGACTCCCAACGAAGCGACTGAGGACCCTGGAGAGGTCTGCAATAGAGAGGGGAAACTCTGAGGGTAGCGGATGGAGGTGTGATCCCCTGCTCCTGTAAGAGAAACCCACTGAAAATGGTGTGGAAAAGACTGCCCCTTGGGAAGGATCCGGAGACGTGACGGTTCAAGAAATGGTGAAGGAAGCAAAGAGTGAGACAACAGAGGCAAACAGTGAAGAGTGAAAGAAAGAACTGATGGAGAGAGGTACCTAATTCTCAGAGATAAAATGACCTGGAGAGAGCGACTGATAAGTGAGTCTCTGAAGAGGGGATTTTCACAATTTAGCAGTGGGAACAGAAGATCGACAATCAAGTACAGTAAATGTTTGCTGGAGTGGGAGAACTGACTAGAGATTATAGCTAGAGCTTGGAACTACTTTAAATTTATTTAAGACAGATAATTTGACTATTTGACTGACTGTTTTGTGGGATTTGGCAAGGCTTGCCTAAATAGACCAGAAGGAGTTTTTGAAAGAGAACGGAAGAGAAGTGCTGAAGGAGAGCTAAAGAAATCGGACTGGGTTAGTGACTCTGCAGTGACTGTGCATATTAGAAGGAAGAGGATATTTTGTACTGAGAAGACTTAAAGGTGGAAGTATAAAGAGTATTAAGCATTCTAAATTTTTCTAAGGACATCTGGACATTTGGACTTAAATACAAAAACTTGGAAAGAATAATTGTGTAAGATCTGATAATATAACAATAAGATAAAAAGAAACAAGAAGCATTGTGATTGGTAGATCATAAATTGATATTTGTAATTTACAATTTATGATATATATTGATTGATGAACTTATTCTCCTTTTGCTTTACCCTTTTTCTATATGAACTTTATATGAATTCTTTATATAACTGAATTAATGAGACAAGTTAAAATAAGACTGTGAAAGAAATTATTATTGATTATTGGAAATTGTGCTGATATTAACATGTGGTTCATTATCCATCACCTATTATTATTTACTTATGGATATTTATTAACTATTAATCAATTGATATTTACTACTATTTTTATTAACTGCAAACTACAAATAATATCTATATAGAATACTGATCTATTGACATAGTTACCGAACCGGTAGTAACACTGGTTGAATCCCACCCCTGATCATAGGTGATTTCAATGCTGTAGTAGACATAGAAAAAGACTACACAACAAAAAAAAAATAGGAAAAAAAGGAAAACATTGCCAAATACATTCCATAAATTAACACAAGAATTCAACCTTAAGGATATGTGGAGAGAACTTAACAGACAAGAAAGACAATATACCTTTTTTTCTGAACCCACATAATTCCTGGTCTAGGATTGACATGGTATGGATGGATACAGAGGTAGTAAAAGATATAGAGAAAATAGAGATATTACTGAACTTATGAAGAGACCATAATCCATAGTTAGTGAAATAGAAAGGGAGAAGAAAAAGAGAAAGATGCACTTTAAATCAGAGACTATTTAAAGGTAAAAATTATATACAAATGTTAGAAAAAGAACTAAAATTATTTCTTAAGGACAATGTGAATGACCAAACAGCATTGCAAAACCTATGGGATTCAACTAAAGCATACATCCGAGGCCTCACAATTGCATATGGAGCAAAAAAGAATAAAGATAAGAAAAACAACAGATAAAATTACAAGAGAAACTCAAAGAATTGGAATATAAAATGCAGAAAGAACCACAAAATGAAGAAACTAAAAGAGAGAGAGAGGTGATCAAACATCAAATAAATTTAACTCTACAGGATGAAATCTCACGAAATCTCAAGATGGTATGCTAATCAACCTGAGAGATGGTTGGCCCATAAACTGAAAAAAGAGAAGGAGAGGAAAATAATACAAGCCTTATATGATGAGAATGAAACACCAGGCCATCTGGCAGAAGAAAAACAACTTATTGCCCAGAAATATTTTGCAGCATTATACACCCATGATGAGATACCAGAAGAGAAGATTAAACAATATTTGAATGAGAAAAATATACCTACAGTCCCGGAACTTACAAAGAAAATGTTAAATGCTGAAATCACAATGACTGAAATGAAAGAGGCAATTAGCAAACAAAAATGTAACAAATCACCAGGAGCAGATGAGATCCCTGCAGAATTATATAAGGAAATTCAAACACCATTGGAACAATTAATGTTGGAATTGTATAATGAAATATTAGAACAAGCAAAACTCCCAAACTCATGGACAGAAGCCTACATTATCACTGTCTTAAAAGAGAGCACCAATTACCAACAGATAAAAATTATAGACCGATTTCATTACTCAATGTAGACTATAAAATATTCATCACAATAATTGCAGAGAGGGTTAAGAAAATTTTGCATGAATATATCCACTCCAACCAAAATGGATTTGTACCACAAAGACATTTAAGAAATAATACTAGATTGATAATGAATGTATTAGAGTAGTATGAGGTATATATACCCAGACAAGCAATTGGTGCTAATGTTCATGGATGCACAAAAAGCCTTCAACAATTTGAACTGGAAATTTTTTATTAATCAATTACATTGAATGAATTTTGGAGAATTTTTTGGGGGGGATATGATTAACGCTATATATACACCACTCAAACAGCGAAGATAAATGGAGAAATTTAATATATCAAAAGGAGTAAGACAGCTATGTCCCCTATCACCATTACTATTTATTATTGCAGCAGAGATACTATTAACACAGATTAGAAACAACCAAGAAATGAAAGGTTTGAGAACTGAAGAATATAAAAAGCAAGCATTTACCAATGACATGGCATTCATTTTAGAAGATCTTCTGGAAACAGGACATATATTATTACAGGAAATTGAAGAATTTGGCAGAGTGGCGGGACTAAAAATAAATAAACAAAAAACAAAGATTCTAACAAAAAATATGGTGAAACAGAAGGAGGATCTGGAGAAGAAATTGGGGATTCAAACAACAAAAAAATTGAAGTATCTTTGGGTATGGTTGACAGCTAAATGTTCATCGATAAAAAACTGATAATTGCGAGAAATTACTAAAACAAATACAAAAAGATTTGGAAAACTGGGGGAAACTTCAAATATCATTCATAGGTAGAATTGCTACTATTAAGATGAATATACTACCCAAGATATTATTTCTTTTCCAAACAATTCCAATATAATTTGGAAAAACCTTTTTTGAAGAATTAAACAAAACAATTAAAAATGTATTTGGCAAGGGAAAAAGGCTCAGATAAAACTAAAAGTCCTACAGGGATAGTAAGGATAAAGGAGGGTTCGGACTTTCATATTGGGCTTTTTATTATCAGGCTACAATAACAACATGGATCAAAGATTGGGTAAACTTAAAAGAAGAAAAGAGTGTTAATATTAGAAAGACATGACCTGCAAATTGGTTTGCACGAGTTCATGTGGGAAGGGAAAAATAAATCTCATTCATATTTCCAAAGGCATCAAATTAGAGACACATTTCTAGGAGTATGGGAAAAATAAAAACAAAACCGTTACACAAAGATTCCAATCTGGATGTCAACCATGAAAGCTATGATATATCCAAATGTTTTAGGTTTGAACAAGACAGTGAGCTATAAAGAGTTATTAGATGAACAAGGGAAATTAAAATCCAAGCAGGAATTAATATTACAAGGAACACAAGTAGATTGGTGGCTGTATATACAGATACAATCTAGATACAAAAAAGATATAGAACTATACGCGATACATTCGGATCAACAGGAATTGGATAAAATCTCACAGGGACCAGATAGGAAAATGTACAATTATTTGTTAAGATAAAAACTGGAGGAAGAAACCATACAAGAAACAATGATAATCTGGGCCAAAAACTTTGGATATAGCATAAATTTGGAATATTTGGAAAACCTATGGAAAATACATTATAAATTAACTCTTATCTGCAACTTACAAGGAGAATTTATACAAGATGTTTTATTGCTGGCATCTACAGCCAGGAGACTCAAAAAATGTTTTCTAATAACTCAGCAAGCTGTTGGAAATGTGGATATGAGCAGGGCACTTACTATCATATGTGGTAGTCCTGCCCAAAAGCAAAAAAGTATTGGAGGAAAATTAGTAATTGGCTTGAAGAAATCACTAAAGTTAAAATTGAATGGAAGCCAGAAATATTTCAATTGGGAATTCTAAAACAAAAAATTAGTAAAAATTATTATATATTATACTTCACATATTAACAGTGGCAAGGCTCGCCTTCGCCCAAAATTGGAAATGCAAAAATACTCTCCCCAACTTCATGATCATAAAACAATGTTTTGGAATGCGCAGAAATGGAACTTAAGAAAAAAAGAGGAATCAGAATATTGCAAGATTTGGAATTGCTGGTGCAATTGGCTAGAAGATAGATATGAAATTAATAAAATAAAGTCAAATAAAAAGGTATGATGTAAACTAGTAACACTATATATAATTAGATTTGTAATATTAATTAGATGAAACTTTGTATTATATGTTTAAAGTGAATGAATATTTTACACAATTTGAGAGATGTCAGATTGAATGAACACTGTTTTGTTTAAGTTGCGATGAATGGAGAGTTTGACTTTATTGTATTTGTATAAATTTGTTTAATGAAGGGTTTTTATAATAAAAAAAAGTTTAAACAAAAGGAAAAAAAAGTGTTTTCCCCTTCTAAAAATTGGGCAAGAACACTCTCAGTTCACATTGGCTGAGGTTCCCTGTTCACTCCCTATTATTTCCCAGCAGGGAGATTCCATTGGCACCACAAATATAGAACAATTAATCCCAACAAATCCGGTTCTGGCAAAGGAATCCAATGTGATTCTGCAACAACCAGCCACGCCACTCCCAAACCCTTACTATTTATTCCCCAGCCAGGGAGGGGCTGGCTAGTGTCTACTTCTACTTTTCACTGAGAGTTAGCTTATTGCTTTCTTTTGCTCTCTCCTTTCTTCTCTTTGCATCCCAAAGGTCCCAAAGACAGCTGTATCTCTACATTGGGGAGGACAGAACGCCCTGGCTCTGGCTCTGCCTCTGATCCTGCTTCCTCATCAGAGCCTTCCAAAGGCTCCAAAGCCGGCCCAGGCTCCCCCTCAACCTCCTCGCCTGACTTTGCTGCTAACTCTGCCACAACAGGGCTACAACAGACATTGAGGGCTTTAATATGGGAAGAGAATTGTCTGAATACATGTTCCTGGTCTCTAATCTCCTCACCTATCATCTATTCAGCTATCTGAAGAAAATAGTTTTTCTGTTTGCTTGCATGTTTATTTTCTGGAATGTTGCTTTATTAAATTATAAAGAAAACTCTTGTTGGAACTGAATGAGTTTGCTTTAAATCTCCTGACAAAATGCATGGAAATTAGAGGGAGAAAGCAATGAACTAGCATACATGACTTATTACCAATACAGTTTGGTACTTTCTATGTATGCCTTTAGGACAGCTTATAAATTATGAAGGTGAGATTCTTTAAGAATAAGCAGGGATGTGGAAGCTGTCTGTATCTCTCACAAATGAAAGCAAACATGTATGTCCCAGTATAATGTTGGTTGCAGGATCCAATTTGAGTCAGTCACTGGGACCAGAGGTTTATTTTTCCAAACTTTGGGCTTGTGCTGGAGACCACCCTCAGGGAATTTTTCTAGATTAGAATGTGTGGACTGGACTGTTTTATGAGTAGTATTTATATGGTGCCTAATTGTGTGTGGCTATTAGTTATTAATTGGGGTGTTGATGGCCAGCTATGCTATTAAGTCATTGATTGTTATTTCTCTGTGCAGCTGTGACTAAGTACCTGGTAAGCTGGTGGTAAATGGAGCAGACTTTCCCAAGCCTGACCAGCCTTACCACCAAGTCAAGCCTAATGCCACCCAGCAGACACTAAAAAGAGAACCCTGAGATAGACCAGTGAAAACTAAAACACTCTCTTCAAGAAGACAGCTGGAAAGACTATGGGGGGAGGATGGAAATTCATTGTAAGGTTTTCTTTCTTTGCTTCATTCACATTGTAACTGATTAGTTAAATGAATTCATGGAGGGATGGCATTTGAAGTGGTTGGCACAGCAAGTTCTGAACACTTTGGACTTCTGTCTGGTGGGATGGAAATTTATCCAGCATATTTATATTGCCAGTCTTGTAGAAATAGCTCCGTGCCATGCGCGCACCCCCTGCCCCATTCAGAATCAACTTGAGATTATCCCCTTCACCCACCCCCACATAAAACTTCTCCTAGATTGGTTTTTGCTCTGTGGCACTAAGGCCCAAGCAATCATATCTCCCTGCCAATTCCATGTGGGAGAGGCCATGCCCCTCAGGCAATTTCCTCACTGAAGAGGTAGCAGAAAAGAGATCCCCAAATCTTAAGCCCTGATTGTGACTCACAAATGATGCTGCCCAGTAAGGCTGAATATGTTGCACTAGTGGTCTCATTAGTAGGAGTCTCAGGGCTCATTGTGTGCAATTTCAAAAGTATTAATGGCCTGGATTGAGCATTGGCTAACTTCAATTTGGCCTCACAAACTAAGAGCAAAGGCATGTTCAGGAAGCAACCCATAGAAATGGGCAGTCAGTAAAGCAAAACCATGGCTATGAAGAATTTTGAGGCTTGTGCTTGCTTCAGATCTGACTGGAAGTTCACAGAAAGTTACATCAAGCATCTGAAAACAATTGGCATAGGATAATTGGATATTGTAAATTTCTTTCCAGAACATTTGTTCTGGCTGCTAGACCTTCAAGTTTGAAAGCTCTCCTTTTGGGAGCCACTGAAGGGATACTTTCTCTTGCCTCTATCCTTGCCTTCCCCTTTGCATCTACAGTTTGATCAATTTTTAAACTTTTGCCAGTAAAATGTAAGTGTCAGCACCCACCCTCTAGAAGAATGAAATATTTTGACGAATATTAAAAAGGCAGATTATTATATTTCCCTAAAGGAGAAATGGATAAACATGGTCTTGGAGACAGAAAGCAGCCCCAAGTCTTTCTTAATAGCTCCCAGCACATATTTTGTGCCCATTAAGAAAGATTGGACCAGCCTATTCAGAAACCAGTCCCATTTTCCCTGCTCCAAGCAGAAACTGAGGAGGCCAGCTTTTAGAAGTGCAGATTTGGAAATCCATTCAGAAAGACTGGGTCAAGACAGAAACTCAGATAAGCAACAAACAAAAGGTTGACAAAGTTAGCACAAAGACCTAGATTTTGCATTTCCTCTTGTTAAGCCTGGGTTCCCCAACCAGTGTTAAGGAAACAAGCTAAACAGAATGTGCAGCGTTAGTCAGATAGGCACACAGATAAATGAGTGAGATATGTTTGTATGTTTGTTAACATACAGTTAAAATAACAGATACGCTTATGTTATTAAAAATATAGTTTATTCCACTTAGAATTTTTTAGCATAGTCAAAATAACAGTCCATTAGTCATGTATCATTTTAGTCAGTCCATTCAAGGATATTCAATTAGCAAAGTCCGTGTAGAATATCCAATGTCAGTTCACTTACAAATAAATCAATCCTTTCTCTCTCCCTTTCCAGTAGGAGAAAAACGCAGTCTTCATCCAGTAATTAGGGATCATAAAGCCAGAGAGAGCAAGCTGCCATGCCTTGCTTCATTTATGGTGCTTTTACAACCACTCCCTTACTTACATTCCTACAGTTAAAATTGCAGACACTTTAACTAATAAACCATGATAACATATTTATTATTTTACCTAAACCAGTTAGGGTAAACAATGTTATCCCTAACACCTCTTTTGCCTATAGAGTAGTTATGACCCCTACATTACCCCTACATGCCTGGATTAGGAATCCAGAAGGTATAAAGACCCACCTCTCAATTCCATTTTGTCCACTGCCCAGAATCACATGCGGTGGTTCTGCTTCATTGATAAAGAGAACCTTTCTTTCCAATCAGCTTCCAACACCCAGCCTCCATTTTATCTCCAGTGCCTTTCTCCCAGCTTGAAACTGAGCTAGATGGAGTTTCCTTCCAACAATATATCATTGTTAAATGAATTCACTGTAGCAACACCTCCCCCCTCCCCCCCAAAAAAGTGATATACTCAAGTTCTGTAAAAAGCATCGGACTTTTGAATGCTACTTGAAAGTTTTTTTGAAGTCACCTATAAAAATACAAACATTGTTATAACATATAACTACAATAAAAAAAAAATGCAAACATGCAATGAAATGTGATTGGCCAAATGTGATTAACAAAGCATAGAGAAAATATACTTCATTAATCAACTGGCAATTAATTCCTTTGAATATATTTATATCATATAACATTTCTCTACCTGACATTGCAATAATTACAACTGAGCATGGCTTTTGTACAACAAACATGCTACATTCAAGAATAAGAGAGGAAAGTGGTCATTGTGAACTGCTAGAAGGCTGGGGCAGCTACCAACGGAAAGAAGAGAAGAAAAAGTGTGATCAAACTGGGTGAGAAATTAAAACTTTTTAAATACTAAAGGAAATGCCCCCTGGAAGAATAGGGAAAAGAGAAAGCCAGAATTAAAGGTGGTGGTGGGTAAATACCGCTCCCCTCCGAAGAAAGCGGTGAGGAAAGCAGTTTCCAGTGCAAATAGAAAAAGGAAGCCATTAATTAAGTACTAGAGAACAGAAAATCTTTTTAAAAACTAAGGGGATTAAGAAAAGAAATTTGAATTTACTTCTTTTTCAAATTTATTTTTCTTTCCTGACTTTTTAATTTTTTAAACATTTGCATTTAAAAATAAATTTTGAAGGATTAAAAAATTGTTAAAGTTGAAAGGGAAAGCAGTGCAACAGTACCACCTACAGGGAGGAAGAATTTGAAGACAGAGGAAGAAGGGAAAAAATGACTAATTGATTATTTGGTTGTTTGACCTTGACAGCTGGAGGTAAAGAAACATTGTTGACAGACATAGAGAGCTACACTGAGAACTTTCATTGGAAACAGTGTAACTCGTGGACACTATAAGAAACAAAGAAGATATAAAGAAATAAAAGATTAAATCCCTTCTCCTCAATTGTTTTGACTCCACTGGCAAACTGCACTTAACACAGGGAAATAACTCAAGGCTGGATGCTGTGACCTGATGATATAAGGTGGACTACAACTGGATAATTAAACTATATTCTTCTTGGTTTTTGTTTTTTTTTTCTATTTTCTGGGACATAACACTAGAACTACTTTGTGGATATTACTATACTCTTTTTGTTTGTTTTCTTTTTTAAAACTTTTTAAGGAGATTGCTATCTTTTTTTCTTATCTCCATTACCTTTTTACATTCAGCATAACAAGAAAAAATTTCCTTTTCACTTATTTTTAATTCCTTCTTGAATTCTTGCTTTTATTATTTAGCTTAAAATTGGGGTTTTTTTTTTTTTTTTGGAAAATTTTATTTGAGTTTTCACAAAGAGAAAAAAATACAAATAAAACATCTTTTTTGAAAGTAGCGTAATCCCGGGTTACATTCCTTCGTACAGACACAAATTCAGGTTCATGCTCATTTTTATATTCTATTCCATATCTTGTTACTATTTTACATTTTCTGCTTAGCTTCTCCCCTCTTTTAATTTTCTCAATTTTATTTTAATTATCTCATCTCAATTCAAATCATTGTATTTATATTTTTTGTCTGTCCTGTTTCAATTATCTATTATCTTTTCTCATTAAACAAAATTTCTCCTGTAGTTACTGATTGGAGTATGACGCCTTTATAACTTTTCCCTAAGGTTGTAACATTCAATATAATACATAACTTCCATTCGGATTCTGCTTGGTACATTCTTAAAATACACACTGTATTCTTAAAAAAAGAAAAAATATAAATGTATATAATTAAAACAACATTCCATTTCAATACTTTCATTAATATTAATATTCATTAAAGTCTTAACATCTTTAACATTACTTTTCAATTAAATATCATACTTCTATGGGAACAACTATAAGCTTTCCATAGTTAATTCCCTCCCTCTTCACTTATATTTTATAAAACAATAACTAATTAAAATGTTCCTGTTCCTTCCTAATTCAATTTTTTCATTTATTTTATTTCACTTATTTTATTCACAAACATTTCACTAAATTACACTAACCATTTTATCCCTCATTTTAATCATACATTGTTTCCAATTTTCTAAAGTTATTTCTATTACTAATATAACAATACAATCTTATGTACTTTTATAGAATCCCTTTTTCAGTTAGATTTTCACCCATTATCTCTAAATAGGTCCTGTTTCTCTATATCTTGCTCCAGTCCTTTGTAGCTTCTTTTCCTTTCCTTCTTCCCTCTCTTCTTCTCTCTCCCCTTTTTTCTCCCTTGTCTCTCTACCTCTATTTCTCTCTTCTGTATTCCCCTTCTCTGTTGCTTTCTAGTATTATACTTATTTTTTGAATTATTTTTCTTTTCTTTGGTTGTTTTTTTAAGTCTTTAATTCTCCATTCTCTTTCCCCCCTTTCCTTTTTCTTCCCTACATAAAATTGCTTGTTCATTAAAGATGGCTTCTTCTTTGCTTTTGCAGTCTTCTTGTTTTGCAGTCTTTTCTTGTTGTTTCTCATAGTTCCAAATCTCCATTTCTAAGAATTGAAAAATGAAGCCAAAAGAACCCTTCCCTTCTTGTGCATCTTCTTTGTACTTTTTAAGTTCCATTTTCAATTCATCCAGAAGTGGTGCCATTGTATAATTTTTTAAACAACCACCCGATTGATTTTAGTCATTCAAATATAATAACCAAGAATCCAAAGATCACCAAATAATCCAAATACACGCAAGCTGTTTCTTTTTTGCTCTTTTTTTTTTTCACTTTCTCTTCCTGGGGTTACTATTTAGTTGCAAAGTTTCAGTTAAAGTGTATCTTTTAGAAGTCTTGTTGAAGTTTTACTGTAGATTCTTTTTAATTCCAGGAAGTCTCCTCCCTCTCCCAGATCCTGCCCTAATTCTTTTTCTCTCCCTTCCTGCTTATGAAAAAGAAAAATTTTAATGTCCAGAAATCTTTATTATCCCTTTGCCATTTTGTTTTATTTTCAACTTAATTGCCTATTAATGTCAAAGCAGATTTTTTTGATTTCTTATTTAAGTCACTTAGTTGTCAGTATAGGGAAGGAGAGAGAAGGGGGGAAAAAAGCCAAAGCTTTCCCTTTTCATTTTCCTTCACTGCTTCTGACTCTTCTTTGGGAGTGATGTTATTTTTTGTAAGTTTAAATTCCAGGGTACCTAAGTTGTTGCTTTAACAATTTAACCCGGTCAGCCAAAACTTTCACTTCTTATCATCCTCCTGCACATTCTTTTCTGATTGAATTCTTCTTTGTGGTGGCCATTTCTGACCACCGCTGCAACCACCTTCGGGAAAGGGAGTAATGGCCAGCTGAGGAGGAAAGATGCGGCTCTCCTCAACCCTGTTGGTGGTCTCCCACCTCTTCACCATCTCTATGGGGTGGCTTAGCCCTGAAACCAGCCAGCTTGGGGTGCTCCAGTGGCGAGCCCAGACCAAAACTGTGCACGATCGTGGATTTCTGTCTGTCGCCGAAGCCCTTCAAACTGGAAGGCTATTTAGCTTAAAATTGTTGATCTCCTCACTGGATTTGTACAGTCTCCCCCCTTTGGAATTTATTGGATTAGGGCATAGAAGAGCTCAAAGAAAGAAATCTAGAGGAAGACCCCATTTGAATTATAAATTGATTTTGAATACAAAATTGATTACAAAGAGATTATTAAGAGACAACAGATACAATATCAAAAATGAAAAAAGCAATAACATCTGCCCCATCTCCAGTCTCCTTCTTGGTGGCTTCTAGCCCTGGAAGACAGAGATCTATTGACTTGAAGTTACAGCAAGAAAAGGAGGTTACAATGCAGGAGGAAATTAAAATTATCCCACAAGCATTACAAGAGCAAATAGAGAGAATGGATGAAAAAATAGGAAAGGTAGTAGGAAAGGTAGGCAACGTAGAAGAAAAAGTAGAGAACATTCAACAGCTGATGATGAAAAATGAGGAATGGATGGGGAAAACAGAGGAGAGAACAGATATGACAGAAAAAAGAGTAGGAGGAATGGATTACAAATTAACAATAACAGATCAAAGCAAGGGAAAAAAAATTATTATGTTGGAGATGGACAAAGTTGACTATTATTTAAGATTCCAAAACATTGAAGAAGAAAAGGAGGAAAACTTAACAGAAATAATGGCAGAGCTACTAGCAGTGGCCTTGTAAGTAACAAAAGAAAAAGTGATAACTGTTGTAGATGAAATATTTAGAGTTCAGACTCTATGCCCTGAGAAATAAGCTACCAAGAGAAGTACATGTCAGATTTACAAAGAAAGCTACAAGAACAGAAATACTAAAGCAAGTGAGAGATGATACACTCAAATACAAAGGGAAGGTGATAACAGTAGTGAAGCAAATACCAAAAAGTGTTAGAAATCTGAGGAGGGAATATCAATTCTTGACAAAATGCTTAATTAAAAGAGATATCGACTTTAGATGGCTGATACCAGAGGGAATAATGGTAACATGGCATGAACAAGGGACATACATTAGATACAATTGAAAAAGCAGAGCAACTCTATGACCATTACTTCAGAGAACAAGAAGGAGAAAAAAGGAGGGAAATTGAAGAAATAAAACAGAGAGAAGAAGCTGCAGGAGGGACTGAAAGAAGACAAAGAGGAGAGGAAAGAGAACAGGAAGAGAGAACAATCAGAGAAGAAGAAAAACTGAAGGAACCAAGGGAGACGAGAGTGACAAGAGCAACAAAACCAGTGGTGGGATTCAAAAATGTTTATTACCAGTTCTGTGGGCATGGCTTGGTAGGCATGGCGTAGCTTGGAGGGTATGACTTGGTGGGAGTGACAGAAGAAGGTAACTGCAAAATCCCATTCCCTCCCCACCCCACTAACCTGCTTTCCAGCTCCATTCTACCATGCAGTCCAACCAAAGAAGACCCAACTGATCAGCTGGGACTCAGGAGGCAGAGAATAGATGGGGGCAGGGCCAGTCAGAAGTGGTATTTGCTGGTTCTCCAAACTACTCAAAATTTCTGCTACTGGTTCTCCAGAACTGGTCAGAACCTGCTGAATACCACCTCTGAACAAAACCATATTATAAATAAAGATATGAGAACCTAAAATTGGATTTTAAAATTTGCTTACAAGAAGTGCATATTAAAAGACAACACAAGAAAATATTGTAGTATCCTAAGAATGGGAAATTATATACCTCCCTGGGACAACAAAGTAAAAGAGGAATAGTTAATTCTGAATCCATTAATTTTGTTTACATATGACATCTAATAGATTATCCCAAACTGACCAAAGCAATCTCATTCCTCTTTTCACACACTATTTCCATACAGCACGTTTCTATGGCACATCTCTTTGTTGCCTGCTTAAGATTATTAGTTCAATCTTTCTGAATATTCTGTAGAAGTGGGGACCTCAACCCCCAAACCTTTCAGCAGTGGCCATCCTAGCTTAAAAATTCTCAAAAAACACATTCTAGGTTTTTCCGGTTCCGCGTGGCTTCGGGGCAGCAGGAATTCGCGACAGCTCGCGATTCCTGCTGTGCTAGCCGCCGAGGTACCCCCGATCCAGATGGGTCAGGGGGATATGGCTGCCCTGTAGGGACAGCTGAAGAGAGAGGGGAGCCGGACAGGGGGTTGGGGGTGTCGCAGACCCCCTCCCCCTCCGGAAAAACCCCTTTTTCCCAAGGCGGTGGAGCGGCGGTCAGCACTGGCCGCCACGAAGAAGCCAGCAACCGGGTAAGATTGCGCTGGAGGAAGTAAGGAGTGAAAGTGCTGTCTGAGCCGGGTCAAATAACATCTTGCAAATTGGCTGGAACTGAGCTGTCTGAATTGCTGGAGGATACATTGTATCCCTAAGAAGATCGAAAGCGGCGGAGAAGCTGTTAAAGGGAACTTTTTTTTTTCTTCACTCTCCCACCCCATGGAAACAGCAGATATGTTTGGATATACTGGACATTGAAAGTGAATTGTTTTGAGAATTGAAACTAAGAGACAAAAGGGTTTTTGGACATTGAAAAACTTAAGAAATTGGAAAACCCTTGTTGGAGGTATGGATTTCTGATTATTTAAAATTGATATTGCAAGTGGGAAGGGAGAGGAAAAAAAATTGGAGCAGAAGCTGAAAAAGGAGGAGATTGCCTAGAATCCCAAAGAAAGGTATATGGTAATTGGACCTCTACATGGTACTAATGGCGGCGCGTATAGACGCAGCGGCTTATGGCTCTCCCGTTCGGTGCTCTTTTCGGTGCTTTTTTCCGCTGTTTGTATACGTCTTCTGGACTATCGGCTCTACGAGCCAACTCTATACACGATCAGATATTATAGACATTGGAATTCAATGCCAGATGTCTGTTTCGAGTGACTTTCATCGCGTCCATAACATCCCCGATGAGATAGCGAGACCAGCGGGCTCTCCGTGGATTGTTGTCGGGGCCAGGAGGCGGCGAAGACGGAGGAGGGAGAGGAAGCAGAAGCGAGGCTGTAGGTCTGGCGTTATGCTTAGGCTGAGGAAACATCCATTCAAGCCACCTCTTCCGAGTCTGTATCTCGCCAACGCCAGATCCCTGGCACATAAAACGGATTATTTACAGCTACAGCTCGCCGGTAACCGCTATGTTCGAGACTGCTGCGTCATGGTAATTACTGAAACATGGCTACATTCTGGGATACCTGACACTAGCATGCAGCTGGCAGGCCGTACTTTTTTACGCTGGGACAGAACGAAGGACTGTGGTAAGAGCAGAGGAGGGGGGCTCTGCATCTACGTACATGAGAACTGGTGTAATAATGGGACAGTTATAGATAATCATTGTTCCCCGGATCTTGAGTACATGTCTGTAAGATGTCGGCCTTTTTTTCTACCGAGAGAGCTAACTGTTGTGATCGTTACGGCGGTGTATATCCCGCCCGACGCAAACACAGATAAGGCACTCTCTCTCCTGCTGAATACCATAAACGAACAGCAGCAGGCTTACCCTGATGGTGTTCATATTATTGCAGGAGACTTTAATAAGGCCAATCTGAAAACTGTACTCCCGAAGTTTTACCAGTATGTTAAGTGTGCCACGAGGGGAGAAAATACTCTGGATCATGTTTATACCAACATTAAACATGCATACAGAGCCATACCCCTCCCCCACCTTGGGTATTCAGATCATCTCTCCCTCCTGTTATCCCCAGCTTATACCCCCCTCAGACGCAGTAGCAGGCCCATTACGAAGACTGTAACGATTTGGCCTGAGGATGCACTTAGTAGACTTCAAGACTGCTTTGAACAGACAGACTGGAAGATGTTCCAACATCAAGAGTTGGAAATGCATACAAGTACGGTGCTGGACTATATCAAGTTCTGCATCGGAAATGTGACTGTAGACAGAAACATCCGGGTCTTCCCAAATCAGAAACCCTGGATGACTACTCAAGTCCGTGGACTTCTTAAAGCCCGTGACGTAGCCTTCAGGTCAGGCGATAGAGCTTTGTATACAGTCGCCCGAGCTGACCTGAGGAGGGGGATTAAGAAAGCCAAGATGGATCACAGGAGGAGTATTGAGTCCCACTTGTCTAGCCATAACACACGGGAGGTGTGGAAGGGCATACATGACATCACTAATTATAGGGGTTGTCACGGAACAACAGAACATCTGAGTGCAGCGCTAGCAGAGGAGCTGAATAACTTCTTTGCTCGCTTTGAAGTTTCACAACAGCGTACAGCTGCACCAGCCCTACTCCCTCCTCCAATTACATTCAGTTCTGCTACCCCACCCAGTATTTTTTCTGTGACGGAGGATGACGTCAGACGGGTGTTCCGAGCAGCGAACCCCAGAAAGGCAGCTGGCCCAGATGGAGTCCCTGGCAAGGTGCTTAGGGCATGTGCCCCCCAGCTTGCCTCCATCTTCAGAGATATTTTCAACCTCTCCCTGGCCCAGGCAGTTATACCATCCTGTCTGAAATCTGCCATAATCATCCCTGTGCCGAAGAAATCTCCCATCTCCAGCCTCAATGATTACCGCCCAGTGGCGCTTACTCCTGTAATCATGAAATGTTTTGAGAGGCTGGTGCTCCGGCACATCATGAATCATCTCCCCTTGGATTTTGATCCTTATCAGTTCGCTTACCGCACTAATCGGTCTACGGAGGATGCCATAGCCATAGCTCTGCACGCTACGCTGAACCATCTGGAGCAACGGCAGAGCTATGTCCGGATGCTTTTCGTGGACTACAGCTCTGCCTTTAATACAATCATCCCAGGAATTTTAATCAAAAAACTGGATACATTGGGTTTGCCCCCCCTTACTTGTGCCTGGATAAAGAACTTCCTGAGTGATCGGCCCCAGATTGTGAGGCTTGGTCCCCACCTTTCTTCCACACGTACGCTGAGCACTGGCTCCCCACAGGGCTGTGTGCTGAGCCCACTCCTGTACTGCCTCTATACCCACGACTGTAGTCCACACCATGATAGCAACCTCATTGTGAAGTTTGCTGATGACACCACGGTGGTTGGACTCATTTCGAGGGGAGATGAGGCAGCTTATAGGAAGGAGGTCCTGATGTTGGCTGCTTGGTGTTCGGACAATAATTTAGCTCTGAACACCAAGAAAACTAAGGAACTCATTGTGGACTTTAGGAGGCACAACACTGACCTGGCTCCCCTTTACATTAATGGAGAGCAGGTGGAGAGGGTCCATACTTTCCGGTTTTTGGGTGTTACTATTGTTGATAAGATCTCCTGGACGGAAAACACCACGGCAGTTATTAAGAAGGCTCAGCAGAGACTCCACTTCCTGCGAGTGCTCAGGAAGCACAATCTGGCCTCCAGCCTGCTGATTACCTTCTATCGTGCGTCCATTGAAAGCCTGTTGACATACTGCATTACAGTGTGGTATGGTCATTGTACTATGGCAGACAGGGAGAGACTACAGAGGATAGTCAAAACAGCTCAGAAGATCATTGGCTGCCCTCTTTCCTCCCTGTCAGACATCTATTCCTCACGCTGTCTTAGTAGAGCTGTGAACATCATAAAAGACAGTTTCCATCCTGGTAACGGACTGTTTGACCTGTTGCCCTCGGGGAGGCGCTATAGGTGCATCAGGTCAAGGACAAATCGTCTTCAAAATAGTTTTTTTCCCAAAGCTATAACTACCCTGAACTTACATATGCACTGACTTTAAGTCCTGTCAAACATATTGTAAATAATACTTTGGGACAATTGGGAAATTTTTGTGCAATATATCATGACTATTACTGTGCTGGCTGACAAGTGCAATAACTCCTACTGTGAATAGGCACAAATTAAGTGCAATAAGCTGGTAATTTTACTTATTTTATTCTTCTTTGTTGTTTTAGATATTTTTAGATATTCTTATGCACATTCTCTTTTTAACATGTATGGTTGTACTGAACGACGAGTCGCTTAATCTCACTGTGTATGCGTATGATGCAAGTTGTACACGTGGATAGTGACAATAAAGGTATTCGTATTCGTATTCGTATTCGTATTCGAAAGGTATATGGTAATTGGACCTCTTTGATTAAACATTAACCCCAGAAAGAGAAAGAGAAGAAGGAAGAAAAGTATTAATTTTTGGAACTTTTTTTTGAATTATTCTTGATTAAAAATATTTGTGGTTGTTTTGGGAAAAGTTTCTTTTTTCATGATGGCATCGCTTGTGGATGAACTAAAGACTGAATATCAAAAATATAAAAAAGAAGATACTTTGGGCAGTTTGTTTCAATTCTTAGAAATGGCGTTATGTACTTATGAAAAGTTGATTACGCAGCAGAAGGACGGGGACAAAGAAGAAGAAGAAGCCATCTTTGATGAACAATGGGTTCTTTCCAGGGAGGAGGAGAAAAAGGATAAGAAAAAGGAGACTTTAAGAATTATAAAAACAACCAAAGAAGAGAAAAATGAGCAGAAAGGTGGAGGCAAGGTTAGAAAGCAAAGGAAAGGGAGTAAGAAAAGGGAGGAGGAAAGACAAAGAGGTAAAAAGGGCAAGGAGAAGAATAAGCAAGAGAGAAAGGGGGGGAGGAGAAGCCTCAATGAGGGGAAGCAAGATCTAAAGAAAAAAAGTTTATTCAGAGACAATGGGTGAATTTAATTTAGGATAAAAGAGGGATTCTGGAGGGTACATAAGATTGTGTTTTTTATATGTGTATTTAGAGTATAAAATTTATTGTGTAATTTTAGAATCTTAAACAGAATCCCAAGAAAAATTGTTATATGAAGTATTTTTAAGTTAGGGTAATGAGTTAAAGGTGTCACTCCAGTTAGTGTATAGGAGAAGTATAGTAAAAGAAAAAAGATGAATGGATAGTTGGAAATAGAACAGACAAAGAATGTTATTGAAAATGGAAATAAGATTTGGAAGGATATATAAAGGTTTTGTTATTTTTTTTTTTTTGTATATTGATAAAAGGCAATAACATTTTAATCAATAAGAAATAATTTGGATGAAAAGGAGAAGCTGGAATAAGATATGAAGTTAAATAGATAAAGTATTGGTTTGTTCTTTAATTTTTTTTTTTTTTTTTTAGGAAAGAATTTATAAGCTGTTATGCCTTGATTGTTTACGCACTGTTTTTGTAAAACTGATAAAATTGGTTTATATATATAAAAAAGAAAATGATAATAAGATATGGAAGGATATATAAAGTGAATATGATGTTTGAATTTGTGTCTGTGTGAAGAGTTTCAACCCGGGATCAGGCAGCCTTCAGAAAAGATGTTTTAGTTTTGTTTATGTTTTGTGTGTTGTATGTTTATGAAAGGCAATAAAATTTTAATAAGCTAGAAATATAATTTGGATAAAAGGAGAAGTTTGGATAAGATATGAAGTTAAATAGATAATGTAAATATTGATATTACAATTTGGAGTTATGTTCTATTGGCTTTCTTCTTTAATTATTATTATTATTATTTTTTAGAAAAGATTCTTCAAGTTGATATGCCTGGATTGTGTATTGTTTTTTTTTTGTAAAATTAATAAAATTTGTTTAAAAAAAAAAAATTCTCAAAAAACACATTCTTGAACCACAACCAAGTTTCAAACAGCTGCTTTGCTAGATCAGAAGACAGACTTCTATTACTTGCTGTGAATTTCATTGCAGAGCTTTCCATTTGCTTTTGGCCATTTTCAGCACAATAAACTTTTTTTAAAAAGAGTTTAATACAAATTTTAATTACACAAAAGAAACCTAATTTTCTTCTTCACTACAAATTAGAACAGCTTTTATAGCTAATTGCTAGAAAAAGATAAGCTATTGTCTAGGGAAGAGTAGATCCAATTTGCTGATAAGGGCTGAGATTATGATAATATAGGCAGTTTCAGGAGTTTTTGCTTTGAAAACCTACTAAAAAACCCAATAAATGTTTTCTTAAAAGTACAGCTTATTATTGTTTCTGAGAGCAAAACTGGCTTGTAGAATAGTGCTGACAAATGAAAAGAATGTAATATATTCAGTCAGTAAAATACTTTTTGAAAGTGTCGCAGGTCAACAAATACCTCAAGAGTTGTCAGGTATTCTTATTTAGTTGATCAGTAGAAGAGGTCACATTTATTTCTTAATATATTGATGGGCACAGCATTTGTTAATGTCATAGCCTCCATAGATCTCAAATTGAAGCTTCTCAGGCAGGACAAGTACATACATAAAGCCATGGTTAAGATATTATGGAGGTTATTGTCAAACCCATAAGTTATGTCACAAGAGCTGAAGCTCAAATAATCAGTGTTGGACTGTAGACATGGATGATGGAAGGGTTCCTTCAGAACCCATTCATCTGTCACAAGAGGCCCTGTTTGGGATGAATGGCAACTTAGAGCAAAGAGCATTATTTCTACATTTTGTTCCATGGTCTGGAATATGGAACATCTTACACAGCTAATATCAGATAATAAATTCCTTTTTAAAAAAGGCGAGATTCCCCAGCACACTGTCAAGTTTTATGAAGTGTGAATATTTGCAGCTTTTTTCTCCAGCAAGGGCAGACTGTATTTCTGTTTTTGACAGGCTCACAAGGGAAACTGCATGGAAAATTAAGAATCATCACTGATACAGCTAATTCTCAGGAACAGGGGGAAGCCCCAGTTCAGTCAGCAACAGCTGAGTAGAAGAGTGAGGAAAACAACCATTTAAAAAAAAAAAAAAAGAAAAGTCAAGCTAAAATATGAATAGCCTACAAAACAGATGGGTAAGGAAAAAGCAGCAACTGTAGTGACATTCCCTGCTTAGCAAATAAAAACATTCTTTTCAGCTTTTCTTCTGCTCTCCAGGAATATTGTTGAATAAATGGATTTGGAAGATGGCCAAATGTCCCTTAGAAACTGTGTACTTTCTTCAAAAACAGTCACAGCCTGGGCAGGATAATAGGCCATGTTTTTAATAATTTTCAATTCCAAAAATCAGATTGCAAAAGCAGAATAATTTTGCAAGATCCATTCAGAGAGCTTATTGAAGTTGATATGATGAAAACTCTTTTTCACTATACAAAAATATTCATCTTTCTCTCTCCAAAATGGGCTTGATTCCCCCCCCCCATGTAATCAATAAAACAAGGATTATACATAGAACAATATCAAACCTCTGAAAAGTATAAGCATGCATATGTACTCAATACTTGGTTTGGGCCCCTTTTGCAGCAATTACTGCCTCAATACGGTGTAGCATGGAAGCTATCAGCCTGTGGCACTGCTGATGTGTTAAATGGAAGACCAGGATGCTTCAATAGTGGCCTTCAGCTCTTCTGCATTGTTTGGTCTCATGTCTCTCATTTTTCTTTTGGCAATGCCCCATAGATTTTCTATAGGGTTCAGGTCAGGCAAGTTTCCAGGACAATCAAGCACAGTAATCCCACGATCATTGAACCAGGTTTTGGTGCTTTTGGCAGTGAGGGCAGGTGCCAAGTCCTGCTGGAAAATGAAGTCAGCATCCCCATAAAGCTCGTCTGTGGAAAGAAGCATGAAGTGCTCCAAAATCTCCTGGTAGATGGCTGCGTTGACCTTGGACTTAATGAAGCACAATGGACCAACACCAGCAGATGACATGGCTCCCCAAATCAACACAAATTGTGGAAACTTCACAATGGACTTCAAGCAACTTGCAGTGTGTACCTCTCCATTCTTCCTCCAGACTCTGGGTCCTTGGTTTCCAAATGAGATGCAAAAGTTGCTCTCATCAAAAAAGAGGACTTTTGCCCACTGAGCAACAGACCAATTCTGTTTTTCTTTAGCCCAGGTAAGACGCTTCTGACGTTGTTGTTTGTTCAGGAGTGGCTTGACAAGAGGAATATGACATTTGAAGCCCGTGTCCAGGATCCGTCTGTGTGTGGTAGCTCTTGATCCACTGACTCCAGCCTCAGTCCACCCCTTGTGAAAGTCCCCAACACTTTTGAATGGCCTTTTCCTGACAATCCTCTCTAGGCTGCGGTCATCCCTGCTGCCTGGGCACCTTTTTCTTTCACACTTTTTCCTTCCACATAACTTTCTATTAATGTGCTTTGATACAGCACTTTGGGAACATCCAACTTCATTTGCAATTACCTTTTGAGGCTTTCCTTCCTTACGGAGGGTTTTCTGCATAACTGTCAGGTCAGCTGTCTTTCCCATGATTGTGATTCCTACTGAACCAGACTGAGAGACCATTTAAAAGCTCAGGAATCCTTTGCAGGTGCTATGGCTTAATTATCTGATTAGAGTGGGACACTTTGAGCCTAGAATATTGAACCTGTTCACAATATTCTAATTTTCTGAGATTGTGGATTTGGGGTTTTCATGAGCTGTAAGCCATAATCATCTCAATTATGACACATCACGGCTTGAACTATCTTGCTTTGCTTGTAATGAGTCTATCTCATATATTAGGTTCACCTTTTAAGTTGCATTATTGAAATAAATGAAGTTTTGCACGATATTCTAATTTTTTGAGTTTCACCTGTATAATAACAGCAGCTAGAATAGCCTTTGCACAATGTTGGAAGAAAGAATATATATCATCCGAAGACCTAGTAATAAAAAAAAAAAGTGTGCATAGAAATGGGTAAGTTGACTATAGAATTAAAAGGAAAAAAAGATTCTGAATGTTATGCAATATAGGAGAAATGGTACAACTGGATAAAGAATAGAAATAAGAAAAGGAAATATATAATATAGATGTAAAAGATATAGAAATAGAATGTATAGATTATAATAGATATGGAATGTAGTTGTATAAAATACAGTATGTCACAGTACTGTTTAATATTGATTGAGATAGGTAAAAATAAAAATTCAATAAAATAATAAATAAAAAAAAATTCAAATAAAAAACGGACCACCTCCTTGTATTCCCCAATACAAGATCCCAGCTGAGGCAGTCCAACCTATAAGGAAATTAATAAAAGCTGAGCTAGAAAAGGGAGTCCTCAGAAAATGTACCTCTCCTTTAACACCCCCATTTTTTCCAGCAAAAAAAACAATCAAAGGTAGACAATGAAGGGAACCCCATTTTTAGATTTGTCACAACCTGAGGCTTGTGAACAATCACGTGATCCCTTGCGCCCCTGTGGTGCCAAATCCAGCAACTATAATTACTGAGGTTCTAGCCTCAGCTATGTATTTTATTGTCAAAGACCTATGTTCCGCTTTTTTTAGCATCCCGATAGATCACACATCCCAATACCTATTTGTGTTCACTTGAGAAGACCAACAGTATACATGGACTTGCTTGCCACAAGGCTACACTGAGTCCCCCACCCTATTTTCTCAAATTTTAAAAGGAGACCTCTCCTCTATCTCCCTGCAACAGTCAACTTTAATCCAATATGTTGATGATTTGTTGCTGGCATCTAAGACTGAGATAGC
Source organism: Hydrophis major (assembly GCA_033807585.1). Taxonomy (NCBI): domain Eukaryota; kingdom Metazoa; phylum Chordata; class Lepidosauria; order Squamata; family Elapidae; genus Hydrophis; species Hydrophis major. The sequence continues at coordinate 157,289,305 of CM066331.1, read as the reverse complement.
ATGTAAACTAGACATTCTACACTTACTTCAAGCCTTGGCAGAAAGGGAGCACAAAGCTTCTCCTTCCAAATTACATTATTTAAAATGAGAAGTAACATATCTGGGATGCATCATCGCACCAGGAATTAGGAAATTGGCATCCAGTCGAGTACAAACTATTATAGGTACGAAGCCAGCCCACACAAAATAGCAAGAGCCTTATAGGATGTACTAGACTTCTGCTGCCTGTGAGAATCAAGGATATAGCTTATTGACCCAATAGATTCAATAAGTCCTATGGGTGATAGCAGGTCCCAGAAGAAAGAGACATGAACCAAAGTTTTCAGCTAGGATAGTTTCAAAATATACCAGAATTATTTGTTATCCTGCTGAGCCATTGCTAACTGTGAAAACATATTTTTGCAAAATATGCACTTGAATGGATAAGTTTAAAACAGGAAGAATGAAACTGTTGGAAATGAGGAACTGAAAGTAATATACACAGGTGTTTAAGGAAAGTGACAGTTAGTGAAGTTGTAAAGCGTGTATGTGGTTAGAAGAAAAGTATAAAGGATAGGATTGGAGATCAGCTCCAGGCCCTTTGATTTATGGCAGTCCTTGCAGGACCTGCTATATGTCACTGGACCCCATTGCAACGGCTTATTAATGTAAGTGTACTAGTGCTATTATATCTTTTATATCTATTCATTTCTTATGTTCCAAATTATTAGAAACAATAAACCTCTGATCTTAAAGTTAGAATTTTTGTTTGTGTTGCTGTCTGTTTCCAATTGAGATTTTTTTATGACACGCCCATGGATCCCCCTGTTTGGGGAATTAGTCAGACCACTAATACAACTGACAGGGAAAAAATGCCTGACCCAATCAACTGGTCAAAATCTTTAGATCAAACACTTCAAACAATAAATTGAACTTTAGACTCAGCCCCTGCACTTGGCATCCCTGATTATAGGAAACCTTTCATCCTCTTTATCCATGAAAAATTCAGTGTTGCTTCAGGTATCTTAACACAGCCATTTGGTCCTGCACACCGACCAACAGCGTAATGTTATTATTCAATAGAGTAATGTTATTACTCAATAACATTAGACCCAGTGGCTCAGGGGGCAGTTCCTTGCTTAAGAGCTGTAGCAGCCACCGTGGAAATAGTAAAAAGATCTAAGGATATAATATTTGGACAATTATTAACTTTAAAAGTCCCCCATGAGGTTTTCGCAATCCTTTTAAAATCCCAGATTCAAGCTTTCACTCAGCAGCAACTATTTCAATACGAGGCTGAACTATTCACCTCAGAAAACATCACATTTGAAAGATGCACTACCTTAAATCCAGCCACACTAATTGTCATGCCCCTGGTGGAGACTGACTCTGAGGGAGAGGAGGAACAGCTGACAGGGAGTGGAAGTGTGGCTCCAGAGGTTATAGAGGAGGCTGGGGAAGGGCAGAGGCTGGCTCAGCAGTCAGAGGAGGACCCAGGCCCATCCCCTCTCCATCCTAGGGCATGCAGGGAGGAGAGGATAAGGGAAAGACATGATCTACTCAGGAGGAGAGAGCCTTGATCTTCTTCATGGGCTGCAGCTGTGACAACTGAGTAAAAGGACAGACATGTGTACGGACGAGCGCTGGAAACAAAGCGTGGAAATATCTCTAGTTTATGGTTCCTCTCTGAGTTTGGCATCCTTCCCAGTGTGTGTTCTGTTATCTGTGGACGTCCTCCAGCCTTTATCTTGATTGGTTTGTGTTGTTTTTTTCCTCCTTCTTGTAACTGCTTGTATGGGAGTTTTTTCTCTTCCGTCAAGGATATATGGAGCTTGGAAGCAAAGTGAAGGAATAAAAAGGGTTTCACCAGGTTTCTGTGACTGTGTTTATTTTTTATCCCCCCCCCCTCCCATCATCACACTACTCCTCACAGAGCAAACCAAAGAAAGTCTTCATGTCTGCTTTCATCGAGTTCACAACACTGAACTATCCCGACCTGATTTGACAGATGCCCTACTGCAAAACCCAGACATAGAGCTTTTTACTGATGGCTTCTCTTACACACACAAGTTTTAGAAGCTGCTGTAGTCTCCCTCCACGAGGTCATCTGGACATCCCCCACTCCCTGCCTTGCACAGCACTCAAGTGGCAGAATTCATAGCTTTAACAAAAGCCTGCGAAGCCACAAGGAACCGGTTTACTAACATCTTTACTGATTCCAGATACGCTTTTGGGGTTTGTCGTGCAACAGGAGCCTTGTGGAAACAGTGAGGTTTTTTAACATCAGTTGGACATCATATTGCACACGCAAAACTAGTTCCTCAATTATTAGAAGCTATTCAACTACCAAAAGCTTTGGCAGTCATCCACTGTAGAGCCAATCAAACTCCACAGTAACAAAAGGAAACCAATATATAGATGTAACAGCCAAATGGGTAATGACAAAAACTCTGTCTCACAACCTCATGTCTCCAGCATTAACAGTCAACCCTGAAGCACCTTTTTTGGACAATGGAGAAGCTGAACAATGGGAAAATAAGTTAGGGGCAGTCTTTAAGGAGGGATTCTGGAGGTTCCCAGATGGCAAATCCATAGCCCCATGCCACCTCCTTAATTTGCCAGAAATTACACACTAAAAGTCACTGTGGTAGATGCAAGCAATAGTAGATACTATGAGGATGGTATGGTATGAAGCAGGAGCCTATAGTGAGGCAACAAGGGTGGCAAGCACCTGTAAAACCTGCCAGGAAAATAACACCATCTCCAGAAAATCCATCTATGAAGGAGGAAGATCCTGGTCGCAAAGTCCTTTTGAGAAAATACAAATGGATTACATACAGTTACCAAGGGCAAATAGGTACCAGTATGTTCTTGCATGCAGGGACCAACTAACACACTGGGTGGAGGCCTTCTCATGCCGTGCCACAGCCCTTGAAACAGCCATAATTCTCCTTAAAGATATTGTGCCCAGATTTGGGGTACCCAGTGTTCTGGACATGGATAGGGGCAAACATTTCATAGCTCAGCTCCTCACCCATATATTCCAAGCCCTTGGCATCACCCAAAACCTCCACATGCCATATCACCAACTTCTTCTGGGAGGACAGAGAAAACAAACAAAGAGGTGAATACCCTACTGGGCAAACTCTGCCAAGAGACAAATCTCTCTTGGCTGCAAGTGCCCTTCTATATTGGAACTAGACCCCAACAAGATATAGGAATTTCCCCCTTTAAATCCTCTTTGGTTGTCCTCTTGACATATTACAAGGCCTAGATCCCCCCAATCCCTCAGCTTAGATAAGGGGGATAAGGTTCTCTCATCTTATCTTACAGCCCTACACAAAAGACTACAGATCCTGTGGACGCAGACTGCCCTGACATAGACACTTCCCCTGGAAGAAGCCCTGAATCCCTTCAAACCAGGAGGTTGGGTGTGGATCAAACTCTCCAGCAGAACCTCACCTTTGCAATCCAGGTGAAAAGACCCTATCAAGTCTTGTTAACCACACAGACGGCCATCAAGGTTGCAGAGAAAGACTCCTGGATCCACTGGACACATGTGAAACATGCTGTAGTAGATCACAGCCCATCCTAAAGTGCCACCGGTGAAACTGAAAAAGAACCCAGAAACTGAACAGTGGACCCTGGCTTCTTTAATATTTCACAAAATGGGGAGGGAGAAAACAATTGGAATTGTACTTTGTAAAACTATTTTTCTACTTACACTTTTAACCTATGTAACACCATTCCTAGAACCCAATCTTTTTTCAGAGAAAGGGAATATTTAGGAGTATTTAGCTACTGCAGTTTTCAACATTACAGACTTTTGCCTAGCTGGAAGAAAATCTATAACAGATATCCTCAATAACATGTTTGATGGGAGTAGCATCAGCACCACAAGCTATCTTCAATCACACTAGACTCAAGGATTTTCAATTAGCAAATTCACTCTAGTATTTTTGACTGGGGACCCCCTTCGACATGAATGACCACATCATGTACACACTTCCAAGTTTCTTCAACCACTGATGCAGCCATATGTTTTAACCTCAGTGAATGCCACTCACTAAAGGTCTGCTGGAAGTTAAAACCCACCCCTCTCCTAGGAAAACATTGGACATAACCAACCCTCCTTAGATCTATCCTGTCTCTTTTCCTCGCTACCAGACTTACATTGGCTGAAAGTCCTCATTTTAAGCATAATCCCAGTCACAACCATTGGACTTCTCATGTGCTGTCTCTGTCACTCTATTCCCCCATGTCTCACTTGCCTTAAAAAAAACTGTTGCTCCACCCCTTCAAGACAAATCACAAATGAAAAACAATTGGCTACAATGATGGTTGAAATTGACTATGACTACCAGGTATACTCTGATACTACATCTGATTGTGCTGGGGGGAAATATTAACATCAATTATTTGCCCCAGCCCAAAATGGGGGATTGTAGTAAAGTTTAGGGAGATATTACCCCAAAATTGACAGTGTCAGAACACTGAAAGAAGTAAAACAAGACTCTTTTTAAAAGAGCAAATCTCACAGAATCTAAAATAATTTCATTCAATAGATAAAGAGGCAAAGACATAATCTTTAATTGAAAGACCAGACACATTGCCAAAAGGTGTTACACAATCACAAAAAGAAACATAGACAAAGACTAAAAATAACAAACAGGAGGCCCTGGAAAACTTCCAGAGGCCATCACTAGAAATAACAAAACATAGATTCCAGACAATACAAAAGCAAACATTTATCTACACAAACTTCCTCCATTTTGACAAGATTAACCTTCCTTTTGACAAGATTAACCCCAGGACAGGAAAAAAACAGAATACGGAGCAAGATTAGACCAAAAGACAAGAAAACCAAAATCAGAGCAATCACTGTAACTAAAGAACACTTATAATCCTCAAGCTACACAAAAACTTCAAAGGAATAAGATGTATAAAAATAAGAACTGGTATCTGTACAATTGGTCTGCAACCCAAGAATGCTCTTGCCTTCCTGAATAAAATATCCCTTTCAGGCAACTCAAATTCTTTCTCCAAAGGTTGGTGTCAGCTCCCAGCTGGGAAACAAACTGGGCATTTCTTCCAACAGCTATGTGCTATAGATTTAAGTAACTTTGCATATCTTTCATGAGGTTTCATGCTAAGCTACCTTTAAAATGAAACTTTATCTTTATTTTATTGATTAGCATTGGACCATATCAAAATGCAGAGTTCCAGTCACAAAATTATTATTACTAGAATCTGATAAAAACAGATTATTACTAGAATCTGATAAAAACAATTTAAAATTGAATTGGATAAAATACAATTTAAAATGAAATTTGAATAAAATACAATATGTAAAATATGATAAAATTATATTTCAATATCACCCCTATAATCTACCCCAATCAGTCCCACATATGCTGACCTCAAGCAAACCATTTACTCTATGTTAAATGTTATTTCCAGATTCCGGCTGCACATGTTGTTTTGATATGGGAAATAGCTTCATGTGTCTCTTATCTTTAAGCTTCATGTGTTTCTTATCTTTCCTACTAAATATCTAAATAATTTATTACATGTAAGATTAATATTAGAATTTCATTCAAGTGAAATATATCTTTCTATATCTGAAAATACATTTATAGGACATGCACATCTCATGTGCAGTCAGTATGCCTGTATTATACGAATGCTAATCAAATGGATGTCATTTTAATTAAAAAGGCTCTTAATTAAAGACTAGCATTTGCTGAATCAGATGAATTTAAACACAGGCTCTCTAATCTGGTCTGCTCCAGATGTGTTGCTTTTTAATTCCCATGCTAGTTAGGATGTCACAATGACTAGAGAGATCAGGACATAAGCACATGGGAAGGGCAGGGATTGAGGAAATGTGCTACCTGACCTTTTAAGTGGCCAGAACTGTATCCTATACTTACCAACTCAAGCATATGCCTACTCATTTACTCATCAGGAAATTTCATTCATTGTGCAACAATATTGGACCCTTTTTATTCAGTGCATGGTATTGCAGCCATCATACCAAGCAGGGCTTAATCCCTTATAAACACGCTCAAGAGCGGCGCCAGCCGCTGCCAGCACTCTGCAGCTTTTGTAAACGAACAAAAGAGATCTACAGCCAGTGTCCAAACAACCCACATATTCGTGCTTTCTTCTTGCTCTGAAACGACTCGGGAGGGGGAGAGGTTTTATGCTCCTTTCCAATCCTTCGAGAAGTTCTCCCTCGGGCAGGTTTTGCCCATCCCCAATGATTTCCTCGCTCCGTCACCCCCATGTGTTCAGCTCCACCTCCTTTAGCTTGATGGCACGGCATTTATTGGGCTCTTGAAGGAATGGGGCCAGCAGCAACGAGGAAATCTACGCGCTTCGATCTCTTCTAGATCCGAGAACTTCTCAATTAATCGCCAGGATCGTCTGCGCTTGGGCCGCTCTTCCAATCCAAAGGCGTCTGCTCAGGCGCCACGAGCCAATCCGCCGTCAAGAGGTGGGCGGAGGTGGCAGAAGAGCTGTCCAGGAAAGGTAGAGTGCGCGCCCAGAGCGCTGGTCTCTGCCGCCGCCGCCACCGCCTCTCCAGTTGCCTCAGACCTCAAACTTCAAACGTAGACCGAGCCTGTACAAAGGAACATGTATGGCGGCTGGAAAAGGCGAACGACGTGGTGAAGTCCAAGGCGCACGACGTGGTGAAGTCCAAGGCGCAATCCAGACTCGGATCTTTTCTTGGACTTGCCATGAATCATTGGCTCCTGCACCATCGTAATCCGAGGTAAGCTTTCCAAAAAGGACGGTCGCCTTGCAAGACTCAGTCTTTCATAGGGAGCTTCTCAGTACAGAGATTCCACCTTAAGCTATATATTAAATGGAATGGGAGGAGAGCACGGATGTTGACGATTTCTTTAGCGCTTAACAAACCTCCTTTACGCGCGATCCTTCAGCAGCGAGTTGTGTCATTATGATTTCATAATTAATCATCAAACCCGATAAACCCTTTGCCACAGGACCTTCTAATAACGTGGCGCTGCTTGTTTTTTCTAAAAAGGAGGGCTCACGCAGTGCAGAGAATAATTAGAGTGGGAGAGGTTAACTAAGGGTGGCATGGAAGCATCAATCATTAAAGCAAACTTGGGGAACAGGAGGTTTTAACGTTCTTTTGAGAATGGTGCTGCATGATATTTCCCAGATATCCAGAATATAGTGATATTCTACAATTGATGAAGCTTCACAATTCCACAGGATCATTTTTGTCCTAGAAATTTTGGAGTTCAGGTGTGCTAGGTGGTAGTGATGCCCTGTTGCAATGGCCATCTTTCCCAAATCTATTTTAATTTAATGATAAAGTCCCAAGAAAGTATGTTTTGGAAATATGCATGGCTTCAGAGAATGAGTTAAGGATGATCACTGATAAGGTGGTCATAGTTTGTCCTATGATGGGATGTATTTAGGTTACAATAATTCCTTTTATATTTTCATTTATAAACACTAGCCAACCTACACAAATATTATGAATATAAACATCCACTCTCTGCTTTTTGGACAGGGGTGTTTTTCTGATACTAATTGCTGAGCATGAACCAGAATGAGAAAAAGGAGTGGTGAAATACAATACTGAAAAGATGTTGATGAAGTGTAAGGTAAGGAATTTGAGGTATCACAATCAAGATGAATCAATAAATCAAAGAACAAAAATTCTTAATGAACCCAATAAGAAAAAATGGATGAAGAATTTACTGCATGTATTTAATTGAACTGCTGGAAATATCTACAATTATGAAATTGTCTGGATCAGCCAGAATGGTAGGTAGAGTAATTTCAACAACTGGGAAAATTTGATTGTCAAAATTACATGGTGAGTTGACTTCATAGTAGAAGGAGAAAATAGGATATGAATCAAAAACCTATGTCACAGCAAGCTGCACAAATGTAAAAAAAGATAAATCTGACTAAAATTAATGTAAGTTAAGAGTTGTTCCTTGTTTATATGTTCAGAAAAATCCAGTGTATGTGCACCTAACACAAATATAAAGTAGGTGGCATTGTTTGCAACTGATACAATCATAACATCACTTATGACTGATAGCAAAACTATTAGGAAACATACTATAAAGTATATAAACGTCTGCAAAGTTTCCTGTGTATATTAAATAGAAATATAGAAGAGTCTATATTTTATTTTTAATTTTGGTAGAGAATATGTTGAGCCAATTAAAATGTTAATGTGTTTACTTTAGTAAATTTGATTAATTGAACCTGCTGGATACATCTATAAATTAACAATGCAATTTTCAATAAATTTCTGAATATGAAAGTAATTGTAATAGATTTACTTTTAATGAAAGTAACTCAATTGCAGCCTAGATTTGTGGTAGATATGAAATGCTTCCTATGCTGAGTAAGACATGCATTCATCAGCAAATTCCTAACTGTACAGATTAACTGCCTGCCCTTTATGTAAAAATTTACACAAAATAGTACATTTTCATTCATCTTTATCCAAGGCTAGTAGAGGTTTTGCATCTTGGAATGAAGCAATTGTGCTTTTTTTTTTTACTAATAAGAACTGCAAATCATTGAATTTGATAGTAGTTGAAATTAACATCATTTTGTTTTTTCTGGATCTTTCATTACACTGAAAAATGCTTTAAAAGGGATTAAAAACTGTTATATAAGTTATCAGATACTTCAGGGAAAGTGCAAGGAAATTCTCTCAAAAATTGCATAAAACATACATTTAAATGTAATGTACACATTGATTAAGAATAGTTATGACCAGTTTGATAAACTTAAATTAAAAAGATACAAAGACTTCTAGCCTAGAGGAAAGAAATAATTTAGATCTCATACTTTAGTATCAATCTTTTATGGTGGCTCAGCAATCAGATTCATGGGATTTTTGTATTCTAGATGTTTACCCTAAATCTTGGAATGAAACACCTGTCCTTTTTTTTTTTACTAATAAAACCTGCAAACCATTGAATTTGATAGTAGTTGAAATTAACATCATTATTTTGTTTTTTCTGAATCTTTCATTACACATTCAAATCTGCGTCATAGATAAATAATTTTGAGTGCCTGAAATGTATTAGTTTCTCTTTTTTGTCCTTTTTTCTTCTAACCATTTTTTCTTGTAAGATAAAAGAATACAATTAATATCAATGGTTCTAGTTTCTCCCAGCATTTTCTGGAATGATTGACAGTTAAAGAAAGCAGAAATACAACGCCTTTGAGAACATTTTTACCTTTTCTCTCACAGAGAATAGAAAATCTTAAGATAATATTTTTATGAAAAATATATTATTCTTGTGTAGAAGTTATATGAAAATCAGCCATTTTTCAGTTGTACAAATGAGATATTCAGGTTTCTACCAACTCTATCGTATTTCTTTTCCTGAATTTCAGTTTTGTTGCCAATTACCACTGGTTGTCCACTGAGCATGATCAGACATTATCAGATTATTATTATTTTTTTGCCTTTCCCTGAAAGGTATTTTATACTTCAGTAAAAATCAAATTTCATTTTAACGCATGTTATTCAGATTAGTTCATGAATATCTAACACCATAGCAGGGCAATAGGACCAATGAAAATGAGAGCAGATACCATGTTACAACACAAAACAAAATTTGCATATATTTAAAAACTATTTCAGTATTAATTTCCTGATAGTAAATATCCTGCTATTTCTATCCATTACATAAATTTGTCAAGTGTAGAGTGACTGTCCATAATACTTCCTTTTCTAAAAAGTGAAATTATCACCCGCTATATAATATTGCTAAATCTGATTTTTAAAAAGTGTTGTTAGATGTTATTTATTTTACTGCACCACTATTTTCTGTATAAACATCAATGTACCAATATGGTATTTTGCTAAAAAGAGTTACCACATCCAGTGTAACTGAATAACTGAACTTGCCATTGAGCAGCAATTATGAAGTTTTTGTATATCTAATGCAGTGTTTCTCAACCTTGGCAACTTTAAGTTGTGGACTTTAACTTCTAGAATTCAGCAGCCAGCTAGTTCACCTGACTTAAATTTGTCTTAAGTATCCCTAATACGAGGCATAAATGAATGAATGAATCAGAGCCAGGATATTGAAGTATCTGATGGAAGGAATACTGAAGCTTAATTCCGTTTCTTGGAAAGAACAGTTGCCAACAATGGCCAGATTTTTGACTAGAGACAGACTTGGATAAGCTGTTGACAAATTGGTCATTCAAGGAAGGCACAGAAATAACAATGGTGTCAATAAAAGGAAGGGTCAGAAGCTGTGCTTCCCTCTCTTAGCTCAGCCAACATCTCTTTCTGATGCAGTTCTTGAGGATCCTATAGCTTTCCAAGCAGCATTCTAGAAGCCACAGAATGCTACCAGGCAATTGTGAAGATCACTTCTTAGGGAGCTCTGCTAAGTGGTGATCCTTTATGTAAAAAATGGATATAGAAAAACCTTAGAAAAACCATTCTCTACTGTCTTTATTTGAATGACACTTAGGACAGAACTTTGTATTGGCTAATCCTCCATAAAACAGATGTCCAACTGAAACAGGAAAAGCTTTTATTGAATAATGTTAGTGCTAGGAGTTCAGTAAACCACACAAAAAAATGGTTTTCAAATTTCAGCTTTCTCCACTATGGTGCACTTACCTAATGTTTCTGTAATATTTAGCTGTTAAAGAAAGGCAGTTTACAAATATTAAGTAAGTAAAGAACTAGTTGCCATCTAGACATCAAGTTGCCATCAGTTTCAGTCCATCCTTTAGAAAGAGTTTCAATGTAAGGCCCAGACTCTCACCCCTTCAAAGGATAAGGATGAACTTCTGAAAAACTGGTTACTTCAAAAGGAATTCTTTATTGTAAAAAGGAAGTTGTTCAAGGACTAGTCAAAGCAGGATCTAATATGCCTCCAGGCATACAGCATAGATAAAGAGAGTTAGAACACCTCCCCTTATTCTGATGTGGATTTAGTCAATACAAAAAAGCAATATGTTAATTTCCACCCCCTTTTCTGGGAACGTAGTTGAGAGAAGTTTCCTAATAAGTTTCTTTCGGAGCTGTAATTTTTATGGCCCCTTCTCCTTTTGCTATCTCTCCAAGAGGTGACAAGTTTCCAGGCACCTGGGCTCCAGTCACCAGTTGTATATCATGTGCAAGTTATACAGATTCAATACAAGATATTAAGGTTACATCAAAAAGGATTACTTGTATCAACTCCCCCCCTTTCTTCTTCCATTGAAGAATGGCAGATACACAGATCTGACAGAGTTCCTGCTTCCATTTTAGTTTTTATCCTGTAACTGAGGGGAACATATTTATCCAGCTGTACCAGTCAATGGAAATAAATTATTTATGTTCGATACTAAAGAAAGTTAATTGTTATGAAAGGTGAAGTCATATATTTATATATTTCTTTTTTTGTCTTCTTTCTTTTCTGCGTTTTGATTTTTTTTTTCATATTTTCTCATTCCTTTGAAACTTTTTGATCAACCCTTTATATTTAGAATTATATCTGTTTGTCTCTAATTTTACATATAAAGTACCGCATGTACTAAATGCTGCCTTTTAAAAAGTATTCTGTTTTTTACATTCTGTACTGCGAAAAACATGTTTCCATATCTGAATGTGAGTTAATAGTGTTCTTTGTGTACACTTAAGCATTCTTGGTATTGCACAAGTGTTTACTCCTAAATTGATTTCTTTTTCCTCCTTGCCTGCATGCTTAATATAAAAGCAAAAAAAAGGTAGAGATTTGTTCTTGTGCCATATTTTGGAAGATCTAAAAGGGCTTCAGTACAGAAATCAGAGAAAACACTCAATGAAATCGATAATGGTGATCAATATCAAAAGAAAAATCAGACTAAATTAACTATTTTTTAGATAATCCAAAGGATTATCCAATAGATAATCCAACAGATAACTTTCCATGGCATTGGAGTGAATGTAAGGAGATAGTCTTTTTCAGGGTAAGCTCAACTGTTAGTAACCTCATGGATATATTCATATTTTTCTTCGCAACAGTATTGATGAGATTTACTATTTCATTGTTGGGTTACTTAGATTTTCTTAAAACTTCCAAATCTAGCTTGGCTTTCTTCCAAATAAACACTGATCAGACTTGACCTGCTTTGATTTTGAGATCAGCCCTGATGGGGGGTGTTAACACCTAATGGATTGTTGTTATAACACAGACTGAAAGATTAGACATTCTGAAAGCATCATAGTTTAAGAGTTTTGTGGTTTCATCTTAGATGTGGTTTCAGTTTAGGTGAAAGATGGTAATGTAAATTCTAATATATCAATGTTAAAAAATAACCCCATAGCCCCCAGTTCTTTCAAAATCAGCCTTATCTTATTTTTATGTTAAGGACCACTTCAACACCCCCCCCAAAAAAAAAATTAGATCAGCTGTTTTCATACTTGTTTTTATTTTGAAGGAACACCCAGCTTCCAAATGGGATTCTGTACATTCAGTAATGGTAACTCATGCCTCATAAAGAAACCTATCATGACTGAATTTCCCCAGAAAAATGAATCTGCATTTCAAGTGTGAATACTACCTGCGGGGCATGTCAGTGAATATGAGTGTTAGAATCTCATTCAGAATGTGTAGGCAGCTCTGTGTTTTCTAACAGTTATCCCAGAGATGCAGTAGACCAGGAAATCATTTATTTAACAAGATAAATTTCCAGCAGTTTATTCAATATAATTTCCTCTTAACAGCGTAAGGCAACTGTATTTGCACAGCATAAAATAAATCTGCCAACAATATATATATTGTTTTTGTCTCTCTCTAAACCCTCTTTGCCCTCAGAAAACTTGGGGACTATTTGAAAAAACAAGGGCAAACAGTTGTTGGGTGTTAACCTATTGCAAACATGAATGTTTGATGCATTAAAGACCAATAATACATTTGGTTATTAATTACATCCATTCTTCAATGTTTAAAGCAATCTCTAATAAAGGAAAGCAATAGGAAAAAAATCCTTTTTTATTTAAGCCTCTCAAATCACTCTGGTGTTTACAGATTATGGTAAGTGTCTAAACAAGCCAGAACTGCAGGATTGGGGTTTTCTAATTCTTATCTACTAGTATTAAGTAGTGACAGAGATGAATGACAAGCTTGTGGGGTAGGGGGTGTTTCTGAAACTGTACCTGTAAATAGCAGCTAGTAGTTAGGCTTGTGGTTTAGGATAGCATGTTATATGTTGGATAACTGCATGTTTCTTCTGAGATTTTAAATTGCCAGCTGTTAAAACCACATACTTGTGGAATAACTTCCAGGGCTGATAAGCTTTTTGTACCTTTTCTTGTAATTGCTGGTAATTATCTCTGCATCTGAATATTAAATTAGGGTGTTTCATGATGTCTGGACATTTTATTCAAATGAAGATAGGAAAATGTGTTTACAAACAAAATCTGCCTTACTTTTGTAGGCTTTGGTCAAAGAGCTGAATCTGCTACTAACAGATGAATTGAAATAGTTCCCTTAATAATTTCTTCATAATTTCTCCATAAAACTGTCTTCTAAAATTCTATCTTTTCCTGATTTAGTAATGGATAAATAACATATTTATTCAACTAATTACTATGGATTAATGTCTTTTAAACATTCCAATGAGTTTTTATTCTTATTCCTCTTCTAACCTCCCTAAATGCATTGCCCATAGACTACAGTTTGGAAAATATAAAAATAATTTATTTACAAAAGGACCATGTAGTCAAAATTCCTATTTTTTCAGAGAACAGTTTGCAAGCTTTTTACTGTAGCATCCAAATTGTTTTTTTCAGACAAGATGATTAAAAAAAATCCAGAAAAAGTGAGGTAAAGGCAAAATGGGACTGCTATTAAAACTAAATTATAGCTGAAATGGAATGCGGAATTAATGTGCAAATTGGTTCGCATCAAATGGAGAGAAAGATAATATAACAAAAATACAGCAATCAATTTATTGCTTGAATAAAGTTTCCCTCTTCAGTGATGTTCTAGCAAACCTACACAATTTTTATGTGTCCAGTGATGCTATAATTTTTATTCATAATTGAAGGTGTACATTAAATCACATCTCTGTGACTCATTAGTATCATACAGATTTTTTCTTGGTCCACTGTACAATGTACAATAAACTTCTCAAATGTGATGACCTCCAGATTGTTGGATTACACAACCAGAAATAACATAAGTTACAGTAGCATTTTTGGAGATCATCAGTTTGAGGAAGACTGGTCTGTAATGACTTCATCTACAGGAAGTCTTAGAATTCAGACAATGTACAAAGCCACAACATGCTTAAGATATTGATTTTGACTTTGCATGTTGCGTAAACTTCATCAGTTATGGTTTTTAATACAACACAGTTAAAGCAAGCAATGGCTCAGTACTATATATTAATCCAGTCAATGGCAGAGGTTTAACCAATAATTTTATTTAAGATTCTCTATCGGCAATTTATATTGCATTTTGTTACTGAATTACTTGTGACCCACACATTTCCTATGTTCTGGTTACTGCTTATTAGAATTATCTGTTGATATTATTTTACAAATTCTGTACTATTCCTATAGTTCAAAAATACATAATTTCTATCTGTTAGGTAGATACAACATAAAAGTCGGGATTTTAAATTAGTTTAATTGTAAACCTGTGAATTAGAATTATCATGGTTATTGAATGTGGACATAAAAACAAAGTTCCCAGGAGGTTATAATGGTTATGTATAATGCATATGATATATGAATATCATTGCTGTTTGAAAAAGTAACTAGGCCAGTGAAAAATAATCTAATTCTGAAATTTTGTTCTGTAGATCATATTTAATATTCAATCCCAAGGTAAATAGTTGGTTTTTGTATGGTTGCAAAGCTTTTAAGAATGCTTTGTTTTGACAAAGCTTCGAACACCGCATATGCAAAAGGAACCACTTCCTTTGCACCACTTTACTCTCTCAAACATTGATCTTTTCAAATCATGGAATGTGTTCTTGGAACCTCTGAATCTTAAAATTACTAGTGTTACTATTCCTGAGACCATCGTCTGTGAATTGTCCTTAAATATCACATTTCGATTCTTACTATGTAACAGAGCCCCTGATTATGACATTGAACATGTAAACAAGCAAAATTAACTACTAACATGGGCAACATCCCGCCCACACACTTTTATCTTTCTTGGTGACTTCAATCTACCTCACATTAACTGGACCCTAAACAAATGTAAAACTGAATCCATACATGTAAACTTCTACAATGCTGTAACAAATCTGGGATTGGAACAACTGGTAACCAACAATACTAGACTTAACAACTGCCTCGATCTCATCTTCTGCAATAGTTTGAATTCAATTTATGGAATACAAATTAAAGAACCCTTTTCCAACAGTGACCACAGCATTAATGACTTTTGTCTCAACATATGTCCACACAAAAATCATCACAATGATGTGATCCCCAATTGTAACTTCAAAAAAGGCAGCTATGATCTTATAGACAACAATCTCTCATCCCTTGATTGGCAATTATATGTACCAATAACAACTCCCAAAACCAGAAAAAACAGATTACCCATAACAATAAGGAATCTTCAATCCAAAAAGAGATCACTTTGGCAAAAAAACAAATCTGGTCACGTTGTCAACTTCAAAAGCCGATACAAAAATTTATGCCACCTGATAAAGACTGAATACACCAATTATCACATTAAACAAGAGGAACACCTTCTACGCACCAATTCCACCCACACTTTCTACAATTTTATAAACAACAAACTAAAAGACTCAAGGTCCATCCCACCCCTGAAAGGACCTAATAAAAAAGACTGCAACGATGACACCATTAAAGCCAACCTCTTTAACACATTCTTTGCTTCAGTATTTGTAAACAGCAATGCAATGGATCATGCCCAATATTTTCTAGTTGAACCACAGACAACTACAATGATCTAATACAAATCGATTTTACAGAAGACAATGTTGAAAAAGCACCATGCAATCTAAAACCATCTCTATCTATTGGACCAGACGGAATATATGCCTGCTTCTTAAAAAAGCTATCCATTGCCATAGCCGAACCTCTAAGCATAATCTTTAAAAAAAATTTTCAGGATCAGCTCCTTTCCAAAACTATGGTCACAAGCCACTGTCATCCCCATCTTCAAAAAGGGAGACCCCAGCCTAATTGGAAATTACAGACCAATCTCTTTATTCTGCGTCACCTGTAAAGTCATGGAATCAATTATTAACCAATACATTATCCTCCACCTAGAGTCAAACAGCCTACTCTCTGATAAACAATTTGACTACAGAAAAAACTATCCTGTAATGTGCAACTCTTACACTGCAAAAACATATGGACTACACAACAAGATCAGGGTAAAGCAATAGACACAATCTAGATAGACTTCTGTAAAGCCTCTGATTCAGTGGTACATGACAAACTACTCCTAAAACTAAAATCTTATGATATCTATGGACACCTGCATAACTGGATAGAAGCATTCTTGTCAAACAGACAACAAATGGTCAAAATTGGGAGCGTCCTATCAAATTCTGTACCTATCAACAGTGGTGTCCCCCAAGGCAGTGTTCTAGGACCAACTCTTTTCATACTCTACATAAATGATCTCTGTGATCATATTAAGACCAACTGTGTTCTCTTCGCTGATGATGTAAAGCTGTTCAACACCACAGATAATACTGGTACCCTTCAAAAAGACCTCGACTATGTTTCAGAATGGTCAAACAAATGGCAACTTCAAATCTCAACAAATAAATACTCTGTCTTACATATTGGCAAAAAAACCCAACAGAAAATAAAATACAAGCTGAATAGTCAAGACCTTGTTGATGATGCAAACTCTGTCAAGGATCTTGGAGTACTCATCTCTAATGATCTAAGTGCTAGAGCCCACTGTAACTACATAGACAAAAAGGCATTAAGAGTTGTTAACCTAATCTTATATAGATTTTTCTCTGGTAATATTACATTAATAACTAGAGCGTACAAAACATTTGCTAGACCAATATTCGAATACAGCTCATCAGTCTGGAACCCACATTACATATCTGATATTAACACAGTTGAGAAAGTCCAGAAATATTTCACAAGAAGAGTTCTCCACTCCTCGTTGCAGAATACCTTGTGCCACCAGACTTGAAATTCTAGACCTAGACAACCTAGAACTATGCCGTCTTCGGTTCGATCTAAGTATAGTATATAAAATCATACATTGCAATGTCTTACCTGTCAATGAATATTTCAGCTTCAACCATAACAATAAAAGAACAAACAATAGCTACAAACTCAAGACTAACTGAACCAAACTTGATTGCAGGAAATACAACTTCAGCAACAGAGTGGACAATGTCTGGAATACTCTACCTGACTTTGTGGTTTCTTCCCCAAACCCCCAAAACTTTAACCTTAGACTGTCTACTATTGACCTCACCCCTTTCCTAAGAGGTCTGTACGGGGCATGCATAAGCACACCAATGTGCCTACCGTCCCTGTCCTATTGTTTCCTTTTATTTTCTTATATGTATCAATCAATTAAAACATTAAAAATACAAAAACAGTCATTTTTAAAATATTTAAAAGCTATTGGGCATAAAAGAGAATGAACATTAACCACAGAAATGGAGCAATCTTAACATTTGTCTGGTTCCCTAGTCATGCCTAACTCCAAAAAACTTTAGGAAAAATGCTGTGGTGTCCTTGGCTGGATTTATGACAACTCTCTCCACCTCCCCTTCATGGAACTTTATCAAGATTGGCAGGATTCTTATGAAGCATTGTTTTTAAAACCCTGGTCTAGCTGACTCATGTTTGAGAGAGGACTCCAACAGGAAACCTACCTCCTCCAGTTAAAAAGAAGGCAGTGTTAGAAAATGTCCAAGAAATCTTTGAGAAGCATTGCAAGAATTGCATTTAAATGTGGCCTTAACAATGTTCAAAACTAATTTGGTATATTTTAAGGTTGCCACAAATTTTATTGGATTAACTGTTGATTTTCAGCAAACTTACTTTTTAGAATTAGTGTGATAACATTTCCATGGGCTAGATTGCTGACCTGAAGCAATAAGCTTGAAATATAATGCAATTTTGGGATATGTAATCAGCAGCATGCTATAATCTGTTTCTATTCTAGGTCTGTGTTTTCAGCTGTGAAAGTATTCATTCTTAATACAATATATTGATACAGAAAGGTCATTGCTGAGCACATGAAATGACTAATATAAAAACACAATAGACCTTCATGGTTCCATTTGTTCTTGCTGCTAGGAATGTATTAGGAAAGGAATTTTAGAGAGAATATATTTTGAATTTTTTCCATAAATTATAAAAAAAGACCACCTACAATTTGACTCTACAGTTTGGATTATGGATGTGCCCCCAACCTTTTGGGCACCAGGGGCTGGTTCCATGGAAAAATACTTTTCCACGGACCAAGGGAGCCATAGTTTCATGTGCTACCTAGATTCTGTGAATGCACAGATGAAGCTTCACTCACTTGCATGGCCCAATTCCTAATAAGCCACAGATCATACTGGTCCACAGACTGGAGTTGGGGACTCCTGCTATAAACAGCTATAATCTCACCAGGCCAATTTAAAGAGAAGTAAAACAAAAAGATGGCAGCCATTTCTGCATAGTTAAAATCCTACCCTTTTTTCACTTGCTATTATACCTAAAGGGATCTGATTGCATATTTGTGGGTGTCATCTTTCCTTTTTTAATTTCTTTTCCTTTTTCAAATGTTCTTACTTCCCCGTGATGTCATTTTCCTTTAAATCATGTCAGTTATAACAGCTTAAAAAGGGAGGATGCTGAATTGCAGTCCTTGATGCCTTCAATATTTCATCCATTGTACTGTACTGACCACAGTACTGTGTTCAATGCATTAAGTTCAGAATAAGGCCAGACCAAACAAATTACACTATGCTTTAGCATGGGGTGTCAAACTTGATTTTATTGAGGGCCACATCAAGCTTGTGGTTGACCTCGGGGGTAGATGGGCATGGCTAGGCTGGGCGTGTCCAGCTCAACATCACTCCTGTTGGGGGGGGCACCTATGGTGGCCTGGGCAGGGCTGGGGGGATCCATTGACTCCAGCAGAAGATGAGATCAGGGCTAGCACCAAACTCTTGTCCACCAGAGGAGCCTCACCATCCCTTTCAGGCCATGTGGATGATGGTAGCGCAGACCACCCAGAGCCCTGGGCAATGGAGAGCAAGCATCCAGCCTCAAGCTCCCAGGGCACCAGGACCCCACAGCCCAGCCCTGCTTTCCCAAGGGGGCGCCCAGCTGCACTTACCTCCTTGTTGAAGCTGCTACTGCTATGTTTGCTCTCATTGGACAGGTTGCTCATGGTGTGTATGGGAGGGCAAAGTGTGTGAGTCAGAGGCAGGTGCACTCCCTCTCCATGTGAGGAAACTTGGCTTTGTAACCAAAGCATCCTCAGCAATAGGATGGGAGACCACCAGGAGAGGTCAGGAGGAGGGGACAAGGGGATGGCAAAAGGGCAGCAGGGCTGCTGGTAGCCAAGTGCTAAGGTAGGATTTCCCTCAAACCATTCCTCTCATAATCTTCCTTCCTTCTTCCCTTTTCTTTTTCCTTCCCTCGTCATTTTTCTTTCTTCTCCCTTCTCCTCTTTCCTTTTTTCTTTGTCTTTTCTCTTTCCCTCTCTTCTTTCCTGTCCCTTCTTGGATGCTTAAATGCAAAAGGAAAAACATTTCTCAATGCTTCCTTGTCTTGTGATCAAATGCTACTTTTGCTAGTAGTTTATGATCACTTAAAAGACAGAACCTAAAGGGTTCTGTTAACAGAGCTAACAGAGGCTCAGTTTATCCCATTCTTGCATTTTGTGGGGGTGTCCACAGACAATAGTACAGCAAAACTGTCAAAATGGTGGTTGTGTAGTTGATCAGAGTTCCTCTGGGTTTTTTTATGTGCAACAGCTTTAACATTTAGGAACAGAAATAAGTTAGTTGCTTTTCTATTAATACAAAATCCTTAAAAGGGCTCTCCTGTAGGGACCCTGCCATCGTCTAATTTAGACTGGAAATAGAGCAAAGAAAAATATTTTCCCCACTCTGCTTTGTCCTGTTTTCTCCATTGGAAATGGCTGTTTGCAACACACAAGGAAGAAATACTTTCCTAAGAGCTCACAGTTCAAGAATACCAATGTTAACTTGGATTGCCAACAAAGTTCTGTCTGTGACAAAACAGAACACAAAATTGATTTTTTTTCTTTGAACTGGGGCATCTCCAACCAAGTTGCCCCTCTTTCCTTCCTTCCTCTTTCCCTCCCTCTCTCATTCCCTGCCTCCCTCCTTCTAATTTCCTTCTTCCCTCCCTCACCTTCCTTTTTTTTTTTTAAGCTAACAGAGGCTCCAGGCAGAGCTGGCAACAGGCAGGCAGTGGTAGACAGAGGACAGAGACATTTTGATGCCATTGCCCCCTGTCATTACCTCTGCAGCTGACAGAGCCTCTGGGTGGCTCTCAGCTCACCTCTCCCCAAACCACACACATGTTAGTTTATGTGTGCGTGCATGCATGGGGGGGGGGAGAGTTTCACTCCTTGCAGCCCTGTGCCCTCAACAGAGACCTTAGTTGACAAGCTGCAAATTAATGAAAGCTGATTTTTTTGGAGTGCTTGCTTGTTTTCTAACCTATTACCACCTCAGTGGTGTGTGCTCAAGGTACTCTGGACTTCACATCCCCCACAACCTGCTGCCAATCACATTGTGCCCTCCGCCCCCAGCCCCATGGAAGGCTGCAAGAAGCCCCTGTTAAGCCTGGGTTCTCCAACCAGGGTTAAGGAGACAAGCTAAACAGAATGTGCAGCATTAGTCAGATAGGCATACAGATAAATGTGTGAGATAAGTTTGTATGTTAGTTAACATACAGTAAAAATAACAGATACGCTTGTGCTATCAAAAATATAGTTTATTCCATTTAGAGTTCATAGCATAGTCAAAATAACAGTCCATTAGTCATGTATCATTTAGTCAGTCCATTCAAGGATATTCAATTAGCAAAGTCCGTGAAGAATATCCAATGTCAGTTCTCTTACAATAAATCAGTCCTCTCACCAGTCCTTTCTCTCTCCCGTTCCAGTAGGGGAAAAACGCAGTCTTCATTTCATGCAGTAATTAGGGATCATCAAGTCAGAGAGAGCAAGCTGCCGTGTCTTGCTTCTTTTATAGTGCTTTTACAACCACTCCCTTAATTACATTCTTACAGTTATAGATACAGACACTTTAACTAACACACCATGATAACATATTTATTATTTTACCTAAACCAGTTAGGGTAAACAATGTTATCCCTAACAGCCCCCATCCCAGCTTCTCTTATTCTGTTCTTTTCCTCCCCAATGTCACAGCATAGGGCTTCAAAAGGAGAGACCCCTCTGTGCCCACACACACACACACGTGTGGGTCTGGGAAAGGAGAGCTTTCCCAGAGAGGCCCATCAGGCACAGAGGCAACCTGCAGAGCAGTGGCTTCTCTTTTTTGTCCTCCCCTCCATTGCCTCCACACCTGGACTGACATGCCTGATGCCGAAAAAGGAGTTCTGCTCCTCCCCACAATGCCAGAAGCCACACACCACTGCCATTTTCCTGGTGCATTCCCCTCACAGCCCCTGTGATTGCCTATTGCATACTTGCAGGCAGAAGCACCATAGTCCTAAATGCGTGTGGGGCATAGAGGTGCCAGTGTGGGCACAGTACTGATCTACAGTTTGGTGCGGGCCAAAACATGATCGACCTTAGATCCAACCCCTGCAGTCGCCCTGGAGCCAGTGAGAGAGCAATCTACCACCTCAACCCTGCCTCCCTTGGGCATGCACACAGGAGGCGGTGAGCGCACACATCCTGAGTGAAAGGTAAGCACTCAGAACATAGCTTGTGGGGCAAGACAGTTCCCAGGGACACCAGGCCCCACGCATTTGCCCCCTCCAGGGGGCAGGGTGGAGGTGGCCCTCACTGGCTATAGGATAGCTGCAGTTCTAAGGCAGGCCACGGTCCAGTCCAGTATGTGGCCATCAAGTTATTGATCAGCACCAGGCCAACCTGGGCCGGAGCTGAGGCATCTGGGGCTGGACTTTCACTGTCTCCAGGACATCCCCACAGGTCAGATCTTGCCACATCGTGGGCTGGATCTGGCCTGTGGGGCTTGAGTTTGACACCACTATTTTAACATGATATGTAAGTGTAATCAGAAGGGTTTTTTTTTTTTTTAAATTAAAACTGTATAAGAAACTTTCCTTAGGGGTGACATGATAGCAGTATTCCAGTATTTGAGGGGCTGACACAAAGTAGAGAGGATCAACTTATTTTCCAAAGCACTAGAAGGCAATACAAATAATGGATGGAAATTAATTGAGGAGAGAGACAATCTGGAATTCAGGAGAAACTTCCTAACAGTGAGGATAATTAACCAGTGGAACAGCTTGCCTATAGAAGTTGTAGGTACTTCTTCACTGGATGTTTTTAAGAAAAATACTGGACAGAAGTGGTATAAGGTCTCCTGCTTGAGCAAAGGGTTGGACTAGAAGACTCCCAAGGTCCCTTCCAGCTCTATTCTAATTGATTCTGATTTTTGTAAGAAAGAACCGCATGTTCTCATGTTTTAAAAAGTGCAAATGCACATGACTCATGTTGTTGTCCAACAAAGCAGAAAAAATTAAGTCATAATATTACTGATATTTTTTCACAGTATAACTAAAAAATCTAATCAAACTGGAAGAAAATCTTTCAGCCAGTGGATTTTGATGCTTACTGTGATATAACAAATAAACAAGCAAAAATATTTAATAATTTTGCTCTTTCATGGCATTTTGAAAGAAAACATTATTTCCACTCTTAGACTATTGAAAATATAAGTACTTCTTTTCAACATTTTAATTGAAAAAGAATAATAACATAAACCCCTTTAATCCTAGACATTTTGTACAAAATGTAAGATTGCAATAATAGTCAGTTCTCTATGTTTCAGGTTGTCCTAAAACATAGAAATGAAACTCAGTAGTTTCTCTAATGCTGCTGCATCGTGTACTTTTGTCTATGCTGGCCACAAACAGCTTTAGTAACTGCTAGAGATTGAATTCAAGCTGCTGGCACCTCCGCTTCTTCCACCTTGCTTGCAAATTTAGATTTGGGCATGATAAATATGGATTCAGAACCAGTAGTGGCGGTAAAAGGCATAAACTGGGAGTCTTGAGTTCTAATCCCAGTCTTGGCATGAAATCAGATGGATGACTTTGGGCCACTATCTCTCACCCAGCAGGCATTAACAAAACAACTTCTGAAAATCTACCAGTAAATTGCAGATCCTTGTCTAGACATTTGCCAGGAAAAAAGAAAAATTCAAGTCTTACATCAAATAAATCATAATCTCTTACCATCATTTATAAAATACTAATAAAAATAATGTTTGCTCCATCGGGTAGTTCAAAGAAGACATGGGCAGGGCCTCTTTGATAATGTTTAGTGTACTTCATGGAAGATGAAAAGAGGAACTGCTGAACTAAGATCCAATATTTCTTAACTTTGGACCTGCAAGTTTTGGTTACTGAGTTATGTGGTTCAGGTTGTATTTTCATGCTGTACATAAGTAGACATTAGGATGAAGTGCTTCTTAAATAGTTCTGAAAAGTTGCATTGCAATGTAGTTCTTGGCTTTTCATTGCTTTAATGAAGGCAGTCTCATCTTTTAATAAGATCACATAACCCATGTGCAGAGGCCAGATGATCCCAGGACATAACATGAATTGCAGACAGACTTATTCTAAAACATCTTTAGGAACAGACTCCAAACTGACATCTACAGCGAGCTTTTCCAAAGTTGTCGGTATTGAACCCCAACCATTGATGGGACTAGCCATTATAACCATAATCATTATTATTTGTAATATTATTAGTTAAAGTATTAGTTTTAAATTATTTTCATGTAATGTTTGGGAGTTGATGAACAATCTCAAATTTAATGAAGAAGTTGAAGAATTTGGGAACTTTGGGTCCAGAGCAGGGGTCTTCAAACTTGACAGCTTTAAGACTTATGGACTTCAACTCCCCCAGTCATGTTAGCTCAGGAATTCTGGGAGTTGAAGTCCACAAGTCTTAAACTTGCCAAGTTTGAAGACCCATGGTCTAGAGCCATGATGGCGAACCTATGGCACGCATGCCACAGGTGGCACACAGAGCCATTTGTGCCGGCACGCAAGCTGCAAGCAAACTTACCTCACTGCGCATGCATGCGCTCAGCTGATTTTCTGAAGGCTTCTGTAAGTTTTGCAGGCTGAAAACTAGGCCCATTCTCTATAAGATTCAGACTGTTGATAAGTAGAATATATCTTATGACCAGTGTGAAGAATATATAAGTAGATGGAAGTGGAAAAAATAAGTTGTCTGTTTCATCTTTAGTATATCATCCTATGATATTAAACAGAAAACCACTCAGAGACTTTGAAAACAGCAGCACACCATTGTTTTTTCTTATTATGTGAGATCGTCACTTATTTTCTAATATACTCTTTTTGAATGATAAGGAACAGTTATATCAAAGTAATTTTAAATTATTATTTTTTTCTTGTGGCATATTATTATTGAATATGATTGTCATGTCTCATATTCCTACCTAGATCAAGTAATAAATCAATATTTTTAAAAAGGACCAGAACATAAAAGCATTTTTTATTTAAGTTTTATTAATTTTCTACTATTACACTTAATTATTGCACTGGGTTATTTTATTTGCGTAACAATACGAATTATATTCCTAATCTTTGCCCCTTTTTTCCAGCCATTGATAAAATAAATTCCATGTTTGATAGTATTCTGTATCTTCTTTCGGTTTGATCTTCAATGCAAGTCTGCCCCTTTCTGCACAGTCCAATAGCTTATTAATTATCTCTTCATCTAGTGGTGTTTATTTTTCCAATGCTAAGCAAATACAATCCTTGCTGCTGTTAATACATACAATATTAAATGTACACTTTGTTTATCATTTTTTCTGGTACTAACTATAGCTAATTAAAATTCAGGTTAAAGATCTACATGTTTCCTAACATCTTTTCTAACCACATGTGTATTCCCCCCCCCTTTTTTTTTTTGCTTTAATACAAGTCCACCACAGATATGTGCCAGATTTCTGCTACATTTCCAACATTTACTAGGCATGTTTTTGAACATTTTGGCTAACTGGCAGGTGTAAGTGCCATCTATAAAACTTTTTTTTTTTTTAAACAAATTTTATTGATTTTATAGAACACAAACAAAACTAAAAGATCTTTTCTGAAGGTTGTCTGATCCCGGGTTGAAACTCTTTGCACAGACACAAATTCAAACATCATATTCACTTTATATATCCTTCCATATCTTATTATCATTTTCTTTTTTATATTATATATATAAACCGTTTTTATCAATTTTATATAAACAATGCACAAGGCATAACAGCTTATAAGTTCTTTTCTAAGAAAAAATAATAAAAGAAGAAAACCAATAGAACATAACAATCCCAAATTATAGTATCAATACTTTATCTATTTAACTTCATGTCTTATCCCAACTTCTCCTTTTCATCCAAATTATTTCTTATTAATTAAAAAAAATTTTTTTTGCCTTTTTTCAATATACAACATCCAAAAAAAAAAAGCATAACAAAACCTTTATATATCCTTTCATATCTTATTACCATTTTCAATAATATTCTTTGTCTGTTCTATTTCCAACTATCCATTCATCTTTTTTCTTTTATTATACTTCTCCTATACACCAATTGGAGTAACGTCTATAACTCATTACCCTAATTTAAAAGTACTACATATAACAATTTTTCTTGGGATTCTGTTTAAAAGATTCTAAAATTACACAATGAATTTTATACTCTAAATACACATATAAAAAACACAATCTTATGTACCCTCCAGAATCCCTCTTTTATCCTAAATTAAATTCACCCATTGTCTCTGAATAAACTTTTTTTCTTTAGATCTTGCTTCCCCCCATTGAGGCTTCTCCTCCCCCCCTTTCTCTCTTGCTTATTCTTCTCCTTGCCCTTTTTACCCCTTTGTCTTTCCTCCTCCCTTTTCTTACTCCTTTTCCTTTGCTTTCTAACCTTGCCTCCACCTTTCCGCTCATTTTTCTCTTCTTTGGTTGTTTTTATAATTCTTAAAATCCCCTTTTTCTTATCCTTTTTCTCCTCCTCCCCGGAAAGAACCCATTGTTCATCAAAGATGGCTTCTTCTTCCTCTTCTTCTTTGTCCCAGTCCTTCTGCTGCGTAGTCAACTTTTCATAAGTACATAACGCCATTACTAAGAATTGAAACAAAGTGCCCAAAGTATCTTCCTTTTTATATTTTTGATATTCAGTCTTTAGTTCATCCACAAGCGATGCCATTATGAAAAGAGAAACTTTTCCAAAAACAACCACAAGTATTTTTAATCAAAAATAATTCAAAAAAAAGTTCCAAAAATTAATACTTTTCTTCCTTCTTCTCTTTCTCTTTCTGGGGTTAATGTTTAATCAAAGAGGTCCAATTACCATATACCTTTCTTTGGGATTCTAGGCAATCTCCTCCTTTTTCAGCTTCTGCTCCAATTTTTTTTCCTCTCCCTTCCCACTTGCAATATCAATTTTAAATAATCAGAAATCCATACCTCCAACAAGGGTTTTCCAATTTCTTAAGTTTTTCAATGTCCAAAAATCCTTTTGTCCCTTAGCTTCAACTCTCAAAACAATTCACTTTCAATGTCCAATATGTCCAAACATTTCTGCTGTTTCCATGGGGTGGGAGAGTAAAGAAAAAAAAAGTTCCCTTTAACAGCTTCTCCGCCGCTTTCGATCTTCTTAGGGATACAATGTATCCTCCAGCAATTCAAACAGCTCAGTTCCAACCAATTTGAAAGATATTACATGACCTGGCTCAGACAGCACTTTCACTCTTCTTACTTCCTCCAGCGCAATCTTACCCGGTTGCTGGCTTCTTTGTGGCGGCCATTGCTGACCGCCGCTCCACCGCCTTGGGAAAAAGGGGTTTTTCCGGAGAAGGAGGGGGTCTGCGACACCCCCAACCCCCTGTCCGACTCCCCTCTCTCTTCAGCTGTCCCTACAGGGCAGCCATATCCCCCTGACCCATCTGGATCGGGGTACCTCGGCGGCTAGCACAGCAGGAATCGCGAGCTGTCGCGAATTCCTGCTGCCCCGAAGCCACGCGAAACCGGAAGCCCATCTATAAAACTTTTTATATAACTTTTTGTTAACTTATAATTTATTTCCCATATGTTATGCCATTTGTCTAGTTCTATATTATATCTAAAGTTTTTTGCTCACTGTATCATTGTTTCTTTTACTTATTCATCTTCCATTTTCAAATTTAACAGAAAGTTGCATAGTTTCTTAATCAATTTTTCATTGGAGTTCAACAATGTCTAATTGTAGATTGTTCTTTATAAAAGCCATATATTTTCACATCTTTATCATATCTAGATTGCATCTGCAATTGAGGCCACCATGATAATGTCAGGGTTCCAGAAATTGTTCAGTTTAATCAGTAACTCCAAGACAAGCATATTCTCAAAGTGCTTTATTAAAACAAAAAACTTTGGCACGTCTATGAGATTTTGAAACTAAAGTTTCCTCCCAGACCTCCCACAATGCTCAATCAACACCCACCCATTTTCTCCCACATCATCAATCACGTGAACCAATCACCCTTCAACTACAATTCTTGCTGCGCCATAAAGAATGACCTTGTAGTCTTACGTATCTCTTATGTCTACTGAAAACTACTCAAATAACAACGACACCCCCCCTTCCATCCTCCATATCTGTGTGGCAGCTTTTAATAGGGATTCCAAAGCTGACAGATAACTCAATACCCTGGTCTTCGAACCCTTAGAAACAAAAGACTACTATATTTAGAAGGACATGACTTACAACTTGGATGGCATGCATTTTTATGGTATGAGAAAAATAAAAGTTACAGATATTTCCAAAATCACTATGTAAGAAATTCTTTTTGTCGGTATGGGAAAAACAAAAGGTAAAATCTACTTGAGAATCCCAGGATGGATCTAAGCGATGGAAGTGTTTATTCATCCAAATCTGGTGAAATTTGATAAAATTTTGACATATGAAGATATCTTGAACATTGAAAGGAAACCAAAATCTAAAAGCATAAATATTTTCATTATGTTGAACATTACAGAGAAGTCCCCAAAACTTTTATTCCAAGTTTTTAAATGTCAAAAACTTACCAAATCATTAATTCTATGTCCTGTCATATTGTTATTTTATGTTTGGATATAAAACAACAATATGACAGGAGAAACTGGACTGTTTCCCCCCCTCTATCTTGTATATTCTATACATTACTCTTATTAATGATTTTGTAAGATTTTGGGCAAGATTTCACAAACATTTATAAAATTTGCTTGGTAAAGATTTAATTATTAATAAAGCAAAGATAGAATATTTTGAAACTCTTTGAAACTCTTACTTCACAATAGTGAATAATTTAGAAATTCACTAGACTTTATTTATAGACTTGGTAAAGTATGACCCAAAACCAATGAGATCAAAAATTGTGTGAATAAATGGATTGAAGTTGAATGTAGAAAAAATGCAACAGTGAGAATTTGAATGAAACAGCATTAAATTCATTTATTTCAATGAAACAGCATTAAAGTATAGTACTTTAAAAAAAATGGTCAGGTCAGAACAAGAAGGGTGGGACAAAGAAGAAGCCATCTTTAATGACCAAGCAACTTTAAGCAGGATAAAAAAGGGAAAGGGGGGAAAGGGAGTTAAAAACTTAAAACTTGAAGCAACAACCCAAAAAAAAGAGTAATTTGAAAAGTAACTATAACATTAGGAAGAACCAGAAGGGAGGATCACAGAAGGGAAAATCAGATAGAAAAGGGAATAAAAAGGGGAGAGAGAAGAGGGGGAAGATGGAATGGAAAAGAAGTTATAAAGGACAGAAACAATATATAGAGAAACAGGAAAATTGTACAAGAATTAAAGGTATAGGCCTATTTAAAACACACAGAGACAATGGTTAAAAATTAATTTAAAGAGAAGATTCTGCAAGAGTACATGAGATAGCATTGTTATATTAGAAATAGAAAAGTGTTAGAAAATATGATAGATGTTTAAAGTGACAGATAACATTTGCATTGTTATGTAATGGAATATTTGTTAGGAATTAAATGAAACATGATAAGAGAATAAGGCTCTCAATGGGTTTTTTTTTAAAGTATATAATTGAAAAGAAATATGAAAGATTTTAATGAAATTAATATCGGTTGAGAGGATGAATATGAATAAGAATAATTTTATTGACTACTGTTAATAATTATTGTTTTTGTTTTCTGTTTAAAGATAGTAATGAGTAAAATATGAAATATAGGTGATTAAAGTAAATGACAACTGATATTATTAGGTAATGAAATGTTTATTAAAAGATGGAAATGTTTTAAATAGAAATGTAGAAGATTGCTATCAATATTAATGGTCAAGCTGAACTCAAATAGAATCATTATTTCATTTACTATTGTTATACATATATATATATGCATATATATATATATACACACACACACACTTTTTTTTCAAGAACTTAGTGTGTATTTTTAAGGGAATGTACCAAGCAGAATTCAGTTAATAATAGTTATGTGTTATAAAATAGAGGTTAGAAAATGAATGTTATAACTGTAAAGGCATAAATTAAATTTTAAACAAGATTTGAATGGATAATAATTAAAAGATATAAAGGTGTTATACTCCAGTTTAGTAATTACAAGGGAAAATTTGTTTTATGAGAAAAGAAAATATGAAATTGTAAACGGGACAGATAGAAGTATAAAAGTATTGATTAGAAAAGATATGTAATTGAATTTAGAAAGGAATGAGATAATTAAAAATAAGGTTACAGAAAGCAAGGAAAGGGAAAAACTATTGAGAAAATTGCAAAAATAGTTATAAGATATGGATTAGAATACATAAGATGAATATGTAATTGAGTTTATGTCTGTATGGAGAAGTGATAATCCGGGAGCATGCTGTTCTCAAAAAAAGATATTTTATTCGTACTTGTATGTTTTGTGAAAACCCAAATAAAACTTTTAATAAAAATAATAAATAAAAATGGGTTTACTTATACATAGAATTTATATTTCAGTTCGTGAGAGATATTCAAAATAGATTCTTTGTAATATCCATTGAAATTAGTATATAATTTCATTCAGTAATTTATATTGTATTGACACAAGTTCTTGATATTTATTTTTAGTTCATTTAATGGTGAACTTCACCTATTAGATGATATAGTGCTTGTGTGTGTGTGTGTGTGTATACATACATACATACATACATACATACATACATACATACAAACCTATTTATAACTAATTTACAATATATTAGAAATACATATGATATATATTTTTAAATCCCTAACTTGTTAATCTGTATTATATTAATTTTTTGTTTTTATGTTCTCTTTTGTACTTATTTACATTTTTCTTTAAAAAGTCCATTTTTTTTAAAAAAAAAAAGGAAACTGGTATGAGATTTCATGCAAGATATTTAAATTTATTTATTTGCTGTCACCAGAAACTACCTATAGAATTTTTGTAGACTATCTGTGATTCCTAATCAAAAATTAGAAACCATTGACATAATGTATGATAGCAAATATAGTAATTTGTGCCTTGAAATGTGACTAATAGAATAGAATAACAGAGTTGGAAGGGACCTTGGAGGTCTTCTAGTCCAGGGGTCTCCAACCTTGGCAACTTTAAGACTTGTGGACTTCAACTCCCAGAGTTTCTCAGCCAGCTTTGCTGACTGAGGAACTCTGGGAATTCAAGTCCACAAGTCTTAAAGTTGCCAAGATTGGAGACCCCTGTTCTAGTCCAACTCCCTATTCAAGCAGGAAACCTGATAACATTTCAAACCAATGATTGTCCAATCTCTTCTTTAAAATTTCCAGCATTGGAACATTCACAACTTCTGGAGGTAAGTTGTTCCACTGGTTAATTATTCTAACTGTGAGGAAGTTTCTTCCTAATTCTGGGTTGCTTTTCTCCTTGATTGAATGAATATAACTTTATTACGGTCTTAGACCAGCAATAGACATCACTATTTACAATATACATAAAAATACTGACACATTAATAGTGGATAAAAACATCTGTTAAGAAAATACATGTTCTCAAACAGTTAGGGGCACTCCCTGGTTTATATGAGTGGAGAGCCAATAAGTATGTGTGTAAATATCATTTTCCAAAGTTTGTTCTATCTCCAAAAATTGTCACAAATTGACAGCTATAATTCTGTAACAAATTTTTTTCTCCTCTCCTTGATTAGTTTCCATCCATTGCTTCTTGTCCTCAGGTGCTTTGGAGAATAGCTTGACTCTCTCTTCTTTGTGGCAATCCCTGAGATTGCTTTCTGGACCACTACTATCATGTCACCCCTAGTCCTTCTTTTCATTAAACTAGACATACCCAATTCCAGCAACCAAGGTATTATAAAGTGGTATTAACACTTCACATGATCTTGATTTTATCCTTCTGTTAATGCAGCCTAGAATTGTGTTGGCTTTTTGGGGAACTGCAGCACACTGCTGGCTCATATTTAAACAATTGTCCACTAGGACTGTGAGATCTCTCTCGCAGTTACTACTTTTGAACAAGGTACCACTTGTAAAGTAGGTGCATTTTGTTTTTCTTGCCTAAATGTAGAACCTTACTTTTTTCACCATTGAATTTCATTTTGTTAGATAGAACCCAATGCTCAAATCTGTCAAGATCCTTCTAAATCTTAAGCCTATCTTCTGGAGTGTTGGCTATTTCTGAAAGCTTGGTGTCATCTGCAAATTTAATGAGTTCCCCATCCATCTCCTCATCCAAATCATTGATGAAAATGTTGAGGAGTACTAGGGCTAAAATAGAGTCTTGGGGTACCCCACTGCATACTTCCCTCCATGTAGATGCAGTTCCATTGAGGACTACTCATTAAATGCAGCCAGTTACAAATCCATCTGTTGGTGATGTTGTCTAACCCACATTTTTCTCTCTTATCAAGTAGTAGATTGTGGTCTACTTTGTCAAGTGCCAGTATTCTTCTGGTCCACTAATTTTGTCACCTTGTCAAAGAACAAAATAAGATTTGTCTGGCATGATCTGTTTTTGACAAACCTGTTTGGTTATAACTTTGTTTGCCTCCAGTTGTTCACTGATCTTTTCCAGAATCTTCCCAGCTATTGAGGTCAGGCTGATAGGTCTGTAGTTTCCTGGATCTATTTTTTTTCCTTTTTTGAAGATGGGAACTACATCAGCTCTTTTCCAGTCCTCTGGTAGTTCCCCAGTGCTCCAGGATCTTTGGAAGATATAGTTCAGTGGTTCTCCCATTAGTAGAGCAATCATTTCCTTGACTTTTTTTCTTATAGCCTAAGTGCTCGTCTAAGCTATAATTCCAAAGTGTCTATGAGCTCTGCTGGCTGCGAATTCTGGGACTTGCTGTTCCAGCTGAACTACACAAAAATGTAGGAGAAAATAAGATCATATCTTCCCAAAGTGACCTTATTACCAAATTAATAAAACCTGCTTTCATATCAACTTGATTTTACCACTTGTAGAAACATTAGAATTCAGTTGAGTGAGAGTTGGCTACCTTTCCAGGATTTGCATTAGCGGACCAAGCACTGCAACATTTGTGTGGTTGGCATTTTGAATACCAAGTCCACATGTTTGATCCAGTTGACCCGTATCTGATACACCACATTAATCCTTTCCTTCTATATGAATACAACCATTTCTGACATCATGAGGTGAATTTTCTCATATTAGCATGTTCACTTCTAGCATTGTTAGTAACTTTTAATATTGATGAATAAGGAAGTTGCTTAGTGAGTTGTATAATTATTTTCTGTCTATTTTTCCATGAAGGATGGGCATAAAGGGAAAAATGGTGATAATAAACTTTTAAAATATATTTATTATTTTAAAAGATTAATCATAAAATCAATACAAATATTAAAAAAGAAAGGGAAAATACAGAATAATAGTAAATGTAAAAGTAGAAAAAGAAAGTAGAGAAACAAAGAAAAATAGAAAAAAAGATTTTAAAGAAGTAGTTTCCAATCTTTTTGACTATGGCTATAAAGCATTTATATTTTACCCTCTCTCTCTAAGCATACATCATAAGTTGTAGCTTCCATAAGCCATCCTTTCTAATTGACAATCTTATAAATCACAAGTTCTTTTTATATTTTTAGCAAAAATAAAAATCCATGAAGGTTTTCCAGTCACTCATAAATGTAATAGTTGATCTTTTCTAAGACTGTAAGTTAATTTTGTCATCTTCACTACTTTTTTTATCTTCATCAACCATTCTTCTATTGTGGATATTTTAAAGTCTTTTCACTTTTTTGCAATATACAGTAATAGTTTTGCAGAGTGATAATATATACAGTATATATATCTGCAAAACTATTACATATACAGTAATAGTTTTGCAGAGTGATAATATAGTGGTACCTTGGATATTCAGTTGCTTTGAAATTTAATCTCAGTTTATCAAATTTAATCCTGTCAAATTTAATACTCAGCATATTTTGATGTTAACATTTTGTCCCAGTACTGATTTTTTGGTACTCAACGCACAAGTTAAAACTTGTCTGTGTCAGCTGCCTTGTGACTCACTACATTATTCCTAATAGGAAAAAATTGTTTGCTACTCCTTGGTTTTAGTATGCATCATGCTTCCCACTAATTAAAAATGAGTACCAAGGTACCATTGTATATAAAAATAATTGTCTGTGGCTCTTTTTTAGTTGCTTATCCATTAATCCCAACAAGAAGCAGTGATCATAAATCTGTGAGCAACTTTTTGGGTGAATATGGTAAAATGTTGAATACTTTTATATATTATATCTTTTATATATTAATATCTTTTTAAAAAAAAATTGTATCTCTCTCCCTTTCTGTCTTAACAGTGATTGGTACAAAGTGACCTACATGCCAAAAGGGTGGCAAGGAAAATTGGAAGACAGCTAAAATACAGTCATGTCTTTTGTTTGGCACACTATTCTCTCTCTTCATGGGAACTATAAGAGGTTGAGTTGCCTCTTAATTTTCATTGTAAGTGTATGTTGTAATGCCTCTTTAATGTGCCCCACCACTTGCATCTGTGCCAGTGACATTATGAGCTGCACCAGCAGAAACCTCTCAAGAGTGCCATCAACTCTTTTCAAACACATAAAAAGACTGGATATGAGTCACAACAAAATTGGGATTTTGGATCAAGACTGGATACCCATGCTGCTTGAGAAGTTGAACACCCTCATCCTCAATCATAACAACATTTTCAGTATTTCTATTGGGAGCTTCTCAGTTGTTCCAAATATCAAGTACCTAGACCTGTCATCCAACAATTTGAAGTTATTGGGCAGTCCTATATTTCAGGAACTGAGAATGCTGGAGGTTCTGTTGCTTTATAACAATCATATTGCACAGGTTGATTCTGCTGCTTTTGGAGGAATTCATACCCTTCAAAACCTGTATTTAAGTTACAACTCTCTCACACACTTCCCAATTGAACTCTATACCGGGAAATACAAGCTCTCAGAACTTGTATTCTTAGATCTTTCTTATAACCAGATACAATCAATACCAGTTAATGACATGAGATTAGTACCAGCCCGACACTTAAGTGGAATTTATCTTCATGGGAACCCATTTCATTGTGACTGCATACTTTATTCCATGCTGAACTTGTGGTATCTTCGACATTTTACTTCAGTGGAAAACTTCAAGACTGAATACACATGCAATAAAGACTCCCAAAAACTGCCTTTATTGCAGAACAATTATTTAAATTGTTCAGAAAGCACCATTAATGGTTCTTTTCATGCCTTTGGTTTTATTCATGAAGCACAAATTGGTGAGCGAATTATAGTACCCTGTGATACCAAAATCAGTGATGCTGGGACTAGTTTTATTTGGATCAGGCCAGATAATCAAGTTTTAGAGCCAGGAAAGACAACTGAACAGTTCAAAGTATTTCATAATGGGAGCCTGGAAATAGATGATGCTCAGTATGAAGACTCTGGACTTTATTCCTGCATTGCAATAAATAAGAAAAGATTACTGAATGAAACAATTGAAGTAAGAATAAATGTCAGCAATTTCACAGTGGACAAATCTTACTCACATGAAACATTTAACACTGCTTTTACAACCCTTGCAGCTTGTGTAGCCAGTATTATTTTGGTACTTCTTTACCTCTACTTGACGCCCTGTCCTTGTAAGTGCAAATCAAAGAAAAGGAAAAGGCAACTAAACCAAAATAGCACATCTCATGCATCCATATTAACCTCCAACACACCACTCAAACTTCCAGTCGATGAGAAGAAAGCTAGCAGTGGCAAAAGGGTGGTGTTTCTTGAACCTGTGAAGGAACCTAAACCAGGTCAAAATGGGAAAATCAAAATATTTCCCAATGAGACTGTAATTGCTGAAAGCATCCTGAAAACACCCCGAACAAAAGCAGACTGCGATTCCACAAACTCAGCATTTTCAGACATGCCTTTCATGCCATCTTCTTAAATGTTCCTCCTGCGCTGATGTCATAATCCTGTCAGCAGTAGCCACAGCTTTAACCAATGTTGAAAGAAAAGTCATGGAAAACTTACGATTTTTTAAATAAAATGGAAACTTTGAAGGTTGAAATTAATTGCTGTTATCTTGTTCCTTCTCAGTGGGAAGAACATGCATTAATCTTAAAACATTCAGGAGGAGCTCATTGTTACATGACAGGAGTAGCAGAATAGGCTGGTATACCTTGTATTCTTTCTAATATTTCCTCTGAAATGAATTAGGAGGTAGCCTTAAGGAGGAACATGTTTGATCATTCAAACATGTTTGATCACTTCTCATTCAGTGGAAGAAAGCCTACGCAGCAGAAGTCCTTATTAGCTTAGGCCTCTAGCTGTTTCACTGTATAGAATCAGTGGGATTGTATTATCAGGGATGAGAGTTTGTCTTGTAGTGTTTATAGAAGAACGAAATAGCCATTTATTCAATTTCTGTCATTGCCTTGTGATACGGGGTAGACAAAGAAGCAAATAAATTTAAATAATACACAGTATTCCCAAATAATGTTTAGATAAATTTCAAAACTGGGCAGGGATTGTTTTTTCTTTTTCTGTAATGAATTTTAAAATCTAGAATGTATGGTAAATCTAGTAAGAGATAATTTTCAAAAATGTAACTTATGCAGAACTCATACTGTCCAGAGGCCTTGAAGGCCTGTATTTCAGAAGGATATCACCTTAGTCTTGTTAAGAAACCTAGTCCAAAAATATTTAAGAAGTACTATTTTTCCATCTACTGTATGGTGAGGAGAGAGGTACACTATTGGAATGTCTGTTTTTACAGGTCTTAAGGGGATAAGAGCCATGATACCATGGAAGTATATCCAGCCTGTTTGGATTAAAACTTATGGATGTGTGCTGTGTGGATTGAACAGAAAATGTCTACAGAAAGAATGCATAGAATTAGTTTTGTAAAATTATTGAAATTTGTGCAATTAAATATTTTGTATAAGTTCTACTGCACTATTTTTGATGACTTATTTAGAGCCATAATCCAAACTGTTGCTCCCAAGATAAATGTTGCTTTCACATCAGTGGCATGAATATCTAGACTTTACCTTCTGTAGAACTAGAAATTCAGTTCATTGAATTTGATTGTTTAGAGCATTATTTTAAAAACTTCTATCTTGTAAAAACTAGTAAAGCTAATTTTCTTTGTCGTTGTTTAATGTGCAACTATCAAAGCAACCATTCATGAAGTTTCCATCTTATGAGGTTTTGATATAAAATTGACAAGTCATAATTTCAGAATGATCCATTCCATTAGAAAGCTGGAACTTGTATAAGTAAAATACATTTTAACATATTTTGTGTTAGTAAATGAAATACAAAAAAACAATATGTTATTTGCAAGTTATTTATTTGGCATAGCATTGTTTATCCCATTTGGATTCCTGTCAAATTGGTAGACATTTCTACAGTGACATGCGGCATAGATTACAATTTCTTGGTTTTGTGTATAACTTGCAGGTAAAAATCTTCCTTTCTCTGCTGGCTGTCAACTGCAATCTTCAATCAGAATGGAGCTAAAGGGTCTTCTAGTCCAACCCACTGCTCAAGCAGGAGACTCTATACTAGTGATGGCTAACCTTTTTGGCACTGTATGCCCAAATAGAGCATGGACGGGAGCGCGTGCGCTCCCATGTGCTGGAAACCAAAAAAAGCCCACATGATCTTCCGGTTTCCAGTGTGCCTGGTCTTCCGGTTTCTGGTGCACATGCGCAGACCAGCTGGCTCGTGCGCATGCGCTGGATCCACCTGGTATTTCGGGGGTCCTCGTGTTTCTCTGCCTGCCCCATTGGGATGGCGGAACATCCCTACTGACAACCTGGTTCCACAGCCCTGGACAGGGAAAGAAATGTGGGTGGGAAATGCCACTTCCCTCTACTGGAAATCTGGAGCCCCTTCCTGGCCTCGAAGGAAAAGGATAGTGGTGTTCCTGGTGTTTGGGTTGTGGAGCCAGAAGGTGGGAGACCTGTTAAGTTCTGCGCAAGGAACGGAGATGAGGCAGTGAACAGTGAACTTCAACTCTTTATTAATCATTCTGAACAGAGCAAAACCCTAGGGCAGCAGCAGCCCTTTAATGGGGTAGGCTGCTGACTTATTAGCCAATAAGAACATGGAAGTGTTA
Organism: Hydrophis major; assembly: GCA_033807585.1. Lineage (NCBI taxonomy): Eukaryota > Metazoa > Chordata > Lepidosauria > Squamata > Elapidae > Hydrophis > Hydrophis major. The sequence continues at coordinate 157,251,524 of CM066331.1, read as the reverse complement.
AACCCTTGAACCAATGAGAGTGGCTCGTTAACAGCCAATCAGATTCCCCTGAACGGACCCATCCGATATCGCTATTATTGGCCAATCAGAAGTGCAGGATTAGAACCCTGCTTTTTTAAGGTTTGTTAAGGTTTTTTTAAAGGTTTGTTGAAACTTTATTTAAGCGTTTTTATTAGTTCATAACAAGACCTTTGCCCCAACTCTGGCTGGGATGAAGCGCCCGTCTCCAGCCTGCCACTGAGAACAAGCCAGCAGAAACACACACACCCCACTTCTACCAAGGGAATGTGACTGCTTCCCAGCCAGCGCATCTCTTACCCGGTGTTCTTCTGGCGAACATTTGCTGGCTGGGTAGTCAAGTGCTCCATGCCGGCGAGTCATGTGGGCAGGTCCTCCAGCATCCTGTGCAGCCCTCCTTCCCACCACTTTTGCCAAGGAAGCACGACCGTTTCTGTTCCCAGCATTCCTCCCATGTGACTTAGCTCCTGCGCCGCCCCAGAAGAGCCGGCCACCCCCCCACAGCCCCCTTCCCACCTGCTTCCTCCCCTCCCCCCTCCCCTTGGCGGGGCCCCTGCAGCCTCTGGAGATGGCGCCCCGATGGGAAGGAAGCAGTGTCAACTTGGGAGGAAGCTCCTTGACTCTTGGCCCAGTTTTCCTGGAGGGGCTCTAGAGCAGCCTGGCAGGGCAAGGTGGAGGGCAGGAGCTCTGAGGAGATGAGGGAAATGATACCATCAAGCCCATACAAAGGATGTGTCAAGGGAACAAAAGAGAAAAGGGAGGAGAGGATTTTTGTTTCCCTTAAGCAGCTTCCAGAAGAGCAAGGAGAGCAGACCTGCCAGCTGGAGGAGGAGCTTCTGGTGGGGAGGTGAGCAACCCAAATGGAGACGCCACTGAGAGCCTGATCGCTGGCGTGCTGAGCTGGGTGGGAGAAATGCCAGGAACAGAAGCAATCACGCCTCCTTGGCAAAAGTGGTGTAAAGGGGGGCTGGCAAACTCTTTTGGGGGGCCCAAGCTGGCCAGGTGCTCCAGAGCACAGATGCGCATCAGTGCCGCAGGTTGGAAGGTTGGGGCCATGCAAGAAGCCTGCTCGGGGGGGGGAGGGAAGCCCTGGCCTGCCCATTCATGCCTCCGCTGCCCCTTGCCCCCGGCAGCAGCAGTGGCTGTTGGGCTGCCGCTTCCAGGCAGAATGCTAGAGGAGCTTCTGGTGGGGAGGCGAGCTGCCTGAATCATCGGCATGCTGAGCTGGGTGAGAAGAACGCCAGGGACAGAAACGGTCACGCCACCTTGGCAAAAGTGGGAAGGGGGACTGCATGGGGCAGGCAGCTCTTCTGGGGCACCCAAGCTGGCCAGGTGCTCTGGAGCATGGATGCGCCGTGGGCTGGAGCCACGTAGCAACCCCACTCAGGCGGAGAGGGAGGGAAGCCCTGGCCCGCCTGTCCTGCCCCTCAGCTCTGGCCATCTCTAGGTATTTTGGCATGCACACCCAATACTGTTCCCTTTGTTGGTCTTTGCACCTGCGTGTGCACCAGAAACAAACCAAGTGGCAGACGCACATGCGCACATTGGAAACAAGATGATCTTCCTGGTGTGCGCATACGCACCAGGTGGCTGCTCTTCTGGTTTTTTTCATACTCACATGAAGTCCAGCTGGCTGGCACACTGGAACCCAGAAGAGCAACGAGCGATGGCTCCGCATGCCTGGAGAAATGGCTCTGCGTGCCACTTCCGGCACGTGTGCCATAGGTTTAGCATCATGGCCCTATACCATTTCAAATAGATGGTTGTTTGGTCTTTTTTTTTAAATCTCCAGTGATGAAGCACCTACAACTTCTATTTTTGTCTTCAGGCTCTTAATCATCTTAGTTGCTTTCTTTGCACTTTTTCAAAAGTCTCAACATCTATTTGCAGATATTCTGCCTTAGTTATTTGTTCTTTTTTGTACTTATCATTCTTGTCTTTCAGTTTATCAGAGAGACCTTTGTGCAACCACACTGATTTCTTCTTGGATTTCTTGTTTTTCTTTTTCAGTGGTATTGTATTGGACCGAGCTTTTATGATCATATTTTTCAGAGTTTCCCATGCTTCTTGAATTATTTTCCCCTTTAGGATTTTTTTGCATGGACTTTTTTCTTACTCTCCCTCTGAGTTTGCAAAAATCAGCTCTTTTAAAGTATAAGACAGTAGTTGGATTACATTCTATTGCTTGGGTTAATTCCAATATGACATGGTCACTCTTGCCCAATTTCAATTCCATCACTTCTTCTCTATTAATACGAATTATGCCCAGTATAGCTTTTCTTCTAGTTCCCTCCTCTACCTTTTGGATAACAAAGTTGTTAGGGATCTGTTCAATCTCTCACTTGCTACAGAGTTTGTGTCCAGTTGATATTAACTAATGCTAACTAATGTTTACTAAAGCTAATCAGTAAAAGTTAAAGCTAATAAATTAACAAATGCATGTAGGAAACATATCACATGTGGTATGTTTCTTACATACATTTATTAATTGATTAGCCAAAAATTCATCTATTTTTTTCTACTTGGTTGGATGGCCTCTAGTAATGTCATTTTTATATTAACCCATATGGATTCTATGAGGTTCTGATCCTTAGTTTTGTGTAGAAATGTAGTGATGTTTTGTATCTAATGCAATTCCACCTCCTCTTTTCGTTAGACCTGTTTCTGTTGAATAGTTTATATTATTCCATCAGTGCATTCCAGTCATAAGTTTCTTCCCACCAAGTTTCAGTAATGGCAACTATATAGTAATCTATCTTCATGTACTAATATTTCAAATTCACCCTGTTTATTTCCTAAACTTTGAGCATTAGTGTATATGCATTTGAGTCCTTTATGGATCTTGGTTATGTTTCTTACATCTCCTACATTGTAGCTGAGATTTCCATCCTTTCATAATTGAAAATAGGTTCTAAATGTCATAGAGATTGCCCCCCCACCCCCAATTTTAATTTAAATCCCTTTTGATAAGATGAGCCAGTCTTTTCTGAATATATTCTTTCCAGTTCTTGTGAGGTGCAGTCCATCCCTTGCCAGTAGCCCTTCATGTGGTTAATACAAACATGGTCTGGAAAGCCAGAGTTCTGTTGACAACACCAGTTTTTAAGCAATAGTTTGTTTGTAAAATCCTTTGCTCCCTCATTGGATGGTGGCCTTTTGTTGGAAGTATAGATGAAAACAACCTTGTAAGAAGGTTTCTATCAAAATATTAACAATGTATTGTTGCTGTTCCTTGGAGTAAACCATAAGTCTATTCTCCTTAATTCCACATCTCCAGAATGAGTTGAAAACCACCATGATGGTGATCATAACAGTACCATTAAGAAAACCTCATTGTGTTCTCCATGTGTGAATTTTGACACATGAATGGAAGCTTCAGTAACACTGTCACAACCATTAGCTTGTCTTTTATTTTTTAATTACTCTTGCAAATACTGTTGTCTATTGCATTCATTTCCTATCTGTTCTGAACATGAAAGAGTGTTAAATGGTCTCCTTGATCTATACTTGTTATCTTAGTTTTACTATTCAATGATTGTTGATATCCTAAATCAGCTGTATTTCCTTTTATACAAAGCCTTGAAGCCTTGCTACTATATAAGTTCAGGGACATCCAGTCTTTACAGAAATGGCTTAGAATGACCAAACCTAAAATGCTATTTCTCTGTAGTTAATGTAAATTAAATTATTTTCTTTGCTTCAGTTTTTCTTTTTAAGCAAAGGAGAAGCAGAGCAGTTTATCCTACTGAGGATTTGCATTTGTAAGAGTAAGAGTTATATGTGCAATAGGCCAGTTTACAAATCTATAGTAAATACAAGTCTAAAGCTCTCTATTCCTTTACATGCCATGTGACTTTCATGTTGTCTTGGTTCAATAATAAAGTATCTTGAAACAAATTTTTGAATCCCTGTGTCTTTGATTTTGTAAATAACTAATTAAATTAAAAATGAAATGAAGTAAAATGAACCTTCAATAATTATGTGCTACTTTGTTCCTTTTGTTCTGCACATATTTATTCATTTGGCCATGAATAGGGAGAAGCAAAACTTCTATAAAGCATTCTGCAACTGATATCACATTGTGCTAAGCCATAATTTATTCATAGTTTGCTCATCCATGGTTTAGTGCATAACCCCTATTAGCCGAGATCAGAAATGCTAAGACAACACAAGATACATTGCAGAATAGCATAATGTAAGTAATGCATATGATCAGAGTAGAGTGTATAAGACTTATAAGCAATATCTAAGCATATTACAAGATTCGGGTCCCCAAGTATCTTGCAGTACTGCACTCTAACCACTGTGCCACCCAGGCTCTTATGAGTCATGAGATTTCTACTTCAAATCTGTTTTAAAAGTAACAAGGAACTGAACCAAAAGAACAGCAATTTTCTGATTAGATAAATTGTTCAGTATTCATAATTTAAAATATTGTTAAAAATTATACTGAACAGCAGGTTTCAAGCTTCTCAATGCAATTTTCATTACTTCCTGATTCAAAATGACAAGAAACCACCTTGCTAATTTTTAGAAAGAAAGTATTCTGAGGATCACAAAATAATTTGTCCTGTGGCTATACGCAGTCAAGATTTGTATCATAAAGAGATAAGCAATATTTCTTAATTGTTTGGCTACTGATGGTGATAGTTTTTAAAAATATTTTACTATGCTACCCTTGAGCAGCTATTTTTTTTTCCAGATGAAAAATTCATGAGCATCCAAAGCACTATAATGGGGTTTTCTCCAATTAATGAAATGTTATTTATTTATTAAATAGATTTATATACCCAACTCACAATAATTATGGGAATAGGAGATAAAGTCATTTTGGCAACCAAAATATACAAATAATTTCAACTGAAATATTATTTAAAACATTTGAATGATCCATCTTTAATTATGAAGAACCAATTGAATCACATGAGCTTATGAGCCCATATGTATTATTTGAGTTTAGCAGTTTTGGTAGACAACTATGTAAAAGCAATGCATCTTCATTGCAGGTAGATTCCAAAGTTATCCAGGTACCAATTGACCTTTCAATTTTTGATGCTCACCCATCTATCTGTTTATTGGTTGTATTAAGCCATTGCATTTAAGCATGCAATTCGGGTGCTTTGTAACAAACATGCAAAATATTTTTTTGAACACCGTGCTTGCAACTTGAACATGGTGTCCAGTTTACACAATTCTGGAGGGAGTGGGTGGGAATCCCAAATGTTAATGAAAGGGCTCATATGCAGCTGCTTCATGTTCCTGTGTTTTCAAATTAAATTAAGCTAAAGGCTCTCCAAAAATGGAGCATTATGCAACGTTCATGATAATTAGTGATGCACACAACTCAGTAAGTAGAGGCTAGATTTTTTTTAATTTGGTGCAACTGCAAACTATAATCCTGAAATATCCTCGAGGTCATTTGACTGGAGAAAGGCTTGTTTTTGGCAGTGATGCTATCTAATCTCTCAGCACCATGCTGCTAACATTTGGCTTATACTTTTGGTATTTCATAAATCAACTGAGTTCAAAGTGAATCATGATTTTCAGTATATAAGGAATTTATTGTCAGATGTCATATCATTTATAAAAGATCATGGAATATATATTATCTTCTCATAAGACTACTAATTATTTCCATGGAATACATTTTTCCTAATATGTACAAAAGTTCAATTGATGTGTGCTTCAAAAAGCACGAGAGCTATGTCCTCATTCATTTGATTTGCATATATTCTGAGTCTACGTGCAGATGGCAACTTTCTGCATGTTTGGAGAGATGGCTATGTTTTCTTTTATGGTGAAAAAATAAATAGTTTCAAGAAACAGAACTTAACTTGCAATTTTAGCTATGGTAGTTTTCCAATTCTTACACTGAGTAGCCAATACCAGTACAAATATAATCCCTTTTGAAAATGTCCTAAAGGCTAAATTTCTTCATCTACGCCCTAGGGCAACAGTAGAAACTCAGATTCCAGAGAGGGATTATAATACTAAGAGCCATTGAACTGTAGAAGACAACCTTTACAAAATTAAAAGGCAGATTTTAGCAGACCATTATCAATAATATCATCTGTAATCCTTTTAAAGGGATGCAGTGACTCAGTGGCAAAGACACTGAGTTTGTTGATTGAAAGGTCGGCAGTTCAGCGGTTCGAATCTCTAGTGCCATGTAACGGGGTCAGCTCCCCTTACTTGTCCCAGCTTCTGCTAACCTAGCAGTTTGAAAACACGTAAAAAATGCAAATAGAAAAACAGGGACCACCTTTGGTGGGAAGATAACAGCATTCCATGCGCCTTTGGCATTTAGTCATGCTGGCCACATGACCATGGAGACATCTTTGGACAGTGCTGGCTCTTCAGCTTTGAAAAGAAGATGAGCACCCCACCCCCTAGAGTTGGGAAGCTTTAATCCTTTTAAACTAGAAAACAACCGTTCCTCATCTTATATAAATATTTAAGGCAATGTCAGTTATGGAGAATGAACACTGATTCCTGAAGATGGTGAAAAAATACCACTCCTTTGACATACATTTCTATTCCACAGCATAACTTTGAGGAAGTCATCATCATTCCATCTATACTGAGTTGTCATGGTAAAGAAAAAATCAAATTCAAAATGAATGGATAACAACAAAAAGGTCTATGAATAATCACAATGGCCAATTACTATGATTTTTCAAATTATACTTGGAAAAAGGGGATCTGGGAGTAAAAAAATGTCCTTTCTGGACCATAATATTCACATTTAGTTTTAAAGCAAGCTGAATTCCATCTGTATCAGGCATAGCAATCACTTGGTGGTTAGGGCCTCATAAAATGTTTTCAGAATGAAAACAAGCATTGCAGTCATCAAATCAATATGCATGATGCAGTGCCTTCAAGGTTTGGGGAGGTAGGACATGGGATTGAGGAGTTTCTTTAATTTTAATCCCTCTTAAGAGATTAAACCTGCTAGAATTTACATTTATAATGCATTTTTCTGTATCACAATCCATCAGCCTTAGGAAAACAACGTGGCAGAAAAAAGAATGGCTGGTCTCACTATTTTTGTATTCATCCTGTTTCTAAAAGGTTTGTGCTGCTAAGACTAGATACTATTGCAAACATGACAAAGGAAAACACAAATGTCACATTTACACCTTTAATGCCATATTATTTATTTACATCATCGTTAAACTGTTTTTGTGAAAAACTCTCATACCTTTCTAAAGTTTTAAAACAAAAAATATAAATCCCTCAGCCATTGATGAATTGCTATTCTAGGATACCTTGAAATTTACCAAGGGTAGGAAGTGATTTTTTTGAATGAAGGGGAAAATTCTGGTGCTCATCAGTCCCACAGTGTTCTCCAAATGTACTGGATAAGGAATTCTAAGGGTTGAAGTCTAATATAGCTGGGGGACATTTGATCAGAAATCTGTTCTAAATTCTTTTTGTTGCAGTTTAGAGAAGAGAAGCTCTATATCAGGAGTGTCAAAATGGCGGCTCACAGGCCCGATGCATCATGCACAAGCCACCCCCACCCCAGCTCTATGAATGGGGAAAATGTCACAAAATATCACATGATGGCAACAGGATGTGGCGAGTTTGACACTCACGCTCTATACACAGCTCTGAATCTAGAACCCAACCTTTGCTTTGATTCTACTTTCTGTAGAGCATTGATAATGCTTGCTGTGCAGCTGTCTGAAGTTGGCTACCCATATCCTGGAGCAAAATTTGACATAGAATTTCTTTGTCATCAATATTTTCATATGAATTTTCTCAGCCCAGATATATTAGTTCTAAAGACTGGGCAATCAATTTCCATAGCCAATTGGCCCTAAATGTTGCTTTTTAATGATGATTTTATAACTGGTTCCTTCAGGATATGTCATTCTTTGCCTTTATTTCAGGCAAGGTGTTGCTATGAATGCATGCAAGTTAAAATACATTAACCCAAATCATAACAGATAGGCATTATTAATCTTCATAAATATAACATTTATCTGCCAAGACTAGACTGCAGGAAAATTTGCTCTATTGCCATCGAGTGTGTTACCTCATTTTTGTAACCGTCTTGGCATACCAGATGTCAGAGACGCCACCTGAAGATGTTCCCACATGACATTATACTCGCCTCAGATTGGATGTCCAGTTTGAGACCACAATTTTTGCCATTTTTCTAAATCAATTCCATATCCAAAATTTTCCCCCCAAGCAATCATTGTTTCTTTAACTTGTTCTTCTTCTAGCTTAATTTCTAATAAATATCCATTCAATTTTTTAATCACCTTTTCATCAGTACCTGTCAAGATCTTATCTAAATCAATTTATCATAGAAACCTTCTGTTTTGGAATCTTTATCATATCTAGAGTGTATTTGCACATATGAAAACCAATTCATCTTTATACCTTGTTTCTCTAGTTTTTGCATAGATTTAAGTTCACCCTTTTCATTCAATATTTCACCATATCTAACTGTTTGTTCCTTTTTATATATTATAGGATAAGAAAATGCTTCAATGGTCGATAGCCAGACTGGAATTTTCAAATAACACTGCCTTTTAGTCTTCTCCCAATTTAACCACAAAGCCTCCCATATAAAATGTCTTCTAAAGTACCCCTGTGTTTTAGTTACCTTGTACCATAAGAAAGCATGCCAACCCAACATCAAATCACGTCCTTCTAATGTCAACAACCTAGTATTTCTTAATGTTATCCATTCCTTAACCCACATCAGATTTGTAGCTTGATAGTATAATTCCCAATTAGTCAGGCCAAATCCTTCTCTTATTCTAGCTTCTTGCAAGAGTTTTAGTTTTATTCTCGCTTTCTTACCTTGCCATATATATTTCAACACAATTTTATTTAAATCTTCAAAGTAATCTTTCCCTAGCCTAATTGTAATTGTTTGAAACAAATATAAAATTCTGGTTAATATATTCATCTTAATTGTTGATATTTGTTGTAACTATGTATCATTTGTGTGTTTGCAACTATGTATCATTGCAACTATGTATCATTCAAGCATTTGCAACATTGTATCATTCACGTGTAATCATTAACTTCTGTCTCTTCAGTGACCTTTGCAAGGCACGTACAAGAGACAAGGAGCTAGACGTTTTGTTAATAAGCTTATCCACATTGTAAATAATCTGTCCGGTATGCAGCTTTGTAAACATGCACATCCTGATGAGATTACCATGTTTGACTTGAGCTTTTTGATTAAATCATTTTCTTGTAAAAAAGCACAATAAAAGAGCTTGTGCCAAGACATTTGGGGCGCGCTCATCAAGAGGAAACTTTGCTTCCTGTCGTTTCTCTTCCCTTCGCTCCCTTTCATGAGCCGCCCATCAGATGCGGGATGGCAGATACCGCATTCTGGTGACCCCGACGTGATTCCCTAAGGGGGATACGCAGCGACGCGCCCATATCTTATCAGCTTGATGGGAGCTATGCATCGCCAGGCCTGAAGCGAATTGCACATCATCGGATCTGAAACACGGTCTCGACTTTCATAAGTATGGGTGGAAACTTTTCTCAACAGCAGACGCAGCATCTGAAGGAATTGAGGGAGTTAGTCACTTCTTCTTCTAAATACTCTGCTAATTTAAAGGGCTCTCCTGTAAAAAAGAAACCTATTGCTACATTATTGGCTTATGTGTGGCAACATTGTCCCAATTATCCAGAGAAAGGGTCCTTAAAAATTTCCGTTTGGCAAAAAATTGGTGAACATCTCCATAGTCCTCCTCGTGCACCTATTGGCATTTTGGTCACTTGGAGGAAAATTAAGGAGGCTTTAAAAGTCCATTATAAAATAGAAGCAGGGAGTGTGTTTGAATCTCCCCCGCCAAGTTATGATAACTTTTCTATCCTTCAACCCTCCGCTCCCGATGATCATAAGTCATTATGGGAGCCTCCCTCCATTCAATCCACTTCCACAAATGTAGAGCCCCTGTGTCCTCCACCACCCTCCCGAGGTGGAGGGGGTGTTGTAAAAGCCATTCAACAAGCCTTTTATGAAGGGGAAATGGATGAGGACACCCTTGCAGCTGCCTCCCTTTATCCTGTCATATAAGCCGGCAATCCCCCAGCTCCTCAGTATACCCCAATGCCATACAAAATAATTAAGGATTTAAAAGCAGCTTGCAAGGAAAATGGTATTCAATCTCGCTATGTCCAGGGTCTTTTAGGATCAATAACCCAACCAGGCGCTGACTTGATAAATGCTGATTGGCGTACATTATTTACCATGATCCTCACGCCTTCACAATTTTTGGTCTGGGAGTCCGAATTTCACAAACGTACCGCAGCCGCAGCCGCTAGAGGCTTGCCGGCAAATGTCACTTTAGATATGCTTAACAGTACTGGCACTATGCTTACCATTGCCCAGCAGACTGCCACAGACGCAGCTGCTTTCCCTATATTACAGGATTGTGCTTTGGCTGCAGCTCGAAAAATTGATAATGCGGGATGCGTGCCCAAATCTTTCTCTAAGATTATTCAAGGACCTTCTGAGCCTTTTTCCTCCTTTATAAACCGTCTCACAGAAGCCTTAGAGAGACAAATTGATAATGAGGAGGCTTGTAATGAATTAAGTTTAAAACTTGCTTATGAAAACGCAAACGCTGATTGTCAGAAAGTTTTGCAACCATTAATTAATAAGAAAAATGTTACCTTGGCAGATTATCTTACAGCCTGCCGAATCATAGGAACCACATCTCATTCCATGTCTACTCTGGCTACAGCCATTACGGAAGGCATGCAGCAGAACATGGGCTCTCTTCTTCCCATTTCCCAACAAAATACTCGTAAAATGGGTAATTGTTTTAATTGTGGCAAGCCAGGTCACTTTAAGAGACAATGCAGAGCCCTGGGTGGGGGAGCAAATATGTCAAGAAACCAGTTAGCTCACCCAAAAACGCCATGCCCTCGCTATCACTGGGCTAGTCAGTGCAGAGTCCAAAAGAATGAACAGCAGAATAACCCTACAATCATTCAAAAACCTTTTTTGAATCAGGGAAACTAGAAACGGGGCAGGCAGGCAGCCCCACAACAAAGGCTGCTGAAACTTGTAACTTTTCTTCTTTCGCTTACGATCTTGTTGCTAATGAAACTGTTACTTATCTCCCTGGTATCGCTGACTTTCTCTTTGTGCACCCTGTTCAGCCTTTTCATATGCCCCCCGATATTCCAGTGCTAGTCTTTCCTGTAAGGGATTTAGCTGAACAAGGTATTCTTGCCTCTCCTTTTCTGCATGACCCCTCTGTATTGTCTGATGTCTGTTTGTCTGTACTAGCTAATACAGAAGTTACTATAAATGAGGGGGATGTTGTGGCAAAAATGATTGTGCTCTTAGACCAACAACAAGAGCAACTCTATGCAATTGAAAGACCAATTAGTCAACTGAAACCTACGGTAACATTCTTATTGAATGGTCGATCCTTTCTTGGTCTTTTAGATACTGGAGCGGATATTTCCGTCATCCGAACCGCTGAATGGCCGGACACCTGGCCTGCAGATGTGGCACCAGCGGTGAGAGGAGTGGGGGGACTCCAGGAGACTCGCATTAGCAGAAACTGGGTAAAAGCCCATTCCCCTGAGTCTCAATGTGTTGCTTATATTAAACCAGCTGTAATTCCTCTTTATACTAATTTGTGGGGAAGAGACCTTATGTCACAGTTTAATGCGCAACTTACCCTCCATTAACCATGCTTCGCTTATATTTGACTAACAATAACCCTGTGTGGATTGATCAATGGCCTCTCCCTTCTATAAAGCTTGAAGCCTTACATTCTCTTGTTCAAGAACAATTAGATAGAGGTCATCTAGAACCCTCATTGAGTCCATATAATACCCCAGTTTTTGTTATCAAAAAGAAAAACGGCGCTTGGCGCCTCCTTCAGGATTTAAGGGCTGTGAATTCGGTCCTCCTTCCAATGGGACCCCTGCAATGTGGTCTTCCAAATCCTAACATAATTCCTCAAGAGTATGACCTTGTCATTATCGATTTAAAAGACTGCTTTTTCTCCATTCCATTATACAAGTCAGATAGAAAATTATTTGCTTTTACAGTACCAACTTTAAATAATCAAAAACCTACCAAACGATATCAATGGAAAGTCTCACCGCAAGGCATGTTAAACAGTCCAACTATGTGTCAATTTTTTGTGGATTTAGCCTTGCAACCATTCAGGGACAAATATCCTCATTTTTTAATCTATCATTACATGGATGATATATTGGTATCTGCACCTGGCCCAAAGGGCACGGTATTAAAAACTCTGCCGTGCCTGACCTCCATTTTAGGTAAAACAGGGCTCATTATAGCCCCAGAAAAAATACAATCCAAACCTCCCTTTTCCTATTTAGATCCAAACCTCCCTTTTCCTACTTGCTTCAGCTGCTGTTCCTTCCTTTCCCCTCCCAACACTTCCCCCAAAACCAACACTTGTGATTTTACAACAGTTCCTGGGAACCTTAAATTGGGCACTTCCTTATTTGGGTTTGACTACAGCTACATTAGCTCCTCTCTTTAATGCTCTCACGCAAGGTAAAGCCCCGTCCGATGTTATCATTCTAAATAAAGAGCAGTTGCAGGCATTAAAAGACATTTCCCATTTACTGGCTACTAGATGGGTGGATCAAGCTATAGAAAATTGTCCTGTATCAATTGCTTTATTAAATACTGTTGAGAGACCCACAGCTGTCATTATGCAATTTCATTAGACACAGGTTTTGATTTTAGAATGGCTGCATTTGTCTCACACCCCACGGACCACAATCACTAGTAAAGCCTCTGCATATTCCCAGTTGATCTTTAAAGGTCGACAAAGATGTAAACAACTCATGGGATGTGAGCCTGTTTTAATATTCACTCCTTGTTCATTGACCACGTGGGAAATGCTATGGTGTAATTCAGAAGAACTACAATACGCTTTAGAAGAGTGGCCAGGGCAAATTTCTTGCCATTTACCAGCTGACCCACGGTTTACTTTTCTTAAAACTCTCCCTTTTGAATGGCATTCCCCCCTCTCAATATCTCCATTAGTAGATGCACCTACGCTTTATGCAGATGGGGGGAAAATGTATGGTGCTTGTGCATGGTACCAGGAGGAAGAGTGGAAAACTAAAATTACCCTTCCGCAATCTTCTGCTCAACAGGCAGAACTTGCTGCATCTCTTATTGCGTTTCAACAGTTTCAAAAAGCTCCCTTTAATTTAATAGTAGATTCCTTATACGTTTCTCAGATTTTGAAAAATATATATCAAGCCTATTTATCTCCTAGCATATCTGTTTCTTTGTTAAAGTTGTTGCTTCCTCTACAGCAATGTATCAACAGCAGTACGCATCCATTCTTTGTAGCACATATCAGGAGCCATCAACCTCTTCCTGGTATATTACAGGAGGGAAACAAGGTGGCAGACGCAGCTGCAGCAGCTGCATCTGGTAAATCAATTTGTAATCTGACAGCAGCCGAAAGCCATGATTATTTTCACCAAAATAAAAAAGCATTACAAAAACAATTTTCTCTAACTCAGGCAGAAGCTGCTGCCATTATTCAACAATGCCCCACATGTAGTAAGCAAGGATATTCCATTCCCATAGGAGTAAATCCTAGAGGATTAAAAGCTTGTGAAATTTGGCAAATGGATGTAACTCAGTATCCACCTTTTGCCCCTTGGAAATATTTGCACGTTTCCATCGATACATATTCAGGGTTTATTCTGGCTACTCCTCAAAGGGGAGAAACTGTAAAACATGTCATCAATCATTCAATTCGTACCTTTGCCTCGCTGGGACGTCCAAAAGAAATCAAAACAGACAATGGACCTGCCTATACAAGTTCTGCTTTTCAGGACTTCTGTAACAGATGGGATGTAACCCACAAGTTTGGGATTCCCTACAACAGCCAGGGGCAGGCTATTGTGGAACGAGCGAACTTATCTCTGAAACGTGCTCTTGATCGATATTCGTTGCGGGAAAAAACCCCGAACCTCCCAGCATTGCAAAATTCTCTTAACATTTGTCTTTACACTTTAAACTTTCTTTATCTGACTGGCATTCCTCCCACTTCTGCTGCTTCACATCATTTTTCCTCCCCCTCACCCCCGCCTAACAGACCTCTGGTATATTATCGCAGATTGCCAGATCCTGCCTGGCAGGGTCCCGCTGAGCTTCTCACTTGGGGACGAGGCTACGCTGCGATCTTACTGCCAGACAAAACCACTTGCTGGATCCCTGGTCGGGCAGTAAGACCCTATCATGGGAATTCCTCTGCTACATCTGTATCTTAAAACTCTTCCTGATATTCTTGCCTATATCTTCTTTGCAATTTCTACCTTACTTCAACAAAACCTATGCTTTCTGACAAAAGACTATTCGTGTTAAAACCATTTCATTAACAGAAGGCTATTATACTTGTTCCATGTGGGTACGTCATGAAAATGCTACCCGTAGTTTTCACTCTGTCACTTCTGTTTTATTTAAAGAACACTCTACCACTCGCTCTTTTGTTCCTTCTTTAGTCTTCCTATGGAAAGGAACCTTAAAATCTTTTTCCTCTATTCAATCTAAACATAGGGGGACCTAGATGTCTTTCTATTGTATTATGGGTTTCCCCACCCCAACTAACATCCTTGATGAATTACCAAATTAATCTTTATTGTCATTATTGTAATTATTATCCTTTTTCTACTAATTGAATTCCCTCCTTATTTCGCAAATGTTCTACAACTAACTTGTCCATAGCCCTCTCTCCTGCTTGTGATGTTTTTGTATACCCGAACTCTGATCCTGTCAACAAACGACGCTTCAAAAGAACTGTCCATGACGATCCGCAGAAGCCTCATAGAAGAGATAATATTGCTTGGACTATAACTGACTTTCAAGGCGTTCATTTAAGTTCTACAACCAATTTTTCTTGCATGGAAGACTTCTACCCACCACTTCAATTCGATTTGGCAGACGCACCCACACAACCAGGGGATATCCTGCAATCTACACCACTTCAGGAGGAACTTTAACATCACGCCTGAAAGGAATGTCTTTTATCCCTGGCAATAATTTTGTTTGTTCCACCGGTTTCATGGCATGTGTCCACGGGGATGAAATTGTTAAATCCAAATCATTTTGCATTCAAGTATGGCTTGTGTGTATAACTCTGATGATTTTATATCCCTACAGGTACCCATGGAATACCCCCTCTTGCAAAATCGTAAAGATTTAGATCATTATTTTTTAAAAACAAGGGGGATTGTGTGCTATGCTTAAAGAAGAATGTTGTCTTTATGCTGATAGCAGGGGGGGGTTGTTTTCTATTTCGCCATGGCTTACAACCTTTTTAACTGCATTGGCAGGATCATTAATAATCATTATATTGATATGTATTATAGGACCTTGTTGTTTTAATAGAATATTGCAATTTTTAAAAATTAATTATCCTCTGCTGATGTTAATGTGCTTTTGCAAGCTCATGTTATATCCTCAACACCGGACAAAAAAATGTCATTGCTGAGTTACCGCTCCTTGGACAACCCTGACGCTGACGGGTCGCACTCTTGCCTAGATGACGGGGACGGCGAACATTTCAGAATATTGGTTCCTGTCTTCTTGGACAAGGAAGAAGACTCGTCAAAAATAATAAAAACAGAGGAGTTGTTGTAACTATGTATCATTCATGTGTTTGCAACTATGTATCATTGCAACTATGTATCATTCAAGCATTTGCAACATTGTATCATTCATGTGTAATCATTAACTTCTGTCTCTTCAGTGACCTTTGCAAGGCACATACAAGAGACAAGGAGCTAGACGTTTTGTTAATAAGCTTATCCACATTGTAAATAATCTGTCCGGTATGCAGCTTTGTAAACATGCACATCCTGATGAGATTACCATGTTTGACTTGAGCTTTTTGATTAAATCATTTTCTTGTAAAAAAGCACAATAAAAGAGCGTGTGCCAAGACATTTGGGGCACGCTCATCAAGAGGAAACTTCGCTTCCTGTCGTTTCTCTTCCCTTCGCTTCCTTTCATGAGCCGCCCATCAGATGCGGGATGGCAGATACCGCAGATATTCTCCCTATTAATGATAATTGTAAGTTTTCCCATTTCACCAAATCTGTTGCTATCTTTGCTTGAGTTTAATATAATTATTCTCTTTGAGTGTGCTACATCTTGCTGTCAAATGTATCCCCAAATACTTGATCTTATTTGTGACCTGAATAGACAAAACATCCACCAATTCTTCCTTTTGTCTTAATAACATATTCTTTGTCAAGATCTTTGTTTTATTTTTATTTATTTTTAGACCAGCTACCATTCCATATACCTCTAACTTTTCTATCAGTTTTGATGCTGTTTCTAATGGATCTTCTAAAATGAAAACCAGATCATCTGCGAATGCTTGCAGTTTAAATTATTCCTTTTTAATTTTCATCCCTTTTATATCCTTTTCTTCTCTAATGTTTCTATTTAGCACTTCCAAAGTTAACACAAACAACAGAGGTGACAGTGGGCAGCCTTGTCTTTTTCCTTTTCTTATATCAATAGAGTCTGTCAGTTCTCCCTCTATCATTACCTTTGCTGTTTGCTTGTGATAGATAGCTTCTATTGCATGGATACATTTTTTTACCAAAGCCCATCTGCTCCAACTGTAATAACATAAATCGCCAATTCACATTGTCAAAGGCCTTCTGTGCATCTAAAAATATCAAAGCCATTTGTTTTTCAGGATGTGCCTCATAATATTCCAAAGTATCCAAAATTATTCTCATATTATCTTTAATTTGTTTCTTTGGCAGAAATCCATTTTGATCAGGATGAATAAAGTTGTTTAAATATTTTTGAGTCTTTCTGCCAATATTGAAGCAAAAATTTTATAATCTGCATTTAGTAGAGAAATGGGTCTATAGTTCTTGATTTGTAGTGGGTCAGCGTCTTCCTTTGGGACAAGTGTAATATAAGCTTTTGACCATGATTTGTGTATCCTCTTCTTTGACATAACTTTATACATAACTTCTAACAATGAGAGATTCAATGGTTCTTGTAATGTCTTATAAAATTCCACTGGAAGTCCATCTGGACCTAATGCCTTTCCATAATTTTGCTTCTTAAGTGCTCCAGTTAGCTCCATCATCGTTATATTACTTTCTAACATTATTTCAGTCTCTTTAGGTCTCTGGGGTAAGTTAGCATTCTGTAAGTACTGTTTAACTCTTTCATCATCAATATTCTCTTGTGTGTATAATTTCCCATAATAATCTTGTATGACTTTTTTTCTTCTCTTTACTTCCATAGCAAGCTTGGCTTTGATCATCTATTAATTGCAATATTTTCCTTGATTCCCTATCCTTTCTCAATTTATATGCTAACCATCTACCTGGTTTATTTGCATCTTCAAAATAGTTCTGCTTCGCACCCCTGATTTTCTGCGTTAATTCTTCTTTTTCCATCAATCCCATTTTATGTTTAATTGTATCCATTTTTAACTTAATGTCCTTTTTCTGTGGCATTTTCTGTAACTCTTTTTCAAGTCCTTTATACTCATTCTCTAATGTCTTAGAGGCTAGTCTTTTCGCATTATTTCTTTTCCTTGTGTAGTCTATTATCAAGCCTCTGACATTGTATCCCATACATTCTGCATTGCATTCTTTTTTATTTTCTTTGAAGAAAAAAGCCAGTTCTTTCTCCATTCTCTGGGTAAAGTCTTTTTCTTTTAATATAGTTTTATTTAATGTCCGTCCAGATCTTTTTCTTTGTCCTTTCCATTTAATTGTCATTGGATTATGATCTGCCCAGGTACTTGTTTCAATATCTATTTCTTGAAGACTAGCGATCAATTCTGTTGACATCCATATCGTATCTATTCTGAACCATGATGAATGTCTGTTTGAATAGAAGGTATATTGTTTGGTCTTAACGTTTCTTTCTCTCCATGCATCTTTTAAATTTAATTCATCTATCATTTTAAAAAAAACGATCTAGGGAGAAGTCTCCCATCGTGCAGATATTAACACAGTCCAGTTGAATTATTTTCATATGTAATTTTCTATAAAAATTTTCTTGATTTTCATTCGGAGCATAGATTGCTATCAGGAGTGTTTTCATATTATTGTCCATTATTTCCACTATTAAGAGTCTTCCATCATCATCCGTGTGGATCAATTTCATTGGAATAGTAGCTTTGATGTATTAGACCACTCCTCTTTTTTTACATTGTGTCAAAGAAGTAAATATTTTCCCTAGCTTTGGCTGTTTCAGTAATTGTTCATATTGCTTTCTAATATATACTTTTTGGAGGCAGATTGTATCAAATTTTAATTTATCTAATTTATGGAAAGTTTTCCTTCTTTTAACAGCTGAGTTAAGTCCATTTATATTAACTGTAATCGATTTTTTCTCTTCCATGATTATACTTTATAAGTAGATTTTGCAGCCCTAGTAGATCTTGGTTCTCATTGTTCTCTAGCTTCCACCTTTCCACGTACTGCACCTTCTTCTTTTTCAATCGCAGCTTGACAGTCCTCTTGGAATTCAATTAATGACATTTCTTTTTCTGTCTCCTCCTCTTTCCTTCTGAAGTATTCTATATAAAATAATTCTGCTTTCTCAATTGAATCAATTCTGTGTCTTTGTTCCTGCCATGTAAACATTAAACTTTCTGGTATCAACCATCTATAATTCACCTCTTTTTTGAGCAGTATTTGAGTCAAGAATCAATACTCTCTTCTTACCTCTCTCACTCTTCTGGGTGCTTGTTTCAGAACCACAATGTCCTTATCTTTATATTTCAATGTTTTCTCTCTTACCACCTGTAATATTTGCATTTTAATAGCTTTCTTTGTAAATCTAATATGAACTTCTCTTGGCAAATTATTTCTCATTGCATATCTTGTGAAAACTCAAAAAACCTCATCTATTCCATCCATCATCTTCTCTTTAGTTATATCCAGTGCTTCAGCCAAGATTTCTATCATTATCTCTGCCAAATTTTGTCCTTTTTCTTCTTCTATGTTTTGGAATCTAAGATAAAATTCTGATCTGTCCATCTCCCATCCTAGCATCCCATTCTTATCTTGTTCAACCACAGTTAATCTGCCATCAATATCTCTAATCTTCTTATCTCTTTGTTTGTCTTCTTCAATTTTTTGGAATCTCTCATCTTACTTCATCATCGTTTGTTGAATATTCTTCACCTTTTCATCAGTTTTTCCTGTTCTTTGCTCAATGTTCTCCATTCTCTTTTCAATATTCTCCGTTCTTGCTTGTATGTTTTGAATTCCTTGCATTATCATCTGCAGCATCACCTTTTCCTGCTCTTTTTCTTGTTGTAACATCGTTTGTATTGAGTATTGTCCTCCAGATGGTGAAGAGGAAGAAGTAGGAATTGAGGAACCAGCTGCTGTTAGTTTCCTACTCATTTCAAAAAATTCAAAATCTTCAGGTTCTTCTGGACCTTAATCCACTCGTGTAATGACCAATTGTAATTCCAAGTAAAAATAGTAGAGAAAAAAGGAAAGCAGAATAAAAGAGAAGTTTCTTCAGGTTCATGTACACCTTAATCCAATCAATTGGTTAAATAGCGAGAACCCGCCCCCCCAAAAAAAATAGAAGAAGAAGAAAAAACCATAAAAAGAAAAAGGAAAAATTGTTAAATATTGTGGGTGGCAAAAAAAAAAAAAAAAGTTCTTCAGGTTCTTCAACACCTTAATCCAATTAAAAAATCTTGGGTTTAAAAAGGAAAAGAAAGAGCCACAGAAAAAGCCAATATAAAAGATAAATAAAAAGATGAGAAGGTAAAGGAAAAAAAGAAAAAAAATCTACTCCCTTAAAAAGAAAAAGAAAAATTAATACTAATAATAATACCAAAAGGCAGGTAGATGAAAAAGGATTTTCCCTTTAAAATAAGGTACAAAAATAGAAAATAGACTCCAAAAAACAAAGAAAAATAAAAACAAATTCCAAAAGGCCAAAGATCCAAGTGACTATCCAAAATAGTAAACTAATAAGGAGGGGGTTTGTTGAAGTAGAGAATAGCCCAACGTAAAAAAGAGAGAGAGAAGGAACATGCTGCACCTATTTAAGTATCCCAGGCTTTTTGTTAAGTTCCAAATAATTATATAACTCTTCTCTAGCGTCTTATAATCTTCTTTATGTAAATTTTCAACACCAGACTCCAGCAACTGATAGAAACCCAAAGGAGCATCTGCAATAACACTCTCCCATGCTCTTCCCTCTATCTCATCAAACAGGCTCAAAGTCCTTGTAAAAAAAGCCTCAGTTCTTTCTCAGCTTTGTCTGGTTGAAAAAGAAAAAGAAGAAAACAATGTTTCCAAGCCTCTAGATAGCAGTGTTACAAATTTTCCTCTATTTTCACTTTCCCCCTCCTTCAAACAAAATGTGTTTTAAGTAATAAAAAATTAATTAAAGATGACAGAAAGACATTAAAAGAAAACTAAAAGGGAGTCTCTAGCCTAGAATATTATAAAGGCAAAAAATAAAAAAGGAAAAAATAAGGTAAAAAAAAACCCAGTCCAGTTTCAAAGTAAAAAATTATACATTAAGAGTCCAGCAATATAAAAGAAATACTAATTTTGACTTCCTGTTTAAAATCGCCGCTTAATCACTTCTGTCTTAGATTTTACAAATTCTTTCTTTTCCTTAGGGTGTTCTCTCAGATCTTAAAAGAAAAGAAAAACTCTCACCAAACCGGCACACTTTCTCTTTCCACTCTCTTCCGTTTCGGAGCTGTCCCAACTTCAGCAACTTTAATGGCTACCTCTTTGCCACTGGCAAAAAGTGCTTCTCCTGGATCTACTAGGGACTTTGAGGTGGGGTTCGCTAATTTTTACTGTCAATTTATCCCAGCATTTGCAAAGATTGTGTTGCCCTTTACAAATCTCGTAAAGACTAAAGGAGAATTGAAACCAAAACCCAACTGACCACTGGAACGGTCCTTTAAGACCCAGCTTTCCCAGCCAAAGTCAAGGCCATCTCTATGGAGACCCACAAGGTATCCTTTACATCCTGTTTTAGAAAATGTATGTCTATTGATATATTACTTTCTGTGGCTTCTTTTAATCCCAGATAAGCTTTTTTGATTGTTGGAAGAAATATCCATCTGGTTCAGTTCCAAGCGAGAAAGACACTGGAAATGTGGAGGCTGATTGTAAAGAAAGTGTAATGGTGAACAGAACCAATAGCAGTCCTGGGTCAGCTGACAAATTGGTTTGATGAGTACATGGATTTTTATAAATTTCAGAGATTCTGTTAGGGGAGTTGTTCAATGTTTGAAATGCCCTTAGGAGACTTTGCAATGTAATGAGCACTGTGTCTTCTGCTAAATGGTAGTGGGTTAATCCTATTATGTCCTGAAGGATCATGTCCTGTTTCTCCTATTCCCATTATCCTGGAGCTGAAGGTCTTTTGTTTTGTAGATAGCCTGGCAATCTTTCTTAATGAGCACAAAATATCTGCTGGAAACTATTAAGAAAGACTGAGTCTGTTTCCTGCCTCTAAAAAAACATCTTTCTCCATTCTCATTTAGGGAAATATAATATTTTGCCTTTTTAAATATTCCTCAAAATATTTCATTCTTCTGGAAGTGGCTTCCCGCATGTTCTTATGTTTCTGATTGATAAAATCATTTCCATTTGTAAGGATTGCCTCTCCTCCTTACTTAAGAAAATGAAGACTCTTGAAATGAAGGATTTCAAAAGGAAACTTTTATTAAGCAGAAGTGACAGCATTCAAAGTAATGTCTGCCTACCCTTAGACAAGACAAGTATAATTAAAACCTTAGCCAGAATTTCTTTAGCCAGAATGTTAATTCAGCCACTCCCCAGGTGTGAAGATGTTATTTCCCAGTCGCTCTGAGAAACCATATAAGTATACATTCCCATATTCTCCTTCCGCTGGCTATTAGCATGAAATAAACCACATGGCTTTCCCAGCTGTCCATCTCCCCAAGAAGTGAGTAATCTCAGGTTGTTCTGGTGCCAGGATACCAGTTATAAAAATACCATTTTTATACAATACAATTGATTCGAGTCCAAGACCCCCCTTCTCCCAACTGAATGGCAGTATCACTTTTTAGGGATCTGACACCATCTCTTGCTCTTCCTGTTTGAATGTCAAACTAGCAGATTTTATCATTTTTTTCATCTCTAGTTCCTTTTAGGTATATTGTAATATTACTTGTTATATTAGGTATATTACACTTCATCCTCATGATATCTTATAATCAAATCTATATGGATTGAAATGAATATCCATCTGCTCTTTCAATGTCCTGAGTAGAGGAAAAAATTCGATTTTCTTTGCATTCTTAAACAACGTTTGGTTCAATTTCTTATTCAAGATGTTCCTGCTTTAGACCACATATGCTGCTTTTTGAAGCACTTCTCTTACAAGTTCTTTGAAGCAGGTGACTGCTTGATATAAATGTCTTGTGGACACATGTAGTACTTGGATGGAAACAGGCAAGATTTTTTGGAGCCACTTTAGGTGTTCTTGCTGTATCCCTTGGAAGTTCTGTAAAAAAATTATACCTTTCTTGAACTCACAGAATAACCAGGGTAGTGTTTTAATAAAGAAAGTGGCAATATTGTGCAAACATTTGCTGCTGCCATGGCAAATATTCTTAAGAAAGTGTGTTTTATGCTGTTTCAGAAAAGGGTGACAAAAATCTAAATCCTCAGAAGATGGAAAGAGGTGATATGCTTAGCCTTAAGAATATATAATATCTTCTCTGTATCATTCCAATTTTAGTATATGTGCTGCTGAAGCATCTTTCTTATTACCAAGTAGGGACACGGAATAACTGGTTTAAATTATAGGAAGACAGATTCTAATTGAAGAAAAACATTCCTAAAGTAGCAGAAACAGCAGAGTTGATTATACAGAATGGTGATTTCCCTGCATCTTCTTTGACTGTGTTTACGTGGAGGCAAATCAACTACATGCTGAGCAAAGGATTGGGCCCAATGGTAAAAAAAGGCTCTTCCATCTGTATTATATGGTTCCATAAAACCTTCAATAATCAGTTGGACTATCTCCTTTTCGCAATTTGCAATGCAGTAAAGCAGCTCCTTTGCCTTGTCTTCCATCTGTTCGTTTTTCTTCCATCTGCTAGATAAGTGGTGGTTTTCAATCTTTGTCTAAATTAGTGAATCTGTTTCCTCAGTTAAATTACTGAATGTATAATGTAGATTCCTTCATACTGCTTTTGTCAGTGTAGATTCCTTCATACTGCTACTGAGCAGGGGCTTCATCTTCAAATATGAGGAGGGGTGGCAGTGGAGGTATGGTGGGGGCTTTGGGTGGTGTACCCCCTGCAGGGCACAGCTGGCCACAATTCAGGGGGGAAATTTCTGGGAAGCAGGGCAGTATGGGAAACAGTTGCAGTATGCACAGTAGAAAGGCTCACCTGGGGCTTTGGTGGCTTCTGCCCTGCTACTCACCCAGGCTTGGCCCTTCCCTCCACAGGCTGTCTCCTTCAAGCACCCAACAATTGGTCCCAGAGACGGGATCTGCTCAGTGCCCCTGCAGGATTTCAGCCTCCCAAGTCCCTATCCCTGCAAGGTGAAAGAGCCAGTTTCGTTTGTGTCACATCTGTGCCCCCCAGCAGGTTCCATGGACAGCAAGGCTTGCCGCAAACTAACATAGAGCAAGAATGAAAGAGGTAAAGGGCTACACTTTGCTAGTTATTCTTTGTTTCCAATCTGTTGAGGAAGGGGATGGACTCTATTTTATCATTTTCCCTTTCCAACCCCATGGTTCTGTAGTGAAAATTATAACCCAAAAACATATAGATCTGTTAAAATGTTCCCATTCTCACTTTCCATATTGGAAATCCCTCAGTACCATGCAATAATCTCATCAAATAATTCATCAGGCAAATGCTGGTGCTTTTTAAACTACACCAATGCAAACAATGTGCCCACAATGAGTTGATAAAATGAAACTTTATTTAATTGGTCATCTCATTGCACTTCAGAATCCCAAAGGTGCTTTTCAAGAGGCAAATGGACTTTCTGGGTTTTCTTTGAAGACACTTCTTGGATGAGAAGCAAAACATCTTCAGAGAAAAACCAGAAAGCTCAGTTGCCTCTTGAAAAAAGCACTTTTGAGACAACCACAACCTGGATGACTGAGAATTTTCATAGACATCAAGCTCCAGAATCCTTGTTTTGCTGCAGAGTAAAGAGCAATAACCTGGTTTGTTTGCACAGAGAAAGCAGGCAGGGAGTTGGTAGGGTTTATCCATTTAGCAAAGCCTTAAGGGATGATTGAAGAGGACTTGATTGAAAATAACTAGATAGAACTCAGGTTCTACTTAGTCCTTCTGCTTTTGTGATTTCCACCAAATACCAAGTCAGATAAATAATGGAACATTTGCAAGCAGACAGGAAAAGGCATAAATTTAAGCCAAAGGAATCCTGATAGAAGCCCCCTCTCTAGTCAAAAGCCTGCAAATGGCAATCACAAGACCCAGGACAGTGCAATGGTCATAAATACATGCCAATTGCCAAAACAATATAATTGGTATTTGTCCCTCTGGCCACTAGACAGGGCTAGAGAGCAACAACAGTATATATAAAAATTGTATGCTGGGGCATGAAAGCCAGAATCTAAAATATCTAATCTACACAGCAATGCTGCACTGCAACTACAGTCCAGGTTAAATTGTGCTGCAGAAAATTTTGAAAGTATTTATCACAATGTTTTTTTCAAAGATATCTAACTCAGTCAGCAGTAGTGATAGTCCTCAACTTGCAATCACAATTGCAAACAGAATATTAAGTGATATTAAGTGATGTAATTGTTAAGCAAGTCATCACATGACCAGATTCAATTTTACAATCATTTTACTACAGTCACTAAGCAAATCACCACAGTTAAGTGAATCAATAAGCAGTCAATAAGCACATTTGGCTTTCCTTTGTTTTGCAAAGTTCAATTTTGTACAGTTAACATAGTTAACTGTTGCCATAACAGTTTAATATGGTGTAAAATTTTAGTATCTGTAGGTGTTTTTTGCAACTGTATTTCTTTCTAATTTCATCCATTATCCTTTGTTTTTTTTTCCTGAGTTTTTTTTTTCTTCTCTAGGTGATTATACTGTATGAAATAGCCCCTCATGGCTGTTTTACTAGAACCTCATACTGTCATTAAACTTATGTTTTTCTCCAGATTGTTCTCAAAGTATTCCTGCAATTTCTTTTTACAGTCTTTTACAATCCTTTCCTTATACAAAATAGCTTTGTTCAGTCTCCATCTGAAACTCGAACTGTTTCTTCTAAAAGAAGAATTATGGTCTGAGAAAGATTTAGACAGAATGCTCACTTTCAAAATTTTATTTACAAGATTTTTAGATATCCATATCATATCAATCCCTGAAAAAGATTTATGTCTTTCAGAGAAGAAGGTTCTCTGGCATCTCCATTTTTATATCTCCAGGAGTCCACTAATACTAAATTGTCTGTCATCTCAAAAAAAAAGTCTTAGGTAATTTATTCTGTGACGATTTAACCTCTTTGGTAGCTGTTCGATCCAAGGCAGCTGCTATCACCCCATTCTAATCCACCAACGCAAACCAATTTCCATACAAAAAAGGCAATAACTAATCCATTAAATAATTTAAGAATTTGGCCTATACATACCCAACACTATTGATTTTA
The DNA here is from genome assembly GCA_033807585.1 of Hydrophis major. NCBI lineage: Eukaryota > Metazoa > Chordata > Lepidosauria > Squamata > Elapidae > Hydrophis > Hydrophis major. Next base: position 157,225,838 of record CM066331.1, on the reverse strand, counting down.
ACCCGTTAAGTTCTATTTCCACTCAGGGGTGGGATTCAGCCAGTTTGGACTGGTTTGGGAAAACTGGACGTTAATTTTACATCCAGTTTGGTGAACTGGTAGTTCCAACAACCAGCTGGGCCCACCCCTCCCCTCCCCTCCCAGGAATCTCCATGCTGGCTCCCAGAGAGGCCTCCTAGGCCCAAAATTGGGTGTGTGTGGGGAGCATCATGCCTCCCTCCCGTGCCCCATTTTGGCTCTCCTGAGGCTCCAGTGAGACTTACTAGTCCCAAAATGGGGTGCAGGGGGGTAATGAAAGAAAGAAAGAGAAAGAAAGAGGGATGGAGAAAGAAAAAGAGTGTTAGGATTGTCTAGTGAAGACTCTTGAAAGCCTCCTGGGAGCAAGAATGGTGCACAGGGTGTGTGTGTGTGTGTGTGCAGCATGGCCCTCACACCCCATTTTTGTTCCCAGGAGGCTTCAGGGAGGCTTATTAGGCCCAAAATGGGATGCAGGGGAGTGGCAAAAGAAAGAAAGAGGGATGGGAGAAAGAAAAAGAGTGTACAGATTACCTGTCCTTCTTACTTAAGAAAGTGAAGACTCTTGAAACATTTTTGCAAGGAACATTTTATTAAGCAGAAGTGATAACAATACATTCAAAGCAGTGTCTGAATACCCTTAGGCAAGACAAGTAGAATTAAAGCATTAGAGAACCCTCCTTTTAGCCAGATGCAGATTCGGCCAATCCATAGGAGTGAAGATGTTATTGTACTGGCCTCTCTGAGAAACAGATAAGTATACGTTCCCATGGCCATCTTTCGCTGACTTTCAAAATGAAACAACCCATATGGCCCTCCCCCCTAAACATTCCCCAAGAGATGAGAATACCTCAGGGAACTTCGGTGCCAAGATACAAGTTATAAAATAACAATTGTCATAGGCAATAGTAATGAATCAAATTCAAGGGGCCTCTTCTCCCAATTGAATGGCAGTATCACTTTTAGGAATCTGATGGGGGGAAGGGAGAAAGAAAGGAAAGGAAAGGAAAAAGAAAGAAAGAAAGAAAGAAAGAAAGAAAGAAAGAAAGAAAGAAAGAAAGAAAGAAAGAAAGAGAAAAGAGGGAGGGCGGGAAGGGAGAAAAAAGGGAAGGAAGGGAGAAAAAGAAACGGGGGGGACAAAGAAGGAAAGAGGGAGGGAAAAGAGAAAGAAAGAAAAAAGAAAAAGGGTGAAAGAGGGAAGGGAAAACGAATGAGATATGGATGGATGGATGGACAGGTGGATAGAGGGGGGGAGGGAGAGAAAAAGGAGAGGAAGGAAGGACCACAAACCCTAGCACTAGATGTAGCTTCAGAGGATACTTTGAAGCAGCATAGCAATCCAGGGCTAGAAAGTACCTTGGTGGTTATCTAGTCCAACCCTCTGCTCCAAGAGTATTGTTAAAGTGCTCTCTCTTTTGACCCACCCAGTCACATGACCACATAGCCATGCCCACAGAACCAGTAGTCATTTTTTTTAATCCCACCACTATTTCCACTACTATAAATCTAGCCTGATCATCTTCTATAAGAAGCTTAGGCTGAAACTGGGTTTTCTAAAACAACTCCATTAATATTTTTTACACCTGCAGATATGAATTCCTCTCCTAATTATTTATCAAATATTTCTTGTCTTGTTTCTTAATATGTGTTTCTTGAAGACGAACTATATCCAAATTAAGTTTTCTCAAATGAATTCCATTCCCCCACCCCCACTTTGATGGATCATTCGCTCCATTAATATTCCATGTGAACAACTTAATTTCTATCTTTAAGCACTGTAATAGATTCCTGTACAACTACCATGACCCACTCTTCTTCCTTTTTTCTTCTCTCTGTTACATCTTCTTGTCAATGCCAATTTTAGGCTCTTGTACAACCACTTGTTTTTGATCTTGGTTAGTCACTAACTTCTTTTCTATATCTTTTCTCAACATGTGTCAGGGATTAGCTTATATCTGATCAGAGATGCTGTTCAGCAGGTTCTGGCCAGTTCTGGAGAACCAGTAGTGGAAATTTTGAGTAGTTCGGAAAACTGGCAAATGCCACTTCTGACTGGGAGATTTTACAGTGTCCTTCCCTTGCCACACCCACCAAGCATACCCACAGTGGTAAAAAATTTTTGAATCCCATCACTGTATCTGATTAAAAAGTCCTTAGCTTTCTCTATGGACTTCAGCCTAAATCTTTGCTCATGGTAGGTAAGTGTCACCCCTTCTAATCCATCCCAGTGAAATAAGATTCTTCTCTGCTTCATGATATCAGTAAAAAAAGCATAAGCTTTTTTTTTCTCAAAAAAGGGATTTCCTTCAAAACAATAATATCTGTATTATCCATTTTCAGACCATATTTAAAATGGCAATCCAGGACCTGATCCCTTGTTATTTTTCTTACGACGTGGACTAGAACATCCCTTGGTAGCTTTCTCATGGCAGCAAATCTGGAGTTTTGTCAGATTTGTGTACTGCCATTCTTCAATGGAAGAAGGTGGGGGAGAGGTTGATACAAGTAATCCTTTTGGATGTAACCTGAATATCTTCCACCTTTTTAATTTCCCCTGTCCATTGTAGTTCTCTTTTCAATTGCTTTCTAACATTGTACCTTTTTTTCATCTTATTTTTCTTTTTCTTGGTTGTTTTATTGAATCTTAAATTCTCATTTTTCCTTCCTCTCTTCCTATTTTCTTTCTTAATCAAACTTTTTTGTCCATTAAAGATGACTTCTTCCTCCTCTTCTCCTTCTTCTCCTTCTCCTTCCTCAAGTATTTGCTGGTACATAGAAACTGACATTTCTAAAAAGTGGAAGGCAGCTCCCAAAAAATCCTTGCCATTTTATTCTCTTTTAATTTTTCATATTCCATTTTTAATTCATCCACAGATAGTGCCATTGTAAATTTTTAAGAACAACCCAGATGTTTTTAGTCTTAAAGTAATTTCCAAATGTCAAGGTTATCAAACAATCCAAACAGACAAAAATTATTTCCTCTTCTCTTTGCAATTTTTCCTCCTGGGGCAAAATCCCAAATATATTTTAAAGCCGTATTACAGTTAGTTGCTGGTCTTATAATCTTCAAGGCGTCTCCTCCAACAAATTTTTAAAGATTTTTTTTAGTCCTCTCCTTCCCACTTATAACAAAGAGCTTGTTTTTACCTTAAAGAAGCAGGTTTTTCTGTGCTCATTAGCTTTCTCTGTAAGGAAGGGGAGTAAACTTTCCTTCAGCATTTTCACCACTGTAACAATATGGTTTCCAGGGTGTTTTAAAAGTAACTTAATGTCCCAGTTCAGCCAAGAAAACTTCTTCTAAAAACTTCCTCCTGCACAGTCTTATTCGGTTGAAGATTCCTTTGTGGCTGCCATTTCTGACAGCCGCTCCACCGCCTCAGGAAAAAGGAGTCTAGCTGGCTGGGGAAGGGGGGTGCGATATCCCCAGACCCCTGCCCAGATCTCCTCTGTCTTCCGCTGCCCCTTCAGGGTAGTGACAACCCCCAAATCCAATTGGATCGGGGGTACCTCAGTGGCAAGCGCAGCAGGGACCCACAGAGAAGCGGATTCCTGCCGATGCCGAAGCCTTGCAACCGGAAGTTTCCAGGATGTAACCTGAATATCTTAATACTTGCATTGAATCTGCATAACTTGCACATGATATACAACTGGGGACTGGTGCCCAGCCTGGAAACTTGTCACCTCTTGGAGAGATAGCAAGAGGAGAAAGGGCCATAAAAATTCCAGCTCTGAAAGAAACTTCTTGGGAAATGCTTCTCAACTCCATTCCCAGAAAGAGGGGAGGGAATTAACATGTTACTTCTTTTTATTGATTAAATCCATATCAGACTAAGGGGAGGGGTTCTAACCCCCTTTATCTATGCTGCATGCCTGGAGCCTTATTAGACCTTGCTTTGACTATCACCTGCTTATCTTCCTTTTCAATAAAGAATTCCTTTTGAAATGCCCAGTTTTCAGAAGTTCATTCTTATCATTTGAAGTGGAGAGAGTCTATGCCTTACAAGTTTATTCTATATGTCTTATCTATGTCAGTATCTATTTCTCCTTCCCCTTTATTAGTTAACTGAGCCAATCTTTACCATTTTTGATCTGATATCTTCTCTTGGTTGTTCAGGTATTCCATGAAATCTAATTGAAATTCTTTAATCTCAGCTTCCAAATCTGTGACCTAAACTAGCTCTGCCTCACACATAGGAATAGTCTTCTCCAGTCCATGCTCTATACAATATACTCTGGTTTTCACCCATTTCACATCTCTTTTCAGATCTTTAATTTCTTCCCAGAGATCCCTTACTAGCTCATCAATTTTGGTTTCCAACTTTAACCCGACATTTTGAATCTGTTCTTGCAATTTTAATGAATACTCATCCATAAATGGCTTTAAACGATCTATATCTTGTTGACATCCTGGTTAAACTTTTTAAAATTATAAATTGCAGGTTTATAGGTTTGAAGCCTATATTTGACTGAATTCAATTCCTGTATGCAATAGGACTAAGAGTATTCTTTAAAGCCTGGTCACACTGCAAGAACTTTGCTATAGCGGTCCTGGAGCGGTGAAAAAAATCATCACCGCTCGTAACTGTTCACCACCGTTTAACAGAAGTTGGCCTCCGTTAAGGCAACGCCATATACGCTCGGCCTCCACTGATGGTCCCTCCTACCGCTCCGAAAGTTTTGAGCTGCACAAAATATTGCGAGCGGTGAAGAGCAGACAATTTTCCGCTCCGGCAAAGTTCACCACCGCTCCAACAACGCCCGGTCAAAGTTTGGTACCGCTAGACACAAGTTCGTGGACGCCTGGGTCCGCTAGGCCAACGCAGAAATCTTCAACGCTGGACCACCGCTGTTTTTCAAGCTTTGCCCAGGCGGTGATTAAACTTTGCACTAACTTTGGTGGAGCGGTTGTAAGAGTTTTACGAGCAGACACGGGATTCCTGGAACGGTGTCAGGCGTTGAAGCAGCGATCCATTGCGGTGATGAACTTTGGTTTGGCGTTGGTATGGAGGTGTTGGAGCGGAACCAGAATTTGGCTATAAATACAGGGAGAAATGGACCAGTAGCCCTTTTGGAATAGCTGTTGAGTGCAGACATCTCTTGTATCGAATTTGCTTCCGAATTTATCGAATTTGAGAACTTTATCAAGCGATCCGTACAGCTCCGTTACGGTAGTCCAAAGCGGCATGTCGCTAAATCAATTACTTCAAACCCCCGCCGAGCCAACGCACGCATGCGCAGAACACCACTTTATCAACGCTCACGTCACCACTAAACCAACGTTCCCTACCGTTAAACCAACACTAAAGCAACGCCGGCTTCAGCGGTGCACCGCTAAGGCAACGCCCGTGTTTTCGAATTTTTTTCCCATTTTGTGCGCGGTGACGAGCGGTGTCGAAATTTGTCCCTCTCTTCCTACCGTTCAAGGAACACTATAGCAAAGTTCTGGCAGTGTGACCAGGCCTTAAGCAGAGTCAGCAATATCACAGATTCTTGGCTCCCTCTTGTGGTGAATCAACACTATTATCTAAGGGGAGCTTCAAGCAAGAAAGGGGAGAATGGCATGTGGCCACAAATATCTTATAAATATAAATTTATAAATATATATTTAAATTAAGAAAAGAAAGAGAAAAGAGAATAATTGGAAAAATTTTGTGAAGGCAATAATGTAATAGATAATGAACTCATTAAAAAGTCCTATCACAACTTTTATTCAAATTTGTATAAAAGAAAGGAAATTGACATATTAAAAATAGATTACCTTAGCTTCTGCAAGACGCTAGAATTAGAGGAGGTTTTGGCCTGCCTAATTGGGAATTGTATTATCAAGCTGCAAATTTGATGTGGGTCAAAGAATGGATAACATTAAGAAAGCATAGGTTGTTGACATTAGAAGGGCATGATTTGCTGTTGGGCTGGCATGCTTTTTTATGGTATAAGGGAACTAAAACACAGGGTTATTTTAGAAGACATTATATGCGGGAGTCTTTTTGGTTAAACTGGGAGAAGATAAAAAGACAATGTTATTTGAAAATTCCAGTTTGGTTATCGACTATTGAAGCATTTTCCTATCCTATAATTTATAAGAAGGAACAAACAGTTAGATATGGGGAACTCTTGGATGAAAAGGGTGAACTTAAATCGATCCAAAACTTAGAGGAACAAGGTATAAGGATGAATTGGTTTTCATATGCGCAAATACATTCAAGGTATGATAAAGATTCTAAAACGGAGGGATTCTATGATAAGCAGACTGATTTAGATAAGATCTTGATGGGTACTGATGAGAAGGTGATTAAAAAATTATATGGTTATTTACTGGGAATGAAATTAGAAAAAGAACAAGTCAAAGAAACTATGATTGTTTGGGGAAAGAATTTTGGATATGGGATTGATCTAGAGAAATGGCAGAAATTGTGGTCTCAAAATTATAAAATGACAATGTCAACAGCATATAAAGAAAACTTGTATAAGATGTTTTACAGGTGGCACTTTCCCCCGACAAGAATAGCAAGAATATTTAAGAACAAATCTGAAAAATGCTGGAAATGTCATCAGATACCTGACTCGTATTACCATATGTGGTGGACTTGTGAGGACGCTAGAAAATATTGGACTATAATTCGCATGTGGTTGGAAAAAATGACAAAGAAACACATAGACTTGAAACCAGAGATCTTCTTATTGGGAATTTTACCTGATATATATAGTAAAGATTTGAAGTACCTGATTGTAAATGTACTAACAGCGGCTAGGATTGTATTTGCTAAAAATTGGAAGAATGAGAAAATACCATTACAGGAAGAAATTATTAAGAAAATATTGGAATGTGTTGAGATGAGTAGATTGACATTTGAAATTAGAGAGCAAGAGGATAAACAATTTTATGAAATTTGGGATCTTTTTTATCAATGGCTAGATGATAAAATACAATAATAGAATATTTAGAATGCTAGACAGTAAGGAATATCTTTATTTTGATATTTTGATATTATTTTGTTATTTGACATTATATTTATAAAGGGTTTTTTAGGATTGATTTGATATGATTATATGATTTGTTATAGAGTAAACTGGTTTAAAGTATTGTTAGCTCATAAAGCATGAATGATTAAAAATATAGTCAAAAACTTCTTTTTTAAGTGATATTAGGATATATAAGTTTGGATTGACAATATGAGTTGTTATGTAACATAATTGTAATTGAGACTACAGAATGAATGCACAAAAATGATGAACCAACTGACACACTGGATGTACATATGAGAGTTGAGGTTTTTATGTTTTGTTTGTCTTGTCTGTTTGTAGAAAATTAATAAAATCTTTTTTTAAAAAAAATAGATTACCTTTCAAAACAACAGTTACCTAAATTATCACAAACCCAGAGATAACTTATGAATGATCCAATAACAGTTTTTGAGATATCAGAAGCTATTAAAAAAATGAGGCCAGGCAAAGCCCCAGGCCCTGATGGTCTTGCAAACCAATACTATAAGTTTTTTTTACCATGAACTCTTCTAACCATTAAAAGATGCAATGAATGTTATACTAAAAGAGGGAAATATACTCCAGACATGGAAAGAAGCCAATATTGTGTTGCTCCCAAAGGACAGTCAAGATGTTACAAAAACGAAGAATTATAGACCAATTTCATTACTAAATAATGACTATAAACTCTTTGCCACTATTCTAGCAGAAAGACTAAATAAGATTTTACAGGTCTATATACATGAAGACCAAGCAGGCTTTTTGCTGAAAAGACAGCTAAGAGATAACATGGGGACTGTCTTAAATATGCTGCTGTTTATTTTAGTTTTGGAAGTCTTGAATAGAGATATTAGACAGGATGATAAAATAAAGGGTATAAATATTAAAAAAGAGGTTTATAAATTCAAAGCCTTTTCTGATGATTTGGTTATATTTTTACAAGATTCAAAAAAATACTATAGAATATTTGATGAGGAATTGAATTAGTTTGGGACTGGCAGGTTTTAAAATAAACTGAAAACAATGTTGATTAAGAATATGTCATCTCAGGATAGTGATATATTGAATAAAAAAATGGTTTTTTGTTAGAGTTTGCAGCATAAATTCAAGTTCAAAAAACACGCAGATGACTGATTCAGCAGGATCATTAACTTCTTTATATATAAAATAAGTAAATGTACAATACCAGTAGTTTCTTTCAACATAACATAAGCAGAAACACAAACAGCAGCAGCAGCTCAGAGCAGATATCAGTCAGCAAGCAAGCAAGCTAGTTTCACTTTCAATTCTCAGCAAAGCACACAGAGCCAAACCACACCCAGGCTGTCAGCTCCCATTGGCTGGTCTGTTGCCATGCTTATTCACTTGCTAACTTTGTTAACCATGTCTGGTTAGCCAGTTAATGAATATACTCTGACAGTTTTAGGGTTGAGAAAAAGGTGAAATACTTAGGGGTAGTTGACAAATACAAATATAAAACTGTTTGAAAATAATTATGTTCCTCTTTGGAGGGCTATTAAACAAGATTTACAAAGATGGGACAAATTGCATTTATCATTACTGGGAAGAATCTCTGTAATTAAGATGGGTATTTTACCAAAGATGCTTTTTTTATTTCAGACATTACCAATACTCACAGCTGATTATCTGTTTAAACAATGGCAGAAGGTTATCTGGCAGAAGTTATCTGGCAAGGAAAAAAACCAAGAATTAGATATAAGCTATTGTAAGATGCCAAGGGCCTACCAGATATGAAATTATATTTTGATGCATGCTACTTGACCTAGACAAAAGAATGGGTGACCCTCCAAAACAAGAGGATACTTGAATTTGTTGTTGTTGTTAGTGATGAAGTCATGTCCGACCTATCATGACCCCATGGACAATGTTCATCTAGGCCTTCCTGTCCTCTACCATCCCCCAGAGTCCATTTAAACTCATGCCGACTGCTTCAGCGACTTCCATCTCATTCTCTGCCATCCACTTCTTCTTTTTCCCTCAATCGTTCCCAGCATTAGGCTCTTCTCCAGTGAGTCCTTCCTCTCATTAGGTGGCCAAACTATTTGAGTTTCATCTTCAGGATCTGGCCTTCTAAAGAGCAGTCAGGCATTTCCTCTAGGAAAATTTGATCACCTTGCAGTCCAAGGGAATCTTCTCCAGCACCATAGTTCAAAGGCCTCAATTCTTTGGCACTCTGCCTTCCTTATAGTCCAACTTTCACAGCCATACATTGCAGCTGAAAAAACCATAGCCTTGACTATATGCACTATTGTTGGCAGGGTGATTTCTCTGCTTTTTAGTATGCTAGATTTGCCATAGTTTTCTTCCCCACGAGCAAGCGTCTTTTAATTTCTTGGCTGTAGTCCCCATCTATGGTGATCTTGGAGCCCAGGAAAATAAAATCTGTCATTACCTCCATTTCTTCCCCATCTATTTGCTAGGAATTGAGAGGGCCGGATGTCATGATCTTAGTTTTCTTAATGTTGAGTTTCAAGCCAACTTTTGCACTCTCCTCCTTCACCCACTTCAAAAGGCTCTTTAGTTCCCTTTCACTTTCTGCCATCAGAGGATATCATCTGCATATCTGAGGTTGTTGATATTTCTCCTGGCAGTCTTAATTCCAACTTGTGATTCATCTAGTCCTGCCTTTCTTGTGACGTGCTCTGCATATAAGTTAAATAGGCAGGGCAATGGTATACAGCCTTGCTGGACTCCTTTCCCAATTTTGAAACGATCAGTGGTTCCATGTCCAGTTCTCACTGTTGCTTCTTGACCCACATATAGGTTTCTCAAGAAATAAATAAAATGGTCTGGTATTCCCATCTCTTTAAGAACTTGCCACAATTTGTTGTGATCCACACAATCAAAGGCTTTAGCATAATCAATGAAGCAGAAGTAGATGTTTTTCTGGAACTCCCTAGCTTTCTCCATGATTCAGCATATGTTGGCAATTTGATCTCTAGTTCTTCTGCCTCTTTGAAATCCTGCCTGTACTGAGAGGTGGGGCCGATAAGATGCATCCCACAGGACTCCATGGGATCATGCTGAAATCCGAACTGCTGGGAGGTCTGAACGGACTTAAATCACATTGGAGGAGTGATGAACAGAGAGAGCACATCTCAAGGAGCCTGCAATCTCCCTGATTGATCCAGAGAAGGCTCTCAAACTCAACAGGAAGGAAAAGTCAGCCATTGCATGCTGGACTGAAGATGTGAAAAAAGACCAGAAAGGAAGAGCGGAAGATGGAATAACAGTGTGATTGTTCTGGTGAGAGGTTTCTAATTTGGGACTTTTAATCTATATGGAAGAAAGAGTCCTCTGGAAAATATCTGGGTGAAAGTGGAATCTAAAAGGAGGAGATGGAACTGTTTTCTTCTCACTTCCCAAGGAAAGTGGTGAGGAAAGCCTAAGAGCCATTTTTAAAACAGGAAGTAAAGTGAAAGTACCTTTTCCACCGTGGTGGTGGAAAAACTAGAAAGCTGGACTGGGTATTATAAAAACTCTTGGATACAAATAACCTTTTCCTTTTTTCTTTTTATAAAACTTGAACTGGAGCACATTATACAAAAGGATGAAGGAGAGAGAGAAAAATAGAGCAACAGTGCCCTCTATAGGCAGAAGTGAAAAGGAGCAAAAGAGGAAAAATATGCGAAATAAAATAACCTTGAGAAGCTGGGAAATTGAAGATAAGAACTGACTGCTAGACAAACAATTCCTGTATTACAATTGTTTAGTCTGAATAACTGAGATAGAGAGCGAAACACTGGGACTTTTTATTTTTAAACAGTGCAGTTCTTGGAACTTAAATGGAAGTGAAACAGAAAAGGCAAAATTGAGGCGGACAATAGCAAATACCTTCCTTGCTTGCACTTTTTGCTTTGTAAATGCTTTATTTCTAGATATAAAGTAGTTGAACTCTGGGATTTGGTGGGCCTATGAGGATTACAATTTACCAAATTATGATTTTCCTTTTCTGATGAGAAAAGATTAGGATGGAAGAACCCGAAAAACAAATAATAAGGTTGATGGGGTGTAATGATTCGCAACTCTTGGATTTTCTTTTTCTGATGAGAAAGGATCAGAGTCTGAAGAACCTGAAGAATAACAATAAGACTGGCTTTGGATTATAACTCACATTTTAATCTTCTTTTTGGATTATAATTAATAGCCTTACCCCTTACTCTTTGTGTATTATAAATAGCAAAATACTCTAAAACAGCAGTTGCCAACCAGTGGCCCACTGGTGGGCCTCAAAAATATTTTGGTGGGCCGCAGAGAAATCTCACCCCTCCAGCACCCTCCCAAAACAATTAATCGAGGCTGCACAGAAAAAACAAAGCTGAATAATTATCTGTTCTGCTGTGCCGGGAGATTTGGATTAGTTAGGAAGCAGGAAATGGTTAAATTTCTTGCTTTCTAGTTAGTCTTTAGATCAGTGGTTCCCAAAGTGGGCAGGATGGGGTGGGGTGTGGGATGCCTTAGGAGGATGGTAAGAGGCAGGGGGGCTGCTGGAGACGGGCCCCTCGCAGAGCACAATTCAAGGGAGAGATTTTACCAGTTCGCAAGAACTGTTGTTACCGTTTCAGTAGGTTAAAGAATTGGCAAAAGGGGCCACTAGCTGGCCCTGCCCCCTCCTCCATTTTCTGCTGTCAGTCCTTATTGGCAGGCATGACATTGCGCGCATGCTCAATCACTGACAGTATTTCCCGCCCACCCCACCCAGTTACTCCTTATGTAGCACATGTGCACTGGTTTCCCATTTTCCCATCCGCCATCGCTACCAGCCAGCCAGCCAGCCAGCCTGCCCTGCCTTCCTACCACCATCTGATCTAGGTGAGTTACACTCTGCAAGCCCAATCCAGCTTTCCTCCACTGTCAATGATACATCAATTAATGAAGGAATTCTCCACCATCAAAATGAGGATAAAAAGAAAGTGATTCAAAATTACTATGAAAAACTATGTATATGACCAGGAGATAATTTTAGAAGATAAAATAAAACAATATTTAGAAAACCTAAAGTGCTTGAAACAGTAAAAGCAATATTAGATGAACACATAACAATGATGGAACTAAAAGAAGGAATTAAGAGACCAAAAAATGGCAAATCACCAGGTCTGGATGGGCTGCCGGCAGAACTATATAGAGACTTACAAAACAATTTAAGTACACCAATGTTGGAAGCGTTTAATGAACTATTGATGGAAACAAAAGTTCCAAATTCATGGATGGAAGCATTTATTACTCTCATACCAAAAGAAAACTCAGATCTACAACAGATAAAAAAACTACAGACCAATATCTTTATTGAATGCTGATTATAAAATATTTGCCTCAATAATTGCAGAAATACTTAAAAGATTCTTAATCAATTTATACATCCAGGTCAAAATGGCTTTTGTCAGAGTGTTTACAGCAGGACTACTTTTTTTTTTTTTTTTTGGTAAAAGTTTTATTGATTTTAACAACAGACAAAAAACATATAAGACATAACACATGACATAAAAAAAATAAAAAAAAAAAAAAATTTAAACATTCTTCATAAATTTACAGTGTATCAGTTGGTTTACCACTCCCTTTTGTGCATCCATTTCATAGTCATCAGAATAATTATATTACATAATAACTCACATTATCAATCATCAATAAAATATCCCAATATCATTATTAAACAATCATTTGACTATAATTTTACTAATTCATACTTAAGCGAGATAACTATAATTAGGTTAAATTATTTTATGACAAATCATGAAATAATATCAAATCTATCATAATAAAATATTCTTAAGAATTATCAAAACCAAGAAAAATTATATATTCATTATTTCCTAAATTTCTAAATATTCTATTATCATATTGTATTATCTAACCATTGATAAAAAAGATCCCAAACTTCATAAAATTGTTTATCTTCTTGTTCTCTAATTTCAAATGTCAATCTACTCACTTCAGCACATTCCAATATTTTCTTAATAATTTCTTCCTCTATTGGTATTTTCTCACTCTTCCAATGTTTAGCAAATACAATCCTAGCTGCTGTTAATACATTTACAATCAAATATTTTAAATTTTTATTATATATATCAGGTACGATTCCCAATAAAAAAATCTCTGGTTTCAAATCTATGTGTTTCTTTATCATTTTTTCCAGCCATATGCGAATTCTAGTCCAATATTTCCTGGCCTCCTCACAAGTCCACCACATATGGTAATATGAGCCAGGTATCTGATGACATTTCCAGCACTTTTCAGATTTATTCTTGAACATTCTTGCTATTCTTGTTGGGGGAAAGTGCCACCTGTAAAACATCTTATACAAATTTTCTTTATATGCTGTTGACATTGTCATTTTATAATTTTGTGACCACAGTTTTTGCCATTTCTCTAAATCAATCCCATATCCAAAATTCTTCCCCCAAGCAATCATTGTTTCTTTAACTTGTTCTTCCTCTAATTTAATTTCCAACTAATAGCTATATATTTTTTTAATCACTTTTTCATCAGTACCTGTCAAAATCCTATCTAAGTCAGTCAATTTATCATAAAATCCTTCTGTTTTAGAATCTTTAAGATACCTTGCATGTATTTGCGCATATGAAAACCAATTCATCTTTATACCTTGTTCTTCTAAATTTTGCATCGTTTTAAGTTCACCCTTTTCATCCAATATTTTCCCATATCTAATTGTTTGTTCCTTCTTATAAGTTATAGGATACGAAAAAGCTTCAATAGTTGATAACCAAACTGGAATTTTCAAATAACATTGTTTCTTAATTTTCTCCCAATTCAACCATAACGATTCCCGTATATAATGCGTTCTGAAATAACCCTGTGATTTAGTTCCCTTATACCATAAAAAAGCATGCCAACCCAATAATAAATCATGACCTTCTAATGTCAACAATCTAGTCTTTCTTAACGTTATCCATTCTTTAACCCACATTAATTTTGCAGCTTGATAATACAACTCCCAATTAGGAAGGCCAAATCCTCCTCTAATTCTAGCATCCTGTAAAAGTTTTAATTTTATTCTCGCTTTCTTGCCTTGCCATATATACTTCAACACAATTTTATTTAGTTCTTCGAAGTAATCCTTACTTAACCTAATTGGTATTGTTTGAAACAAATATAAAATTCTGGGTAAAATATTCATCTTGATTGTTGAAATTCTACCTATCAATGACAATTGTAGGTTTTCCCATTTTTTCAGGTCGGATGCTATCTGCTGTTTAAGCTTAATATAATTATTCTCTTTCAATGGAGTACACCTTGATGTCAAATATATCCCCAAATATTTAACTTTATTCGTAACTTGAATTTTCAATAAATCTGCCAGCTCTTCTCTTTGCCTTAATAACATGTTCTTTGTCAAAATCTTTGTTTTGTCTTTATTTATTTTTAAACCAGCCATCTCACCATACGTCTCTTATCTTTTCCAATAGTTTTAAAGCTGTCTCTAAAGGATCTTCCAAAATAAAGACCAAGTCATCCGCAAAGGCTTGCAATTTGAATTCCTCTTTTTTGACTTTCATTCCTTTTATGTTTATATCCTCTCTAATATTTCTATTTAAGGCTTCCAAGGTCAATACAAATAACAAAGGAGACAATGGGCATCCTTATCTTGTACCTTTTTTAATATTAATAGAGTCTGTGAATTCTCCATCTATCATTACTTTTGCCGTTTGCTTATAATATACGGCTTCTATTGCTTGGATAAATTTTCTAGCAAAGCCCATCTGTTCCAATAATAATAACATAAATCTCCAGTTCACATTATCAAATGCCTTCTGGGCATCTAAGAATATCAAAGCCATTTGTTTTTCCAAGTGCGCCTCATAATATTCCAATGTGTCCAGGATTACCCTCATATTGTCTTTAATCTGTCTCTTTGGTAAAAATCCATTCTGATCAGAGTGAATAAAATTATTTAGGTATTTTTTAAGCCTTTCTGCCAAGATTGAAGCAAAGATTTTATAGTCTGCATTCAATAAAGAAATAGGTCTATAGTTCTTAATTTGTAATGGGTCAACCCCTTCTTTTGGAATAAGTGTAATATAAGCTTCTGACCATGTTTCAGGTATTTTCTTATTTATCATAACTTCATTCATGACTTCTAACAGTGGAATGCTCAGCGATTCTTGTAGTGTTTTATAAAATTCTGCCAGGAAACCATCTGGTCCTGGTGCTTTCCCATTGTTCTATCTGTTAAGTGCTTCAGTTAATTCCATCATTGTTATAGCACTTTCTAACATTTTCTGAGTTTCATCAGGTATCTTAGGTAGGTTAGCATTTTGTAAATACTGTTTAATTTTTCCCTCATCAAGATCCTCTTGTTTATATAATTGTCCATAAAAATCTCGAATGATTGCCTTTTTCTCCTTATTACCATAACAAATTTGACCATGATCATCTATTAACTGTGATATTTTCCTTGATTCTTTCTCTTTTCTCAGCTTATATGCTAACCATCTACCTGGCCTATTTGCATCTTCAAAATAGTTCTGTTTAGCACTTCTAATTTTTTGTGCCAATTCTTCTTTCTCTGCTTGATCCATTTTGTGTTTAATTATGTCCATTTTAAGTTTGATATCTTTTTTCTGTGGCATCTTCTGTAATTCTTTTTCCAGTTTTTTATGGTCATCTTCTAGAGCTTTAATCATTTGCCTCTTCCTAATGTTCTTTTTCTTTATATAGTCCATTATTAATCCTCTTGCATATGCCTTCATTGTATCCCAAACATTCTGTATTGAAGTATCTTCTTTTTTGTTTTCATTGAAGAAGAAAGCCAATTCTTTTTCCATCCATTGTGTAAAATCTTTTTCCTTTAGAATAGTATTATTTAATGTCCATCTAGATCTTCTTTTTTGTCCTTTCCATTTAATTGTCATTGGATTATGGTCTGCCCACGTACTTGTTTCAATATTCATTTCTTGAATATTAGATAATAATTCTGTTGATGTCCAAATCATATCTATTCTGGACCACGATAAATGCCTGTTTGAATAAAAAGTATATTGTTGAGTTTTAATATTTCTTTCTCTCCATATATCTTTTAAATTTAGTTCATCTGTCATTTTAAAAAAGGATTTAAGGAGAGTTTTCCTATTTTGTCGTGTTGTTTTTGCTGTATAGTCCAGTTTATTGTCTACAATTCCATTAAAGTCCCCCATCATAAGTATGTTAACATAGTCCAGTTCAATCATTTTCATATGTAATTTTTTATAAAATTCTTCTTGCTTATCACTTGGGGCATAAATTGCAACCAAGAGAGTTTTTATATTATTATCCACTATTTCAACTATTAATACTCTTCCATCTTCATCCGTATAAATCAATTTGGCTGGAGTGCTTTCTTTAACGTACAAAACCATTCCTCTTTTCTTACAATGGGTCAGAGAAGTAAAAATTTTCCCTAACTTTGGTCGTATCAATAATTGTTCATATTGTTTTTTAATATGTACTTCTTGTAAGCAAATTATATCAAATTTTAGCTTCTCTAATTTATAAAAAGTTTTCATTCTTTTAATAGCTGAGTTCAGTCCATTTATATTCATAGAAATCAGTTTTTTCTCCCCCATAGTTATGTTTTATATTTAGGTCTAACAGCTCTCGTGGATCTTATTTCACGTTGTTCTTTGATCTCCATTTGTCCACTTATTGCGCCTTCTTCTTTTTCCATCTCCATTTGGCCCTATTCAAGTTCAATTAAAATCTTTTCTTTTTCCGTCTCCATTTCTCTTCTTTCAAAAAATTCCTTGTAAAACATTTCTGCTTTCGCAATTGAATCAATTCTGTATCTCTGTTCTTGCCATATAAACATTAATCCTTCTGGAATCAGCCATCTATAATTCACCTCTTTTTTCAATAGCATTTTAGTCAAAAATCAATACTCTCTTCTAATCTCTCTCATTTTTCTAGGTACTTGTTTTAAGACCAGAATCTCTTTGCCTTTATATTTCAACCCCTTCTCTCTTACCACTTGTAATATTTGGTTTTTAATAGTTTTTTTAGTGAATCTAACATGGACCTCTCTTGGTAATTGATTCCTCATCGCATATCTTGTGAAGACTCGATATATCTCATCTACTCCATCCATCATCTTTTCCTCTGTTATTTCCAAGACTCCAGCCAAAATTTCAATCATTACTGCCGCCAAGTTTTGTCCTTTTTCTTCCTCAATATTTTGGAATCTAAGATAAAATTCTGACCTGTCCATCTCCCACTTCAACATCCCACTTTTTTCTTGTTCGACCATTGTTAATCTGTTATCAATATTCCCAATTGTATCATCTCTTTGTTTGTCTTTCTCTTCTATTTTTTGGATTCTCTCATCATGTTTCACCATCATTTGTTGAAAATTTTCAATTTTCTCATCCATCTTTCCAATTCTTTGGTCAATACTCTCCATTCTTTGTTCCATTCTCATTTTAAGATCTTGTATTCCTTGCATAACCATTGTTAAATCCAGCAGGACTACTATTGTGAGACAACCTAGGAGCAAAACACAAGACACAGAGGCTTTGTAAGCAATTGATAAACCAAATAAAATAAAAATAAATTTACTCTGATTTCCCTTCAAATCGTATAAATCTTTCACCCATGTGTTATTATGTATATAAAGAAGTTAATGAATCCTGCTGAATCAGTTATCTGTTGTGATAAGTAGAATTATTCCTATAAAAGACAGAGTTACATTACAGGGCTAAGGTAATGCTATTTTTGGTTATTTAGCCTCCGAGTAACTTTTACTAGAATATTAGATAAGATATTGTGTAAGATTTACAATGACAAGATTGTTTTGTACATTGTGGTTAGACATATTTTGGCAAGTCATAAGATAGCTGGCAGATCACGCTATCCAGTTGTCATACTAAAATTAATAAATGTTGACAATAGTAGCATCTGTCAAACAGGATGGAGAGTATGCCATAAGAGATGGAGATTACTGGAAATGAATAGACAGATGGGATATAACTGACGGAGTCCACACAGATATTAACCAATGAAATTGAGGGGCAGTAACCAAGAATGGGACTTTGAAACTGTATTTAACCATCATGTGTTCCTATGGAAAGATGTCCTCCTTGGCTCTGCCATATGAACAGGGAGGTCCTTTTTTCAAAAGCTCAGTAAAGCTCTTTATTATTGCTCAGCTGCCTCCTGATACTTTTACACCTAAAGAGTTAACCTAAAGGGTTAATATCACATCTGTGTATGGTTTCTGGATTTGATTTTTTCAACAAACTCGGACAGGTTATGGGCCCAGCCCAGAGCACACAGAAAGACTGAATTATAATTAAGCTGAAGGATTGCCTGTGTTATAATATCTTGTAAGCAATTGACAAATCAAATAATAAATAAATAAATAAATAGTAAAAAGGAAACCAGACAGAGAAGGCTTGCAGGATGGCTGCTGTTGAAATCAAGAAAAGCTCTCTGCCTCATTTGGGACAGAGGAAGTATATAATTTGGGCTACAAAGATGGAATGTTTCCTGAATTGTAAATTCACCCCAGGCACCATTGGCAGCTGCAGATCAGAGGCAGCATGATAAAGCAATGGCTTACATCATCTTGAGTTTAGAAGATGAACAGTTTATCAATGTATCTGTTTAAAGATTGCACTGGAGGTCTGGCTGAAGTTAAGAAGTGTGCATGTGAGTGTGTCAGCATGCAATATTGTGCAATTATCAAGAAAGTTATATAAAGCTAGTCTGCAACCAGGACAATCTGCGGAGCAGCATTTTGTACAAATGCAAATTTTATTTGTTGGGGTAGAACAGCGTGGAATGTAAATTCCTGAATCTCTGAATGTGTTGTTGGTGTTAAACAGTCGAGATGACATGTGGAACATTGTTTCTGCAGTATCTGAATGCAAACCAGAGCAGGAATTGCATTTGGAGACCTTAAAGGCTTGTCTAATTGCTGAGGAGAACAAGCGCCATTTTAGAAAAAGCCATGAGGAGAAATTCCTGAAGTGGGGCCCAAGGAGCAGAGAGATAAGAGTAACAGAAAGTTCCACATACTGGCTGTCTGCAGAAAAGAAAAAAGCAGCAGAAGAGATCACATTACAGCCCAGCAAAGACTTTCTAAGCAGAAAGAACAGCAACAATGGAGGTGTTTCATTTGTAGTAAAAACACACATTTAAAGGACTGTTTGCAAAAAAAAAACTATTTGCAAGGAAGAAAATCAGCAGATGGACAAGTTGCTATGGCAAAAGTTAGCTATTGCAATAGCAGAGACAAATGGTTGATATACAGTGGTGCAAGGCAAACAATTGTTAATAATTCTAAATTGTTTTACAGGACAGATCCAGCTGCTGGAGATTCAGTAGCCTTGGCAAATGGCAAAAAGGCTAAAGTCATTGGAAGAGGTAGTGTGCAAATTCCATATTGGGAAACGAGGTTGAATGATATATTATGTATGCCTGAAATGGAGCATAATTTGCTGAGTGTATCTAATTTGGACAAGCAAGGATTTGAGACCACATTTGTAAATGGGAAGTGTCTCATAAAGCAAAATGGGAATCTATGTGCACAGAGCATAAAAGAGGATAACTTTTATATGTTGCAAGGACAAAAAGTTCTATGTGCCCAAACATTTGGAAATGTGGCACAACATGATTCATGTGTTCACCTCTTGCATAGAAGGCTTGGCCATGCCTCCTCCTAAGGTTTGCAAAAGATGGACTAGTTTGCAGAAGGATTGAATTTAAAGTGATGTAAGGCATATTTGGATTGTGTAGTATGGAAAACATTCAAGTCCAAAACATTCCCAGTGAGCAAGAGTAGCACAAGGCAGACAACAAGAGCTCTAGGGCTGGTACATGCAGATTTGGTTGGGCCAATGCAAGCCTGTTTGGGAGGAGCAAAGAAATATGCACTGGTCATTGTAGATGACTACAGCAGGTTTGGGTTCTGCTATTTACTAAAGAATAAAATAGAGGTGCTACAGAAATTTAAGCAATTGGTAGAAAGAAGGTATAAACCACAGGTATGACAGCTGCAAACTGACAGAGGTTCAGAATTCATGTCAACAAGTGGTTGGGACAATTAGGAATAAAACACAGATGTACAAATCCATACACAGCAGTTCAGAATGGTGTTGCTGTGAGGCGGAATGGAGTCTGAAGGACTTACTGCTTGAAGGGCTCTGGTCTGAGCAGATCATTTTGGGATGAAGCCAAGTTGACTGCTAATTATTTAATTAATATGCTGTAGAGTTCCTCTATTAATGATGCAGTGCTATATGGGAGAAAACCATCTCTGGTACATTTAATGGGTTTTGGAAGCAATGCATGGGTGCATATTCCAAAGGCAATTAGAAGAAAGGGACAACCAAAGGCTAGAAAGCTCAGGTTTATGGGCTATGAGCCAGGCTCAAAGAGCTATCGCTTTAAAGATGGGAGCAAAATAATAGGGATTTCAAGGTCTGCAAGATTTACAGAGCAAAATTGGAATAGAATTGATGCAAAGTTTTGGAATGATTCACTTAGTGATGGTGATCCACTTAGTGACAGTAACTCATTTAGTGACAGTGTCAATGTTCAGGGAAGCTGTAAAAGAAAGGAAGCAAAACACAGGATCAGTCAATGCCACGCAGGTCAGAGCAATGGAACAAAGGGATTCCACCTGACAGGTATTCTGCTAGTAAAGTTAAAGTGTGTAATGTATGTATGAGTCAAGAAACTATAAGGAAGTATTGGCATTACCTAAAATTGAACAAGTATAGTGGAAAGAAGCCATGGATAAGGAAATTAAATCCATGGGTGAACATGACATGTTTACATCTATGACTTTGCCAGAGGGTAGCAAAGCTGGAGGATGCAAGTGGGTATACAGAAAGTGTTGCCCAATAATGAGATTCAACATGAAGCAAGGTTAGTGGCACAAGGTTTTGATGAGGTATTCATGCCTACAGTAAAGAGTGAAAGAATCAGGCTGACACTAGCATTGGTAGCAGTACATGGCTGTAAAATTTGGCATTTTGACATAACCATTGCAATCCTCAATGCAGAATTAAAGGAAGAAATTTACATGTTCAAGCACCAGGGTATGAAAGTAAAAAGCTTAACACGGTGTATAAATTAAACAAGGCCATTTATGGGCTGAAGCAGAATTGGAATATATGCATTGAAAGTGTTAAGTTCTGCGCATGGGCACAAGGAGCGGAGACGAGGCAGTGAACAGTGAACTTCAACTCTTTATTAAGCATACTGAACAGAGCAATGACCTAGGGCTGCAGCAGCCCTTTTATAGGGTTGGCTGCTGTTCTATTAACCAATGAAAAACAGGGAAGTATTAAACCCTTGAACCAATAAGAGTTGGCCCGTTAACAGCCAATCAGATTTCCCAGAAAGGACCAATCCGATGTCGCTATTATCGGCCAATCAGAAGTGCAGGATTAGAACCCTGCTTTTTTACTTAAGGTTGTTAAAACTTTATTAAACGCCTTTATTAGTTCATAACACCCCTCCCCCCTAGGTTCCGTTTGAGGGGTGCGGTAACGTAATCGCATAGATATGCAGGTCGTTTCAATTGCCTATTAGATTTGCGCTGTCCCACCAGTTCCTGTCTGTAGTCCGGTTCCGGTGGAACGTTTTTTGATTTATCTGGTACAGGTGGTTCCGCATCCCCACAGGACGACTCGGCGCCGCTAATTCTGTCATTGTTGTCCTCCGGTTCCTGCGGGCTCGCCTCTGTTGAGGTGTTTCTCTGTGGCGAGGCACACCCCCTTCCTGATTCTTCTTCATGGAACGTGCCAGGCTGCTGACTTTCTTCGATTTCGTCATCCGGCATCTCGAATTCGGTTCCCTCGACATCCCCTCCCCCCTCAGTTTGAGGGTCACAGAAGTCGTGAGAACTGGGTTGAAACCTAGAGAGAAGCTGATCTATATGGCGTTTCCATATTTTCCCATCCCTTGTTTGTACGCGGTATGATCTGGGCCCGATAGCTTGGGTTACGGTTGCTTTGACCCACAACGGTTCGCCAGAAAGATTTTTAGCAAAGACTAAGTCGCCTACCTTGAATTCGCGGCACTTTCCACTAGATCCACAGGGTTTCTCTGGCGTGTAGGCCGGGTGGAGACGGTCGAGGTGGGAGTGAAGCCTGCATCCCATCAACAGTTCAGCTGGCGCTTTGTTGGTTATGCTGTGCGAGGTGATGTGTTGGAGTAGCAGTATTCTGTTCAGTTTGTCGTCAATGTCCCCATGGTCCATCTTGTGGAGAGTTTTTTTAAGAAATTGGACCATGTGCTCGGCCCTTCCATTGGCCGCAGGATGCGCCGGTGAGGTTAGCGCGTGGCGGATGCCCTAGTCCGCTAAGTATTGTTCAAATGCCAGGGCAGTGAAATGGGGTCCGTTATCGGAGACTAAAACATCTGGCAGTCCATGTGTTGCGAATAGTTTATTTAATTTGCGGATGACTGATTCCATTGTAGTAGTCTTCATCTTGTGGATTTCGAGCCAGTTGGAATAGGCATCCACTGTTAGGAGGAATGTATGTCCCTTCGTAGGTCCCGCAAAGTCAATGTGGATGCGCGACCATGGCCCTCGGGGAGTTTCCCATTCCATTGGAATCGCTCTAGGTGGGGCACTGCTGACTTCTTGGCATTTTAGACAAGTCTTCACCCAGGCTTCGATCTGCTTATCGATGCCCGGCCACCACGCGTAGCTTCGTGCGAGCGCTTTCATACGCACGATGCTGGGGTGACCGTCATGCAATGCTTTCAAAACTGTTGTAACCGCTCTGGGATGACGAATCTGTCTCCCCATAGGATGCAGCCCCTCTGCGAGAAAAGCTCTGTTTGCCAGTTTTTGAAAGGGGCAAAGTCATCAGGGGTTTGGTCTGCTGGCCATCCTCGTTCGACCCAGCTGAGAACTCGCGCCAGGACAGGATCTCATTTCGTTTTGATAGCGATGTCTCTGGCTGTTAGCGGCAGTGAATGTAGGGTTTCAATCTGGAGTGTTGTGAGGGTTGGAGCTGGGTCATCGATGGTTTCCGGAAGTGGGACACGGCTCAATGCGTCAGCATGGGGAATAGCTTTCCCCGGGCAATGTTGCAATTTATAATTGTACACAGCTAAGAACTCCGACCAATGAGTCATTCTGGGTGACAATATATAAGGGGTTGGTTTGTCTCCCGCAATAATCCCCAGCAAGGGCTTGTGATCGGTAATTATCATGAAGGCTCATCCATACACATATTCATGAAACCGTTTCACAGCAGATACAACAGCAAGAGCCTCTTTGTCAATTTGGCTATAGTTGCATTCAGCCCTCGATAAGGTCCTTGAAAAATAAGCAATAGGGGCCACACTACCATTTGGTAACACATGGCTCAAAATGGCTCCTACTCCAAATGGTGACGCATCACATGTAATGGTTAAAGGCAAAGTCTTGTTATACTACATTAAAACAGCATCGGAGGTTAGTAAGTTTTTCACTTGTCAGAATGCATGCTCCTCTCGGTGTCCCCAGACCCAGGTAGTTTTTTTGTCGAGAAGTCTATGTAGGGGCTCAGCTACGGTCGCCTTCTGGGGGAAGAAGATGTTGTAAAAGTTAATGAGCCCCAGGAAAGCTTGGAGGTCTGTCCTATTCTTGGGTCTTGGGGCGTTTTTGATCTCTCTTAATTTGCTATCAGTGGGGTAAATTCCTTGCTTATCAATTAGGTACCCCAGGAACTCTACTTTCTCTGTAAACTGTTGACATTTATTTTTTTTAACCTTTAGGCCGGAGTCTTTAAATTTCTGGAGAATCATTCTAAGATGCCTCTCTAGTACTTCTCTATTCGGGGCCGCAATTAAAACGTCATCAAAATATGGTATGACCCCCTTGATCCCTTGCAAAAGTCTCTCCATCAGACTTTGAAAAATCCCTGGGGCTACGCTCACTCCGAATTGGAGTCGGTTGCATTTAAAAGCACCTTGGTGCGTAACGATCGTCTGTGCTTCCGCGGTTTTTTTTGTCTACAGGCAGTTGTTTGTACGCCTGCGCTAAATCCAATTTAGCGAAGACTTTTCTGCCCCCCAGGGAATGGAGAAGGTGTTGAACCACCGGCACCAGGTAAGCGTTCTGCTGAAGGGCATGATTGAGGGTGGTCTGGTAGTCCCCACAAATTCTTAACGATCCATCCGGTTTGATGGGTGTTATGATTGGGGTTTCCCAACGGGCATGGTCAGTTGGTTCTAAAACACCCTGGGCTATTAATTTATTGAACTGCTCATTGATCTTTGGTTTTAGGGCAAAAGGTACCCGACGAGGCTTAAGGCAGATGGGGGCTACTTCAGGGTTAAGGTTAAATGATATCGGGGTCCCCTTGTACTCGCCTAGTTTGTCTGCAAAGACATCCTGGAATTCCTGGACGAGGGCCTCCTCCCAGTTATTGCTTCTGGTTTGGTGAATGCCAGCTACCTCGATCCCGAGTGGGGCGAACCATTGAAGGCCTAATAAACTAGGCCAGTCACGATCGACGACGACGCAGTACGATTTTTGAATGATACTTGGACTTGGCTGGAGCCGACGACCGGAATTCGGTTCCCCTGGTAATCTTTGAGTATAATTCTTTGGGCTCTGAGGTCTTGACGCCGGACGGCAGGGATTAACTGTTTGAGGGTCTTCCAGGAAACCATCAAGAGGGACGACCCTGAGTCAACTTCCATCATGCAAGGTTGGTTCTCGATGGCGACCCTCACTCGGATCTTCTTTGCATCTAACAATGAAGCGTGACCGATGGTAATGGTTTGGTGTGCCTCTTCCCATCTCGTTGAAGTAGCAAGTGTTTTATTTCTGTAGGAGTGGTTGTTCCCTTGGTGGTTCAAGTGTTCCCGACTCACAGGACGATTCCCTGTGGTCTGGCGGTAGTTGTTTTCTCTCCAAATTGGGCTGAATCCTCGCTTGTTTCTACAGACCTTTCCGATGTGGCCTCTTTTCCCACAGGAATGGCAGAGCGCGTTGAGGAATTTGCAATCTGATCGCAGGTGGTTTGCCCTGCAACCTGCGCATTGGTGCGGTAGTCTTCGATTGTGTTGGTCGCATTCGGACCGGAGCCGGTTGACCTCCTCCTCATCACTTTCTGATGGAGATTCGAGGTCCTCATGGTGGGTCTCTGTTGTGTGCCTCTCTAGGGGAGGTGAGGTATCATTGGCGAGTTGACAGAGCGGTGCGTTGGTGCAGCGCATTCGGGCGGCCGACTTCCTGGTTGCTTCTGCTGCAGTAGCATCTTTGATGACATCGGCAAGATCGATGTCCTCTTTGGCTATGATCTTGCTCTGCGCCGAGTGGTCATCTAATCCCAGAACTATTCGGTCTCTCAGAGCTTCTTCGAGGTCTGCAAACCCACAGAGGCCTCCCAGGTTCCGGAGGTCTGCGATGAAATCTGCGACTGTCTCTCCTTTCCGTTGGTCCCTCTGATAAAACTCATGTCTTCGGACAAGCGTTGGTACGGCGGGTGCATAGTGGGCCCGTAGAAGGGGCACGAGGACGTCCCAGTCCATGGATTTCACCTCAGCCAGTTTCGCTAGTGCATTGGCTATCTTAAAGACGGCAGGCCCGCAATGGGTCAGGAACACTACTTGCTTTTTCCCTGTAGTTGCGTCTTTCAAGTTGTTGGTCTCCAGAAACATCTGGAACCGGTCCATGTACGAGTCCCAGTCTTCTTGTGCTGGGTCAAATGGAGCGGGTGGTATGGTGCCGCCGGACATGATTTCCATTGTCGATGCGCCTTCAGCCACGTGCTCTGTTTGGTGCTCTGTAAGTGTTCAGTCAGCTCTGATGTCTCCGCATCCCACCTTGGTCTCCAATGTTAAGTTCTGCGCATGGGTGCAAGGAGCGGAGACGAGGCAGTGAACAGTGAACTTCAACTCTTTATTAAGCATACTGAACAGAGCAATGACCTAGGGCAGCAGCAGCCCTTTTATAGGGTTGGCTGCTGTCCTATTAGCCAATGAAAAACAGGGAAGTGTTAAACCCTTGAACCAATGAGAGTTGGCCCGTTAACAGCCAATCAGATTTCCCAGAAAGGACCAATCTGATGTCGCTATTATCGGCCAATCAGAAGTGCAGGATTAGAACCTGTTTTTTTTACTTAAGGTTGTTAAAACTTTATTAAATGCCTTTATTAGTTCATAACAGAAAAGTCTTGGGTTCAAGAGTTGCAAGGCAGATGGTTGTATATACACTGGAAAGTTAAAAGGTGGGGATTGGCAACTATTAGCATTTGTGGATGGTCTTTGTTTCATTGCAAAGGATGTATCAAAGGTAAACACATTTACTAATAAGTTGGAGAAGAAATTTGAATTAAAGAATTTGGGAGAAATTTAAAAAAATCTCAGTGTAGAGATACCAAAAACTAAGAAAGGTGGTTATATTCTCAGTCAAAGAAGAAAAATTGAACAATTGTTGGAGAGATATAACATGAAATATTGCAATAATGCTCCAACACCTATGAGTTACATATTTTCATAACAGTTTGGATGAGGATGAAAGTGAAGCCTGTGATCAAGAGATATATCAGTCAGCAATAGGGAGCCTGTTATATCTGTCACAATGGTCCAGACCAGACATAGCTTGTGCAGTAAGCATTTTGAGTCCTTTAATGCTGCACCAATGCAATTGCATTGGATGGGTGAAAAAAGGATTCTTGGGTATTTGAATGGAACTGTAAATTTGGGTCTTCAAATACAGATCTCTGAAGAATTAAAATTGAAATGCTATGTTGATAGTGATTATGCAAATGATGTAAAAACCAAAAAGTCCAATTCTCAGATTGTAGTATTGTTTTGAGGGGCTTTAAATGGTTGGAAGTCCAGTAAGCAAAGAACTGTAGCCATTTCTACTGCAGAGTAGAATGTATTGTTTTGTCTGAACTCTAACTTGTTAGACAACTGCTACAGGATTTAAATGTAAAAGTAAATGAAGCTGTATTGGTGAATCAGGAGACAGTAAAAAAATAGAAGTAAGTATGTGGACATTAAATATTGTAATGTAAGAGAAACCATCAAATGTAAATTGATTAGCTTGCTTTACTGTGAGTCAGAAGACAACCTGGCCGACATAATGACCAAACCATTGGGTAGAGTGCACCATGGGAAGAATATTAAGTTAATTGGATTTATGTCTCTTCCAGTCATGAAGGAAGGAGTGTCAGAATATTCATGAACTGGCAGATGCATGGTAACAAGGTCAGCCAATGAATAGGGATAGCAACAGATCAGTCAATGGGAGTGAATTGGAAACTGAAACTGGAGGGAGCTTGGGAATGGCTTTGTATTAAGTTCTGAGCTCTGAAGCAGCAAACTAGTCTGCAACTCTGAATTAAAACTGAATTAAAACTGTTCTCTGTTGTCTCCTCTACCAGTGTTTTGCCTGCAACTGCTACCACATTGGGAAGAATCTGCTGTTATTTACTTCATGTGTTATTATGTATTAACTTCTTTATAGAAGTTAATAAATCCTGCTGAATCAGTTGTCTGTGTGTGCTTTCTGGATTTGATTTTTGCAGCAAACTCTGACACATAACTATTATAAATTGATGCAACAAATTAAAATGGATCTGGAAAAATGGAAAAATTTGCAATTATTATTAATAGGAAAAATAGCTACAGTTAAAATGAATACACTGCCAAGATTATTGTACTTATTTCAAACAATTCCAATAACATTGGAAAAGAAATACTTTGAGGAACTTAATAAAATAATATTAAAATATAGTTGGCAAGGGAAAAAAGCAAGAATTAGCCTAAAAATGCTGCAGGATTCAAGAAGTAGAGAAGGTTTTGGATTACCAAACTAGGAATTGTATTACCGGCAGCAGTATTAATATGGATGAAAGAATGGATTGTGTTGAGGCATATAAGATTATTGACTTTGGAGGGACATGACTTGCAACTGTGTTGCAGGAAATTATGAGACTCAGACCACGTAGACAAAGATAATTGTTTTATTTGCGCAAAAGTTCAGAGATATTTAGCTAAGGCATATTAGCTATTTACTTCATGTGTTATTATGTATTATTATGTATTAACTTCTTTATAGAAATTAATAAATCCTGCTGAATCAGTTGTCTGTGTGTGCTTTCTGGATTTGATGCCTTCCTATGCTTACTTTTATACACTCCAAAGGCTACAAACCACAGAAAAACAACTTGTCAATCATCCATTGTTACTTTGAATTTCAGCTACTCCCTTCCCTTGTTGCTGGGCGAAAGTAGCTGGATTTCATAGAATCTTTGCTTACCCATCTTGCTAAATCCTGACTTCTTATACCTCCATTTGTGGTTTTTGTTGCAAGCAAGACAATGTTTCCTGCTTGACAAATATGGGTGGATGAATGATGGATGACCCTTTAATCTGGCATTTTTCATTAATACACACATTTCATTATCAAGCAGAATCATGTTAATATTTCCCTAAAAACAATATATTTATTCTTTCTGCCTTAACTGGGTTGGCATGCCTTCTTGTGGTATGGGGAAAGTATAAGATACATGGTTACTTTCAAAGACATTATATAAGGAATGTGCTACTGTTAGTATGGGAAAAAATTAGAGATCAACACTATTTGAAGATACCAGCTTGACTTTCAACAATGGAAGTATTGATTCATCCAAATGTTATTAACATGGGAAACATGGGAAACAAAGACATTTTGAATGAAAAGGGAGAGCTCAAAACTAAACAAGAATTGAGTGATCAAGGGATTGACATGACATGGTATTCACAAGTGCAGATACATTTTAGATAAGAGAAAGATGCTAAATCATATGGTTTTTATAATGTACAGCTACCTATTGGGCATCAAACTGGAAGAGGAACAAGTGAAGGAAACAATGATAGAATGGGTAAAAAATTTTACTACACAATAGAACTTGATAAATGGCAGAAATTGTGGGATAGGAATTATAAACTAACTGCATATAAAGAAAATTTGTATAAGATGTTTTATAGATGGCACTTTGCACCAGCAAGATTGGCAAAAATGTTTAAAGATAAGTCAGCTAAATGTTGGAAGTGCCACCTGGGTCTTATTATCATATGTGGTGGACATGTATAGAAGCCAAAAATACTGGACAAAAATACATATTTGGCTGGAAAAGATGATAAAACAGCTTATTGATTTAAAACCAGAAATATTTTTGTTTGGGATTTTACCTGAAACTTAGTAAAGAGAATGCATATTTAATTATCCATGTATTTACTGCAGCTAGAATTATGTTTGCACAAAACTGGAAAAGTGAAGAGATTCCTACTGATGATAATGTGATTAGGAAAATATTTGAATGTGCAGAAATGAATAGATTAATGTCAAATAGGACAGGGATGGCAAGGCATGATTGTGCACGCCCCTTACAGACTTCTTAGGAATGGGGTGAGGTCAATAGTGGATAGTTTGAGGTGAAAGGAGTGGGAGTTAGAGGATGTAACAACAGAGTCAAGTAGTGCATTCCAGGCATTGATCACTCTGTTGCTGAAGTCGTACTTTCTGCAATCAAGTTTGGAGCAGTTTACATTGAGTTTGTATCTGTTGTGTGCTCTTGTATTGTTGTGGTTGAAGCTGAAGTAGTCATTGACTGGTAGAACATTGTAGCAGATAATTTTGTATGCTACGCTTAAGTCCAAACCATAGGCGGCGTAGTTCAAGATTGTCCAAGCCCAAAATTTCAAGCCTGGTGATATAGGGTATTCTGTTGCAAACAGAGGAGTGTAGTACTCTTCTTGTGAAATACTTCTAGACTCACTCAATTATATTAATGTCCGATATACAGTGCAGATTCCAGACTGATGAGCTGTATTTGAATATTGGTCTTGCAAAAGTTTTGTATGCTCTAGTTAGCAATTCAATATTTCTGGAAAAGAAGCTTTGTAAGATTCTAGTAGATGGCTGGATCCAGACCCAATTCCTGCCTACAATGAATGGAAGGTCTCTTCCAGAGGCAGCATCTGGGTCAGTGCTCTGCTTCTACAGGTTGCAGGGTTGTTTGAGCAGGGATGAAAGCTATGAGAACAGGGGCCCCTCCACCTTTTGTGAGTGATCCTCCGAGGAAAGGTATTGTTGGAGAATAAGAGATGGAGAGGGGGAGAGATAGCTTGGAGACAGAGTTTGAGGGGGGAAATCAGTACTGCAGCTATTAAACAGATAAATCAGTCACAACAAAATGGGAACACCACAGATTGGGGGAGGGGAGAAGCTTCAGGAAAAACATGGACAGATAAAGCCACTTAAAACATTCCCTCATAACCTTGGGCTGTCCTTAAAGGTACAGGGAGGGAAGGAAAAAAAGGAAAAATGAAAGGAAAAAAATGAACACTTCATCCTGTTCTGCTGGCCAGACAAACTCAGGGTAAAGGTATTTTTTCTTTTCATTGCTTTAACATTTTTTCCCCTAACAATTTAAAATGCTTGTCTCTAGGGATCAGAAACACTTACAATTACCTTGAAGGCACACGAAGACTTTCACACACACACACACACACACACACTTTTTATTTAAAAGTTTTTCTTTTTCTTTTTCTTATATGTATCCATTGCATGTATTCATAACTTTGTTTATACTTATACCTGTTATAATCGCTTGCCAAAATAAATAAATAAATAAATAAATAAATAAATAAATAAATAAATAAATAAATAAATAAATAAATAAATAAATAAATAGAAGAGAAAAGGAGAGGAAAACAGAGCTCTCAGGTTTACATGCTAGTCATTCCCACCATAAATATCAGTTAATTCAAATGAGGGAAGACACAAATCTTAACAAACATATCACATGGTTGCATGGAAAACAGAGAGGAATAGAGAGAAAAAACAAAAAAACAAAACAACCCCCCCCCAACATTCCTATTTATATATTTCCCTTTTCTTTTAAGTACCTTTATTTAGACAAATTGATTTTCCAGCTTTGTCCCTGAGCAAAGTCCACTTTTTACACCATTTCCTTGCTCAAATCTTTACCAGGCAGGACGAGCTACCCATCCCATGCCTTGAGCAAATCTCCTAGGGGTTCCTGACACAACTCTCAAGCTACAACTTCCCATGTTCCCCTTCCGATATGGGGTTCACTTTGGCTCAACCAGGTCATACATAGCCTGTCAGTTTTCGGACAAAAAGAAAAAGTGTCCAGGAGGACTCTGGTTCCTTCACAGAGTATGATCATCTCCTTTATAGCAAACACAGCCTGTCAGGTTTTGGGCCAAAAGAAAAAGCGAACCTGGAAGACCTGCTGCCCCCTATGCAGATAAGTATGAGCACCTCCTAAAAAAAAGCCATCAGTTTTCAGACCCTCAGAGGTCTGGGAGGACCTGCTACTTTTCCTAAGCAGTCAAGTATGGGCACCTCTTAACACAGGCTTTTGCTCAGTGACTTCTCAGCTGGTTGTCCAAGTTTCACACTCTCTTCACTTTTCCATTCCATTTTCACACAGCCTCTCCCTTTTCCCAACAGAAGGCCCTGTGCTCTGGCCTGACCTCCTATACTTTCCTGTCTGTTGGTAGAACAGATCTTTCTGTGGTTAGGAAAAGCAGGGTCCAGCTGCAGTTAGGAAAAGGGTCCTGCTACTCACACCCACCCACAGGCATACACACATTTCCCTTGCTTTTCTGGGCTTTAATGGTTAAAATTTAGAGGGACTCACCTTCTTTTCAAGCAGCCTTTGAGCTCCACACTCCACACTCCCTTTACTATCCTTGTTCCAAATGGCCATGGTCCAGGGGAATCCACCCACAGACACAATGGACCTGTTGCCGCTAAGGGAGGCCTACCTGGGCCAGGTTCATTTGTCTGGTTAGCTTGGAGTCCCATCTTGGGGTACCAAACTGTGGGAAGAAATATCTATCTGGTTCAGTTCCAAGCTGGGAGAAAGACACTGGAAACAAGGAGGATGATTGGAAAGATGGTTCATTGATGAAGCAGAGCCACATGGGTTTATAGTTCTGAGCAGCTGACAAAATGGAGTTGGAGGAAGTTATATCTTCTTTGGGCTTTGCACTTGAGCTTCCTGTTCATGTGCAAGAAAATGACATCTAATATTCTATTGGTTGTTGTCAGATTCCTGTAGGGTCATATAGGGGTTATGTAGGAATCAGAAATGCAAATCCTAGGTATTTGTCTGAGCTAATTTTGTCAATTTTTTGTTTGTTGTTTATCTGAATTTCTGTCTTGACCCAGTCTTTCTGAATGGATTACCAAATCTGCATTTCTAAATGTTGGCCTTAGTTTCTGCTTGGGGCAGGGAATCTGGGGCTGGTTTCTGAATAGGCTGGCCCAATCTTTCTTAATGGGCACAAAATATTAAGAAATATTTTGTAAATATTTCTTAATATTTTTGTAAACAAATATCTATTAAGAAATATTTCTTAATGGGCACAAAATATTAAGAAATAGCCCCCAGCAGATATTTTGGGGCTGGTCACTGTCTCCAAGAGCCTGTTTCTCCATTTCTCCTTCATTCTTCTAGGAGGGTGGTGGTGACTTTCTACACTGTGTTGGAAGAAAAATCTGATCTGGTTCCAAGCCAGGAGAAAGATGCTGGAAATAGAATGGTGGCAGGATGCAGAAGAGGAAGTCTCTATTTTGTAGCCAGAAACTAGTGACAACAGCATGTTTCTGGGCTGGCTGACAGAATAGGATTTAGAGTAGGTGGGCTTTTATCCATTCTTTGGGGCTTTGTGATTAAGATGCCTGTTCCTGTACAAGAATGTGTCCTTCAATATTTTAATGGCTGTTGCAAATTCCTATGGGGTCATGTAGGGGTCATGGCTGCCTCTACAGGCCATAAGGGAAATGCAAATCCTAGGTGTTTTGTTTGTCTGAGCTAATCTTATCAGTGTGGACTCCTTTATGCTAATGAATTGAATGGCCCGATTTTTCTGAATGGATACAAAATCTCCATTCCTAAACCTTAACCCTAAAGACCAGCCTCTTGGGGCTGTTTTTCTATGGCAGGAAGACTAGGGCTGCTTTCTGCTTTTGTTAAGATTTTCTTCTCTTTTCCTTTAGGGAAAATATTCTATCCTGCCTCTTTAATATTAATAATAAAGACTATTTTAACCGGGGGGGGGGGCTTCCTACAACTGCTTGTCCTACTGCATTCTGTATCAGAATGCAATCCTTTTATATAGAAAGGATTGCAATTGTCTACCCAAGAGTAACCAACACATAGGTGACTGTAAAGGTAGCCTCCTGATCCACAACTGATCTATTACATAAGCTGAACCTGCACAAACACATTCTTGGCAATAGTTGCAGCTGCTCCTTCATTTGTGCTGAGAGTCCAGGGGCCAGCAGATTATGCATTGGTCCTGAACTGGATAGCATGACCCATTCAAACCCTGAATATTCACTAAATTGGGTATTCCAAGACCCTTGATAACAATCAACAGATAATTTCTCCCAGTGGCTATATGTACATATTAAACAAACAGAGTGAGACTGAAGTCTTGTGACATCCCACAAATCTGTGGTTTCAGGCCTGATTGACTACTCTCCTATCAATACTATTTTTAAATTTTAATTTTATTTATGTCAAGCAAGTATTAGATAAGAGGTATAAGTATAAACATGGTTATGAATACATGAAATGGATATAATAAAAAGAAACAATAGTACAGGAATGGTAGACACGTTGGTACGCTTATGCACGCCCCCTACAGACCTCTTAGGAAAGGGGTGAAGTAAATAGTAGACAGCCTAAGATTAAAGTTTTTGGGGTTTGGGGAAGAAACCACAGAGTCAGGTAGAGTATTGCAGACATTGACCACTCTGTTGCTGAAGTCGTATTTCCTGCAATCAAGTTTGGTGCAGTTTAGCTTGAGTTTGTATCTATTGTATGCTCTTGTATTGTTGTGGTTGAAGCTGAAGTATTCATTGATGGATAGGACATTGCAATCGACAGTTTTATGTACTACACTTAGGTCGCACTGAAGGCAGTGTAGTTGTAGGTTTTCAAGGTCTAAAATTTCAAGTCTGGTGGCACAAGGTATTTGTTAGCCTCTGCTGGGTACTGGATAGACTTGCAAACAAACCACCTTACACACAGTTTTGTTGGTGAATATTATAGGTTTATTTTCACAAATCCACTCCTAATAGGCAACAATGGAGACCCCAAGTAAGGCTAGCAGTGAGACAGGGGGGCAGAGCCAGCTGTCAAAAAGAGGTGTGAGCAGGAGGCTCTGTGAAGCACATTCTTCTAACTCCGCTTTGCAGGACCTATCAGGGTCAGAAAGAAGCTCATAGGGTTTCCAAGAGAGAACCTGAATCGAGCGAGCAGAGGAAGGACAACCAGTAATGGCTGTCCAAGAAGACTGACAGTTGATCCTATTAGCGGTGAGCTAGCGGAATGAAGGTTCATACAAAACTGACAATTTTGACAAGGTTAAAGTGAGTAAAATGGAAAGGAGCACCAAAAACTGATTTAATAGAGAAAATCTGGCATCCAAAGCCAGCCCTAGCTAGCAGCGAATGGAGCAAATGTGTAATGGTGGGCAAAAAGATCAGAAGAAGGTAGAGAAGCCAAGAAAGAGGGGAGGATCTGCAGGCTAGATTGGGGAGAAGATTTGGTGCATATGGCTGAGAAGAAAGGTGACTGGATTAGTGTTTTTGGAGTGGATGTAAGATGTGAATTTTGGATTTAGTTTAGATAGCTGAGACACCTGAGACCGTTAAGAAGCTGTATATGTGAGACCCCTGCATTGACTACAAAGAAGGGTAGATTGGATTTGAACTAGTAACTTTGGAGACCTGACAACTGTGAATTACTAATTGGTGAGACTGGATTGGATTTTCTTAGTTTTTGCTTTATCCCTCCTTTTGATCTGAACTGAGATTTTTGAGTAAAGAAACATTGAACTAATTAAAATGGATGGTACAGTGACAGTGAGACAGCAAATTTGAAGAAGACAAAGAGACATTGTTGTGGCTTGTGAGAGACACCTGCTGGCCACTGAATTGTAACTGAACAGTAACAAGTAGGGGGAAAAAGGATACTTGGATTCTTTTCTTTTTATACTAAAGCTCTTTGTTTTTTCTGATTTCTAAAGTTCTAAATATATAAGACAATATCATATGTAATCATATAGAATATATATAACATCTGTTTCTATATTTAGATGTTTATATATATTTGATATAAAGGTTTTAAATACAATTGATACAAATACACAAGTATAAACTATATATCATATATTAGCATTTAATTTAGTCAATATAATTACAATGTAAGCTTATTAATATTCTACATCTTAATATATTGTTATATTATAGTATATATTACTCAGATATACTGATATCAGCTTTAAGGATTTATTAATTGAGATTATTGACTAATTATTAATATTTATTATCAAAAATATAATAAATAATTATTGATTGTCGAATATAACTGAATATATTATTGAATATGTAACACTAGGAAGTAATAGACTGGTATTATCACTAATATAATTAATATTTGAAAGCTGATATAAGATTGATATAAGATGAAATATTACGGATTTAAAATAGAAAGAAGAGACCTACTGCATTGTGTTAAAGAATAAGAATTTTACAAGTGGAGGGTTCTGAAAAGGAAGAGAAGAACTGGGAGAGGTGGCTGAAAAATAACATTGTAGTAAAGCTATTTAAAATGACAAGTAACACAAATTTGCCTAAGATAGGAGCTGGGAAAAAAATACCCACACAAACTTTGATACGGTAACAATGGCAACTCCCTCCATGCAGAGATCTATTGATGAAATGCTACCAAAGGAGAGATCAAATTCTACAAAAGACCTACAAGGTCTAATGTTGAGCATGCAAGAAATGCTTTTGAAAAACCATGAAGATTTGAAGAATGAGATGGGGTCAGTAAGAACTGAATTAAAAGAAAAGATAAAAATTATAGATGAAAAATTTGAATCTTATCAACAAGAGATGTGGAAAAACCAAGAGAAAATAGCGGAAATAGAGACTAGAATGAAGAAAGAGGAAAAAAGGGTGGATGACTTGACTGGAAAGCTGATGCAAGCAAATAAGGACTTAGAATCAACAGTAATCTTTCTAGAGGCAGAAAAGGTAGCCTATTATTTGAGATTCCAAAATGTGAAGGAGGAAAAAGGAGAAGATCTGCCGGATGTGATGGCAGATATAATCACGAAAATATTAGGGACAGAAAAAGAAGAGATGGTGATGGAAATAAATGAAACTTATAGAGTGCAGATGAATTATGCAATGAGACACAATCTCCCTAGAGAAGTTCATGTCTGATTGGTCAAGAAATTGACCCGTGATGAAATATTGCATAGAACAAGAGATGACCCAACAGAATACAGTGGAAAGCAGATAATTGTCCTTAAACAGGTGCCAAGGACAATAAGAGACTTAAGAAGACCATACCACTTCTTGACAATGAAACTTATAAAATGTAATGTTAGTTTCAGATGGTTGACACTGGAGGGAATTGTGGTCAATTGGCAAGTTGCCAACAAAGAAAAAGCAGAAGCAGAAGAAGCAGTTGAAGGAAAAGATTTGACAGAAGAAAGAAGAATAGAAGAAACAAATACAGAAGGAAGCTCACTTGATAATAAGGATAGAAAATATGGAAGATGAGGAAAAGCAGAAGAATATGAAAGAAAAGATACAGAACCTAAAGAAATTAGAACAGCAAGAAGCACTAAGCAAAGAAACAGATAAGAAAAGAGAGAGATGTGAATTAATATCGATGAACATCAATGGTATAAATTCTCCACTGAAAAGGAAAAGAATATTTCATAACTTAACAAAAGCTGAATGTGGATATAATAGCCTTATAGGAAGTACACATAAAAGAACGTACTAGGATTAAAGGTATTTGATCAGCTAGAAAACACAGAGACAATGGTTAAATTAAGTTAAAAGTGAGGATTCTGCAAAAGTACAAAAGATAGTGTGACAGTAGAATACTGTAATGAGTTAGAAATGAAATAAATAAATAATCTATGAGATAAAACTGAATTGTTATGTAATGGTATGTTGATTTATAATTAATGCAATAATAAAGAAGAGAAGGAAACATTGCAATTGTTTCTAAAGATTGATAAAATATTGAAAAGAAATGTGAAAGATTTATAGGGAAATTTATACCAGTTATTAGAATGAATTTGAATAATTATTTTGCTTATTAATAGTAAATAATTTATAAGATAAAACTGTATGATTATCCAGTGGTATGCTTATTAACAGTTAAGTAATAATGAAGAAGGGAGGGAAACATTTCAATTGTTCTCAAAGATTGATAGATATTGAAAAGACGTGAAAGATTTACAAGGCTCATACCAGTACTAGAATGAATTTGAATAACTATTTTGTTCACTAATGTTTATGTTTATGTTTATATATATATATATATATATATATATATATATATATATATATATACTGTTTTTGCTATGTTTTTAGAATTTTTCTTTTTACATTTTCAAGGGGAAGTACCAAGCAGAATCTGAATGATGAGATCTACATGATATAAAATATATATTAGAAATTTGAATGTTATAATTTTAGAATGCACAACTTCAATGTTTAATGAGATTTCATATGATAATAACAATAAGATTTAAAGGTGTTGCAGTTCGATTGGCAATCATAGGGAGAATTTTGCTTCTTAGGAATGTTGGAAGGGAATATATGAAATTGTAAACAAGACAGATGAAAGTATAAGTACAATGAATAAAAATATATAGAAATTTAGGTAAAAGAAATACAATTGAATAAGAAGAAAATGAGATAACCATAAAAGAAAATTAAGAGAAGTAAAGGGAGAAATAGTGAGAAGTTGGAAAAAGAGTAATAAGATATGAAGTTGAATACATAAGATGAATACACATATGAAATTGTGTCTGTATGGAAATGTGATAACCCGGAACGATGCTGTACTCAAATAAGATGTTTTATTTGTTTTGTTAAAACTCAATAAAACTTTATTTAAAAAAAAGAATCTTATCTCAGAAATAATTGATATAGAAATTGAAACAAGTCTGTGGGCAAATAATAGCTATATTAAGCTTAGTTGGAAAGGTCAATCCAAACCTTAAGATGGACTTTGCAAAGAGCAATTTTAAAGGAGGAAGAATTTAAACTTAAAATGGAAAGGAATATGAAGCTCTTCTTTAAAGAAAATAAGGGATACATCCCTACAAAACACTTGGGACATGGCAAAAGCATTTATGAGAAGAGTGCCAATAAACTATATGGCGAAAAAGAACAAGGAAAAGAAGCAACAACGAAAAATATTACAAACAGAATATAGACATTTGGAGATGAAACTACAAGTAGAACCAAAAAGAAAAAAGAAATAAAATTACAAATGGACTTAACAAAACATAAAATAACCTTGTTGAAGAAAGAAGAATTGGCCCAAAAGCTGAAAAAGATAAAACAAAACACCTTTGAGAATGCCAATAAAACAGGAAGATGGCTAGCCTACAAACTGAAAAAGCAAACAGAGAAGAGATGAATTACTAAGCTGTGAGATGAACAGGGGGAGATATTCTATCAAGAAGAAATGAAAAGAAACATTGTTCAGAAATTTTATGAGAACTTATACAAAGAAGAAGATTATTTAATAGAAGAAAAAAGGATAAACTGCCTAAAGAAAGCAGAACTCCCAAGAATTTCAGAAGAAGAAAGAAATATGTTGAACCAAAAAATAAGACTGGAAGAAGTGATTTGGGCAATAAATAAACAAAAGAGTAACAAGGCACCAGGACCAGATGGGCTTCCTACTGAACTATACAAAATCCAACAAGATATATTAAGTAATAGACTGCTCAAATTATTTAATGGGGTCTTAGATGAGGCAAGAATCCCACAATCTTGGAATAAAGCAACGATTATTATCTTCCATAAGGAAAAAAAAATGACCAAACAAATATAGGAAACTATAGACCGATATCTCTTTCAAATGTGAATTGTAAATTTTTTATAACTTTAATAATGATCGACTCAAAAATTTTTAAATAAATTTATTCATATGGATCAAAATGGTTTTCTCTCACATAGAGATCCCAAGAATAATAAAAGGACAATTTTAAATATTATAGTGTATTATGAGAACATAGAGGTGAAGAGGTGGCACTACTGTTTTTAGATGCCAAGAAAGCATTCGATAATGTAAAATGGAGTTTCATTTTGCAACAAATTAAGTATATGGATTTTGGGCAAAAATTTTCAAATGTGATATCGGCAATATATAGCAAACAAGAAGCGAGGATATTGATTAATGGCCAAACAACAAATAAATTTGAAATACAAAAAGGAACAAGACAGGGATGTCCATTATCACCATTATTATTCATTTTGACCCGTGAAGTATTAACAAAAATAATTAGGAAAGAAACAGAAATAAAAGGATTAAAAATAAAAAAAAAGGAGGAGTTTAAATTACAAGCCTTCACTGATGATTTGGTTTTTATTTTAGAAGACCCACAAAATTTGGGACCAAAACTTATAGAGCAATTAAAAGAATTTGGAGAAGCCTCAGGGCTAAAAATTAATAGGAAAAAAACTAAAATACTTATGAAGAATATGACAAACAAAAAAGAAAAGAAATTTTAACTAAGATAATGGACATCCAGATAACAAACAAAATTAAATACTTAGGGATTACAATTTTGGCAAAATGTGTAACACTCAAGAAGGACAACTACACCCCATTAATTAAACAAATAACAGAAGATTTGAGAAAATGGGATAATTTAAAACTATCTTTTATGGATAGAATAGCATCCATAAAAATGAATATATTACCAAAATTATTATTTCTCTTTCAAAATGCTCCTATAAAATTGGGAAAAAATTGTTTTGATCACCTGGACAAATTAGTATCACAATTTATATGGCAAAAGAACAAACCCAGAATTGAGCTAAAATTGTTGCAGGTTCTGCTATGGCAGTGGATAGCTTTCTAAAGAAGTAGGCACATATTCCATCCGGTTCAATAGATAGAGATGGTTTTAGATTGCACAGTGCTTTTTCAACGTTATCTTCTGTAAAATCGATATGTATTAGATCATTGTAGTTGTCTGTGGTTTGACTAGGAAATATTGGGCATGATCCATTGCTGTTTACAAAGACTGAACCAAAGAATGTGTTAAAGAGGTTGGCTTTAATTGTGTTATTGTTACAGTCTTTACCATTAGGTCATTTCAGGGGTGGGATGGACCTTGAGTCTTTAAGTTTGTTGTTTACAAAATTGTAGAAAGTGCAGGTGGAATTGGTGGGTAGAAGGTTTTCCTCTTGTTTAATGTGATAATTGGTGCATTTAGTCCTTATCTGGTGGCATAAACTTTTCTATCGGCTTTTAAAGTTGGCAACGTGGCCAGATTTGTTTTTCCACCAAAGGGGTTTATTTTTGGATTGGAGCTTTCTTATTGTTATGGGTAATTTGGTTTTTTCTGGTTTTGGAAGTTGTTATGTACTGTTGGAACTGGCCACATGAAAGAAGATGCCACAATCATAGCTGCTGAGGTGATCCAGGACAATTGCACTACCCCATCTTAGTTCCCCAAAGTCATGAACAACTATGGTCAATGCTATTATACATCCTCACATGAATGATAAGGGGTCAGATAATCCATTTTTCCCAAGGCTTTCTGTAACTGTAAATTAGATTAAGAGCTTATCTATGAAGGTACTTCTCCATGCTTTCCTTTTATCTTGGAGCAAGGGAGAAATTATTTTGGCATCAAGGAACCTGTATCCACATAATGACTTCAACAGGCATTTGGATTGTGCTGGATTGCTGTCTTTATCTCACAACAAAGTAAAGCCAAGGATGTAACTTCAGCTCCATGTCACATTTCATATCACCAATTGTGAGAAGAGTTGCCACCTTATCACTATACACAATATATATCAAATTAAAGAGTTTTCTGTTTCCCTTGGCTATTTGGTTGGTTATTATTGTTATAACCCAGATTGAATCAAAAGTATGTCTGGTGGAGTGTATATACCAAGATATTCTTATGTGTCTGAGGGAGGTAAAAAGTTGTGACGTCTGTTTGGAATACTGACTTTTCCAAAAGAGCTGCAAATCCTATGTAGATTCCTAGGTTAATATTTTCAAGTGAAGACAGCAAATACAGCCTGGGTTCTAGTATGCTTAAAGCCAAAACTACACTGCTGAGTAGTCAAATGATGGAAAGAAATACTAGAAATAACACAAGTGTGGATTCTTCTATATTTAATCTGCAAACAAATTTCCATTTAATACATAGGAATCAGATTATTTTTCACAATTCCTACCCTAAATTAATTTTCTGATACAAAATGTTCAAATATTTCTGTTTCCATTTTAAGACTTTTCACAAAATAATTTACCCAGCTAGAGGGCAGTAAGTGGACAACTGTAATTAATGTCAAAAAAATAAACAAGATTGAATATGATTAGCATTAAAGCAAATTAAAAACTTCAGGCTTTTTTTTACATGTAATAAAATGAAAGTCCAGTTCAGATTGTCTTGTATTTCTTTAAGCATATATATGAACCATTTTGTGCCAATTGATTACTCCTGTGCTTTTTTTCTTTTCTCAGCCTTCTGCAATTAACCAAATACTTTTACTAGTTACATTTAATCAAGAAAACTATATTTTTTGGAACTAGAATGAATCCTGAATCACAATTTAAAATTTATTTGAAGATTCTGGATTTATCTGATCTAACAATCAACACTTTCCAGTTTGGTTAAACAAGGAAATTATCATTTATTGAAGTCAATCAGAGGAATCTGAAAATGAAAGAACAAAAAGGAGTCACAGGGACAAAATGTGCAAGCTTCAGTTTCATGCCTATCACAACTGAGATCTATCTATCTACTCAGCAGATATTAACACATATATTAAAAATAATTGAATGTTTTTATAGATTGATTGATAATATGCCAAAACTTGTCAACTCTTACTGACCACATAAATAGATTTTCTCCATAATTTGTTCCTAATTTGATCCTTCAGTTCTTCCAATGATGTAACTTTCTTGCTGTTCATTCTCTTCCTTCCACTCTTTCCCGGGATTATAATCTTCTCCAGAAAACTAGAATGCATCTGACATAGAATAATTTGACCCTAGTCATTTATGACTCAAGTGAGAACTCTTGATATTTATTCAATAATCCATTGGTTTTGTTTTCTTGACTCTCCAGGGTATTGTCTGAAGTCTTTACAACACCAAAATTCAAAAGTTCAATTGTCTTCTTACCTTGAGGGCAGAGCTGGCATCGCAGCAGTACAGCATGTGAGCTTTAAGCTCTAAGATCGCTGCTGATATCTCCATTGCAGGATAGTCCCAACGGACCTAAACCATCCCATAGAGATGGTGACTGAGGAGGGCACATCCTGTTGATCCCAGGGACATCACAAAGTCCCTGGTAGATCCAGGAGAAGCCCTTTTTTCCCACGGCGGAGAGGCAGCCATTAAAGCTGCTGAAGCTGGGACAGCTCCAGAACAGAAAAAAGCTGGAAAGAAAGTGTGTCAGTTTGGTGAGATAATTTTCTACTTATTTTTTTTCTGGAGAGAACACCCTAAAAGACTAAAAATTAAATTTAAAAGTGAAGATAAAAGTGCTCAAGCAGCAAGATTAAGCACAAATTAAACCTGAAGTTTTTTTTTCTTTTTATTGGAACTTTGGATTTTTGTAAAACCTTTACAATTTTTTAACTGGACCGGTCTTTCTTTTTTAATTTTAATTTTTTCCTTTCAAAATAACACTTTGGAAAAGTTTTTTTTCTCTTGTTTTTTTCTCTTTAATAATTTTAGACTCTTTTTATTTTTTTAATTCCTGGTTTTAATATAAGAGGGAAGGGAAAGGAAAGGGAAATAAGAAGTACTGCCACCTGGAGGCTTGGATACATTGTTTTCCTTTCTTTCTTGTTGATACATTTGGTATTACATTCAAGGACTGTGCTTTTCATTGAAAAGATAGTGGGAAGAGCATGTAGATTGTTCATGCAGGTGCTCTTCTGTGGAACTACTGATAGCTGGAGTCTGGACTGAAATTGAAGAAAGAAGATTGAAGTGACCTTGAAAAGAGAACTGGAAATTTTATTTTTTGATTTAGTAAAGAGCCTCAAACATATAGTGGCAGTGCTTTGCTTACTGACAGAATTGCCAGTAAGAATTGCCTTTTTTTCTACACACACACCCAGTTGGATTTTTATATTTGGACTTGAGTCCTTTGATGCAGGAATAAGACTACTTTTTTCCCCTCCCTCCTCCCTTTGTTCTACCTTTT
The DNA here is from genome assembly GCA_033807585.1 of Hydrophis major. Classification (NCBI taxonomy): domain Eukaryota; kingdom Metazoa; phylum Chordata; class Lepidosauria; order Squamata; family Elapidae; genus Hydrophis; species Hydrophis major. The sequence continues at coordinate 157,182,602 of CM066331.1, read as the reverse complement.
TAGCAAGGGGAATATACAGATTTCTGTCTTTTAAAATTGTTTCCTATTTTTTTATTTTTTCATCCTTTTTCCATTTTCCATTTTTTCTTTCTTTCTTTTTCTTTTTCCTACATAATTGGAACCAAATGGATTAAAGTATTCAAGTGTCTGAAGATTTTTTTCCCTTCCCTTCCCTTTTTATTTTTATTTTTTACTTTTATTTTTTTTTATTGAAGTGGCAGTTGGCTATTCTTGCTTTTTCTTCTCAGTTTTCCTATTAAGCATTCTAAGATGAGTAGAAAGATACCAGCCTCAGCTTCTTCAATCCCAACTTCTTCCTCCTCACCATCTGGAGGACAATGATCAATACAGGTGATGTTACAACAAGAGAAGGAGAAAGAAGTGACACTGCAGATGATTATGCAAGGAATTCAAAAGATACAAGTAAAAACAGATAATATTGAAAAGAGAACAGAGAATATTGAGCAAAGAACTGAAAAGACAGATGAGAAAATTGAAAATATTCAACAGATGATGATGCAATATGAGGACAGAATTAAGAAAATTGAAGAACAAGATGTACAAAGAGATAAGAAGATTGAAGATATGGATACCTGACTGAGTGAAGTGGAAAGAGATAAGGGCAGATCTCTGCAATCATTGGGATGGGAAATTGATAGAGTAGAATTCTATCTTAGATTTCAAAATATAGAAGAAGAAAAGGGTGAAAATCTTGCTGAAATGATGACAGAAATCCTGGCAGAAGCATTAGAGGTAACTAAAGAGAAGTTGATGGATGGAATGGACAAGGTTTTTCGTGTTTATACAAGATATGCGATGAGAAATAAACTGCCAAGAGAAGTTCATATCAGATTTACTAAGAAAATAATTAAATCACAAATACTGCAGGTGGCAAGAGAAAAAACACTAAAGTACAAAGATAAAAAAATAGTGGTACTGAAACAGGTACTGAGAAGTGTGAGAGAGATAAGAAGAAAATATTTATTCTTGACTAAAGAGTTACTTAAGAGAGGAATAAATTACAGATGGCTGATACCCGAAGGTCTCATGTTTACCTGTCAGGAACAAAGACACAGAATTGATACAGTTGAAAAAGCTGAGTTATTCTTTCTGGAATATTTCAGAGGAAGGGAGGAAGATACAAGAAAAGAAGAGTCATTAATTGAATTTCAAGAGGAATGTATAGCAGTAATTGGAAAAGAGGAAGAAGCCGTAGGTGGTGTACCCAGAGAGCAATGAGAACCAAGATCTACTAGAGCAACAAATCCATCTTATAAAGCCTAAAATGGATGAGAGAAAACTGATTACAATTAATATAAATGGACTTAATTCAGCTACTAAAAGAAGAAAAATATTTCATAAGTTAGAGAAATTAAAATTTGATATAATCTGCCTACAAGAAGTACATATTAAAAAAACAACATGATTATATATTGAAACAACAAAAGTTAGGGAAATTATTTACAGCATTGACACAGTGTAAAAAGAGAGGAGTGGTGTTATATATTAGAGATACAATCCCTGCAGAACAAATATATACAGATGATGACAGAAGGATTTTGATGGTGGAGATAATGGACAATAATCTAAAGATACTTTTAATAGCAATTTATGCCCCAAATGATAATCAAGAAGAATTTTTACAGGAAATTACATAAGAAAATAATTGAACTGGACTATGCTAATATCTGTCTGATGGGAGATTTTAATGGAATAATAAATGACAAATTGGACTATAAAACACAAAAAGCAGCAAAGAAATCTAGAAAGACATTGCCTTCTTTCAAATGGTAGATGAGATAAACTTAAAAGATGCATGGAAAAAAAGAAATGCAGAAAATAAACAATATACCTTTTATTCAAATAGACATGCATCATGGTCTAGAATAGATATGATATAGATGTCAACAGAATTGCTTTCTAACATACAAGACATTGAAATAGAAGCAAGTACCTGGGCAGATCACAATCCAATAACACTTGTATGGAAAGGACAAAAAAGGAGATCTAGATGGACTTTAAATAATTTGATATTAAAGGAAAAAGACTTTAAACGGAAAAGTGAGAGAGAATTGACTGTTTTCTTGAAAGAAAACACAAAAGAGGATACATCATTACAGAACCTCTGGGACATGATGAAGGCTTATACAAGAGGCTTGATAATGGACCATACAAGGAAAAGAAATATAAAACAGAAAATAACCTTTAAAATATTGGAAGATGACTACAAGAAGTTGGAAAAGGAACTACAGAAATTTCCACAAAAAAAGACATTAAAATTAAAATGGACATAACTAAACATAAAATGGGGCTGATGGAAAAAGAAGAAATAGCACAAAAAATTAAAAATGCTAAGCTATTTTGAAGATGCAAACAAACTAGGCAGATGGCTAGTATATAAATTGAGAAAGGAAAGAGACTTGAGAAGGATGAATCAATTGATAAATGAACAAGGACATGTATGCTATGGAAATGCGGAGAAGAAAAAAATTATTCAAGATTATTATGGAAAACTGTACCATCAAGATAATGTTCAGGAAGAAACAATACTTACAATACTTACTTACTTACTTACTTACTTACTTACAGGAAGCAAATTTGCTTCAGATACCCAAAGATATTGAAATAATGTTAGAAAGTAACATAACAGTGATGGAATTAACAGAAGCTTTAAAAAAGCAAAACATTGGGAAAGCACCAGGTCCAGAAGTTTTGCCAGTGGAATTTTATAAGACATTCCAGGAAACATTGAATCTTCACTTATTAGAAGTTATGAATGAAGTTATGACAAAGAAGAGAATACCCAAAACATGGTCAGAAGCATATATCACACTTGTACCGAAGGAGGACACAGACCCACAGCAAGTTAAAAACTACAGACAATATCACTATTAAATTCAGATTATAAAATTTTTGCTTCAGTTCTGGCAGAAAGACTGAAAAGATACTTAAACAATTTTATTCACCCTGATCAAAATGGATTTCTGCTGAAGAGACAGATTAAAGATAATATGAGAATAATTTTAGATACACTGGAATACTATGAGGCACATCCCAAAAAACAAATGGCTCTGATGTTTCTAGATGCACAAAAAGCTTTTGATAATGTGAATTGGTGTTTTATGCTGTTACAGTTGGACCAAATGGGCTTTGGTAAAAAATTTACTCAAGCCATAGAAACGATATATCATAAACAAACTGCAAAGGTTATGATAAATGGAGAGTAAACAGACTTTATACATATAAGAAAAGGAACTAGACAAGGCTGTCCACTGTTGCCTCTGTTGTTTGTATTAACACTGGAAGTGCTGAATAGGAACATCAAAGAAGAAAAAGAAATAAAAGGAATGAAAATTTAAAAAGAAGAGTATAAATTACAAGCTTTTGCAGATGACCTGGTATTTATATTAGAGGATCCATTGGAGTCAGCACCTAAACTGATGGAAAAGATAGAAGAGTATGGGAAAGTAGCAGGTTTGAAAATAAATAAAGATAAAACAAAGATTTTAGCAAAGAACATGTTAGTAAGATGAAAGAAAGAATTGGAGGAAGTTTTGGGAATCCAAGTCACAAACAAGGTTAAGTATTTAGGGATACATATAACACCAAGATATAGCACACTTAAGGAGGACAATTATCTCAAACTTAAACAATAGATTGCGACAGATTTGATAAAATGGGAAAATTTACAATTATCACTGATTGGGAGAATATCTACAATTAAGATGAATGTATTGCCTAGAATCTTATACTTATTCAAGACAATTCAATCAGATTAGGGAAAGAATTTTTTGAAGATTTAAACAAAATAGTGCTAAAATACGTTTGGCAGGGGAAGAAAGTGAGAATAAAACTTAAATGGCTACAAGATGCAAGAATAAGAGGAGGACTTGCTTTTCCCAATTGGGTATTATACTACCAAGTGATGAATCTGATGTGGATAAAGGAGTGGATAACACTAAGGAATACTAGAATTTTGAATTTAGAAGGACATGACTTGCTGTTAGAGTGGCATGCCTTCCTCTGGTATAAGGGAACTAAAACGCAGGGGTATTTTAGAAGACATTATATTCGAGAAGCATTGTTTCTAAACTGGGAGAAGATAAAAAAGCAATATTATTTAAAAATTCCACTATGGTTATCTACTATTGAAGCTTTTTCCTATCCAATAATACATAAAAAGGAACAAACAGTTAGATATGGTGAGATATTGAATGAAAAGGGTGAACTTAAATCTATGCAAGCGTTGGAAGAACAAGGTGTAAAAATGAATTGGTTTTCATATTTGCAAATACAATCTAGATTTGATAAAGATGTTAAAACAGAAGGTATCTATGATAAATTGACTGATTTAGATAAAAACTTGACAGGTACTGATGAAAAAGTATTATGGACATTTGCTAGAGTTTAAATTAGAGGAAGAACAAGTAAAAAAAACAATGATTGCATGGGGGGGGAATTTTGGATATGGGATTGACTTAGAAAAATGGCAAAAATTGTGGTCTCAAAATTATAAAATGACAATGTCAACTGCATATAAAGAAAATTTGTACAAGATGTTTTACAGGTGGCACTTACCCCCGACGAGACTTGAGAGAATGTTTAAGAATAAATCAGATAAATGCTGGAAATGTCATCAGATACCTGGTTCATATTACCATATGTGGTGGATATGTTTGGATACGAAGAAATATTAGACTAAAATCCACACATGGTTGGAAAAAATGATAAAACAATACATAGACTTCAAATCAGACATTTTAAATTGGGAATTATACCAGAAATATATTGTAAAGAATTGAAATATTTGATTGTAAATGTTTTAACAGCAGCTAGAATTGTAATTGCTAAGAATTGGAAAAATGAAAAAATATCTATGCAGGAGGAAACTATTAAGAAAATCATGGACTGTGCTGAAATGAGTAAATTGACATTTGAAATTAGAGAACAAGAGCATAAACAATTTTATATGATATGGGATTTATTTTATCAATGGTTAGATAAAAAGACATGGTAAAGAGTAGTAAGCCTTACAATAAAAGTTAATAGATTGATATAGAATACAATATAAAATATATAACCATTGGATGTATAAGATTAAATCATAATGAAAATTAGAATATCTTGTATAAAATGATGGAAAAATAGTTTAATCAAATAAATGTTTAATAATTGATATTACATAAGCACAAGCTAGATTGATAAGGTAAGAATTTATATAACTTGTGAGTAATGGTAAAAAAAGGATAGCACAAGAGATTGTAACCAGCTGACACACTGTATGTATATAATTGAAAGAGGGTTTTATGTTTTTATGTTTTGTGTGTATGTTTGTTGTAAAAAATAAAAACTTTGTATAAAATAAATAAATAAATAAAAGAAAAAAAAATAGTCTTCTTACCTTGCTTCTTCAAAGTACAACTTTCACTAAGATCTATCTATTTAGATAATAACGCATGCACTGAAAATTACTATCCCAGGGAATATCTGTAGAAAGTATAGGGATGACGATGGTCTTTGTAGATACAGACATATCAAGGCATGCATCTGAATAGCTTTCACATGGTGTCAGCTGGATCTCCTGCATGGTTTTCAAAGTTGCTTCTGGTTAGGATTTTGTCTTTATCAGGTTAATAAAAAGAGAGCTAAACTGAAAGAGTTCTGAGTGAGAAATAAAATGTATCTGTCCACTAAGTACTTATAAATTACCCAAAAATTGAAGAGATGTGGGCCCCTTCCCAATTGACAAAATCATCAATCCAGTTACTGTGCAATTAGAGCTACCAAAAAACCTTAGACAGATTCACCCAGTATTTTATGTTAGCCTACTCAAACTTGAGAAAGTGTCTCCTCTTTGCCCTGCCCAGCCTGCCCTTCTGGTACCCCTCCTTATAGGAGAGAAACACTTTGAAGTTAAAGAAATCCTTGATTCGAGAAAATGGAAAGGGAAGCTGCAATATTTGGTAGCTTGGAAACATTTCCCTCTTTCAAAATCTGAATGGGTAAATGCTCGAAACATTCAGGCTCCAAAACTCCTTAAAGGTAACTTATGATCAAATTAATAAAATCTAGGATGTCTGAAACGTCTTTATATATTTATTAAATTTACTTTCTGTTACATTAAAAAATAATACTTGGAAGAAACTTTTGCAGTGCCTTTGGGAGCAACACATGCAGACCTGGGCCCTTGTTTACTTCTGCCATATATTATTCTTATACTAATTCTGAATCTATATGCTGTGCAAAAACCTGAAGAACATACATACATGCATACATATACATACATACATACATACATACATACATGAGTATGTATATATACATATATGTATAAGGGCTGCTCCAAGAGCTTTTTTACAGTATGTTGCATTGAGCTTCGGGTTAGTAACAGCTAGAGGCAATAATTTACTTCTCCAATGTACAACAAAACAATTTATACATATACACATACACACACATATATATTTCAATAACTTATACATTTAAACTGAAGAGTATGTTGTTTATTATCTGCATGTTGAGATTCCACAAACACTTAGTGACAAAAGAGAAACTACTCTGCATAACTTAGGTATGCTTCCTGATTGGACAGCAAAACAGTATAGCGAAGTCTGAAGGAAGTCCACATTCACAATGGCCAAGATCCTTGCAGGATACAAATCAATAACTCTTCATATTTTAATTCTAGAGGATATCTGAGTGAATAATGCAACAATCTTTTGTAGCCATATGTATATGGATTTAAATTCAAATAAGTTAAAATAGAGAAAATGTGGTTCAATGTCAGAGAATCTATAGCACATTAATAGTTTTGTAAGGATAAGTGTATATGGAAGGAATGGTAATGAAGTAAGGTTGTGACAAGTTCTCCACTAGTTTTCTCGACAACAAATTGAAGGAAGGAAATAATTCCTGTGGATTTAACTCTGCTGGTCATTGTTGACTATAAGGTGCTGCACTCATCTCTATTTTAAGGCTGTGAACCAGCACTGTTCAAAGATATTACCATAGTCACGTGACCCTCATGATGTTGCATAGCGTTGTTTCTGCCTCACCAAAGTGGAATCTACTCACATATGCATGGTTTTGAAATCCTAGGTAGAAATTAGATGAAGATGAGCACTCACTCCATTATACAACTACTGGGGCTCAAAGCCCTGTGACTTAAGGGTTGAGCCATTGCAGTGGTGGGATTCTGTTTCTGTGGGTGTGGCTTGGTGGGAGTGGGTGGCTTGGTGGGTGTGGCTTGGTAGGCATGGCAGGGGAAGGATACTGCAAAATCCCCATTCCCTCCCCACCCACTAACCTGCTTTCCAGCTTCGTTCTCCTGCGCAGGGCAACAAAAGAAGACCCAGCCGATCATCTGGGACTCAGGAGGCAGTGAATAGATGGGGACAGGGCCAGTCAGAGGTGGTATTTGCTACTCAAAATTTCCACTACCGGTTCTCCAGAATTGGTCAGAACCTGCTGAATACCACCTCTGAACCATTGTGCCATCCAAATTTTTAAATGCTTCTTTTAGAAAACTCAGAAATGTCAATTTAATATTATTTGGACTGTAGAAGACTTCAGGGAATAGTTCTGTCCTTCCCCTCCCACCCCCACCATTCCTGGTCCAAAGATAAATTCAAACTCATCAGCAATACTTATTTTCCTGAATCCTATCCTCTGACTATTTTTATTATCCCACAAGCTATATCATCTCTGATTTCCTGAGACTGGGGGTTCAGCCAATGCTCTCAGCCAGACACTGAGAAAATAAATAAACTCTTCCACCATCTGAGATTTTATGAAAATGAAACAGAACTGAGCCTTGATAATGTTTCAGATTCAATCATCTTATCTCCCCTAGTGACTTTAGATTCATGTAGTGCAGGAATGGTGACCAGCTAGAACCCCATTGAAGTTCAGTTCAAGAATGTGTTTGCTTGGATTGAATTCTTACCCCAGGATCTTTCTATGGAAAAGGTACAGAACTCCATGAAAGCAAAGCAACCTTCTGAAGACAATGTCCACTGGTATGTTAATAAACAACTAATGTTGCTGATAGAACTAATAGAATCAGTGTGAATATTGTGAATATGTAATCTCTTTCTGCCTGTGAAGGAAAATCATCTGTCAATCTCCACATCAATTTCAAGATCAGCAACAGAGTAATAAAGAACAAAAAAAAAAAACCATGAACATTTCAGATTATACCCAAAGGTGCTTTTTCCAAAAAGTTTTTATTTCTTGGCTTTTATTCCTTTGAAAACATTTCCTGAAACAAAATAGTTTCAAAGGAAAAAAAAAAACAAGAAATAAAAACCTTTTGGAAAAAGCACCTTTGGGACAACCATGAACTGAATTATTGAGAATCTCTGTAGATATTTCATAGACAAAGTGATATTACTCATTAATCTAACTTTGAAAGTCCAGACTTCAGGCCTTGGTACTATACAGAGAATTATACGGTGTTAATACTGTGTTGTTGTGATCGCAATATATGCAGACACTGCTATTTCTTGATGGATGATGCTAGTTGTAGTTATTATTGCTTTAAGTGAAGTCACTTTGGAAAAGGATAGCTGGGAATAAAAATTGGCACATGAAACCATTAAGCACGTTGTGAGATACAATATTATAATTATTACAATTTTCCATTATATAGACTTGCATATAGCTTATGTATCTGCTTTGATGTTTCTCTCTTTCAAATGTTTCTTTCACTGGAAATGTTTTTTTCCATGGCTATGTTGCAATTCTTTTGAAATAGAGGAACTGATAAGGAAGACATGAGGGTTGTGAATGTTTAGCAAGCTTGGGTGACAATAAGGGCTTAACTAACTTTAAACATTTAGGGGTGATAATAGATTCTAGGAAGTCAGAAGGCATGTGTCCAGACTGGGCCTAACAGCTGGACCAGGAAAGGAATGATGTGGTGTGAACTGATGGGTGTAGGATGATTATAAAAGTATGCTTTTTCATTACTTGAGTATAGTCCCTTACAACCACAACCTACTTCTTGGCAAGCTAGAAAAAAATGGGATAGAAAGCACCAGATGGATTTGCAATTGGCTGACAAACTGTACTCAATGAGTAATCCTTAATGGGTTTAAATGTACATGGATGGAAGTAAACAATGGGGTGCCACAAGGTTTGGTCTATGTAGCTTTTTCTCTGGTAATATCACACTACTAACCAGAGCATACAAAACATTTGCTAGACCAATACTCGAATACAGCTCATCAGTCTGGGACCTACATTATGTATCTGATATTAGCACAGTTGAGAAAGTCCAGAAATATTTCACAAGAGTTCTCCACTCCTCTACTCGTTGTAGAATACCTTATGCCACCAGACTTGAAATTCTAGACCCAGAAAACCTTGAATTACGCTGTCTTCGGTCTGATCTAAGTATGGTATATAAAATCACACATTGCAATGACTTACCTGTGTATGAATACTTCAGCTTCAACCACAACAACACAAGAGCACACAATAGATACAAACTCAAGGTAAATCACACCAAACTTGATTGCAGGAATTACGACTTCAGCAACAGAATGGTTAATGTCTGGAATACTCTGACTCTGTGGTTTCTTCCCCAAATCCCAAATCCCAAAAACTTTAACCTTAGACTGTCTAATATTGACCTCACCCCTTTCCTAAGAGGTCTGTAGGGGGCATGCATCAGTGCACCAACATGCCTACTGTCCCTGTCCTATTGTTTCTTTTATTTTTCTTATATGCACTTATTTCATGTATTCATAACTATGTATATACTTATACCTATTATTTTGTAAGTGATTGACAAATCAAAATAAATAAAAAAATAAAATAAAAATATCTTCATCAACAACTTAGATGAGGCAATAGAAGGGGAACTTTCCAAATTTGCAGATAATACTAAGCTGGCAGGAATAGCTAACACCCAAGAAGATAGGCCCAAGATCCAGATGGATCCTGACAGACTAGAACACTGGGCAAAATGAAATTCAGTGTAGAGAAAAGTAAAGTCCTACACTTAGGCAAGAAAAAGTTAGGCAAATGTTCACATATAGTCTGGGTGAAACCAGGGTTAATAACAGTAACTGTGGGAGGGATCTTGGAGTCTTAGTGGACAACCAGCTAAATATGAGCCAACAGTGTGCAGCAGCAGCCAAAAAAGCTAATGCAATCCTAAATTGCATTAATAGAGGGATACAATATAATCAAGATCAAGTGAGGCACTAATACCACAATATAAAGCCTTAGTAAGACCATACCTGGAGTTTTGATCATCACACTATAAACAAGATGTTGAGGCTTTAGAAAAAGTGCAGAGAAGAGAAACCAGAATAATTAGGGGACTAGAGACTAAAACATATGAAGAACGGTTACAGGAACTGGGCATGGCTAATCTAGTGAAGAGAATGACCAGGGGAGACATGTTAGCAGTGTTCCAATATTTGAGGGGCTATCACAAAGACGAAGGGATCAAGCTATTTTCTCAAGCACCTCTAGGCCAGACAAGGAATTATGGATGGAAATTGAACAAGGAGAGATTTAACCTGGGAATAAGGAGAAATTTTCTGACAGTAAGAACGGGGCTTGGACTAGATGACCTACAAGGTCCCTTCCAACTGTTAATCTATAATCTGTAATATGCTATAGCTCAAATAATCAATTTTGTCCTGGTGGAATTCACACTTGCACAATTTATCATAAAGTTCAGTGGCTCTGCATTTTTTCAGGACCACACAAAGTAACTTTACGTGCTCTTCCATAGTCTCAGTGTATATATTAGAATATCATCTAAGCATACTAGAATCCTTTTGTACAGATGTTCAGGCAATACTTCATTGATCAATGGCATGAAAACAGCAGGTTCCCTTGTAACCCAAACAGGAGCACTTGGAACTCGGAAACAACCCAAAGGGCAATTAAAAGTTTTGCATTCATCTCTCTCTTTAATGCACTGTATAAGCTTCTTTCAAGTCCAATTTAGTAAAAACTCTCCCTTTGGCTAAATGCAGAGGCAATGGCATGAATAAACATTTTCCACACAAATGACAATTAACCCCTTGTAATCCACACAGAGATAAAGAGTTCTGTCCTTTTTCTATAGAAATAACACTAGAGCAGCCATTCATGGTCTGGCTAGTTGGATGAATCCCCATTTCAGATTCTTGTTAATAAAGGCATGCAGCACACCTAACTCATGCAGAGCCATCAGATAGATTTTTGGCTTTGGGAGTTTCACTCCCAGGAAAGATTTCTATGCTGCAGTCCATGGAGCAATGGGGCAGAAGTGCATTGGAATCCTATTCACTGAATGCCTCCCTTAAGTCCCAGTATTCCTTTGTGATTTTCTTCTCTCCTCAGTGCTGGTCTCTGGCCAGATCTATTTCCAACTCATCTGCCAGCATGTGCCAGTGTTGGATGCCTTGAGGGGCTCCCCACAAGATGCAGGTGTGGTAACAACTTCCAGCTGGACTCCCTCATTAATGGACTGAAATCTGCGATTGTCTACAGTTTCGGTTCATGCTCTCCTCTTGGAGGGCCCCAATCAACTTGATTTGGGGCCAGAGCCACACCGTAGAGGTGGCAAAGAAGGGGAAGACCATCAGCTGGGTCAAGGGGAGCTGCATCTGCCCTCCTTGGCTTGGCAATACTCCCCTCCAAAGATGGCTGTAACGGTGGTCAATATGGCCACCCTGAAGAGGTAAGCTGCCCAGGATAAGATTGTGCAGGAGCAGAGAAGAAGAGGACAGCACAGAAACCAGGAGAATTGGGCACAATTTCTAACTAAAAGGTACCCCAGATTTAAATTTAAAAAAATTTAGGAGAGTTAATTGAAGCGGTGAACAATGAAGTGAAGAAAGGAATTTTGACAGCTTAAAGTGGCTTTGAACCTTAAAAGGAAGAAGCTGGAAGATTTCTGCCTATATGGGATAAATTTATGGCCCTGACACTAAAAAGGCATAATTAAAGCTGTATTTGAATGTGTCAAGGGGAAAAAAGAGAGAGTAATTGATTCTTGGACTTATTGGAACTTTTGAAATTTGAAAACCTGAAATAAAGTGGGGAGGGAATGGGGAAAAAAAAAAAAAAGACTTGATTCTAGACATAATGGAGAGTGCCATCTGGTGGCCAAAGGAATTGTTTGTGTCCCTTTTTTCTCTTTTTCTTTTTAAAAGTCTGGTTCCTTCAAGGACTTATTTGATACAAATTAACTGATTAGGATACAATAAAATAGAAACCCTGGAAAATGAAAATGGATTATTGAGTATTAAGACAAAGAAAAAAGCAGGAAGAAACCATTTTGGAATTGTTTGGTAACTTTGGTGCAAACTTTAATCTATGGACACTGAGATGAACTTGGAAAATCTAAGAGAGGAATTAATAAAACCTTATCATTGGAAATAAACTTTATAGACATTGGTTGAATCAAGTCGCTGGATAAAAGTGAAAAATGGCAGATCTGCTCTTGGAAGTAAAACTGGAACTTAGAAATATGAAAGAAATGTTACAAGAAGAAGGCAAACTGCTTTGCCTGACTTTGCAATTCTTACAAATGGTGATCTTAGAGCATGAAGAACAACGAGGAATACCAGAAGAAGAGGAGCTGAGTAAAGAAGAGGCCATCTTTAATGAACATTTAAAACAATGAAAGTTCAAGCGAAGGGGGAAAAGAAGGGGAATTAAAAACAGGAGGTTTGAAATGGTGATTAAAAAGAGGCTTATCTTGAAAACCAAACAAAATAAAAAGAAACAGCAGAAGAAAGAAGGCCAGAAGAGAGTTTTAGAAAGAGAGGGGGGCAAAAATTGGAGTAGAAAAAGGAGGGGAAGAATGAAGGGGGGAAGAAATAATAAGAAACAGGACCAGGAAACAAAGAAATATGGGAATTGAGCAAAGAAATTGTCTGTTTGAAAGACACAGAGATAATGGTTAATTAAGAATTAAGAGAGGGGATTCTGCAAGTTGATGAGGTGTAATACATTAATTAAAAATAACTAATTAATAATTAATTAATAATTAATTAATTAATTAAAAATAATTAATTAGGTAATAGTGAAATACAGATTTCTAAAATGAGAAACTGGAACTGATATTGTTTTGTTATTGTAAGTTTGCTAACTTTTTTCTTTTTCTTTTCTTTGTAATGGAGTTATACACAGAGTAAATGGAATAATTTGTGAAAAAGGGGAAATTATGATAAGTTTGATGAGGAGAATAATACTAACTCTTATGTTGAATTGAATAGATTAACTTTTACTGTTAAAAATAGTGAAATACATACTATTAAAATTAGAGATTGGAACTGACATTGTTTTGTTATGGCAAGATATGCATATTTCTTTAATGGAATTATATACAGAGTTAAATGGAATAATTGTGAAAAGGGGGGAATTATGATAAGTGTATTAACTATGTGTAATGAATATATAAATTACAGTTGAATGAAATATGGAAATGGGGAATAATACCAGTTTTTATGATGAATTAAATAGATTATTTTCTTCTATTAAAATTATATATATTGGTATATAACTAAAGGAGAAACTTGCAGACCCTTAATTGAAAAGTATATTTGCAATGTAGTAGTTGTTAGAAGAAAATTGGTTGTAACTTATAAGGTGATAATTAAAAATTGAATAATTAATGGGATTTAAAGGGGGATTAATTACATGATATGTAATCTATAAGAGTGGCACACTCAAATTGTTAATAGTAGGAGAAACTTTTTTGAAATGTTTGAATTGAGATTGAATTTTTGGAATGATGAATTAAGTATATGCGATGAAAGTGCAAACCTGACAGAAAAAACCATAAAGCATAATGAATATGATGATATGAGAGTTATTTAAAGTTTAAGGAAATAGATCAAGTAATAAATTGAAAATATATATAAAATAAGCTGAAGGAAAGTATATAATAAAAATGATAGAAAATATGAAAAGCAATGGTAAGATTTGAATTCAAATGTGAAAGATGAGTATGAAATTAAAGTCATGTTTGTATGGAAATGTGATACCTGTTCACTGAAAAAAGATGTTTTTAATATGTAGAAAAATGAATAATTTTTTATTTTAAAAAAAGATGCAGGTGTGGTAGACTTCATCATTAAATCCATCCTTGAAACATTCAACTAGGTTCTCTTCAGGCCATGTGGCCAGTTGACATGCCAGCTCATGGAATTCCTGGGTGTATTCTGCCACCAATCACCACCCCGGGTTTTGGATTTGTGCTCTGCTAGAAAGTCCTCAAACCACCAGCAGAGGGCTGCCATAATCTGGTCATCATTTAATAGCTGAAGGACATTGTCATTGTAAAGAGAAACCATCCATTCAGCTGCAGCCCCTTTCAGGGCCATAGTGACATATCTCAATTTAGCTATTTCCAGTCCCAATTTGCCATATTCGTGCATATAATTCCAGACTTGAGCCAGGAAGAATTCCAATGATTCAGGATCCCCACTGAACTTTACTCCTAGTAGTGGAACTTTGGGAACCTGCTGCCTTCGGGAAATAGCTGGGGGAGCCTGTTTAACTGCAGCTGGAGCCACCACCTGTGGAGCAACTGAGTCTGCTGCTGCAGCTGTGAGGGTGACAGCTCCACCTGCTGCCTGGCTGGTCTCTCTGTGAGGTTTCTGGGCAGACATCTGGGCAAGCATTTCTCTGACTCTCTGATTTTTGATCACTTCTCACACACAACACATAACTCAGCATGAGGTCTTTGTGATAAGAATTGTTCTCCTTTGCACCTCCTCCACTCTGCAGGATCCTCGATGCTCTCTAGTAAAAGTCATCCCCAGTGGATGCTCCTCAGGATCATCCTATGCCTAGCAACCATCTGGCTCGGACTGGTTCCTCATCAAGCTCCAGCTTCTCCAGCCATTCCAGATCATCTTGAGTATGGCACAGCCTTGGGTGAGTTGCTTTCTGGACTCTGGAGTCTTTCTGATTGCTCCCATGGGTTGACATTGAGTGCTCAGCTCCCATGGTAGACTATGGTCTCCAGGCTGGCCACACACACAAAAAAAAGATCTTGCCTAATGTTAGGTCTGCCTCATTCAATTTATAAGAGAATAAACCCCAACTTGATTTAGAGAAGAGATACTTTCACTAAGAATGAACTAATAGCAGCAAGAGCAAGGCAAGATCTGAGTAAAGCCCATGTGAAAGTTACATATTGAAAGTTACCCCAAATCCCTCCCCCCCAGGATCCATCATAGAAAGACCAATCAGCATCCTATAGGATGTTATGGTAAAAGCTATTCTGCAGGTGTTGTGTGCTTCAGGAGTCCCAGGAAAGTTGACCTTCCTGGTCCAAACAACTGCGCTCAGCAGTGCCATAGTTCATGAGTGCAAACCTCCCTTCCAATTCTCATGGAAATGCTTCACACCAGCTTGCTTCCCCATCCCAAATGCCTAAAAAACCCCTCCCTGTTTCTATAGCAGCTGAGAGCAAACAATCTACAAAAAAAGCCACACTAGAAATCTGGCTGACATTGATTCTTTTGAATAGTGTATAAATTTTATTTATTTCTCTGTGGCTATTGATGGCTGAGTTGTATGAATGTCAAGCTTCCAGAAATCCCCTAGTGTTTGGGGAATTTTGTTTTGCCTAGCATGCTTACACTTCCCAGATGAAACTGGTTGAGTCTATCTGCGTGCTTTGAAATTAAGAGGTTTACACCATGTCTTCTGACTGCTACTTGGTGTTGATGGCTAGTTGCTTGGCTACTCTTCTGATGAGAAGAGGTCTACCCTATATAGTGGCTGTTACAGTCCTTACACTATATGTTGTAGATGGCTCTTGGTTTTGGGGGGACACTGCTGGGTTCCAAATAAAGAAATAAACCCAAAGAAAAAAGAACTCCAAGGCAGATATATTCCTCAAGGAACGATTTATTGGATACTTCATATTGGCACAACTGATGCAAACCAACTCTGAAGGTTCCCACGGTTTTCACCTAATTAAAAAGTAAAAGTTCCCCCTTTCCCCAAGTCATCAGTCACATTGTCCAATCAAGGTGCTGGCTGATTGCTTGGTTACCACACTCCTTCTCTCCCAGCCACTTGTTAGAATTTCCTTGGTTCCCACAGGAAAACCTTTTGTTTTGACTACAAAACCCCAGCTATCTATTTCCCCCCTCCCTGTCCCTTCTTCTTCCTTGTGGCAACCCTGAAGCCTCCAAGATGGCCTCAGCCAGGCTCACTTCAGGATTGACAATCACACACACCCTTAACTGACAAGGAGTTCCTGGAGACAGAAGAAGGGAAGATATGGGAGTGGCACATCAATCAACTATGAGGCCGGGTCTCGAACTCAGACAACCGGCCCGGCACCTGACACACAGCAACAGAACAACCCAGGACACAGACACCAACCCCTGTACCACAATGGCAGAGACAGTTATCTTGTGAAGAGGAAGTCCCGCGGTCTCCTTCTGGGGCCTCCGGCTTGATGGCCCCTGCCGCTATACAACTGGGCCTTGAGACTGTTCCACAGGCAGGGACCAGAGCAATGGCGGACCTGTCCGCTCAGGCCACTGCCCTAGGAACAAATGATGTGCACAGGTCCAGTCATACCCATCGAAGCCCCACCTACCTACGTGATTACATACGGTAGGAGAATACTGATTGGAGGAACATTTACTTGGAAGGGAGCGGTATTGTACATGACCAAATATGGCCAAGGAGTGGAGTCAGCTAACAGACTCCACTCATTGGCTCAGCCATTGGTGGGAGAAATAAAGTCCCATCCGTGGCTGAAGCTTTGGACTGCACTGGCTTGAAAAGCTGGTGCCTACCGTGACCATGCAGCTTTTTTGAACTGAACCTGAATAAAGATTACTTACTCGTTCCTGTTGTGTCCTGCCTCTCCTTCATGCATGGACCCATCTAACAGCCGCCTTTGGTCCAATCTAAGTATAGTACCGTATATACTCGAGTATAAGTCGACCCGAATATAAGTCGAGGCACCCAATTTTACCACAAAAAACTGGGAAAACTTATTGACTCGAGCATAAGTCGAGGGTGGGAAATGCAGCAGCTACTGGTAAATTTCAAAAATAAAAATAGATACCAATAAAATTACATGAATTGAGGCATCAGTAGGTTAAATGTTTTTGAATATTTATTTCAAAGAAAAACAGTAAACTAGCTCTGTAAGTGGAAAAGAGAGCCAACAAAACCAATATGGTATCAACAATAACTTTAAAAGTACAAAAACCTTAGCTCAATCAGCAACCAAGCTAAAACACAAGAGTTAAAATCCTTCAAAACTGGATTCCTCCTCCTCATCTGTATGTCCAAACAGAGTCACCCTCTCCCTTGCAAGAAAAAAGCATGTGTATGTGCTGCATGTACATGGAGAGCCACCATCTCTTTCATAGCTCTCCCTCATGCCTCCATTGCATGTGCACACATGCCATGGCTCAGTAGTAGGTCAACATACAGATGTCACACTAGGTTCCCTCCTCAAAAGGAACATCCAACCTTTCTTGAGAAGTACAAACTTCATCTGTTCAGGATTGTGGTGACAAAGGTGAAGGAGGATGGGGCTGAGAGAAGGGAAGGGAAGAAAAGATCATTGACAGGGAGAAAGACAGGGAGAAACACCTGGAAGTGTGAGCCCTCGAGTTTCCTTAGGGAAGACCAGACAACAAGGGGAGAGGAGAGGAGGAGGAGGAGGAGAGTTAAAAAAAAAAGAGTGGGAATCAAAGCCAGGGGGAAGCGGGGCTTTCTCCGCCTGCTGCCGCCAGAGGAGTGGGGGGGAGTGCGGGGAAAGGGAGTTCGTGCCGAGGCTCCGCAAGCGATTACCAGATTTGCAGCTCCATTTGTTGGTGAAGCTGGAAGCGTGCAACGCAGGAGCTCGTGGGGGCCCCGGGGGCCCATTAATGGGGAAGGAGAGGCCGCTTGGGGTCACCAGGCCCAGGCAGCATCCCCCGCCCCCTCCCCTAGCAGCGAAGAGCTGCTCCGGGGGGCTCCCGCCACGGCGCAGCCAGGCACTTTGTCTCGCTGCCCCCGGAGCAGCTCTTCGCTGCTAGGCTAGGGGGTGGGGGAGGCTGCCTGAGCCTGGCGGTTTCTTGGCGAAGCTGGAAGCACGCAACGCAGGAGCTCGTGGGGGCCCCGGGCGCCCATTAATGGGGAAGGAGAGGCCGCTTGGGGTCGCCAGGCTCAGGCAGCCTCCCCTGCCCCCTCCCCTAGCAGCGAAGAGCTGCTCCGGGGGGTTCCCACCACGGCACAACCAGGCACTTTGTCTCGCTGCCCCCGGAGCAGCTCTTCGCTGCTAGGCTAGGGGGCGGAGGAGGCTGCCTGAGCCTGGTGGTTTCTTGGCGAAGCTGGAAGCACGCAACGCAGGAGCTCGCAGGGGCCCCGGGCGCCCGTTAATGGGGAAGGAGAGGCTGCTTGGGGTCGCCTGTGTGGCCCTCAGCAGGTAGACAACCGCGGCGGCAATGCTGCCCTGGAGGCACGATCGGTTGCAGCCACGCCAGCACAGGCCAGGCATGGTGTCTTAGCGGCTGACTCGAGTATAAGCCGAGGGCGGTTTTTTCAGCACAAAAAATGGGCTGAAAAACTCGGCTTATACTCGAGTATATACAGTACATAAAACTATCTACTGCAATGTCCTACCTGTCAATGAATACTTCAGCTTCAACCACAACAATACAATAGATACAAACTCAAGGTAAACCGTACCAAACTTGATTGCAGGAAATACGACTTCAGCAACAGAGTGGTCAATATCTGGAATGCTCTATCTGACTCTGTGGTTTCTTCCCCAAACCCCCAAAACTTTAACTTTAGACTGTCTACTATTGACCTCACCCCTTTCCTAAGAGGTCTGAAGGGAATGTGCATAAGCACCAGCGTGCCTACCGTCCCTGTCCTATTGTTATATTCATAACCATGTTTATACCTGTTATCTAATACTTGCTTGACAAATAAATAAATAATAAATTTTACCAGGTGAGGGAATTGAAATAGATTGTAATATCTATATAAAAGCAGAAGTTCAGTAAAATGTGGGCAATAGCACCTATAATACATGGACAGAATGGAGCAACATATGGAATTGTTTTGTATCTACCTTCCAAAATGGTTGAAGGGAAATAATTAAATCTTGGTTAAAACCTTCTCAGCTTGGCTTCTGTAATACTGTTTAAGTATCTCGCCAGTCTAAACTTATATGTTTTACTGCTTGGCAAAATATGCCTGGCCAACAGAGCCTGGACTTGCCCGTCCATATCCAAAACGTATTGTGTTAATTTTTTCTTTGCTTCTTCACATCCCAGAGAATATTGTTTTAGCTTTGCACTTATTCTAGTCTCATAGCATGGTTGATAGTCTGTCACTACCCCTAGACCATTTTTCCAATATCCAGGAACAAACTATCAGAAAAATCAGAAACTGCATATCCAGCAATTATCTTGGGTAGTATCCTATTATCTTTTTCAAGGACAGATTGATGGTTTGTAGTGTGTGCATTTGTAGTCTTCATTATATTATATAGTGTAGTATCAATAAACTTTATTGAATGATTTAAGAAAAGTTGCAATCCTATTACAGTTAATCCACTGGGAAGAAAATGCAGAAAAACTTAGATAGTCACACCATTGTTGCCCCCATATTACTCCCTCGTGTGTCCATGTCCAATGAAAAGTAAAATAAACCATGGAATGCCTGTTTCATCTCTGCAGAGATTATTATCAGCATCACATCCAATGCCAGGGATATAATAGTTCTCTCTTCTGGGTTCATACAATGTAGCCAGACTCAGGTCAGTGTCTATTCTTCACCTAAAAATATAGTAATAGTTTTATTTATCATGTGGTTATGATTAAGTACAGATATAGAATAAATCAATAATACAATACAATAATATATTAAATTCAGTATTATAAATTAGGAAGTTCTAAACTAAATGTGGATTTGCCAACACATTAGACTTTTAAATAAGACAGTTAAATGTGTCATGCAAATTGGACAATGTATACATGTACTAGTAATATCTCTGCTTTTGAATGCCAATATTTTTTTCCAGAACATTATTTATTGATTGATGTCTGCAAGGAAATATTAATATATCCAGAAAAGTATAACTTTATACTAACAGCAGCATCTTGAGTAACTTGCAATGATGTCAAACTATCAACATGCATGTAGTGAGATCATCAACAAATGTCATGAATATATTTATTTCCCAACTTCTGACATAAGTACAAAATTTGACTTAATGTTATTCCACTTATTTTGCCAATTGTCCATCATCATCATCACCACCACCCTCATAAATGTTAACCATGTATACCAATGAAGAAATAGCAAGGCTGTTTTGAATTCCATTGGCATGCTGGATATTGGGCTTGTCTGCTGTAACTAAGTAGGTCCTAGTTTGTACTGGAGCAAGCAAGATCAATTTCAAAGTCACCAACCTATAAATAAGTGATCTCCTATGTTTTCATTTAGAACTAGCCACCACAAGGATAGCATGGAGTAAATGTAAATACAGTAGAGAATCAAATATGGATGGGGAAGAGGCAACAATGTACCAAAATATTAAAATTGTTTGTCCCAAAGGTGCTTTTTCAAGTCAATTGGACTTTCTGGTTTTTCTTTGAAGAAGGTTCTTGGAGGAGAAGCAAAATGTATTCAAAGAAAAACCAGAAAGTCTTGTTGCCTCTTGAAAAAGTACCTTTGGGACAACCATGACCTGGATGACTAAGAATCCTCATATACATTAAGATTGCTTGATTTCTGCTCAGCTACTACTTCATGTATCCATTCAACATTATAAAAGCAACAGGACTATTTTGTTTTGCTCTTTTGGAGTTAGAATAGTGGTATACTGATTCTTACGAATTCTCAGATTTCCTATGTATAATAAAACAAAAATAAAACAAACTTTCAGGTATTTTATGAACAAACATATTTTAAACTGACCTTTTGCATCTACTTTACAGGTTTCTTGAAAGCAAATTTGGATTTTTACCTAGTATTTCATATCTTTTCTTCACAATAGGCAAAACAAGTGATATAAGATGGCCTTCTTAGTATTTTTGGAATGGAGAAAAAGAGTGTCTATGTTATTTGCTTATAATAATCCTGTCATGGATTAAATTCATTATGGATAAAGGTCCTCTTATAACTTGTAAAATAAAGAGCAAAGTGTAGTCTAGTTTGGGTATTTGGTAACAGCACTGTTGATTGGTACCTCAATTTGATAAAGTTGATGTTTTGTTCCCAGGTTGAATTCTTTGCTGGATCACTGAATGGTTTACATATATGAATGAGTTATCAAGTTTCAATTATGTTTTTCAGATGGATCAATGCAACTTTCAACTGTAGTTCAATAAGTGTTGGTAGTCAAAGAATGTGTCCTCATGTGTGAATCAGCCCAAATGAATTTTAATTTAAGCTGCTGAAAACAATAGAAAAACTAAGCACGGCATTGCTTCAATGCAATGATGCATATGGAAACACTTTTATTATATTTTACACATAAATTTTTATTAACCCCTAAATTATTGATATTCCCTGCCAGAAATTTAATCTATCAAATGTAACACAGTATCTCAACTCAAAATAAAATTCCATTAACTTCAATGGTATTGAGAACAATAGAATTAAAGAATTGGAAGGGACTATTTAAGATACTAAGTTTAACTGCCTTCTCACTGCAAATAAGAACATATAGCAAATTATGCAGATGAGTTGGAATTTGAAATTCCAACTACCGAACTGCCATACTGAGAGGAGTCTGAGAGATGTCCTTTCATTTGTTTGGAGAACCCCAATTTAAGGAAGTCTGGAGTATAAAATTGCCAGCCAGAAGTAATATATACTGTAGGTACTTTGATTTCTACTCCATGTACCTTCCTGGAGATCTGTCAATTCCTATTAACTACAATATGAAAGTAATATTCTTCTTCAGAGGTAAAGCAGTTTGATTATCAAATACTGGAAATCAAGTGATTTCTTTATAACATTTGGCCCTGGTGAAGCAGAATAATGAAGTATGAGTATCATAACACTCAAATTAAACCTGATATAGAAAATAACACCAATTCCAGAGCACACTGCAAGAGATGAAACCACTCCATTGCCTTTAATATCAAATCCTCAATTATAATGGAGAATGCCTCCAATCTGGCCTATCCATTCTTGCTTTGTCATGTCAGCATAGGAAGTGGTTTCCAGGGAGCAGTAACCTTTCCAATTATCACCCATCACATTAATGCTTCAGATTCGAGAAGTGACAGCTTGCATATCTTCTTATCCTGAATGTCCAAACAAAAGGTCAATTTTGCAGATTATATAAACAGGAGGGTCTGTTGTTTTCAAGAAGTCCCTTATTAAAAATAAATATCCAGTAATTCTGCTGGCTGTGCGCTCTGCATTAAATACAGTTTGAAGTTATGACAGCTGTTCCTCTCAAAAGAGTGCACGTTCTCACCTTGTGAAGCAGTTACATTTTGTTCTTTAAAAGGCAGAACCACTTACTGATGGGCTTGCTTGCATGCATTCAGTTCTACTGACACTGGAGGGATTATGCATCGCCCTTAAAAAGTACAATCTGAGAATCTGATCCCCTTTCTGAATAACTGTTAAACTTCCATTTGAATTCTACTTTTTTAACCACAGTGGTGATGGTAATTTTTTTAAACAAGCTATTTCCAAGTTTTTCACTGGCTCCATAGACTAGAAACAATCCCTATTCACGATCACTCATGCCCTAGTCACCTTCTGTCTTGACTATTGCAATATGCTGTACATGGGGCTGCCCTTGAAAAGCATCTGGAAGCTCCAGTTGGTGCAATATGCAACGGACCACATGGTTTTGTGCAGACCTCAGTGTGCAAATGTCACCTCTCCTGCAGGAGCTGCATGGGTTACAGATTAGCTTCCAGGTGCAATTCAAAGTGCTGACTTTTAAAGACTTTTTTGGCTTGAGACCAGGTTATCTGAGAGACTTACCAGTCACATCCACTTGATCCACTAGAGTGAGGAGGCAAGGAAGTGGCAGGCCCCATCCCCTAAGGAAATACATCTGGCAGCACCCAGAAGAAGGGCCTTCTCTATGGTGGCTCCCTCCCTCTGGAACATCATCCCTCCAGAAATTAGACCCCCTTCTTTCAGAAGGCCCTAAAAATCTGGTTCTGCCAGTGGGCCTGAGCTGGATGGAGCCATTAAATGGCTGGTATGGGTGTGTGGTCAAGATGGGAATTATTATTTTATTATTTTTCTTTTTTATATTTTTTTTATAATTTCATATTTTTAAAAATATATGTTGTATTTTTATTTCCTGTAAGCCACCTTGAATCACCATGAATGAGTAGGCAGCAATATAAATTTTCCAAATAAATAAATAAATTTCTACACTGGGATAATTAGTTTAGTTGCTGCAGGCGTAACATTATTATTTCCAGCAGAAGTCATGGTGAACAAATATTGTACAACACTCATCGGCAATTTTGGTTTTGTCACAATCAGAAGCTGACATCTACTGACCCCCTGTTGGCTAGTTAATTACAATTTTAAACTACATCTCCTACTCTGGTTTCTCTTCAGATCATATAAATCTTTCACCTTTTACAGCACTGATTCTAATAGCTACTGTTCTCAATTTCCAACCACTCTAGCCATGAGGTATTTTCAAACAACCATTATTCTTAATGGGCAATAAAGGAGTTGAACTGAAACCACTATAAATGACCTGAGCAATATATATGTTTGCATTGTACAACTGCAAGTCAAAGCTCAAACAATGTACTTTCCTGCCACACTTTGGATAAAAGGTCCATAATTTACTTCATTGCAGCTCAGCCTAAGATGTTAGGCGCAGACTTTCACTGGTCTGTCCTTTAAAAAATTATTTGTTTCTCCATAAAAAGAAATAACTGCGTAATGCTTTGGTCAGAGCAGTGAAGTTCAAGACGCACGTTTGGTTACAACTGCTGGGGATTGTGCCTCAGTACAATCTAGAGGGCAGCCTTCTCTTTCTGAACAATCTTGTATAAGTGTGTACATTCCAGGTTAACTTGATCTTGTTATTTAATTGATGTATACAGATAGGATTTAAAATTCGATGTCCTATTCTTGGCAAAAACTGTGTCTTTCTTCTTTATTTCCGTTGTGTCTGTGCAGGTATGGACACGTAATCACCTCCTATGACTAGTGCAAGAAATACAATTAAATTGATTGGGTAATGGCATGGTAGGCACCTCTTATATAAGGGTTGCCCACCAGCTGTTACAGCAGTTGAGTGTTGCTATACTTACAAAATAAACTTGTGTTGTGGATCCTTGGCTTTGGGTCTTCATTCTGGCAAGATCTAACAACTGGCGATGAAGGTGGGATTGCCGGAATAAAACACTGAAAGCCAGCTGATTGGAGTCAGCTGATCAGAGCCCCACAGGAGCTGTGGGAGCCAGCCCCAATCGATGAGGCAGTATCACTGAGCCAGCTGAGTGGAGCCACGGGACCCAGCACCCGATTGCAGAAGGCAGCATTGCCGAAGGAGAGCCAGCATTGCTGACTGGGAGCCATCACCGGATCACTGCAGGAGGCAGCGGGAGCCTCTAGGAAGTCTTTGCTGAGTTGGACAGGTCTGCTGGCTCAGAGCCATCACCGCAGGAGATGTTGGGGGACCACGAGGGATAGCCTGATCAGGCACCATCGCCAGATCACTGCAGGAGATGCAGGGCAGCATCCAACAGCTGAATCACCTGCAGAAAGATGGCAAACATTCAAAGGTTCACCCCTTTTGATGCCAAAATGGAAACATGGGACTCTTATTTGGTGCAATTTGACTGCAACTTAGAAGCAAATGACTTTACCAACATCACCGACAACCGAAAAAGGGCAATATTCCTTAGCAATTGTGGCAGAGAGGTCTTCAAAATGGCTCACGCAATCATCACTCCAGACCCCCTGCTGACAGTCCCATGGACCATGCTAATGGAAAAGTAGTCCCAACACTATGCCCCCAAACCTTCCTGCATTGCAAGGTGGCATACATTTTACTGAAGAAACCAAGTGGAGGGTGAGTCCATAAGCAGTTATATGTCCGTGCTCCAAAACTCTGCCTTGTATTGTGATTTCCATGACCTGGATGAGGCCCTCCAAGACTGGTTAGTGAGCAGCGTGAGGTATATAAGACTACAAAAGTGCCTACTCGCCAGGGACACCCTAATGCTACAGGAAGCCCTAGACGAGGCTGTCACCACAGAGCAGTCTGGCAGGTCTGCGGAAAAAATCCAAACATGAAAAACTAACAGTCCAAGAACTGCCGGGTGGTGCACCACGGTCCATCACGAGAAACTGAGGACATTGAAAGAGTTGAGGGTAAAGAAGACAATGAGGAAGACATTCATAGAATGAAAGCAGCAACCCCCCCCCCCCCAAGGCATTACTGAGAAGTAGAGCGGAAGGCAGCCCAGTGCATGGGGTGTGAGGGAAACCACATGTGAACAGCGTGCCAACATAAGAACATGGTCTGCAGGCGATGTGGGAAAAAGGGACACTTAGCACATGTTTGCTGTGCAGATTTTCCCGAAGCAAAGCCCGTCAAAACCAAAAAAGGCAGCTCAGGCCATCCACACAGTGGCAAGCAAAGTCAAACAAAATGGAAGAGCAGGGAAGAGGACTATTTCACCATTCAAACAGACTCGCAACCCATAGAAATAGTTAGCTACCAATCTGGGAGTCTCCTACACAAAAAAATACATGTGACTGTTAACATTGAGGGGGCACCATGCAGAATGGAGGTAGACATGGATGGGGTCAGCCACAACAATCATATCAACAGCCATACTAGAGGAGATCATGGAAAAGAAGCAGCAGCAGAAGCTCAAGACCAGCCACGTGAGGCTCAGGGACTACCAGGGAAACAACATTCCCATCGCAGGCAGTGGCCAATTCTTTATAAGGTATGGACAGTTTGTGGGATACCTACCATTTCTCATAGTCAAGGGATCCTTGCCTAGCCTCTTAGGACTGGATTGGTTTGCATACCTGGGGCTCGGAGTCACAGGTATCCATGCAACAATTACAGTAATAGCCAAGAACTTAAGTAAAGAGTTCTCAAGCATGTTCGATTGCGCATTGGAGGAATACAATGGCAAACCAATATCATTCAGTCTAGACCCACAAGTGGCACCCATCAGATTGAAACCTAGCTGGGTGCCATTCGCACTGAAGTCCAAGATCAACGAGCAGCTGGACAAGTTAATCCAGCAGGGAGTACTACAACCGGTAGATCACGCACAGTGGGAGACCCCAATCATGACACCTATGAAACCCGATGGGTCAATACAAATTTGTGTGGATTGCAAATGCACAATACACAAAGCACTACAGCAGAGTGCATATTCCATCCCGGTGGTACAACACCTTCTACACTCCTTGGAAAGTGGCAAGATCTTCATAAAACTCGACCCCATCCAGGCTTACCAGCAACTCCCCATGATGATGAGACAGCTGAGGCCCAG
Organism: Hydrophis major; assembly: GCA_033807585.1. NCBI lineage: Eukaryota > Metazoa > Chordata > Lepidosauria > Squamata > Elapidae > Hydrophis > Hydrophis major. The sequence continues at coordinate 157,156,137 of CM066331.1, read as the reverse complement.
ATGATCATCCCACACAGGGGGCTTTCCAGTACAGATGATTGCAGTTTGGGGTGAATGTTGCCCCCGGACTTTTCCAAAGTCTAATGGAGAGGATGTTGCACTGAATCCCTGGAGTTGTCCCGTATTTTGATGATGCCCTGATCTCCACAAACAAACCAGAACTATTTGAATGATTGTGGGCAGTACTCAAGAAGTTCCAATAGGTGGGGTTCAAGGTCAAAAAAGAAAAGTGCCTAGTAGCTGTGGTACAACTAGAATTCTTTGGATACTTCTTCAACACAGCCGGACTACACCCCACTAAGGAGAAGACATAGGCAATTAAAGCAGCCCCAAGGCCACAAACAGAACGGAGCTCCAAGCATTCCTAGGGCTCCTAAACATCTACAGTGTCTTTCTCAAACAAAAAGCATCCATCGCAGAACCATTGCACTAGACAAGAAAACACCATGGGCCTGGGGCCAGAAGGAAGCAATGGCCTTCAAACACCTCAAGAACTTAATCACATCAGACAGTGTACTGGTACAGTACAATGAGACCCTACCTTTAACACTGACGTATGATGCCTCACCGTACAGAGCCATCCTAAGCCACAAATTCCCAAATAGAAAGGAGGTGCCTATCACATTTTTTGCAAGAATGCTATCTGGGGCAGAGAGAACGCCAGCTTGACAAGGAGGTGTTAGCTGCTGTTGCAGGAATAAAAAGGGTCCGCGAGTATGTTTATGGGCAACACTTCAAGCATATAACAGACCACAAACCACTATTGGGCCTCCTTGCAGGAGGCTGCCAGACACCACAAGTCCTATCCCCATGCATGATTAGGTGGACAGAATTCCTAGAAGCCTATCAATATTAGCTCATACACTGCCCGGGCACAAGTATAAGCCATGCAGATGTGCTTAGCAGATGCTCATTGTCTAAACTTGGAAGACCCAGCACCAATAGCAACAGTACTGCTAGTAGAGACACTACAAACAGGACGATCATGGCCACTGAAGTAGCCAGGAAGTCTAAGGAAGATCCAACAATAATAAAGGTACTAAACTGGGTGTGGAGAGGGTGGCCAAAGGAACCAACAAGCATAGAATTTAATCAATCCAAAGTGAGGCAACATGAATTATCCATACAGAAAGGTTGCCTACTGTGGGGGAGTCGCATAGTGATACCCCAGAAACTAAGAGAATTGTTGCTGCAGATGCTACATGAAGGGCACCTCAGGATTGTCCAGATGAAGGTGTTAGCTCGCAGTTACCTGCGGTGGCCATCTCTATACAAAGACATCAAACAGTGGGTGGCCTGCTGCAAGCCTTGCTAAGAGACATGACTATCACTTCCCATCACACCGCCACGAGAATGGGAGCCTCCTTGGAGCCCATGGTCCAGGATACACATTGATTTCGCTGGACCAGTATACGTAAAATTCTTCTTAATCATCATTGATGCATACACAAAGTGGCTAGAAGTAGCTGTCATGAGCACAACAATAACAGACACCACCACAAATATACTAACATCGTTTGTTCACAACCCATGGCCTGCCAGACATGTTGGTTTCTGACAATGGGCCATAGTTCATAGCAAGGCCATTCAAGATATTCCTGGTGAACAGAGGCATCCACCATGCACTCACCGCTCCATTTCAACCCACAGGAAATGGACAAATAGAGAGGATGGTGCGCATAAAAAAGCAGGCCCTCTCAAGAATGGAGCAAGGGAATATACAAGAGAAACTAGAGAAATGCTTACTAACTCAGCATGTCACCCCATGCATGGCTATGGGCAGGAGCCCAGCAGAGCTATTAATGGGAAGAAGGCTGAGAACACACCTGGATAGAGTACACTTTGACTATGGGACAGACAAGGTCAGAAGATTTCAGCAGGGTGAAAGGGCATATGTAAGGAACTATGCTGGAAAATCCATTTGGGTATCCAGCCACATTTTGGAAGTCACAGGCCCCCGGTCGTATTGTATGGAACTTGGCGATGGTAAGATGTGGCACAGACACATTGACCAGCTGTGGAGAGACCCCGAGCAAGAGGTTAAGAGTGAGTTGGAGGACACCAAATCACAGGGGGATAAGGACAGGGACATACCTGGAAAGGCAAGCGCCCAAGGTGACACTTGACATGAACGCCCCACTGCTGGGAATCCAGAGAGAGACATCCAACAACCCTGAAACAAGACAAGGCAACACCAATGAGAGGGACGAGCAATCCAGAATCCAGGCGGATCAGAGGTTGGCTCAGGACCTCAAATGACCTGCATACTTAAGGGACTATGACTGTAGCTGACAATAATTAAAGTTCCAGCTGGATGGTGTTGTGTCTGCACAGATGCAGGTACATAATTGCCCACTGCCATTAGTGCGGGAACTACAATTAAACTGATTGGGTAATTTCCATTATATATTTTATATAATAAAGAATTAACATTATAGCGGTGGTCTGAGAATTTTAGAAATATATATATTTTAGAAAATAAATATTAAACAAGCCCATCAGAAACAATGATACTTGTTGGGGAGACAGTACTGACTTACCATAGTGGTGGATGCAGAAGGCCTCAAGAGAGACAAGATGACATAATACCTCCAGCCAAAATTGTATACCATGATACCATGGTCTCAAGGATTACATGTACTATAGCCAGTGGCGGATTAAGGCTCACTGGTGCCCTAAGCACCATAAACCTTAGCGCCCCCCTCCTTTGTACATACTGTACAAACGAAGCCATATTCTCAACTTTCTGGTGCCACCTTTGGGCCTGGTGCCCTAAGAATGTGCTTAGTCTGCTTAACAGTTAATACACCACTGACTGTAGCTTCATTTACTTTGATTAAAATTAATGCCATAGTTCAAATTTTCTGGATCACATTTCTAAAGTTCAAAAAAAACAACCCTGCAAACAAATGCATATTGCTATTACTTTGTAATTGTATTTCTAACTTGTCTGTATATGTTTTTGCACTGTATACTGTATTTATAAAGACACAAGGATCTTTGGCTTATACTTATGGATTGACATAGCACAATCAAAGCCTCCTTACTGAGTACAGAATTTATTTGGAATCAGAATCATGCTTGCTTATTTCAACAAGAGCAAGCAAGATATGTTTTTACTGCTTAATCCCACAGAAACAACACAGTTCTTTGGAATGATTCTCTATAATATATTTTTTCTGGCATAAGTAAAAACATGTAAACACAATACACTTGACTTTCAGAACTCACGCTATAAGTCATGGAGGCAGAATTGTTGCTGGTAAACAGCAAAAGGCCGGAACAAAAATAATAGAAAGAAAACAAAAACGGATTCCTATCAGGCCAAATTAAACAGTACTTAGTGAAGAAATAGAGCTCGTCACAAAATGTATTTTAAGTTCCAGATAATATTACTCCAGTAGTATTTCTATTACTAGAAAAATATTGCATTTCAGTATGATACTCAGAAATATTTTATACAATACCATTAAATATATTCCAACACAAACCATATAGATTTATTATATTAAGCAATATACTGATTTTTTTTTTAAAAAAACTACCCCAATATATACATAAATATTTAAGAGCTGATCTATACAGTAAAAGACTTTCAAAAACTTTGGATAATAATTTCCACTTGTAACCTGACTTGACTATTGTGATCAGTATATAGCCAAGTCTCAGGCAGAATGATATCACGAGCAATTTCAAGTGATTCAAAGATCCCATTTTAATATTTTCCTTCATCTTCTACCTCCCTCCTTTTATTGTTTTTAAAGGTACATTGAAGTTGTTTAGGGGAAAATGAAAAAGCTGTTTCCCAGCTCTCAATGCAAATACAAGAAAATCTGGAAGAATTGCAGTAATATAGCTAAGAGCTACACAGCATTCACCAGAGTAACACAACAATGACATTATGTATGTGCATCTCAATTTCAATAAATACATGATGATATTGAAGTCGTGGTGCATAGCTCATCACTTACTCGCTGCCAGTGAAGAAGCCAGTTTACCGAAAACCTCCTTAAACTTGATCAACCTACAACATATGATTGGGAAGTTCCAGATTTTATTTACATTTAGGATGTCTGTGTCTGCCTTCTAAAAAGGTTCAAGTGAAGTTAAAGAAAAAAATTTATTAATGTAATTTTAAAAATGTAATAAAAATGTAAGAGAAAACACACAAAAGTAACAAGTAAATACAATAGAAATAAAAAAAAATGTCAACTCTTTATTAAAATTCCTAACAAAACAAGATCTCTTTAATAAGAAGTCAACATTCAAATCAAAGTTCAAAGTCAATCTTGCAATGAACTAAGGGCATTAAAATGTCAATTCTCTTCACAGGGTTTTATAACAATTATTATGATAACCTGAATTTCTTTGTTCCAAAAATATTACATAAATAGTGAGAATATAGTCACTTACGTGGATAGACTCTATACAACTTACTTCTGAATTAGACATATAAATGAATTCATGATAATTTATTAGTTGACCTCCTTAAGAATCATTAGATTCTTAATTAGATTCTTAAATATAGAATTTTCTATATATTCATTTTAAAAATAGGAAACCTAAGGTTATTCACAATGTTATAGATCATAGAATGTTGGGAAAAACACAAATAAAAGACTAATAAAGAAGCAGAATATTTTAAAACCTAACCACAAAATTTCTATCTATGCAATATTAAGTGTGGGGGGGGGAATTAAATGTAGCTCCCTAATTTCAGCTGACAGTAATGGTAGTGTTGTTGTTGTTTTTTTTAGAGAAAAAGGTATTTGAATTGTATTTGTATATTTTGAGCAGTGGCCCCCAATCTTTTTTGTGCCGCGGCCCGGTACCGGCATCACAAAATGATCCACAGCCCAGTACTGGCATCAGCACGCATGACAAGGCAAGGCAAGCTGAGCGACCAGCCAGCCAGCCGTCCCCCACTTCTCCCCGCCACCTTCAACTCCTTTGTACCTTTGTCGATGGGCTTTGCTTCGGGACGGCTTCGGGACGGTCGCTCGGCTTGCCTTGCCTTGGGTGCTGAAAGAATCCTCGCTCCTTAGTTTCATTCAAAGCCCCCCCCCTTCGATGAAACTAAGGAGCGAGGATTCCTTCAGGACCCAAATGCCACTTTCCAACCAGAAAAGCTCACCCGGAAGCACTTTCTCATCAAACAAGATGGCGGTGCCCAGCAAACCGGCGGCCCGGTAGGAAATGTTCCACGGACCGGTACCGGTCCGCGGCCCGGTGGTTGGGGACCCCTGATTTTGAGGATGTCTTATGGAAACCAACTAGGAAAAAACAAACTTCGATCCACACAGAAGAAGGGTTATAATGTACATTAATACTGAAAAACTTTCAAAAGAATTTAGACTTCCAAATCTTTTCAGTTTTACTCATCTGAAGGGGCCCTTGCAAACAAACATGAATTCCATGCAAGATTGTGTAAACCTAACTTCCAGATGCAAAGGCAGCAAGGTGAATCAACCTATTCAATTACCTACCTACTCGTGGAACTCCACTCATGGTAGAAAAAAACAAACCTTGGAACTACCTGAGGTGGAGGGAGAGAGATAGAGGAATATTCAGTAAAACATTGAATGTGGGGAAAGGGATAAATTTTTCCATCTAGTATTATAACTCAAATGTGTTCCAGAAGATCCTTTTAAAGAGGATTTTGCCAAACTTAGAGAAGGTAAAAGTTATTTTGCAAGGCCTATTTTGAGAGTTAGTGAGAGTTCTTGATTGGGAAATTCAATAAATGGGATTTTTCCTATAATTCACTGGTACACTTCTGTAGTCCTTCCCATCTCTGTTGTATGTGTGTATGTTTCAGAATTCCTCCCAGCCAGGATGGAGGACTTCAGACTTTGGTTCTATGGAGAGTTTTGCTCCATAGAATCCAAGTCAACAAATTAGCATGTTTATTATTTTGATATTCAATAATTCTGTCAGACATTTGAATTCAACCATCCAAATCTATGAGTCAATCACTTAGTTTTATATCCATCAACTCTTATGCACAATTACCATAATCGATAAAGTCCATTGGTATGCTTGGTCATTCAGGCATTTAATGTCTTTTAAGTTATTTAGTGGCCAGTGGTTTTCCCCTTTTATAATGGCTGCAAGTTGTAAAAGGTTGCCTTATCATGTCAGAAACTGAAGGAAATGGAAACTAGATAGGAATTCTCTTCTTCTGTCCATGATGTATTATGAAGGCATTGAATTTGGCAGTTACCATTCATTTCAGGTAATTGTCAATTTATTACCACAACTGAACCCAAAATTTATGGTACTAACCAAAACAGTTGTTAAGTGAATTTTGCCCCATTTTATCTTTCTTGCCACAGTTGATAAGTGAATCACTGTAGTTACAAAGTTGTTGACACAGTTGTTAAATGAATCAGGCTTCCCACTGACTTTGCTTGTCAGAAGGTTGGAAACAGTTGATCACATGACCCAAAGGACATCGCAATCATCATAAATATGAATCAGATGCCAAGTATCTGAATTTTGATCACATGGCCATGGAGATTCTGCAAGTCATAAATGTGAAAAACGATCATAAATCATTTTCTTCAGTGCCCTTATAATTTATACATTGTAAATGAACTGTCATAAGTTGAAGACTACCTGAATAAGGAGAAAAAATATTTTTGCAAGCTGCAGTTTGGATGGTTTGCCTTGACTAAAATTTAAGTGAGAGAAGGGGAACATAAAATCTTATAGATGAAGAAAAGGGTTGTAATCTATAAAGTCAGGAGCCCTTGAATGGAATCTTTCCAGTTGCTTTCTTTGGCATTAGAAAATCAAACAAAAACAACTCTTCAACATGTCTAAGGGGTGGGCATGTTGCACTTTCACCCTCCAGAGTAGCCCCCCAAATCGCTACCTGAGCTTGGAAGGATGAGTAGTTTTTTTTTTTTTTTTAATGTTTTGTTTAACCTCTCAAGTTGCTTGCCGGCTGCTATTGGTGGGCGTTTTCCGAAAGGGAAGGTCTCTCTGGAAGGAGCGGCTGGGGATGCTACCCCCTGTCACATGATGGAAATTTCCACTCTTTGACTCTATCAAAAAGGAGGAACGAAAAGAAAGGAGGGCGAGGTGGAGGGTGTCTGAATACATTTCCTTCCCCGGAGCTGTAGCAATTTCTGGTCCGAAGGGTCTCTCCTAACCAGAAGCGCCTGCCAACCTCCTAGCAAGTAGCGGGAAAGCTCTCCTAAAGGTGGGCTTGAAGCTCACCCCAAAGCCGCTGCCTTTTGCCACCAGAATTACAGCGCTCGCCCAGGTAAGAAAAGCGATCTTCCGAGTGGCAAGTATTCCCCTCGGCGTATCGGGCCACCTGCAGCTGCGCGTCATTGGGAGAACACCGCGCTGGCTTTTCCATTTCAAATCATCCCGCCAGGGAGGTTGGCTGAGACGGATGGCAGCTACGTCGATAGCAAACGGGGGGAGGTGGTGATGCGCGGGAGACGAAAAGGTGCCTCGGATATACCCAGCTCCCTCACTGCCCCCTATCCTATCCTACCCCCCCCCTCCCCCCACCTCCCAACGCGAAGGATCTGACTGCACGCCGTCGGAGAGATCCGGCCGAATTTTTCGTTCCGGGGAAGCGTTGCAGCCGATCTGGAAAGGCAGACCGGGCGGGTGGAAAGAAAGTGGTGGGACATGAAATGGGGTAGAGGGAGACAATACAGTGAAAGAGGGGCAGAGTGACAGAACAGCGTGCAGGACGGCCAAAGCAAGGAACTATGCCACGGTGACAGGCAACTCGGGCCTGATTAGTATCAAGAAAATATGATTAAACGCGCTACGTGGTGCATTGAACCGCTGTAAGGTTCGGCTGGATACCGTCCTGTGTAGTTCCGACCAACGCTAGAAAATTTCCTTCAGATCTCGCTCGTGGCTTAAGTGTGAGCAACGGGTGAGCAACAGCCCGCGTTCAACCTCGAGGAGCTGGTTGCAGCGGACTGACATGCAGGAAAACAAATCCGCACTGCTTTTTGATTTTTTTTTTCGAAGTGAGAAGGCCCCAAAGGCAGAGGCCATTCAGCAGGCGTGACTGAGTCAGTTAGCCCTCGTCAAGACACCGCTTTTCAGACGTGCTGGGACTCCAAGCCTCAGAGTCACGGGCACTGCTAGATATTCTGGGAGTTGAACACATCTGCTTGTGAGGAGGGATCTCCGAAAGGTTCCAGGAACTGCGGATAAGGGATAAGCCACAAGCCACCAGTGCGACAGCGCTCCAAGCCAGACTGGGGCGAACGGCTGCATATTAAGGAACACCTTGGCTCGTGGTGGCGACTGGACAGGCCAGCGGCCTACCCTCGCCTCTTCCTTGTTTCCGTTAGGAAAGGGCTCTAAGGCTGACTGGGCTGAGGGCAGCTGTCAGAAATATCTTCCTCAGTGCGCAGCTACAAGGGATGTGTCAAGTGTCCCGCCTTAAGACTGAGATGGGGTCAGGCGCTAGGAACGGTGGGTCAGGTTGGAGGAATGGGAGTCTCTCCCTAGTCCACCAGGTTGCCTGAGAGGGCTTCTCCCTTTAGGGAACAATAGGGAGCAATGGGTCTTCTGCTCTTCATCATCATCATCATCATCCGTGGCCATTCTTGGATTCAATATAGGTGGGTTCCTTCTCAGCCTGAGGAAGAATGGCTGGAAGACAAGGCATTGGGTCTTAAACCTTGAGTTGCCATGACCTCCAAATGTGAATAGATTTGTGTGGCCCCCAATGTTTTCATTGGGGTTTGAATTTGGAAAATATAGCTTATACAACACACACACACACACACTTTATTAGATTTAAACAAGAAAACAAAACTCCAATTTTTAATAGGATGAGCTTGCTTACTTTTGCATAGTTCTTATAATCCAACTTCTATTTCTATAACTTCCTCATTTGTTTTGGAATTATTTTTGCTCTTTACAGCTGGATCACCTATAAATCCTAACTGCTATCCTTCTCACTAGGCTGAGCAAGACTGGGTTCTGAGAGCAGTCTAGGTTTGCAAAAGCTAGCTGTGAGGCTTGAGTATGGAAAGTAGGAGTCTTGCCAGAACTTGCTGTGAACTTTGGACAATTGTTCCCATTTGTCCATTTGCACAGGGATAAGGGAACAAGTTCTAAAAGTGATCCTGCTTTGTGTGAGCAAGACATGCCCAATTGTAATCTTTTCAAACTTCCTTGTGTCCTCAAGGTGATGGTGGTCATGAATCACGATCCAAGAATATCTGACCAAGACATTGTTATGCAGAAGTATAACAATACTCCAATAACAGGAAATTATTTCTTAGTGTTCTACCTTTCAAGAGAATTCCAGCCAGAGACTTCAGCAAGGCATTCAACAAAGTAGAGCACAACATACCACTTGGTAAGCTAGAAAAAAGTGGGATAGATAACATCACAACCAGATGTATTCATAACTGGCTGACAAAACATATTCAGTGGAACAGCTTTCCCTCGGAAGTTGTGGGAGTGCCATCACTTGAGACTTTCAAGAAGAGATTGGACTGCCATTTGTCAGAAATGTTGTAGGGTCTCCCGCTTGGTGGTGGGTTGGACTAGATGATCTACAAGGTCCCTTCCAACTCTGATTATCTCTGTGGTTTTTTTCTGAGTCTACATCTACATGGAGGGAACTGACTGACAAAACATACTTAATGGGTCTACATCTACATGGAGGGAAGTAAGCAATGAGGTACCACAAGGTTCCACCTTAGGCCCAGTACTCTTCCATATCTTCATAACTACTTAGATGAGGGAATAGAAGGGGATCTTGTCATACCCTTGTTGGAGTCTGATTCTGAGGGGGAGATTGAGCAGCTGACAAGGAGTGGAAGTGTGGCTCCGGTGGCTGTGGAAGAAACAGGGGAAGGGCACATTTTAGCTGGGCATTCAGAGGAAGACCCAGAGCCATCCCCTCTTCATCCTAGGGCATGCAGGGAGGAACAGAGAAGGGAGCAGCGTGGATTACGGGAGAGAAAAAGGCCCTGATCCCTTTCATTAGTTGCAGCTGGGAGAACAGGATATAAGAAGGCACCACACGGCACCTTGCTGGGAGCAAAACATGCATTGTCTTTGTCTAGGCTTATCTGGGTTTTGGCATCCTCCCGACTGTGTATGCTTTGTTATCTTTTGGAAGTCTGCAATTTATTATCCTGGTCTGTTATGTTATTACTTCAGCATGGTTTGTGTTGGTTTTTTTATTTCTACTTTATCTGTACTTTGGGTTTGGACTGCATTTCTTCCCTTTGTAGACTGTTTTTGGAAGAGTTTGATTTCCAGCCAAGGATAACTGGACATTGGGGGCCAAGTTGGAGGTATTAAAGGGAATTTATCTACTTTTGTGACTTTGTTATTTTTGAATCATACCCTGGGTCATCACAGATTTTATCAAATTTGCGGATGATACTAAGCTGGCAGGAATAGCTATAACTCTAGATCAGTGGTTGCCAACCAATGGTCCACGGCCCACTGGTGGTCTGTGAGAAAATTTTGCTGGTCCACAAAGAAATGACACCCCCAGAGCACCCCCCACATCAATTAATCCAGGCTGCACAGGAACACAAGGTTGTGCTGCGCACATAGCCTGCAGCAGAATACCCTCTCTCTCCCACCCCCAAGAATGGAGCTCAAAAGCAGGTTAGGAATGTGGCTGCCTTGGGGTGTGGTGGGTGTGAGGGACCTCTGTGTGTGTGTGAATGTGTATGTGAGAGAGAGAGAGGGAGAGGGAGAGAGAGAGAGAGAGAGAGAATATCACCACCAGCCCTCCAAGTTAGATCAGACATCTCTCTCTCTCACCCCCCTCACCAATATCAGCAAGCCACCATCAGTCAAAATTCATATTAGCAATCCATGGGATTTCAAATTATGAGTTTGGTGGTCCCTGAGGTCCAAAAGGTTGGCGACCCCTGTCCTAGATGATAGGCTCTAGATCCAGATGGATCTTGACAGACTTGAATACTGGGCCCTATCTAACAAAATGAAATTCAACGTAAAGTAAAGCCCTACACTTAGGCAAAAAAACCCAAAAGTACACATATAGCCTGGGTGAAACCAGGCTTAATAGCAGTAACTGTGTGAGGAATCTTGGAGTCTTAGTGGACAACCTGTTAAATATGAGTTAGCAGTGTGCGGTGGCAGCCAAAAAAGCCAATGCAATCCTAAATTGCATTAACAGAGTGATACAATCAAGATCAAGTGAGGTATTAATACCAGTCTATAAAGCCCTAGTAAGACCACACCTAGAATACTGCATTCAGTTTTGGTCACTACAATATAAAAAAGATGTTGAGCCTCTAGAAAAAATGCAGAGAAGAGCAATCAAAATGATTACGGGCCTAGAGGCTAAAACATATGATGAACAGTTGCAAGTACTCCATAAGTACTAGGGAAGAGAAGGACCAGGGGAGACATGATAGCAGTCTTCCAGTATTTGAGGGGCTGCCACAGAGAAGAGGGGATCAAGTATTTTCCGAGGCACCTGAAGGCCAGATAAGGCATAATGGATGGAAGCTGATCAAGGAGAGATTCAACCTAGAAGTAAGGAGAAATTTTCTGGCAATGAGAATAATCAACCATTGGAACAACTTGCCTTCAAAAGTAGTGGGAGCTTCATCAATGGAGGCTTTCAAGAAGAGATTAAACTGCCATTTATCAGAAATTGGTGGGACATTGGACTAGATAACTTACAAAATTCCTTCCAATTCCATTAATCTGTAATTTAATCTGTAATTAATTAATGGCAAAAGTTCTTAGCATTTTTTGAAGCCCATATGATGAAACCTGCATATGAAAAAAAGGTTTTTTTCCAGTAGGTAAACTACCTGTTACCTAGGGAAAATTTGCAACTCTGAGTTAAATGTATACATGCATGCATTAGAATATGACTTTTCAGAAGGCACAGATTTCAGTTACCAGATCAATCAGAATAAATGAAAGGTATAGTGATAACTGTAGATATATGGACACACGTATGTACAAAATAAATCCCAGAAACTTTTTTTCCTGAAACACCTAGAATGTCAATGGGAACTGGCCATACATTGTTATTTTCTTGTAGCAGTGTATGATAGATGATGGATTGAGTGGCAATGTGAAAGTGATAGAGGTACCTCAAATGTTCAGGCATGTTTCTTCAGAAGGTTTGCTGTTTCTTAGGAGCAGTATGACAACTATGTGATGCAAAGGTTGCCATGGTAAGTTCACATATTTTAATGCTATACTCAAGTAAACAGCCACTTAGTGCTGTTATATTCACTAAAGCTGTTGGCATTCCTATCACCATTTCACTGCCTACCTTGTTTTGACAGAATCATGGTTTCTGGAAGGTCCAAGCAAAAGTATGAGGGCTGCAATAATAGGAAATAAGCAAAGCAAAATGTTCTTAGGGGACATTATTTCAAAGATGTAATTCCTATGCAACAGTTTTAGCATCTTGCATTGGAGGGCAACAGGTTCCCAAGTGGAACCAGTTCACTCAATACTGTTCACAGCCTCAGTCTTGTTTGAAGCCAATTTTGAGACTATTGTCTATGGCTCAATAAGTAGGTTATAATTTTACCTGTCTGTACTTATATTATATACATCTTTGAAATTTGATTCAAGTGTTTCAGGCCCTTTTTTCATTTGTTATATATGAGTGTCTTTCACCCTCCTTCCCCATTCCAAACAATATTAGGGAAGGGGATCAACATAATCAAGGGAACATTCAGAAAGCCCAATTCTCCTATTTCTCTTGTTATAGGTCACACTCACTATATAAGGGAATTGAGTAGTATTAGGGAAAGGAGGAAAAGAGAGGGGCTGCTTTAATTCTTTTTAAAAAAAAAAAATGAAAATTGCATATTTTCAATTACTGCTATGAAATATCTCCAAAAACAAAAGCATTGCATCAGAACCAATCTAAATAAGGAATGGCAAAGCATGGTCATTACAGATACGTATCTTCATCCTATGGCAAAAAAGTCACAGGGTTACTCTAAAAACAGCTCTTTCAGAGGGCTTCTGGGGTGAGGATGAAAGTTGACTCAACTTCTGAGTTGAAGGTATGTGGGTTTGATGCAGCAGCATTAACTTCCCAGCAACTCTTATTAATAATGACCACGTGTCAATCAACTAGAATAGAGCTGGAAGGGACCTTGGAGGTCTTCTAGTTCAACCCCCTGCTCAAGCAAGATATCCTATATCATATTAGACAGGTGGCTATCCAGTCTTTTCTTTAAAACCTTCAGTAATGAAGCACCTATAGCTTCTGAAGGCAAGCTGTTCTACTGGTTAATTGTTTTCACTGTTAGGAAATTTCTCCTTAATTCCAGGTTGTTTCTCTCCTTGATTAGTTTCCATCCATTGTTTCTTGTCTTGCCTTTGGAAAATCAATTGACCCCCTCTTCTTTGTGGCATCCCCTCAAATACTGGATTGCTGCTATCATGTAACCCTTCTTTACACTTTTTTCAAAGTCTCAACTTTTTTGTAATGTGACCAAAATTGAATGTAATATTCCAGGTGTGCTCTTCTTAAGGATTTATAAAGCGGTTCTAATCCTACATATGATTTTGATTCTACAGCTATATTCTGTTGTTCATTTTGCTATTTTTTTTTATTGTTATTCTCTTAATCCTATTACTTAAGCCAGTATTTCTCAATCTTGGCAACTTCATGATGTTTGGACTTAGAATCCCAGAATTCTCCATGATAGCTGGGAAATTCTGGGAATCAAAGTCCACACATCTTAAATGTACAGAAACACTAGCTGAAACCATTTAAAATCTTTAACTAGAGAGACATAAAAACCTAACTGGAAGAAATCTGATTTTATGGGGTGAATAAAAGGGATATCCAGAGACATCAATCTTCTTTTGTCATATTGTCTCTCACAATGAACTCTGAGTTGGGGTGAGGAAGGGCTGAACATTCTTCCCCTACAGAGTAATGATGGGAAGCAAGAACAAGGAGTCACTACTTTCATATCATAACAGAAAATAAAGTGAATTCTTCTTCAGAGTAAGAAACATAGTATCTGTATAAAGTGTACATGTTTGATGCATATGAATAAGAATATTCTTTATAATTCAATTATGTAATTCATTTTAGCACAGTGAATAAGATTGTTACTAGATGATTTGATAAAGTTAAAAGGAAAAAATAAACCTAACTGATATAGAAATTTGTCTTGTGCCCTAAAAGAGGATGTTGTATGATAGGTCTTCAAACAGAGAAGTCTGCTATAAATAATTCATGATGATTCTAGAATAATAATACAGACTTCTTTGTCTGTAGTAGTTCCCTTAATTTGTGGTATTTATCACAATTTCCTGTACAAAGTCATAGTTTGCCTGTATTATACAAATTCTTCCAATTCTCTTATTCTAAGTTTTAAATTTTACAAATTCTCTCCCAGTAATAATTATGTTGAAAGTATGGAAAACAATCATTCAATGCTGAAAATATGTACTTGAATTTTTATTGCTATAAAATGTTTTCATTTCCAAAACTTTGACACACTAGGAGGTGAGTTACACAATAGGATACTTAATTGAAAAGTAATGGTTATTTTCAACCTCCGATTAAAGCCATTGCATTAATGTTCTTTAAGGAAAAGATAGCATTTTCTAGAAATTCATTGTAATTTTTTGAATTTGTGAATGTTCTGAGCCAATTAAAAGCAATCTCTGAATGTCTCAATTTTTTTTCTAACAACAACAGAATATGTTCATTTTTCATATATGATATACAAATGGTCTTCCATAATATATAGATATACCTTTTTCAAATTAGTTCTATACCATTTGACATTATCATTCTAAGAGTATATAATCATATTCATATGGCATACTTAAGCAAAAATAAGTTTCAGATTACCATAGTTTTCCTTCATAAATCACTAATACAATTACTAGTGAAAAGTTCCAAGATATTAATACATCTTCTTTTAAGAAAGCCACATAAAATACCAAACTATTGCTATTTTTTCACTCATATGAAATAGACATTACATTTCTTTGCATTTAGAAATACATAGCATTCTAAATTAGAATTACCAAATTCACAGGCATATTTCAGGTCTGCAGAATATACATCAGTATATTCATAAGTTGAATCAATATTAATGATGGAAAAAGCAACAAATAACAGATGTAAAATGGACCTTCTGAAGATGGAGTAAATTATCTAAATCCAGATAGAAATTGGTATCAAATTTATGGAGTCCTTGGTAGTATCTATTTTTGGTTATTTGTTTGGTTGTGTTATTGATTGTGGGATTTACTGTTTATATAGAGTAGCTTGCCAAGCCAGTGTTGGTATAGAATAGATTATGGTTTTATCCTTGGTAGTTTCTTGATTAAGATATTATTTTCTGTTTTATTATTTGTCTGGTGTTAATCTCTACTTATCTAGGTGTTGGTTGGTGAAGATGTGTTCTGATCTTATTGTCTCCTTCTTAGTTTTTTTTATTATCTCCTTTAAATATTGTGTAAATATGATTTATCGCTCTGCTCCTCTTGATGGCTAATTTGTCTAAAGGCCAAACTTCGAGGAATCTTTGATATTCTGGGTTGCTGCAATGCATTTGTACTCATCTGAATAATGTTCTTACACAGCTCCCTGTTTTAGAGGCTGGGATGTTACTTTGGTAATGAAGCAAAGGTTGGTTATTGTGGCTGTTTTTCTATACACTTGCAATTCTGTTTTCCTGTTGCTTGCCCTACTGCTGAGGATATCCAGGATGGGTAGTGTATTGTTGTTTTCTTCTTCCCTGGTGAATTTCATTCCTTTGAAGATGTTTATTGAAGAAAGATGAATGTGAAGACACATGAATTGTTGATTGAAGGCGCTTGAAACAATGCTCTATGAGCGAGCTAGTTAAATAATTTGAAAATATTTTCTTCTACAGTCCTTTTCAATATTCTCATTTCATTGCCTCTTGGCAATAAAAGCACTTAACATGCCTGAAATTATTATCACAACTCAATAGGTAGATATATGGAGCAGTCTCTTTGTACAGAAGGTTGTTCTTTTGCCTCATAAGTTGGTGATTCCACTGTCAGAAGCATATTAAAACATTAAACAAAAAACCAAGAGACGAATATGAGATATTGAAAAACAAATGGATAATGAATCCAGCAGTATAAGTTCAAAGGGAAATGTAATTCACTTACTATGGTATTTTACTTTCTACTGATAATGTTAATTTATCTCATAGAGGGATTTGGGGGAGCATATGAGACATGCCCCTCCCCATACTTTACATACACACACAAAGATCTACTTTAGTGCTTCAACATGTTTAAACAGTCCTTTTGAGAAATTATTCAGGAACAAATATGTGCCATTGCGGTAGGAAGTTGCACTTGTGCTTCAGACTAAACAAACATTGGCTGCAAAGTCTCATAATGGGGTTGTTTTCTTAGATACTTTTTAAGGGGTCATGGACATAATTTTGCAAATTGTGTTTTTGAGGCTTACAAACTGCTAATCAGTGCTATCACAAAATCACACAAAAAAAATCATAAACAACTTTCTAAAATGGGAAACAGTTGATTCCTTCAAAGCTAGTATGTGGCCAGAATATGGTTCGTAGTGATGTAAATGCAATATAGCTTCAAGAAATGAAATATATAATATATTAATAATTATTGCTAACTTCAGAAGATTTGGTTAATAATTGTAGAATGAATTTTCATAGCCATCCTTCCCATATGATTGTGATAAACAGCCTGTACTGAGGAAATATGATTTCTCAAAAATAGAAAATCTTTTCTATGAATTCTTCAAGAAAAGTAAAGGAGAATTATGCTGAGGATGTCTCTCATATGTTAGGAGTGAAACAATGCACTTTAATTTGCGTGCAGTGTAAAGTAATATTGCTAAGAAGTGTTTATTGGAAAAGCACTAAAAGGATAAGATGGGAGCTCATTAATGCAACTTTATTTTGATATGTGAAATGTGTTGCCAATTTTAAAAATGCCCTCTTTAAAAAAAGATTTTTTGTTTCCGCCTGATATTAATAGCTACAATGTTGCTTGCTGTTCTGATTTCAAAAGTCTCTCTTTGAAATATGTTGGGTATGTTGTATGTCTTGATGAGCTTCATTTCAGAACTCCTGAGTGAACTTTTACCTGTTTTTCCCACTTTTCAGTAATATAGCATTTCTACATTTCCTGTTTGCATCTACACAATACAGCATGGAAACAAATAACATAACTTCCAGAGAAATTAAAATGCTGCAAAAGCTTCCTGTGTTTAATCACGAATCCCTACTCCTGCATTTTCTTTTGCCTTGTATGACATAAATTGTTCTGCCCTTACTGAAGCATTTGTCAAAAGAATTAATTTATCTTCTCATGGGTCTCTTTAATGAGGTGCTTGGGGGGATATATGAGGATCCTTTTTTTTTATTATTCCAGCAGCTTTGTGTTTATCTCAGGCATTGATGGAGAGGGCAAGAAGGTAAGTTGCAAAAAGTAGGTTCATGCCGCAATATAATACCCCTTACAAGTGGGATGTGATATCACAATACTCCATTTTAGTATTCCATATTTAAGAACAGATTAACTACATCAGCAGACTTCACTGCCATTTTCAGGTAAGCAAGCAAATATTCTTGGTAGATTTCCACTTTTTAACCTTGAGAATGTTTCTGTGGAATTTAGCAGATTGTGCAAAACAATTAAATCCAGCAAGTCTGATTAGCACCTCCCCATAAACTTATTCCAGAATTTTCTGCAATCATTGGAAC
Organism: Hydrophis major; assembly: GCA_033807585.1. Classification (NCBI taxonomy): domain Eukaryota; kingdom Metazoa; phylum Chordata; class Lepidosauria; order Squamata; family Elapidae; genus Hydrophis; species Hydrophis major. The sequence goes on along the minus strand of CM066331.1, from coordinate 157,138,417 downwards.
ACAAAAGTCAGGCTGCCACAAACAGTTGCTCAGGTTATGCACTGCACAACCTACTATATCTGAGCTGGAGGCAGCAAAGCAGAAGGGGTCAGCAGTACTTTCTTAGCAAAAGAATAAAAAGGGAGTGATCTGCCCGCAGAAAGGAGGACACCTGTTGACTTGGAAAACAGCCATAGTTGGCTTGTTCCCAATCTGGGTGGTGGAGGCAGCAGCATGCACACAACCTCGCCACTTTTTCCACTACAGGAATACCTTTTTCTAATTTACACAAAGGTGCTAGCAGCAGCTCTGACAGACATAAATGCAATAAAATGTCTGACAGACCCTAGGAAAATGGAGGAGCATTACAGGACAAAACAGGCCATTGCAGAAAAGATTATTAGCATAGAAATATGAGAAATAGAGTAACTCCAGCTTAATTGCACAAGGTATAAATTAAGCTGGAGAACTGCTTCAGTAGACTTTCAGTATTCTGTTACATTACCCTTCAAGTAATCAAGATTTTTCCAGAACTCTAAGTAGTTCTTATTTCCTACATTTGCCTGCCTCAAATGGTTTAACAATGGAGAATCAATGGTGCCCCAATTCATGCTGTGCTAAAATCTGTCTAGCTTTTACCCCTCAAAACTTTTCATCCATTATGAACCTTGCTTCTGTTTTTCATCACTGTTTCTTTCTAGCTTCACTTAGTGGCATCTTTGAATTGATTTTGTTGTTGAAAGAGACAGAAGATATTTTAAATTTCATCTTTAAATGTGAAATTGCATATGAGTCATTATGTCAAGTGTTTCAATGAGGGTATGCCAGTACAAAAGTTTTCACTAGAAGTTTTAAAATTTGTTATTAGACTGAAGGTAGCTTATTTCTGACCGGCTGTCTAGGAAGGATGAACCTCAACAAATTAGAGCTTCACTAAACTACAGTTGATTGCCTAACAAATACACTGCATTGCTTCATGAAGTTTACATCACTTTTTGAACTGATCGCTTTCTCTTTCTCATGGCTAAAAGCAAAAGTCATTCATTATGAATTATGGCTGTGAAAACGTACATTCTATGTCATGCTTTTTTTGTTTGTCCATCTCTTGGGATGTCATTTCTTAAAAGGCTGGCCCAGGCTTTGGGTCACTATGGGTTCATTTTTCCCATCCCTTTTACTGTAGAGAGAACATTATTTGTATCCTGAATATTGATTAAGGGCTGGATACAGACTGCAGGAACAAGGGATCCCCAGCTGCTTAGCCATGAACTCTTTGGACGGGCAAATTAAAACCTTGTTATCTCTTGGCAACATGCAAACAGGCTAGATATTTTACTTACTGGATTACATTAGTGAGGACATTAATTAAGCATTAACTTTTTTCTCTCAGTCTTCACATTAATATAATATGTCAGTTTATGCTCAAGTGTCTAGAATCCTTCATCATTTACCTTTTAAGGAGAGGGAAGGTGGCTCTAGTTTTTTTAACTAGATAACTTCCCCTTAATCTTTTAACTAGGCCAGTAGTTTGTACTTACTGATTGGCTTCATAGATCATGGTAAACTAATTTGATTTTGCATGTTTTGTTCAATTACTATATCTCTCCGTTACTCTTATCTTTGTCTTCTACATTTTGAAACTGTTTGTGTAGTATGCAGAGCTTCCTCTATCTGTGGAATGTCTTAGCATGGTTGGATCCATTTGATTTAGTTGATCAAAAGTATATCAGTATTTTCAATTGATAGAGAAGACTCTCAAGATTGTCTTCTGCTCATGAAAGAAAATCAACAAAGACAATTAAATATATCACAGTGTTCCCACTCCTCCCTTTTCATATGTGGAGAAAACACATGTTCAAAGGAACTAAAAAAGGCTCAAATTTACAAATTTGGAGATATCTGCAGGTAGCTTTCACATTTCTCCTTAAACTGATCTTCTCTGTTTACACCCGCTTCCCACTTACAATTAGGTTTTTTTAAGGGTATGTTCAATTACTTGGCTCTCCTTAAACGTGTTATCATACTTGTTGATGAAATTTGTACAATATTCAGAGTGGGTTACAGAAATTAGAATTAACAACAGGCAACTCTATTTGCTACTTGATATACAGTATGACCAGTAGTAAAGACACCAGGCTAGAAACAGGGGGAATTCTAGGCTTGCCTTTGGCACAAAACAATCTGGCTGACCTTGAGCCAATTGCTTCATAACTCATCTATGTTATCAAGTAGTCATTTCATTGTTTTTAAATTAAGATATTAAGAATTGCTGCATTTGGACAGATAAATGACTGGTCTAATCTAGCAAGCTGCCCTCTCCAGTAAACACCTAAATGAAATAGGAAGATTTACACATAATAGAAAAGAAGACAGTAATCATTTTCACTTACATCTCATTAATATTCTCTTACTAAATGCCCATATTCATTGCCTTTACAGACAGAAATTCACTTGCTTTTTGTTATGATCCAACTTTCTTATATTAATCTCTTTTCAGAGATATGTTATTAGAATCTACATTTTAGCAATATTTCTTAATTACATGAAAAGTTCTTTGGAAGTATTTGCAGACACAGGCGCTAGCTTTATAGCTGGAAACAAAAACATCAAAATTAAGTGAATGCTTCCTTAAAATCATATAGTTTTTAGTCAATATTCTCAAAAGTTTAATAGTTAGAAATTTACTTTTCCTTTAAAGTAATATTTAATGGGTTATCAATAGTGTCCAGGTAACTTGATAAAAGTCTACATCAGGCTTTCTAACAGATGTGCATTTTGTACTATAGCCAAGTTTGAAAAGTAAATAGCTCTGTTAACAGTGATGTTTGCCCTGAACGTGCACTAAAACTTTTTCTATTCCATTTTTTTAAAAATGACGCAAATCTGACCAAGGGAGGTGTTGAGTTAACTTCTTTGTTGATTGGCTTATCTAATATACTCCCATCTCCCTTTAAATCACAGTGCAACTGTGGAAGGTTTTAAATAGAGAATATCTGAAAGATAGGTGCCATTTAAAAAAGAAACAAGAAAGAAAGAAAGAAAAGAAAGAGAAAGAAAGAAGGGTAATTATCCAGTATTTCAGTTAAAGGTTCAAAACCTATTATGAATTTCTAACTAATATTTCAAAATTTGAAAAATCTTGTTTTCAACATTTATTCAGTAAATGTTCATGTTTACTATGGTTATTTCATTACCAAATATGGTTCAGCAGTAAGATTTGATTTTTCTTGAAGTTCATTGTAAATTTGATTTTAAATTTGGTAAGCCAATTTATCTGACTTTCTCTAAAAGATATATTTATCATACATTATTACATTAATAACTAAATAATACATTATATGTATCATTATGCTAATTTTGAAAATATAGTGCTTCATAATTATTTTTTTAAATTTTATGTGTATTGTGATTGGCAAATTGAATGCCTGGTTTAATTTCTTCTGAAATGTAATTAAATCGGGTTTCTGAAGATATATCATACTGTTGTAGATTCATACCCTGAGAGCTCATATAACCAGAATTTGAGACAGATATTAAGAAGCTTTCTGCATTGATGTAGATCACTGACCACCCATAAATTCATAGGAATACTCAAAGCAGATTTCTTCCCATAAGTAAAGCTCTTCTTATATTGTATCAATATTGAAAAAATGATGTCTCTGTGCCAGCCTATTGCCCATCTATGCCCGTCTATGCCTAACCTGTTGCTCTGTTACTCTTCAGAAAGTGTAGCTATGGTGAAAATGATTTTGGCAACTAAATGTACTTGGACATTGCCAGACTGAGAGAGCCCCATAACACTAGCTGTTATAAGCTCAGAATACATATTTACATCACTTGCATGCTTGCTTTTTTGCAATAATACTACCAATAGCAAAAAAAGCCCTGTGCAAATGTAGATAATATACAGATGTATTTGAACTAGGAGTTGCATATTCCATCAAGATAGGCAAGATTATTATTTCACATATTGTGCATTCTGAGTTTATTTACCAGAAATCTCAGTGTGCATGTTGTACAAAGAAGCCCCAATTAATTTCAGTAAGGTTGACTTTTAAATAAATAAACCATGGTGGTAATTTAATCTCTTAAAATGTTCCCTGGAAGAAAAGCTGTTGAGTTGAGTAAGATTAACTGGAGATTGAAAAATTACATGATTCCATCTGTATTCGTATCATTAATTCAGTTCAACCAGTTCATTGGGTACCTTCTATGGATTTTGACTCTTCCATAGTCAAGATAATGATTGTCTGGGTTATTTAACCTATGAGAAGCAGATGATTAATAAACAACCAAAACAGAAGTGTCTAAAGATTCAGATTTAAATTCACATTTAAAATAAAGAATTTGATTTTACAAAGATTAAAGCAAATTAACATTCTTTTTCATGTTGAGTTAAACTAGAGTCAGCAAAATAATCTAGTTACAGTCAACAGGTAGTGCCCAAGACAGGATACAAATCTTTATCCATGTTGAAACAAGGTGTTCAGAGTGATTGAAATGAATATTGGAACACAGATGGAAATATAAAGGTATATAGACAGCTGATGGGTGTGCATCAAAAGAGCTGCTTATATATGACAGGTATTATGAAACTCAGTGTAGAATTCTAGAAGTTAGAATTTCAATTCAGTTGCATAAATGAAATTAATAATCAGAATAATCATGTGAAAAAGGAATATGAAGTAGAATTTGTTTTGTTTTTGAAGGTTTTACTTAGAAGTACTATTTAATTCTATGCTTACTAATAAGGAAGTAGGAATAGGTTTATATCTTTATTTTTAATGATAGTATGATACTGAGATAGATAGATAGATAGATAGATAGATAGATAGATAGATAGATAGATAGATAGATAGATAGATAGATTGATTGATTTAAACAGACAGACAGACAGATGTTGTCATTCTGGTTGCCAGAAAGCAGTGTAAAGCAATTATTATGTATATAACTAACACAAGGAAGACAGTATAGAGCTTGTGTATCTTAGGAATCAGAATAAGTCTGCAATACAAGCCTAACTAGATTTCTCTGACCGGATGCCAGATTAAATTATCATTCTCAGTTACCAGACTGATCACAGAAAGAAATATACAGATCTATAATCTCAGGTAAGAAACCAAATTAGAAACTTGACATTCTTTTGAAACAAATTAAATTAAAGATTTTAAAAACTAGATTTGATGTCTACTTTTCCATACAGAATCTATTTTAATTTGTTATCATTCTGCTGATAGCAAAAAACATTTTAATGTTTTAAGTGCATTCACTTCTCAGCATGCTCAATGCTATAAATAAGCTTATCAGCAACTTACTGTATCTGAATCTAGTAAAGGTAGGCTTGAAAAATCTCCCAGTTGCTAATATTCCAGGTTAAAATATTGGGAAATAAATCAAATGACATTTCAAATTTGAAAACAAAGCAAAACCAGGAATTAGAAATATTAATGCTACTGACCTTTTTTCACATTAACTTTCAATTTTGCAGTGTTCAATCTTCACCTTTAATATTAATTATACCATCAATAAGTACTTATATATAAATAAATTAATTTGATTTAGTTGACTTTACTCCATATAAAGATTGTAATGTTTATATATATATAAAAGAAGAAACAGACATCCTGAGATTTCTGAAATTTAAAATTACATTAAATATAATGCCTCTGCTGACATCGTCAGAGAATTAAGCTATCATTACAGAGATCTTTGCAGTCGGTAAATGTGCTTCAGGAACAGCGTAACAGGTTTATGGGCTGAAGGGAGGCTGGAGCAAACAATGAAAATGAGTCTATTTGGAAAAAAGATCAATCACTGTCCAAATTACAGTGTTTCCTCTACTTTCTGGGAGTTCCACAATAAAGTCCATAGCTATCTCCTTCCAGGGTCATGATGGTTTGGCCACTTGTAACAATCCTGGGGGTTTCCTGGGTCTTTTTTTCATAACTGTGCATGTTGTGCAGCTTTCAATACCCTTTTCCATTTGTGGCCACCAAAATTGTCTTCACATCAGATGCCTTGTCTTTAGGAATCTAAAGTGGCCAGCTTGCTTGGAGTCCTGGCTTCTTTGCAGGATTTGGACCCCAAGGGTACTGGAAACATACAATTTTGGACTTTTCCATGCCAATCTGGAGGTCAGGAGTTGTTTGTTGTCCCTGAACCAGGAGGTGGTTTGCAGCTCAGCTCTGAGCTTTTCAGTTAGTTTCTTCCCTTGGTTTGCTCAATTGCCTCTGAGTCTGTTGCCTTGTGCTGTCTTCTGGAGGATGGGAATGATGGTGCTGACCACCTCTTCATGCTTATTATTGTACTGAAACATTCAGGACAAGGCATCCACTAGGAAGTTTTTCCTCCTGGGATGTATTTCAGTGTGAAGTCAAATTGGTTAAAGTACTGAACCTATTTGGGAGAGAGCTTCCATCAGGTCCTAAAGGGGCTCCAGATTTTTGTGGTCAGTCCATACTTCAAATGGCACTTGGTTCCCTTTTAGGAAATGTTGCAAGGTTAAAAGTGCCCAAAGGACCATGAAAGCCCACACTACCCACCTTTGTTCGATGTTGGTGAGTTTTCTCGAGGTATAGGTGCATGGTTAGAAGTTTCCCTCCTTGTTCTTCTGGAGGAAGACTGCCCCTATAGCTACATCATATAGTACTGCAAGCTACTTCTGCAGCCAGCTGCCTACAATTTGGCAGTTCAAATCCCACCAGGCTCCAGGTTGACTCAGCCATCCATCCTTCCAAGGTGGGTAAAATGAGGACCCAAATTGTTGAGGCAATATGCTGACTATGTAAACCACTTTGAGAGGGCTGTAAAGCATTATAAAGAGGTATATAAGTCTAAGAGCTATTGCTACATCACTGACGTCTGCCTGAATGATAAATGGCTCCTCGGGGTTTGGCTGCTTTAGGACCAATTCCTCTGTAAATAGTCATTTGAGTTCTCAAATCCTCCTTTACACTCCACAGTCCACTCTAGCAGCAGGCTAGGCCATGGTTTGGCTCCCTTCCCCATTTTTAGTAGTTTGGTGATGGGCAGGGTTATTTTAGCGAAAGAGGGGATGAACTGCCAGTAGAAGTTTGTGAACTTCAAAAAGCTCTGTAGTTGCTTGCAGGTATGAGGAGGTTGCCACTCCAGGATGGCATTGACTTTTCCAAGGTCCATTTTTGGGGAGCACATGGGGGGGGGTCACAGGCGCAGGGGGAAGGGGTAGCATGGGGAGGTTGCAAAGGCATGTGCAGGGGGGCACAGGGAGCATGGGGGTTGTGTGTGCATGTGCAGCAGGCAGGGGTGTGCAGGGGTCATGCACACATGCGCAGGGGAAGGGGAAGGGGCAGGGAAGCACAGGGGGTCATGCATGCATTGCATTATGGGTGCAAGCATGCACATGCATGATGCGCGCACACATTCAGCATATGATGACAAAAAGGTTAGGCATCACTGGTCTAGGCCAAAAAGGCCACTGCAGAAGGGTTGGGAGAAGTCATGCTTGGTGCACCAGGCCATCAAGGTCTCCTGTCTTTCAACTGAGGGAGGGGAACTCTAGCCCTTCAACCTGCCCTCTATGACAGTGATGGTAATGCTGTCATCTGACCCTTTGCCATCCCCTCAAAAATCATGGTGCCAAGCTCAGGAATCCAGGAAGAGGTGAATGCCCTAAGAGACTCAGGTTGTACCAGGTGCCCAATTAGCCTACAGACGAGGCTGAAACTAGGGATCAGAGTGAGGAGACTGCCCCAAGCCATGAGGTTTGAGCAAGTTGATGGATCACTGATAGGAGGGTGCAACACACCTGAAACACTTGTGGCTAGTGTGGCTAGAGATGGGCCAACATTGGGAGATCATCAGATTTGTAATTGTCCCGAAGATGACAGAGGCTGTGATCTTGACACTGTCCTGGTTAGAAAAGTGGAATCCGACAATCTGGTGGGAAGGGGGAGAGGGAAAATGAGGCTAGGAAGATGCTCTCTCCCTTCTCAAGGCAGCCAAAAGGGAGCAGCTGCCAGCACTGGGTGGGAACTGAAGGAAACAAGCTCCTTAAAGACACTTCAGAGCAACCACCAGGAGCCCAGCTAATCCCCAAAGGATACCAAGACCTAGCAGAGGTGTTTAGTGAGAAAAATGTGATGTGCTAAATCCTCACTGCCCCACTGACTTTGCCATAGAGATCCTACCAGGCTCAAAGTTCCCTAAACCAAAAATGTACTCCATGATCCCAAAGGAAATGAAGGAGCTAAGGGAGTATAAACAAAAACCTAGCCAGAGACTTCATCCAACTGCCAAATCCTGGGTGGTTGCTCCCGTGCTGTTTAAGGAGAAAAAAAGATGGGATGATGACACTGTGTGGACTTCAGGGGCATAAATGGTGTGTGTTTATTGAAAACATGTACCTCCTACCTCCATGATTGTTGAACCTATGGCAGGCATGCCAGTGGTGGCACACAGAGCCCTGTCCATGGGCATGCAAGCTGTTGTCCCAGCTCAGCTCCGCTGCGCATGTGCGCACATGCCTCCCATCTGCCATTTGGTCTTGGGTCTCTGCTGCTCATGTGCAGGGGGTGGGAGCATGTATGGAGGATGTACGTGCATGCATGAGGATGTGTGTGCATGCATGGGGATGTGTGGTGCATGTGCAAGGGCAGGGAGTATGCACAGGGGATGTGTGAGTATTGCATTTTGGGGTTGTGTGCATGAGCTTTGGGCAGGTGCCAAAAAAGTTAACCATCACTTTCCTATCCCAATGAAAGACATGCTGTCCCATCCAGCAAAAGGGAAGATCTTCATCAAGCTAGACCTGAGGGATGAGGATCAAAGAGGAAGATGAGTGGAAGATTGCTTTTAACTGCCCACTGGGCAGCTTCCAATTCAAAGTAATTGCCAGTGTATAAGAATTCATGAATTGGAATAGACATGGTAATAGGTCAGCCAATGGTGAGTGTTTGATAACCCAGTCAGCTCAGAGCCTGGGTGTGGCTTTGCTTGACTGATTTGTAGAAAAGAGTTGCTTTGTCCTTGCAATATTGCCTCTGTAATATATTGCTTCCGTGCTTATATAGCTTCTGTGATTTTGTATTTTGTCTTCTGAGTTCTGGTTTTGGCTTCTGTTGCATAGGTATTGTATACATGCATCATGATTTATATAAAGATGTTTCTTATATAAATGAATCCTGTTGAATTATTTACTTGTGTGCTGGTTGGATTGCTACAAGCTCTTAACAGGTTATGGGCCCAGAGCACACCAAGCACACAGTAAGACTGAACTGTAATTAAGCTGAAGGACAGCTTGTGTTAAAAGGAAAAGAGAACAAAGCTGAAGGATTACAGGATGGCTGTTGAGTTTAAGAAGAGCTCTCTGCTTCAATTGGGACAGAAGAATTATGTTATTTGAGCTGCAAAAATAGAATCTTTCCTGAAGGCTAAAGAGCTCTGGGATATTGTTATCATCTACCCCAGGCACTATTAACAGCAAAAGATCAAAGGCAGCATGATAAGGCACTGGCCTACATCATCTCAACTTTAGAAGATGAACAATTCTTGAATGTAGCTGATTTAAAGACTGCAAATGAGGTTTGGCTGAAATAGAGAAGTATGTGTGAGTGTTTCAGCATGCGATATTGTGCAATTATCGAGACAATTATACAGAGCCAGGCTACATCCACAAACAAGTGTGGAGCAGCATTTGTTGCACATGTAGACTTTATTTATTGAGTGGGAATAGTGCGGAATGCAAATTCCTGAATCTCAGAGGGTGCTGTTGGTGTTAAACAGTCTTGATGAAATGTGGGACATTATTTCAGCTGTTTTTCAGTGCAAACCAGAACAGGACTCACAAATGGAAGCCCTTAATACCTGTTTGCTTTCTGAAGAAAACAAGTGCTATTTTAGAAAAAACCACAGAGGAGAAATTCCTGAGGTGGGGGCCGAAGGAGCAGAGAGAGAAGCAACGGACAGGATGTCTGTAAAGACCAAAGTAAAAGAAAGACCAGATTATAGCCCAGCAAAGAATTTCTAAGAAGCTGTGTTTCATCTGTAGTGATAATAATTTGAAAAAGATTGTTTGCAAGGAAGAAAAACAACAGATGGACAAAAATTAGCTATTGTAATAGCAGAGACAAATGGTTAATTGACACTGGGGCTAGTCAAACAATTGTTAATTCTAAATTGTTTTTTCAGAATGGATCCAGCTGGAGGAGATGCAGTAGCAAATGGCCAGAAGGCTAAAATCACTAGAAAAGTCAGTGTGCTGATTCCATGTCTGGAGAAAAAGTTTAGTAACATGTTTTGTGTGCCTGAAATGGAGCTTAATTTACTGAGTGTCTCTAGTCTCGACTACAAGAGGTTTGAGACAACATTTGTAAGTGAGAAGTGTCTCCTAAAAAGGAATGGAATTGTATGTGCACAGGACATAAAACAGGATAATCTTTATATGTCACAGGGACAAAAGTTCAATGTGCCCAAACATTTGGAAATGTGGCACAACATGATTCATGTGTTCAACTCTTGCATAGAAAGCTTGGCCATGCAAGCTCCAGAGTTTTGCAGAATATGCAACAGTTTGCAGAAGGTTTAAACTTAAAGGGATGTAAGGCATACTTGGACTATGCGATATGTAAATCATCAAAGTCCAAGGCATTCCCAGTAAGCAAGAGTAGCACAAGACAGACAACAAGAGCTTTAGAACTGGTAAATGCAGATTTGGTTGGGCCAATGCAAACCAGTTTGGGAGAAGAAAAGTATGCACAGCAGGTTTGGGTTCTGCTATTTACTAAAGAGTAAAATAGAGGTGCTACAGAAATTTAAGCAACAGGTAAGATTCATAGAAAGGATATATAAACAACAGGTATGTCAGCTGCAAACTCACAGAGGTTCAGAATTCATGTCAGCAAGTTTTCAACAGTGGTTGGGACAGTTATGAACAAAATCCAAATGCACAAATCTGTACAAAGCAGTTGAGAATGGTCCAGATTTGGGGCAGAAGCAGCCTCGTAGGCAATGGAGTAAGGGCAGACCGCCAGTTGGGTAGAGGGGAGCCACATATCCCCTCCCTGGCTTGGCAAACACTCCCTCCTGAAGACCTCTGAAGCGGTGGTCCAACATGGCCACTCTGAAGGGGAAGAAATTGCTGGAATAAGTTTGTGCAGGAGGAGAGATGAAAAAGAGGACAGCATAGAAACTAAGAGAACTTTGACATAAGGTACCCCGGTTTTGAAATCTTTTAAAATTGTTATGAAAGTGGATTTAAATGGCAGACAAAGAAATTAAGAAAGAAAAATTCTGACAGATGAAGTGGCTTTGTACTAAAAATGAAGAAGCCGGAAGAAGAAACTTGTCTTTGAAATAATTAATAATAATTAAACATACAACCCTGACACCAAGCAGGTTGTCAAGGTGGAAAATAAAATTTGAAAATTAATGTTCGGATTTACTGATATTGGAACTTTAAAATCTCTGAATGAGTGAAAAATGGGGAAAAAGGAAAAGAATTGACTTTAAACACAGTGAAGAGTGCCATCTAGTGGAGAAGGGAATTGTTTATAAATATCCCTTTCTATTCTAAAACTTGGATCCTTAGATCTACTTGATACAAAATATCTGGAAATAGGATGCTACAAAATAGGGACCTTGGAAAGTGAAAGTGAAATTTGAAAATAAAGGGAAATTGTGGAAGTTTTTCGTGTTTTTGAATTATAATTTTAATCAATGGATATTGAAAAGTGGAGCGAATTTGGAAATCTTTGGAAGAGGAGTCAATAAAATATTGGAAAACCTTTATAAACATTGTCTAAAGATGGCAAGAATGTTATTGGACCTTAAACTGGAACTTAAAAACATGAAAGACATGCTACAAAAAGAAGGCAAATCATTTGGTTTTGCATTGCAATTTCTGGAAATGAAGGTTTCAAAATACCAAAAACAACAACAAGAAAAGAAATCAATGCAAGAAGTAGCCATCTTAAATGAACACTTGAATCAACGGAAATTTAAGCAAAGGAGGAATAGAAAGAGAATTAATAATAGGAGAGTTAACATTGTAATTAAAAGGGGGTTTATTCTAAAAACCAAACAAAAGAAAAGGAAAGAGCAGGAAAGGAAATTTCAGGGGGGAGTAATGGAAAAGAAGGGAGATAGAAATTGGAGTGATAGGGACTTCCGGATTGTTCCTCTTCAGAGCAGAATCCACAATCGTGCACGGTTTCGCCCAAGCTCACTTGCTGGAGGGTCCCAATTGGGACTAGAACCACCCTGGTGAGGTGGTGAAGAAGGGGGAAATCACCTGGAGGGTCAAGGGGAGTCACATCTCCCCTCCCTGACAGGCAAGCTGCAGTCCTAAAATAGCCACCATGAAGACAAAGAACACTCCGGGAAACTAAGTTTTGTGCTGGAGCAGGGAAGTAGTGAGCAGAGTGTGAACCAGGCAAAGGACATCGCTTTTGAGGTACCCCGGTATTAAAATAAAGGGCTATCTTGTAGGGAAGTATGTAGAAGTGGCAACCAGAGAAAGTGAGAAAGAAATTGGATCTTATAAAACTTGGATTGGATTAATTTGGAGGATAAAATTTAAGGAATATACTTTAACACAACAAAGGTTTAGAAATTAAACTGGATAGTTATTGAATTATGGGTGCTTAAAGGGCATAATCAAATGCTGAAATTGAGTGTGTTGAGAAGAAAAGAAATAATAGCTAATGATTGAAATTAGTGAACTTAATAAAAGTATTATATTCAATAAAGAAAGTTAAAGGTAAAAAGACAAGAGCACCACAGGATGGTACAGGAAAACTTCAGTACATTTTAAAAAGTGTCTGGTCTTCTCAAGAGTTTGGATTTTGGAACTTAAAAGAAAATAAAAGAAACTTTATTACTGTTATAGAACCATCTGAACAAAGACTCAAGAGTATGGATTGTTGAAAATATATTCAAAAGATATTGGCTGAAATAATATACTGGACTCTGGGATTGAATATATCTATTAAAGAAGAGGATTTTAACTTTTAAGGAAGAGGAAAGAAAATTAAAAAAGGAGAAGATACAATGGAGAAACTATTTGTTGATATAAGATTGGATTTACAATAGAATAGAATAGAATAGAATACTTTTATTGGACAAGTGCGATTGGACACACAAGGAATTTGTCTTGGTGTAAATACTCTCAGTATGAGTCAAGACTGAATTTGCAAAATATAAGGGACATGATAAAAATTAAACTTGAAATGTGTAATTATGTACGACAGAAATTAGAAATGGTGACTCAGCATGGTGACAAGAACAAAATAAACCAGAGGGGGAGGAGTTCTATAAAGAAAAAGCCAACATTGAAGGACAAAATGAACAACAATTATTTAAGCAAGGGGAAAAGGAATTAGATTTAAAAATTTGTGTTCTGTTGGGATGATAAAAGGGAGAATGGTTCAGAAAATGGATAAAGGGAGAGGGGAAAAAGCAGAAAAAGGAAGGGTAAAAGAAAAATCAAAAGAGGGAGAGAGAAAAGTTTAATAACTGAAATGATAAATGGAGGGGAATAAGACTGGGAAAAAAGAGAATGAAGAGAAAGGACCAGAAAACAAAGAGGAATAGAAAACAAACAAGGATGAAAAGCAAGTACATTGTCCAAAGAGGGAAAGATAATGGGTGAAAAAAAAAAGAATAAGGAAAGAGATTCTGCAAGGTAATATGTTGTGATGTATAGGAATATATTGAAAATAGTATTTTGTAATGTATAGATGTTTCATAAGGTGTTTGAGAAAATATTATGCGGAATCTGAGAAAAATACATGTGTGTGTGTGTTATATATTAGATAGGGAGATTGATATTAAGGTAGAATGAAGGTAGTTATCTTGCATTATTAACCAGAGGGGACAATTATATTTACAGATAAAGATTGATAAAATGACAAATGTGACAGAAAAATAATATGAGAAATGACAACAGAAATGAGATGAGAATTTTAGATAACATTGTAAAATAAGGTATGAGAATGTATTAATATAACATGAATTGGAATTGGATAAGATAAACTTAATATTTAACAATAATAAGGATGATGGAGTATGAAACTAAACAAATATAATGAACAGGTAACTATGGTCATGTTTATACTGAGATGTGAAACCTGGAACCACACTGCTTGCCAAATGAGAGTTTTTTATTTTAAAAAATAAAATAAAAGCAGGGAGAAAAGTGAATAATGGAATTATCAGGTATGTTTAACTGATATGGTGGTAGGCATTTGAAGAGAGTTTTGAAAGGTTGAAAATAAGCATGGAAGAATTATGAATTAATGTGAAATATATGCATTGAGAGATATGATTGATATTATTAATTTTGCCTATATTAAAATGTATGATATATTTATGCCACACTATTAATATATTGTGCATATGCAGATTGAAATAAAAAAAATTTGGGGAAAAAAAGAAATTGGAGTGATAAAAAAGGGCAAGAATGAAACAGGATTTGGAAAGAAAGGAATATGGCAAGCACATAACAATGAAATGGAATTGCTTAATTAAAAGGCACAGAGATAATGGCTGATTGAGAATTATGAAGGGGCTTCTGCAAGAGAATAAGAGCTAGTTTAAAAAAATAAGAAATGATAGGATTGTTTAGAAAATAATGAAATATAGATTATTAAAAGGGGAGATAGGGGCTGATATTGTTTTGGTATTGCTGTGATTGCTTGCTTTTTTTCTATTTATTTATTTATGAGATGACATTAAGAGAGACAAATCAAACAAAGATATTAATAATATTAAATGAATTAATAAGCAATAACATAAGAAATGATAAACAGTGGAATATAGAGTACCAAGATGGGAGATGGGAATTGATATTGTTTTGCTATTGCAGTGATTGTTTGCTTCTTCTCCCTTTATGTTGTAAAATTAAGAGAGGTAATCAGAATAAAGATAACAATAATACTAAGTGAATTAATAAGTTGTGGCAAACAGAGTTGGAGTAATGTCAAAGGTGAAACAATATTAGTTCTTATGAAATGATGGGATTAATTATGTTTGTTTTATCTATAATTTTTTAATCTAGATATATTCTTAAAATAATGAGAAGGGAACTTGCAGACCCAGATTTAAAAAAAATATATGTAATGTAGTAATTACTAGAAAATTATTACTGTGTCTTTTTCTTCTTTTTTAAAGTGTTAACTCAAAGTTAAATTATGGGAATCTTAAGGGGGGATTAATTATGTGATATGTCTAACCACAGGGATGGCACTTGGAATTGGCAAATAGGGCTGTTGTATTGTGGTTGTTATTTTTATGATGATGATGATGATGATGATGATGATGATGATGATGATGATGTTGAAAATTTGTGAATTGCTGAAATGATGAATTAATAGATGATTAAATTGCAGACCTGACACAATAAGAAGATAAAATATAATGAATATGAATATATATAATAATGTATTAAGGATTTGAAGAAATAGATCAAGCAATGTATTGGAAAAATTATAAAATAAGATGGGAAAAGCTTGAAGATTAAAATTAAAAAAATATATAAAGTAAGTTTAAGAAAAGATAAATTATCAAATGTGAAAGATGAATATGAAATCTAAATGAAGTTTTTAATGGAAATGTGTTAACCTGGAATCATGCTGTTCATTGAAAAAAAATTTTTTTTTCTTTTTCTAATATGTGAAAATTGAATACAATTTTTGCAAAAAAAAAAAAAAGGTGTTTGGAAGCAATGCTTGGTTGCATATTCCAAAAGCAATCAACAGAAAAGGTCAACGAAAGACTAGAAAGCTCAGGTTTACAGGCTATGAGCCTGGCTCAAAGAGCCTGGCTTTAGTGTTGGGAGCAAAAGTATAGTGATTTACAGGTCTATTAGTTTTGCAGAGCAAAATTGGAACAAAATTGATGCCAATCTTTGGAATGACCCACTTAGTGATGGTAACTCACTTAGCGATGGTGTCAGCGTTCAGGGAGGAGAAGTTGAAAAAGAACTAGAAAAGGAGTCAGGAGAAGATGATGGCTCAGATATGAAGCCAGAGAGGGTTGAAACACAAGAGCAGTCAATGCCACGCAGGTCAGAGTGATGGAAAAAGCAGATTCCACCTGATAGGTATTCTGCTAGTGAACTAAAGGTATGTATGAACCAAGGAACTATCAGGAAGCATTGGCATTACCCAAAATTGAACAAGTGAAATGGAAAGAAACCATGGACAAAGAAATGAAACCCATGGGTGAACATAAAGTGTTCAGATCTTATGACTTTGCTGCAAGGTTGCAAAGTCATAGGATGTAAATGGGTATACAAAAAGAAAATACTACCCAACAATGAGGTACAATACAAGGCAAGATTAGTGGCACAAGGATTTTCACAGAGGAAAAATGTGCACTATGATGAGGTATTCGGACCAACAGTGACGAGTGAAAGCATGAGGTTGGTACTAGCGTTGGCAGCGGCACATGGCCATAAAATTCGGCATTTTGACATGACCACAGCATTCCTCAATGCAGAATTAGAGGAAGAAATGTACATGTTCAAGCACAAGGGTATGAAAGTAAAAAGCCTAACACTGTGTATAAATTGAACAAGGCTATATATGGGCTGAAGCAGTCAGCCAGGAATTGGGATATCTGTTTAGATTCAGCATTGAAGGGTCTTGGGTTCAAGAGTTGCAAGGCTGATGGTTGCATATATCAGTAATGGCAAATATTTTTGTTGTGGTATGCTGAAAGGTATTTCTGGAAGGCCCATTTTTCGGCCTCCCGAAGCTTCCCTCAAGCCTCCAGGAGGGCGAAAACTGCCTCAAATGGGCCAAAAATCAGCTGGGAGGCATGCACATGCGCTGTGCACCTGCAGTTTGGCTGGGGCTCACATGCCCATGCAAATGGCTTTGCGTGCCACTTGTGGCATGTGTGCCAAAGGTTCCCCATCACGGGGATAGACCCATGATGATGAACCTGTGGCACATGTGCCAGAGGTGGCATGTAGAGCCCTCTCTTGGGCATGTGCACCATTGCCAGTTGCTCTTCTGCTTTCTGGTGTGCACACCGGCCAGCTAATCTTCAGGTTTTCAGCGCTCTGGAGCATGCATGCGTGCCAGCCATCTGGTCTTCAGTTTCTAGTGCTCCAACGCATGCGAAGACCAGCTGGCCAGCATACGCATGCACGCTGGCCAGCTGGTCTTTAGTTTCTAGTGCTCCAGTACGTGTGCATGCTTGCACGTGCGTTCTGGTTTGGGCACTCAGTGCTGAAAAGGTTCACCATCACTGGCCTAGATGATGTGGCCGAGGTCGCTTTCAGCTGGGGTGTTGGAGCCAGGCTCAATGACCCTGCTAGCCACATCTGAAGTACTTGATGGGGGCTCAGGCTGGAGCAGGAGTGGGGGTTAGCAGGCAGCATGGCAACAGGTTGGTGATTGAACCAGCGACCCTCTTGGGTTTCAATTCAGGTGCACTTCCTGCACTGCTTGAGTTCAAAGTCCCTCACTATGGCCATCTGGTACCAGTCATGGATTCGGTTGGGGACCCCTCTGTTATGGACTAAGCCAACGCAGCAATACAACCATCAACAGCTTTACTTTGCAGCAGACTTGTAATCCTGCACTTCTCATTGGCCCGTAGATAGCGAGTCGTGATTGGTTGTTTTGGCCACTCTGATTGGCTGTTAACGGGACCCCCTGATTGGACACTTGTGAAAGCAGTAAACTCAATTCATTGGTTGTTTTGACAGCAGCCAGCTCTATAAAAGAGCTGCTGCTACCCAAGTATTTTGCTCTGTTCTTTCTTGATAATAAAGTTGAAGTCACCATTCAATGTCTCGTCTCCGTTCCTTGCGCCCATGCCCAGGACATAACACCCTCAGTAAACATAGGCCCTCCTTAAAGTAATACTAGACCAACAGTCAGTCTGCCCAGTCTCTCAGTTTTCCAGCCACTCTGTGGAACTCCCATACATACTCCTTTGCCACTTGGCCCCTCTGCCTTAGGTCTCGGATTTCGGCTTCCATTTGGAAGACTTGGGACTCCTCCTTGAATCTGGTTCTCAACTTCCCCACAAAGGCTTTGACTCTGCCACATCTTTATTGTGGAGATTCATCACACGCTCCACAGCTTCCCCCTCTAGATTGGTGGTCATGGCATTCACCATCACCATGTCTGATGGCTAGGCTGAGCTATAGCAGTCCAGGTGGGTCCACGCTTGGTTGAGGAAGAATGCCAATTTCTCTGGGTCAACTGTGGCCTTCACAGGTCTGCCTTTGATGGAGGAGGAGGAAGAGGTGCCTGAAGGAGTGGGTGCCCACAGACTGGAGAATCAACTGAGCCCCAGATAGTAAGGCTACGGTTGATACCTGTGCCATCCAGGAGGAGGCTAAGGTTGCCCTACTGGACTTGCTGCAGGCTGCTGCCTTGGAGTACTCTTCCTTCAGCTTGGACTTGCTGCCGCAGCTGGTTGAGTGGCAGGGTGGCTGCTTGTGCATCAGGACTGAGCTTGGCCGCAGTGAGTCAGCAGCTGCTAAGCCAGTCAAGCCTCTGTCACCACAGGCAGTCTGACTCAGCGCATCGGCTCCACTTCTTAGATCTCTGTGCAGTCGAACCTCTCTCTCAGCTGCTCTATTGATGGGCTGTGAAAGGTGATCAGGTACTTCCATTCCCTATGCTTGTTCCACTCAGTGGTTCCCTTCGCTTTCCCTCTTGGGACAAGAGCAGCTGGCAACCTCAGGGGAAATTCCACTTCAGCAGCCTTTGACATCCACTTGTGCCCAGCATCCACCTCTACTTGGTAAAGGTCCTCGGTAGCTAGAGCTTCCTTCCACATCACTGGCTTCTTAGTCCTTTCCACATGAACCTTTCGCCTGGCCATCAGTGGGAGGACTGCCTCACTGGAGCAACTTGCCTATGGTGTGACTCCAACCGGGGCAGCACTAGGGTTAGTAGTTGCTTCCCCTGACTTCTTCATCTACAATCTTCCCTGAGTCTTTCACACCCCTCCAGTGCTGACGGGAGGATGGTCAGTGCTCAGGGCCCAGGGTATGTTTATGAGATCTGGTGTAATGTCAAGACTCTGACTAAGGAACCCAAGCAGATCAGAACTCTGAGACTTGGCTCTTTCTCAAACGTCGTATTTAATGAGTACATCATATCCATCTTACATTTAGAACATTTAATCTTCCTTCAGTCCTTCACTAATTTGCAGTCTTGTATCATAAAAGGTCAAATCAGTAATATTTTTAGATATTTATGCAATCTTTCAATATGTGTGTACATGTTTGCACAATTTATTATGCTTAAACTCATCAAACTTTCATTACACTCATTATGAGGGATTTCTAAATGACTAAATCACTGTTTTCTATTTGTCTTTCAATTTGTTCCCACCCATTTTTTAGTACTTACTAAAATAATGTTTCCCTTTTATTTTTTAAAATAACTTCCAGAATAATAGTACACAGAGAAAATTGGAACACTAGTAAGGCTTCTTCCTGAAGTTTGATAGGAATTCAAATATAAATTTTGGAGAAAGGGAGAATGTAAAATAATGTGAATTAATGTTGTTACTTCATAATGTATTTAATGTAATTACTTAAACTCCCCTTGATCTTATATTTTATTTTCACAAGATTCATGTTATGGGCAATAATACTATTCAATGCTGTATTTACAATTGTCAGTTTTTAATTCAAGTGTATTATAATTTCATTACAGTTTGTTATGTAATTGTGCAACTTTTAAATATTTTATAAGAATTAAATCCTGACCCCAAATCAACCAGTCTTCCTAACCATGTTGAGTTATTGCCATGCTTTCACATCTGGAATTCTTGCTCCTGCCCCATTGGAATAATTACCTCATAGTTACAGTTTTTATACTTACCGTTTGACTACATTTTGGACTTGATTCTCTGCAGCCAAAGGTTGTTCCTGGGGGAGATTTTTGCCAGCCAGAAGGTAACCAGGACATTGGGGGCAAAGTTGGAACTAATAAAGGCACTTCTGCTAATTACCTGACTGTGTTGCCTTTGTGCCACGTCCTGGGTCATCACAATTATCCTAAGCTGCCAGGTCTCTAGAGTATCCACTCAAACCCCTATTTTCCTTTCAAAACTAGATCCAGATTATCTGATTCCATTTTTAAATCTCTTAAAGTGCTTTTCCCTTGGTTTATTTCATCAGTCATTATTGTCTTCATCATCTTCTCCTTCTCATCTTCTTGCTTTGTTTGCTAGTTTGTCCGTTGTCTTTTCTTCTATTCTTTCTGCTATCTCCTCTCTTTCATGGATTCTTTCATTCATTATCAGTTGTAGCATATTTTCTATTTTCCCATTTATGCTTTGCATTAGGTACTTTATCTCTCTGTGATTCTTTTCCATAGTACCCCTAATGATTTGAAATATCAGCACCATTTCTCTTGAAATCTCACTCATTTCCCCCTGATGGAGCATCTTGTCTTAATTTAATAGGTCCCACTCTTACTCAAGTCCAAAAACAATATATTCTAGTCCAATGTTACTCCTTAGAAAGTTCAATAATTATAGTTCTTTACATCTCAGGATTATTAATCAATTCTTTTTAAGTAGTTCAGGAAGCTTCTGTAAATCAAAAGTCAATTTGCTTTACTTAAAAGTCTTCCTTATTTTCACAATAAAGTCTCCGGTAATCATAAAGTAACTAGTTATAGAACAGTAAGTGTCATCAGAGTCCTCCAAATGAATGTTGTTTATTTCTCTCATCAATTTTTTTTCTAAACTTGAAAGAGTCTGTTTTATTCCATTCACCAATAGATTCACCAGCAGTGGTGGTATTCAAATAAAGTTGCTACTGGTTCGGTGGGCATAGCTTGGTGGGTGCGCTTTGCATACATGCACACTTGTGCCAAACATGCACTTTGCGCAGGCGCAGAGCCATTCTAACTCACCTCCTGCAAGCCTGCACGATGCCAGTCGCTGCAGCAGCTGCCATGCGGCTCTATTCTGTGCTGCACAAAGCAGCTGCACTTCGAATTCAGGCCATAAAAGTGAGTATGGGAGGCCGGGCAGGTGGGTGGGCCAAACACAGAGCAGCAGAGAGAACCAGTTCGGTCTCCACTGCTCATCGCCATTACTGGCTTTCCAGAACTGGGCAGAACCGGTCAAATGCCACCACTGATCACCAGTAATGTTGTTTCAAGTCTTGTAGATTTCATTAATCCAAATTTAGTTCAGTTTATGGAAGCAAAGTCAGCTATTCAAGTAGATTCGGGTAGATAGTCCAGCATTTTATACTGCCTTTCCAAAACAATGCCTGCCCAATTTAAAAATCCAATTTTCTATGTTTTCAAAGGTCTTTATCTTTTCTCACCTTAGTTCTTTTCTTTCAGGTCTAGGATTTTTCTCTCTATGGTTGTTTGCCACTTTAAAAAATAGTTCTAAGAGTCTCGTTTCCTGGATTTTCCTCTTTCTTTTTTTCTTTAAAGTTAGGGTCTAAATAAAAAGGAATCTTTTCACCCAGATGCAATCACTGTTCATCTGCATCACTCCTACACAGTTCTTTGTTGCCTTGGCTGACCCAGTTTCCTGTCAGCCATGATATCTGCCTTTTCTCTTCATTGAGGGAGCAGGAAGAAGCCCTGAGTCCAGCAGGAGAGTTGCTGCTCTTTGTGAACTGCAGGGCACCCCTCTTTTCTTCACCACCCCTACAGGGTGGCTTTAGCTCCTTTTGGAGCCCTCCAACAGGGAGAACTTGGCATGGGAGCATGGAGACCACTCTTCACATCTGATAGCACTGCAATGTCAGCCAGAAATCCTGGATAACATTTAAATTCATACACATTTTTCTATATTAAAATATTATTACATCCCTTTCCATTTCTCTAATTTGATGTTGGTGATTTTTTTTTTTTTTTGTATTCTGTTACA
This sequence comes from Hydrophis major, assembly GCA_033807585.1. Classification (NCBI taxonomy): domain Eukaryota; kingdom Metazoa; phylum Chordata; class Lepidosauria; order Squamata; family Elapidae; genus Hydrophis; species Hydrophis major. Next base: position 157,116,583 of record CM066331.1, on the reverse strand, counting down.
GAACTAAGTGTTCCAAGAATCAACATCTTGTGGATGCAGAACCTTTAAACCAAAGGCCCAGTTCTGTTGACACTGAAATTGTTTCAGAGTGTTTGTGTGTTTGTGTGTGTTACTGGAAATCGCTGACTGCTCAGATGGATCGAATGGAATTACAGAAAGTCAACCCAGAACTTGATGAGGAGAGCAACAGTGGAGAAAGCACTGAAGACAATGATGCAGATATGGCTGATCCAGATAAAGCTACTATTAGCAGGTAGGAAACAATGTAGTTGCAGAAAGCACAAGACCAAAACATGTTAGAAAAGTAATAGAATTTCACTGGAGGAAGTCAGATGATTAAATAATGGATATTGATGAAAAAGAAAATGCTTGTTTCCACTTTTCCTGTAAAAGGCAGCACCTGTATTTCTAGAAAGGAATTTTTCCCACCTATATATAAAAAGAAATATGCAGATTTGCTGCACAGTTTAACACTTATTCTTAGCGTATTGCACATTGTTTAATTTATTATAAATGTTTTCTCTGAGGATTATCATTATTACTCTCAAACTGATCACATATATAAGTTAATATTTGAAGTCACAAGAACCAGTGCTCATTTTCAAATGACTGTCTTACCTTGAAACCTGTTTAATAATTTGGACAGTACATTTGATTTTAAACAATTAAGCATTCTACTGCCGGAACTGGTAGTTTACAGGAAAAGTAGAAACAGGCATTTTCATTTTCATCAATATCCATTATTTAATTATTTACAACCATTCATTTAGCAATTGTTTAAAGTTAATCTGCACTGAAAAAAGTGACTTATGACCAATCCTCACTCTTATCACTGTTGCAGCATCCTCCTGGTCAGGTCATCAAAATTTGGGCATTTGGCAACTGGCATGTATTTAGAATGGCTCAGCATCCTGAAGTCATGTAATCACCATTTCCAGTAAATAAGTCGTAGTAAATAAGTAGTAGTAAAGTAAAGTAGTAAAGTAAAGCAGTAAATAAGTAAAGCATGTCAGGCACAAAGGATCAGGATTATACATCAAGCTGCAGTACAGATTTAGTCAAGCTTTCACACTAGAATCTGGTCAATTAGACTTATATACCACTTCACAGTGTTTTTTGCAGCCCTCTCTAAGCGTCTATAGAGTCATTTCCCCCAACAATTTGGGTCCTCATTTTACCCATCTCGGAAGGAGTCAACCTTGAGCCTGGTGAGGCTCAAACTGCTGAATTGCTGGCAGCCGGTAGTCAGCAGAAGTAGCCTGCAGTACTGTACTCTAACCACTGCACCACGGTGGCTCTATAAGGGTCAAAGGAATTCAAGAGGATGGACTTGAATCATTTATGACAATCTAAAGACTAAGCTGGTGACATATTTAACTCTACTCCTTCACCTTTGCCTGCTCTTCTCCTACAAAGCCAGATCTGCTTAATAGCTGTGAGATTCAAATAACTGTGGCAAAAAGGTTATAAAATCAGGCATGATTTTACTTAACAATCACCTTGTTTAACAATAAAAATTTGTGACCGTAGGTTGAGAATTACATGTATTGCCTCCTTTTCCCAGTAGCTAATCTGTTTTTTTGTTACAATTTATATTGTCCCCTTGACTGAGTCTTAAGACTAACAGCCTTAGTAATCAAAGTTACATCTGTGCTGGCTGTTTATTTTATTTCTATCATGTTTCGATGTTGTTTAGAGTTGGCCAGACCAATATAAAATTACTTAATTTCATTTTATTTTCATTAAAAATCTTATGCTTCATTTTTCTCCCTTTCAGTCACTTGGTTGGTGATGATGCAGAAAGCCAGAAGTTTCTTGCTAACGGCTTCCTGGCTAAAAAGAAAATTGAAAGTTATACAGATGAATATGTAAGTATGTTAGCAACAGTTATGTTGAAGGCTTGTCCCTGGAGAAGTGGTGCAATTAATACATCTTCATTGTGATTTTTTTTTTCCTCAACAGCATCCAGGAAATATTTCATTTGGTATTTCGGCATTTAATTTAAGCAACGCCATCATGGGCAGTGGTATCTTAGGGTTATCCTATGCCATGGCCAACACTGGAATTGTCCTTTTTATGTAAGTAGTAAGTTATGGTTTTAAAAAAAAAAAATGTAAGGAAAATTAGGAGTATCTGATTTGGTGCCATAAGGTCAATACATTTTATTGCTAGTCTAGTCATAGGATAAAAGATTCATCCCTTATGTCTATGGAGTTTCAGGTCATGGTGGGCTCAAAGATGTTTTTTCAAGAGTCAACTGGACTTTCTGGTTTTTGTTTGAAGATGTTTCTTTTCTTATCCAAGAAATTTCTTCAGCTCTGACAGGATGGTGGGAATGGAAGGATTTATATCAGAGGTGGGCTTCAAAATTTTTAACAAAGTGTTCTCTGCCTGTTTGCTGGGTGGGCATCACCATGGTGAGCATGGCCTAGTCGGCCTTTTGAACTATGGCGGGGGAGCTTTTTTTTTTCCCTCCCTGGACTCCTGAGGCTTTCCTCGAGCCTCTAGGAGGGTGAAAATGGCCTCCCCGGGCTCCGGAGGCACTCTCTGGAAGCCAGAAACGGGCCCATTTCCAGCCTTCCTGAACTTCCAGGAGGCCTGTTTTTCATCCTCCCCAAGCCTCTATGTGCACCTGCACTTACCTGCATCCAAAATGGGCCACATGGGGACTCCTGGGAGGGGTGGGGTGGGCAGGGCAGGGCCAGTCAGCAGTGAAATTTGGGGTTCTCAAAATGGTACAAAATCTTAGCCAGGGGCTCTCCCAAACCTCTGTGAACCCCCAGCAGCCACCCCTGATTTATACTCCTTGCAGACAGTTGGTCATTTGCATTCATTTAGAGAGTCATTGAGGTCACAGGGTCACCTGAGTGGTACAAATGGGTTTGGAGCCTTCTTGAAGCTGTTGAAAGGACTGTGTTTGTAGATAGGAGATATATGATGTTGTATCCCTCCCCCTCTATTGACAGCCCCTCTCTTGGTTGCTGAGCAGAAATCTTAATGTCTATGGAGTTTCTCAGTCAGGTCATGGTTGTCCCAAAGGTGTTTTTTCAAGAGTCAACTGGACTTTCTGTTTTGAATTTGAAGATGTTTTGGAAGCTTCGTGGATGAGAAGTGAAACATCTTCAAAGAAAAAAACAAAAAGTCCAGTTGACTCTTGAAAAAACACCTTTGGGACTCATCCCTTCTGCAATTGGTTAATACTAAAGTATTACAAATCCACTTTTAAAGGGATATGGAGAGAATATAGACATGAGGCATTCTCATTTGATGAGAACTCTGTATTTTGTATACAGGAAAAATATAGAGCGCAAAAGAAGCTAACAGGAGAAACAGTCCAAATAAATCCTAATATAACCATGTTAGGAATTCTCTCACAGTCTTAACATATGAGAAACAATAAGATAGTAATTTCCTGTATACAAACCTGGACCTGGCAGAATTCACTTACTTGATGTTGTGGCAAACAGCATGTATAATAGTAAAATCCAGTATCATTTCAGTCTTTGAGGAAAATCCAAACAATGCCTTATATACTTAACAATCTATATCTGTTGATAAATTGTAACTTTCTCTGTTTTTCTCAAATGGAAAAAAGGGAGCCAAAAGTAAGTGATTTAGAACAGATATTAATATCCTATTAATTAGATAGCTTGCATGATAATGGGGCTGCAGGAGATTTTGCTTGAACTGAATAAACTCTCAGCCTGAAACTGTAACATGTAGATATAGATTTCTGTCCATCTAATATCTTTTTATGCCAAATGTTCTAGCAATGCTGACAGTAGTGACAAAAAGCTGACCTACACTATCTATACAGTGTATCCTTTGATGTACAACAGCAGATGTTTCTGAGCAAGCTTTAATTATAACTAGATCTATCAAGCAGGAGACAACTTTTAAATCATTCAGCAAATGATTCCAAATTCTTTCAATCTAGCATCATAATGTTGAATTTGGAAATGATTGAAATAATTGGATTTGATGACTGGTCTACCAATAAATACACTCAGCACACTCAGTGTTTAAGACTAAAAAATTGATGAAACAAATGTTCAACAACAGGATAATGAAGTTTTTAAAAATAAAATATTTTTTCAATCCTTTATTTAAAATTTAAAAATAATTATTGCTTAATCTAGACTGGATTCTAGATTGAGACAGGGTTTAGACATGAGAGGGAAAAAGGAAAGTAGATGTAGTTTATCAATGATTTTATAACAGTAAAGGATAACTTTATCCATATTTATGTTAGCTTTCTTAGTTTGGATGATCCAATTCCTCCTCCCTCATACCATCAGCAGCCTGTAAAAAAAACTTAGCACAAAGATTTTGACTTAAATCAAACAAGAATTCCCAATTATGTCTCCACTAGACAACTATAACTTAATATCAGTTAATCAGGAATATAAGCAGGGATATGAACAAATATCCACATAGAGCTGCTACGTCCATATCAACAAATCTGATGTTTTTTCTTATAGTGTTTTCTAAAAATAATAAAAGGAGATATATCTTTATTTTTTAAAAATCGACAAATTTGATTTAAAAATGCTAAAAAGTTTAATCGTAAAGTACTATATATTCTCAGGCATTGATTCATGTCTTCATCATATATGACTCTTTATTAAATAACAAATGTATTTTACATGAGCCTAAATTCAAATTAAATACTGTATGAGTAGCTATAGCATCAAGTGAAGGACCAAACCATATATGTTTTAGAGTATATATAATTCTGTACAACATACAGTATTGTGAGATATAAGACTCCCAATAAATTTATACTCACATTTCAAAGACAACTTCAAAGTTTTATTGAAGAAAAGAAAAGTGGTTGCAAGCGTGGCCTCCAAGACCCTTCCCAAGTGGATTGAGTACAAGGAGAGCAAAATTCCATATTCAAACAATATATGCACAAACACACCATGCCTAAAAGACCCTCCCCACACCCCCTTATTTTCTACATTCTTAGATGAGCTAAACTATAGGCTTAAGGGTCAACATGACATTGTTTTTTGTGCCTTGGTGGCTTATCTTGTTTCATTGCTGGGCTTTACCTTGGGAAGTTATCCCTTATCTTAATTACTTTTTGCCTAACCCCAGGCAGATCTTCCTGTTTTCCAATAAGATTATAACAATGCATCATGTGCTTGTAACTGAACACATTTTAATTTTTAGGTTGGGGGTTTTATATGTAACAGAAAGAGTAAAGAGGAAACTAATAGAAAGAGTCTAGCTTAACCATACTTAAACTACATAAAATCCTATTATAAAAGAATAATTTATAGTACTTTTCTGTCAGTAAGAAGGCAAATGCTCTTACTACAGACTGGGCTTTTAAGAACACCTATGAACCTCATTGTGACTTTACCATTGCTTCCCTCAAATGTTCTTTCTTCATTTCTAAAGCTACAATGGAATCCCTACATTAAAGCCTCTATGATATACAACTAAAAAGCCTTTATTTGCAATTGTTTTTTTTTTAATTTGTATTTCCGTATGTCTTTCAGAATCTTACTCTTCAGTGTAGCAGTAATGTCACTTTATTCAGTACATCTACTCTTGAAGACAGCCAAAGAAGGAGGTATGATTTACTTAATGTGGGGAGGGGAGCAATATTTTAAGTAAGCATATTCTAACTCATAGAATATCAGGCTCCCCACCCTGACATTCAATAATCACAATTATTTTTACTATACATTTTCATCAGTGCTATCATTCTACCCACAAGATCCTCAAAATGACCATGTAGTGTTGCTAGCTTCAGAGACTGACAATGAGCATTTATCAGAAACTTCTTAAATGTATCATGTCAGTGATTCTCAACCTTTTCTTCCCCATGGACCCCCTTTAAATACCTTTTGTGCCACAGATTCCCCAAGACTTAACTCAAGATTTAAATCATAACATTTCTTCAAGCCTTCATGGACTCCTATGATGATATTATAGTCCCCAAAATTTCCATGGACCATAGGTTGAGAACCACTGTATCTTGGGAATCAGATGCAGCCAAAATAATGTTCAGGTTTTATGTCCTTTCATTTCAAAATGGGCCAGGGGTCTGCATCCTGAGGATACTTTACCCAAAGTCTTCCTAAATCAGAGCCAGCATTGAATGGTAGCACAGTCACATTTTAGTCAAGTTTTACCTTTTCCTATTTTTACTGGGAACATGTTAAGTATGTACCTATTTTAAATTAACCAGTGAGCTGTCATAAAGAATTAAATCAAAATCAATAGATCAAATATTTTGTACTAAAATGTTCAATTTCCTGTTGGTCCCAGGCTCGCTAATATATGAAAAACTAGGTGAAAAGGCATTTGGATGGCCTGGGAAAATTGGTGCTTTTGTTTCTATCACAATGCAGAACATTGGAGGTAAGTTGGAAATACAGTTGAGAAGGTTTTATCGTTTGTCCAACGATAAAAATTGGAAATAGTTGTCTACTGCTGATACCATTGTAATCTTGAGTTAGATTTAATAAAAATAAATTTCTTAATTGTATTGCCAAACATGATATACAAGTAATATATATAATTTGAATAGCAGCTGAAAACTAATTTTAGAGTAAAATAACACTTGATATGGAACAATTGAAAAATGACATTTAGAAATGTAAAAATGGTGCATTGTCCAAGTAGCATTTTTCTAACTGAAATTACTATTTTCTAATTTGGACTATTTATTATATTTGTTTGTTGTTGCACTTGCTATAAGACATTCTGGATTTCTAGCAAATTATAGTATTCAACATGGATTGTGTGATTACAGAAAAGTATTAATGTGTGGCAAACAATTGCTAATATTTGCATATGTTTTTAAATGCCTTTGGAGATCAGTTTTTTTAAAAAAATATGACCATTTTGATCCTACTTGTTTAGGATCCCTGTCTTATAGGTACTTTTCAGTGGTGGCAACAACATCACACAAATGTCACAATATACAGTATACTTGTTTCCCAATGTCTTTATAAGTATGTAAACACCCAACAACATTGTTACACGTCTTAGCATTGTTTGTCCTCCCCAATGTGAAATTTAGTTGAATAGCATTTCTATTTCACTGAAATATTAATGAATTGAATCTATTGTACGTCCCTTTTCAAGCATCCTATTCAACTAAAATAACCTGTTTGTCATTCACAGCAATGTCAAGCTACCTCTTTATTATTAAATATGAACTGCCAGAAGTAATCCGAGCACTTTTAGGACTCGAAGAGAATTCTGGGTATGTTTTTGCTTATGCTTACTTTTATATATTTATTAAAAACCATGTACTTATGAGATTAATTAATTCATATTTTATTTTGTGAAACTAGAGAATGGTATCTGAATGGCAACTATCTTGTAATATTTGTGAGCATTGGAATTATTCTCCCCCTTTCATTACTAAAAAATTTAGGTAAGCAATTACTTATTCAAATATATAGTTTATTTTTAACTAATAATAAATTGTACTATCATTTCATTTTTCAAATAACTATACATTCACTTATTATTTTTAAAGGTTATCTTGGTTATACAAGTGGATTTTCGATTACATGTATGGTATTCTTTCTCAGTGTGGTAAGTGTTTATATCAAATGTAGAGGAAATGTGCACAATCTTTACATCAGCTTTCTAATTGATCTCCAGATGGTATTGGAACTAGAAGTTCCAGATATCTAATTCCCACAACACTGCCAAACTATTTAGTAAGGCTGTGTTATTATTATTATTCTCATTTTTCCTATTATCTATTTTCTTTTCTACTTATGACTATAACTTTGTTGCAGGAGTGGAATTCAAAAATTTTTACTACTGGTTCTGTGGGCATGGCTTGGTGGGCATGTGATTGGGTGGGCATGGCCAACTTGACGTCACTCACATCAAGGGGTGTCTTGTCTGGCCTCTCTTCACCTCAAATAAATACAATTTCCCTCTCTATTTATTTACTACTACTGAACATCCAAAATACACTACTTAATCCTATGTATATATGCCATACATATTACATAGTATAGCGTATGTATAGGCACACAAAAATGTCCCTTCTAACCCTGCTATTCTATGATTCTGTAAGGATCTCCTGTTAGAGCAGGGGGTTGGACTAGAAGATGACCTCTACTATATATACTGTATGTGTATGGAGAGAGAGAGAGCTCTTCTAAAACTATACATATTCAACTTCATTGCATTTGGAAAAACACACCCAGAATCCACTTTCTGCCACACATTTAACTATAACTTCTGTATATTAGAACATTGCAAACGCCTTCAGATTTACTTCCCTAGCCTGCACATGACTGTTAGACCCAGGGGATGTCATGGATTGAGTAAAATGTGGTGAAACTCACTTAACAATACTCTTGCTTAGCAACCAAAATTTTGGGCTCAGTTGTGGTCATAAGTGAAGGACTATCTCTGCCTTCCTCTGCATGGCAGCCTTGTCCTAGTAAATTCTTCCTTTCTGGCAATTTCCCTTTCTGTTAGAGGTACCAAAATAATCCAGATGATATAAGGTCTACCTGCTGGAACAGGGGGTTGGGCTAGATGATCTCCAATGTCCCTTCTAACCCTGCTATTCTATGATTCTGTAAGGATCTCCTGTTAGAGCAGGGGGTTGGACTAGAAGATGACCTCCAAGATCCCTTCCAGCCCTAAATTGCTGTGTTGTTTCAAAGAGACTTCTGAAGTCAGGGTTTGTGTCCTTCCTTCCTCTCCTTTTCTCTCTCTCTCCCTCCCTCCATCTCTCCATGTATCTATCTATGTATCCATCCATCTATATCTCATTCACTTTCTCCTCCCTCCCTCCCTTCCTCCCTTTCTTTCTTTCTTTCTTTCTTTCTTTCTTTCTTTCTTTCTTTTTCTTTCTGTCCCTTCCTTCCTTCCATCCATCCCTCCCTCCCTCTCTTTCTTTGTCTATCCCTTTCTCTTGCTTTCTCTTCCTTTCTCTTTCTCTCTCCCTTTTTCTTTCTTTCCCTTTTCTCTTTCTTTTCTTTCTTTTCTCTTCCTTCTCTCTCTCTCTCTTTCTTTCTCTCTCTTCCCTTCCTCCTTCCCTCTCTCCTAAAGCTAGGAGACCTACCTGAAACAAAAACTCCTTTGGATAAAACCGGCCATTTTACACACACACACACACACACACAGACACACTTCCAACCAGCTCATGCGCCTCTCCTTGTTGTTTCCTTTTAGCAGTGGGCTGGTCACCAAAGTACTTTCCAAGTGCCCAGCAGCATTGCTTGCCTCCCAGAAAACCCTGGGTGATTGACTGACTGGAGCACACGCACCATGCTGTCAGTGCACTTGGATTAGTGCTTCTTCTGCACAAGCAAGCCTCTCTATAGAACAGGCATGGGTAGGAGGTAGATTTGCGGGGAATTGGAAGGGTTGGTGGACAAGCGGCTTGTTTAGACCACACATTGGAATTCCCCGCAGTGGAGAGAAAAGTGACAAGGGTTCTCCCTGGCCAGTCTCCTGGGGACCGGGTATGAATGGATGATTGTGCCTGGTCCCACATTGCCCAGAAAGGCCAGCAGGAGAGGCTTCCAGGTCCAACAAAGGGGCTGTGGGTGGGATTTCCCTCCCTTTTGGGGGAAGATTTTTAAACAAGGGGCTGGGAACTTGCCTTTCCCACCCCACTGGCAGCTCTGGGCTATGACGGAGATATTACTTTGAATGTTTTGTTGTAAATTATTGGTGCACGCATTAAAATGGCAATAAAGAGTTGATGGGCACATCAGTGGTTCCATCTTTTTTGTAAATTTTTTCCATTTGTCACCAGATAAACTAGAGTTATTATGACATGGACCATGGCAGTATAAATAGAGACTAAGTAGTGACGTAAGCTGTATTACACTGATTAAACCTCTTCCAATTCCATGTTTAACAAAACTAGCTAGAATTCTTTGAGGAACTTTCACTTGTGCAGCTTTTTTTTCTTTTGCAAAATTAAGCTAGGAAATCCTTTCAGAAGCAAACCATTTTTAACCTCTCCAAACCCAAAACATGATCCAATATCACAAATGTGGTTATTTGGTACTGAAAATCAACAGTGTGGTCATTTGAAGCATTGGTTTTCCCAATCCCATTTATATCTTTTCTGTCCCCAAATATTAATACATCCCAAATTTAGCCCCTTTTCCTTCTCTAATGCCAAAATGACATTTATAATCTGAGAATATTGGGAGGTGAAGATGTGGTCCTGATCTCTCAATTACCATCTAACACTGGAATATTATGTAGCAGCAGTACGATTAGCTTGAGAAGTAACTGGGCATGATAACTCAATCTTGATTCGGTTGTAAATTTTAATGTGTTATAAATATTTCAATTTTTATCAACAATAAACCAAACCAAATGTTTAAGCAAAGTATTATTTTAGTTAGTGATATCCTGGATGGTTTTTATCTATTACATTATTTCTCAAAATTGATGTATTTCTGCAATTGTAAATTGCATTAAATTGCATTAACCATTAAAAGATATACTATATAAACTTTAAAAATAAAGATCATTTCTGGCAAATATCCAATGGCTGCATTCTTCAAAACATGTTTATTGGATATTAGTGGTATGATATTCTAGCCACATAATAGCCCAAATCAAATTCTGGCACTATGTTATATATAAATGTACTTGTTGTTTTACTTTTCTGACAATGCAACATTAAAATGTAACTTTTGAGAAAATGATAGTTGCAGTGCTTTATAATGAGATCCAGTGCTTTCTGTGATAAATTAATACATGTCTTTTGTTGTTTATATTTATAATAATTTAGGTAATCTACAAAAAATCCCAAATAGCCTGTCCTCTCCCAGTCTTGGACACTAAAATTGGCAACTGGTCCTACAATGATTCTGCAGTTCCGCTACATGTAGTGGCGTTACCAAATGATTCTGCTAATTTGGAATTAAATTTGATGATGGACAGCACTAACAAACAATATTCTTCAGTTTTTGAAGAAACCAAAGTTAAGCTACATCAAAGTGGAGTAGAATATGAAGCCCATGGAGAAGACAATGATAAATGCCAAGCCAAGTATTTTGTATTTAACTCACGGGTAAGAGCCTGTTATCATTTATCCAACAGAAAATAACTTCTATAAATGTTGATCTTCTCCCTTAAAGAGTGCATTTTGCAAATTTTTAAAATGTAAAATATATTGGTCACTGCTGCAAATTTAATAGTGGCCATATCTTGTTGCATCATGGTTAGGATCTATATAATATGGTTAGAATATACACACTAAAAGCAATGGTCCCATAACAAATATTGTCCTCATTCTCCTTCTTTCCAAATTTATATATGATATATGTCTGAGTCACTTGCTTCCAAAATAGATCTCTGGCTAGCATCTTCTTGGTTTAACTCTGTTCATCTGGGCTTCTACCTTGCTTAAAGTTTTAACAGTACTAATTGCATCGTATCAACCCCTTACAATATTCAGAAAATTGAATTCAGGTTGCCTAGGAAAAAGCAAGCTCAGCATTAACCAGAGCTGAAATCTTTGTTTGTTTTTTTCAGACTGCCTATACGATACCAATTCTGGCCTTTGCATTTGTATGCCATCCAGAAGTATTACCTATATACAGTGAACTTAAAAAGTAAGACTATTCACAGATTTCCTCTGACTTTTTTATTTCATAAAGATTGAAATTTTTCCATAGCAAAACATTACTATTTATATTTCTGTTTCACTTTTCTTTGGTTTATTGTTAATTTCTCATTTCTTTATACATTTTCATTTCACATTGGAACATCTGAGAATGCAATATACATTTTTAAATGGACAGTGAATTAGTACTGTGGTCACAGTTGCCATTCCGACTTTTTGACGTCCCCAAGAAGATCCCTGTTCACATTCTTAATGCAGTATCCAATATATTTTAGGTTTTGTTCAATACATTTAGTACTGTAATAGTAAACCTTACTGTTTGATTAGTATACAGGCAATCTGTGGGTTAAGATTGTGATGGTGAACCTATGCCATGTGTGCCAGAAGTGGCATGCAGAGCCATTTCTCCGGGCACACCAGCTGTCACCTATTGCTCTTCTGGGTTCCGGTCAGCTGGCCTTACCGCATGTGGGAACGCTGGAAACTATAACAGCAGCTTCCCAGATGGTCTTCATGCACACATGCGCATTAGAAACCAGAAGATCAGGTGGCCAGCACGCATGTGCATGCTGGGGAGCTAAGCTTCCAGATTCCAGCACTCCCACGTGCACGCATTGGGGATCTGCTCTTCTGGTTTCCAGCACGCATGCATGTGCATGCTCCTGTTTCAGCACTTGGTGCTGAAAAGGTTAGCCATCACTTGCAGACAATTTGTATTGATGAACAGACTGCATATTACTAAAAATGGGTGATAGCCTTCTTCTTCCTCATGTTGACCAACCACTGAAGCTGTGCAATGTTTTCATGAACTACTGAAGCTGCACATTTTTATATACAGTATTTCACAGAAGTGAGTACACCCCTTCACATTTTGTAAATATTTAAGTATATCTTTTTATGTGACAACATTGAGGAAATAACACTTGGCTACAATATAAAGTAGTGGGTATACAGCTTGTATAAATAACAGTGTAAATGTGCTGACCCTTCAAAATAATGTAACATGCAGCCATTCTGCATAGTTTGGAGAACCCCCAAATCCCACTCCTTGCTGGTTCCATCCACCCCTCCCCTCCTAGGAATTCCAACACAGATGCAGGTAAGTGCAGTGTGCATGCGGAAGCTCAGGAAGGCTGGAAATGGGCCTGTTTCTGGCTTCCAGAGAGCCTCCAGAGCCCAGGGAGGGCAAAAATACCGCCCACTGTGATGCAGGAGGCTGACTAGGTGACACCCACCATGGCCATGATGCCAGCCTAGCAACTGGGTCAAGAACCCCTTGCTAAAATTTTTGAAGCCCACCCATACTGGTAACACTTCTGTTTTTAGATGTACTAAAAGCTACTGTGACCATAAAACAACAGATCTTGAATGATAATAATATGATCCCACCCTCAACCATTTCAGCCAAATTTGTCAGTTATTTCTTCCTTCTGGAGAACAAACTTATATTTCTTTTTCAACTGGGCTTCCTAAGTAAAACTATTTTCTCAGTTGTGGCATAGGATATTATTCCTTTGCCAACAATGAAGTAAGAGTTAACTGATAATCCTTATGCTTTTTGTGTATAGAATAACTTGAAAGTATTGCATGATTTTATTCTTAATCTCAACACCAAAATAAATTTAAATTATTATTATACTATTACACCATTAATATTTCTAATCATCCATTAACCGGAATTCTCTTGAGCCACGTCCTTAAAAAAGACAAATATAATCTCCAGATATTTATTTTTAAATAAAATGAACAAATGAAATAATATACTGTAAATGACTCAGGAAGAGAGCAAAACATGGTGATGTAGGGAAATTTAAAGTTTGATATCTTAAGAATTTATTCCCACTTCACATTATCCTTCCTAAAGTTCCTTTAGGCACGATATAAGTCTGGTATAGATTTAATAAGCAAATGAAGCCACTTACTGTACTGAATACATGAAAGCTGAAAAAAGGGTCCTCGGTATTCTTTGAGCTTGGTTGTTTTCTTGTAGATGTTTCACTGTGCAAACTAGATAATATCATCAATGCTAGTACTAGGTATAGCACTGATGATGTTGCCTAGTTTGGGTAATTAAATGTCTGCAGGAAAACAACTCAGTTCAGAGAACACCAAGCTACAAATATTCTCCTTTAATAGAGCTGAAAGAGGCACAAGGTAATCATCACTCTCTCTCGCTCTCTCTCCCTCCCTCCCAGTTTTTCTCTTATATACATAAAAAGCTACATGAATAAATAAATCTACTAGTAATTAACTGTCCATTGCTGTATTTTTCTCAGCCGATCTCGAAAACGGATGCAAAATGTTTCTAACATCTCCATCATGGGAATGCTCATCATGTACCTCCTCTCTGCCCTTTTTGGCTATCTTACTTTCTATGGTGAGTTTAAGCTGATCTGAAATGCTCAACAAAACTGTTCAGGCTTCATATTATTCAGAGTCTGTTTCCTTGTGATAGCAATTTCCCTTCACTGGGTTGTTGTTGTTTAAAAAAATCAGCTTTAGTTTGCTATCTATAAAATAATTGTGCACAGTAAGGAATGTTATTTTACCTGAGCAATTTAAAATATCAACTTCATATGCTAAGATCAAGGTCTATTATTGTTTGATTGTTTTCTACCATAGTTTATCTCTAAACCAGGGAACAGATAACTGAATTCTGCCCAACTGACCTAATGATGAACATATTGCAAATCAGTCTCCATGTAGGGATTTTTGCTGTTTGCTAATTCCAAACTGTTCAATGTAAAGGTGCACCAGGTAATGATGAAGTTGCTTGAGAAAACTAATAGAGAAATGTTCTTTTTTATCAGGTGAAGTAGAAGATGAGTTGCTTCATACATATAGGAAGGTTTACACCTTTGACACTCTGCTCTTGATGGTTCGTCTTGCAGTTCTTGTGGCTGTGACTCTCACTGTACCAATTGTCCTTTTCCCAGTAAGTCGTTTTAAGCAAATTTTAAGCAGCCCATCCATGATTGTGCTCTTTGTCCTCCTCTTGTAATCCACTCAAAGAAATTCAAGTGTAAAATAGGTCCATTTATTAATTTTTAATGACAATGTGACATGACATTAAAAATCTTACAGATTACAGACAAAAATTTAGAAAGGTAAATTTAAGCACTTAGTGGGGGCTATTTCAGATTTAAAAAATTACTTCAGGAGTTATATTAATGATCTTGATATATTTAAGAAATTGCTCCAATCACCAGAGAACTCAAGATTCATAGTTCCAGTTTAATGTGGTAGCCAGCTATGACCTCTTCCAAGATACTCCATTCTGAAAAATGCACATATACTAAGTATTATGTGACCATAAGCACATTATCTTCTCTTACATGGGGAAATTCTTCCATTGTTGTGTTTCTAAAATCCTGTTTAGGGAAATATATTTTGTTATTTATCTATGGGTGCTACTATTTTGACTAAACTAAGGTCAACCTTTAGTGTTAAATACTGTTTATAAAAGAAATGCTTGTGGAAAAATTTATAACCTAAAGGAAGAGTCTCCATGATACTTAAATCAGTGAGAAAATAGCTACTGATTGTTTTTACAAACTCCATGCTGATGCTATTTTTTCATGTTTGGTATCTGCACTTAAGACTCCCCCCTCCCCTTTAACAAGTCAAGTGATTTCTCTGTAATGTTGACCACTGGAGCGGCTATTAACCTTTTACCTAGTAATTATCCCTGCATCTTCATAGCAGCTACAGAAATGCTGTCTAGGCTCGAGATATTTGCAGAGTAGGCCAAACAGAATCATATATCCACATTTATTTTTCCAGGTGTCTCTTGTAGATGGAATGATAGAGTGAAATTATGTTTAATAGACATATAGAAGAAGCAAAAGTCCTTCTTTAGTAAAACCTACAAGAAATTCTATAAAATTGATTCCTGCAACTACAATATAAAGTGAATATACTGAGATACTTATGAAGATATTTTCTTTATGGATTTCACTGGAAACCATGCTGACATCCTTTTCCAAGTCAGGTTTCATTTAATAAGTAGAACTAATAAGTAGAACTTATTTTTGATATCTTCATATTAGTTTTAACATTAGATATTCTGCATCAAAGTACATTTTCTATTTATAAAACCTCGGGATAAAAGGGCATGTTTACAAAAATGTGAAAAGGGGGAAAGGTAAACCATTTCTTGCTACAAGATATTTAAAGGGCATAATAAAACTAAAATATGCTGATTTTTTTTATAGATTCGTACATCTCTTACTACGCTCTTGTTCCCCAGAAGACCTTTCAGTTGGATAAGACACTTCCTCATTGCTGTTGTTATTCTTATATTTAATAATCTTTTAGTCATCTTTGTCCCTACTATTAAAGACATATTTGGATTCATAGGTATGAATGCTTTCTCTTGCTGTCATTGTTTTAAATAAAGAATATTAACATAGCAACATGTTCATCTTTGGCAAAACTCCTTTCACTAACCTGGTATTTGGATAAACTAGATTTATAATCCCTGCCAAATTATTGTGGACTCTGAGACAATGGTGGTATGCTACCATTCAGATTGGTTCAGCCAAACTGGTAGTAAAAAAAGCCTCCAACAATCAGCTGAGAGGAGGAAAAAAAGCCAACTGAGAGGAAAAAGGAGAGAAAAGTGCAGGATCAGCCCTCTCACCTGCCCTTGTGCTTTTCTCTTCTTTCTCCTCTCAGCTGATTGGCAGTGCAGGCCCCAATTGGTGTGGG
Source organism: Hydrophis major (assembly GCA_033807585.1). Taxonomy (NCBI): domain Eukaryota; kingdom Metazoa; phylum Chordata; class Lepidosauria; order Squamata; family Elapidae; genus Hydrophis; species Hydrophis major. The sequence continues at coordinate 157,100,277 of CM066331.1, read as the reverse complement.
AAAAGCTGCACCTGCACGCTAGGTGCATGTGCATGCACGCAATCACCAAACCGGTGGTGAAATAGGCAGGATCCCACTGCTGCTCTGAGAAGTTGTTTTATCAATAGAAGGGAATACTTGTAACTTGGGGTTGAACTGAGGGGTCATTGTTGCTGTTGGAGCTTGGTTGTTTTCTTGCAAACATTTTATTACCAAACTAGGTAACATCATCAGTGCAAAACAACCAAGCTCAGAAAGTTGTTTTTTATACGGAAAGGTAGAGGAGATTCCATCTTTCCATTCTGATATACTTGTAAGATGTGACTTTAAAAAGTTAAAATGATAGCCACGACTATTTGTCACCCATTTATTCATGCCTGCAACGGTGCAACACCCAGTTGAAAAAGAACAGTGCAACACCTAAAAAGGAACAGTTCTTCAATTGTACAGTAAAGGTAGACATCTTGATTTTTTCCCATCCACCCCTATGGTCACCCATGCTTCTATTACTTACAACAATTAGGAGCCTTTCATATAATTATTATTGCATAGAGGAAGTGAAACACCCACCTCTTGTTCAGATGCCAATCCAGAGAAGACCCTACACAAAATTTCATATAAGATTTGGTCAATCTTTTTCTAGTTTCACATTGGTAAGCTTTTTAAAAATAGACAAATCATCTTCTTTCTCTCCTGTTCCAGCTATTCTCATTTTCTATATAGAAATGAGATCTCAGTAATTACAACCTATGTTAAATATTGCCCTTGATGTTTAGATCTTCTAGAATCTAGATTTTTAGATTTTAGGATGAAGCCTTTAATTATTTCCACAATTGATCAGGTTTTTTGATAATAATGGAATAATTTTGGAGGAGGAATGAGTAGACTCCTAGTGTGTTCTAGATTATAAGACTAGAAGACTGACTCTTTAAAATATATTATCAGAGCCTTTCTTCTTTTTTAGAATATCATTTGTAAAGTTTAAAAGAGTTTATTCTTGTATTTTAATTCCTCATTGTGTTTTGGTTTTGGTATTTATAGGCATTGTTATTTTCCTGTCACTATAATCTACCTTGGAAAATATTTGTTGAAAAGCAAACTACAATTTTGAACAAATAAATAGCAATTTACAAGAAAACATGCAATTCTAAAATTTTCTGCATTGTAGAAATATTTCTAATGGAAAAATAGACCCATAGATATAGTGGTAGGATTCAGCCGGTTTGTGCCGGTTCCACCGAACCTGTTGTTAATTTTTTGTGTAGTTCAGTGCACCAGTTCCCACCACTAGCTGGCCACACCATGCCATGCCATGCCATGCCCACAGGGGTTGCCATTCAGAATGGGGAGGCTGCAGGGGCATGACTGGGAGTTGTGCTGATCAGCTGGGAGGCAGCAATAGACCAGTGGCGCTCATCAGCTGGAAGGCTGATCAGTCAGTTCAATCAGACCTTATAACTTTGTGAGATCTTTTTTCCCCAAAGAAGTTGGAGGGTCTGACTGAACTTTTTTAAAACTGGTAGTCACATGGTCTTCTTTTGTTACAATGCATGCAGGAGAATGGAGTTAGATTAGGGAGGGAATGGTGGTTGCTCTGGGATGGGATGGAAGTGAGGATTTTGCATTATGATAGGTCTGGAATTGGGTGGAAGTAAGAATTTTGCATTATCTTTGCTCTGGGATGGGGTGGAAGTGAGGATTTTGCATTACCTTTGCTCTGGAATGGGGTGGAAGTAAGGAATTTGCATTATGATTGCTTATAAGTAAGTAAGAACCAGTAAAAGAGGAATGAAAAAATCCTTCTCTGTAGATCAGCGTTTTTCAGTCTTGGCAAGTTTAAGGTGGACAAACTACATGCTGCCTGGAGAAATCTGGAATTGAAGTCCATGCACCTTAAAATTGCCAAAATTGAGAAGCATGGGCCTACACTACAGCTTATGATTTTCCATTCCTTTTTTATTTAGAGTTTGGTGCAATTAAATAAATCAGTTGTGGTTTCCTTAACAAATAGTGATTAAAGCAATATGAACCATTACTGGACTTTTTGTGAGAAACTGAAATTAAAAGTTGATCTGGGCTTTGATGATTAGATATGGGATTATGGAAATAATGTAAACAAATGTTAAGCTTAGAGTAAGAGTTTGATATATATTTTTACTTATATCTGTACCAAAGAAAATTAGAAAGTTCTTTTTTGGTTTTCCTTCTTTACCTCTTTCTTACACTATCATTCTTTTTTTTTCTGAGCTTTTTCTTTTTTCAAATGTGTTTTTTATTTGTTTATCCCTTAGCTTTGTATTTTTTTTATGTATAAAGGATCAAATATTCAGCCATTATAATTCTACATTCCTTATTTACAGAAATCATATCAAAATTTAGAATGAACTCTACTGGGAGACATCTCATATAAGGCAGGCTCTGAGTCCCTCTAACCAAAAAGTATTTATCGATAGAAGAGAATACTTGTAGCTCAGTGTTGAACTGTGAGGTCCTTGGTCCTCTCTGAGCTTGATGGTTTTCTTGCAGATGTTTCATTACCAAACTAGATAACATCATCAGTCCTAGAAGGGAGTGAAGTTTGCTCTTACTTTCATATACTAGTGGCTTACCCTGTCAGTGTTGATCAGTTGCTTCATAAATGGTATTTGATTGGTGCCAGGTTTCTACAGCCTCAGGCACAGAAGGGCTACTCTGCACCCTTCCCTCAAATGTTTTTAAAATACATAGTTTCCCAGCATTCCTTTAGGAACCTCCAACATGCAAACTGGTTACTCCTCCTAAAATGAATCCTTTTAACCTGTAGCTTCAAAATTTGCTGTTTGCTGGGAAGATGTGTAGCTAAAAGTCAGTCTACATTTAGTGTACATATGGCAATATTTCTTCATAACCAAACAAAAGTGAATTTTCTGTGCAGTTCATACCCCTTGCTTGCTGGATCTGGATGTGTCAAAGCCAAGCCCACATTTTATAATTAACCCCCATGCCCCATTTTGACTGGCAGAGTGCTACAGGAGGCTGACTGCTGTCACGCCCCTTGGTCACATCTTCCTAGTCATGCCACCCAGCCATGCCCACCCAGCTATGCCAACCCAGCTGGTCATTCGGGCAGAGAACTGGTTGTTAAATAATTTGAATCCCACCACTGCATAGATACATTAATAAAAATGTCAGGTATTGTAATAGAAGATTCTCATTGTCTATTTGTAACTTCTGGCAATATAATTTATTGGATACCTGATAATATATTGAAATGCATATTCAGAAAACAGTAATTTTAGTTTGGTTCAGTCAGATTGGAGCAACTATAATATTGAAAATTCAAATTTAGAATTAGGTCTATTGGGCTATAAGTGACCAGTTGTTTCTTACCCAGCATTTGAGAAGAAATGTTCAAGGGATTTAATTTAAGTGAAATAGAGGAAGGTTGGATGCAAAGTGTTACAGAGCTGGGAATGTTAGAATCTCCAAAATTGGAGTAGTCATCTTGTCAGACTTCAGCCCAGAGGTTAGCAAGCTATAAATCTCACCTCTCCAAATAATGAACCATCTGAGAATAGCCTTTCTTGGCAGGAAACATTGAGATAGATCAGATAAATAAGACTTTTATTACAGATAAGAATTAAGAGACATACACACAATAATGTATCTTCTGATATTCACATAAGACAAAATGTTTAAATACTACTATGCTTTACAGCAGTGTTTCATCAACTTTAAGATGTATGGATTTCACTCCCAAATTCCTCAGCCATCACTAAAGTTGCTGAGATTGAAAAATACTGTTGCAAATGTCAAAGTCTTGGATTTTTGAATTAATGGAAAATTGAAGGTCACTCTGACCTTCTCTCTGTTCTGGGCCCATAACCTGTCAGAGTGTTTGCAACATGACTGCTATTGTGTGACAACCCAGAAGCAAAACACAGCACACAGAGGCTTTGACTATTTAACACAAGGAGAGAGTATATGCCTTCTAATGGCTGCCTTATATAAAGGCCTCTTAAAGTGGTAAAACTTCTGTGGATCTCTTCTTAGTCTAAAACTGGCAATACCAATGCTAATTCATTTTAATTACATTGCCTTACATTGCATCAGCTTTACAGATGGTCAGCTCTTAAATCTCAATACCTTAATATTCCCCCCATTTAAAGCTGAGTAGCTGATAAACCAAAGTCTTTAACATAGTCCTTATACTTTTCCACAGATACAGGCTTTGTTAACATATCAGTTTACAAATACTAATACATCTTATACATATACATTTGCATCCTTTAACAAACATAAATACCAGGTTAATTCCAATTACATTGTCAGCAAACAATATGACAAACCATGTGCAACAAACCTTGCTTTATACTGCAATTCATTATTGTGTAATAAAACATCTGTGTAACACCATTTGCACCCTACTGCCCTTTTCCTTTCTGGCAATGACATTATCTCCTGGCAACTTTGGGGTTCAAACCTGACACTGTAAGCTCTCACCTCACTTGCAGTGAACTGTTTTGGAGGTATACCTTTATTACTCTTCATAGATCTCCTTGGTATTATATGTCCCTTCATTACTGTTTCAGATCTCTTCAATATATATATATATATCTTCTGTGTTTTCACTTTTTATCACAGTCTATCCTCTTCTAAATCTATATCTGATCCAGTTTCATGTCTTATCTTCCCTGTTTCACTTTCCAGTAAACTAGGACTATGCATTGGCATGAACACATCATGATTAGCATGTACCTTGTTCCAATTTTTCTGCTCCACAAAACTAGCAGATTTTGAAATCTCTACTTGTTTAGTGCCATCTGTAAACCTGTACACTTTTGTTCCTGGCTCATACCCAACAAATCTAAGCTTCCTGACCTTTTTCTGTCCTTTTCTCCTGGTGCCTTTCAGAATATGCAGCCAGGTATAACTGCCAAATTTAAGAACTTAAATGAAGCCAAGGAAGATTTCCTTCCATGCAACAGGAAATATGACATTTTCTGTATTGCTACACTCCATATCCTGTTAATGATATAATTCAATGTCCTCGTGGCTTTCCCCTAGTATATTTTACTCATGCTTGCATCAGCAAGCAATGCATCCTTCATGGTCTATATCACACCATTCCTCCTTTCAGCCACTCCATTTTTAGCCAGCGAATATGGATTCATTCTTCTATGCCTTGTGTCTAGAATGCTTAACCTCCTTTGGAACTTCTCAGACATAAACACAGTTCCACTGTCTGTTTGCAGCTGGAATATTTTATACCCATATCATCACTCTACAAGTGTAAACCATTGCCCAAATTGTTACAATGCTTCAGTCTTGTTTTTCAGCAGATAACAATACCCATATCTACTGTAGTCGTCTATTATGATTAAGGCATATTTAGCTCTTCCTAAAGAGGGTACCATAGGGCCAACCAAATCAGCATGAACTAAATTGCAATACTCTTGTTGTTCTTGTACTTTTCTTACTTGCAGGATACACCCTAAATTTAGACTCCTTACAAACAGCACAATCTAAATGTACATTACTTTTCTTTAACTTCAGCCCCTCAGCTAGGTCTGGCATCTTTTTCGTATGTTAAAACTTGCATGCCCCAATCTCCTATGTAACAAATGTACACAATTGTCATGTGTGAGAACATTTTAAGTGCATATGAACAATAATTTTACTGCCTTCCCAGAATGTACAGGCCATCCTTCTTAACACCTTGTGCGCATATCTGTCCATTTTTCCTAATGGTGTACTGTCCTTCTACAAATAATATTTCATAACCTTACCTGCCTAACTTGCATATATTCAACAGATTAAGTTCTAATGCAGGTACATGTAAGACATTGTACAATGTATCACCTATTTCTGGTACATAAACATTACCTTCCCCTTTTACAGCAGCTCTTTGTCCATCAGCCAGACTAACCCACGTTTGCATTGCTGGTTTCAAACCAGAAAATGCTTGTGGATTGTTAGCAATATCCTGGCACGCTGCAACAACCATGAATTCCTGGTGTCTTCAGTTATTGATGTTGCCAAGGAAAATGATGCTCGAGAACCACTCCATATGTGCTGAGTAGTCTTGCGCCCTTGTTTCGCTGCTCCTCTGTTCCTCCTCTCAGGGCAATGTCTCTGGAGATGCTCAGTAGAACCACACTTGTAGAACCTCTTCACAAAGTTCACTGTCTCAGCTACCCTGCCACCATCCTGGAAAGATCTGTGCTGAGCGTTCTCTCCTCCCTTTCCTTGTTTCCTCTCCAGCTGTTTCTGCTCCTCCTCTAATAATCGACCAGTGGTTAAATCCTGTTCTTGTATAGACTCCAGACTTGTTACAAGAACGTCCCATGAACTAACTGTCCAAGAAACTGAACACCACATATACTTTGTGTGCTCAGTAAATGTCATTCCTCTTTCTTCCAACTCATGGAATGTCCTTTTCATATTCTGCAGATGTGTGGACATACACTCCCCTGGCTTTAGCTGTGTCTTATACAGTCTCCTAGTCAGCAACACTTTACTGCATGCAGTTTCTCTCATGTACACACTGCACAACACCTCCCAGCATTCTTTTGCAGACTGGAGACCCCTCACGTGTATCAGCTGACTGTCCTCCAAAGCCAGAATTATGCTCGCTAATGCCTTTTCATTTTTCCTCTGGTCCCCATTATCCTGAACTACCGGTGGATCAGTAACCATCATCCACAACTCCTCCCTCTGCAGGTACATCTCCATCTTCACATTCCAGAAGAGGTAGTTTGTCTCATTCAGCCAAGACACCAAGAAATTTCCTCCCATTAGGCCAATGGAAGCCATGTTGCCACTAATCATGATTGAAACCACTTACTCTGGTGCAAGCTCCCACTGGGTTTCTCTTCTCTCTAGGCTCTCCAGCCACATTAATCTTCTCTCTGTTCTGGGCCCATAACCTGTCAGAGCATATGCAGTGTGACTGCTATTGTGAGACAACCCAGGAGCAAAATACAGCACATAGAGTCTTTGACTATTTAACAGTGATTTATATACAAGACATACACAGAAGTATATGTGGTAGGCAAATACCTGACAAACAAGCAATCTTCTTAACTCTGTATGGAAAACTCTGCAATGGAGATAGGACACATCTTCATTGCATCAGCCTTACGTTGCATCAACTTTACAGCTGGTCAGTTCTTAAATCTCAATGCCTTAACATATTGCAATGTTACTATGCTTTGGAGAGAGATTAATAGGAATAAGCCTCTTTTTAAAAGCCCCTTAGCTTGCTTTCATTTCCTAAACGACTATGTTTCTTATTGCAGGTGCCTCTGCTGCAACAATGCTGATTTTTATTTTGCCTGCTGCCTTTTATCTTCGGATTGTCAAGAAAGAGCCTTTGAGATCACCTCAAAAGATTGGAGTGAGTCATCCATATTTTTTCAATTATTGAGCTAAGTTGTAGCTCTTCCTACTAATTAATTGTTTTTGTTATACTTTCCCAATTACAGGCCCTGATTTTCCTCATTGTTGGCATAATCTTTATGTTTGGGAGCATGACTCTAATCCTGTTGGATTGGATTTACAACTCTTCACATTCCAATCAGCATTAATTTGGAAGGAAATTGTTTGTTTTTCTTTGCCATTGAAGTGGTTGAATTTCATTAGCCAAATGCAAGCAAACAAACAAAAGACTTTTGACTATAGAAGAGGACATTACTTCTAGTCAACGGCAAGATTCCAAAAACTTTGTTAATACCACTAAATGGACCTAAGGTGGATTAAATCCCACTTTGTTAAAGGATGGTTATTTATGCATTATCACCTGTGTCCATTTTTTTTGGACCAGGAGAGAATAAAAATGTGAATTGTGAAGGTACCTGGATCTAATTATGTATATAGTACATATCAAGACTTACTTTGGTTTTGATAACTACTGTTTCTAGAAACTAGAAAAAAGTTGTCCAAAAGTGAAGATTATATATATATATATATATATACACACACACAATACATATAATGTATGTACATAAAGAAAAATGAAAGAATTATTTTAAATCACTAACTATAACTTTAATAAGTATACTCAAAACAAGATATAAAAATAGCATCAATTTCTGAAAGTATTTCACTTACTCATCAATAAATTACATTAATTTTAGAAGTGCCCACTAGAGAAAGTGAGAAAATATGATAAATTTTGTATTATGCTAACTTTTAATAATATCATTTATTACAAAAATTGACTGCTGCTGTGGGATGAAAAAGGCCCATTTTCTCTGTAGCTGTGGTTTATGGAGAGTATTCAGGCCAATGGATAGTTATAAATGACTATCAGAATTCTCCAATTTATGGAACTCAAAAGATAAATTAAATCTTAGCCAGTCAAAGCTGTTCCTACTTTTTACTGCTACCAAAGTATAGTTTTAGTTGTCAAAAATGAGCACTAATAAATTTAAAAGTTTTTATAGTGAGATTCTCTGCTTCCTGTGGCTAATATATTAATCTTCAATATGATGTCAATAATTGCATAATAAAGATGTCTAACCATGACAACTGAAGTGGGCTCAGATGCAGAAAGAGGCTGGTTCTAGTGGTATTCCTATGACAAGTATATATAACATGTATCAAACTGATCCTGCACATGTAATTTTGTTTTGATCTTAATTATTTAACAAACTGGAACTGGGTTTGTAATTTGTCTTCCACAGTAGTTCAAACTGATTTAACATAATCACATAGAATGTGAAAGCACACCAGCTAGTATTGTGTATTTGTATTTGATAATATAGACAGTTCAGTATATTGTAAGCATTGAAATATTTGTTCTATATAAATATGTATGTACATAATATTATTCTTTATCAAAAGTTCCTGTATGGTTTAAATCTTTGATTTTTATATATACAATAGGTTTGGGTAGTTGTTGCTTTAATATTCCCAAGCGTGATACTATATAGATGCAGCACTGTTTCAGTGAACTCTAAAAGCTTCATTTCTCCAATACATTGTTAGAAATTTCTGAAAAGCCCAAAATAATACCTAAATAAAATGAAACATAAAATGTTACTACAATAAATGATAATAAAATTAAAGGATGCAAAATTTATCTTTATTGATCTGTTGTACGCAGTGCTGTATTATTTTGAACTACATAAACTCTACCTGCAATTCAGTTTCAGGGTTCAGAGTAAAAGAATTGAATGGGCTGGTCACATAGCAAGTGGAACTGATGGCAGGTGGACAAAGGCAGTCATAGAATGGATCCCATTTGATAAAAAGAGAAGAGACCTAAAACAAGATAGGAAATCATGATCTCCTAAATTAAAATTCTGCTGAATTTTGCTTTCCAGAAATTTAAGTATGTTTGTGCCTCCTCCACTGAAAGCAATGATGTATAAAATACATGATTATGGGTTATTTGTATTTTATTAGAAGGACTATTTTAAAAGAAGATACAATGTTGAATTTTCTAATATTCTGAAACCAATATCTTTAAATGTGCATATTGAATCATTACTACTGAATACAATTTTTAGCACTGGGAAATCCAGAAATAAAGAGTTTACTAATTTCTGATAAAGCTAGAATTTTATTGCAAGGCATATAACTATAAAAATTTTCTCCATATATTTTATTCAAGAATGAAGACGCCAAAAGAGCAGTTTCATAACAGGGCACATTAATAAGAGGGCACATTGGCATTTTTCCAAATGAAAGATGCACGTTTTACTGGATGATGATGATGATTGTTGCTGTTGTTATTATTATTATTATTTCATCAAAGGAATGGTCAACAGTCCACTTTATTGGCTTCATCGGATGAGAATTTGTAGAAAAGTTTATTGATTTAATTTCTTACAGTATGATTTCTCTTTAATACAATTGTGACCAAACCAATCAAGAGAAAATGAAGCATGGGCTATATATAAATTACTTATCAAATCCAATTTATTTCACTGATGTTGACCATTTAAGACCTAAATGATTTTGCCCAGAGATTCTATGCAAAATTATACACAAGAAATGAAAATTACTCAGAAGAAAATATTAGAACCTACCTAAAGAAAGCTGATTTACCAAAGATTCCAGAAGATATGAAATTAATGCTCAATGAAGAAACAACAACAACAAAGTATCTGGCTCATACCTGCAGAGCTATACAAAGAACATCAGAACCAACATTTATTATAGGTCTTCAATGCTGTGCTCAATGACAGGAAAATACCAAAATCTTGGAGAGAGGCCAATATAATATTGATTAAAAAAGAAGATACAGACCAGATAAGAATTTAAAATTATAGGCTGATATCTCTTTTAAATAAAGATTACAAAATATTTACTATGATCATAGCTGAAATATTCAAAAATTATTTAAATGAATTCATACATAGCGATCAAAATGGCTTCCTCCCAAATAGACAAACAAAATCTAATGTGAGAATAGTATTAGATGCTTTGAATTTTATGAAGAACGCAATGATCAACAGGCAACCTTTTTATTTCTAGACGCCCAGAAAGCCTTCGACAATGTAAATTGGCCTTTTCTAATGCAACAGTTAAAACACATGAATATTGGTGAAAAGTTCTTAAAGATAATTATGGCAATATATACACAACAGGAAGCAAAAATAATATTAAACAGAGAATTGTCAATTATGGTTTATATACAAAAAGGCACAAGTCAAGGTTGCCCCCTGTCTCTACTATTATTCATATATACACTGGAGGTCCTAATGAGAATAATTAGACAAGAAACACAGATTAAAGGATTGGAAATCAAAAAATAAAATTTTAAAAATTTCTAATTTTCTGTGCCAGTTCTTCTTTCTCTATTAATTCCATTTTATGTTTAATTACATCCAGCTTCAATTTAATATCTTTTTTCTGTGGCATTTTCTGTAATTCTTTTTCAAGTCTTTTATACTCATCTTCCAAGACCTTAGAAGCTTGCCTTTTCCTAATATTCTTTTTTCTTGTATAATCTATTATCAAACCTCCAGCATATGCCTTCATTGTATCCCAAACATTCTGCATTGAAGTATCTTCTTTTATATTTTCTCTGAAGAAAAAAGCCAGTTCCTTCTCCATCCATTGTATAAAATCTTTTTCCTTTAAGATAATATTATTTAATGTCCATCTCGATCTCTTTTTTTGTCCCTTCCATTTAATTGTCATTGGGCCATGATCTGCCCAAGTACTTGTTTCAATATCTGTTTCTTGAATATTAGATATTAATTCTGTTGAGATCCAGATCATATCTAATCTGGACCATGATAAATGTCTATTTGAATAAAAAGTATATTGTTTAGCTTTAACATTTCTTTTTCTCCAAATATCTTTTAAAGTTAATTCGTCTGTCATTTTAAAAAAGGATTTAGGGAGAGTCTTTCTATTTTGCTTTTTTGTTCTTGCTATATAGTCCAGTTTATTGTCCACAATTCCATTAAAGTCTCCCATCATAATTATATTAACATAGTCCAGTCCAATTATTTTCATGTGTAGTTTTTTATAGAACTCTTCTTGTTTATCATTAGGAGCATAAATTGCAATCAAGAGTATTTTTATATTATTGTCCATTATTTCCACCATTAGTACTCTTCCGTCTTCATCCGTGTATATCAGTTTTGCTGGGATAGCCTCTTTAATGTATAGAACCACTCCTCTTTTCTTACATTGAGTCAAAGAAGTAAATATTTTCCCTAGTTTTGGCTGTACTAACAGTTGTTCATGTTGTTTTTTAATATGAACTTCTTGTAGACAAATTATATAAAATTTTAATTTCTCTAATTTATGAAAAGTTTTCCTTCTTTTAACAGCTAAATTGAGTCCATTTATATTCATTGTAATCAATTTTTTTTCTTCCATGATTATGCTTTATATTTAGGTCTAACAGCTCTCATGGATCTCACTTCACGCTGTTCTTTACTATCCACCTGTCCACCTACTGCACCTTTCTCTTTTTCAGTCTCCAGTTGTTCCTCTTGAAACTCAATTAATGAGACCACTTTCTCTGCCTCCTTTTCTCTTCTTCCAAAAAATTCTGCATGGAAAAGTTCTGCTTTCTCGATTGAGTCAATTCTATGTCTCTGCTCTTGCCACGTAAACATTAATCCTTCTGGTATCAGCCATCTATAATTCACTTCATTTTCCAGTAGCATTTTGGTCAGAAATCGATATTCTCTTCTCATCTCTCTCACTCTTCTGGGTATTTGTTTTAAAACCACAATCTCTTTGCCTTTATATTTCAATGTCTTCTCTCTTACCACTTGTAGTATTTGTGTTTTAATGGATTTTTTAGTAAATCTAATATGGACTTCCTTTGGTAATTTATTTCTCATCGCATACCTTGTATAGACTCGATATACCTCATCTATTCCATCCATCATCTTTTCCTCTGTAATTTCCAAAGCATCCGCCAAAATTTCTATCATTATTGCAGCCAAGTTTTGTCCTTTTTCTTCTTCTATATTTTGAAATCTGAGATAAAATTCTGACATTTCCAACTCCCACCTCAACATCCCACATTTATCTTGTTCAACTACTGTTAATCTACTGTCAATATTTCCAATCTTCTCCTCTCTTTGTTTTCCTTCTTCCTCAATTTTTTGGAATCTCTCCTTATACTTCACCATCATTTATTTAATATTTTTCACTTTTTCATCAGTCTTTTCTGTTCTTTGTTCAATGTTTTCTATTCTTTGTTCAATGGTGTCTGATTTTGTCTTGAGATCTTGGATTCCTTGCATAATCATCTGTAAAGTTACTTTTTCTTGTTCTTTATCTTGCTTCAACATTGTCTGAATTAAACATTGTCCTCCAGCTGGTGGGGAGGCAGAGGTAGAGGTAGAAGCTGATATTGGTTTCCTGCTCATCTTAATGCTTCCAAAGCTTCAAATTCTTTTTGACTTTTAATCCAACTGGTAGAGTAGCCAATTATAATCCAAAATGGAAAAATCCAATAGTAAAAGGCCCAAAACCAAAGAAGAAAAAAGAGAAAAAGAAGAAGAAAAATCTTCAGGTTCTTCTAGACCCTAATCCAATTATGAAGTAGTCCACCACAAAAAATGAAAATTAGAAAGAAAGAAAAAATCCCCAAAATAATAATATTGATTGAGAAAAAAAAGAACAAAAATATTGAGAAGTCTCAATAATCAAAAAGAAAAAACAGAGTGGTCCAAAAACATGAATAGAAAAAGCAAAAGGATCCAGTAAAAATAAGGAGAAAAAAAAATAAAAATAAAAAACAAGCTCTGAGGCTTTCCCTTTGGAATAAAAAACAAAAATAAGAATATTACTAGAATTGAAATTTACAAAGCGGCTGGTGAGTAGGGGTATCACAAGTAATATATATATATATATATATCTGGCATTCAGCTTTGTTCGGGTATTTTCCCACGTGGTGCTTTTAAGGTTGTAGCAACATTTCAGCAGAATCTCATCTGCCATCATCAGGCTTCTGTATGGTGTTTGTCTACAGAAGCCTGATGATGGCAGATGAGATTCTGCTGAAACGTTGCTACAACTTTAAAAGCACCACGTGGGAAAATACCCGAACAAAGCTGAATGCCAGACATATAAGTACCCGCGAAAACTTAAGAAAACATATATATATATATATATATATGAATGCACACTGCACTTTATTTAGTTGTCCAAGGCTCTTATTATGACTCTCTTCTCCACCAGCTTCAAAGCCAAGCCTTAAGTGTTGAAATATTGATAAGAGTCCAGGAGAACACCTGTAATAATATTTTGCTATGCTCTCCCTCTATCTTATCACATTAAAATGTCCGTGAGAAGGAGTCTTCTTACAATTCTCTCCAATTCAAATAGAATATTTTCAAGCCTCTAGTTGGCAGTGTTACAAAGTTTCTTAATACTCTTTCCCCCCCAGCCAGAAAAAAAGGATAATGTATACCAAAAAAAAAGAAATAGCCAAAGGGAGCCTCTATTCTAAAAGAAAATTAAATTATCAAAAGGAGCATAAAAATATATGTAAGAGAAAATTCAATCTGGTTACCTACAAAGTCACACTAAAGTCCCCCCAAAAAAATAAGAAAAAGAAAAAGAAATCCAAGCCTCAATTTGACATCACTTTAAAAAATGCCACTCATACAGTTTTTGTAAAAAAAAAAAAAATCTCACAGGTTTCTTCTGTATTCAGGGTGCCCTTTCAAATCTCAGCGAATTTACAACAAAAAAGAAGTTTCTCACCCAGCCGACACACTTTCACTTCTAGCCACTTTCTTTCCGGAGCTGTCCCAACTTCAGCAGCTATGGAGGCTGCCTCTCCACCACCAGCAAAAGGGCTTCTCCCAAATCAAACCAGAGATTTTGCGATATCTCTGGGATCCTGGGACTTGCCCTTCACGATCACCGTCTCTACGGGACGGTTTAGGTCTGTTGGGACCGACCAGGGGCGAAAATATCGGCTGCGATCTCAGAGCCCCGAGATCGCAGCTGTATCGCCGAAATGAAGCTCCGCCTTCCGCTAGAAACAGCTCCAAAGTTATTGGAAAAGATAGAGATGGCTGATTTGAAAATAAACAGCTCCAAAGTTATTGGAAAAGATAGAGATGGCTGATTTGAAAATAAATAAAGATAAAACAAAGATTTTGACAAAGAACATGCTATTGAGACAGAGAGAAGAACTGGCAGATCTTTTGAAAATCCAAGTTACAAATAAGGTTAAGTATCTGGGGATATATTTGACAGCAAGATGTAGCACATTAAAAGAGAATAATTACATTAAACTTAAACAACAGATAGCTACAGACTTGAAGAAATGGGGAAACTTGCAATTGTCATTAATAGGGAGAATTTCAACAATTAAGATGAATATTTTACCCAGAATTCTATTTCTGTTTCAGACAATACCAATTAGGCTTGGAAAAGACTATTTTGAAGATTTAAATAAAATCATGTTGAAGTTTATATGGCAAGGTAAAAAAGTGAGAATAAAGCTAAAGCTTTTGCAAGACGCTAGAATTAGAGGAGGTTTTGGCCTGCCTAATTGGGAATTATATTATCAAGCTGCAAGTTTGATGTGGGTCAAAGAATGGATAACATTAAGAAAGGCTAGATTGTTGACACTAGAAGGGCATGATTTGCTGTTGGGCTGGCATGCTTTTTTATGGTATAAGGGAACTAAAACACAGGGTTATTTTAGAAGACATTATATACGGGAGTCTTTGTGGTTAAACTGGGAGAAGATAAAAAGACAATGTTATTTGAAAATTCCAGTTTGGTTATCGAATATTGAAGCATTTTCCTATCCTATAATTTATAAGAAGGAACAAACAGTTGGATATGGGGAACTATTGGATGAAAAGGGTGAACTTAAATTGATTCAAAACTTAGAGAAACAAGGTATAAGGATGAATTGGTTTTCATATGCGCAAATACATTCAAGGTATGATGAAGATTCTAAAACGGAGGGATTCTATGATAATCAGACTGATTTAGATAAGATCTTGATGGGTACTGATGAGAAGGTGATTAAAAAATTATATGGTTATTTACTGGGAATTAAATTAGAGGAAGAACAAGTTAAAGAAACTATGATTGTTTGGGGGAAGAATTTTGGATATGGGATTGATTTAGAGAAATGGCAAAAATTGTGGTCTCAAAATTATAAAATGACAATGTCAACAGCATATAAAGAAAACTTGTATAAGATGTTTTACAGATGGCACTTTCCCCCGACAAGAATAGCAAGAATGTTTAAGAACAAATCTGAAAAATGCTGGAAATGTCATCAGATACCTGGCTCGTATTATCATATGTGGTGGACTTGTGAGGACGCTAGAAAATATTGGACTAAAATTCGCATGTGGTTGGAAAAAATGACAAAGAACCACATAGACTTGAAACCAGATATCTTTTTATTGGGAATCTTACCTGATATATATAGTAAAGATTTGAAATACCTGATTGTAAATGTATTAACAGCGGCTAGGATTGTATTTGCTAAAAATTGGAAGAATGAGAAAATACCATTACAGGAAGAAATTATTAAGAAAATATTGGAATGTGCTGAGATGAGTAGATTGACATTTGAAATTAGAGAGCAAGAGGATAAACAATTTTATGAAATTTGGGATCTTTTTTATCAATGGCTAGATGATAAAATACGATAATAGAATATTTAGAATGTGAGACAGTATACTATATTTATAAAGTGTTTTTAGGATTGATTTGGTATGATTATATGATTTGTTACAGAATAAATTATTTAAAGTATTGTTATCTCATAAAGCATGAATGATTAAAAGTATAGTCAAAAGTTTTTATTTTTAATAGCGATATTAGGATATATAAGTTTGGATTGACAATATGAGTTGTTATGTAACATAATTGTAATTGAGACTACAAAATGAATGCACAAAACTGATGAACCAACCGACACGCTGGATATACATATGAGAGTTGATGTTTTAATGTTTTGTTTGTCTTGTTTGCCTGTAGAAAATCAATAAAATTCTTTTTAAAAAAGAATAAAATTTTAAATTACAAGCATATGCTGATGATTTAGTATTTTTTTAGAAGACTCTGAACAAACAGGTCCGATAGTGTTAGAAAAATTTGAAGACTATGGAGATGTAGCTGGTTTGAAAATAAATAAAGAAAAAACAAAAATCATACCCAAGAATATGACCAACACACAAAGAGAAAATCTTGTTAAACTATTAGATATTCAAATAGTACAAAAAATAAAATATCTAGGAATTAATATTTTGGCATGTTGCTCCACAATCAAGGAGGATAATTATGAAAATCTATTCAGACAACGTAAAACAGATTTAGAAGATTGGAACAGTCTTCAACTATCATTAATTGGCAGAATTTCAGCTGTCAAAATTATATATATACATTTTCTTAAGTTTCTGCAGGTACTTACATGTATGGTTTTCAGCTTTGTTCGGGTATTTTCCCATGTCATTATAGTTGTGCTTTTAAAGTTGTAGCAACGTTTTGGCAGAATCTCATTTGCCATCATCAGGCTTCTGTATTGTGTTCGTCTGTGAGTCAGACTTTTACAGTTGTTTCAGTTTTAAATTTGGGGCTAGCCTACTGCTGTGCCAGAATGTTTTTTTCTTCATCCTGATTGGTTGGGAGTCTTGGTCTGTGTTTATTGATTTTGGAGTTTGCTGTGTTCTGCTTGATTGGTATTTCTAATATCTTCTGTCTGTTTTGTGGCTTTTTTGTCTTGATTGGTTGGCAATATTGTGTTCCTGTATTGGAGGCTTTTAGTGCAGCTTGGCTCTGAGTAAATGGATGGCTATCATTTGTTAGGAAGCTAGGTTTCATCTGGGTGCCTGGTTGGGGTGTGTTTGAGCTGGAGGTATCAGGGGGGATCTGTTTGTGCCCAGGTGTTTGCCTGGCTTGTGGTGTGGATATTTTTTTGTTTGTGAGTGCAGGCTTCCAAATAATTGACAGTCTGGTGGAATCATCTCTTCTATCCATGCTTTCAGGTCTTTTTTCAATCTCTATGGCTTCTCTAATAATTCTGTAGCTGGGGTTTTCTATAATGGCTAGGGTTTTGGTGCCATGAAGTTGATGCTATGACCTGTGGCTTTCATGTGTTGGACTAGTGAGGAAGTGTGTTCCAGCTTTTTTACTGCATTTTTGTGTTCATCCAGGTGGGTACTTATTCTTCTATTGGTCTGTCCAATGTATGTGGCTGGACATGATGCACAGGGGACTTCATATATGCCTTGGTTTTCCAGGTCAATTTTATCTTTGGGGTTTCTAAGGATGGCTGCTATTTTTCTGTCTGTTTTGAAGGCAGTCTTATTGTGATGCCTGTGTAGTATCTTACTGATTTTGTCTGTAGTACCTCTTATGTAAGGCAGGACAGCTGTTCCATAGGTCTGTTCATCTTCTAGGTCTCCATTATGTCTCAGTGTGTTTAGGTGGATCAAGCCGGTGATTTTGCTTTTGTGGAAGCCGTTGGCTGTCAGTACTTTAGTCAGGGTGCATAGTTCAGTCTTTATGTGTGTCTTGTCTGCCAGGCGTTTGGTTCTGGCAATTAGTGTTTTGGCCACAGAGTTTATCTGTGCTGGGTGGTGGTGGGATTGGGCGTTGAGGTAGTGGTTGGTGTGTGTTTTCTTCTGGTATATGGTGTGTCCTAGTGTGCCATCTGTTTTTTTGTAGATTAGTACATCTAGGAATGGTAGTTGTTTGTTTGTTTCCATTTCCATGGTGAACTTGATTTTGGGGTGTGTGCTGTATAGGTGTGTTAGGAAATTGTTTAGGTTTTCTTTTCCATGGGACCAAATCACAAATGTGTCATCGATGTATCTTAACCATAGTTTGGGTTTGTGGGTGGTGTTAGCCAGGGCTCTGGATTCGAATTCTTCCATGAACAGGTTTGTAATGATGGGTGACAGTGGTGATCCCATAGGGGCTCCTTCAATTTGTTTTTATTTTTGTCCTTTGTATATGAAATATGTGTTGGTTAAGCAGTGTTCTGTTAGTTCCATGAGGTGTTTAGCTAGTTGGTATTTATTTTTGATGATTTCAAGAGTTTCTTTTATCGGGACTTGAGTGAATAGTGAATACTCGAAACTTACAAGCAGATCTTCTTGTTCCACGTGTAGATCTTTGATCATTTCCAAGAAGTGGAATGAGTTTTGTACATGTGAAGCTGCTGTTTCAGTATGGGGCTGTAGCTGTTTTGCTAAGTGTTTAGATAGGTTTTGTAGTGGTGCTCCTCTGGAGCTGACTATGGGTCTGAGAGGTATGCCTTCTTTGTGTATTTTTGGGAGGTCATATAGTTTGGGGTATCTAGAAGATTTTTCTCTTGGGATGATCGTCTGTTGGATCTCTTTGCTCATGCTGGTTATAATTTTCTTCTTGGTTATTTTTTCCAGATATGTGGTTGGGTCCGTGTTTATGGGTTTGTATGTGGAATCTTGGAGTAGGTCTGTCAATGTTGTTTCATAGTCTTTTCTATCCATTACTACTGTGGCATTCCCTTCGTCTGCTGGAAGTATGATTTGTGCAAGTTGCTTTTGGGTGGTTTGCTTGTGCATAGGGTGTTAGTAACTTGGTGTCACGTTGCTACAACTTTAAAAACCAACTATAATGACATGGGAAAATACCCGAACAAAGCTGAATGCTATATATAATGTGTGTGTGTGTGTGTGTGTGTTAATATTGTTTGATGACATTCTGCTATTATAACAATGTAAAGACTAGTGATATATGTCAAAAGATCAACACGTTCAAATGTTTTTAAAATCTAATTTTCAATAAAAAAAAATTAAATAGACCTAAATGATTTATGGTTGATCTGAATTATCACCTCTGCCACAAAGAAGCCTGCCAGTTATTAAATCAGCAGAAAAATACTTCTTAACAAATTCATGATGACCAGAGTTCAGACCTATAATGGTGAGTTTTGGAATGCTGAGAAATAACTGAGAATTTTGAATGGAGATTTCTCTTTATATTAGCTTATTTGTAATTCTGTTGATTATATTGGCATATTTATAATTATAAACCATCTTTTTATTAATTCATACATGACAACAATGTTTCTTCATCTAATTTCTACCTCTTATCTCTAACCACTTGTAAAATCTATTCCATCTTAAGTAATATTCTGTGTCTTCCTTGTCCTTTATTTTTAATGTCAATCTATCCATCTCTGCACAGACTAATATTTTCCAAATTACATCCTCATCTGATGGGGTGTTCTCATTTTTCCAATATTGTGCAAATACAATCCTCATTGCTATTAATACATGCAAAACTAGATATATAGTTCCCTTATCATAGCCCTCTGGCATTATACTCAACAAAAATATTTCTGGTTTCAGATCTATATGTTGCTTGATCATCTTTTCCAACTATGTATGCATTTTCATCCAATATTTTCTTGCTTTCATACAAGTTCATCAATATGATAAGTGCCTGGGGTCTAATTACACTTCCAACATTTAGCGGACATATTGCTAAACATTTTTGCTAATCTTGCTGGTGGCAAGTGCCACCTATAAAACATTTTATAGAGATTTTCCTTATGTGCAGTAACCATTGTCAGTTTACAGTTCCGATCCAAAAGTTTTTGCCATTTATCTAATCCTATAGTATAACCAAAAAAAATTGTCCATACAATCATTGTTTCTTTGGCTTGTTCCTCTTCCAATTTATAATTTAATAAGAAGTTATATATTTTCTTGATCGGTTTTTCATCTGTCCCTAATAATACCTTGTTTCTCCAACAATATGGCCTCCCCCAATAGGAAGTCCCAGCATGGTTTATAGGCATAAAATCAATTTAACCCCTTTCCCCAAATTAAGGCCTATATTGAATATGTGAAATGGGGGGGAATGGCAGGGGGGGTTGGCCATTAGGAAGTACTTTTGGTGCATACCCGGATATGGTGCTGCCTGTGTTGACCTCGGCATTTGTGGGACACTTTGTATCGGGAAACCTTCCACCACCATTGCTTTCCCTTTTCCCCATGCTGCTGCAGCGTTTAAAGCAACGCCACGGCATTTGGAGCAGCCATGCACAGCCTGCCAGGGTTCCTCCCTGCAACTGGAGCCCAGCGGAGACACTTGGCTTCAGGTGCTCCTGTCACTGCCTTCTCTTTGTCTTTGAAGGCAAAGCCAGTTCTTTTAAAAACAACGCCCTACTACCGGTACAACAAATCCTCCCCTGCCCGACATGGCAGCTCAACCCCACGTGGGGAGGTGAAATCTCCCGGGACTGCAGTGCAGGATCGGCCCACTCCGGGAGAAGTGCCCAGCCACCATCCCTGCCTGGCACCGGGCAGAGCATGAAGAGTTTCGCCTGGGTTGCCCAGCGGAGCTGACAGGCAGGCCCTCCTGCCCAGCAGCAGAGCTCTCACCAAGGCAGCGAGTGCCTCCCCACCGGACCCTCCGCTCATCCCGCCAGGGCCGTGCTGGAGCCATGTGGGCTGGGCAGAGCCAGGAAAGCGAGCTGCGGGTACACACCCATCTGCCAACTGAAAAAGCCAGGCCAACCTTAGCTTGGCTTCTTTCCCAAGTCCCTCCAGCCTGAACCCAAAGGGGCCACTGGGAGAAGCTGCCCGAGGCAATGATAGCACCCACCCATCCACGAACAGGGAGGCAAGGCGATGGCAACACTGCTTCCCTGGCCAGCAGGTTGAGCGGAGAGAGCCCGAAGCCACCCATCCTTTCCATCCCTCACCCAGCCTGTCCCAGTCCCCACACATCTCCAAATACACCAGCAGCTCCAAACGCTGCAGCGGCATGGACATTGGGCAGAGGTGCTCACTCGTCGAGGCTCAGCTCGGAGGAGGATACAGCACAGGCCATCGCCTTGCCTGCCTGTCCACAGATGGGTGGGTGCTATCACTGCCTCAGGCAGCTTCTCCTGGTGGCCCTTTTGGGTTCAGGCTGGAGGGACTTGGGAAGGAAGCCAAGCTCATGTCGGCCTGGCTCTTTCAGTTGGCAGGCGGGCTTGCACCCACAGCTCGCTTTCCCGGCTCTGCCCAGCCTGCATGGCTCTGGCACGGCCCTGGCAGGATGATAGGAGGGTCTGGTGGGGAGGCATTCACTGCCTTGGTGAGAGCTCTGCCACTGGGCAGGAGGGCCCGCCTGTCAGCTACGCTGGGCGCCCCAGGCAAAACTCTTCGTGCTCTGCCCGGTGCCAGGCAGGGATGTCGGCTGGGCGCTTCTATTGGGATGGGCCGATCCTGCACTGCAATCCCAGGAGATTCGCCTCCCCATGTGGGGTTGAGCTGCCGTCTCGGGCAAGGGAGGCTTTGTCGTACCGGTAGTAGGGCGTCGTTTTTAAAAGAACTGGCTTTGCCTTCGAAGGCAAAGAGAAGGCAGTGACAGGAGCACCTGAAGCCGAGTGTCTCCGCTGGGCTCCAGTTGCAGAGAGGAACCCTGGCTGGCCCCGCGTGGCTGCGCCAAACGCCGTGGCGTTGCTTTAAACGCTGCAGCAGCACGGGGAAAAGGGAAAGCAATGGTAGTGGAAGGTGTCCCGATACAAAGTGCCCCACCAACGCTGAGGTCAACACAGGCAGCACCATATCCAGGTATGCAATAAAAGTACTTCCTAATAGCCAGCCCCCCCCCTGCCATTCCAACCTCAGGAATATCTACCATTGTAAAATAAAGCTAAAGCTAAGGTTTTTTTCTTATAAAAATCCGTAAGATATCATAGATAAATATTGTCCTTGCAGCAACTTAAACACAAAGCTCAAAAGCTCATTAGTGTATTAAATATTTTGCACAAGCAAATAATAAAAAAGACCATTGTATTGACACATACCTATTATCATTATACAGAAAACAATTTGTTTTGAACATAGCCTTGGGCACATGTAAGCCCAACATTTGTTTTGATTTATGTTATGCCTGTTCTGGAAGGTGCAGCTAAGGTTTGCAAATGACTATCAACATAGCAAAATGTACAGCCTTAGTCTTAACAGCTTTCAGTATGTCCCTTTTCTGAGAAATTTTAAACTATCACTGTAGCAATACTGCCCTCAGGTGGAAGACTATAATAAACTTATTTTTTGTTTCTTGTATTATGTAATCATTTATACCAGAAATTCCAAACTTCATTACTTTGTCAACTATATTAACTAAATTTAATCAAACCTATAATGTATTAATCACCATTGGTTTCTTTAATGTTCAGTTCATAAGGCTTTGAGAAATGCAGGCAGAGTGGTTTTGTCAAGAACGTTTTAAAATATTACCAGTCAATTGAGAATATTGGCTTCCTTTGCAAAACAACCTTAGTTTCTAATCACTTTTTACATGCAATTCAAAATTGTGATGATTATTTAGTATATCTAATCATAATGAGAGCTAGTAGTGGTTAAGATACCGGCCTAGAAAACAAGAGACCGTGAGTTCTAGGCCTGCCTTAGGCATGAAAGTCAGCAGGGTAACCTTGGGCCAATTACAGGGGTGGGATTCTACCAGTTTGGACCTGTTCAGAAGAACCAGTTGTTATGATTCTGCACAGTTCTGCGAACTGTCAAATTGCACCACTGACTCTCTCAGCTCCAGCCCTCCCACTCCTTTTTGTGCTGCCTGGGGAGCCTTTCTTTGCTCATTCACCCAGCTGCCTCCCGTATGGCCACTATATTTCACCTGGCCTGAGAAGGTAAGGCCAATGGCAGGGGTGGGGCCATCTGCATTTGGCCAAAGGGTCTGCCGTGGGGATACACAGTGAGGTTTACCACTGCCGCTGCATTGACACCCCGAATGACCTACCGCCGCCACCGCATTGACGCATTGCATGGGCTGGCAGGTGAGCAGGGGAGGGTGAGCTGGCGGAGGGGTGATACCAGCAGCGGGTGGACTGATACGCATGGGGAAGGAGAGGAGCATATGGGAGATTGTGGCTCCAGAGCCCTTCCCCGTGCTTGCTTGCTTCCCAAGCCAGCCTGGCCTGTGAGGGAAGTGCTCAGGACACCGTGGCACTGGAGCCCTTCCCGGTGTTTGCTTGCTTCCCAAGCTGGGCTGGCCTGCAAGGAAAGTGCATGGGAGATTGCCGGCCAGACTAGCAAGGTGGAGGGGTGCGCAAGCAGCCCTCAAGAGAGCACTGCACTGGAGTGCTGTGTGCTCTTGGACCTCTCGCCCACCTCTGCTTCTGCAAGGCAGAAAGAAAGCCATAAAAAAGTCTTTGCCTGAGCCCTCCTGGGTCTCTGATCTTGGTGCCAATTCAAGCACGTCCTCCACAGACCACTGCCTTGGACCACCAAGGCAGCCCATGCCTCCTGCTGCTTTGGGCTTGGAGCTGTAAGCCGCACCCAGAAAGCACTCCGATGGAGAGAAGCTGCTGAGGTCAACCCTAGTTTTGCTGTCTGTTGCAGCTAGGAATCTTAAATACAGATGAGAATGAACCTTGTGAACTTGTAGCCAGTAATAGATCAGTCCCCTGCAAACTACTCACCCCTCGAGGAGCCCAGCCACTTGCCAGTCACCTGGACTCCAAGTGACTGGATGGGGTCCTTCACACACTTACTTTGGCTGCCTGTTTAGTAACTCCAGCCAGTGGCTACAAGATAAATGTTAATTCTTGGCCATATTTGAGATTCCTAGCTGCAGTTTACTCATGAGCAACATTGGCTGGGAGAGGTAGGGAGAAAGGAGAGGGGGCAGCATGGTTGAGGGTGCAGGACTCGGGTGTGGCAACCAGCAGATGGCAGCCAGCAGATCGTTGGCTTACTTGCTTGGCCACATAAATTTTGCCCTAAGAGAATTCAGGCAAGACAGATGGTAGGGTTTCTTTATTTCCTGTAGTTAAGAGCAGAAGAAAAAATAGTAGCATTAAAAGCAAGATTAATTGCCAGCTTGAGATAGGAAATACATCTCAAACTGACTATATCAGAGCCACCAAGGTATAATGTAAAAATGCATCTAATTATAATTTGTGTAAAATATACTAGCATTCATTGTGATTAAGTGTAAAACATTCCATGCATTTTGGCTTGTCAAGATCTATTTTGGCTTTGGACATCCTGGCTGATTTACTGAAGAAAAATAAAGATCCTGGAAAGTAATTGTTATGTATGTACCATAGTTAATAAAGTATGAGCTTGAGGTTAAATGCAGGGTTCTGATTGGCTGTTAGGCAGCCAGATTGGATTGTCTAGTTCTTAGGAATCCGATTGGCCCTTAACAGAGGATTATTATTGGTTCAAAGTACTTGTGTTCATAGCTCGCTATTGGACAATTCTCACAAAGGTTGCCTATATAAGGCAGGGTTCACTGTTGTTGTTTTGAGAAGTCACTATGTAATAAAGAGCTGAAAGTTCACATTCAAAGGCTGTCTCCATTTACTCCAACCCATGTCAGAATACTTAACACTGGCGACGAGGATGGGATTTGGAGACATCTGAACCTGAGAAGCATACCGAGCATGTGTTAAGATGGCGCCATCAACGGAACCATGTCCGGTGGCATCGTACCACCCGCTCCGTTCGATCCAAACCAAGAGGATTGGGAATCCTACATGGATTGCTTCCAAATGTTTCTCGAAACGAATAATTTGAAGGACGCCACACCAGCAAAGAAGCGGGCACTGTTCCTGACGCACTGCGGCCTGACTGTCTTTAAAATGGCTAAAGCGCTCACGAAACCTCAAGAAGTGAAAGCCATGAGCTGGGATGACCTCGAACCCATCCTGAGAGACCATTACGCGCCAACCGTTCCTACACTCGTGAGACGCCACGAGTTCTACCAGAGGAACCAGCGAAAAGGAGAGAGTGTGGCCGATTTCGTGGCGGACCTCCGGAATTTAGGGGGCCTCTGTGGGTTCGCAGATTTAGATGAAGCACTAAGAGATCGATTAATTCTGGGATTAGATGCGCTGGGCGTGCAAAGCAAGCTGATGGCGAAAGGCGACATCGGCCTTGCTGACGCCATCGCCGAAGCCACAGCTGTGAAGGCAACCAAAAAGTTGGCTGCACAATTACGGCGAAGCCGCAACCCGACATTTTATCCAAGTCAGAAGGGCAGCTCGTTACGACGCACCACGAGGACCTCTTTTCGTCGTCAGACAGCGACGAAGAAGGGGTCCATCGAATGCGGTCCGACTGGGATCCTCGCCCTAAGCCCTTACGCCCTTGCGCTGGCTGTGGAGCAAACCATGCCAGGGCCGAATGCAAATTCCGCGACGCACTCTACCATGAGTGCGGGAAACGAGGCCACATCAGCCGGGTCTGCCGCAGCTTACCAGGACCCAGCTAGGCCTCAAAAGGGGCCAACTATCGCCAATCGACAGGAAACCGTCCTGTAAGGCAAGAACCAGAAACCACTCCTACAGAAATCGCGCTTTGCAAAAAGAAGAGGCTCACCATACTATCACTATAGGTCACGCCTCAGTCATGGACACTAAGAAAATTCAAGTCACGGTAGCCATCGAGAACCAGCCTTGCCACATGGAGGTCAACTCGGGATCGTCCCTCTCGATGGTGTCTTGGAAGACACTCAAGCAACTTATCCCCACACTCCAACGCCAAGACCTCCAATTTCAATGCCTCATCCTCAAGGACTACCAAGGAAATCGAATCCCTGTGGTCGGGTCCTGCCGAGTCCGAGTCTCCTTCAAAAAACATACAGCGTACTTACCTCTAACGATCATCGACAGAGATAGGCCTAGTCTATTAGGCCTCCAATGGTTCGTGCCACTAGGCATCAAGGTGGCTGGCGTGAACTGAGTCGGTGGTTGTGAGTGGGAGGAAGACCTTGTTTCTGAGTTCAGCGACATCTTCGTGGACTGTTTCAGCGAGTATAAGGGGACCCCAATCTCATTTAGTTTAGATCCAAAAGTAGCCCCAATTCGCTTGAAGCCCTGTCGAGTTCCATTCGCTCTTAAAGCTAAGATCGATGAACAACTCGATAAGTTAATTGCTCAAGGGGTGTTGAAGCCCATCGATCACTCTCCATGGGAAACCCCTATTGTGACGCCATTAAGCCAGATGGGTCAATCCGAATTTGTGGGGACTACCGGGCCACTTTAAACCACGCCCTACAGCAGAATGCGTATCTAGTTCCGGTGGTGCAGCACCTCCTCCACTCCTTGGGGGGCGGAAAGGTTTTCGCTAAATTAGATTTAGCTCAAGCTTATCAACAACTACCAGTGGATGAAAAGATGGCTCAGGTCCAAACAATTGTAACGCACAGAGGTGCTTTTAAATGTACTCGATTGCAATTTGGGGTTAGTGTAGCCCCGCGGATATTCCAAAGCCTCATGGAAAGGTTGTTACAGGGAATCAAGGGCATGGTTCCATATTTTGATGACGTATTAATTGCAGCCCCTACCAAAAAAATCTTGCAGGATCGTTTGAAAAGTGTTCTTAAAAAATTCCAAGAGGCAGGACTTAAGGTGAAAAAAAACAAATGTCACTTATATACTGACAGTATTGAGTTTCTAGGGTGTAGGATTGATAGCCAGGGCATCCACCCTACCGAAAGTAAATTAAAGGTGATAAAAAATGCCCCCAGGCCACGTAACAAGACCGATCTCCAGGCATTCTTAGGCCTCATTAATTTTTATAATGTATTTTTACCGCATAAGGCGACTGTTGCTGAACCTTTACACCGGTTATTAGATAAAAAAGCATTGTGGGTATGGGGTTACCGGGAAGAACAAGCGTTCCGGAATGTTAAAAAATTGCTCACATCTGACTCTGTACTTATGCAGTATAACGAGACTTTACCATTAGTTATAACCTGCGATGCCTCGCCTTTCAGGGTGGGCGCCATTTTGAGTCATGTACTGCCTAATGGGAACGAAGTCCCTGTTGCATACTTTTCGAAGACTCTTTCACATGCAGAGCGGAACTATGGACAAATTGATAAAGAAGCTCTCGCAATCGTTGCAGCTGTAAAGAAATTTCATGAATATGTGTATGGAAGGACATTCACCATTATAACTGACCACAAACCGTTGCTAGGGATAATAGCCGGGGACAAGCCAACCCCCTACATATTATCCCCTAGAATGACCCGATGGTCAGAATTCCTCGCTGCTTATAATTATTGCCTTCAATATCACCCAGGAAAAGCCATTCCCCACGCCGATGCATTCAGCCAAGCACCGCTCCCAGAGACTCTCGACGATCCGGCACCAACAGCAACCACGTTGCAGATCGAAACACTCAACTCGCCGCCTATGACCGCCCGAGACATCGCGAGAAAAACCAAATGAGACCACACCCTAGCTCAGTCCTAGGCTGGGTAGAACGCGGATGGCCATTGGACCAAGTCCCAGATGACTTCGCGCCATTTAAAGCAAGACAGACTGAATTTTTTTCACAAAAAGGCTGTGTCATCTGGGGCGATAGAGTCGTTGTCCCAGAACGACTCTGGAAGACGCCACTACAAACCCTGCATGAAGGCCACCCCGGCATCGTGCGGATGAAAGCGCTCGCACGAAGCTACGCATGGTGGCCGGGCATGGACCGGCAAATCGAGCAGTGGGTCAAAGCGTGTACCAGTTGCCAAAAAGCCAGCAACGCCCCACCAAAAGCCATGCCTACTGAGTGGGAAACGCCACGTGGACCCTGGTCCAGAATCCACCTGGATTTCGCGGGGCCAATAAAAGGATATACCTTCCTGCTAACAGTTGACACATATTCCAATTGGTTAGAAGTTCATCGTATGACGGCCACAACTTCTGAGGCAGTGATTAAGATCTTAAATAGACTCTTTGCAACCCACGGATTGCCTGACATCCTGGTGTCCGATAACGGGCCACAGTTCACGGCATTGATGTTCGAGCAGTACCTCGCTGACCGCGGCATCCGCCATGCGCTCACCTTGCCTGCGCACCCTGCGACCAATGGCCGAGCGGAACGCATGGTCCAATTTGTTAAAAAGACTTTGCAAAAAATGGACTATGACAATGTCGATGACAAAGTCAACCAAATTCTCTTTTTGCAACACATAACTCCACTTAGCGTCACCGGCAGAACTCCCGCAGAACTACTGATGGGACGAAGACTCTGTTCTCACCTCGACCGGTTGCACCCTGCTTATGAACCGGAAAAGCCAATAGGATCCAGTGGCCGCTGTCGCACGTTTCAGGTAGGAGACCGTGTTTACGCACGGAACTTATCAGGCGACCCGTTATGGATAAAAGCAACGGTAGTACGAGTGACCAGCCCCAAATCCTACGTAGTGAAATGCTGTGACAATAGACTGTGGAAACGGCATATCGACCAATTACGGTCACGACTCATAACGGCCAGTCAACAACTCCCTCATGACCAAACTGAGGGGGGGGAGGTACAGAAGAAGAAAATGACATTCCAGGGAACCTGCTCGAAGAGAGCGACGAATCAAGTGAGACTCAAGAAATGGAGCAGGAAGGAGAATTGTTTGCACCACAAGAAATTGCACCTGAGCAAGAAGCAGAGACACTGCCAAACAACAATCTACCTCAGCAGGATTACAATCAACCAGTCCAACGAAAATCCGAAAGATTTAAACGATAACCATCCTACTTAAAGGATTATATAACTACACCATAATTAAGAAGCCAGGGGGAAGGGGTGTTATGTATGTACCATAGTTAATAAAGTATGAGCTTGAGGTTAAGTGCAGGGTTCTGGCCCTGCACTTCTGACTGGCTGTTAGGCGGCCAGATCGGATTGGCTAGTTCTTAGGAATCCGATTGGCCCTTAACAGAGGATTATTATTGGTTTAAAGTACTTGCGTTCATAGCTCGCTATTGGACAATTCTCACAAAGGTTGCCTATATAAGGCAGAGTTCACTGTTGTTGTTTTGAGAAGTCACTATGCTAATAAAGAGCTGAAAGTCACTATTCAGAGGCTGTCTCCATTTACTCCGACCCATGTCCAAGTACTTAACATATAGAATTGTGGTTCTTGATTTTCAGCCTGCAGAAATTTTAGCAGGCAAGGCCTGTACTTCTCTTTTTTAGGTCAGCCATAAAAGGAGCACATTTATTTAGAGATGGTCAGCTTGTTCTAATGCCCCTAGATGGCCCTTTCTGTGATCTCCAGCTTATCCATGTTTTGGCTCCCAGACAAACTACATTTGGAAGGCAGCATGACTTGTCCATGAAAGGGTGTCATATGCAGCTGCTTTGCTTGTTGATGGAGCTTCTTCTTTTGTTCCCTTTTAGAGCAGGAATAGTGTCTGTTTTCTTTTCTGTACTGAGCAGAAAGAAAACTGAAATGGCTGCACTTTGTCCTATGAACCAATTGTCGCAGACACAAAAGAAGCACTGGTGTGAGAGGACAGGCTGCCTGCAAAGTGGTCACCATCTGGGCTACTGGTGCCCTGTCCCTTTAAAACTTCTCTCTAGACCAGGAGTGTCAAACTGAAGGCCTGCAGGCCGGATCCAGCCCACGATGTGATCAAATCTGGCCTGAGGGGCCATCCTGTTCTACCCAATGCAAAGAAAGATCAGACCAGCGTAGCTTTGGCCCAGTCCACCCAATGAAAAGAGGAAAGATCAGGTCAATGTAGCTTTGGCCCGGTCTACTCAATGCAAAGAGGAGATCAGGCCAGTGTAGCTTCAGCTGAGTCTATCCAATGCAAAGAGGAAAGATCAGGTCAATGTAGCTTTGGCCCGGTCTACTCAATGCAAAGAGGAGATCAGGCCAGTGTAGCTTCAGCTGAGTCTACCCAATGAAAAGAGGAAAGGTCAGCTCAATGTAGCTTTGGCCCGGTCTACTCAATGCAAAGAGGAGATCAGGCCAGTATAGCTTCAGCTGAGTCTATCCAATGCAAAGAGGAAACATGCCAGCAGTTTGGGGACTGCTGTAAGCTGGCCACAGCCATGCCCACCCAGTCGGCCATAGCGCCCACACCTTCCCCCTCCAAGGTTAACCACAGTCCTGATGCGGCCCTCAATGAAATTGAGTTTGACATCCCTGCTCTAGACAGCCCAGCAACTGGTAGCTGTAAAAACTGAGCAAAGAGGCAACTGTAGTGGTGCTGTGAGAGGAAGGTGGTTTGTGTTTGTTTGGGAAACAGCCAGAATTAGCCAAGGTAAATAAAAGAGTTATTGTTTTCCAAAAATAGGATTCACAAAGAAAAGTAGTGAGCAACAGGAGTTGTTGTAGAATTGGAGAAGCGTTGGTATAGTAAATAGCCTTTAAGTACTTAAGGGCATGTTGCTTAGAGACAAGGCAGGTTGTGTTGGCTCTCTTGGGTTTTGGAGCGCATAGACTTCGGTATATGTAATAGAACCTGTGACCAGTGGGAAAATCAAATATAGGTTTTAAATAATGCAGACATTCTAATGACAGAGAACTCTAATCAGCATTAACCCTTGGTTGGTTTCATAATTGTCTAGAAATTAGGGGCACATTTCCTTATAAGCCTAGAATTATACCCATTTGCCATGTAACAAAATGTTGCAGTATTATTGTCAAAAAAATAATATAGATAGGGGGTTTCTCTCCCTTTTACACACCACTCAATCACACACACACACAACACAAATCTGTTTACCATGTTATTGCTACCCTATTCTAGCCTATTCGAGTAAGAAGCACTCAGATTTCAGAAATAAAGGCAATTACTTGCAGTGTCAGTCTGTGTGTATGTGTATGGGTGTGTTTTGTAATATTAGTAGCATAATTGATAAGACAGCTCCTGTTGTTATATGTTGGATACATATAGATCTAATTCTACATTTAAATTCATGACATATGTGAAAACTGCAAGAGGGATCATTCCCAGTGGATGGAATGATCTCAATGGGTCCAACCTTTAACAGGAATATTTCTGCTCTTGATTGTGTCACAAAGTATCACAAGGTTACTCACTCTGTATAATTTCCCCTTTCAATGAACCTCCTCCTCCAAATAGCCTCCATTGAGCTAAAATTGCTTTCCTCTATTCTAGATGCATATTTAAAAAGAATGACTTTCATTTTAATGCAAAACATTTCATCATAATAGGGAATTACATTATCAGGTGTCCAGTCTGCTGTTGATGGCAACCTCAAGGTCTCTGCACTCTGGATTTTATTTTTAAATCAGATTGGGAGGACGAATAACCTTTTCAAACAGAATGCATCTTTAAATAGAACATTAAGTAAGCTTGAACATATGGTACCCAACTCTTAAGTCCTCTCACCACTTACTTGTTCATCTGTAATAGTAAAGTCAAAGGACTATAGTAAAGTAAAGGACTACAGGTAGTCCTCGATTTACAACAGTTCATTTAATGACCATTCAAAATTACAATGGCACTGAAAAAAGTGACTTATGACCATTTCTCACACTTATGACCATTGCAGCATTCCCATGGTAACATGATTTATATTCAAATAACAATAGCAATAGCACTTAGACTTATATACCACTTCACAGTGCTTTACAGCCCTCTTTATGCAGTTTTACAGAATCACCATATTGCACTCAACAATCTGGGTCCTTATTTTACCTACCTTGGAAGGATGGAGGCTGAGTCACTGAGATACTGAGATTCAAATTGCCAAACTGCTGACAGCCAGCAGTCGGCAGAAGTAGTCTTCAGTGCTGCATTCTAACCACATGTGCCACCACGGCACCATGGATGCTTGACAACTGACACATGTTTATGACGGTTGTAGTGTCCCAGGGTCATGTGATCATCTTTGCAACTTTCTGATAAGCAAAGTCAATGGCGAACCCAGATTCACTTAACAACCATGTTACTAAGTTAACAAATTTGGCAAAAAAAAAATGGAGTTAACAAATCTCATAAAATGGAGTGATATTTACTTAACAAATTTCTCACTTAGCAACATAAATTTTGAGCTCAATTGTGGTCATAAGTCAATGTCTACCTATAGTTGAAACAGCAGGGCAATGGATCAAGAGTAAAGTTTACATTAACACAAAGGACTCAGCAGGTTCCTAATGATTCTTCACATGGACCAAAATGAATTCCCAAGAAGTATTGGAAGCAAGAAGTGTTACAGTACCATGTAGCAACATTTCTGCCTCCTTTTTTGCATATCTGTAACATTAATCCATTTATATTTATTGATAGAGTCCAAAAATATCTTCAGTCTATGACTAAAATAGTCATCCCAAAGGCATGTAGAAATGATACACTCAAGAGGCCTGATAAGCACAAGTTAAAAATAGTAACGCAATACTTGTGAGTGTCAAAAGCCTGCTCACTCAGCCCCATAATGTTCCTGTTATTCTTTCCAGAAAGTGAACCTTTTTGAGTTATTTTAAGTTGCAACATGAAAACAGATTTGTAGGAATATCTGAACTTTGGATTATAGCCATAATTCATGGACATTTATGGGGGAAAGTTCTAAATAAATAGTTAAGCCTTGTGTCACACTATGTGGATTTTTTGTTTGTTTGTTTGTTTTATTAGATTTTTATTTCTAAATAAACATCAATATCAACACATGAACAGTGTGGCCCCTGGGTATAATTCATTTTGACACGAACATCAATAATGATAATTGTAGCTGTTATATTTATCAAACTTATATAATCCTAGTATTAATATACATGTTTTTAAAGTGGTTATTCAATATTTCTATATTTCATTTTAATGCCAATGATATTATAAGCATACATGGTAAAATCATCTTTCACCCTCTATTTTTTCTCATCAAATTATTACTTATATTCTATTATTCTAAAAAATTATATCATAATACCCTGTTCAACTTCCAATCTTTCCATCTAACTATTATTTTATTATTATTATTATTATTATTATTATTATTATTATTATTATTATTATTTATATTGCCACCTATTCGCCCATGGTGACTCAAGGCGGCTTACAGAATGTAAAACCATATTTAAAATTATAAATATGCATATATAAACACACACACACACACACACATATATATATATATATTTTCTGAGGTTCTCGCGGGTGTTTGTATGTGGATCTTTGGTTATTCCGGTT
Source organism: Hydrophis major (assembly GCA_033807585.1). Taxonomy (NCBI): domain Eukaryota; kingdom Metazoa; phylum Chordata; class Lepidosauria; order Squamata; family Elapidae; genus Hydrophis; species Hydrophis major. The sequence continues at coordinate 157,066,958 of CM066331.1, read as the reverse complement.
TTCTCCCGCGTAAGATTGGAAGTATCTAGGCAACGTTTCGATGAAATCTCATTCATCATCTTCAGGCTTGATCTTCAGCTCTGTGCTTCTCAGAGTGATGTGAGCTTGCAGCTGCTTCTTCCTTTTAACTGCTAGTGGGGGTGTGACTTGATTGGGTGGGGGCTTGGCTGTGTTCTGATTGGTTGGGGGCTTGGCTGTGTTCTGATTGGCTGGAGGCATGTTCTGTTTAGGTGGGGGATTGTTTGTGCTCAGGTTAGTCTGAGACGTAGATGACACCTTCATAATCTGGCCACACGGGAAAGAAAAACTGAACAACTTCCTTACACACCTCAACAGCCTACACCCCAAAATACAATTCACCATGGAAACAGAAGCTAACAACAAACTTCTCTTCCTAGATGTCTTGGTATACAAAAAATCCAATGGCTCCCTAGGACACACCATCTACCAGAAGAAAACACATACAAACCGCTATCTATACGCATTCTCACACCATCACCCAGCACAGATCAATTCCGTAGCCGAGACACTCATCTCCAGAACAAAATGCTCAGCCGACGAACAACACCTAGAGACCGAACTACACACTCTCACCGGCGTGCTGACAGCCAATGGATTCCAAAGAAAGAAGATCACCCACCTAATCCAAAAAGAAACCCCAACCAAAATCCAAGACAAAGAACAAGAGAATGGCAAAGCCCTCCTCCCATATATAAAAGGCACTACAGACAAAATCAGCAAGATCCTCCAAAAACACAACATTAAGACAGCATTCTGCACAAACAGAAAGATATCCACCATCCTAAGAAACCCTAAGGACAAAATCGAGTTAGAAAATCAAGGAGTATACGAAATCCCTTGCACTGCCTGTCCCACCACATACATTGGACAAACTAACAGAAGAATAAGTGCACGCATTGAAGAACATAAGAACTCAATCAAAAAGGAAGAACCGACCTCTTTCTTGGTCCAACACTCAAAGCACAGGACATGAGATTGATTTTAAAAATACCAAAACTATCGCCAAAACCGAACACTTCAGCAGCAGAATAATCAGAGAAGCCATAGAGATAGAAAAACGCCCACACAGCATGAATAAACAAGATGATACCTCCCACCTTCCAGCCATTTGGAAACCCGCCCTCGTGAACAGATGAGTACCTAACATGAAGAATGACACCAGACCCACACCCCTGAGAGCCACACAAGATGCCACCACCACACTTCCACGTAGAAAGCAGACTCACTCCCACGACCACGGACCAGAAGCCGCACTGCAGCTGCATCACTACCCACTTCAAACCCCTCTGAGCCATACATGAAGCGAACTGACCCCCACCATGAAGATGCAGCACGACCATGAACTTGAAGCCAAACAGCAAGATCACAGCTCACCAGCTCAAATCCCCCAGCAACTAAGACTAACCTGAGCACAAGCAAGCCCCCACCTGAACAGAACATGCCTCCAGCCAATCAGAACACAGCCAAACCCCCAACCAATCAGAACACACCCCCACCCAATCGGAACACAGCCAAGCCCCCATCCAAGTCACACCCCCACTAGCAGTTAAAAGGAAGAAGCAGCTGCAAGCTCACATCACTCTGAGAAGCGCAGAGCTGAAGACCAAGCCTGAAGATGATGAATGAGACTTCATCGAAACGTTGCCTAGATACTTCCAATCTTACGCGGGAGAAAACCCGAATAACCAAAGATCCATATATATATATATATATATATATAATATATATGTATATGTATATGTATATGTATATGTATATGTATATGTATATGTATATGTATATGTATATGTATATGTATATGTATATGTATATGTATATGTATATGTATATGTATATGTATATGTATATGTATATGTATATGTATATGTATATGTATATAGGTGTGTTTGGGTCTTTTCCTGTGTAAGATTAAGAGTATCTTGGTGATGTTTTGGCGAGGTCCCACTCGCCATCCTCAGGCTGGTGCTTTCAGCTTTGTGCCAGTGCAAGCAGTGTGTGATCGGAGCTGCCGTCTCTCTATAAATACTGGTGGTGGGGGCTGGTGTGCTGTGCTGGTTGGCTGCGCTGCTGCCTCTTGACTGGTTGGTGGAGTTGATGTTGGTATAATAGGCTGTGTGATGGCCTTGTGAGTTTTGTTGTGGAGATATCCTGGATCTTGTGCTGTGATCTCCTGGTCATTTGTTTTGTAGTGATCTTTTTTCCATTAGCCTCTTGTGTTTTAACAGCTTAGGTAATGGGTTGAGTGATGGGCTTGTGAGTTCTTTTGTTGTGGTCCTGTGTTGTAATCTCCTGGGTCGTTTGTGTTTTGATCTCTTTTCCATTAGTCTCCTGTGTAGTAACGGCTTGGATGATGGGTTGTGTGATGTCCTTGTGAGACTTATTGCTGTGGTATCCTTGGTCTTGTGCTGTGATATCCTGGGTCATTTGCTGTGTTGCAACTTCTTGAGTTCTTGTGGTGTAATTTTCTGAGTTTTCTGATGTGATATCCTGAGCGGGTGGCTGTGATGTAGCATTCTGGGTTTTAGTCTGGCTTCGAGTTTGGGGTCTGGGTCTGTGTTCTTGGCGTGTACCAGCATGTTTGGTTTTGGGGTCAGGGGGGTGCGACAGCTGGCAAGGTAGCCGTGGTCTGTTTTCTGGATGGTGGTTGTCCTTCGTTTATAGGATGGGCTTGGGCCTGGGTCTGATGAGGGGGATTGTCAGTGGTGTCCCGTGTTGTTTTGGGTCTGGTGTTGGTTTTCGCGGCTAGGACTCATTTGTTGGTGAGGGCTAACTTCCAGATGTCTGGTAGGCGGGAGCTATCTTCCCGTCTATTCATGTTATGGGGATGTTTCTCTATTTTGATGGCTTCCCTGATTATTCTCTTGCTGGAGTGTTCAGTGTTGGATATTAATTTGGTTCCTTCGAAATTAATTTCATGTCCTGTGGCCTTAAGGTGCTGGAAGAGGGAGGAAGTATTTTCTTCTCTTCTGATTGTGTTTTTGTGTTCTGTGATGAGTGCATTTATTCTCCTGTTGGTTTGTCCAATGTATGTGGCTGGGCAATTGTTGCATGGTATTTCATAAACTCCTTGGTTTTCTAGCTGGATCTTGTCTTTGGGGTTCCTTAGAATGTTGGCTATTTTTTGGTCAGTGCCGAAGGCTGTCCTGATATTATGTTTGTGGAGAATTTTGCTGATTTTGTCTGTGGTGCCTTTGATGTAAGGGAGGAGTGCGATACTGTTGTCTTTTCTGTGTCTTGATTTTTTGGGGGTATCTCTTTTTGGATTAGATTAGTGATAGTGTTTCTTTGGAATCCATTGGAAATTAATACGTTAGGGAGGGTGTGTAGTTCTGTTCTCAGGTGGTCTTTGTCAGCTAGGCGTTTGGTTCTGGAGATGAGGGTCTTGGCTACAGAGTTGATCTGTGCAGGGTGGTGATGGGATTGTGCATTTAGGTAGCAGTTGGTGTGTGTTTTTTTCCGGTAGATGGTGTATCCTAGGGAGCCACTGTTTTTTTTGTAAATTAGGACGTCCAGGAAGGGAAGTTGGTTGTTGGTTTCTGTTTCCATGGTGAATTGTATTTTGGGGCGTAGGTTGTTAAGAAGTGTAAGGAAGTTGTCCAGTTTTTCTTTCCTGTGTGGCCAAATTACGAAAGTATCATCTACATATCTGAGCCAGAGTTTGGGTTTGTGTTCCGATTTGTCTAGAGCATTGGTTTCAAAGTGTTCCATGTATAGGTTAGTGATGACGGGTGAGAGGGGTGATCCCATGGGTGCTCCTTCTATCTGTTTGTATCTTTTTGTCCATTGTGGATGAAGTATGTGTTGGTTAGGCAGTGGTTGGTCATATCTAGGATGTGTTTGGGGGGTTGTATTTGTTTTGGATGGCTGTCAAGGCTTCTTTGATGGGTACTTGGGTGAAGAGGGATATGACATCGAAGCTCACGAGTAGGTCGCTGGGTTGTAGGTTTTGTTTCTTTATTGTTTTGAAGAAGTGGAAGGAGTTTTGTGAGGTGATGGATTCTGTGTAGGGCTGGAGTTGTTTGGAGAGAAATTTGGCAAGATTCTGTAGAGGTGAGTCTATGGAGCTGACTATGGGTCTCCACCAACCAATGAAGAGGTAGCAGCATAGCCAACCAGCCCAGCACACACACACACCACCAGTATTTATAGAGAGACAGAAGTTCTGATCACACACTGCTTGCACTGGCATGAAGCCGAAAGCACCAGCCTGAGGATGGCGAGTGGAACCTCACTGAAACATCGCCAAGATACTCTTAATCTTACACGGGAAAAGACCCGAACACACCGAGACCTACATACCTGTACCTGTGAAAATCTACGAATGTGTGTGTGTGTGTGTGTGTGGTATTCAGCTTTGTTCGGGTATTTTCCTACGTCATTGTAGTTGTGCTTTTAAAGTTGTAGGAACGTTTCGGCAAAATCTCATCTGCCATCATCAGGCTTCTGTATTGTGTTCGTCTGAAGCCTGATGATGGCAGATGAGATTCTGCCGAAACATTGCTACAACTTTAAAAGCACAACTATTATGACGTGGGAAAATACCCAAACAAATCTGAATGCCATACATGTAATTCCCGCGAAAACTTAAGAAAATATGTGTATATATGTGTGTGTCTGTGTGTCTGTGTATGTGTATAATACCATATATATCTATGGAATTCAGCTTTGTTCGGGTATTTTCCCATGTCTTTATAGTTGTGCTTTTAAAGTTGTAGTGATGTTTCGGCAGAATCTCATCTGCCATCATCAGGCTCGTGTATTGGGTTCATCTTTGTCATGTGTGTCAGGCTTTCACAGCCATTTCTGTTTTAAATATGGTGCTAGCCTCATGCTTTCTTAGAATGGTTTTTTCCTTCATCCTGATTGTTTGGGAGTCTTGGTCTGTGTTTATTGGTCTTGGAGTTTGCTGTGTTCTGCTTGATTGGTGTTTCTAATATCTTCTGTCTGTTTTGTAACTTTTTTTGGTCTTGATTAGCTGGCAATATTGTGTTTCATATATTGGGGGTTTTCACCACGGCTTGGTTTCAGATGAATAGCTGGCTATCATTTATTAGGAAGCTAGGTTTCATCTGGCTGGCTGGCTGGGGTGTGTTTGGGCTGAAGATATCAGGAGGGGGTCTGTTTCACTATTCACTCAAGTCCTGGTGAAAAAACCCTAGAAATCATCAAAAACAAATACCAATCACCCAAACACCTCATGGAACTGCTTAACCAATACATATTTCATATACAAAGGACAAAGATACAAGCAGATTGAAGGAGCCCCCATGGGATCACCACTGTCACCTGTTATTGCAAACCTGTTCATGGAGGAATTTGAATCTAAAGCCCTGGCAAATGCCACCCACAAACCCAAACTATGGTTAAGATACATCAATGACACATTTGTTATTTGTCCCCATTGATCTAAACAATTTCCGAACACACCTAAACAGCACACACCCCAAAATCAAATTCACCATGGAAACAGAAACAAACACACTGTTTGTACATTTATGAAAGAAAGTTGGATGTTTTTATGTTTTGTTTCTTTTTGTTTGTCTTTAAAAACCAATAAAACTGCCCAATTTAAAATTCCAATTTTCTATGTTTTTCTCCCCTTAGTTCCTTTTCTTTTAGGTCTAGGATTTTTGTCTTTATGGTAATTTGCCAGTTTAAAAGATAGTTCTTTTCCTGGATTTTCCTCTTTCTTTCTTTTTTTTCTTTAAAGTTAGAGTCTAAATAAAAAGGAATCTTCTCACCCAGCTCCAATCACTGTTCATCTGTACTTCTCCTGCACAGTTCTTTGTTGCCTCAGCTGTCCCAGCTTCATGGCAGCCATGATGGCTGCCTCTTCTCATCAAGAGAGAGGAAAGAAGCCCTGAGTCCAGCAGGAGAGTTGCTGCTCTCCCTGAACTGCAGGGCACTCCTCTTTTCTTCACCACCCCTACAGAGTGGCTTCAGCTCCTTTCAGAGCCCTCTAACAGGGGAAACTTGGCATGGGAGCACAAAGACCTGCTCCTCACATCTGATATCACTGCAACATCAGCCAGAAATCCACTGTGTGGATTTCTGATAAGCAGAAAAAAAAAATTCATTTTAGTCTGAATAGAGAAAATTCTACTCCTGAGCCAGTTTGCTAACATTGTGGTCAATCGTACAAACTATTTCTAACATATAATATCACTTCCATCTAGTTACAAATCTACTGTCATAAAGTGGTGCAAAGACTTTCTAGATATAGCTATTCACAAAATAATGCAATGAAGGCCATTCCATATCACTACAGCTCAAACATTCTCTGGTAACATTTTTATTCTTCCATTATCTGTGATGTTGTTCTCAGCCCATTCATAAATCAGCTTTCAATTGTACCAGTCTTGAAACAGTGTTTTCCCTTTTGTGGGCAAAAAACCCATGACTATGGTCATGCTTCCCTAAGCTTGTAACATAAAACCTTAGGATCACATCTGGCCCTCAGTATAATTTCCCACAGCTCTTGATCTCCTTTAAAAACCCTTTGCAAGCAATCTATTTGTAGCTGTTGCTATTTGGTATGACCTTCCTCCAGCAGCCTCTGTGAGTAGAGGAAGACAGAAAAGTAGAGAAGTGTCAGAAAATGAATCCAGGAGGGGAGGGAGGAAGAATATAAAAAAGACCTTACTCTAGATAAGTCTTCCACTTGTTTCACCCCCATTGACTGCTGGCATTTGTTGCTTTCTCCAACAGAACACTTCTGTGGGAAAACAACTCTTGACTGAAAATGTTTGCACTTCCTGGTATAAAACGTAATCCTGTTATGATATCGTTCACAAGACAGACTGCAAGTGAAGGGATCTAGGGAAAGTTTGTTTAGGGATTAGCTGGTTCATACAAAAGGCCTGATCAGTTCTGAAAACATTGTTTGGTAGAGTTCACTGAGCAATCTAATAATATGGGGAAAAATTGACCACTGACTATGTTGCAATGAAAATAGTAAGCAACTTTCTGCTTATCTCATATTTGTACTATAACAAAAGATCCTGAATGTTACTATTATATATACAAATGCTGCCACCATTGGCCTCCTAATTTTTTTTATTATTTTTTAACAATAATGCAAAGCTTGTGTAAAAGCCAAATATGTCAAGATTTATTTTCCTATAAATGTTCATAATATCTTTTATTATTTATTTATCTTTTTAGTTTTTAGCATTTCCAGTATTGCACAAAATAGCGGATTGGTAATGCTTCCCGAAAAGTGCTAATCTATGTGCTATGCTAAAGTGACAAGAACAGAGATGCTAACATGGGCTTTTTGGAAATTAAGCTCCAGATTTAATCAGACAGCAAACATATCAAGACGAGACAAAAAAGATCTATAGGATCGAAACAAGCTTTGAAGACAGCACTGCATTTCTGGAATTTCATGAACGAAAAAGAACTATTCCAATTCTGCTGCCAGTACTGGGTCCTTCACAATGTACATCTGGATATGAGAGTCAGCATTTAAAATGTCTATTGTCTTTTTTTTTTTTCGAATATTGCTTCAGCATTCTAGAAAATATAAGGTGCAACCCACCATCATTAGCGAGAAACTACTGGCATAGGAAATGACCAACTAGGCAATAATTTCTCAAGGAGCCCCTCATATGTAAAGTTAAGAGCTAGTTAAAACAATGTCAGAATCAGTTATTAGAAGTAGGTAGCAAAAAGGACTTTGAACACTGGATACAGCCTATTTACTATGAGTTACACAGCTCTGTCTTATGGTTCTTCAATTATTTTCAGAAATCAATAGCATGACAATTTTTAGTGTTGTTTTGCTTTTGCTTTGGACATATTTTTATATAAGACTGAAGAAGCATTGGTTTTATGGCTATGTAATGCTACAGAGAAGAAGTTCTTAAATTGTGGATTATGATACTCAGCGGTAATGACCAAATAATATAAAATTCTGGGAACTTTTGTGGGGAAGCCGCTCCCCCAAAGAATGAAATATTTTGACGAATATTTAAAAAGGCAGAATATTATATTTCCTTAAATGAGAAATGGAGAAACATGTTCTTTTAGAGACAGAAAGGCTCAGCCTTTCTTAATAGCTCCCAGCAGAAATTCTGTGTCCATTAAGAAACATTGGGCCAGCCCCAGTTTCCCTCCCTCAGCAGAAACTCAGGAGGCCAACTTTTAGAAATGCAGATTTGGTAATCCATTCAAGACAGGATATTTTGAAACTCCTTGGCAGAACGGTAGGATTAGAAGCAGCCTCTCACCCAGGATCCAACACAGGACGAAAGTCATTAGGCACAATAGGAATTGCCCGACACCCTTTCAGAACACAAGCCCCTTCATTGCATGACCTCCAGAGCCGTCCAAACTTCACCTGGGAGCTCTGATAAACAATAAGCCAGAGGTTGACCAAATTAGCTCAGACAAGTACATAGGATTTGCATTTCCTCCTTTGCCTATAAAGCCAGCTATGACCCCTACATGATCCCATAGAAATTTGACAACAGCCAATAGAATATTAAAGGATATGTTATTGCACAGGAACAGGAAGCCCAAATACAAAACTCAAAGAAATATATCCCCCTCTCTCATTTTCTCAGCTGCACCAGAACCATAAATGCCGGTGGTTCATCATTAAACCATATTTCCCATCAGCCTCCATGTTTCCAGTATCCTTCTCCCAGCTTGGAACTGAACCAGATTTATCTTTTTCCAACACTTGCAAACACAAAGCAGGATCTGGAATGGTTGGTTCCTAGCCCCTTATGTAAACAGCCAACTGCAAGCTTCTATATTATCATGAAAAGACCTGCCTCCTCACTGAATCATAGGAAAATTATTAAGAAACAATATAAAACCCACCCTCATGTAGATGTGGATGAATTGGATCTAAACCAGAAATAGTTCAGTTGTTGGAGTTTTTGTAATACACCCTTTATTTTCTTGATAAACCTTGATTTTTTTAAAAAACTGAGAATTTTACTTGACAAGAATCATGTTTGTTTTAGGCAGCCTGACTGAATCAGTGCCTGAACCCATTAGCCAACAATAGTTTACCTCTCCAAGCAAAGTTCAGACACAACTTTAACTTTGAGTACAGGTTAATGCATACCCAAAACAGCAATGTTTTGCATACCCAAAACATGCAATGTTGCATGTTATGCATACCCAAAACAGCAATGTTGCGAAAATTCATTCTTACTCTACCCGGACTAGTTGATAGTAAGTCTTTTAAAAAAAAAAAAAAATTGCTGTAATATTGCTGCTATAAAGAACAACTATCAGTCCAAAATAAATGTAGAATGAGAAATGAGAATGTGTATTTCAAAAAGAAAATTAAGTCTCAAGAATTATGCAAAACTAAGGATTAAATATATTTAAAATACAAGTTTAAATTTGATGGGGTTTCAGGTCCTCCAAAAGGGTGCTCATTGTCACTGTAGCTGTAGCTTAGGCCATCCTCCTTTCTGCTAGTCATCATCTTCTCTTTCCTTCCACTTTTCTCAGAAGTAGAGCATGCTCCAGAGAAATAGGTCTTCACATATTGTGTCAAAGTGGGATAATTTGGTTCTTGACATTTATTCCTAGGATGAGAATTCTGAGTTGACTTGTTTGTTAATAAGTTATATTTGTTTTCCTGGATGTCCATGATATTCTCAGAAAACTTCTCCAATATCAATTAAATGCTCTACAACAGGAGTGTCAAACTCAATTTCAATGAGAACGGGATCAGCATTATGATTGCCCTCAAAGGGCCAGGTGAGCGTGGCTGGGTAGACATGGCTGGGTGGGCATGTGACTGGATGGGCATGAACAACTTGACATTGCTTACGTCGAGGGCCACCTGAGGTGGGCCAGACTACAGATTAAGAGATGGGATCCGGAGGTCTCCAGGAAGAAGGAAAGACCAGGACAAGTGCCAAGGCCTCCATCCATCAGAGGAGACTCGCCATCAGGGAGGATTGCACATGTGAATAGCAAGGCTGGCATGGCTTCTGGCATTGCAGGTGGGATGCCTGGGAGGGCCGATGTAGGCGAGTGGTTGGATGCTCCCTGGTAGCAATATGCTGGATATGTTGCGAATGCAATTTGGAGGTGTAACTTTGAGAGACACCCTTGCAGTTACTAAAGACTGGTTGGATCAAAGGCAAAGTATTGTATCAGCTATTATCAGCATTAACTAGTTCCAGTTCAGTACATGGATGTTAGGCAAGGACTGGAGTGGTATGATTTACAGTCCAGATGGCCTGATCAATCACTGAGTGCAGCCCGTTCTGATGTACAGAGGAGGTGGGGAGCAGCAGCCTAAAATGGCAGGAATGCAGAATAGGTCTTTGGGTGGGTACGGAGGTCAGACCTCGGATAGCCCTTAGACCAGGGTTCCACAAGTCAGATGAATCAATGGAGTTTCCCCACCAAGGGAGATGGGGACCCCCTCCATTACATGCTTCTTTTGATGGAAATGCAGATAAGGTACCAGTGTTTCTAAGTCAAGTAATAAATCATCTAGATCTCTACAGAAAGTGTTATCCATCCCACAGGGCCGTGGTGGTGGCAGTTACAGGGGTGCTGGAAGGCGAGGCTGGAGAATGGGCTGTTCATCTTCATTGTGAACGTTCCAAAGAACTGGGTGACATTGGCTTTTTCTTATCCACATTATGATCTCAGTTTGAGGATCAAACTGAGGCCCAGCAGGTGGAAGATGACCTATTAACTCTGAAACAACAAGGCAGACCAGCCAGGGAATATGTTTGGGACTTCTAGTGAGTTGCTGGCAGGCTCCTGTCTTGGCCAGAGAAGATGTTGGTTCATCTCTTTAAGGAGGGGTTAGATTGTGAACTCAACCAGGCTTGTTTATATAGGAAAAAATCTTGCACAAATGATATGAAACAGTGATAGAGCTGGATACGGGATTTTGATGGTTGAGACCAAGAAGTGACACCAGCCCTGGAATATGGAGGGGGTTGGGTTTCCCCATTCAGCCTGGATTAAAGAGTTCACTAACACCCCAGACTCAGAGGGAGGGGTTTACTTAGATGCTTTTGATGCTATCAGCTAGGGCACAGGGCACTGCATTGCCCAGTATCACCACTTTTGGTTCAATGACCACACCAAGCAACACCAGCATTTGGCCATGGTAGATCAGGGCCACATCCATGGCAGACTCCAGAGTGTTCTAGAGGGATGATATAGGTGTATACCAACACAGAGGTGGAGAGTTCAACTGAGAGGGGTGTCATCTGGAAAACCAAACAAATATGAAATGGAAGAAGAGAGTGTTGAGGATCCCATGTGAAGCAGGCCCATTTGTCCTTTCATTATACCAGTCACACTATGGAACCTACACATGAATCAAGGGAATGGGTTCAGAGCATTGATTGATTCAGGGTATATATGGTGACTTGTAACACAAGTGGTGGTAGACAAACTTGGGCTATGAGTTTTTCAGTTGATCACTCTGATTAGGTTCGAACAGGTTGATGGTTCTGTATTGGGGAACACCAGCCACTCATAGGATGGAGGTGGTGAAAATGGAAATGGGGATCACTGGGAACTAATATTGTTTGTAGTGGTACCACATATGATCAAGGCTTTGATTTGGAGTTTAGCCTGGTTGGATAAATGGAATCCGACTATTCAGTGGGAAGGAGGTGGATCCAGGGGTGAAGTTACCCAAACCACGTAAGTACTCTATGACCCCAAAGGAAATGGAGGAAATGTGCAAATACATAGATAAGAACTTATCAAGATGGTTTATCAAGCTGGGTAGTGCTCATATAGCAGCCCCAGTACTTTTCTGTGAAAAGAAGGATGGCGGCTTGCACTTGTGTGTGGATTTTAGGGGTCTTAATACTATCTGTGTAGAACCATAATATCCATTGGCCCTAATAAAAAGATTTTCCAGCCACTTTGGCAAAGGGATGGATTTTCACAAAGCTAGATCTATGGGAAGCATACTACTGAGTCCGCATACACACCAGGAATGCCCACTCAGGAGCTACCAATTTAATGTTATGCCTTTTGGACTACAAGGAGCTCCAGCTGTTTTTATGCAGCTGATTAATGGGATTCTACATGAACATCTATATCAAGGGATGTTGGTGTATCTTGATGATATTCTGATATATTTGAACACATGGAAAAACATATACAGTTATACAAGTACAAAGGAGGTTGGTGGATGGACAATTATATGTAAGCTATCTAAGTGCGAGTTTCATTGTATGCGGCTGGACTATCTGGGTTATCTTATTTCAGCTAACAGGGTAGAGATGGGCCCAAATAAGGTGCAAACTGTGTTGGACTGGCAGACCTCCACAACGCATAAACAACTACAAAGTTTTCCAGGGTTTGCTAACTTTTATAGATAGTTTATCCCATGATTTGTGGCTATTGCAATGCCTCTAACCAATCTATTGTCAACAAAACACTTAGGGACAGAGAAACCAAAACCAGGCCAGGTGCTAATGTGGTCAAATGATTGCCAGGAAGCATTCAAAACATTGAAACAGCTATTTGCCAAAGAGCCTGTATTAAAACATCCAGATCATAATCACCCATTCATTATTCAGGCAGACGCAAGTGACGTGGCTGTAGGAGCTGTGTTATTCCAATGGAATAAGCACATTGCAACCATGTGCTTATATATCCCGGAAGCTCAATCCAACAGAGAGAAATTGGGCTGTCTGGGAGAAATAAGTATTTGTGGTTCAGTGGGCATGACTGACCTGGTTTCACTTATTGGAGGGTGGTCCACACCCTTTTGATCATAAAAAACCTGGAAGGCCTCTAGGCACCAAGAAGATTGTCACCGAAACATGTCCCTTGGGCATTATATTTTAAATGGTTTAACTTTATATTGAAATACATTCCAGCTGAGAAGAATTTCATGGCTGATGCACTGTCACGATTGCCTCAATTCAAAAATCATTGAGAGGAGCTTGTCCAACCCATTATTTCACAATATGATAACAGGAAGTCTTTGAGAATTAATATATTGACAGTTGATCTATCTGCTGCAGTAGCCAAGGATCAATGGTTGGCAGAAGATCGTACTCAAATCAATATTTGAGATGGAATAGCATGGCAAGGAAAAAAGTATACATACATGAGAAGCTAAGATCACTGGTGTTAAGATGTTGCCACAATGTTAAGCAAGCTGGGCATTATGGGTTTCTCAAAATGCTACATCTAGCAAAAAGACAGTTTTGGTGGCCCTTGATGAGGACTGACATAGAAACCTATGTAAAAAATTGTCATATATGTGTTATCACTAAACCTTGTACTGGAAAACCATTAGATTTTTGCAAACAGTTGCTGACCCTACCCAGCCATGGCAAGACATAGGCATGGATTTCATTGTAGATCTTCCTGATAATCATGGATATTCAACTATTTGGATGGTGATAGATTTATTTTCAAAGCAGGCTCATTTTATACCTTGTACCATCAGCTCGATGATTAGCTGATCTGTTCATTAAACATATATATAGATAACATGGAGTTCCAAGATGTATCATATTCGATCGTGGAGTGCAATTCAATGCATGGTTCTGGTGAGAATTTCTACAATTGATAGGGTCTTCACAAGGATTAAGTACTGCCTATCATCCTAGTACCAATGGAGTTTCAGAACAAACCAATGCAGCAATATAATGATATTTACAGTATTATATATTGTACCAACAGACCAATTGGGTGGAAGTGTTACTGTTTGTCGAAGTGGCATATAATAATATGGTACATAGTAATACCAGGTACACTTCCTTTCAGATAGTGCATGGAGAAGAGTTCATTCCCATTCTGGAGTGGCCTCATATGGCTCAAGAGCCTACCACAGTCACTAGATGGTCTGAAAGAGTGTAGGACACTTGGAGATCAGTACAAAACGCTTTTCATAATCCTGCTAAAGTGTATAAAAAACAAGCAGACACAAAACAGGCTGAGCAAAAACCCTTTAATATTGGAGACTGTGGGCTGCATGTTGGGGTCCAAAGGTCCAATTGGGCTTGTCACATAATCCAGAGCTCGACAAATCAGAGGGACAGGCTGGGGTGTCAGGTGAAATGCTTCCACGATCATAGGCAATGGCATGTAGCCACCCCCATTGTTCCTACCAGCCTAGATGACCGCTGATGATCTCATGGGTGACTTACCAGCCTCCCAGATGGCCAAGCAGATTGAGAAGAGCGGAATGGACTTGAAAGGGGGAGTCGCTGGAATGCTGGGTGAGGAGGGGACCAGCTTCACACAAACAATACATTGGGGGAACAGACAAGTGGGAATGGCACACAAATGGGGTGGTGGATGGGGAGCAGTGGATACAGAGGGAAACACAGAGATAGGGCTAGGTGATGTGACATAGGCACGTGGTGGACACATGGGGGAATGTTAGATACTTTGATGGATGTTAGGCAGGCAAGGACGCTTGGGAGGGGCTGGATTAGCAAAGGTATATATTTTGCACTGAGAGGCAGACGCTCTCAGTGTTAACTTTTATTGGGTTATCCATTCTTGCTGCTCAGGACTGGAATACTTGAGTAAACCAAGTTGCTACAAAGCTTGTGAGTAATATTTGTTCTTGCACGTGATCCTCCAGTACCTAGTAGAGGCCGAGACTGGATAAATATCCAGTTTTCTTCCAGTCTTCTAACCATGCTTCCCACTGGGATATTACAGGAAAGTTAGAGTTGAATAGAAGCAGGGGTGGACTTTCCTTGCTTTTCCCCCTTCTCTCTCATTTATTTCCCTCTCTCTCATTCTCCCCCTCCAGATCTCTCATTTCTCTCCCTCTCCTCCTTCTCTCTCTCATTTGTTTCTCTCTTTCCTCTCTCATTCTCTCCCTCCATAATTTTCTCATTTCTCTCTCTTACCTGAGCTAACATGAAGGGGACCGTGGCTGGTGCTGAACTGCTCATGAGGATGCAGAATTGCAGAAAGCAATCAATCACGGGCAGTGCATTTGCAACTAGTTGCTTTTTACAATTCTGCATCCTTCATGGGCAGCTCAGTGCCAGCTACAGTCCCCTTTGTGTCAGTTCAGGAGTGAGGAGGAGCTGCTGCTGCTGCTGCCAAATGCAATGAGGGCAGAGTTCTGGCTCTCCTGTGCAGTGTGGCTGGCTACTCATGTGAGCGTGAAGTGGTAGCAGTGGGAAGAGGAATCGCTGTTACTGCTGCTATGATCCTGGCTCAGGAGGATATTCTGCTTGTGGGTGCATGCATACATGTGAAAGATAGAGAAATGAGAGAGGGAAAAGAGGAGAATTCCCTTTTCTCTTTCTCATCTCTCTCCTCCCCCTCGTGCAGCAAGAGATGAGGGCTGTCTTGAGTGCAAATGTGACACGAAAGCAATACAGAGCGACTTTGCTTCTGCACTAAGACTCCAGCCATTGCCTTGCCCTGTTTTACCTCATACAACTCTTTGGCTGAGTGCAGCGGGTGCGAGTTCCAGCCCAAAGTGGCAAGAAGCAAAGGCTTCCTTATGCGCAATCATGGCACGAATACAAATACAGGCTGCTTTGCTCCTGCACTAAGAGTCCGACGACCGGTATGGGGCGAGGCCAACCAGGAGTGGGATTTAGGGGATTGCCCAAGCCCCTGCGAGCCCCCAACAACCCACCCCTGAATATAAGGGAAAAAGAAAAATGCTTATAATCTGAGATATATCGTACGAATGAAAGAGGATTTAGTTCTAAACTCTTGCAAATCACAGGGCTTGCTTTTATTTCAATATATAGAATTCAGTGATTTATTCTCTAGGGTAATAATCAGTTACCTTGTTAGTGATTAATTTAAAAAATTAAAGATTCCCACTGTCCAGTCATGTCTGACTTGGAGGGCAATGCTCATCTTTGTTTCCTAGTTAAGGGAGCCAGTATTGTCTGAAGATGCTTTCTTAGTCATGTGACCAGCAAGACTATATGTTGAGGTGCATGGAATGCTGTTACCTCCCCACCAAAATGGTACTTATTTATCTACTCATATTTGCATGCTTTCTATTGAGAGTTTTGCAGTGATAATTCAGTGCCAGAAAAATAAACACAGATGGCTGATACTTCATTTAACATCTTTATAAACATAAGTAGATTTTACAAACCAGTTATAGATTTCTCCAACATGGAGCAAACTCAAACAGAAACATGTTGCAAGTTCAAAGCAGAGCTCCAGTCTTCAGCAAGCAAGCAAGTTAGTTTCATCTTCAATAGACAAACTCAGAGCTCAATATAGCTTCATAGCTGCAGAGCTTAACATAGCTGCAGAGTTGCAGAGCTTAATATAGAGCCACACCTAGGCTACTTCTAGTTTCAATTTCCAAACTATCCTCATTGGCTGATTTAGTTGCTATGCCTATTCATTGGCTGACCTTGTTACCAAGCTCTTTTCCAGTTCATGAATATACTCTGACACTTTCTAATTACTAGGTTGGTAGGAGCTGGGATAAGAATGGAAGCTCAACCCATCACATGTTACTTGGGTCTTGAACTGAAAACATTCTGGTCAACAAGCCATTTCTTAACTGTTCACCTTTAGTGTTTGCATTTACTGATTATCCTCCAAGAACATATCAACACTTCCTCTAACATACTATTGTAAGGAAGACAATATCTATGTTAAATATGACATTTGTTATTTTATAACAACTGGTTTTCTTTTTCTTTACAGCCATAGACACATGGATGGCTCTTCAATATGCGAACAACTTTATAGCTGATTTAGAATAATGCTTTATTAAAACCCACACTTTGATAAAATTAAACCAAACATTCAGGGTGGCAGGCCCATACTTGCATAAAAGCAACCTACCAGAAGCAGATTCTCACTAATAATCAGAAAGAACAGTGCAATGATAACACAGGAACTCAACCATGTAACAAACTCATATTTCTTTTTTTATTATTTTTTTTTAAAGTATACATTCATATTATGTGTGAACAGTGTTAGTTCTGAGCATCATTCATATTAATCCAATTTATCGCAATATTAGTATTCTTTATTCCATTTATCAAATTTAAATAATCCTCTTATCTTATTTAAACATGCATTAAACAATGCCTAACCTCTATAAGCCTTTAGTCTTTCTATCTTTTCTTATTCCAAAGAAAAAAGAAATTTCCCCTATCTAATTTATTTCTGCTTCTCCAACTTACAATCAAGCTACCTTAATTTTTAGAAGGCAATTATTTCTATCCATCATCTCTTGTCCTCTCTAGTGCTTCAATTCTTATCCATTGTTTATTCATTTCTCACACTCTTCATATTTATCTCTTATCTTCATCTCTATTTTTCTTATTTAATCTAAAAATTTCTTCCAATATATTCTTATATTGCCACTTCTCCCACATGTCTGCCCATGTCCCAATCTCCTTATCAATGGTATCTTCCTATCTGTTCATTTGCTAATTTGTCTGTTTTATTTTCCTCAGTCTTTCTTCCCTTATCAGCTGATTTGTCAGTCCTATTTTTCGCTCCAGTCCTTGATTTATTTGTTGATTTGGCCAATTTCTCTGCTTTTTCCACTCCTTCTGCTTGCCATTTGCCTGGTCTTCCTCTTCATCAAGCATTTGCTTCATTTGCTCATTTTTCAGATCCATATTTATTTCTTGTTTGTATTCAATTTGCTGGTTTTTTTTGTCTTGTCTTTCTATTGCTTCCACCATTTCAAGGATAGTTTGCTCTTTATTTATTGTTCTTTGTAAAATGTTTTCCTTTTCCTTACCTATACCATCCATTAAAACTTTAATACTTTGGAACATCAAGATCACCTCATGAAAAAGTCTATTTATTTCCACAGCTGTTCTTTCCACTCCAATCATAACAGTGATAAGCTTTCTACAGTAAACAGTCTCTGTCCAGTTGAAAATGTGTCCAAAATTACAGAAGTATGGTTTATCTTCCCATTGTCAGCAGATGGTGCTCTCCTCTCAAATTTCAATGTTGCCTCCCCTCCCCCCCCAGTAGATGTTAATTACAATCAGAATCCATTTATTTCAAAATGAAGTCAATTATTTAGATGAGCCAGGTCCAGCATTTAAATTAACCAAAAACCAGCTCCAGGATTGAGAATCCCTTTTCAGAATAACACCAGGATAACACTAAACCAATTCAAAATCCAATATTCAACGCTTTAAAAGAAAAACTCTTATTTCTTCCTCATTCCAGTTTTTTCCAGGGCTGAATCAATAGTTCAAAGTGCCTTTTAACCACTAAAATTAATCTTTTGAAAGTCTTTTTTTCTCCCCAAGATCATTTCTTTGGAGATAATTTTTAGCCAAAAATCAAGCTTAATCTCACCCAGTCGCACACTGTTCCTCTACTCACTCCTTTGTTGCTTCTTTGTTGTTTCAGCTGCCACAGCTTTGTGGCAGCCATGATGGCCGCTGCTGCTCCTCGCCTTCGGGTTAGAGGGTTTTCCCGGGGTCAAGCAGGAGAGTTGCATCTCTCTGCAACCTCCAGGGCATCCCTCTGCCCTTTGCCTCCCCTACAGGGTAGCTTTGGCTTCTTACAGAGCCCACTGATGGGGAGAGTTCAGCGTGGGATCGCAGAGCTGCGATTCCTGCCACTATTGCTGCAATGTCAGCTGGAAGTCTATTTTGCCTCCATATCTACACCAATAGCACCATTACATGCCCCAACAAGAACACACAAAAGATTAGAAGTATCTTCACATGCTGTTCTTTTAATGTGATAAATGCCATCATCTGTCATCCAGGCCTCTTTAGCTTCTATATAAGTCAAAGGGACAAAGTCTGTACAAAGATAGTGAACATAGATTTACATCAAGATTCAGAAAAGAGTAAAGTGATATCAGACTATTTAAATTTCTCAGGTAACTACATAGCAGTTCTCAAAGAACTTGTTCAAGAAGCAAGTGTTCTAATTTATGACTATCCCCAGAGCTACTTGATCTGTTTTTGGAGTTTTGACAGCCACACACAGCCACACACACATACATACATACACACACACACACACACACACACTCTTCTAATCCTGCTATTCTTTGATTCTGTAAGGATCTCCTGCTGGAGCAGGGGGTTGAACTAGATCAGCAGTTGCCAACCAGTGGGCCACAGAAACAGTGATTGGTCTCATTCAAGACAATGATGAATCTGCATACAGACAGGAGGTTATACAACTTGCCTCGTGGTGTAACTGGAACAATCTGGAACTGAACACACTCAAAACTGTAGAAATGGTGTTAGATTTTAGAAGAAACCTGCCCATACCACCATCTCTTAGAATACTAGACAACACCGTATCAACAGTAGAGACCTTCTAATTTCTAGGTTCTACTATATCACATGACCTAAAATGGACACCTAACATCAAAAATGTCATCAAAAAAGCACAACAAAGAATGTTCTTCCTGCGCCAACTCAGAAAGCTCAAACTGCCCAAGGAACTGCTGATCCAGTTCTACAGAGGAATTATTGAGTCTATCATCTGCACCTCTATAACTGTCTGGTTTGGTTCCGCAACCCAACAGGACAGACACAGACTTCAGAGGATAATTAGGAGTGCAGAAAAACAATTACTGCCCACCTGCCTCCAATCGAGGACCTGTATACTGCATGAGTCAAAAAGAGGGCTGTGAAAATATTTACAGACTCCTCACATCCTGGACATAAACTTCCCTCAAAATGATAATATAGAGCACTGCACACCAGAACAACTAGACACAAGAACACTTTGTTCCCAAAAGCCATCACTCTGCTAAACAAATAATTCCCTCAACACTTGCAACTATGCAAGTGTGCACTACTATTACTGTTAATCTTTTCATAACTTCTTATCACCCATCCCCTCCCACTTGTGATTGTAGGACTGTAACTTTGTCGCTTGTGTCCTTATGATTTATATTGACTGTTTCCTAGGATGATTTAATTGTTGATTGTACCCCATGACTATCATTAAGTGTTGTACGTTATGATTCTTGATTCTTAACTAATGTATCTTTTCTTTATATATACTGAGATTATTTACACCAAGACAAATTTCTTGTGTGTCCAATCACACTTGGCCAATAAAATATTCTATTCTATTCTATTCTATTCTATTCTATTCTATTCTATTCTATTCTATTCTATTCTATTCTATTCAAACAAAAACATTACAGTCCTACAATCAAACTTCCCATGCTCTTAACAAAAATGAATTTGTAGCAGGGAAAGGAAAATTCCAAAGGGGAATAACTGTAAATTCCAAATTTACAGATATTGTAAACAAAAGGTTCCTAATGCAACCATGATCAGATGCCTATGTTAGGGATAACATTGTTTACCCTAACTGGTTTAGGTAAAATAATAACTAAGTAATCATAGTTTTGTATGTTAAAGTGTCTGCAACTTTAACTGTGGGATAGTAATTAAGGGAGTGGTTGTGAAAGCACTTTAAAAGAGGCAAGACTGCAACTTGCTCTCTCTCTGGCTTTGATGATCCCTGATTACTGCAAGGACTCAAGACTGCATTGCTCGAACGGGAGAGAAAACAAAGGACTGACTTGTAAGTGAACTGACATAGGATATTCGACACGGACTTTGCTAACTGAATATCCTTGAATGGACTGACTAAATGATACATGACTATTGGACTGTTATTTTGACTATGCTATGAACTCATAATGGAATAAACTATATTTTTGATAGCACAAGCATATCTGTTATTTTTACTGTATGTTAATAAACATACAAGCTTAGCTCACTCATTTATCTGTGTGCCTATCTGACTAACGCTGCACTTTCTGTTTAGCTTGTCTCCCTAACCCTGGTTGGGGAAACCAGGCTTAACACTGGTTATGGGCCCAGAGGCTGCAAAGTCAGTTTAACTAGGATAAAACAGATTTATGTAAAAAGTGAGAGTTTGTGTTGTTATACATTACAGTAAACAGACAGCTGTGTTTTATTAATTATAGTTTTATATCCATACAAAGAAAACATGGCACAAGTCAATTTACAAAGTTTGTCCCTTATATCCAAGTTGGATGGAACAAACTATGTATCATGGTCTATGAAATGTAGTCTGCTTCTACGAAGAGAAGGTTTGTGGAACATAATTGAAAATCCACCAAACGTAGAAGAATGGGATCCAGAGGATGATGAAGATAAACTAAAGATAGAAGAATTTATGCATAAAAATCAACAAGCTATTTGCATAATTGGGTTAACCTTAACTGATCAACAGCTTGTTTATATCCACGGAGAGAAAACGGCTGTTGGGTGTTGGCAGAAGCTGAAGAGAATTTATGTTCGAGATAATGTTGGTGCTCACATAAATCTAACACGGAAACTTTTCAGTACACATCTCCATAAGAATGGTGATATGCTGAGTCATTTGAAAACTATGCAAAGCATTTTTCAAGAACTGCACGAGAAAGAGCTTATTTTCTCTGAACTACACCAAGTCTACATAATTCTATCTTCCCTTGATGAAAGTTATGATAACTACGTAACTTCCCTTGAAATATTGCCAAAGGAAAGTCTAACTTTAACTGACATAACTGGCAGATTGATTGAAGAGGCCAGAAGAAGGCTTGAAAGAGATCAGTTAAGGAGGCAGCAACCTCAAAAAGAAGATAATGAATCTCCTACTGCATATGCAATTAAAAGGTGTTTTAATTGTGGAGGAAGAGGACATTTGGCAAGATTTTGTAAAAAAGCAAAGTGCCAGAACACTGGCCAGAATACAAAAAGTCATCAAAATAAAAATAAAAATTTAGAGTTAGCCATGAATATTAACAGAGCTGTAAAAAATAATTTATGGGTGGTTGACAGTGGAGCATCCCATTGTATAACAAATGATAACAAAATTTTTATTAAAATGTCCAAGAGTACACAGCAGATATCGTTAGCCAATGGCTGGAAACTGAAAGCTAAAGGTCAAGGTATAGCATATTATTCTTTTATAAAAGAGAATGTAAAAATGTTATATGTACCACAACTTAAGTTTAATTTAATTTCAGTTAGAATTTTGGTTAAACTAGGATATGTAGTTACTTTTAAAGGAGATAACTGCATAATTGAGAAAGAAGATATGAAAATTACTGCATCTTTAAGAGGTGAATTATATGTGTTAAATGATGATGGTTTAAAGGTGGCTAACACAGTTTATGAAAATAAGAAACCTCATGATGAGTGTATTCACTTGTTACATCGAAGGCTAGGGCATTTAAATTTTAAAATGCTTAAGAAAACTGTTGAATTATCTAAGGGAATAAGTTTGAAACCTTGTAATAAGTATTTGCAATGTAATATTTGTAATAAAAGTAAGAGCAGGGTCACACCGGCTAATAGAGTTGATGGATTTACTACCAAAGAGCCTTCAGAGGTAGTATTTGCAGATTTAATAGGTCCGAAAAAACCAAGTGTAGGAGGAGCTCGTTACATACTAAGTATAATGGACCACTATTCTAGATATGGGTTTTGCTATTTAATGAAGAGCAAAACTGAAATGTATCAAAATCTATTTAATTGGATTAAATTTGCTGAAAGGAAAACTAAAAAGAAATTAGTAACTCTTATAACAGATAATGGTACGGAATTTACAAATAATAAATTCCAGAACAGACTAAGAATGTTAGGTATTCAACATAAAAAGTCTGCACCATATAGGCCACAACATAATGCCTTTATAGAGAGAAGAAGCCAAACATTACAATCAATGATACGAACTATGATGTCTGATTCAGGATTACCTGAAAATTTGTGGGGAGAAGCAATAATGTGTGGTAATCATATATTAAATAATGTTGTTAATTCAACAACAGGTGAATTACCATTCACATTGTGGCATGGTACAAAACCTGATTTAAGTTACATGCACACATTTGGAGCACCAGCATGGGTGCAAATCCCTACACAACTTAGACGCAAAGGACAGCATAGAGCTAAAAGATTATATTTTGTAGGATATACATCTAATCATAGATCTTATAGATTCTGGGAACCAGGTACATCTAGAGTTTACACCAGTGCTAGTGCTAAATTCCTAGAACATGTAGGATGGAATAGATTAGAGCAAGATTTAAATAATGAAGTAATTATTGAACCCTACAAAAGGCAGAAAGATCAGATTAGTTATAAGAAGAGTCCAATTAAAGAAGTCCATGAAGAGCAAATAGGACCAGAACAAGAGGAAACAGTTGATCAGGAAGAGTTAGATAATCAAGAAGAGTTAATAAATGAAAGTCCACCTGTAAGTCCTGTAATACCTAGACGTACTACACGTGTAACTAGACCACCTGATAGGTATCAAGCAAGTATAGTTTGCCAAGTAACTAAAGTTCCAACTAGTGTAGATGAACTTAGGATGTATCCTGCTAAGGATCAGGAGAATTGGCAAAAGGCAATGAAAAAAGAACTAAATTCATTAAAGGTAATGAAAGTTTATGAAGATGCTAAATTACCTCCAGGAGAAAAATCCATTGGGTGCAAATGGATATTTAAAGTAAAAACTGGAAATGATGGGACTGTTACCCATAAGGCTAGGTTAGTAGCTCAAGGATTTAATCAAACTGCATCTGATTACGATGAAGTTTTTGCACCAAGTCTTAAAGCAACATCTTTAAGAGCAGCATTTGTGTGGGCAGCTAAGAAAAACTATGTCATTAACCATTTAGATGTAGAAACTGCTTATCTGCATGCACCATTGCAGCACACTATATATTTAAGAAAACCAGTAGGTATAAAAGATAATAAAAATAGTAATGATTGTTGGAAACTCAAAAAGAGTCTTTACGGGTTGAAACAATCTGGGTTTGAGTAGAACCAATATATTGAGAAAGAGTTAAACAATAAAGGTTTTAAATCTGGTTTAGCAGATCCATGTGTGTTTAAAAGAGAAAATAATGGAACGGTGTCATTATTGTTATTATTTACAGATGATATTGCTTTGATAACTAAGACTAATAATGAAGCTAATGAGATTATATCATTATTAGCCAAAAAGATAAAATTAAAGCATTTAGGTGAAATTAAAAAGTATCTAGGATTGACAATTAACAAAACAAAAAATGGTTTTAAGATATCTCAAGAAGATAAAATTTGCCAATTAATTAAAACGTTTAAAATGGAACTTTGTAAACTGGCAAAGACTCCAATGAGTCAGGAAGTTTGCAAAACTGATGATCAAAGTCCCAAATTTGATAAGTCTATATATCAATCTTTGATTGGCAGCTTATCATATATAAGCAGTTGGTCTAGGCCAGATATAGCTTATAGTGTTAATCAGCTGGCACGTTTTAATTCAGATCCACATCAATGTCATTGGCAATCATTAAAGAGAATTTTAAGATATCTTAAAGGAACAATGAACCATGCATTGTATATAGAACCAAAGGGTGATTTGAGTCTTAGTGCCTATGCAGATGCAAGTTTTGCAACTGATATAAACACTAGAAAATCAACATCTGGGATGGCTATATTATTTGGTAAGACACTAATAGGGTGGAGGTCAATCAGACAACAGCATATCAGCTTGTCCACGATGGAAGCGGAATTTTCATGTCTGTCATTATTATGCACTGACTTGATTTTGTACAAACAGTTATTATTAGACATGGGTATAACTGTAAAAGATTCCATTATTGTGTACGAGGATAACCAAGCAGCTATAAAGTTAGCTACTAGTATTGCTGTTAAAACTAGATCAAAGCATACTGATTTAAGATACTTAAATGTTAGAGAATCTGTAAAGAATGAGCTAATTAAATTGGAATACTGCATGACAGAAGAAAACATTGCAGACCAATTTACAAAAGCTCAAGGAGTAACTAAGTTTAAAGAAAGTTGTAACAAATATGATTTAAAGATGTAAATAGTTATATTTATTATTATTTCCTAAAAGGGGAGAATGATAGGGATAACATTGTTTACCCTAACTGGTTTAGGTAAAATAATAACTAAGTAATCATAGTTTTGTATGTTAAAGTGTCTGCAACTTTAACTGTGGGATAGTAATTAAGGGAGTGGTTGTGAAAGCACTTTAAAAGAGGCAAGACTGCAGCTTGCTCTCTCTCTGGCTTTGATGATCTCTGATTACTGCAAGGACTCAAGACTGCATTGCTCGAACGGGAGAGAAAACAAAGGACTGACTTGTAAGTGAACTGATATAGGATATTCGACACGGACTTTGCTAACTGAATATCCCTGAATGGACTGACTAAATGATACATGACTATTGGACTGTTATTTTGACTATGCTATGAACTCATAATGGAATAAACTATATTTTTGATAGCACAAGCGTATCTGTTATTTTTACTGTATGTTAATAAACATACAAGCTTAGCTCACTCATTTATCTGTGTGCCTATCTGACTAACGCTGCACATTCTGTTTAGCTTGTCTCCCTAACCCTGGTTGGGGAAACCAGGCTTAACAGCCTGTATGCTGACTTCCTATATGACCCCATTATTCCTTCTATCCTTGTCACTCTGGGATCAGCCACCCAGGGGTGGGATTCTCTCTTTCCCTCTCTTTCTCTCTCTCCCTCTCCCCCCACCCACTCACACTCACACAAACACACATACCTGGTCTGGGATGAACTGTGATCCTGGGAGCTCTAGTCAGCAGTGGGTGGTTGGAAAAGAAAGAAAGGGGGGGAGGGGTGGCATGGAACTGCAATGGGACCTTGAGCACCCGCCACCCCAGCCATCTCTTGTTCCACTCGGAGATGCTTTCAGAGGGCACGCTTAAAGCAGCAGGATTTGAAGTGGCAGGCAGGATTTAAAGCAGCATGCACATCCTCCAAAAGCATCTCTGAATGGAACTGAGACAGGTGGGGTAGCAGGTGCTCAAGGTCCTGTTGCAGTTGCATGCCACCTCCTCCTACCCCCTTTTTTCCTTTTCACGCCGCCCGCTGCTGACTGGAGCTCGTAGGATCACAGTTCGTCCCAGACCAGGTGTGTGTGTGTGTGTGTGTGTGTGTGTGTGTGCTTGTGACAGCTGTGGTGGGGAGTGCTCATAGCCCTGCTGCTTTAAATGTGCAGTGATGGCTGCACGCTTTGAAGCATGTTGCTTTAAAGTATGAGCACCCTCCCCCCCAGCCCTCCAAAAGCATCTCCACGGGCAGCAGAAGCAGAGGACCTGGCTTCTTCCTGTTTGCCCCCAGGAGAAGCATGCAGAGGTGGCAGAGACACTGTGGTGACAATGCTGCTTATGGGCAGCAGCCAGACCTGCCATCCAACTGGTCTGTCACATGGTAGGGAGAGCTGGGAGAGCGCCGCATGGTGGCTTAGCCAGCCAGCCGAGCCTGGGGATGTTGGGGTGGGCATCTAGGTAGGCCCCAGCCAGTGGTGCTGGCAGGATGGGGCCGCGCCAGTGGGGAAGCCAGCCAGCTGAGCCCAAGGAAGTTGGGGGGCAGTTAGGTAGTCTGGGCGAGGCCAAGGGAGCCCCGAGGACAGTGGGGGAAAGTCTAGTGTGACTCGCAGGCTTACCTGTGAGCAGGCAGATCAGGAGAAGCTTGTGTCAGCTCCCGGCTGCTTCTCTCACCTGCTGTTGCTGGGAGAGCTGCTCCCAGCAGAGCAAAAAGCTTGCAAGTCCCCCTCCCTTCGGAAATGGCTCCTGGGCAGCAGAGAGAAACAGGATTCAACCAATTCCCAAGGTGAGTGGGACTTGTAAGCTTTTTGCTCTGCCACAGCGAAAGGCAGGTAAAAATGGCTGGCCTGGTGGGCAAAAGCAGGCTGCAGGCATGTTGCACATGCACACAATGTCGCGCATGCGCAAAAACAAAAACTGGTTCCAGGAGCAGGGGAGCGGGTGTAGAGAGGCAGGGCCAGCCAGGGGGTCATTTTACTGGTTCTCCGAACTAATGGGAACGTTAACAACCGGTTCTATAGAACCAGTGAGAACTGGTAGAATCCCACCCTTGCATGATGGTAATCATTTTGGGGTAATTCATTTTTTGGGGTCATTTTACTGGTTCTCCGAACTAATGGGAACGTTAACAACCGGTTCTATAGAACCAGTGAGAACTGGTAGAATCCCACCCTTGCATGATGGTATCATGGTACACACTTCAACCTTAAGCCATAACAATTTTCTCAATAGTTTAACCAATGCTTTAACAGTTTAAAAGATGCTTTGAAACATAAGGGACAGTTGCGAGATCCCAAAGGCTGATGATCATGAAATGGAATAGAAAATTCTCAGTATTCTTTTTTGGGGTAATTCCTTCAAGGATTGGAAAGCTTCTTTTTCTTAAATCCTCAAATCAGATAAATAAACTTGGAGAATTTTTATAGTAATTAAAGTTCCTGAAATACCATCACACTCATCCAGAGAAAAGAACATGACCTTTAGTTTTTGCTTTCAATATATGAGAGTTTCATCACTGCATCAACAATTATAAACTTTAATTATTCAACATAGACTAGGGACAATATCAGAAAGCTACATTTACTGCAACATTGGATGCATCCTCCTTCTGATACTAATATAATCCAAGAGAACAAGAAAATATCTGTAACATGTCAACAAATGAACTTTTGAAAAGGCAAATTTTGCCTGAAAAATCATTCTTTTAAATGTGTTTTTATGAATCATACAACAGTATTTGTCTATGAAAATGGTAGAAATTATGGATCAAAGCATATGAACAGACCAGAATTAGAAAAAGCTACATTAAGTACACCAAAATTCAACACCAAAAGTCATTTCGAACTATGGACTTGGATTGGAATAGTGCATATGGCTGAAAGCTATGACAAAACACCACATAGACTTGAAACCTGAGATATTCTTGTTGGGTTTGCTACCAGAAAATTATAATAAGCATAATACATATTTAATTCTACATATTTTAACAGCAGCCAGGATTTTATATGCACAGTACTGGAAAAATGAAGAAACCCCCACAGATGATAATATAATAATAAAAAAAAAAATACTAGAATGTGCAGAAATGAGTAGGTTAATGTTAAAAATCAAAGAAAAAGAAGACTGAATATTTTATGACATGGGAATTTTTTTTACAAATGGTTAGTCAATAGATAAAGAGGTTAGTTGAGTGGATTTACGTGAAAATAGGGATTATATGAGAAAGAAAAATAGATTAGTAAATATTTTGATGGTTATATAATTGATGTCAATAAGGAAGATAGTATACTTTATAATAATGATTGATATTATCTACTATATGCTTGTATGTTGATATGATTATAATGATTATGATGATGTTTATATTCATTCCAATATGCTTGATACCTAGAAAACACACTGTTCAATATAGAAATGGAAGTTTCAATATAAAAACAATAAAAATATTAAACCATGAAAAGTCAACAGAAGAGTCAGGCTGGAAATGCATTGAATATTCATTCTGAAATTTTGAAAATCAACAGAAGATTGAACAAATTATTTCTCCACTGTTTTCTTATTTTTAGAATTCAACACCAATCCTTTGGGGGCTTGTTTATTTTCAAATATTAATATCTCTATCCTCCATCCTGCATCCTTTAGGTGTCCTACACCACTGATTTTACTTTCTATGCGTTACTCAAAACAATATTGTTGTATGCATGTGCTGGTGCTTGTTTTGATAAAATTTCACATCCTGTAAGTGGATTGAGGACAGAAAGTTCTTCTTATTTTTACTTGAAATACATCCTTCGTGTAAAGCATTGCTCATTGCTTTTGTTTTAACAATATTATTATTAAGAAGTGCTGAAAGCTAACAATGGAAAATGAAAAGAATATGATCTCTTTTTAGAGAGGCAAGCAGATATTTGATGAATTATTGTCAAACAGGAACCATGAATGGATTCAAAGAGTGGAGGACTAATTGAATGTATCAAGTTTACAACTCAAGCTATGTTAATCAGGGATGATTAAAATCATGGACCATGATACAGAGATTCACTGTAGGACACAAAGCATAATGACTGGGTTATTTAATGCTAAACATAAATCATAATTTATAAGCTCAAATTCTTAGGTTTACATAGTATACTACATTTAAATCAAAAGGTCAAACATTATAGTTTGGCTCCTGTGTGAACTCAACCACTAAGCACGTTTTAGCCAGTCTAAATAGTGATGCATAAAGAATTAATGCTCTCACTTAGGGGGATTACTGTGGTATGTTTAAAGTCAGTAGCTCATCAGAGGTCTCTCAGAAGTAATAGATATAGAAGTGCCATGCAGGGTTTCAAGCAATTATTTCGAAGAGTATACTTATGGGTCTTCTAAATATTTTCCAGCTCCAAACATATCCTTTCTTTTTTATACTCGTTTGTATAGACTCCTGGAAAACAAAAAAATGAAACAGAAGTAAACAATACTGAAGAAAAATAAACTAAAAAAGGAGAGAAGCTAATAGATTTGCTAAGTTTCACACACCATTGGGCAGGCATAAGCTAATAAAATAAAGTCCAATTTCTCTAATGCCCAATTGCTTCTGGTGACTTTCTAGAATATTTTCCTAGAAAATTAGCAAAGTAGTCCTCCATTTACAACCATTCAAAGTAGATTGGTACTGAAAAAACTGACATGACTTGTCCTGCATCTACAACTGTCACAATGTCTCTGTGGTCACATGATCAGACTTAAATCCTTGCTGATTGCCAAGATTCCTATGATAGTTGCAGTATCTCAGGGTCACATGATCAGCATTTGTGACTTTCCCAGCTAGGTCTTGATAAGCAAAGTCGATGGAAAAAGCTGGATTCACTTAGCAATTATATGCTTCACTTAATAACCATGGTGATCGCTTAATGATCATGACTAAATAGGTATAAAATTGGGTGCAAGTCACTTAACTATCACCTTGTTTAGCAATGGAAATTCCAGTCCAAATTGTGGTCATAACTCATGACTACCTGTATAGTCTCCCTCCCTTTTGCAGGGACTGTGTGCATATTTCCTGATAGTTAGGACATTTAATCAATGGAACAACTTGCCTTCAGTAGTTGAGGGGTGATCCATCACTGAAGGTGTTTAAGAAGAGATTGGACACTTCTCCAAAATGGTATAGGGTCTCATGCTTGAGCAGGCGGTTGGACTAGAAGATCTCCAAAGTTGCTTCCAACTCTGCTATTCTGTTATAAATCCCAATAAGTTGGATGTCTCAGGAATAAGTGCTACTGCATTCAGTGAAATTCACACCCAGCTAACTATCTATATCAGTTTTCTCAGTCTGGAAACCTATAGGTAGTTTGTGACTAGAATTAACAGAATCTCAGGATTCAGGAAAAGACTGAAAGTCCCATAGATTATCTAGGCCAGAAATACAGCCCAATAGTTCTGGGTTTTTTAAAAATTATGCTAAGATGAGCATATCCAGCAATTTTTTGTCTAGTTGCCTGACAAGTGTAATTCCTTGGAAGCATAATTTGGGTCTCACAAATGAATATAAATTAAATTAGTTCAAACAAACATCCTCCTTGCCTGTCAAAATTAAATTGTTTCCATGACCTGAGAGCTATGGATATCTCGGGCATGCAAGTGTTTTCATAGCACATGCTCCACAGGCACAGAATGACAGTGCAAGCCAAAGTTAGCTTCTTCCAGTACTCAAGTAACATGGCAACAGCCAAATGCCACAATCCTTCAAGGGTGTTCTTGTTATAGTAAGAGGAAAGCAAGCTAACCAATGCTTTTCTTGAGTTTGCAAAAAATGTCAAGAGAATGAACTATGCCAAATTAAATGCCTTTTCACCCATTCATGGAATACTGAATAAACTTTATAATGACATACACTATTAGATCTGGGCTTCAAAAATCTGAAAGGCTACTAATTGACAACAAAAGGTAAAGAAACCTACCCAAAAATCAAGGGATCACTGGTAGTACCTTTTCTGATTAATGCATTTTGTTCAAAGGTATGAACGTTCATGAACCACAGCTCATGTCATCAGCTACATGGCCTTAAATTCAAGTGAGGGAGAAGGAAGACAAAACAGGATGTTTAAACAGATATATATTACATGTGAGACAAATTACTAGCACTTTTTCAATTCACAGTTGTATAAAAAGCCATTGTGTTTGTTGAGACCTTTGGAGAAGTTCTGAAATCTTTTGATATATCTGAGTATAGCAATCTTTAACTCAAGGGTGTTTTCAGAGTCCACATTAATCTGTCTGAAGTCTGGGTGGTTGAAATATGCCAATATTATTTTGTCCTTGACCTGAGTCCTGATGCCACATTTGTGTCCATTAATTCTTCAGCACAGTTTGTCCCACATCTCCTACATACAAGGGCCTTGTCGGCACATGTCGCATGTATCATATTACAGAAAGAACATGTAATCTTGTACTTCTTGGAGCTATGATAGTATTATTAATGTAGGGGCAAAATAGACATCTTAATTTGTTTCAAGATATTCCATTGTTAGCATATTTGCCTTATTTCTCCTTTTGCTTGAAATTGCTTAAGGCTACGGTTTTCTAATTTTTTTCAGTGCAATCTCATAGCCTGACATACTGTCTGCATCATGTATCGTATAATTCTTTCTAGGAAAAATGCAAGATGTTATTCAAACATACACATTCAGGTATATACAACAATGAGATGTATTCACATATTAATTGAAGCCATAAATGGTTTCTCTGCTTTTGACTGATAGGAACACAGGCACAATGGTTTGTAAACTAAGATTTGTGTCTTAATGTTATATATGATTCCAGTGATTTGTGTTTTAAGATGCCATGACTGAAATAAAATTGGATATATATGTATGTATGTATGTATGTATGTATGTATGTATGTATGTATGGTATTCAGCTTTGTTTGGGTATTTTCCCATGTCATTTTTGTTGTGCTTTTAAAGTTGTAGCAACGTTTCTGCAGAATCTCATCTGTCATCATCAGGCTTCTGTAGGCATAGTAGTGAACATCTCTGCAGAAGAAAGTGACACATGCAAGCATCGTTGCCAACAATAAATAAATTACTATAGAATTAAAGACTGGACAAAACAATTTGAGGAGCAAACAATGATATTAAGAGGATTTTTGGATCCAGGCCATTGTCAAAAGTTTAAAAAGAATAAAGCTCTTCTTTTCCAAAACTAATTCCATAACATACTTTGTTAATATATCTTTCCCCTGGAATATTACAAAGAAATATCAGCCAGTCATATAGGTTACTGATAAGACAAACGTTACTGGCTGTTAGTCCAGGATTGACTTTTCTGCATTTTAAAATAAAGTTGTAAAAAGTCCTATCTTGTAAACATTTCATTTTTCTAAATCCTACGACTAGACTGTTATGGAAATATAACTTGATATTAAATATAATTATTAGTTGTTTTTCAAACCAGCATCTTCCAAAGGTGATTTACAAACAAAGATTTTGAACAGTCTTGGAATTTATTGGTTCTAAAATATGCTAGTTATTATAGTTATAATGGTATAAAATATAAAACAGCTGCTTCCTAATACTGTGGTTTCCAGACAATCAGGAGATGGCAACAAAGTGATACAGAAAATTAAATCTCTTCCACCATCTGATGCTCATCCAGAGTTTTGCAGCAATTGAACTATATACTATTTGGTAAGATCTAGCAGCATATTTTTTCATGTAATCCTTTCCACTGTATAATGATTAATATAGATACTTCAGTAATATTATAAACCTATTACTATAGAGTATATAACTTTGTTTTGTTTTGTTTTTAGAAATACCTTAGATGGGGGGTGTCAAACTCAATTTCATTGAGGGCTGCATCAGGGTTGTATTTGACCACGGGTGGCTGGGGAAAGGCATGGCCAGGGTGGAAGTGGCCAGCTCGATGTCACTCATTAAGACTCTATTTTCGGCCATGTCAGCCATCCCAAGCTCCGTTTTCGGCCACTACAGCCTCCTGCAGCCCTCTGTCATAGAAAACAGAGCTTGGGGAGGCTATGCGGCCCACCTAGGCTCCATGTTTGGCCACAACAGCCTCCTGCAGCCCTCTGCCAGCAAAAACAGAATTTGAGGAGACGGCCTCCCTGAGCTCCCTTTTCGCTGGTAGAGGCACCATGGGCCAATCCCTTGCTGTTTCCAGGGTTGGCCCACAGGCCAGATCTAAGCACCCCATGGGCCGGATCCGCCCCCGGGCCTTGAGTCTGACACCCCAGGCTTAGATGAAAGTCCTATGCAGATGAAGCACCATATGAAAATCTTAGTTTACTTACTGGTTATTGTGACACCTTTGTTCAAACATAAATAAAAAAATACGGGAATATATAATTGAATGCTACAAAATGCTTAACAGTCTGAATATGCTCAGTGGGAATGCATGTGCATTAATTCTATGACTGATTCCTCTCATTTATGAAGTAATGCAAGAGTACCTTTCAGCTTTGAATATTTAATTCTTATCACCAGCCATCTGTGATCAGCTTTATAAATTTGTCATGAACTGATATCTGTTTGTTTTAAATAAAGCTGAAAGCTATATGTGTCTGGTTAAATTAAATACTAATTTTGAACGAGTGACAAACTAAACAATCCTTTCTATTTCAATGGGCTGATCTATTATAAATAGATTGACGCAGTACAGCATATTTCATTTATATCATTAACTTACATTTTCCCTTTCAGAAAATTTGCATCTATATGATTTCATCACCCAGGCTATTGCAAAATACAGTCCAGATAAAAAGGAATATTTGTAAATTATACTGTAATTCTGTTAAACTTTCACTGTTATTATACAACTGGGCAAACCTTCTCTGTTGTTTCTTTTCCATGTACAACAATGAACAAAGAGCCAAATGCTTAAAAATAAAATGCAGAGAAGGGTACAGTTTCACACAATTGTTTCAAGGCGCTAGTGGAGAATTTACCCATTTAAAGGAGAGTTCCCCCTCCAGCAATTGATTCTGATGGCACTGATTATTATTGTAACGAAATCACGTATTTGCAAATTTTGGAATAAAGTAAAAAAACCACAAAGTACATTCTCAAATCTGATGTAATAGCACAGTATAAAAAATGATAAACTTTTTCCTATAATAGTTATTACCTGCCCAGAATCCACTGAAATTGAGCAGCCAATAAATAGAAATGTAAACATAAATATAAACATAATTATGCTGAGTATAGGGGTCAAATAATGTATCCATCAAGCTGAATGCAGTCTATGCTGCCTCTATGCTGCCTCTGTCTATGGCAGTCACTCTCCAGGAGCTGTTATGGTATAGCTCCATAGCCTTTACCTGGAAATTATAGAACTTGAAGTCTAGACTTCGGTGTGTAAAACATGTTCAGCCACTGGCCTCTGATGCCAACTAAAGAAACTTTTAAAAGCATAAGACATGAATAAAGCCTCTTTTGTTCATGTGAAGGCAATCTGCCTACAAATCGATTAAGTTAAACCAGTTGCTCCAAGATAGTTGATTCTGAGGAGTAAATTCATTTACTGCAAAATATTATTTCCACATGGCTAAAGTTCTGCTTCAAATGTGAGTGTAGCCTTTGGTCCTTGTGGTGCGTCAGCCAGGAGAAATGATTTATGTTGGCAGACACAACACTATAATCATCAATCAGTTAAGGGCTATATAAATTACAATAGCAGAGATACATAATTGTAGTTAAAGGGTATCTATGTTAAACCTTAGTTGACCTTCAAGCTGCAAAAACCAGAGGATCCATGGATAAAAAAATAAAATAAAATATGCAGTTTTTCCCAGTATAATGTATGTTTTCTTGCTTGTTTGCTTCTTTATGGTATGTTTATGTATAACTTTCTCGGGCATATAGGTTGCTTCAGTGATATTGTGAAATTGTGGCTAAGAAAAACCACCAGGATTCAAAGTTGATCCAAGGAAAAAAGCTTTATTGGAATAAACATCTGCAGATGGGTCCTCCCCTTTTTGCAGTTGAGAACGAAAAGCAAAGCTTAAAGGCTCTACTCTTATACCCAAAACTATCCTCCCTCCCCATTATGCAAATGGCTTGGTTTACAATCTACCTTCTAGAACACAATTCATTACCTTATATGTGCATAGCACGCAGCGAACACCTCCCTAACACGAGGGCATACATCGACATATCATGCGCAAAGTGCATGATAGTTCAACAGTTCAATTGGTACCCCCCCCACTTCAGAAACGTTCCAAGGGGTTTCAATAGTTCCCAGCACTTCAAAGGCATTCCAAGATTGGTCGACATTTTAATTGGCGCCTTTTAACTGGTGCCTGGTACTTTCCTTACTTCAAAGGAAAACCTCCCTTTTTCATCTTGAGTTTTGAGTCACAAAATAGATACACTCCTCACAATCCCCCCTGTTCTTGTTTCATTTTTGACTCAAACTCAGTTAATAACAAATCTGCTGTCTTCCATCCTTCTTCAGGAGATTCCTCTAGGTGTCCCAATGGGTCATATTGTTGTCTTAACACCATCATTTGTACTGTGTCAATTCAATCTTTCACAAACTTCATTAATTTATTTAAGATACATGGACCAAAGGTGAGGATCAATAGTAACAAAATTAAAGGTCCTATTAAGGTGGAGATTAGGGTGATTATCCAAGGTGAAAAGAGATTCAAACCACCCTTGATGGTCATCCCTTTCTCTTTTCCTTTGATTCGGCCCTTCCCTCAGTTTTTTCATGGAGTCCTGCACTATCCCGGAATGATCTGCATAAAAACAACATTCTTCTCTTAATGCCATGCATACCCCTCCTTCCTGAAGAAATAACAGATCTAGTCCCCTTCTATTCTGTAGGACTACTTCTGATAAAGAAATTAGGGATTTTTGTAAATGTGAGATAGATGTTTCTATTCGTTCTAAGTCTTCATCGATAACTTGTCTTAAATAATTATATTGGCTGTATTGAGTTGTTGGCTGCTCCAAACCCAACCAGCAAAGCTATGGTAAGAGTGGAGATTGGTTCCCTCTTAACTCTTAAACTTCCCCCTTGTTCATACAGTTGATACATCTCTTTCTCCGAATGAAAGTAAATTCTGGGTAATATTTGGACCAAAATACAAAACCCCGCTTGGTTTATTATTTCTCCATATGAACGTGTCATCGGTGGTGGACAAGAGGACCCTTCCCAAATCAGATTGCAGTTCTGGAAACCAAGTATTTGGGAAGCCTCCTCTCACTAGTCCAATTGACTATGTCTGAATGGGAATCGAGTATAACCCAAGTAACATTCTGGGGTTGGTGTAAATTCTTTCTTCCCCAGGAAGTTCCTAGTCCTAGAGTAAAGACAATTAGCTCAGTCCAGAGTTCAGATTCTTCATCTTTTCAAAGTGAGCTTCAGCGGCTGACCGTCCACTGGAACTGCCCTCCAAGGTTTTTCAGGTTCCGGTGCCCTTTTGACTCTGCTGTAGTGCGTCCAGCCTCCTTCTCGAGTGCGAACTGCAGATTCAGTTGTCAACAGCACCTGGTACGGGCCTTCCCAGCTAGGCTGCAGCTTCTCGCTCTTCCAAGTCTTTATCAGGATCCAGTCTCCAACTTCATGAGGATGTTGGCTGCCAACTAAAGGTGGTTGTTGTGCCAACAATCCCTGCTTATGGAGAGAAAACAAAGGCCTGGACAGTGTCTGCAAATATTTCCTCAAGAACAAATCTTTGAATTCAGGAATTGGATTCCCTATTTTTGCCAAGTAAGGTCGCCCCATTAGCATCTCGAATGGAGAGACCCCAGTGTCTTTCCTTGGCCATGCTCTGATTCTGAGTAGTGCCAAGGATAAATTCACAAGCAAGTATTTCCAACAGATGTTCTGGGTTAGCGTCCACATCTTTGGACTCAAAAGTGTGGCTTCACAGCTGTTACCAGTGCTTCTGTCCCCCAATGCCCTCCCTCATGTACCTTTCCAGAATTCCTCTCATTGTATTCACAGGAACCACCTTCACCCCCTCCGAGGTTCTCCACCCATCCTCAGTTAATGTACACCCTTCTTTTTCCAAACCATCTTTCTCTTTTCCCTCAGGTTTCCATTCCTCATCCTCTTCCACTTCTAGCAAGGGAATTGATACCATCACCAGCTCTATCTCCCCTGCAGCTTCTTTTGCCCACTTGTCTGCCCATCTGTTCCCAACTACCTCTGGGGTGCTTCCTTTCTGATGAAAATTCATGTGTACTATTGCCACTTGGCTTGGCAAAAGGCAGGGCCTCCAAGGCCTGTTCCACAAGCTGCAATTGTTCAACTTGTTTTCCATCAGCCTTAATAAATCCCCTCTCCTGCCAGATCTTACCAAAGGTATGGACCACACCCCAGGCATATTTGGAATCAGTCCAGATTGTCACATCAATTCCTTCAACTCCAAGGCCCTCTTCAAAGCAAACAACGCCCTGACTTCCTTTTCCCTTCCTCAACCCTGCTTGGTCCATCCACAAACCATTTCTCCCCTTCCTTCAGAGGAGTCTCTTCCAGATCCTCCCTCACCTTTGTCATCAAATCTCCTTGCAACAATCATGGTCCTCAGCTTCCCACTCCTGTCTTCTTCCTTCCAAAAATTCTGCTGGATTCAAATTCCTATCTGTCCCAATCACTACATCTGGGCTGGTTCTCAAAATGGTCTCATATTTGAGAATCCGCCCTTCTGTCATCCAAGTTGTTGCCAACTGACTTAGCACAGAAGTAACCTGGTGGGGTGAATGCACAACAAGCCCCCCCCAAAGGTTAACTTCCTGCTTTCTACCACCAACATAGCTGTAGCAGCCACAGCCTGCACACACACTGGCCATCCTCTCACCACCGGCTCCAGGGTTTTGCTCAGAAAAGCGATGGGCTGGTATTGCCCCCCCTCTTCTGCGCCAACACTCCTAGTGCCGTTCCCTGAGCTGCTGACACATACAGATGAAATGGGAGCTTCAAATTGGGCAAAGCCAAAACCGGTGCGGATGACAGTGCCTTCTTCAAAACTTCCCATCTCTCATCATCTCCCTCTAACCATTCTATACTCTCTCCTTTTCCTATCAGCTTCCTGTGCAAGAATCGAGCTAACACAGTGTATTGATCCACCCAAGCTCTGCAATACCCCAACAATCCAAGTGCTTTCCTGACTTCTGTCTTATTTCTGGGGGGAACCAGGCTCATGATCCCTTTCACCCTTTCAGGATCCAAGGACCTCACCCCCTGCTGGATATAATGCCCTAAATATTTCACCTTCTTTTCCACAAACTGGATCTTTTCCCTTGAAACTGTCAATCCTTGCTCCTTCAGCCAGTTTAGCAAAGCCACAGAGGCTGCTCTAACCTCTTTTTCTTTCTCTCCAATCAACAACAGATCATCCACATATTGAATCAACATCTCAAGAGACACTAACTTTTCAAAGCCTGTCCAAACAACAAAGGAAACTGCTGTTTTCTTCCACTCTCAGGATCATCCCATTCAAATGCAAACAGGTCTCTACTTCCCTCCTCAAGGGGGCATGCCCAGAAGGCATCCTTCAGATCAACCCCACTCTCCCCCTTCTACTCATTGAATATTGTGAGGTCCAAAGCTTTGTCACCCCAGGCTGCACTTGAATCTTAATTGGCTGAATGTTCATTCACCCTGCCTTCTCTCCTCCTGCCCAGACCTCATCTGAAATTGCCTTCTCATTTTCCACAGTCATTTTACACATCCTTACTCCCTTCCCAGTATCCCATAACTGGATACTAAATGCAGGCAACAAATCTCTTCCCAATAGATTTACTCCAGAATGTACAACACTTCAAGCTTCAGTCATTACTTCATTCATTTCCAGTCTAATTTGTTCAAACACACTCACGTCCTGTGATTTTCACTCACCCCAACTACTTCTATCACTTTCTTGGATCTATGTGCACCTTTTATCAGGTCATACACAGAAGTCCGGCTTGCGCCAGTATCTATCAGGAACAAACATTCTTGACGGTTAGGACCCACTATAATGTTTACCAATGGCTCTCCGCAGGTCCTCTTAAAGGAGCCGGAACAACCCTAATCATCATACAATGCATAGCTCCTTTCTTCCCAGTTGGTAGGACACTCACGCGCAAAGTGACCTTCCTTCCCACACCTGAAGCAACTCCTATCCATTCCAGGTTGTCTCATTCCCATGCCTCTCCCTCTAGAACCTCTTCCTCTGCCCCGGAATCCTCCCTGATTGTATCCCCCAAAATTCTCTCTCCTTTCTCCAGTTGGACCCTTCCCAAAATTCCCACCTTTCTTCACCTCATTCTTCATTGCAGCTTGCATAGCTGCAACTATCATTTGTGATTTCTGTTTGGTACAGAAGTACCAAACAGTGTCTCTGTTTTTTACAGTGTCTCTGTTCACAAAAGCTTGTTGGGCTGCTTTCAGGAGATCAACAATTCCCTCAGCTCAGCAGGTTTTATGGGGACAGCCACAAAGACTGTCACCAGGTTACCTGCAGCATTGATCCCATTAGGGACTTTCCTAAGAGGAAATGTATCTACTTCAGGTTTTCCTCTGAATGGAAAATCCTGAACACTTCTCTTTAATCCTTCCACTTCTTTTCTCAGCCACGGATAAAGGGGCGGCTGAGGAGGGGGTTGTGCCACCGGCAATGGTGGTGGTGCCATAGAAACATTGGCAGACACATTATTCAAATTAGGATTTGCAGGCAGCGGACTCTGCAGCCAATCGTCCGTCTCACTCTCATTGCTCTTTTTGTTGAGACATGTATTGACCCTCAATTGGAGGGATGGGACCTTCAAATTTCACATGAAACCATACATCTATGTATGCAATTTGAGTGGTCATTTTGTGTTGGAGAATATAGTCTCGCAATTTGGTCATCCAATAGTTACTGGTTTCCCCCTCAGGACTCTAGTGATATGGGAATTTAGGATCAATCAAAGAATATTTTGGCCATCAGTCTCGACAAAGATAAATCATGTTTTTCTTTTCAAGATGTCTGGCGAATTCCTTTAAATTCAGGGAGAACCACTGCTGGAGTAGCTGTCCCAAAGACGAATCTACCAGAATTGATTTTCTGCCATTGTCAGATTTTCCCTGTCCCAGACAGGCTTCTTCCAGGCTCCCAGAGCCTTGCTTTGTCCCTTTCCCATCTCCTACTCTTTCAGACTCCCAGAGCCTTGACTCACCAGTCCAGTCCTCCAGCAGACGCTGGATTCCCCCAGGGAGTTTAAGGACCCTTCTCTTTCAGACTCCTAAGCCCAGTCCTCCAGCAGACGCTGGATTCTCCCAGAGAGTTTAAGGACCTCTTTCTTTTGGGCTGCAAATGAAAGGAAACAAAGTTTACCTGATCTGATCACTCCTGGACTCTCCGAAGTCAAAGGATGTGTGGGCGTCCCCAACTCAGATCGTTCTCACACACTCTCAGCCGGCATTTCATCTCAGTTCTTTTTCCAAGGATCGTCTGGATTTCCCAGTCACCTCGGGAGTCGGACCGAATTCGGGGAGAGGTGCCTCTCAATGGGAGGTTGTGGCCACTCTCTTACCTGGTCCCCGCTTTCCAGTCAACTGCCATCGAGGATCCCGGACGAGCCCCCAAATTGTGAGATTGTGGCTAAGAAAAACCACCAGGATTCAAAGTTGATCCAAGGAAAAAGGCTTTATTGGAATAAACATCTGCAGATGGGTCCTCCCCTTTTTGCAGTTGAGGAGAGAACGAAAAGCAAAGCTTAAAGGCTCTACTCTTATACCCAAAACTATCCTCCCTCCCCATTATGCAAATGGCTTGGTTTACAATCTATCTTCTAGAACACAGGTTACAATTCATTACCTTATATGTGCATAGCACGCAGCAAACACCTCTCTAACACGAGGGCATACATCGACATATCATGCGCAAAGTGCATGATAGTTCAACAGTTCAATTGGTACCCCCCCTACTTCAGAAATGTTCTAAGGGGCTTCAATAGTTCCCAGCACTTCAAAGGCATTCCAAGATTGGTCGACATTTTAATTGGCGCCTTTTAACTGGTGCCTGATACTTTCCTTACTTCAAAGGAAAACCTCCCTTTTTCATCTTGAGTTTTGAGTCACAAAATAGATACACTCCTCACAATATTAAGCTGATTAATCCCCAGTGACAGTAAAAGATTCCAGACTTTTAACTGGAATACAAAGATTCCAATTACATTATTCCCAAAGGCCTGCTAAATTGCCAGGTCTTAATCAGGGGTGGAATTTTACTGGTTCACACCGGTTCAGTTGAACCAGTTGTTATGGTTCCCAGTAGTTCGGAGAACCAGTAAAATGGGCCTCTGGCTGGCCCTGACCCTCTCCGCCTGCTTCTCCACTCCCTGCCCAGTTAGTCCCTATTGCACATGCACAACATCGTGTGCATGCGTGATGTGCCTGCAGCCTACTTTTGGTCACCTGCCAGGCCAGCCATTGCTGCCTGCCTTTCACTGCAGCAGAGCAAAAAGCTTGTAAGTCCCCCTTCCTTTGGGAAACAGATCCTGGGCAGCAGAGAAGCAGCCCAGTTGAGTCCTGTTTCTCTCTGCTGCCCAGGAGCCATTTCCTGAAGGGAGGGGGACTTGCAAGATTTTTGCTCTGCCGGGAGAGGCTCTCCCGGCAAGAGCAGATGAGAGAAGCAGCCCGGAACTTACACAAGCTTCTCCACTGTTCCTTCCAGGGGATTTGATCTGCCTGCTCACAGGTAAGCCTGTGAGTTGCTCTAGCCCTTCCCCCACTGTCCCCGGGATTCCCCAAGCCTTGCCCAGCCATCTCTGGGACTCCCGGGGCCTCGTCCAGTTATATCCGGGGCTCCCCGGGCCACACCCAGCCTATCTACCTGCTCCCTTATCCCAAGGCTCAGCTGGCTGGCTTCCCCACTGGTGTGTCCCCATCCTGCCGGCGGCACTGGCTGGGGCCTACCTTCCTGTCCCCCATCCCTGCTCTTGGCTGGCTGGCTAAGCCATCATGTGGTGGTCTCCCAGCTCTCCCTACCACATGGTGGCCTCTGGCGCCTCTGCCTACTTTTCCTGGGGGCAAAACGAAAGGAAGTGGGCAGAGGTGGTGGAGGTGCTGAGGCGACGGACCTGCTTACAGGAGGCAGCCAGAGCCAGGTGTGCTGCCTCTGCTACCCGCAGAGGTGTTTTGGAAGGGTTGAGGCCTGGGGGGTTGCTCAAAGCACCGCCACATACAGGAGGGCACCTCTTACAGGAGTCTGCCACTTATGAGAAGCCACCAGTGCCACTTACAAGAGGCAGCCAGAGCCAGGTCCACCACCTCTGCTATCTGTGGAGGTGTTTTTGGAGGGCCGAGGCCCAGGGGTAGTGAAAGCGCTGCCGCCACTTAAGGGAGGCTGCCGCTTACAGGAAGCTGCTGCTTACAGGAGGCCACTGCCACCACTTACGGGAGGCAGCCACAGCCAGGTCCACCGCCTCTGCCACCCACAGAGGTATTTTGGGAGGGCTGGGCCCTGGGGGTGCTCAAAGCATCGACGCCACTTATGGGAGGCTACCGCTTATGGGAGGCTGACACTGCCACATGATGCTGTCCCAAGCCAGGTGTGTGTGTGTGTGTGTGTGTGTGTGTGAGAGAGAGAGAGAGAGAGAGAGAGAGAGAGAGAGAGAGAGAGAGAGAGAGAGAGAGAGAGAGAGAGAGAGAGAGAGAGAGAGAAGAGAAGAGAAGAGAAGAGAAGAGAAGAGAAGAGAAGAGAAGAGAAGAGAAGAGAAGAGAAGAGAAGAGAAGAAAGGAAGGAAGGAAGGAAGGAAGGAAGGAAGGAAGGAAGGAAGGAAGGAAGGAAGGAAGGAAGGAAGGAAGGAAAGAGCAAGAAAGAAAGAGGAAGGGAAAGAAAGAGAGAGAGAGAGAAAAGAGAGAGAAAGAAAGAGCAAGAAAGGGAGAGAGAGAAAAAGAAAAGGGGAAAGAGAGAGAAAGAGAGAGAGAGAAAAGAGAGAGGAAGAAAGAGCAAGAAAGAAAGGGAGAGAGAGAGAAAAAAAGGAGAAAGAGAGAGAAAGAGAGAGGGAGAGAGAGGGAAAGAAAAAGTGAAAAAGAGAGAAGGAAGAGACAAGGAAAAAGAAAGAGAAAAGGAAAAGAAAAAGGGAGAGAGAAAGGAAAAAAGGGATAGACAAAGAAAGAGGGGGGATGGAAGGAAGGAACAGAAAGAAAGCGAAAGAAAGAAAGAAAGAAAGAAAGAAAGAAAGAAAGAAAGAAAGAAAGAAAGAAAGAAAGAAAGAAAGAGAGAGAGAGAGAGATGAGAAAGTGAATGTGATATATGGATGAATAAATACATGGAAGGAGGGAGGGAGGGAGAGAGAAAAAAAGGAGAGGAAGGAAGGACACAAACCCTGGCTTCAGAAAACTCTTTGAAGCAGCACAGCAATCTAGGGCTGGCCTGGAAGGAATCTCGGAGGTCATTTAGTCCAATCCCCTGCTCCAGCAAGAGATCCTTACAGAATCATAGAATAGCGGGGTTAGAAGGGAGTGT
The DNA here is from genome assembly GCA_033807585.1 of Hydrophis major. NCBI lineage: Eukaryota > Metazoa > Chordata > Lepidosauria > Squamata > Elapidae > Hydrophis > Hydrophis major. The sequence goes on along the minus strand of CM066331.1, from coordinate 157,023,707 downwards.
GTGTGGAAGGGGTGTGCGCGCGCACATGGCTGTCATAATTCCAAAAACAGGTCAAGTAGCTCTGGGGAGGTCAGTCATAAATTAGAACACTTGCTAAGAAACTGGCTATTAAGCAAGAACCACTTATATTTGGTTTGCCAGTCACATGGCCATCTGGCCATGCTCACCCGGTCACGTGACCACCAAAACACAGGTAAGTAGATGCTTCAGGGTGGAGGTTTTGCAGGGCTGCAGGTTGGGAAGGATGTGCACATGGTTGGCATGGGTGGGCAGCATTGGTGGGAAAGAGTACACAGCGGTGTATGAGAGGTGGGGCCAGGAGGTGGGAAGGATGTCTTGGACTGCTTGGGAGTATGCAAAAGATGCCATATGATCAGGAACAGAACACAGGAACTGTGTAGATTAGGGAGTATGCGGGGGAAACACAGGTCAGGGAGGGCAAGCTAAGATGTGCAGGAGGTATCACATGGATCAGAAAAGGCACTGACGCTGCACAAGAAGTATCATATGGATTGGATAAAATGCACTAGATTCCTTTCCTCCCTCCTTCCCTTTCTTTCTTTCCTCACTTCTTTTTCTTTCCCAGCAGGCAGCTAAATGGTTGTTGCTAGGTGGGGAAAGGAGTGCATAAGTAGACAGGAAATTGTCATAGAACATTGAAAATGAGGACCATGTAACCAGAATAGCACTACAGCGCTGAAACACAACTTTCCCGTTTGATTCCCCCAGGAGTCATGGACTCTGGCATTTTGTAACTTTGAGGTAACTTTGTTGACAAAGTTTTGAATTAGGATGCTGTCGGTGTTCCAAGTAATGCACCCAAAGAAAGCAGAACTCCAAAGCAGGTATATTCCTCAAGGAATGATTTATTGGATACTTCATATTGGCACAACTGGTGAAAACTGACTCTGAAGGTTCCCACGGTTTTCACCTAATTAAAAAGTAAAAGTTCCCCCTTCCCCCAAGTCATCAGTCACATTATCCAATTGAGGTGCTGACCAGTTGCTTGGTTAATTCACTCCACCTCTCCCAGCCACCTATTGGAATGTTCTTGGTTCCCATGGGAAATTCTTTTTGTTTTGACTAGAAAACTCCAACTATCTATTTCTCCTTTCCCTATTCCTTCTTCTTCCTTGTGGCAACCCTGAAGCATCCAAGATGGCCTCAGCCAGGCTCACTTCAGAGTTGACTGTCATCCCCCCCCAGTTGATGGGGAGTTCCTGAAAAAGAAAAGAAACCACATAGGTGTCAATCAGAGTTCAAATTAACCACCTCTTCCTCTCCCAGATGTCCCATTGGTTTTTGTGGGTATTTCTCATGGAACTGTTTGACCAGCCTGTCTGCATTTCATCCCAGGTCTTTACCCATATAGAGAATGGGAACCCTTTCCATTGAACTAGGTGTTGCAATCTCCCTGTTAAAAATTTCCTTTTGTAAAATCTGGATTCTAAGATTCTCTTTATGTGTTCCCCTTGCACTATGATCAGTTTTGGGACTGCCCGGTCTACTGGTCTCAGCTGGGAGTCTACCACCAGGCTTTAGCAAGCTTGTTCTGACCAAGGCTTCCTGAGACAGTAGCAATCACACATTGTTCCCAAAATCCTTTTTTCCCCCCAATGGCTATGGGTTATATGCATTCACAGCCCATGAGTCTCAAACAGTTTATGAATAGTCCAACAGAAGTCTGGCACAGTCTTTCAAGATAAGGCTGATAAGCACCCATCTTTATCTCCCTTGAAATGCTGTCAATGACTAAATTGCCAATTAGCTATACAAGGCCAAACAGAGCACAAAGTCAACACAGAGCTTCAGAGTTTAAACTGATCAGAATGAACAAAGTTGCTTCCTGCAAAGGCTCATATCCCTTTGCTCCTCCTTTATGTCTTATGGGAGGGGCCAAGCATCTCCAAGCCTTACTCCCAAGTTGCTCCTTTTGTCTTAAATGTTCTTGTCTTCTGGCAACTCTGTGCAAGCGCGCACTGGGAACAGGCTCCCCCTGTTCCTCTGCCTCACTGATGTCAGATTCTGGAGGCTCCAGAGTCAGCACATAACTCTCAGATGGCCTGGGCCTATCTCTGTGTCAGATGCAGATCCCTTGTTCAAGCCCTCTCCAGACTCCAGGACTGGACCATGTTCCTCCCCATTGTCTGACTCTGCTGCCAGCTCTGCAGGTTGCTGGTGGACCACAACACTATCCCTCACTGCAGGGCCCTTCCTCTGGGTTGGGCAATCTGGATGCAGCCGTGACAGGAATTGGTCATGGAATGCTTTCAGCAAGCAGGTGTCATGCACAGAAGTTGCATCCTCCCAAGTGAAATCCTCCCATCCATAACCCTTCCACTCAATGAGATACTGGAACCATCCTTTCAGCCACCGGGAGTCCCAAATGCTGGCTATCTCATACTCGGGCAATCCATCTCTGTCACAAGGCGCTGGCTGGAGACAGACGGTTTGACAGTTTCTCCCCTCCTCCACCAGTAGTGCAGTAGCAGTCACAGCTTGAATGCACAAAGGCCAGCCACAATTTTGACTGGATCAATTTTGACAAATATACTACTGGTTTCTTCTTCCCAGCCCATGTTCTTCTTCCCAGCCCATCCTTTGGCTGTGCCATCCTCCACTGCTACAAACAAGTGGAAGGTGTTCTTCCACTTTAAATCAAGCAAGTTCAACACAGGGGCTTGCTCCCTTTAGTTTCTCCAGTTCTGTATCACTCTCTTTCCAATTCACTTCCATGATTCATCTCTAACAATTCCTCATATAGGAATTCACCTCTTTCCATGTATTCATCTATCACATACATGTTACATATCCACTGTTGCCATCCTGGCTTCTAAGTCAACTAAACCATTGCCTCAAGCTTCAGAGAAATGCAAAGCTTGATTTAAGGCATATAATGCACTAATTTGTACAGACCAACTTACAGGTAACTTTCTAGCTAACAAGATCAAAAATCCTTTTCTTCCTTTTCTTACTTTCTCTTCCCATCTACAAACATTTTAATTCTTCCCCCTCAAGGGAACATCCTAGAGCATAGTATTTTAGAGAAGTTTGCCACCTGCTATCCTTTTCCTTCCCACTTCTGGGTTAAAAGACATCCCCTTATCCATTAACACTAGGCTAAAATATCATAATTATCTATTCACAGCCTACAATATCCAGCTATCCTAGTAATCTCCTCAACTCCTTTAATTAATCATACGTCCTATTGTCTTATTACAGGGAAAATATTTTATCCTTCTTTCTACATATTGTAATTTTTAAGTCATTTCTGCTTGTTTACAAACAAACATAGGATGGAGCATCTTGACTCCTAAGCAATCAAAATACACAGTCATAAAAGACATAAAAGAGGGTGGTAAAAAGAACAATTTCAAATCAAAATAAGAACCATCTAAATGAGGTAGTTTGGGTCACTGCTCTGAAATATATTTGGATCAACCTTCAGTGTCAATTCTCTGCTTAATTAAGGTTTACTTAAGCATTTGAAACCTCAAAATTTCCAGCAAAAATAAAATCAAAATCACAATTCAGAGCAGGAAAGAAAGTATATTTGCATAGCTGCCATATGCATTAAAAAGCAATGCTGCAGGAGCAAGTCACCCATTTGCCCCACTTCTCTCTCAGATGGCCCCCACAGAAAAAAAATACGTAAAAGGGAAAACAAACTGCACCTCCTCCCCTTCCCTTCCCTCTCCTCCCCTCCTTTCCTATTTCCCTCATTCATTCAAGGCAAAAGGGAGGCGGAAAAATACTTCTCCTTTTGCTATTCAATAACTGAGCAATAACTCTTTCTAACTCACAGACATGTTCCACTTCTTTCTCTGCCACATTCTCCATGGGATCTTTCTCATTTCCTTTATTCTTACAACTTACTTTTTTTCTTTTTTACAAAAGGAAATCTCTCTGGAGGGATCAGCACACAGGCTTTCACAGGTCTCAGAATCACTATTTTTTCTCACTACCTATGAGCCTCAGGGCATCTCACACACATACTCACATTTATACTGTAATCAGACTTTTTTTCTTTTTTTAGGCATACAAACATACTTTCTCCCTGCAAACTAATCAGTATAATTATTTCACAAGCCAATGAGCTCCATTGTCTCAACAACTTTTTATAGACTTTTATTAGAGGTCTCATTCACCCTGCAGTTCTGGAAATGGTTACACACATTCACGCACACAACACTTCCAGACCCGGGGAGGTTTTGTCCCTCCAAACCTCTCTTTTTGGCATCCTGTAGCTTATTCTCCAAGCAGTGGGAAACTTTAGTGTTGTGAATTAATAAAAGTGCTTGAATAAAGATTGTTGAAACCTTAAAGTAAAGTGCAGGGTTCTGGCCCTGCACTTCTAATTGGCCGATAATAGTGATATCGGATTGATCCATTCAGGAGAATCTGATTGGCTATTAACGAGCCTTTCTCATTGATTAAAAGAGCTAACATTCCTGTGTTTTCATTGGCTAAATACCCAAGAGCTTGCCTATATAAAGGGGGCTGTTGTGGCCGTTTTCTGAGCTGTTGCACCATGTTAAATAAAGAGTTGAAGTTCACTGTTCATCGACTCATCTTCACTTCTTGCGCCACGCACAGAACTTAACACTGGCGACGAGGATGGGATGTAGAGATGTCAGAGCTGACTGAACACTACAGAGCGATAACTGAGCACGTGGCTGAAACGCACCAACGACGGAACCATGTCTGGCAGCGTCATACCACCCGCTCCATTCGACCTGGCAAAAGAAGACTGGGACTCATATATGGATTGCTTCCAGATGTTTCTGGAAACCAACAATTTGAAGGATGCCACTACTGGAAAGAAACGGGTGGTATTCCTAACACATTGTGGACCGACCATATTCAAGATGGCCAAAGCACTAGCAAAACCAGCAGAAGTGAAGTCCATGGAATGGGACGTCCTCGAACCCCTGCTAAGGGCCCACTATGCACCGACTGTACCAACGCTCGTTAGAAGGCATGAATTTTACCAGAGAGATCAGCGGAAGGGTGAAAGTGTTGCAGATTTCATAGCTGATCTCTGGAATCTGGGAGGCCTATGCGGGTTTGCCGACCTCGAAGAAGCCCTGAGAGACCGAATAGTTCTGGGATTAGATGCACCAGGCGTGCAGAGTAAGCTGATGGTGAAAGGTGACATTAGCCTTACAGATGCCATCGCTGACGCTACTGCAGCAGAAGCAACCAGGAAGTTGGCTGCCCGAATGCACCGCACCCACGCTCCACTTCGCCAATTCGCCAGCGAAGTTTCATCTCACTTAGAAGAACAGGCAACAACAGCCCACCACGAGGACCTCGAATCGTCATCGGAAAGTGATGAAGAGGTCAACCGCTTCCAGTCTGAACGAGACCAACGCCAGAGATTGCAGTACCAATGCGCTGGTTGTGGGGCAAACCACCCCCGATCAGACTGCAAATTCCTCGACGCGCTCTGCCATGTGTGCAGGAAAAGAGGCCACATCGGAGGGTCTGTAGAAGCAAACAAGGACCCAGCCAGCCCCCAAGGGGGGCTAACTATCGCCAATCCACAGGAAGCCGTCCTGTAAAGTGAGAACCCTTGAACCACCAATGGAACAACCACTCCTACAGAAACAAACCCCTAAACCACTCAACGAAGCGAGAAGAGGCGCACCAAACTATTACGATTGGTCACACCTCATCACTGGACGCCAAGAAGATCCAGGTGAAGGTGGCCATCGAAAACCAGCCTTGTATGATGGAAGTCGATCCAGGATCGTCCCTCTCGATGGTTTCCTGGAAGACCCTCAAGCAACTCATCCCTACCGTCCGGCGACAAGACCTCCGATTCCAAAGAATCATACTCAAAGATTATCAGGGAAGTCGTTGGATCCAGCCAAGTCCGTGTCTCATTTAAAGAGCGTACCGCATCTCTACCCTTGACTGTAGTCAACAGGGATCGGCCTAGCTTGTTAGGCCTCCAATGGTTCGCTCCACTTGGAATTGAAGTAGCCGGCATTCACCGAACCAGCAGCAATGACTGGGAGGAGGCTCTCGTCCAGGAATTCCAGGACGTCTTTGCAGATAAACTAGGCGAGTACAAGGGGACCCCGATATCATTTAACCTCAACCCCGAAATAGCTCCCATCCACCTTAAGCCTCGTCGAGTTCAATTTGCCCTTAAACCAAAGATTGACGAGCAGCTTGATAAATTAATAGCCCAGGGGGTGTTAGAACCAACTGACCATTCCCCCTGGGAAACCCCGATCATGACACCCATCAAGCTGGATGGATCGTTAAGAATTTGTGGGGACTATCGAGCCACCCTGAATCACGCCCTGCAGCAAAACGCTTACCCGGTACCAGTGGTGCAACACCTTCTCCATTCCCTGGGGGCGGAAAAGTCTTCGCTAAACTAGATATAGCCCAGGCATACCAACAACTGCCTGGAGACAAAAAAATGGCAGAGGCCCAAACGATCGTTATGCACCAAGGTGCATTTAAATGTAACCGACTCCAATTTGGAGTAAGCGTGGCCCCGTGAATCTTTCAAAGTTTGATGGAAAGACTATTACAAGGGATAAAAGGCATTGTCCCCTATTTTGATGACGTTTTAATTGCTGCCCCGACTCAAGAAATACTAAGGGAGCGCCTGGGGTTGGTTCTTCAGAGATTTAAAGACTCGGGTCTCAAAGTTAAAAAAAACAAGTGTTAACTATGTACGGATCAAGTAGAATTTTTAGGATACTTAATAGATAAACAAGGCATTCACCCCACCAATAGCAAACTTAGGGCAATAAAAAACACCCCAAAACCCCGCAACAAGGCTGATCTCCAAGCTTTCCTAGGCCTTATCAATTTTTATAATGTCTTTCTGCCTCACAAAGCAACCGTAGCCAAACCCCTACATCGTTTATTGGACAAAAAAGCACCCTGGGTTTGGGGGTACCGAGAGGAGCATGCGTTTCGACAAGTAAAAAACCTATTGACCTCCAACGCTGTTTTGATGCAGTATAATGAGACTTTGCCTTTAATGGTTACATGTGATGCATCACCATTCGGAGTGGGCGCCATTTTGAGCCACATTTTACCAAACGGAAGTGAAGCCTCTGTTGCCTATTTTTCAAAAACGCTATCAAAAGCAGAACGCAATTAGAGTCAAATCGAAAAGGAAGCTCTTCCTATTGTATCTGCTGTTAAACGATTTCATGAATATATTTATGGGCAAGCTTTCACTATAATAACTGACCACAAACCTTTACTGGGAATAATAGCAGGAGATAAACCAACGCCTTATATATTATCTCCCAGAATGACTTGCTGGTCAGAATTCTTGGCTGCCTATAATTATAAGTTGCAACACCGCCCGGGGAAAGCCATTCCCCAGGCTGATGCATTGAGCCGTGCACCACTTCCAGAAACCGTTGACGACCCTGCTCCGACCGTCACAACACTGCAGATCAAGACACTCCAAAAACCGCCGTGGACAGCTCGCGATATCAGGATTGAAACTAAACGCGATCCCATTTTAGCACGTGTCCTCAGCTGGGTAGAGCGTGGATGGCCATTGGACCAAATCCCTGACAACTACGTTCCCTTCAAAAGTCGACAGACGGAACTGTTTTCCCAGAAAGGTTGCATCATTTGGGGTGATAGAGTTGTTGTCCCAGAGCGGTTGCAGCGAGCGGTACTGAGAACCTTGCATGATGGCCACCCCGGCATTGTGCGCATGAAAGCACTCGCACGAAGCTATGCGTGGTGGCCGGGCATAGACAAGCAGATCGAAGCCTGGGTAAAGACTTGTCACAAATGCCAGGAAGTCAGCAATGCCCCACCGAAAGCAACCCCAACAGAATGGGAAACACCCAGGGGACCATGGTCCCGTATTCATCTGGACTTTGCGGGACCTACGAATGGACACACATTTTTATTAACAGTGGATGCCTACTCAAACTGGCTCGAAATCCATGAGATGAAAAATACAACAACTGAATCAGTCATCAGGAAATTGGATAGATTATTTGCAACACACGGACTACCGGACGTTCTGGTATCCGACAACGGGCCCCAGTTTACCGCGCTTTCTTTTGAACAGTATCTGGCAGACCGCGGTATTCGCCATGTGCTAACTTCACCGGCACATCCTGCGACCAATGGAAGGGCCGAGCGCATGGTACAATTCGTCAAAAGAACTCTACATAAAATGGACTATGACGATATCGAAGACAAGATTAACCGGATACTCCTTTTGCAGCACATCACTCCACACAGCGTCACCAACAAAACTCCTGCTGAGCTATTGATGGGACGAAAACTCCGCTCCCACCTCGACCGACTAAACCACACGGATCCAGCGGGAAATGCCGTAATTTCCAGGTAGGCGACTTGGTTTTCGCGAGAAACTTTTATGGCGACCCATTGTGGGTTGAGGCAACTGTAATCCAAGTAACCGGACCCAGATCATACCGAGTGATATGTCATGACAATAGAATATGGAAGCGCCATATTGATCAGCTGCATTCAAGGCTGCAGTCTGGGGTCTGTGATTCCGGTGATTTCCAAACTGAGGGGGGAGGAGACACCGGGGAGGCTGAGTTTGAAACGGCGGAAAGCACAAGCAGAAGAAATGACCGCTCAGACACAATATGTGAAGAAGGATCGGGGACAGGAGTAAACTCGCCTCAAAGGGATACCGAGGACATTAGTGGTAACAGAAGTTTAGATACAGAACCAGAGGCACCCTGTTCACCAGATAACATCCTACCCCAACAAGACTCTAGACAAATACCGGGAGGACAACGTAAATCAAATAGACAATCAAAACAACCTGCCTACCTCAAAGACTACGTTACTGCACCCCTTAAACGGAACCCGGGGGGAAGGGGTGTTGTGAATTAATAAAAGTGCTTGAATAAAGATTGTTGAAACCTTAAAGTAAAGTGCAGGGTTCTGGCCCTGCACTTCTGATTGGCTGATAATAGCGATATCGGATTGGTCCGTTCAGGAGAATCTGATTGGCTATTAACGAGCCTTTCTCATTGGTTAAAAGAGCTAACGTTCCTGTTTTCATTGGCTAAATACCCAAGAGCTTGCCTATATAAAGGGGGCTGTTGTGGCTGTTTTCTGAGCTGTTGCACCATGTTAAATAAAAAGTTGAAGTTCACTGTTCATTGACTCGTCTCCACTTCTTGCGCCATGCATAGAACTTAACATTTAGGAAGTGGTTTTTAATCAAAAATGTGATTTTGGACCTGTTTCCCATAGCTCCAAGCTCAAGCCAAGAAGCTAACTTAATTTGCCAGCAGACCACACATATAATCAATTCAATCCCATTCACTTCTACATGCTATTATTATAGATATGCATCTCAGAATGTGTAACAGAAATCACAGCACATTAACCAAAGGCAAATTATCTATGTCTTCCCATTAAGACAGGCTTTACCCTTTTACTACCTACTAAACCCCAGGTGGGAAGAACAATAAACTTTTTCTTCTTTACACTCAATTCTTTCAGTTTTCTGTCTCTTTTGAGAAAGATCAAGAGATCAAAGATCTCCCAAAGATCTTTATATCACTGCAGTATTCCATTTCTTCTACTTCTTCTGCCCATAACAGCATTAATTAACCACATCATCTTTGGTCGGCCCTAAAGTCTACTGGATGGAAGGACTTCCCAATCTCTAAGTATTTTTCCTCATTGTTTTAGTGAATTTCTCACTTTTACTCAAAGTTACACCCATTGGCCTATCTCCTTAAGCACTGGACTATCTGTCTCTGCCCTGGGGAAGTTCTGTCTCTTCTTACAACTCTTACAACTGAGTTCTTTCCTTTTTCTTAAGCACTTCATTTATGGCATTTATTAAATAACAAACAGATTCCCCATATTTATTCCATCTGTAGTTTGGCTCCACTAAAATAAATTCCAGCTAGTCCATGTACCTAATCATTGTCTCTTCTTTACCTGTACAGTTATTGGACTCAGCCAAACCCCCCTCCCAAGAGGGATGGGGGAAATAGAAGGGATTTTTCTTAGGATCCTTAACAAATGTGCCATAGCAGGTCCAAAATCTACCATCCAAGACTTTATTTACTCCCTTCTTGAACTTAGGAAAAAAACATCAATACATCCAGCACAACTAGCTTTTCCTAATGCTGCTCAAGACACACAGCTCACTCATTCAAGGAGTTATAAATCACTCACTGAGTAACCCTCAATACTTATTACTCACCAGGGTCCGTGCACCGATGTCTCTCTGCTTGGGTTGGCTGGCACAGCTCCTTGTCCAAGCCTCTATCATTTCACTTTTCCCCCTGAGGACACAGTATCTCTCAGCCTGGATACTAAAAATTAGCATGACATGCATCTCAGAGCGCTGACTCAGTGCCCCCTAGAGGAAAAAAGTATGAGTCCCTGTTCAGGAACCAATTGTGAAATTACCCCTTTAGTTTAACCCTTTAGGTGTAAAAATATCAGGAGACAGCTGAACAATAATAATGAGCTTTATTGAGCTTTTGCAAAAGGAATCTCCCTGCTCATATGGCGGAGCCAAGGAGGACATCTTTCCATAGGAACACATGTTGGTTAAATACAATTTCAAAGCCCCGGTCTTGGTTACTGCCCCTCAATTTCATTGGTTAATATCTGGGTGGACTCCGTCTGTTTATTCATTTCCAGTAATCTCCATCCCTTATGGTATACTCTTCATCCTATTTGGCAGATGCTACTATTGTCAGCATTTATTAATTTTAGTATGACAATTGGACAGCATGACCTGCTAGCTATCATATGACCTGCCAAAATATGTCTAACCACAATATGCAAAACAATCTTGTTATTGTAAATCTTACACAATATCTTATCTAATATTCCAGTAAAGGTTACTTGGAGGATAAATAACCAAAAATTGTTTTACCTTAGCTCGCAATGTAACTCTGTCTTTTATAGGAATAATTCTACTTATCACAGTTTCCCCTAGTCTCACTGATATTTCTCAAAGCACAAAGGAAAATTTGTAGAGATAGTGTGCAATCTGCTGAAACTAAGGTTATGCCTGTGAAACTTGTCATTAGAACTGAATGTACTTGAGCTCTTGTTTCAAAAATCATTCTGTCCAGACATGTTGTATGTCCAAACTTGTATGATTCAAAGTCCTGCCATTTCATGATTTGACATGTAGAGGTGATTCAGAGGTAAAGGAATCCATACACATTCTAGAATTATGAATCTTAATCTGGTTATTTTATCAGACAATTCTTATAATTAAGTTTTTAAAAGCTAAAATGTGAAGAATCTCCAGTGCTACTTAATTTAGTACCACATACTGAGGCATTATTCTTTTAAAATTATGAAATGTAATAAACATTGAACATTTAATAGCTCAATTAGAGAAATATTCAGATGTTTATTTACCTAACATTGATTGATTATATTGATTTATATATCAGCCATGTCACAATTACAATTCTGGATGATGAGCATATGATTAAAATAAAACAATTAATAAAAAAAGCAATTACCCGTGTCATTTTCAAAGATAATATCCTTTAAATCATCTGCAGATGATTGCAAAAATAAAACAAAATCCAGAATGATTCTGATAGCATCTTTTCTGAACAACTAATTTTATTAAACAGCATAAGTTTTTGTGAACTGAGGAAGTGTTTTGCAGCTCAGGAAAAGTTATGCTATTTAATAAAATGTGTTTCCCCACTACTGACATTGAATCTTCCCCTGAAATGTTTTTTGAAGGTTGGTGCCTCTGTGTAAAACAAAAAACAAAAAAAACCCACATCCTGTTCTTTTTCTGTACTTACGTGTACAAAATGAATCTGCAATGTATTGTCAGATTACACAAATGTAGATGTAATGTACCAGTCTGCTGTAATATTTGCCAACCAGGGGTGGGCTGCTATGGGTTCACACGGGTTCGGGTGATCCTCTAAGCCAGGGGTCTCCAACCTTGGCTCCTGGAAGCCTGGCGGACTTCAACTCCCAGAATTCCACAGCCAGCTGGCTGTGGAACTCTGGGAGTTGAAGTCCGCCAGGCTTCCAGGAGCCAAGGTTGGAGACCCCTGCTCTAAGCTAAGATTCTGCACAGTTCGGCAAACCGGCAAATCCCACCCTGGCTAGCCCTGCCCACCCTGCCCCTACCATGTGGCCCATTTTGAATGTCAGGTAAGTACAGGGCCAGTGCGAAGGCTCGAGGAGAGTCTCCCAGACATTCCAGAAGGCTAGAAACGTGCCTATTTCTGTCCTCTGGAATGCCTCCAGAGCCCAAAGGAGGCCGTTTTCACCCTCCTGAAGGCTCAAGGAAGGCCTCTGAAGCCCGGGGAGGGCGAAAACGACCCTTCCATTGTGGTGCAGGAGGCCATGTCCACCCAGCAACTGGGAAGAGAACCAGTTGCTAAAATTTTTGAAACTCACCCCTGTTGCCAACACATTGGAGCTCTCTGTGAAATTAAAACTATTTAAAATTGTAATTTGGATTTAAGCTCCTGAAGTTGAATCTGCCAACCAGAGATGGAGAAGATGTGGCTCTCCATATGCTATAGACTAGACTAGAATATAGAACTTTCCACATACTTCACCATTGTCTGCATTGGCTAGGCTGCTAAAAGCTGCAATTAGCACAGAATCGCTGAATGGTGAAACTGGAAGGGACCACAAGGATAATCTAATCCAGGAGTATCAAACTCGCACCATCTCTGTGGCATCACGTGATGTATCAGGATTTTTTTCCCCTTTGCTAAACCAGGCAGGGGCAGGGGCAGCATGTGACACATCCAGCCCACGGGCCACAAATTTGACACCCCTGATCTAATCTATCCCTCTTAAATTGTGCGGGAAAACAAATTAAACCTCTGGTGAAAGGTGCTGTCAAGCTTTTCTTTAAATTTTCAGAAATAGAGTCCAGAATTTCCAGTTGGGTTGCTCCATTATTGTACAGATCTTACAGTCAGGAAATTTAAATAAAGTATAGATAACTGCAGCTTATGTCCATTATTTTTGGTGTTTGTGCCTGTATTAATAGTTCATGAGCATCTTTTATTCACCTGAACTTTGATGTAAAGTCTCTCATAATAATGGGAATTAGTTTCTGATTATATTTTTTATGGCATCTTTTATGCACTTAAGCACTGATGTAAAGTCTCTCCTCAGACTTTTCTCCAGAGTAAACTTTCCAAGTTCCCACTGTCTGTCTTTATATTGCATATTTTCAAATTGCTGTATACGTTTTGTCGTTCTCCTAACTTGTTAATATCCTTCTGAGAATGTAATGCCCAGAACCATAGTGATAATCCAAGTAGGTCTCACCAATGCAGACTATAATGGAATGATTTCACACACTTTTGATATAGTGTTGCGTTTGATGCATCACAGAACTATATTATTCTTCCTAGCAACTGTCCACACTACTGCCTCATAATCAGCTTGTTGTCAATGACTGTACCTATGTCTTTTTCTGATGTAATGTCTCCAAACTATGACTCTCATCTTGTATTGTTATTGTTCATAATTCACTCTGGGAATTAATTACAGGGAAATTATGATGGGGAATTATGGCATTTTTAAAACACAACTGGCATTATTGCTATCTGGAGATCAGAAAAAAGAATCTATTTTTTTTCTCCTATGTGTTCATTACTATTGTCTCACAAAATCTCCACCTCCCTACCTAAAACTTATCATTAATTTTGTACAGTAGAGGTACTTTTTAATACATTTTTTCAGCAGGCAGGACATAGCACAATGTTATCATGAGATCCTGCAAGTGAGTGGCCCAGTTCTGAGGAAGTGTTCATGGAATAAAGCAGAGTACAGAAATGACCTTGAAGGTATTCAGTAGCCCACAGATAAACACCAGCTGAGCCCTGAAAGTGAATGGAATGAGAACGAAACTCAAGTCTGATGGCAATAAGCTATGTTTCCTACATCAGGCACAGCAGTATTGCTCTCCAGCAAGTGTGAAGGAAGGGGTAAATAATTGTATTGGATTGTTATTGTTGTCAATTGCTTAAGCATGTCTACAACATTGCATTCTGGCTTAGTTATTTTGACTTGCCAGTACATGTTGCAATTCTTGTAGACTCTTTAGAGTTAGTCAGAGAAGTTTTAATAAAGCTGTAAGTATTGCCTCACCTCCTAACTTAAGAAAGTGAAGTTGAAATGAAGTATTTCAAAAGAAACCTTTTATTAAGCAACAGTGACAGCAGTACATTCAAAGCAACATCTGAATACCCTTAGGCAAAACAAGTAGAATTAAAGCAGTAGAGACCCCTTTCTTTAGCCAGATGCGGATTCAGCCAATCCACAGGTGTAAATATGTTATTGTATCGGCCTCTCTGAGAAATAGATAAGCAGGCATTCCCATGGCTATCTCTGCTGGCTTTCAGAATGAAACAACCCACATGGCCCTCCTTCTCTACCACATTCCCCAAGAGTTGAGAAAATCTCAGGGTGCTCAGGATCAGGATATAAGTTATAAAATAGCAGTTGTCACAGGCAATAGTGATGAATTGAATTCAAGACTCCCCCTTCTCCCAACTGAATGGCAGTATCATTTTTAGAGATCTGATAAAAGCACACAGCAGATTTTGATATCCTTTATTTGTTAAGTAGAAAAGGGACAATAAAGACCAAGGATAAATCTCTATTTATTTCTAATGTACTGATTCTTAAATTTTATTCATCCTGTTTCCCCATCAGCTAGATAATTTTAATTAACATTGATATTTCATTGATGTGTGAACAATTTGTACTGTACATATATTTGCAATTTAAACATTCTCTAAAGTATTTTATATATTCCTTTCATTTGTATGTTTTTATCTACTCTTTTCCAAAAGAGTGCATTTTTGTTCTCATATTTTTAATTGAATAACTGCACTGTAAAATTTGGAAGTGATCAAATTAAGCATGTTGCCACTAATTTGCAAAATGGATAAATGTTTCCCACATCCCTAAAATCTATAAATTCCTCTGTTTTCACAATTTCGAGTTTCCCTGGCATAACTCCATCTATATATGTTTAGAATGAGACTCCAAAATAATGGTGTCACATGTGATGAGGATAAGCAAAATCAGGAAAAAAGAACAATAAACCCTAGTGTTCCTCAAGTTTCAGCTGCAACTGTCCATATCTTGTTGCATATAGTTCAAATGTTCTATTGCAGGCGTCTCCAACCTTGGCCCCTGGAAGCCTGGTGGACTTCAACTCCCAGAATTCCACAGCCAGCTGGCTGTGGAACTCTGGGAGTTGAAGTCCGCCAGGCTTCCAGGAGCCAAGGTTGGAGACCCCTGTTCTATTGCATCAAATGAGGAAAATTAATATCCATTCATCCCAGACTTTAAAACATAAGATATGACAATAAGATATATGGCAAGCATCTCTGTTAATATAACCTTGGCAAAATGCTGGACATCTTCAGAGATGGAAAGGAAATATTCTTAATCCAATAACCATTTCCTAAAACATTTGCTAGATATAAACATTGCCTACTTTTCAGTTATTTCAACAAAAGGCTGAATATCCAAATTTGACCTTCGAGCTATATTATTGGCTAGCTTATCAAAGTACTTCAATTTTATATGCTCAGATAGGAATATACATGATTATGTAAATCTGGTTGGCCTCTATCATATAATTATCTAGGTTTTCTTGTAACAGTGAATCATCCTGTAAGAATTAATGCATTGCATATCAAAAATGACTAGTTACATCCCTTTTCCACAAACATACTTATGGCACCATGGGTATTAATAAGTTGCCATTGTAGAATTTCACATTATATTTGACAAATACCTTTGAGGCTTGTGCATATAAACAGATATTATTAAAGATCTATATTTCAGAAATTAAAGTTTATAAATGCTTTCAGATTTAGAATAATGATAAGTAGAAGGAGCACTAAATAATATAACAAATCTAGATTAAAATTCAGTATACACCAGAATAGTTTTCATAGGTAATTATTCTCTACTGTGACTTCATTCGTATAATCATTTTTAAAAATAAATTTAGAAGAGATGTTTAAAGCTAATAAATCAGCTTGGGACTTTATTAGTGACAGCAGACTAGTAAAACTAGATCAGTGTTTCTCAAACTTGGCAACTTTAAGATGTGTGAATTTCAGTTCCCAGAATTCCCCAACCAGCCATGCTGAAGACTTCAGGTCTACACATCTTAAAGTTGCCAAGTTTGAAAAACACTGGTCTAGATCAGTGGTCGCCAACCAGTTGGCTGGGGACCACTGGTGGTCCGTGAGAAAATTTTGGTGGTCCATAGAGAAATGTCACCCCCAAAGCAATTAATCCAGGCTGAACAGGAACGTAAGGCTGTGCCACCCATATGGCCCATGGGAACACAAGGCTTGTGTCACTTGCATCGCGAACAACACAAGGTAGTGAGGGGAGGAGCGGAGTGGGGGGAACTTGCCCCACTCACCACACGCTCCGCACCTGGCCACTGGGCTGCTTCTTTCTGCTTCTTTCTTTTTGGTCTTATTTAGATAATAAAACACAATAACAAAGCTGGTTCTCAATGTACAAGCTTGGAGATCATGGTAGGGTTATGGGACATCCAGCAAAATGAGAACATATCCTCCTTTTTGTCCTCATGCCCTCCATCCCACAGGCATAGCCTTAAAATCAATATGTAGGGCTTTTCCCTCTGTAGTGCAGCATTTTCCTAATTGGCATTAACAGCAAATTAACAAGCACTGGCCTTTAATTAGCTGATTAGTACCCTGAAATTGATAAAACCTTAATCAATTACTCGTACAAAGCTTTTGTCTCATCTGCTCTAGCACATTCCTGAGATTGAAAAAACAGTATTTCTGATGCTGGAAAAAATCATTCCATATACATGTAGGCATTTTTTGCAATTTTTCATTGTAATTTTTGTTGCACATGCAAAATAAAAGATTTTTAAAAAATTAGTGTGAGCTAATATCTAACACTTATCCTCTGCCCCAATTGCCCATGATCTCCTTTACCTGTTCAGATACTTGACAACACTAGCTCATTGAGATGTTGAATTAGCCATCATTTTTCATTGTGTTTATTGCTAGGATAGAAGGGGGTTTGCAGGAATGGAGAGATGAGGCTTCGCGCTGGATGTCTTCACTCTCTAATTTAGGCTGCTGGGTCAAGTCATCAGCATACTGATGATACTCAGCTATATACCTGATTCCTAGATCAACCAAGGCAATACTATGGAATTTATCAGCCAGTGCCTATAGGCTATGCAAATCTGATTGGGGAGGAAAAAGCTCAGACTCAATCCTTGCTACTTTGAAAGGCTACTGATGTTTGAAACCCGATCCTGAAGATATTCTATCTTTGGTTCTGAATACAAGTCACACTACACCAATTACAGTAGATAAAATGCACAATCTGAGACCAGGAGGATCTCACACAAATTCATCTCATATGTCTGTTGAACCCTTTTCTGGACTAAAAGGCCTTTCTGAAAGTTAGATCTTGTCACCTCACAGATGAACTCTTGCAATGTACTGTAATAGCACCTACCCTTGAAAATTAATTGTATGCTACAGCTGATCCAAACTGCAGTAGCATGAGCAGTAATGTGCACATTCCTCTAACCCATGTTTTGTGAACCAGTTAGCTTCCAGGATCAAGTCAACATGCTGACTGGCTGTCACTTTAAAGCAAGGCATAAGTTAAATTATTTAAGGTACCATCTGTCTCCTATGGTCTCTCCTACCTGACAAAGTTATCTCATTACTGGTCCCATCAATTAAACAGTAGCATCTAACAGGACCTAGAACAAGAGTCTTCAAACTTGGCACATTTAAGACTTGTGAATTTCAATTCCCAGAATTCCTGAGCTAACATGACTTCTGGGAGGAATTCTGGGAGTTGAAGTCCACAAGTCTTAAAGCTGTCAAGTTTGAAGACCCCTGACCTACAAGGTGGCTCTTTGTTGCAGCACCTGTTCTAGGAACAGCATCCTTTCCCCAGAAATTTGCACAACCAACTTCCCATCTTATTGGTCTCTAAAAGACCTGGCTCTTTTCTCTTTGCCTGTAACAAAAACAAGGAAGACCATGATTCCCTAGACTATTCATTCCAAATATTCAGAAAAAAGATGAACAGGGATTTCTCAGACATCCTAATATCAGATCTGGGAACAGAGCCAATAGATTTCTGGAATCTTTGGAAAGGCAGCCCTGCATATCTGGAGAGTGGGGGATGCTATTCCACAGGACCAGGAAAGCAATAAAGAAGACATATAACTTTGCAAAAGATAATGACATTCTTGACAAATGTGCTTTTTCCTCTACATATCCCTATATGTATATAATTATCTTACATGCTATATTAAATAATCTTATTTACATGTTTTGTCATGTTTAAATGCCATTTTGTTCAAATATATAAAGCTGATGAAATTATAGGAGACATTTTTGTGCTGTCATTTTTCCTAATGATGAAAAAAGCTTCTCTTCAAATTAAGCTGACTCCAAGTGACTTCATAAACAAGTTGATGCCTTCTACTGAGTTCAGAAATCCTGTCTCCAAGCACATGAAACACATGTGAAGCTACATGAGCTAAGTGAACTCTTAGTTTGAATGACTTCCCACCTTTATTGTAGTATAAATATAAGAAATGCTTTTCAAACTCATAACCCCCCATAATTTCTAATAAACATATGAATATGCAAGAATCCCTCGCTGTTCAAACATTGTTCTGGCAGCCTGAATGTTCCCATTCATCTGGGGCTGCCAGCCCAAAATTGATATCCTTCAATCTGTTGATTTCAACTCCTATAACTGTCAGTAAAGATTCCCTGCTCATTATGAAAGCTGGTTTCTTAGACATCTAAAGGGCAAAAGAAGGGTGAACTAAAGTAAAAGTCACAGGATCATCTCATGAATTATCTCATTACAAATTAGGCTTCCCACTTAAGGGATGTTGTTTTCTTTCCGAGAAACTCTGCAGAGCTAAGATCAGATCCAATGTGAACACTTGAGCTTCGGGTGCAAAACCACAAGAAAAAAATAATAATTATGTGACAATAAAAGAGAAGTGGTAAATTGGAAACATAAATAAGCTCTTAAATTGAGTTGTTGAGTTCAGAGAAACCAAATAAATCCCACGTGCCTTCTCCAGATTTTTTACGTCTTTCTGTTTCACCTCGGATAACTTTCCTTTAATATTCTATGTTAACATTCCTTGGGATTGAAAGAACCACTCTGCACACAGGGAAACGTGAAGAGCAATATTGCTTTGATGTGGGGCGAGTCCATCAACGGCTTGCTAGGCTGGCTTCTTCCCAAGTTTCCCAGCTCAGGTACAAGCAGCTTGGTTATCGTCCCTGGAAGATGCTGTAATTAGATTACGAAGTAGGAAAAGCGATTTAGCGCGCGTCCGCACAGAGAAGATTCACCTCCGCAAGCCGGCGCTTGCCTTTTTCTCACCATGAGCAGTTTTGATAATTAACTGTACCGTCGGCATTTCCATTCATTTCTCCTCCCTAGGTGGGCGTGAACAGCTGTGAACCAACTTGCGCTACACTCCGCCTCGCCCTCCCCGAGGTAGAAAAGTGAGTAAAAGCTTCACGTTACGAAAAGGGCGCGTCAATCGTCTTCCAGTTGCAATTTTCCAGTGGAAAATTTTTATCTGCGCAATTTTCCAGTGGAAATTTTAACTGCGCGCGCACCTCACCTCTCTCTCTTCTGCATCTAGATTCTAGAATATTCGGGAAAGAGAGAAGGAGGAAAGAAGGCAAAGGGGAGCAGGGGCGTCTTCCATTCCCCCGCCTGCTTTTTTGAAGACCAAGCAGCGAGGAATTTATAACAGAGGCGGGAAAATATTGTATAGGGTACATGTGGCAACACGTTTTCTTTCTGTAAGCCGCCCCGCCCATGTTATTGAGGACAATACCTTACATAAGAGGCAGCCCAAAAAACCCGTTATTAATGGATGCATATATTTTACACAGAGAAATATCTCGAAGAAGCTGCTTGGTTGCAGGCAACGAAAGGGGCACACCTATAGCTCTTCACTTATATATCCTAATAATTATTATGCCTAAGCATCCAAACAATAAACCTGTACAGCATAATTCTGAATAATCCATTTTTAACTGTTGGAAGAATTATCCTTCTAGGTTCAGTTCCAAGTGGGGAAAAAGACACTGGAAACATGGAGGCTGTTTGGAAAGATGGATTAATGGTGGACAGGACCACAAGGCTTGGAGCTCCAAAGTGAAAAGGATAGTCATATTGCTTCAAGGCAATGGTTCCCAAAGTGGGCGGTACTGCCCCCTGGGGGGGTGCCTTAGGGGGGCGCTAATAGGCAAGGGAAGACACTAGGAGGCAGCAGGGGGGCATTCAAGGCGCCGGCCCTATAGGCCCACCCATTGACTGTTGCAATGCTCTGAAGCCAGTGCCTTGAACGCCCCCTGCCGCCTCTTAGCGCCCCTCTGCCAGCCCTCTTGGGGACTCTGAGGTAGCAGGGGGGCATTCGAAGCCGGCCCTACAGGCCCATTGACTGTTGTACCGCACCGGAGCTGGCACGTTGGGAAAAGCTGCCACCACCGCTTTCCCAAAGTGCTGCCGCTGTTGCTTTCTGTCTGTCCGTCTGTCCATCCATTTTTCCAGAGATAAGGGGTGAGATAATCTTTTTTTAAAAATGATTCTGCAAAAGTACATAAAAATGTATTGTAGACATTAGTATTTGAAGTTGAGCTAGAAAATTAGAATATTATATGATTTAAAAATGTATTAAAGCGAAGTCATGATTTAATTGTAGAGTTTAATTTCTTAATTTCATAATAGTATGAAATAGTATTTTTATTGTTTAAGAATTAATAATAGAATTTAATTTCTTATGAAACATTGCTTTTACTATATTATAAATTTAATATTTCTTTTTTATTTGTTTTTAGTTTTATTATTGCTTATTAAACTCAATATTATTTGTTTGTTTTACTATTTTGAAATGTAATACTTTGAATGTACGGAGCAGAATCAGCATGGAAAATATATATTATTTTAAGTGTTATTTAGGGGGAAGATAAAAAGTTGTCATACTTTAATCCGGGTTTACAGGAGAAATATTGTATTAGATAGAAAGGATAAGTAGGTGATTGAAAGAAAACAGACCAAAGATGCAAATATAATTATTTAATTGAGATGGAATAAATAAAATAGAATTAAAAGAATGAGTAGGAGAGAGAAAATATATGGAAAATAGAGAATGTTAAATATGAGATAGTATATTAAGTGAGTATAAATTTTGATTGATGTCTGTATAAAAAGAGTTAACTCGGGGTAAGCCGCCTTCCAAAAAGAAGTTTTATGTATTTATGTTTTGTGTAATGTTTGTTAAGTCTGACAGGATGTGGAAGAATACTAATGAAAATATATTCAATGAGTATATATTTTTAAGACAGAAGAAATATGACTAAATAGAACGAAAGGGAGTAATAAAGAAAAGTTTTGAAAAGATATGAAGTTGATTAGATAAGATAAATATATATATAGAAGTGTGATAATTTGGAATTATCTTCTTTTTAAATAAGATGGTTTATTTGTTTCTTCTAGAAAAGATATTTTATGTTACTACATCCTATGTTTTGTTTGTGTGTGCTAAAAAAAAATTAATAAAGTTTGTTATAGAAAAAAAGAAAAGGTCTGTCTGCCTGCCTGCCTGCCTGTCTTTCCAGAGAGAGAGCGGGGGGGGGGAGGGGGGGACGACCTGATGCATCAGATTGAAATGAGACCTAGTTTAGACTGAGGCCCTTTTCCACATTGAAACATCTTTGCCAGCACATTGAAACACCTTTGGCTTCTATTAAAGGTTTTGTGGACGAAACATGGTCAAGACTATCAGGAAGCTCTCACATTTTGTTGAGAATTTAAACAGGATCCATTGGACCAGATCTCCACTCTAAAAAATTACTTTTCTCCAATGTATTACAGTGCCAATTCTGAAGAAGGCAAAACCAAAATGTACTGGTAAATTACAAGGAGAACACACACACTCTCTTCTAACCCTGCTGGAGCAGGTGATTGGACTAGAATAGATATCTCATCTTTCTCCCCTCTCCCTCCCTCCTTTATTTCTTTTTCTTTCGGTCCCTTCCATCTCCCCCTTTCTTTGTCCCTTTTTCTTTCTTTCCCTTTTCTCTTTCTTTTCTTCTCTTTTTCTCTCTCTCTTTCTTTTCTCTCTCTCTCTTTCCCTCTCTCAGACTCACCCCATTGATTTGGTTTACTGCTCCGCTCGGACTTGCTTGGGCAAGTCCCTCCGGTGCAGCAGGCTCAATGGGGTGGACCTGCGGGGCTGGCACCTAGAATGCGGCAGTGGCAGCATGTTTGAAAAGTAGAGCAAAGCCAGAGGTCGGTAATTTTTGCTGCAAAGAATCACAAAAGCTTCTGGTTTGTGCATAAGAAGGGACATATATGTCAATGCAATTCAGCAACATAAAATAAAGAAATAAAAATAAAAATAAACAAGAATTGGCAAAGCATCTCTGATTAGATTCTATTCACTAGTAGCGAGGGGCACTGAGGATGAGTTTGTAGCACTAAGGGGGCAGTGGACTGAAAAGGTTTGGGAACCATTGCTAAAAGGTGAAAACAGAAGGGGCGGGCCAAGATGCTGAGAGACCCTTATATACCCTCTGTACCTTAGTGTTTCCTGTTCTTGTGCAAGAAATGTAACCCATTGGCTGTCAGACTCCCAGGGGCGGGGGTGGAGGGGTGTCTTAACTAACTTTGTAGGCTTTGTCTGGAACACATGGCTTTACCTGTTTTTCAGAGGCCTTTATTATGTAGAATACTCTGGCCTAGGCCTTAATGGCCCATTAGCAAAGGTGGAGAGGCTGAGTTTCTGCCTCTGAGTTTCTACTATTTTTAGGGGAAATATTCTGCCTTTTTAATATTTCCTAGGATATTTCAATTTTCTAGGAGGGGTGGGTGCTAACTTCCTACATAACGGTGCCGCATTTAACATGACTAGGTGGGTCTTCTCCCTCATTAAAAAAGGCAAATTTTTGATATTTCAAATTTGGAGACACAAAAGCTGCTGAAGGAACATAGCAAGAATTAAGTTTAATTTTAAAAAGTGGAAATGCAAAACTTTGAAGAAGAAAATATCACAAAGATTATACAAGAAAAAGGGTATACAATGTGCAGTGGAAAAACCTATTTTCTTAAGCTCTTTGATCAAACCAATACATTTCTGAAGTATTTGATATACACTGCTCAAAGAAATAAAGGGAACATTTAAAGAACACAATATAACTCCAAGTCAATCACACTTCTGTGAAATCAAACTGTCCACTTAGGTAGCAACACTGATTTGACAATCAATTTCACATGCTGTTGTGTAAATGGAATAGACAACAGGTGGAAAGCATAGGCAGTTGGCAAGACATCCCCAATAAAGGAGTGGTTCTGCAGGTGGTGACCACAGACCACTTCTCAGTTCGTATGCTTTCTGGCTGATGGTTTGGTCACTTTTGAACGCTGGCGGCGCTTTCACTCTAGTGGTAGCATGAGATGGAGTCTACAACCCACACAAGTGACTCAGATAGTGCAGCTCATCCAAGATGGCACATCAATGCTAGCTGTGGTAAGAAGGTTTGCTGTGTCTGTCAGCGTAGTGTCCAGAGCATGGAGGCTCTACCAGGAGACAGGCCAGTACATCGGAGATGTGGAGGAGGCCGTAGGAGGGCAACAACCCAGCATCAGAACCGCTACCTCCGCCTTTGTGCAAGGAGCCACAGGAGGAGCACTGCCAGAGCACTGCAAAATGACCTCCAGCGGGCCACAAATGTGCATGTGTCTGCTCAAATGGTCAGAAACAGGCTCCATGAGGGTGGTATGAGGGCCTGACGTCCACAGGTGGGGATTGTGCTTACAGCCCAACACCGTGCAGGATGTTTGGTATTTGCCAGAGAACACCAAGATTGGCAAATTCGCCACTGACACCCTGTGCTCTTCACAGATGAAAGCAGGTTCACACTGAGCATATGCGACAGACGTGACAGGGTCTGGAGACGCCCTGGAGAATGTTCTGCTGCATGCAACATCCTCCAGCATGACCAGTTTGGCAGTGGGTCAGTAATGGTGTGGGGTGGCATTTCTTTAGGGGGCTGCACAGCCCTCCATGTGCTCGCCAGAGGTAGCCTGACTGCCATTAGGTACTGAGATGAGATCCTAAAACCCCTTGTGAGACCATATGCTGGTGCAGTTCACCCTGGGTTCCTCCTAATGCACGACAATGCTAGACCTCATGTGGCTGGAGTGTGTCAGCAGTTCCTGCAAGATGAAGGCATTGATGCCAAAGACTGGCCCGCCCGTTCCCCAGACCTGAATCCAATTGAGCACATCTGGGACATCATGTCTCTCTCCATCCACCAACGCCACATTGCACCACAGACTGTCCATGAGTTGGGGGATGCTTTAGTCCAGGTGTGGGAGGAGATCCCTCAGGAGACCATCCGTCACCTCATCAGGAACATGCCCAGGCATTGTAGGGAGGGCATACAGGCACATGGAGGCCACACACATCACTGAACCTCATTTTGACTTGTTTTAAGGACATTACATCAAAGTTGGATCAGCCTGTCGGTTTTTTTTCACTTTAATTTTGAGTATAACTCTAAATCCAGACCTCCATGGGTTGCTAAATTTGATTTCCATTGATAATTTTTGTGTGATTTTGTTGTCAGCACATTCAACTATGTAATGAACAAAGTATTTAATAAGAATATTTCATTCATTCAGATCTAGGATGTCTTATTTTTGTGTTCCCTTTATTTTTTTGAGCAGTGTATTTAGAACAAGAAAAACATAGACTGGAGTACTTTTATTATATGATAAAATCTATTGTGATCTTCACATAAACTGGTAATTGAAAAATTTCAAAACTTGCACAGGTGATTTATGTCCCTATACTCTGTTTCTGCTGACTATAGAAAGTTAGCACTCACCCCACATTAAAAAGACAGAATATATTTCCCTGGATGAGAAAAGAGAAACATGTTTTCAAACAAAAAGCAGCTCCCTGCCCCCCTTCAGTTCCAGGGTGATGGAATGAATACATGGCCCACAGGACATGATAGGATTAGCCCTCAACCCATCTCACCAAATAGCACCAGGGAAGATTACATCACTCCCACAGAGGGGGTGTTCTTATTCTGTAGAGAAAAGCAGAATCCCCCAGACCCTTCTTGGTCTAAAACCTGAGATGGGGTGTCTGTGTGAGGGTTTCACTAGGAAACCCAAGATTCACAGGGACCCAGCGGAGCCTAGTTGAATCCTACATCTGAGGGGAAACATGGAATGCTCTAGCTCGAGGGTCAGGGTAGGCTCCCTGGAGAAGACTTGCTTGACTCCTGGGACTAAAAGAGGCAGTTGCCTGTCCAGGTGGGCATGAAAACAGAAAAAGAAAAATGGTTGTGTCAAGAAATGGACTTTGCTCAAGGATGAAGCTGGAAAATCAATTTGGCTAAAAAAGGTACTTAAAAGAAAAGGAAAATATATAAATAGGAATAATGGAGTTTTTGGTTTTTTGTTTGTTTTTTGTTTGTTTCTCTTCCTCTTTGTGTTCCATGCAACCATGTGCTTTGTTTGTTAAGATTTGTGCCTCCCTAATTTAACTGAGATTTATGGTGGGAATGACCAGTGTGTAAACCTGAGAATTCTGTTTTCCTTTTCGTTTCTTTTTTTTTTTTTTAACAAACTTTATTCAGTTTTCACATTAAAAACAAAAATCTCTTTTTGGTGGACAACATATTTCTGGGTCATCATCTTTACATACAAATATGACAGAAATTATACAATGATATATGCATACTTAATTCTATTATTACCTTTTCCATTCCAAATTTTCAGTAGGGAGAGAAACAAACACATTAATTCTAGCCTCTTTCCTTAATTTCAATCAATTTTGTTTCATTTCAATTATTTCAAATTAATCCTTTAGTATTTGTTTTTAAACATAAACAATATGTATTTACCTAATAAATACTAATAAGGTTTAATTCTAAATTCTTTCATTAATCCCAATCTAAACATTTAATTTCATTTCAATTATTTCAAATATAATCCTTAATATTTATTTTAAAAATACAAATAAACAATATATATTTGCCTAATAATGGTAATGAAGTTACCAATGTCTCTCCTTGCTTTTAATAATCTGTATTAAACTTATTAATTTAGCTGGTTCTTTAGTTTGTCACATTCCCTTTCAATTACACACATTTAATAAGTTCTAAATTGATACAGATCTTAACACACCCACACAAAAAGAAAAAAGAACAAGTATAAGTTTCCCCTCTTTTATTATTTTGAGTGTGACACCTTAATGATTAGAATATACCTTTATTCCCTCATCTTAATTCCCAATAAACCATTAGTCATTACATCTTCTCAATTGGATTCCACAGCATATTCCCCCGCCTTTAATAAGAGTTATCAATATCTATATTACCCTATTTTCTAAATATTTTTAATTGCAGAAATATTCTTATTACCCCTTGTCACCCTGCAGAATCCCCCTTTTCATTCATCAACCATTATCTCTGAAAAGGCAATTTCTTTTCAACATTTTACTAGTTCTGTGGTTCTTTCTGTCACATGCCTGTTTCTTACTGCTTCTCCAGTGCATTGTCCAGGGAGCGAACCCGAGTCTCCACCCGCTCTCTTCCCCTTGTCTTTTCTCATTCTTTCTACATTTCCTGACTTCACAAGTATTCCTTCTTTTAATTGTAAAGAAACAATTTCCTTTCAACATTTTACTGGTCTTACTGTTTCTCCTCCCTCTTTTTTCCCCATGACTTTTCTCATTCCAATTTATCTCCTTCTTAATATCTTCCCTTTTCCTTTTCTGCCGAATCTTACTGCCTTTTCTAACTTCACAATTATTCCCTTTTTTAATTGCTTTATTAAAATTCAACTTTTTAACCTTCCTTCTTTCCCCACTTCTTTGTAATGTTCTTTGTATTAATTGTCCATTCAAAATGTCTTCTCCTTGAGTCAATTCCTGCTCTTCTGAGAATCTTTCTTCTTGTTCTTCAATCGCCATTTCCATTTTCTAGCACAGAGCAAAGCCTCTTTCCTGTAGTAATTCTCTCATATTTTTAAGTTCCATTTTTAAATCCCAAAGAGATATCATCATTCTTATATTTTATAATCCTCAAAGTCCACAAAAAAAAAAAAAACCCACTTTTACTTTCCTTCTTTCTTCTTTCAATTTTTTAAAGTTCTCAGCTATTCCAGTTCAGGGTTCATACCAAAAACATCAGTCAGTCTCACAAACAATCTTTCCTTCCTTCCTTTTTCCTTAATTCTGGTTCTGCTTTCACTTTCTAAAATTCTTACTTTGTTTCAATATTTCTGTAATTTTATACCAGTTCATTCAAAAACAAAATGCTTTCCTTTTTATTTGAACTAAATTTTTATCAAAAAGTGACACTCTCCATTATACGAAGTCTTCACTTTTTTCCCCCTATATTTTTATTTAAGGTTTTTCGAACCTCAATATTCCAAGACAATCCAGTCTCCAATTTATAAACTTTATTATTATTATTCTTTGGCAATATTAAGTCCAGCTTTAATTTTATACTTGATTATTCCCAAATTATTTTAGTCCAATTTCATTAAATCTTTAATTCCAGCTTCTTCCTTTCCCGGTTCGAAGCCCCATTTAGCTATCAAAAATATTTTCCTTTTTTTTTTTCTCTGTCCCTTTGTAATTTCGCAGCTCATTTTTCTTTTCTTAAAAATTCCATATTACCTTAATCCCGGGGTACTTTTATTTGGTTATACTGCCCAGTTGTCCTGGTTCAGATGTTATCCACCTCTTTCTTCCCTCCTGCACAAATCTTAGTCAAGCTGAGTCATCCTCTTCGGGATGGCCATTTTAGACCATCGCTGCAGTCGTCTTCGGGAGGAAAAAAAGCCAAGCCCGGGGCGGGAGATGCGGCTCCCCACAGACAGGCTTGCTGCTTCCTCTTACTCCGCTGCCCCTCCAAGGCAGTTTCAGCCCCTAATCAGGATAATTGGGGCTCTCCGACGAAAGAGCACGAACAATAGTCGCAGAGAGTTGCGATCTACTGTCCGTCGGTGAGGAGGCTCCTCGTTTATTTTGTCTTTGCATGTATATGTGTATGTAAGTCGTTATGTGTCCTCGACGTAAATGTAACCTAAATGTCTCCAATCCCTAGATACAAGAATTTTAAATTTTTAGGAAAAAAGAGAATTAAAGAAAAGAAAATGCGTCTCCTCTGAGCTTGTCTGGCCAGCAGAACAGAGTAAAGAGTACTGTGTTCATTTTTTTTCTTTACTCTCTGTGCTTTTTAAAAAAGCCCAAGGTTATAAGCGAATGTTTTAAGTTAATTTACAGGAAAAGTTTCATCCTTGCATTTACTGTGTGTTAAAATGATTTCATCTGTCCATCCTTTTCCTGAAGCATGTGAATCCAGTTTTTTCTTATCTGTTGTGTCTCTATTTTGTTGAAACTGATTTATCTGTTTAATAACTGTAGTACTGATATTTCTTTTCTCCTCAAGCCCTGCCTGCAAGCCATCTACCCAGGGGTGGGATTCAAATTTTTAACAACCGTTTCTGTGGGTATGGCTTAAGTGGCTTGGTGGTCATGTGACTGGGTGGACATGGCTTTGTGGTCATGTTATTGGCTGGGTGTGGCCAACTCAACATCACTCGCATTGAGGCATGCATCTCCTTGCCTGGCCTCTCTTGACTGTGGGGATGCTGCAGCAGTCGTAAGTGTGAAAAATGGTCATAAATCACTTTTTTCAGTGCCATTGTAACTTTGAATAGTCACTCCACACAAGCAAAGTACCAGCAAAGGAGAGAAAAAAAACTTCAGAGACGTTCCTGAGACAGGAAGTCTAGTCCTGCCAAGAATGTAATAAGGGTTAACAGAAAGGCAGTTTCTGTAAGCAACACCAGAATGTTTCCTTCCTGCCTTCCTTACAGGATTAGGCCAGTAATTTCTTCTAACAACCGGTTCTCCAAACTGCTTAGAATGTTAACAACCGGTTCTAGCAAATAGGTGCGAACCTGTAGAATCCCACCCCTGCATCTACCCACTTCCACTCTGTCTCTCCATCTCTTATTCTCCTACAATGCCTTTCCTCACCCACAAAGGCGGGAGGGGACCTTTCAGCCCTGCACAGATGACTCTGCAACCTGTGGATGCAGATAACGCTGACCCAGATGCTGCCTCCAGAGGAGATCTTCCATTCATTGAGCCAGGAATTGGGTTTGTGTCCAATCATCCACCTGAAAGTCATCACAGCAACCAAAGTGGAGTAGACTTTCCCAAGCCTGGCTGACCACCACTAAGCCAAGTCTAATGCCAGCTGGCAGACATGAAAGAGAGGATCTGAGATGGATGAATAGAGACTAAAGACTCTTTTCAAACCCCAGAAGACAGCTAGAAAGGCTATGGGGGAGAATGGAAATTCATTGCAAAGTTTTCTTTCTTGTATCATTTATTGTATGTTGTATTCAGTTAAATGGACTCTGGGGGATTGTATTTGGGAGTGGCTGCCATAGCAAGTTCTGAACACCTTGGACTTTTGTCTGGAGGGAGGGAAATTTGTCCAGCATGCTTGTAGTATCTGTATTGTAAAAGTAGCTGCCTACACAATCACACACAGAGACACACCATTCAGAATCAGACTGAGACTATCCCCTTCACAAAAAGCTCCTCCTAGGTTGATTTTTGCTCTGTGGCACTAAGGCCCAAGCAGTAACATCTCCATGGTAATTCCATGGGGGAGGGGCATCCCCCTCAGGCAATTACCTCACTTGAAGAGATAGCAGAAAAGAGATCTTCAAAACCCAAGCCCTGATTGTGACTCACAAATGATGCTGCCCAGTTGCCCAGTAAAGGATATTTTGCACTGGTGGTCTCATGAGTAGGAATTCCAGGGCTCATTGTGTGTAATTTTAAAAATACTAAATAGCCTGGATTGCAGACTGGCTAACCTCAATTTGGTCTCACAAACTCTGGAAACTAACATCTAGGGCAGATGTAGTAACCATTCCTTGGAAATGGGCAATTTAAAGAAAAATCATGGCTGTGAAGAACTTTGAGACTTGTGCTTGCTTGAAACCTGACTTTAAGCTCACAGAAAATAATTGGCATAGAAAATGGGATACTGTAAATTTCTTTCCAGAATTTTTCCCCTGGCTTTTCAACCTTCATTACTTGGTTCTAAATATAATGAATAATTGATTGTGTGTTTTAAAAACCTAATTATTTGCTTAGCTGCTTGCCAATGCCTTTCATTTGGTTCAGCATTATACCTAGCTAATTGGTCTACACTGTAAGATATATCTGGTCTAGACCAATTACTCAGATACGATAGATTACCGATTAAGGATTGATATATTTCCTTATCAAACATAGGACTTTTAATATCACTATGTATAAATTCCTTACTCATTGGTGTCTTAGCAGATTTACAATGCTCCATGTTATAGCATTTTAATAATTGGCTAATCTTCTTGGCCTGCGAAATTTTAAAATTTTTATTCATTTTCACTATATCAAGACCCAAATAATGCTTAATTTCCCCTAAATTTCTAATCCTGAACTTTTTCTGTAATCTATAAACAATATCATTTGTTTCTTGTTCAGTTTTAGTTATAATTGCTATGTCATCTCTAAATAACAGTAATAGAGAAATTAAACCATCTTTTTCTCTTCAGAACAAACAAGGATCAGCTGTACCAGCTTCAAAACCTATTGAAACTAATTCCTTTACAATACATTTATTCCATTCATAACTGGATTGCTTTAGACCATAAAGACTTTTCTTTAATTTCCAATAATCAGTTTTTTCCATCATCCTTTAAACCTAATGGCTTTTTCATATATATGGTATGTTGTAAACGTGCATGTAGATACGCAGTTTCAACATCTACATGGTTTATTTTACATTTATTCTTAGCTGCCCAAATTAATGCTGCTCTCAATGTATTTGCTCTCAGACTAGGTGTAAACACTTCATCATATTTTTTTTCTTTTTTCGGCTTAGCGGCTTTAGCAATCTTTGCTGTTTGGCTTTTTAGCACCGCATGTGTTAAGGAGGCTAGTCTGGAAGCCTCCTCTGGCTTGGCCATCCTCTGCTGTCAGTTTTGCCTTTTTCCTGACAGCTTCAGACTTAGAGCTACAGGGATAGTGTGCTGGCTTGCTGCCACAGCCCAGCTTTCTTTAGCCCCATTCAGCAGCAGTCAGTGAAAGGTACTGTCAAGAGGGCTGATCAGTTTCTGACGGCCAAAAGCATGACAGGGCAGGAAGCCTCTTCTTCACCTCCCAGCAAAAGAGCCAGCTCCAGAAGAAACAAATCAGCCAGCCAGGAGGCTGCTGGAAAACTCAAGGCTAAAGCCCTTCAGAAAACCTTCCAGAGCTGAAGAAAAGGATGTGGACAGGAGAATGCGAGCTCTGGAACAACAAATTTCCAGAGCACAGCAGGAAAGTATGCCAGCTGTTGCCTTGTCTGAAGCAGTTCCCCCCCCCCCAGCCAGCTTTGTAGTTCCTATGAGCCAGAAGGCGATAGGGAACATTTTTCTATATTTCCAACAGAAGGTTTGATTCAAACTGAGCAGTTTCCTTTTAACTGTAGAGCAACTGTAGGCTCTGATCTCCAGTTTAGGCAGAGATCTTTAGCCCCTGAAGCTAACTTTACCCCAACTTCAGCAGGTCTCCTCCCAGCTAAGAGGCATGAGCCTGGACTATCTGAGGAACTTAAGGTCCTCATTTCATGTGATATCTCCCAGGGTGTGGCCAATACCCTGCATCTGGGAAGCAGGGCTGCTGTCTCTTCCAAGACACATTCCCCGAAACCTCACCATTATTTGTATGCTAGAGAGGCTGAGCAATCACATAGGTCCGCATCTCCAGCCCACTCCTTCAGGGATAGAGCCTCTATATTAGAGAAGGTGGAGTTGGGTCAAGGTTTCTCTGATGATGAGCTTGAGATGGTTCCTGATGCCCCTTCTTTTACTGGACTCTTCCGTCCAGTGCTGTTCAGGTCCCTCCTTCATAAAGCCAAGGCCACTGCCCAAATTGGGACCTCTTCATCCACACCTGTGGAACCTTTGGATCCTCCGGTATTAGACAAGGCTGAGTTCTCTGAACCAGACATTTTGCAGGAGAACATCCCCTGTCCCAGTTTTTTTCTTGACGTTGTTCAAAGGCAGTGGAGCTAGCCTGGGGCTTTTCCCAAACTAGGCAGTAATGATAGGAGGAACTTCAATAAGGCTCCTTCTTGTCAGATACCTTGGAGCTACCCTCAGTGGATGATCCTCTGGCCTTTCTTGTTTCCCCCTCAGCAATCTCTGGGGACATTGCTGAGGCTTTAAAGGCCAAGGATAGAAAGGCAGAATTGAATTTCCACCATACACACTTGGCCAATGCTTGGGTGCTTAAGGTAGCCACAGCCATCTCCTTTTTTGTAAGGACTTCTTTACTCTGGCTTAAGGAGTTACAGGCGAGAGTTCCCCCAGAGGAGACACGCATTCACCACGATATTAACAAACTGGTGGCAGCAGCCAAGTCTTTGGCTGATTCCTCGTTGCATGTTGCCCGTTTCTCCTCCAGGGCTCTCACTTCTAACAACACCTCCCGTAGGCTTTTGTGGCTTCGCCATTGGCAGGCAGATGCAAAGACCAAATGGATATTGGCTTCTACTCCCTACATGGGTTCGATTCTCTTCGGAGAGGCCTTGAACCCATTTCTAATAGAAAATAAGGACAAGTTTTAAGTCTTGTCCTCCATTACTAAGAGCTGATAGGCAGGCTTTGCCTTATGGGCGTTAGCCTTCCTTTCACCAATTGGACAATGTTGCTGATTCCTCCTTCTCTCAGCATTCCTTTCCCCCCAGGTCTGATGGACAGGACAGACCTCCTTCTGGGATAGGTTTAGACAGCAACAGCATCCTCAGGCCAAGTGGCCCTTTCGTGGGGGAGGGGGGAAATGTCCCTTTTGCCACTTCAAGTGACTGCCAGAGCTCTCCACTCATTGGCGGGCACCTAAGTCTATTTGCCCACCAATGGGAAAGGATGACTTTGGACTTGTGGGTTTTGAACACTCTAAGATTCAGCCTAACTCTGGAATTTTTCTCCATTCCTCCGAGGCACTTTGTCTATTGCCCCATCTCCAGAAACACCTCCAAGAGAGATCTCATGGACAAGATGATGCAAAACCTCCTGGAGATCCAGGCCATCAAGCCAGTCCCAGAAGATCAGTATGGGCACGGATTCTACTCGATTGTCTTCCTTGTTCCAAAGGCCTCAGGGGTATGGAGACCAATTCTGGACTTCAAAGGGTTAAACATCCACTTGACATACAAGAGGCTCAAAATGCACTCTTTGTGGTCAATCTTTGATGGCTCCAGAGAGGGCGACCTCCTGTCATCTATCAATTTGATGGAGGCTTATCTCCACATCCCCATCCATCCCTGGCACTGATGATACTTCAGGTTCTGTTACTCGGATCTTCACTTCCAGTACAGAGCTCTACCATTCGGTTTAGCCTCAGCTCCCGAGCCATTCACAAAGATCCTGGTGGCACTGGCGGCACACCTCAGGTCCAATCCTGTGCATCTCCAGAGCTACCTGGATATTCTCATCCAATCATCCTCATGCCAGCTTGCCCAGCGGGATCTAGAGACTACAATCCATGTTCTTCAGGAACACAGATTCTCCATAAACTTTCAGAAAAGTCACCTGGTTCCGACCACTTGACTGCTCATTTAGGAGTAGTGATAGACACCAGGCTGTGCAAGGTTTATTTTTCCCAAGAGCAACAGGACAGTATCAACTACTTGGTCACTCAAATCAGGATGGAACGCTTGGTTCCATTGTTAGTTCTCTCTCAACTCCTGGGAAAGATGGTCTCTTGCATAGCCATTGTTCCAGGGGACAGATCGCACCTAAGGACTCTGCAATGGTCCCTCCTACAATTCCAGAGGAAAGGGAGCAGCAATTCCAGAGCCAAGGTCAGGATCCCATTAGAGACTCTCAGGTCCCTCAGGTGGTGGGTGTCCCCAGCAATAGCCAGGGGAACACTATTCAGCCGTCTGACCTTGACCGCAGATGCCAGCCTTTTCGGATGGGGAGCCCATCTCCAACAGCAGTTGGCTCAAGGATAATGGTCTCAGGCAGACCTGAAGAACAACATCAACTGGCTGGAGCTCTGAGCCATCCACCTTTCCCTTCGTCACTTCAAAGCCACGGTAGAGGGACAGCACGGTGGACCACTTAGAGTGGCGACTGCATCTGGATATCTTTCGGGAACTCTGTCAGAGGTTCAGCTGTCCAGTCTTGGACTTATTCACCACCCCGATGAACTCAGAATTGCCCAGGTACTTCACGAGGTTTCCAACTCCAGGTGCAGAGGAGGTCAACGCCCTCTACTGTCCTTGGCCCAAGGGACTGTTGTATGCCTTCCCTCCTCTCCCCATCATACAGGGAATAATCCGGAAACTTCTCAAGGAGCAGTCGGAGCTCTTTCTGATCGTGCCCCCTTTGGTCCAGATGGCCATGGTTTTCAGACCTTGTCAGTCTCTTGGTGTCCCAGACTTAGAGAATCCCTCAAGAAAAGATCTCTCTCCAGGGAGTCTTGGTCCATCTGGAGCCTCAGTGGCTCCAACTGACTGCCTGGCACTTGAGAGGCGGCACTTGACAAAAGACAACTTCTCAAGAAGGGTAATTCAGATGATACAGGCTTCCAGGAGGCCTTCCACCAACAGAATTTACAATTCTACTTGGAAGGCACTCTGTAGTTGGTGTGTTAAGATAGGTCTGGATCCCACAGCAGTCTCCATCCCTCAGATTCTGGACTTCTTGCAAGAGAGTCTGGATAAAGGGTTAGTCCCTAATATTATCTGAAGACAAGTAGTAGCCTTGTCTTCAGTATTGACTTATGGGGATTTAGACGCCATAGTGCACCATCCTGTTGTGCACTCCTTTTTTATGGGGGGTGGGGGTGGCTAATTTAAAGCCACCTGTTGTTCACATGTATCCAACCTGGGACTTAGCTAAGGTTTTACACGCCCTTACTTTACCACCCTTCGAACCTCTCAGGTCTATGAGTCTGCAGTTTTTGTCCTTTAAAGTTGCCTTTTTAGTTGCCATCACATCGGCCAGGTGAATTTCAGAATGGGCGTTGGTTCTTACCTGATATGCCTCTTCTCATGGAACTGCGTAGAGCATCCAGAGAGTGGGAGGTGCTCCAGTCTTCACTTCTCACAGGCTGAGCTGAAATTGAGGAATGCCCTCCTCCTCCACGTGACTCCTCCATGCGTTCCCCCAGTTTTAACGAAGACGAGAGGACAACAACAACCCTCTAATCTTAAGTATTATACAACTAGAACTACAACACTAGAAATCATTGGCCGAAACAGGATTCCCCCCCTCAGACGGACCAATCAGGGTGGGCTGGATGCTCTACGCAGTTCCACGAGAAGAGGAGTATCAGGTAAGAACCAACGCCCATTCTCCGTAGAACTGCTGCGAGCATCCAGAGAGTGGGACATACCAAAGCAAGTCTGTCCTACGGGTGGGAGTCCGTCTGGATTGGAACTTCCCCAGGATCTTTCACCACTTGCTGCAAGACTCGCCTGCCAAAAGATGCCTCAGCTGAGGCATAAATATCAATCTTATAATGTCTTATAAAGGGAGATGGGGAAGCCCAGGTGGCCACCCAGCAAATATCAAGAATAAACGGCTGAGTAGCCCAGGCTGCCGAAGTAACTGCACTTCTGTTGGAGTGAGTGGTAACCCCACTGGGAACTGGAATAGCTTGAACTAAATAGGCCTTGGATATGGTAGCCCTAATCCATCTGCCTACCGTGGATGGAGAGACCTTACAACCTAGCGTCTTTGGTTGAAAAGACAAAAATAGAGACTCTGTCTTTCTGATGGACTGCGTGCGAGAAATGTAAACATGCAAAGCCCTTCGAACATCAAGGGTGTGCCACTGCCTCTCTTGCTCGCGCAGAGGCTTCGGACAGAAATTAGGCAGGACCAACTCCTGTGTCCTGTGGAATGCTGAATTGATCTTTGGCATAAATGCTGGGCCTGGTCTCAGAACCACCCAATCTGAATGAAAAATACACAGATCTTTTCTCATGGATAGAGCTGCAATTTCAGATATCCTTCTAGCCGAAGTAATAGCCACCAGAAATACTGTTTTAAATGTAAGAAATTGAAGTGACGCCTCTCTGAGAGGCTCAAAGGGAAATCTAGTCAAGGCCAGGAGAACTTTATTAAGGTCCCATGTTGGGTATCTGTGCACTACTGACGGGCGCAAATTAGAAACCCCTTTAAGAAAGGACTTGATTCGAGGATGGTGGGAAAGGGGACCGAAAGGGCCGCCAGCAACCACCGTTGAGAGAGCCATGACCTGCCTCCTTAAGGTGATAGGTGATAAGCCTCCATCTAGACCATCTTGTAAAAAGGCCAGGTTCTGCGCAACTGAAGGAGAGCGTGGATCGATAAATGATTTGTGGCACCAGTTACAGAAACTGTTCCAGGTCGCATCATAAATGCGAGTGGTAGAAGGCCTTCTAGCCGCCAAAATGGTATTAATGACCTAGGCTGATAAGCCCTCCTCAATCATCCTTTCCCACTCAACCTCCAAACGGCCAACTGTAGCCACTGTGGCTCTGGATGAACAGCGGGCCTTGTGACAGCGAAATCTGATCTAACGGGATCCTCCATGGCGGAGTTACCGACAGATTGCGGAGGTCTGCAAATCACAGCCTCCTGGGCCAATATGGTGCCACCATGAGGATTTCTGCTCTCTCGGCTATCAATTTTCGAATCACCCTGGGGATCAACGGAAGCGGAGGGAAGGCGTAAAGTAGCTCGGGAGGCCATGGGCAACGCAAGGCATCGTGATTCTCTGCTCCGTAGGAGGGATAATGGGAGAAGAACCTTGGTGTTTGCGCATTGAGCGGAGATGCAAAAAGGTCTACTGGGGGCTGACCGAACCTGGCTGCTGCCTCTCTGAACAGGTGTGGGTGCAGACGCCACTCTGCCTAGTCCAGTGTTGCCCTGCTGAGCCAGTCTGCTTGGACGTTGGAGGCTCCGGAGATGTGCTCCGCTCTGATGGATGAAAGATGCACCTCCGCCCATCGACAGTCACTTGGCCTCTCTCATGAGAAGGATGGAATGGGTGCCCCCTTGCCGATTGATGTGGGCCTTGGTTGTAGTATTGTCCGTTAGGACCAGGACATGGTGCCCTCTCACTCGATGAAGGAATGTACGCAGGGCCAGGTACACTGCGCGAAGCTCTAACCAGTTGATGCTCCGACTTCGCTCCGCATGAGTCCAAACTCCCTGTGCCGAGAGAGACTGCAGGTGGGCTCCCCATCCAGAAAGACTTGTGTCTGTCGTGAGAATAACCCTTTGAGGCTCTTTGAATAACTGTCCGCTGTTGACAGATGGTTGTGTCCACCATAGGAGGGAGGCCTTCAGCGGGACCTTCACTACAAACCTTGATGTGCTCCTTCCTGAACGCTGATACGGCAGGAGGAACCATTGCAAAGATCTGGAATGCAAGCGAGCCCATGGAATAATGGAAATACAAGAAACTAGCTTCCCAAGCAGCTTGGATAAATTGAGCAAAGATGTTTTCCCAGTTCGCCGGATATTCCTGATAGTGGTGCAGATACTAATAAGTCTCTCCTGAGAGAGGAAAACCTTCCCTTCAACAGAGTCAATCACAGCCCCCAGATGGGAAATACGAGTGGAGGGGATAAGCTGACTCTTCTCCCAGTTCACTAAGAACCCGTGGGACTGAAGTACCGAGAGGTAGCGCTAGTATCACTCTCGGCCTGATGTCGGGAACGGGATACAACCAGGGTATTGTCAAGGTAACAGTGGATCCGGATAGGAATTTGTCTAAGGTGAGCTGCGAGAGCTGCCAACACCTTAGTGAAAGATCTCGGAGCCGAGGCGAGACCAAAGGGAAGGGCTACATACTGGAAATGCTAATTATTATAGCAAAACCTGAGGTATTTGGAATACGAGGAATGAATGGGAATATGGAGATAAGCCTCGGAAAGGTCAACCGACGTAAGCCAGTCCCTTTCTCTGATGCCCTGTAAAATAGACTGGAGAGTCTGCATTTTGAACTTATGGCGTACGATAAAGTGATTTAACCTCTTAAGATCTAAAATGGGTCTCCAACCCCCGGAATGTTTAGGCACCAAAAATAAAAGGGAATAGAAACCCCTTCCCCGTTGGGAGGGAGGTACAGGTTGAATGGCCCTAATATCAGACAGATGTTTGATGGCGGAGGCCATAAGAGCCCGCTTAGCAGGATTCCTAGAGATGGGTGAAAACCTGAAATGCTCAGGAGGGGGAGTGTGAAACTGCAGGCCAAAAGCGCACTGAATTTCTGACCCAAGTGTCTGAGGTGGATTCCTCCCACTTGTCGGCAAAATGCCTGAGGCGGCCGCCTATGGTAGGAGAACCTGCAATCCTTCCTGGGTTGGCGGGCCGCCCTACTCCCGGAACCCCTAAAGGGCTTTCTGTAACTGCCCCCTCTCCTGCTTCTGTCTCCCGAGTCACCCCGGTCCTGGTAAGACGACCGGAATGATGGGGAGCCCTGAAACCTAGGAGTGAATGATGACTGGAAGGGGGGATGAAAGGAGCCCCTCCGAAAGGACTGGGAACCCTTGGCTTCCTGCCTACGAAAAAGCGAAGGCAGAAACTTTTTCTTATTTCGAGTTTCCAGAAGCAATGGCTCGAGAGCGGGCCCGAACAATTTCCCTTTTGATATGGGGGCTGAAGCCAACTTAGACTTATTTTTAATATCAGCCTGCCAGTGTCGAAGCCAAAGCAATCGTCTGGCAGATACGTGGGAAGATATAGCCCGGGATGAGAACTTAACCGAATGAAAGGTGGCGTCGGCAGCAAATTCCGCCGCCGCCATGATTTTTGCGATATCTTGATGGGCTCTGGTGTCAGCTGGGGGGATATGTTGCTTCAGCTGCCTGAGCCACCTGATGGAGGACCGGGTGAAGAAGGAAGCGGCCATGGCCGACTGGATAGCCCAAGCATCAGCGTTGTGAGCCCGCCGGAGCGCCATCTCCACTCGCCTATCCTCCGGCTTCAGTGCCTCCAGTGCATCGGTAGGATTGGAAGAGGAGGCAAGTCTTACAATCGGATCATCTACTTCTGGTGTGTCTAACATAGCGGAGAAATCCAGATCCAGGGTAAACAACCTCTTGTCCTGACTAGAGGGGGCTGGAGAAGGACCCACCGAGGCCAACTGCTTTGCCACCAGATCCGAGAAGATTGGGGGGGGGGGCGGAATAATGTCCGCTGCCACCGCCGGCTGCCTGAACATAAGGTCATCAGGACCTTCTGGGCTCGATGGAAGAGGGTCAGAGGGAGACTGCGAGGCCAGACCTGAAACATTCTTTGCCTTAAATAATAAGGACTTAAATAAATGGGGTTTAAAAAGACCCACAACAGCAGGTTGCTCGGGGGAAAGGCCCTCATCCTCCGACATTTCTCCCTCCATTAGATCTGCCTCCAGAAAGGGTTCAGAATACTGCAAGGAACCTCTATCAGAACCTTCGTACTCTCCAAACGGTTCAAGGCCCACTACTCTTCTTCTTGGGT
Organism: Hydrophis major; assembly: GCA_033807585.1. NCBI lineage: Eukaryota > Metazoa > Chordata > Lepidosauria > Squamata > Elapidae > Hydrophis > Hydrophis major. The sequence goes on along the minus strand of CM066331.1, from coordinate 156,984,068 downwards.
ATCCTCCCCCTCTGGGAATGGGGCATCCATGTGAGGAGGTACCTGACCATGTTGAGACGCTGGTGCAGAGAGAGACCTTCCGGATAAAGATTCAACCTCGGGAGTCCTCCCTCGGGAGTCCGGTCTAGACAGCTGCTGCATTCCTTCGGCTATTCCTTGACGGATGGCAGACTGCATCCATTCTCTAATGTCATCAGATATAATGTTTGGAGTAGGATCTCCAGAACGTAGGCCTGCAGCGGTCGGCGTGAAGGTCACCTCGGGCGCACGGGAGGGCTGGCGGCCTCAGGTGGAGGTACCGCACCTGGAGGGAGAGGATTGGCTTGGCGGGGGGGGGGGGGTAGAAGGAAAGGCAGGTGTTATAGAGTGTGACTCTTTAGCCCGCTTGCTAAACTCCCTTTCTAGGGCCTTATGACGCCGTAAAGCATCTCTTTGAGAAGCACTGGAAGATTCCTTGTCCTTTTGCGAAGGTAGTGCGTGTTTGATTTGGCCTTCAGAGAAGAGCCAGTAGGATTAGCCTCTGCCATGGTATTGAAAAAGGAAATGGCGGTTGGCACGCCTAGGAGTTTGGCCTACTTATGCAAGCCGGTTTTCCTAAGATTGGGTCACGTCCCCCTTTTTGAAAGAAATTTTATTCTAGAACAGTAATTAATTAAACTAACTATCTATCTATTTAAAGATCCCTTTTTTTTTTTTTGAACTCTGTGCAATAAAAAAGAAAGAAAAAATCTACCCAAGGTTATTAAATATATACACTGAATATATACACTAACAATTATTATTAAATTGAGGGTCGGGTTCAAGTAAGGAAGACCAAACAGACCTAAGGAATAACAGCAAAAATATCTACTAGCAAAGACCTAAATTCCAAATGGACCAAATGAACGCTGAGGCCAAGCAAATATACAAAAGGCAAGACAAAAGGGGCTTCTGTAGGCAGCCCCCCAACAACAATGGGGAGTACGTGCCTGCGCCTCTGAACTAGCTGCGGGCAAAGGAATAAAGCCAACAATATCTAACCAAGACAACAGGGCACGGAGCCACAGTGCCCTCCAGGTAAAAACAGAGGCTCTGCGCAGCCTGATGGTCCCGCTAAGGGCCTACAAAGGCCTCGCAGCTCACTATTAATTCAAAACAATAAGGTCTTACTTGATGAGAAAAACAAAATGGCGCCAGCCACGAGGCGTGCCCAAAATGGCCACCCGGCTCAGAGCGCACAGCTCAGAGGCGCACCAGCCCAACCGCAACTTCAAAGTATGAAAAGGAGAAAAAAAGGGCTGAGAGAGGAAGCGCTGCCTCTCCTGAGGCGTTCTAGGGGGGAAGACGCAATTGCGCGCTAAATATATAGCGCGGAGCCAAGTGGCTGAGCCCAGCGCGCTTGAAACGGCAGAGGAAGAATGAGGAGGGGGGGCGAAAAGGCTCCAAACCCCTTACCTCTCTCCTGAGAGCAAAATCGTTCTGTAAACTAAATTTGAGACCGCGCTACGATCTGCAGGGACAAGGAGGAAAGAAAGAAATCAAACCTGAAGCTACAATTCAACAACACCTGAAACGGCCAAGGAACAGAAGAAAAGCTGCCTGTCTTTCTCGAAGGCTGAACTAAAATTGGGGGAACGCATGGAGGAGTCACGTGGAGGAGGGCGTTCCTCAATTTCAGCTCAGCCTGTGAGAAGTGAAGACTGGAGCACCTCCCACTCTCTGGATGCTCGCAGCAGTTCTACGGAGAACTAGCTGCTCTCTCTGTAAGAGACGAATTCTGCACCTTCCACACAGACAGGGTGATTCTACGTCTGGACCCCTCCTTTGTCCCCAAGATCAACTCCTGGTTCCACCGGGCTCAGGAGATAGTGTTGCCCAATTTCTGTCCAGCTCCTTCCCATCCGCTGGAACAGAGGTGGCACACTCTGGACATAAGGAGGGCCTTACACAGGTACATAAGACGGACTTCACATCACCGATAATCCGAATCACTGTTTATCTCATTTCAATCTTCCTCTCTGGGTTCAAAGGTCACTCCATCGACCATAGGCTGTTGGATAAGGGTGTGTATTGCAAAGGCCTATGAGACACAGTCAATTCTAGCCCCCAGACGATTGACTGTTCACTCGACTTGAAGCGCTGTCACCACAGTCAAATGGGTGACGCAGGCTTCGATCAAGGAAATCTGTAGGGCAGCGACAGGGTCCTCACCATCTCCCTTTGTATGCCATTATAAGTTGGACAACTTTGTCTCTGCTGAGACTGCCTTTGGAAGGAGGGTACTTCAGCAAATGTATGTAGCTAGGGGGACTTAGGACCACAATCCCCACCCATAGGGACACCAGACTTTGGTATGTCCCAGCTATGGATTCTCCAATCAGCGTGCTGGAGAAAGAGTGTTGTCTTACCTGAACGCTTCTTCTCATCATGATGATAGAGAATCCATTCCCCCCTTAGAAGGCAGTTAGGTCCTTCATCCAACACAGTAACACCGGAGGAGCCAGCGCCACCAACAAGTCCTTCAGATGCTGCGCCTTCGCTGTGAACTGGGAAAGTTGACAAGGGCTGTGGCTAAAATTATGGACTCAGTCTCCAGGCAGAATGGCATGTGTCAACCCAGCTATGGATTCTCCATCGTCGTGATGAGCAAAAGCGTTCAGGTAAGACAACGCTCTTTCCAGAGCACTTTAGCTTCTTCATTTTCTATAATTTGTCTATTTTGTGATCCCCTGATTCTTGCTTTCAAGAAAATGACATTTCTTGCAAATAACTATGATGCACCATTGTTGTCACTTTGGAATGGCATTGTATATAGTCAGTCTGTGCACGATGCAAAAAATAGTGGGACACTTTGGTTTTGTAAAAACACTGCACCTCATGAAAAGACAATTTTGGTGGCCATCTATGAAAAAGGACATTGAAAACTATGTTACTAATTGCTCCATCTGTGCTGCTGCAAACAGAAGACAAGGAAAATCTCCTGGACTTTTACAAACAGTGGCAGAATCTTCAGCACCCTGGAAAGAGATCTTTATGGATTTTATAGTGGAGCTCCCTGAAAGTGCAGGAAATACTGTCATTTGGGTTGTAACTGATCTTTTTTCAAAACAGGTTCATTTTGTACCATGCCAAAAATCCCAATAGCCAAGGCACTGGCAAAGATGTTTTTAATACACATTTATCGTCTTCATGGAGCTCCCCAAAACAGATTATCTCAGATAGGGGTGTACAATTCACACCCACATTTTGGCGGGTGTTTTTAAACCTATTAGGCTCCACCCAGGGGTTGTCATCTTCCAATCACCCCCAGACTAATGGTGGAGCAGAACAATCTAACAGCGTATTACCCTGTTTCTCCAACAATATGGCCTCCCCCAATAGGAAGTCCCAGCATGTTTTATAGGCATGAAATGAAATTAAGCCCCTCCCCCCAAATTAAGGCCTATATTAAAACATGCGAAATGGGGGGGAATGGTAGGGGGGCTTGCCGTTTGGAAGTACTTTTGTTGCACACCCGGATATGGTGCTGCCTGCATTGACCCCAATACGAAGTGCCCCACCAACACCAAGGTCAACATCCAAGCCATCGCCGCCCGCCTGCCCGAAGATGCGGGGGGGGGGAATTAAGTCACCCCCGAAAAGACAGCCTAGCCATTTTTTGGGGGGCTCAAAAAAAAAATAAGACCTGGCCTTATTATATGAGAAACACAGTAGAATAGTTGAGATGCTTTATTAATTACCAACAGGACAATTGGACTGACCTTCCTTTTGCAGAGGTAGCATACAACAACTCGGTCCACAGCAGCACTGGTTTCACCCCATTCCAGGTAGCCACAAGTTAAGAATTCAACCCCATGCCAGAGCTACCTATCAAGGAACCTGAAATTCCTTCCCTTAAGGAGTGGATAAACAATTTGCAAACCATTTGGCCAATGATCAGACTAGTCTTACAAGAGGCTAGAGAAGGTTTTAAAGCTCAGCCAGACAAAAAATGTTGTGATCCTAAACCATTCAAAGTTGGGGACTGCATATATTTGTCTTGAAAATTCCTAAAATCATTGCTACCCTATAAGAAACGGGGACCTAAATTCGTTGGGCCATTTTTCATCTCTAGAATTATTAATCCTGTTATGGTAGAGCTTCTACTCCCCAAAACACTGAGACAGGTTCATCCAGTATTTCACTGTAGCTTACTTCAAATCTTAGACACGCCCCCCCCCCAACTCCCATTATGGTACATGGGGAACAACATTTTGAAATTAAAGATATCCTTGATTCGCACACTCACCATGGACCCACACAATATTTAGTACACTTTCCTTCCTCAGAAAATGACTGGGTAGCCAAACAACATGTAAAAGCACCCACATTACTATGGAAGTTCCACCTGAAATATCCTCACAAACCATCCTAAGTTGTAAATGTAACACATTTTATGTCTTCCAGGTGGATTTCTCAAATTTTTGAGGAGGGCAATATGTCAGATCCGTGTATCTGCCATTCTTCAATGGAAGAAGGGGGGGGGGAGTTGATGCAAGTAATCCGTTTTTGATGTAACCTGAATATTTTAAACCTTATATTGAATCTTATAACTTGCACATGATATACAACTTGGGCCAGATGTCTAGAAACTTGTCATGTCTTGGAAAGATTGTAAGAGGAGAAGGGACAATAAAAATTCCAGCTCTGAAAGATACTTCCTGGGAAACTCTTCTAAGATATGTTCCCAGAAAAGGGGGAGGAATTAACATGTTGGTTCTTTGTTTGATTAAATACACATCAGAATAATGGGAGGGGTTCTAATTCCCTTTATCTATTACTGTATGCCTGGGGGTATCTTTGATTCTGCTTTGACTAGTACCTGGTTCGCTTCTTTTCAATAAAGAATTCCTTTTGAAGTACCTAGCTTTCAGAAGTTCATTCTTTTCGGTTGAAGGAGAAAAGTCCAGTGCTTACACAATGCAATGATGAATAATAGCGGTGATAATGAGTCTCCTTGAAAGATTCTTCTCATATTAACCCTTCCCAGTCTATCACCATTGACTAGCAACTGTGTTTTCTATTGTTTGATCGATCTTTGCATAAAGTTTCAGATGTTTCTATTGACTCCTTATTTCTAGACATTTGATTATCCAATCATGTGGTAGGGAGTCGAATGCCTTCTTGTAATCAATCCAGGCTACATTCAAGTTGGTCTTTCTTTTCTTTCAGTTTTCCAAAATCAACTTGTCAGCCAGGGGTTGATCTTTTGGTCCTCTACTGTTTGGGCAGTTTCCTTTCTGCTCAGGTGGAAACAACTTATTTTTAACTAAATTAACAATTTGAAAGTTCTTGATAAGAAGGTAATTGGTTTGTAGTTGCCTGTTGCTACCTCTTTTATTGGATTTTTCATTGCCAAATAGATTTTGCTAGTCTTTAGTTTTACCTTCTTGAAATATGCTTTAAACTGCTTGACAATTAGTGGATATTAGTGGATAGACAGCCTCTACCCATGCATGCACAATCTCTCCCACCCCCTTACCTGCACTGCACCTCACAGCTGATTTTCGGCTGGTTTGAGGTCTTTTTCAGCCTCCCAAAGGCTTGAGGAAGGCTTCTGCAGGCTTCTGCAAGCTTTGCAGCCCAAAAACCAGCCCGTTTCATCACTTCCTATTTTTCTGAAAATACTGCATATGCGCAGTGAGGTAAGTTTGCCTGCAGCTCGCGTGCTGGCAAATGGCTCTGCGTGCCACCTGTGGCATGCATGCCATAGGTTCACCATCACAGATACAGACCATGCAGATGTCTTAGCCAAAATCCATGCAGTTCATCTTTACCTGGTACTGAATTTTACTCTGATTTTATATTTTATTATTATAATATATCTTTTCTGAGAAACATTTAGATAATTAGAACATATAGAAAAAATGATTTTGCTCTAGTTAAGTTCTATCAGCTGAAACAATTTTTTACTTTTCCTGTGCAAGAAAATAAAATACGTTTTCATAAGAAAATTAAATTGGTCTGGATTAGCATTAATTTGGGAGTTGATAAATTTGGAGTCTTGGGTAATATATAAATTTGCTTTCAATATTTTGAAAACAGTGATATAAACTGAAAATTATTTTAAAATGCTACTCATAACTCAAGACTTAAGTTTGTTAAATATAAGTTGTATTAAAAAAATAAACTTGTATTAAAAGTATAAATTATGCAAATTATATTACTTTCTTTTGGTGAGTTTCTAGCTACTTATTGCATGGTTAATAAATAATACAGAACTACACCAAGTTCCTCACTACTGCAATTTATCTGCCAATGTCTCCTACAGAAAGTATTAGTTATGGTTGTACTTGATGATACAATGGGACTAGAATTTTAGAGAAAATAAGTGAAATGTAACACAAACTATTTTAGATGTAGGCTTCCCGCAGTAGAACTCAACTTTTTTATAATAATCTTCTCTACCTTATAAGAAGGGTTTACATGAAGGTATTTTGTTTTTCTATTATTTCAGTTAGAATACTGCATTTTGCATTAACACTCTAGTCAATTTTTTACAACAACCAAACTGCAGAATTCAAGATTTAATCAATATTATCTCCATTTGTTCTTGTTGCTTTTATTTGATGTGTGATCTGAAATCTTAACCAGGATATTGTCAATTGAGGTAGCATAATAATAATTTTATCCTACTGTACAAATTATTTAGAGTGTCTTTGAGAACATTGACTCCTGGCAACTGCCTGCAGTTTTCTTAGCAAGATTGGGCAATGTTGACTTTTGGCGACAAGTCCCTGCATTTTTCTTGGCAAGACTTCAGAAGTGGTTTGCCATTGCCTGCTTCCCAGGACTGAGTGAGAGTGACTGGCCCAAAGTCACCTAGTTGGTTTCATGCTCAAGACAAGACTAGATCTCATGTTTTTAGCCTGATGCTGTAACTGCCACACCAATCTGGCTGTTCTATCATTAAGCAACCCAACTGAAGAAAGAGTGTATATAATATTCAGAAGACATTCCCAGAATTTAGCATGCATAACTTGCTGGCAGGCGTATGACATCATTTTCCCTGGAATTTTTCCGAGTTAAAGTATAATTTAACTTGTCTCTTCCCTGCACTGTCATTATCAGTGAGAATTTCAAGTTTGCCAGGACCACACAGATTCTTGGAAGCAGTTACATGATCTCAGTTGTGACCCCTTTGAAACCGGGGAGTTGCCAAAGATAAATAAACAAACCTCTTCCCTAATTTTCAGCACCGGGTTGATTTAAGGCTTCCGCCGAGTTCCTTCGAATAGCGTCTAAATAAAACACCGGGTAGGGTCAGCTTGAGATATCTTCTCTTCGACCACGACCGGGAGGTTTCGGGAAGTCGCAGCTAGTGTTTGCAGAAGAGGGGTGGAGCCACGAAGCACAATGTTGGTACACACAGGAAAGCCTCTGAACGCTGCTGAGGCCCTTCCCTTCCATTGCTCGCTTGCTCTGACGTCACCACGTGCTTCTCTCAAAAGCGGAGGCAGCGCGAGTCCTCCAGAACCCGGTGTGCTGTTCCGCGAGTGGTTTTTTTTTCATCGATCTCTGCTGCTATCCTGAGCGCTGGGGCCTTTGTCTGATTTCACCAGAAATAACCTAACTTACCGTTTTCTGTCGGCTTGACATATTACAATTCTATTTTTAATATATTTAATTTTATTACTATTTGTTTTTCGTACCGGTCCTTCTGACTGTCAGTATCAAAGGATTTTTTGGCTTCCGTTTAAAGAGAAATCGACCGAAGAAAGAAGCTCCGGAACTTTGAAGGTTTTAAACTTTGTAGATCGAGGTAAAATATTCTAAGGTTTGGGGGAGAGGCTCGAAGAAGATATCAACAGCTGTTTGAGTGGGTTTGCTTGTGATATAACTAGCTGTGGATTGATTTTTTTAAATGTAAGAATGTGTGAGACTTAAGATGCAAGCGGGATAGGGAGGGAAGCATGGGGGGGGGGGATTCATCAGCCGCCGCCAGCGCTACTGTATTACAGCAGGGCGTCCAGAGTCTCCCCCCCCACTCCTCTTTTTCAAACCCTCCCCACAAAAGACGTCGCTGGTAATGCAGTCAGTCTTGTGACTGATTTACATTGTTGTCCACATTTTCCGAAGTAGAATTCCCGGGAAGGGAAATTCCCGAGGAGGAGGAGAAATAAATAGCTGGAAACGGTCCTGAAAATCCAAGAGATGCTTCGGGCGGCAGTCAGTTAATGTTAGAAAGGGACTGTAACAATCGTTTACTTAGATTGCATCATGTGAAGCTCCGGGTAAAAAGACGACGGATGGGTGGAGTTCGTTCGCTTCCAAATCTGATTACGCAATCGTGTCGCGAGAGAAAGAGAGTTGATAAGCTTCCCTGATCTTAAATTTACCTGCGGCGGATGTATTGTGTTTCTCAGTTTCTGGATGGAAACGGAGAAGAAGCCTGAAGGCTCTTTGCTTATCTGCTTGGCTGGGCAGAGAAGCCTCTTTTTTTGCTCTGGCTTCTCACTGTATATCTTTTGTGTTCCCACCACCACACACACCAGCCACCCCATTTTTCCAGACAGAGTGTGCTCCCAGTGTTCTAGCACGAGATAGCTTTGTTCTCCTCCCAGTACTTTTCCTTCCCTCGCCCCGCTTAGCTTATCCCGCCCTTCTGTGCTGGTACTTTTCCACTCGCCTGGCTGAATCAGCCGCGGTGAGCAGCAGCTTCGAAGGAGCGTCTCACGTGACCAGCTTCGGGAGACTACTGCAGTATTGACGTTTTCCCCCTCACCTTCGCAGGCTAGGTAGGACCTGCTGACGCCAAGGACGAAAGATCACGAGGACCCCAAGCGACCCCTCCCAACCCAAATAATAATTTGACCTGATTGACCCGTTCCCTGATAAGACATCCTGGATCCCAGCATGACCAAAGCTGAAATGGGCAAGCTGAACAGCACCCGAGAGGAGGACAGCAGCAGCTACAGTTCTAACGGGAACGACTTCAGCTATCAGTACCCCACCAAATCAGCTGCGATGAAGAGGTCAGGAGATTTCTCTGCCTTACTTTGAACCACAGTACAGCATCCTCTTCAAATACCTGCCTCAACTGGGGAAAAATAGGATGGGGGGAGAGGCAGGGAGAGAGTTCTGCTTTTAGAATTGCCCCACTAAAGGAAAATCTTTAAAACTAACCATATCACAAGCCAGGGAAAAAAAAAATGTTGCACATTGTGGACACGTTTATTCAGATTTTAACTCAGTTAAAATAAGTGGAATTTTACAATAGTATTTAAAGTTCCTCGTTCTCTTCCTTTCACAGCCATTATATAGATATGGATCCAGAAAACCAAAACTTTTTACTTGAATCCAACCAAGGGAAGAAGAAATATGAAACTGAATATGTAAGCACATATCAATATGTTTTTACAAAGTAAAATCAATTTTATTATAAAACCTCTCGCAAGTAAGAGCAAATTGTGAACTTTCACCATTATTATTTACAGCATCCAGGTACAACTTCCTTTGGAATGTCAGTATTTAACCTGAGCAATGTTATTGTAGGCAGTGGCATCCTTGGACTTTCTTATGCCATGGCAAACACAGGAATTGCTCTCTTTATGTAAGTATTAGAATGCAATAAAATCACAATATATTATTGTTTTAGGAAATTATTGTAGGTGCTTGCTTCAAGCCTAAAAGGTAATTCTACTAAACTATCTGAACACAAGCCATTTTAATCCCATTGACATTGCTAGAGGAACTAGGGAACATTTATCTAGAAATACGCTTGAACTCACAGTAAATTGTTTTAAGTGGCAAGCTTATGAGATTAGACTGCAAATTACTTTGAACAGAAAAATAATTCAGCTCAAACTAATAATTTAGAGACCCAATAATTTCAATTGAAGAATACAGCTTGTTTATGTTTCTCATATTGGAGCCAGTAGGATTTTAAACATTTAGGTTTGAATAGTTCATATACATCTTCCTTCTTTTTTGTGGGCAATGGAAGTCAAACAAAACATTTTGAAATTTTTGAATTTGTATACTATAAAAATGAAATTGCATTCACTTTTAGTGTTTTAGTTATAATTTGTTAAGTTGCCTTTTGTTTGTTGTGTCTTTCCTCAAAAATGATTTTTACATTAATATAAATATCACTAATAGTTTTCTCAAACTATTTGTAGGAAAAATACTTCAATTTATCCATTTTAATTTATGGATTATAATGTTCTACAACTAAACTGGCTGGTGACTTTGGGCCAATCATTCTCTCTCAACCCAACCCACCTCACAGAGTTATTAATGTGGTAAAATAGCAGGAGGGAGAAGAATTAAGTATGTTCATCACTTTCAGTTATTTATAAAAATGAGAACAAATAAACTAGATTTGGATACTATTTGCCATCCTATATTTTGCCTATAGTATCATAAAGCATGTCAGTTTTTCCTTGATAATTTTCCATTAAGAAAAGCATATGTTGTAAGAGTCTGCTGTTGGTCAAGCTTTAAATAAGAAAAGGGCATCTGTCAGGTTACAGAGAGCAACAGATCCCAAGTAGAATTTAGCTATGTAGTCATTGGTATGAAAAGCAAGGAGTTACATAGAGATGTATTGCTGTTAGGAGGCTTTGTGAAAAGGTAAAGGACTGCATATTCTGAAAGGCAAATATATAGTGGCATGCATATGTTGGTTATTAGTAAAAATCAAAGAAATATAGAAATAATATTTTAAATGTTAAGTGCTGGATTAAAAATTCAGATATGTGTCTAGGGATTTCTGTGATAGCCAGACAACCTTCCAATATCATTAGAAATTAATATAAAAACCAAGAGCAATTGAAATTGTGTCTTTCACTAATCCATATTGGCAATGAGGAGCAGTCAAGCTCTTGAAGGCAGTGATGCTAGAAATATATACTTGGGAACAGGGTCCACCGAATTTTAAATAACATGTCTGCTATACTGTTAAGTGCAAACAGCTTTGGTCCCTCAAATTAATCTTTAAACATGAATTCATTCAAAGTCTGTATGTAAGCTCATATTCAAAATAGCCCAATTTGCTTTAACTGCAATTATTAATGCTTCTGAATTTCCCCCTTTCTCAGGTCCCTCAAAATGATTGATTCATTGAAGGTCATGTGGGAATGTTTCAACATGCAGTATGCTGGTAATGTTGCCACCAAAACAAACTGAAGTGTGAAGCACATTTTGGTGTATGGCATTTATTTTTATTTTGCAAATTATTTTAAAATGTTCTTGCTAGAACATGAAAAAAAACTTAAGCAATAATGTGCCATACAGGTTTAAAAAAAACAAATTCAGATACAAAATTTTATTTTATTATGCCATTTCATGCTCCAAAAATGTTTTGCAGTGGTTACAATGTAATCAGCATAATGCATGCTAGTGGGATTCTCTGACAGGCAGGGTTTGACAAAAAGCCCACTTAAGTCAGAGGAAATTCTCACATATAAACACACACAGAGGGATTTTCAATACATTTTATATCAGTGTAAGTATTTTAGAATAAACCATGAGTTCAGTGAGGCTTGCAAACAGATACAAAAAATGTAAAACCATGTAATATGGTTTTTTTCTTAAATAATTTATCTTTTCTATTGGAAATTAATTTATATAAAATATATTGTAAAGCAAGGATTAAAATAAAAAAAAAACATTTTATTTCTTCTTGGAATAAGCATTTCAGACTATGAGTAGACAACATTGATCAGCTTTAAAATGACTCCATTCTGAATTGGCTTAAATCTTGACAGATATATATATTTAACCATTTTATATAGCTTCCCCCATACAAAGTGCTCTGGGCAGTATACAACAGAGCAAAAAACAGTTAATAAATATCTTAAAAGTTTAAAATCAAGCTAAAATAAATAATAATAGACAAAAAACTGTTAAAAATAGCGGAGCTACCTCACTAGTTCATCCATCTCCTAGGATCCCCAGGCCTGCAGGCATAAATTGGTCTTAAGGGTCCTCCAGAACCCAACAGTGATGAGGCCAACCTTGTCTCAGGGAGAAGATTCCATAGCAGATGTGCCAAGGCAGAAAAGACTTATTGTCAAGGCCTGCAAAATGTAGCTCCATAGATAATTGAACCCATAACATGCCCTCTTTGCATTGTAGATGGGAACATAAAATTGGAAAGAGGTAGTCCCCTAAACAACTCCGTGCCATGCCATGAAATCAACACCAGCACCTTGCATTGGACCCAGAAACACACTGGAAAACAATGATGTTCCCAGTGGAGGTGTGACATATATTCTACCAGAAACAAACCTAATTACATTTGGCATCTGCTGAAGTTTCCAGATAGTCCTCAGGAGCAGCCCAATATAGAGTGGATTGCAGTAATCTAGCAGAGATTACCAAAGCATGAGTGACCATGAGTCGATCCCCTGATCTAGAAATGATTTGTGCTAGATTTATATTTTTAAAAGTGGCAGTTGGAATTTTTAATCGTTCTTAGAATGTTCCTTGTCCCCTGAGCACAGTAAATATTCCTAATATATTCACTGCATTTAAATTTATATTTAATTTCATTATTTACTTGAGGAATGATGTGACCATGTTAAATTTATTCATTTTTCAAAGCCATTATAGCCAATAAAGAATTTAAGTGTGTTCAGATAGTTCTAATTTAACTCACTGGCAGAAATATGTGTGTAAATTTATATGTTCTTTATGCTTTTTATTTACATATTCAATTTCAAAACAAAACAAAACATTGCATTTGTATTTGTTTTTTAGAATTCTCTTAGTCATCGTGTCAATATTTTCTCTATATTCTGTTCATCTTCTTTTGAAGACTTCCAACGAAGGAGGTAATGACAGTAACTGTTTGTTATAGATTTGATCCTTCTCTCTTCCCTTTCTAAATTGCATTATTCCAAATCTCTGTTCCTATAGGATCTTTATTATATGAACAATTGGGAATGAAAGCATTTGGCATGCCTGGAAAACTTGCAGCATCTGGATCAATTACAATGCAGAACATTGGAGGTAAGATCCTTCTCAGACACCCTAAAAGCGGTGGTCTTCTTATTCCAAAAACTATTTTTTTCACAAAACATGCTTTGATTAACAAATTGAATCATGTCATTTGGAATTGTATTTTGTGATTTTTAATACATTATCATTGTAATTATCTGCAACATTATTCACTTCCAGCTATGTCAAGCTACCTCTACATCGTGAAATATGAATTACCATTGGTCATCAAAACATTTTTGAACATTGAAGAGCATTCAGGGTAAGTCCTAGAACTGCTCAGTAGAAATTGTTTTCATGGGAACATGTAAAAAGGGACATTGATATTTGAGGACTTCTGTTGAAACAGGTTAAATTCTCAAACAAAGGTAACTAAAGTAGCAAATTCCAGTTATGCTTTCCTGCCTCTGGAGAGATCTGTTTGAAAGTCTAGTGGCTAAGGCACCAGGCTACAAAGTGGGAGACCATGAGTTAAAGTCCTGTCTTAGCTGTGAAAGCCAGCTGTGTAACTTTGGACCAAGTTCATTCTCTCTCAACCCAAGCCATCTCACAGGGTTGTTTTTTGTGGAGAAAAGGAGAAGGTGTGTTAAATATATTGTCTCCTTGAGTTATTTCTAAAAATAGTAAAGGTGGGATACAAATAAATATATAAATACAAATAATCAGATATGAAAAACCACGTGCAGAAGACACTCCAGAATTGTTCTTCCTGCTTTATAATCTCAAACAGTCCTCAAAATATAAAATCTTCACTTGAAATTCAATTCCTGAGTTCTGCCAATATGTCCCTATAGTTTTATTGGCAGCAAGAAGGAAGTAGTTAAATCATTTCCTTCTGATAAATCTTTTTGATTTCCTAATCTAGGTTAGAGCTCTTGAGCTCCTTAGAAGTTTCTCATTGAAGTACTAAGTATGTTATCAAAACCAGTCTAGGTTGGCCAGCTGCTTTCACTTGCGGAGACACCTAATATTATATATTTTTAAATTGTCACATTACCATTCAAGGATTTCACTGTGTGCATTTTCCTTTTCCTTCTAGAGAATTGTACTGGTATACTAATGGCGATTATTTGGTTATATTAGTATCCTTGTTGCTTATCCTTCCTTTATCGCTGTTGAAAAATTTAGGTAAGTGATTGATAATGGTGGTATTAATGTGGAATAAACAAGAAAAACAATGGTTAACTTACTTGCATTCAGTAGGAGAAATCCATAATAGTTGAGACAGTTTTTTTTCTTTTATTCTGTATATGCAGATGTAAATAGCATAATCAAATTCATGAAACCCTCTGATTGGCCTATATTAATTTAAAACAATACATGAATAAAATATTATGATAACTGCCCTGAAAGGAAAGTGTAGCACTATTTGCATCACATTAAATATTCTAATTTTATATTGGCTTAACTTGGAATATATTATCTGACTTTAATTGGGCTACACTGTATATTCTTAGTGGATATATGCCAATAGTTAACTTGTTAAATTAGACTTATTTGCCATTTGGAATAATTTGAACTAATCATGTATTGGAAAGGAAAATCTGATTACCTGATTAAAAATGCTCTAGGTGATTTGTAAGTGGATATTAAATTAAAATATTTCTGATAACAATTTCTACTAATTTCTATTGAACACGATGGCATAACAGTTCAAAATGCTGAACATGTTATTTTTCACACATACTGCATGCTTTAAATTAAAACATTCCTTTATCATTGTAGGTTATCTAGGCTACACCAGTGGATTTTCCTTATTGTGCATGGTCTTCTTCCTTATTGTGGTAGGTATTATTGTTTATATTTTTAAATGTTTAGAATATTAATTCAAATCCTATCACAGAAACTTGTAATCATATCTTGTAATTATAATTAGAATGGCAACAAAGTTATGTGAAATTAACTGTGGTCATCCTTTGTTAGGTCATTTGCAAGAAATTTCAAATTCCTTGTGGAACGGAACATGATCTAATTAATGCAACTCTAAACATTACCATGGAGCAACTGTTGATTGCAAATGAAACAAATGTTAATGCAACTTGTGATTTCTGTGTACCAAAATATTTTGTCTTCAACTCAAAGGTAATAATTAAACTAAGAAAATATAATTGTGACTTCTTCAAAATCTAACTAGTCATGAAACTTCCTGTTCACCTTATATAAACTATTATAGCAATACTAAGATCAGTATCTTGCTTATTGTCCTTGAATTAAATGGAACATAACTATGGGTGAGGGAACAATTTCATCTTTACCCAGTTGTTTGACCAGACAGAATACTCAAAGGATAAACTAATCCAGTGTGGTATAACCAGGTATCACCTGATACAGCTGGAGTTTCCCTTCCCTACCAATTCCATATATCACCCATTATTTAACTCCTTTGAATTAGTTTGCAAATTTGGAAGAATGTTACATAAATAATATATTCTATTATTTTCGAATAAAATCCAAGATGAGCACTCTCATATTCGTTTAGTTAAACCTTTAAAATTCCATCTCACTGCTAAATAATTCCATGCTGCGCATAAAATGCAGTTGCCATATCTCTCTCTTTCTCTGTATGTGTATGTTATTGATAACCTGCTTGGAGACTTGAATAAAAGTGGATGTGACTAACAATTGTGCACAATTGTGTATTAACAAACACTTTACTTGTATTTAGTGTATTTGAGTATGATTAAAAGTTCCAATTGCCTTCAGGCTATTTACTTTTCTTCCACCTAATTTTTTCATATGGGAAAGTTGATAAATAGAAAGGGCAATTATAGATGATAGTTTGAACTGTTCATAGAAAAGGAGGAATATGAATTTAAAAATTGTAAAACATGCTGTTTAGAATTATAGCTCTAGTTTTTCAAGAAACTATCAATGTCTTTTAAGTTAATATAGAAATAGTCATATTTCAATTTTTATGTTTTCCAGACTGTCTATGCTGTACCAATCCTGACATTTTCTTTTGTCTGTCATCCTGCTATTCTCCCTATTTATGAAGAATTGAAAGGGTATGTCATGTGTATTAACATATATCATGTGTTTTTGAAGAATTGCATTTACATATGGAATGATGTATTTCATAAATATTCATAGCAATTTATTTGTTTCTCTATAATAGCCGAAGCCGCAGAAGAATGATGAAAGTATCCAATATTTCATTTTTTGCTATGTTCCTCATGTATCTTTTGGCTGCTCTCTTTGGATACTTGACATTTTATGGTAAAAAAGCAACTCTTCTATTTTAAGTTTTGCATGTTCATTTTTAAGATATCTTTGGAGTGTGAACAAGTCAACCGGAATAAAGCAAGCTCACACTGTTTTGTCTTTATGTAAACATGTACTTCATTGTAGCATTTGTACATTCTAATTAAGAAGGCAATTTCAACTTAACGCAATTTTTGCAGAAAAATAAGTTCCACAAATATGAATTGGTTATTCATATTTAGTTAGCTGGGTCTATGAACTTCTGAACTTCATTACTAATAAGAAACAAGTCCTACTAGAATAATAAAACATATTTCCTGTAGAAACTTCATGAAAAAGTTTCTTCAATTTTTAATAAAGCAGACCCATTAGTCATTTTGAGACTATGTTATGGCTGCACACAAATTACAAATGGCTGTCAGGGAGGTTAGGACCAATCAATTTTGTTAATTTTTTGTTAATCACAGTTATGTTTTGCCTGATTGCCTTCTGTGGAAAGAAAACAGAGTCCATTACCTGCAGGAGGCAAGATGGGGACTATTCCTGGTTCCATGTGGCATTCCATTTTACTCAAAGCTGTTATAAGGAGGAAGGGGTTAAGAAGACTGAATTGTATCATAGACTGTCAGTAACTTTCACTCGGGTATAATTTAATGGCACCTTGTTTATTAAACAGTATATCACTGCTTGTAGCTTTAACTTTACAAGCTTTGTAGCTTTAGCTGTACACAATGTGATAGGCAATAACAATAGAAATACCATAATGATATTAAATTGGTATATCACTGCTTGTAACTTTAACTTTACAAGCTTTGTAGCTTTAATAATATACAATGTGATGTGCAATAAAATAGAAATACCATAGTGGTGTTAAATGGGGACACTGACAAGCAGTCAGATCTTAGATTGAAGTAAAAGTTTCTGGAATTCAGGCAATTCAGAACACTATTTAACGAAGAATATTACTATTACTGTTACAACAAATAGATTGTGGCTACCGCACTGCAATGCATTCTATATTATAAAGCTATATAGTCACACAATTCCATTTGCAGATCAATTGTAAACCTTTCAAAACATGCACAAGAATCTTGTTTATTATATTATGTGAATATTATCCTGCTAAAACCCATGTCCCTTTCTAGGAAAGGTGGAAGCCGAATTACTCCATACTTATTCAGCAGTGCTTGGGAAGGATACTCTCCTTCTGATTGTGCGCTTAGCAGTCCTGATGGCAGTCATTCTTACTGTTCCAGTTGTGATTTTTCCAGTGAGTAATGCACTTAATGAGAATACAATGTTAATTTATGTTGAATTTTGGAAATCAAGTATTTATGGAGCTTGCAGGTAGTTCTAATTATCATTTTCACTTGTTAAGTCATGTTTCTGTTTTCAGTTTGTTTTCCTTTTTTCATCATTGTACAATCAGTATAGTTGGAAGGCAATATAAATTCTATGTTTTAAAAGAATATTTAACATTTATTTAAATATTTAAAACATTTTTGGGAGGGAGTAAATTTTAATCTGTCTTTAATAACATTAAGTAATTCAATTAATGTGTATTTTACAGATCCGCAGTTCCATCACACAATTGCTGTGTGCAAGCAAAGAATTTAGTTGGGTGCGTCATTGTATTATTACAGGAGCTATTTTGGTATGCACCAACGTTCTTGTCATTTTTGTTCCCACAATTCGAGACATATTTGGAGTCATTGGTGAGGATTGTTTGTTACTTGTTTGAAATATGTATTGTTCTAAAAATGTTTATATGTAATAAAAAATAATCAGTCTAATTAAACTTTATGGATCATTCAGGTGCCTCTGCTGCTGCCATGCTAATCTTTATACTTCCATCAGCTTTCTACATTAAGCTTGTGAAAAAAGAATCCATGCAATCTGTGCAAAAAATTGGGGTAGGTACTTATTGGTTTACCTAATAAAAGGGAATGTTTTTTTGATATTCATAGAATTATTAGCTTCATTCTTGCACAATGTTTGACTATAAAGCTTTCTTAATTTCCATGAATGTCTGCATTAACTCTGCTGAGGCCTTTTCATTATCTTACTCCCTCTTTTTTCTTTAAATGTTCATTTTTATTTCTTTTATTTTACTTTCGCATCCCTATAAGCCATTGAAAATCATTTTGGAAATTAAGTGGCATAATATACTCATATTTAAAAGTCTAGCATATTAGCCTGGATTTTCTTAGCCTTCCCAAAAATCAGTATAGTTGAAGGCAAAATATGTTCAATGTTTTTCATTTTGGCTTTGAATGATGCAGTTTCAAAAATTACTAAAAATGTTGACTTTTTTATATAATAGTTTTTCTTGCTGTTGTTTCTGACAAAATAAATTCAGTATTTTTGTATGTTACTTATTTAGGCTCTCCTGTTCCTGCTAAGTGGCATAATTGTGATGATTGGAAGTATGACTTTAATCATTGTGGATTGGATCAACAATTAACCTCCCTGTTTATTCATTAGACTTCATTCTGCCATCTTCTGGGAGAAAGAAACTTCTGCCTATGTTTGCAGTGCCACTTCCTTTGATGCTAGTACTTCTAACTATAGAACAGATGGATTTTAAAGAAAGAAAAGCAAAAGAAACTATTCTGCACAAGAATAGATACTAATATCAAGTCAGCTGAGTCTTTGGCTGAGTGAAATGACTTTTTTTTATTCCATTCCAGGGAATGGACAGCTCACTCTATAAAATTTTATCAAGCCATGTTGGGCTTTGGACATTGTTACTTGGATTCTTTATTATTTACTTGAATGTGCCTAATGGAAAAAACAGATGTGAGAAGTAAATTAGTTTACAGCAAATTTCTAAGCTAGCCATTAAAAGCAAGGGGAAAAAAAACAGTTATTATTTTTATACCAAATAACTATGGACTCAAAAGCACTATTTTGACTTTTAAGAAAACATTTTATAAGTTAAAGACCCAAATAAGGGTAAGAAAAATCAGTATATTGTTTAATCAATAACCTCAGTTCAAAACATTTGCCTGCCTATAGAGACATATTCTAAATATTATATTTTTCACGTCAATAAGCTTATTTTTTAAATCTGTTACAACTGTTTAATTGGCTATCTTGAAAGAATAGAACTATAATTAAATTCCATTTCTAATTTTAGTTATTCTAACATTAAAACCAAACGAAGTTTTGTTAAGTTCCAATTAAAGTATATTTAAGTTTGCATAAAGTACTATACTGTATTTCAAGGAGTCATTTCCTCGAATGTAATTTTTGTGGAAAAAAACATCAGAATGTCTGATATATTAATTTATGGCATTCTGTTCTAATTAAAGCTATGTCCAGGCAACTCTTGAAATTAATGAAAATGTATAGGAGCATTATTTGGCAAATTGCTGGTCCATTCATAAAATACAATGTTGGCATTTTTCTTCTTGAGGTACTCAGTATTGCAATTACAGAAGATAAAAACATTTTTATTTTTTTAAAAAAATCTGCTTTTACCAAAGCACAGTAAATTATTAGATAATGTGCTGTTCCTAGCAAAAAAAACTGGCTTTTTAGTATATAGAACAAAAATATTGAGATAATGCTATAGTTTACTGGAGGTAAAGTATACAGATAGTGTAGTACTTTTCAGATGCATGTTTTCATTTATTATTATTTTATATTATGTTACATAATTGCACCAGGCTTTGATGCATGTGACAAAATTCTTTTCATAACTATATTTCTTAATGTAGTTTTGTAATGATTGACTAAACTGTCAACACACACACACACACACACACACACACTCATTGCTAAATGAATGGGTCTTGTATTATTGAGACAATAGGGTAACAACCATAGGTCATGTACAGTAGATGTCCAGAACATGATCCTGCCCTGATTGGACAATATATATTACACAGAGTATAAGCATTCAATGAACATATGAACAGGCACACCTCTCACACTCCTGTCTATCTCGCATTCATCACTCAGCCTGGAAATTCAAGAAGAGCTGAATGTTGATAGCGGAAATTCATACATATTTCCTATTTCTATGATTAATTTAAAGAGATAGTTAATGAATTTGCCAAGTGGGATAGAAGGTAAACTCTATTACATTTTGTAGTAAAAAATCTGTGTTGCAAGTACTGCATTTGCTAGAGGAAGAATCATGTTCCATTTTGGTTACTACACATATTAATTATACTATTTCAAACCCAAGGTATAATCTAACTTAATAGTAGTAGCTCAATAATAACTATTGAATTAAGAGCAATCAAAAAATGGCATGTAATTAACCAGAATATTTTTAAGCGTAGGTTCAATTTAAAAAAATATACAGCAAATATTTCACATTGCATTCTGATTCTTAACCTAATGTTTCATTAGGGCACTTCTTAATAAGGAACATGATTTATTGAAAAGTGACTGTAATTTTTGCCCTTATTGCCTTAGAAAGGCTAGAATTCAGCTATGGTTCTAGGCAGGACAATATAATCTGTACTTGAATAATAGTTGTGATAATCTCTCTTATTCCTAAAATGTCAGTAATCAATACTAGTGTTGTTAAAAACACAAAGCTTATTTTTTTGATCTACATTGTCTAAAGAAAACACCTTAGACTTTCAAAGACCACTCTTTTGTAAGCATTTGGCTATGTAATGTAATGTAAGATTTCATTGTTATTTAACATATCTCAGAACATTGGCATTACTGGGTGGATACAACTTACTTATGTAGCAGATATAAATAACTTAACATTAATGTCCCAACTTAATATCTTCTTGTATTTTGTATTAGTCTAGTGGTATTTTGGGCAACAACTTAAATACTCAGAAAGTATATGGGATAATTTAAAATGATTTTTTTTCTTTACAATAACTGGGGTTGCCCAATATCTTTAATCATTCTTTTCCAACAATAAAAAACATTGTTATAGCCTAATTGTTCATCGAAAAGCCAGAAAAGTGACAAAAGTGGGGTGGGGATGGGGGGAGACACATGCATCTGCAAAAATGATACTGAATTATTCCTGGTTCAGCAATATCTGGGCAGTTCAAATTAGGGATTGCAGAGTTTTCTTTCATTTGCAAAGTCAAACTTCCCCAACTACTCCTGAATACCACTAAGATATTTTATTTGCTAACATACAGATATGTGGTACACAAACTTCTCAGGAGCTAATAGTTTCAGTATTAAACCACTGTTTGTCACCTCATTTTAAAATTACTGTCTTCCATATTACTTTACTCACAATATGTAACATTATTTATGGAACAGTAACCTGTTGAAGTTAAAACCTATTTTTCAATATTTATGAGTAGCCTTTGTATATAAATTATGCTCTGTGTGTGTGTGTTTTCGCGGGTATTTATATGTATGGCATTCAGCTTTGTTTGGGTATTTTCCCACGTCATAATAGTTGTGCTTTTAAAGTTGTAGCAACGTTTCAGCAGAATCTCATCTGCCATCATCAGGCTTCTGTATAGTGTTCGTCTGAAGTGTTCGTTGTATAGTGTTCGTCAGACGAACACTATACAGAAGCCTGATGATGGCAGATGAGATTCTGCTGAAACGTTGCTACAACTTTAAAAGCACAACTACAGTGACGTGGGAAAATACCCGAACAAAGCTGAATGCCATACATATATATATATATATATATGTATATATACTGTAAGTATATTGTATATAAGGTAAGGTTAGGGTTTTGATTATGTATATAAGTTTACATTAATAGTTAGCACATTAAATCCATAATTCCTTCATGTATATTCAAGACATTGTCACATGAAAATCTCTGGAGAAATTGTATGCCAGTGATCAATTGTTTTTGCATTTGTTATACAAGGGAAAATATTTTTAAAAGAAATCTAAAAGCGCACCCAACATGTATTAGTTCAATTCTATATTTTCCTTTGAACTGTACAACTCATTATTGCAAACTAATATGAAATTCCTTTAGCTTTGAAAGCAGTTTGTGATGTGAGAAGAATGGGAGCTACCATTTGACAGCAAAAAATACACTTTTTTTTATTTAGAAAATTAGTTTCATAATTTGGAACCAGGGCCATTGTTGTAGCCCATTGTTGTAAAGTGAAAAACCTAATTTTACAATGTACAATTTGCAACTGATGCTTTCAGTGACTGTTTTTAAAACCAATGACTGATGCTTCATATATCAGTATGATTTGTATATATCGTGTATATATATATATAGATAGATAAAGAGATACATACTGTATTGTTAGATCAACAATTTAAATGCAATTGTTGAAAAGAGTGCTACACTGTATCAATGAAACACTGTAACTTTTAGCTAAATAAAGATAAAAACTTAATATGCCAGAATGAAATTTATTGTCTATTATATAACTTCATGTTGTGTTCATGTTGTGCTTTACAGGTAAATCAATTTTAGGAAGTTCACAAAAGTTACAGTTAAAAAAAGTAGCAATTGCCTTTGAATCCAAACTATAAGATGGGTTCAGAGTTCACATTAAGTCATGCTTTGTATTAATAAAAAAGTTTACTCAACATGCCATAATATCTAGTTTTACATATTATTATAAGCCAAAACCAAATTAGTACAAATTATGCATCATATAATAAGATGTAGCATTTGAAGAAGTGCATTACACAATTCTTGGTATATAGATATATATAACTCTAATATTGGAATATCACTTGGAATTTGAAATAAATATCTAGTGATAAATATTAATATGGGATGTTAATAAAGGTGATGTCGAAACATTTTCAACAAGGCATTCAATGATTTTTATTGTTCAATGTATACCCTGCCTCTCTGTTTACTTTACCATTTAATACAATAAAAAATGCAAAATATAAATGAACAAAATTAATATTAAAACCAATCATTATATTCCAATCACTAATAAAAGGTTGGCAAAAGGAGACTTACCATCTTCCTAAATATTAAGAATAGGAATCAAATTCTTTGGATTGTGCAGTCTTTCTTGGAAGCCACATGGAAGAAATACTTTCCCTGTATGCCCAGTAGTTGACGTGCTGGTAGTTGGGGCACATATCTTAGTGATCTAATTAATCAGGCAGGTTCATAGCAGTAGGAGCGATTCACAAATAATTAGACCTTAAGCCATTTAAATTGTGCCTACTAAGCAATTAATAGACAATTTTTAAAGGAATTACTCATGATTCCTATGGATTGCATTAATCAGCAATAGTCATCATAAAATATATTTCAAATATTTTTCAAGAATAAATCCATTTAATGCACATTTCAATACTTAAGACAGGCCATACGTAAGGCATAATTTTCCCTAGAACTAATTTACTCAGGAAGGATCAGAATCTGCCAGCTACTTATAATGATGCAAATATGTTTCTTGCATCTGTCACCACCTATAAATCCAATGTCTGCCGCAGACAAGGGACCTACGCAAACTGCAAACCAGTCTCTGTAGGAAGGCAATTATACCCATAACAAGTTTCATCTCGATACCCCTAATCCATTTTTTCTTCTCTGTTGTCTGGATTTCAATTTCAGTTTGATCCAACCAACTACCAAGTTTACAATGCTCATATTTGCTAAAATTATTTCCTGTGACCTACCAGTATTGGCATTCAAATTAAGTCAAAGTTTGAATGACTTTGTCTGCAAAGTATTATGACAATTGCTGGCAGCACACCCCTGATTATTACGATTATCCACCCTCAATATATTTATGAAGGGTATGCCCCACAGCACAGAAAAGCATTATCAGCCAATGAGTAGTGTTTTTCATTATTTCTATTACTAGAGTCTCTTTTTTTCTGATTCATTAAGAGAGATCCTCCATTTGAGATTAAACCTAATTGTTTCATTAATCTCAGTTCTTTAATTTTTAAAAAGGTCTCATTGATTCTGTTAGAGGAGAAACATTGCTTAGCCAGAATAGTGAAAATTATTCTATGCACAATTTAAAAAAATCATCTGAATCTTTCAGACCTCATTTAGAACATTTTAACTGATCTTCAATTCTTCCAGGGATTGATAGCAGTTGCCAGTCTAAATTGACCAGAGAGTGATCTGCTATGACAATGAAAATGTTCAGAACATTATGGTGAGCATCAAATCCTTAGTCATCCCAGGCTGGCTAGCATGGTGTCATGGTAAATCACAGTGTTTTTCAAGCTTGGGAATTTTAAGTTGTATAAGCTTCAATTCCCAGAATTCCACAGTCAGCACACTGGCTGGGGGATTTGGGGCATTGAAGTCCATGCATCTTCTCAAGATTGAGAAACACTGGGTATATAAGATCAAACAGAGATAGATGATAGCCCCTCATATGTTGAGGACTCAGTAGTGAAATGTGTGAATAAAGATAGCAACATATTCCTACTTTCTTTAACGACACTTTGACTAAAATAGATTCATACTTCATTCCCTATTCTGTCACATAGGAAGCCTCCAAGTAAAAACAAACGGGACTTCGTTTTAAGCTTAGTTTTAGTTTTTTATTATACTCTTCCCAAGACAAAGAGATTCTAGGTGTTGATAAGATGTTAAGTTTGATGTATTTATTGTTAGATTCATTTAATAGGTTCTGTGCTATGGACTTTTATATGCTTAGGTTATTTTCTGAACAAAATGAATGTGACTATATTTTTCTTTAATTTACTGATTTTTCAAAATGTGTCTGACGAACTAATCCTTATGCACCAAGTTTTATATGGGTGATTTACTACTGTGTTTCTCATAAAATAAGTCCGGGTCTTATTTTTTTTTAAGCCCTGAAAAAAGAGCTAGGAATTCTTTTCAGGGATGACTTAATTCCCCCCCCCCCGCATCCTTGGACCGGCGGGCAGGCAGCAGCGGCGTGGATGTTGGCCTCGGTGCGGCACCTGCCGCTGCTACTTCCTCTTGGAGTATCCTTTTCCATTTGGAGTGTCGTTGCCACATTTTTAGCTGCTGCCGCCACGTTTGGAGCATCACTGCCACGTTTGGAGCTGCCACTGCGTTTGGAGCTGCCACCACCACGTTTGGAGCATCACCAGCAGTACTGACCCGGCCTGCAGGTAGCACCATAACTGGGTCTGCAGCAAAGGTACTTGGCAGGAATAGGGATTCTCTGTGTTCCGCCATGATCGGGCGTTATGAGTGGCTGATGGCGAGGCATGGCTGCCCATGGGGTGCTCCGAATGGCAAGCCCCCCCTTCCCCATTTTGTATGTTTTAAAATAGGCCTAAATTTGGGGGGGAGGGGCTTAATTTCATTTTATGCCTAAAAACATGCTGGGCTTTCCTATTGGGGGGGGCTGTATTGTTGAAACATGGTATTTTACGCAGCAACCTTGAAATAATGACAAGCCCCCCTCTTCCCCATTTTGCATGTTTTAAAATAGGCCTAAATTTGGGGGGGAGGGGCTTAATTTCATTTTATGCCTAAAAACATGCTGGGCCTTCCTATTGGGGGGGGGGCCTGTATTGAGAAACACGGTATTTTACGCAGCAACCTTGAAATATAAATCTTAATCTGAAGGAGATAAAAGCCACTTAGAAGGAGACACTGACATAGGAAAGTATCAATTGACATTAAAGTCTCCAAGACAAGACATCTAGAGTAATCCATGGCCATGCTTGAGATCATCAAAACTCTTTCAGCAGAAGACACTGTTTATAGTGGGATAGGCATATACTTCCAGTACTCCTCTGCTATCCCAACCATCCAAATAAAACATAAAACATTCAATATTGGCATATCATTAAATTGAGCTTCTGACCAGAGAGATGAAATTCCTGTAAATTATGATCATAGCACTTCTGCAGCCCACCCAATCCTAGCCTGCAGGATCATATTTTGGTGGTGTAGCTGTGGAAGGTTGACTTCTTCCTGTCTACTCTCAGTCAGATCTCTGAAGTACCATCCAACATTACATTGTAGCCAATTTTCTAGGAAGTGACCTGGCATTTTAAAGCAAGGCAATAGTTGTCACATAGACTTTTTTTAGTTAGACTTTACCCGTTTCCCAACAAACTTCTTCACTCACAGATTCGTTGTAGCAAGATTCGTTTATTGTGGTTTGTTTCTTCCAACAACAGCAACAAATGGCACACCCGAGCAAAACCAGTGCTGAGAGCGGCTGCTTCCCAGCGCTGTTTATATCTCTCCCCATCCTTAATCATTGTCATCCCCACCCTTAATCATTGCCTAGTCTTAATCATTGTCACCTCCATCTTTAACCATTTTCTGCCTCCCTGCGTGATCCTCCCCCTCCCCACTCCTACCCCATATGCATATTCTCTATTAAGAGTGCCCAGGCATTACCTGCCCACGCTACATGCATTGCCATCCCCAACCCACAAAAGCCAAAAACATGTGCATGAGTCTAATTAGTTGACAAGCCGCTCCGAAATGCCATTTGAGAGCTGGAAAGTGCAGTGCTGATATGCCAGCTCGACATCCAGCTGGCTGGGTCGGGAGAAAGGAGAGAGGGAGTCTTGCCCGGCGCTGGCTAAGCTCACCCTCACCTGGAATGGATTCCTCACCCTGGGTATGTGTTGGGCTTCATTCTGTTCGTTAGTATGGCATCGCCGAGGAAGCCCGACACCAGCTTCTGAACCACGATTTCTTTGCAACAGCAAGGTTGCAGCCAACTAACACCTCCCTGCTTGTTACTTCCATGTTTGCATCCACCATCTCTTATAAAACAATTCATAATTCCATCATTTTAATGGAAACAACCAAAAATAGTTCTTCCAGTGTTAGAATCTTTCACAATTATTACTTTCTCTGCCCTGTGTCTATGTCCAAATAGAGAAAGTTAAAACACAGTCTGGCAATCTCCCAGATATAAATCCATTAATCTACTATGTTAAGTGCAAGTTCATAAGCTAACCTGGAAAAGCAGAGAGCTAAGGAAAGAAACAATTATGTTTGCATAGAAACTTGGGGTATATGGGACAACAAAAGAAAAAGAGGTTGATGTGCAGAGTTTTCGAATTTTAAAGAAAATGGCTAGATTTGTTTAATCAATCAGCCTCTATTTTATTGACTCTATTTTATTTTTGCAGGGTATGATGAAAGAATCTTGAAAGCTTGATATTTTGATCTTTGGAAAGCTGGAGGTCAAAACTGTCCTATGGCTTTGCTATAACATAGTGGCTAAAGTAGTCTGGGATCTTAACTCTCTCCTACATTTGAAAGAGGACAATAAATTGATTCATATTTAAAAGGGAAGCATGGATATGAATCTGTACAATTGCAATGTTTCAATCAACATTAAGCTAACTAAATAAACTGATAGGAGCACAGGAGAATACAGAAAAGAGAGAATGCAATTACGTTACATCCTAATTTTGTTAGTACCATTTTCTAGTTACCTATTGCTATAGCCTGAATCTGAAAAATATCTTTTATCTATGGGATTTATGAAGCCAAGATACTTAATGCTTGGCTATTTTCTGTATACATTTTTATTACCGTATTTGCCGGTGTATAAGACGACTGG
The DNA here is from genome assembly GCA_033807585.1 of Hydrophis major. Taxonomy (NCBI): domain Eukaryota; kingdom Metazoa; phylum Chordata; class Lepidosauria; order Squamata; family Elapidae; genus Hydrophis; species Hydrophis major. The sequence continues at coordinate 156,956,457 of CM066331.1, read as the reverse complement.
GCATATAAGACGACCCCCCCAACATTTCCACTCAAAATATAAAGTTTGATATATACTCACCGTATAAGACTACCCCCTCTTCCGCACACCTTCCACTTTTGACTTTTTTTTTTTTTTTGAGGCACTTTTGTGCACCGTGGAAATGAATCCTGTGAAGCCGAAAGGAGCAGCCAGCCTTCAGGCCGATGTAGGTGGGCCTCCTTCTCCCAGCTCCCAAGGAAATGAGGCGCTCAGCGGCCTCCGCTCGCACCGCCCAGCCTCTGCTCAGGTATCCGGCTGGGCTGTCAGGAGTTGTTACTGCTGGCGCAGGTCCGCGCGGCTCCAGTCCCACGTTGCCTCGGGAAGGGAAAGGCAAAAAGGAAGAGCCGCGGCGGCGCTTTGCAATGGAAGCAGCAGCTCCTGGTTTTGCCTTTTCCTTCCCGAGGCAACGCGGGGCCGGAGTTGCGCAGAGCCGCGCCAGCGGTAACAACTCCTGACAGCCCCAGCCGGATACCTGAGCGGAGCCAGGGTGGTGCGAGCGGAGGCCGCTGAGCACCTCGTTTCCTTGGGAGCTGGGAGAAGGAGGCCCGCCTACATCAGCCTGAAGGCTGGCTGCTCCTTTCAGCTTCACGGGATTCGTTTTCACGGTGCGCAAAAGTGCCTCGGCCGCGGGCAGCTGCAGTGCTTCCCAATTACTATTTGCCGGTGTATAAGACGACCCAGCGTATAAGACGACACCCCCACTTGGAGGCATGTTTTTCAGGGCAAAAAAGTCATCTTATGCGCCGGCAAATACGGTACATGTATTTGGTTAGATTCAGTACACACAAAAATCAATACAGAGAAGTGGGTGAAAGGAGACTTGTTATTATAGCCTAGAGACTTTAACATGGGCCTTAAATTCTTTCTTGAAAGAAAAGAAACAAGTGCTCATTTGTGGTTAATTGCTTATTAGGAGAATTCTGCTGAAAAAGCATAATCTTCAAATTTTATTGAACCACCAATTATTAGAATTTGAAAATATCATTATTCCTTCTTCTAGAGGGAAATACTGTAGTCATTGGTATTTGTAAAACTCAATGTCCTTCCCACCACATTAACCACATCCAAATTATTGGGGACAGAGTTAGGCTAATTCTAGAACTGGTTTGAAATGATAGCAATAACAATAGCATTCAGGCTTATATAATGCCCCATAACATTTTATAGCTTCCCTGGGTGGTTTAAAATGTAAGCATTATTTGCATATTGGCTCCGATAAGCTGGGTCCTCATTTTTCCAACCTTGGAAGGATAGAAAGTTGAGTGAACCTTGAGCTCCACCAAGATTGAACACCAGGCTGTGGGTAGAATTTATCTACAATACTGTACTTTTAACACTGCACCACCAATTAAAGTGTTTATTTTAAAAAAAGAAATGTGAACAAAGCCTTGCCTCACTGATGTCGTGCCACTCTATCATCTGCAAGAGTGCAGGATATTACAGATTTTAGACAACTGAACTTTGGAGCACCCCACTGATAAAAAAGAAATTGCTCTTTCAATTCTCTGCCTTGTTATTAAGGTTCTGATTCAGCATTATCTTCTATAAATATATATATTTCAACTTGCTAAAAGTATGTGATTTTTAAAATTAGGCTATACATTTCAAAGGAAAAGAATTATGCCTCTTCCACTTTAAATTATAGTATGAGCATATATCAAAATATTAGTGACTTTGTCACTTTTACCTGGATGATAAAAGGGTCTTTTGCATTGGGGACTATGTATACATAAACAAAACCTGCCCTTTTCTCTGTATCAAAAAGCCTCATTGAAACATATCAGCCTGCTTCAGTGGTTTGATTTAAGTTGCAGAGGTGGAGCAACTAGATTTTTTTGATTGAAGTGACACTTTGTATCAAATCACAGTCTATCTGCAAAAGTCAGTAAATCACCTGAAAGAATAAGAAATAAATTATTAAGGTAGTACCTGTAAGGTTTTGTTCCTAGCCCACAGATTCTGGAATACAGGAATGCAAGAATGCAGAGAATGTAAATATGAAATTTGTCTTTCATATGGGAAAGACTATCCAAATTACCATTATAGAAAAGCTAAAGAGGGTACTGAATTTAAACCTAAGGATGGTATAAATGTAGTTGTCGGTCTTTATGGTTATTGTGTGTTACTATGTTATTTCCCAAGAATTGTAGTAATGACTAAAATTATTGGGAAGCAATAAAGGTTTATTCTTAATCATGTTCTCAACTATTTCTCGCATTCTATCACCTGCTTAGAAGCTGGGAAGAGTAACTAGGTATTTTCCAAAAATATGGGGCTGACCATCACCATAATCCCTGATCATTGGCCATTTTAACTGGAGCTGAATGAAGTCTAAGATTTCAAGATACATTGCTGATGATGACTATTGCTATTAATATTCTCTAGCCTCCCTGTGTTCAGGTGCAAACTTTTATATAAGATTTTTTTTTCAGATAGAGACTGGTTTTTCAGATACAGTAAAGCATCTAAGGTATGACATAAAAACCACATGCAGCACCCTGGTTCCATTTTATAAAGCCCATGTTTTGAGTTGGAAATAGATAAAGTCATAGTTTAAATTATAAAATAGACACCACAGTTAAAAAAATAAACAAAAGCAAAACAAAGAATAAACCAAAGCAATCAGCTCTGCCTGCATTTATGATGAACATCCATCTACTTTTCAATCCTCATCCCCCAAATATCAAAAATGTGGCCCTTACCAAACTATAGTCCCCTGTATTTTTTTTTTTTGAAAAAGTTTTTATTAATTTTCTACAAACAAACAAGACAAACAAAACATAAAAACATCAACTCTTATATATACATCCAGTGTGTCAGTTGGTTCATCATTTTTGTGCATTCATTCTGTAGTCTCAATTACAATTATATTACATAACAACTCATATTGTCAATCCAAACTTATATATCCTAATATCACTAAAAAAAGAAGTTTTTGACTATATTTTTGATCATTCATGCTTAATGAGCTAACAATACTTTAAACCAGTTTACTCTATAACAAATCATCTAGTCATATCAAATCAATCCTAAAAAATCCTTTATAAATATAATATCAAATAGCAAAATAATAGCAAAATAAAGATATTCCTTACTATCTAGCATTCTAAATAATCTATTATCGTATTTTATCATCTAGCCATTTATAAAAAAGATCCCAAATTTCGTAAAATTGTTTATCCTCTTGCTCTCTAATTTCAAATGTCAATCTGCTCATCTCAGCACATTCCAATATTTTCTTAATAATTTCTTCCTGTAATGGTATTTTCTCATTCTTCCAATTTTTAGCAAATACAATCCTGGCCGCTGTTAATACATTTACAATCAGGTATTTCAAATCTTTACTATATATATCAGGTAAAATTCCCAGTAAAAAGATCTCTGGTTTCAAATCTATATGTTTCTTTATCATTTTTTCCAACCACATGCGAATTATAGTCCAATATTTTCTAGCATCCTCACAAGTCCACCACATATGGTAATACGAGCCGGGTATCTGATGACATTTCCAGCATTTTTCAGATTTGTTCTTAAACATTCTTGCTATTCTTGTCGGAGGAAAGTGCCACCTGTAAAACATCTTATACAAGTTTTCTTTATATGCTGTTGACATTGTCATTTTATAATTTTGAGACCACAATTTCTGCCATTTCTCTAAATCAATCCCATATCCAAAATTCTTCCCCCAAACAATCATAGTTTCTTTGACTTGTTCTTCCTCTAACTTCATTCCCAGTAAATAACCATATAGTTTTTTAATCACCTTCTCATCAGTACCCATCAAGATCTTATCTAAATCAGTCTGTTTATCATAAAATCCCTCCGTTTTAGAATCTTCATCATACCTTGAGTGTATTTGTGCATATGAAAACCAATTCATCCTTATACCTTGTTCCTCTAAGTTTTGGATCGATTTAAGTTCACCCTTTTCATCCAAAAGTTCCCCATATCTAACTGTTTGTTCCTTCTTGTAGATTATAGGATAGGAAAATGCTTCAATGGTCGATAACCAAACTGGAATTTTCAAATAACATTGTCTTTTTATCTTCTCCCAATTTAACCACAAAGACTCCCGTACATAATGTCTTCTAAAATAACCCTGTGTTTTAGTTCCCTTATACCATAAAAAAGCATGCCAACCCAACAGCAAGTCATGCCCTTCTAATGTCAACAACCTATGTTTCCTTAATGTTATCCATTCTTTGACCCACATCAAACTTGCAGCTTGATAATACAATTCCCAATTAGGCAGACCAAAACCTCCTCTAATTCTAGCATCTTGCAAAAGCTTTAGCTTTATTCTTGCTTTTTTACCTTGCCATATAAACTTCAACATAATTTTATTTAAATCTTCAAAATAGTCTTTTCCAAGCCTAATTGGTATTGTTTGAAACAAAAATAAAATTCTAGGTAAGATATTCATCTTAATTGTTGAAATTCTCCCTATTAATGACAATTGCAAGTTTTCCCACTTCTTCAAATCTGTAGTTATCTGTTGTTTAAGTTTAATATAATTATTCTCCTTTAATGTGCTACATCTTGTTGTCAAATATATCCCCAGATACTTAACCTTATTTGTAACTTGAATTTTCAAAAGATCTGCCAATTCTTCTCTCTGTCTCAATAGCATATTCTTTGTCAAAATCTTTGTTTTGTCTTTATTTATTTTCAAACCAGCCACCTCTCCATATGCCTCTATCCTTTCCAGTAACTTTGGAGCTGTTTCTAGCGGATCTTCCAAAATAAAAGCTAAGTCATCAGCAAAAGCTTGTAGCTTAAATTCTTCCTTCTTAATTTTCATTCCTTTTATGCTTTTATCATCCCTAATATTTCTATTCAACACTTCCAAGGTCAACACAAATAGCAAAGGAGATAGGGGGCATCCCTGTCTTGTGCCTTTCCTTATATTAATAAAATCTGTAAGTTCCCCCTCCATCATTACCCTTGCTGTCTGTTTATTATATATAGCTTCTATTGCTTGAATAAATTTTTTAGCGAAACCCATCTGCTCCAATAATAATAACATAAATCTCCAGTTCACGTTATCAAATGCTTTTTGAGCATCTAGGAATATCAAAGCCATTTGCTTTTCAGGATGAGCCTCATAGTATTCCAAGGTGTCCAGGATTACTCTCATATTGTCTCTAATTTGTCTCTTTGGCAGAAATCCATTTTGATCTGAGTGAATAAAATTATTTAAATATTTTTTAAGTCTTTCTGCTAAGATTGAAGCAAAGATTTTATAGTCTGCATTCAATAAAGAAATAGGTCTATAATTCTTAATTTGCAATGGGTCAGTCTCTTCCTTTGGTATGAGTGTAATATAAGCCTCTGACCATGTTTTAGGTATCATCTTTTTTAACATAACTTCATTCATAACTTCTAACAATGGGATGCTCAATAATTCTTGAAATGTTTTATAAAATTCTACTGGAAGCCCATCTGGACCCGGAGCTTTCCCATTATTTTGTCTCTTAAATGCTTCATTTAGTTCCATCATTGTTATATTGCTTTCTAGCATTTCTTCAGTCTCTTTAGGTATCTTTGGTAAATTAGCTTCCTGTAAATACTGTTTGACTTTTTCTTCATCAATATTTTCCTGTTTATATAATTGCCCATAAAAATCTCGAATAATTTCTTTTTTCTCCTTATTCCCATAACAAACTTGGCCTTGTTCATCTATTAACTTCAATATTTTTCTTGATTCCTTCTCTTTTCTCAATTTATATGCTAGCCATCTACCTGGTTTATTTGCATCTTCAAAATAATTCTGTTTAGAGTTTCTAATTTTCTGTGCCAGTTCTTCTTTCTCTATTAATTCCATTTTATGTTTGATTACATCCAGCTTCAATTTAATATCCTTTTTCTGTGGCATTTTCTGTAATTCTTTTTCAAGAATTTTATACTCATCTTCCAAGGCCTTAGAAGCTTGCCTTTTCCTAATATTCTTTTTTCTTGTATAATCTATTATCAAACCTCTAGCGTATGCCTTCATTGTGTCCCACACATTTTGCGTTGAAGTATCTTCTTTTTTATTTTCTCTGAAGAAAAAAGCCAATTCCTTCTCCATCCATTGTGTAAAATCTTTCTCCTTTAAAATAGTATTATTTAATGTCCATCTCGATCTTTTTTTTTGTCCCTTCCATTTAATTGTCATTGGGCTATGATCTGCCCAGGTACTTGTTTCAATATTTGTTTCTTTAATATTAGATATTAGTTCTGTTGAGATCCAAATCATATCTAATCTGGACCATGATAAATGTCTATTTGAATAAAAAGTATATTGTTTAGCTTTAACATTTCTTTCTCTCCAAATATCTTTTAAAGTTAATTCATCTGTCATTTTAAAAAAGGACCTTGGGAGAGCCTTTCTATTTTGCTTTATTGTTGTTGCTATATAGTCCAGTTTATTGTCCACAATTCCATTAAAATCTCCCATCATAATTATATTAACATAGTCCAGTCCAATTATTTTCATATGTAGCTTTTTATAAAACTCTTCTTGTTTATCATTCGGAGCATAAATTGCAATCAAAAGTATTTTTATATTATTGTCCATTATTTCTACCATTAATACTCTTCCATCTTCATCCGTGTAAATCAATTTTGCTGGAATAGCCTCTTTAATGTATAAAACCACACCTCTTTTCTTACATTGAGTCAAAGAGGTAAATATTTTCCCTAATTTTGGCTGTAATAACAATTGTTCATGTTGTTTTTTAATGTGAACTTCTTGTAAACAAATTATATCAAATTTTAATTTCTCTAATTTATGAAAAGTTTTCCTTCTTTTAACAGCTGAATTAAGTCCATTTATATTCATTGTAATCAGTTTTTTTTCCTCCATGATTATGCTTTATATTTAGGTCTAACAGCTCTCGTGGATCTCACTTCACGCTGTTCTTTATTATCCATCTGTCCCCCTGCTGCTCCTTTCTCTTTTTCAGTCTCCAGTTGTTCATCTTGAAACTCAATTGATAAAGCCTCTTTCTCTGCTTCCTCTCTTCTTCCTCCAAAGAATTCTGCATGAAAAAGTTCTGCTTTCTCAATTGAATCAATTCTATATCTTTGCTCTTGCCACCCAAACACTAGTCCTTCTGGAATCAGCCATCTATAATTCACTTCATTTTCCAATAGTATTTTGGTCAGAAATCGATATTCTCTTCTCATCTCTCTCACTCTTCTGGGTATTTGTTTTAAAACCATAACCTCTTTACCCTTGTATTTCAGTGTTTTCTCTCTTACTACTTGTAATATTTGCGTTTTAATGGATTTTTTAGTAAATCTAATATGGACTTCCCTGGGTAATTTATTTCTCATCGCATATCTTGTATAGACTCGATATATCTCATCTATTCCATCCATCATCTTTTCCTCTGTAATTTCCAAAACATCTGCCAAAATTTCTATCATTACCGCTGCCAAATTTTCTCCTTTTTCCTCTTCTATATTTTGAAATCTGAGGTAAAATTCTGACCTTTCCATCTCCCACCTCAACATCCCACCTTTTTCTTGTTCAACCGCTGTTAGTCTGCTGTCAATATTTCCAATCTTCTTCTCTCTTTGTTTTCCTTCTTCCTCAATTTTTTGGAATCTCTCCTCATACTTAACCATCATTTGTTTAATATTTTCCACTTTTTCATCAGTCTTCTCTATTCTTTGTTCAATATTTTCTGCTCTTTGTTCAATATTTTCTGCTCTTTGTTCAATCTTTTCTATTCTTTGTTCAATATTTTCTGTTCTTTGTTCAATATTTCCTGTTCTTTGTTCAATGATATCTGATTTTGTCTTGAGATCTTGGATTCCTTGCATAATCATCTGTAAAGTTATTTTTTCTTGTTCCTTATCTTGCTTCAACATTGTCTGAATTAAACGTTGTCCTCCAACTGGTGGGGAAGCAGAGGTAGAAGCAGAAATGCCAGATGGTATTGGTTTCCTGCTCATTTCAATGTTTCCAAAACTTCAAATTCTTCTTGACTTTTAATCCAACGGGTAGAGCAGCCAATTATAATCCAAAATGGAAAACTCCAATAGTAAAAAACACGAAACCAAAGAAGAAACAAGAAAAAAGGAAGAAGAAAGATCTTCAGGTTCTTCTAGACCCTAATCCAATTACGAGATAGTCCACCATAAAAAAGGAAAAAATAGAAAGGAGAAAACAAACACATCCAAAAATAATAATATTGATTAAGAGCAAAAGAAAAAGGAAAAAAGAAAAAGCAAAAAGAGAAAAAACAAAAAAAAACAAAAAGTTCCTTCAGATTCTTCACACCTTAATCCAATTAAAAAGTCTCAATAATCCAAAAAAAAGAAAAAAAAAACAACCTCAACAACAAAGTAATCCAAAAACATAAATATGAAAAGCAAAAAAGTCCCAATAAAAAAGAAAAGAAAAATAAAGAAGAAAAAAAAAAAAAAAAACTCTGAGGCTTTCCCTTTAAAATAAAAGGCAAAAATAAAAATATTACTAAAATTAAAATTTAGAAGAAGGCTAGCGAATGGGGTATATATAAGAAAACACACTGCACTTTGTTATTTATCCAAGGCTCTTGTTATGACTCTCTTCTCCAGCAGCTTCAAAGCCAAACCTCAAGTATTGTTGATAACAGTCCAGGAAAGCACCTGCGATAATATTTTGCTGTGCTCTCCCTCTATCTTATCACATTAAAAAGTCCTTGAGATGAAGTCTTTTTGCAATTCTCTCCAATTCACATAAAGATACTTTCAAGCCTCTAGTTGGCAGTGTTACAAAGTTTCTTAATGCTCCTTCTCCCCGCCCGCCAGAAAAAAGGAATAATATATACGGAAAAAAAAGAAAAAATAGCCAAAGGGAGCCTCTATCCTAAAGAAAGTTAAAAAATCAAAGGAAGCATAAAATCAAAGGGAGCATAAAAATATATATAAGAGAAAATTCAATCCGGTTACCTACAAAGTCACAGTAAAATCTTTCCCAAAAAGTATAAAGAAAAGAGAAAAAAAAAAAACCAAGCCTCAATTTGACATCACTTTAAAAAAAACGCCGCTCAAAACAATTTCAGTCAAAAAAAAAATCTCACAGCTTTCTTCTTTATATCGGATGAACTTTCCAACCTTAGCGAATTTACAGCACAAAAGAGTTTTTCTCACCCAGCCGACACACTTCACTCCAATCACTTTCTTTCCGGAGCTGTCCCGACTTCAGAAGCTATGGAGGCTGCCTCTCCGCCGCCAGCAAAAGGGCTTCTTCCGGATCAAACCAGAGATTTTGCGATATCTCTGGGATCCTGGAACAATGCCCTTCACGATCACCGTCTCTACGGGACGGTTTAGGTCCGTTAGGACCGACCAGGGGCGAAAATATCGGCTACGATCTCAGAGCCCCGAGATCGCAGCTGTATCGCCGGAACGAAGCTCCGCCTTCTCCAGTCCCCTGTATTTTTTAAGTAGATAAATGACCTACTTCAGTCTTCATTTGTTCCATTGTTGCAGGCATTCTTGCTGGTGACTAGTTGTCAACTTTGCAACTTTTCTGTACAGAATCTTTTCCAGTTCATGTTATGTTTATTGCAAATTATAGCTTATCCTGTTCAGAACCTTCTCTTCTAGAACCGAAATACACAAGGTGCATTCTGTTCTTGTTGCTAACTTACGCTATATCTAGGCTAGTTGTAGTGTACTAAATTTAAAAGATATGTTAAAGTCAAGTTATTCCATCAGGAAAAGTTTTTTCTATAGTATATACAGTGGCAATAATAGATCCTCTTGTTCTACTGTCTACATTGGATAGTGAGTTTTTTTCAACATTTTTGTTCAGCTGGGGTAGTTTCTGCTCATTCCAACAGGACACCAGCAGAATGCAAGTCTTTATGGAATGTTCTATGTCAAGTTTTACAGGATCTGCCTCTCTTTCATTTTAACTACAACTGATTTATGGTCTTATCATTGTGCTGACCTGGCAGATATAAACATATCCCTTGCAATGTATCCTCTGTTCTGCCATATTATCCTGTATCCAATGTGAATCAGTTATTTTGGGGAGCTTAGTGCTGGTGATAATGCAAACATGATACAGGTAATCCTTAGTTATGACCATAATTCCATCACAAGTTGTAAGCCAAATCAGATCCAATTTTATAGCAATTTTTATAGTAGTCATTAAGTAAATCATATAAAGCAAATCCAGCTTGCCCAATGGACATTTTTGCTGTACTAACATAATCTGTGAGTACTAATTTCTGGGTGTAAGGTTAGAAGACAACCTGACAACCTGTGACTGATGTCTGTCTATTGCAGAAGCTAAGTGAATTTCAGAAGTGCCTGAGACTAGGGACTTCTGGCTGTGCTTCTGCCGTGTTCAGAGCAGGGTCTGTGATTGTCCGTGGCTTCGCTCCAAGCTCTCTCGTTGGAGGGTCTCAACTGGGACCGGAACTACCCTGAAGGGGTGGTGAAGAAAGGGGGACCACCTGACAGGTAGAGATGCATCTCTCCTCCCTGTTAAGGAAACCTTCCTCTGAAGATGAGTTGCAGCAACAATCAAAATGGCTGTCATGAAGGCGGGAGGCAGTCTGAAAACCTAATCTGTGCTGGAGCAAAGAGTTAGTGAGCAGTGTGTGAACTGGGTGAAAATACTTCTGAACTACTAAAGGTATCCCTGATAAAAATAACAGAAAAGAAAACTCATAAAGATTGGGATTGGCAGCGATTTTAAAAGATAGAGAAGAATTTGTGAAAGAACTTAATCCTTAAAACTGAAACAGAAGGGAAATAATTTAAAGGGAAAATTCTTATAAAAAAGAATTTAAAAAATTGGAACTGGTGATTGTACAGGATTTGGCATTGGATCGGCATTACTTAAAATGCTGTAATTGACTGGAAAAAGAATATAATAACTAACAATTGAAAATATTGATAAATTTGACGAAAGATTAAAGAAACAGTAAAAAAAGGTGGAAAGTGTAAACTGATATAAGAGTGCCACCTGCTGTTAAAAGAAAAATCCTGTAGATCCTGATAACCAGATTTATTTACAGTTAAAATTAAAGGAAAATAAAAGGAATTGTATTGTTAAAAGACCCCAGAAAATTGGAATATTGACTTTAAACCGGTGAAGGAATGTGTGAAGATTTCACCTGGGATTTGGATATGTGAAAAGAAATAGACTGATGGACTTTGGAATATAAAGACTGGTGGATATTGAATTTACAGATGGGAGGAAAAAATAGTTGGTTTAATAAAGACGCTGGACAACTGGATAATTGGATAGAAAAATAAAATAAGCAAACAAAAATGAGTGAAATATGCTGAGAAATAGTGTTGGAACTACAAACTATAAGAGAAATGATGAACAGAAGCATTACGGACTTACTGAGTAAAATACAAAATATGGAAAATAAAAATAAAAATGGTGATGCCAACTACAGAAGAAATTATAGAAGAGAAGCAAGAAGGGCAGTAGGAGCCAAACATGAGAAACCAGCAAGGCAGAGCAGATAAAACAATAAACAAAGCGAAAGGGGAAAAGGGAAATAAAACTTAAAATGTTAATGATTGAGGTAATAAACCCAGGGGAGGAAATTCTGAGAGCTAAACAACAAAGGAGGGAAATTTAGAGAGAGGTTTTTGAGAGAACAGGGGCAAAACTAGATAACTGGGAAGAGAAGCAGAGGAATATAGCAGAAAAAAGAGGACTAAGCAAGAGAAAGGGTCAAAAATATTAAAAAATGGGAGGCAAAGTAAGAAGAGATTAATAAATACTAAAAAGAGAGCAAAAGACAATGGTTAAAGAGAGGAAGGATAGAGACTCCACATGAAGAGGTATTATAGGAGTTAAGATATATAGTTATTAATTTTAATAAAATGAGAAAAATGGGAAATCAAGATTTATTGTTAGATATGTAAATTGTTAACCAGAAGAAATAAAAAGGCTGAATATTTTAATTGGAATAAATATGGAATTAAGTTTTTATTATAAGACTACTATTTAAGATATGTAATTGTTAATGGGATATATATATATATATATAAATTTAATATAATATTATGGGGGGGGAGTCATGTGGAATCTAAAGGGGAAAATATAGGTGTATAGTAATAGATAAAAATATAGATACTATTATTAGAATGTATATCTCTGTGGTGGCAAACCTATGGCAGACATGCCAGAAGTGACATGCAGAGCACATGAGCACTCGCCCAGAAAACATGTATTGTGCATGCATGCATGCGGCTCACCCGACAGCTGATTGTTGGATATTTGGCCTGCTTGTGCAGGGACATGGCAGCATGGAGGAGACACTTATGCATGTGCAGAAACACGTGGTGCACATGAGGGGGTTGCACATGCATGTGCAGAAGCGCACAGTAGGGGTCACATGAGTTGCACGCGCGCATGCACAGAAGCACAGGTCGTGCGAGTTGCTCGCACATGCACAGGAGGCACGGGAGGGCCGCACGCATTGCCTTCTGGGTGATGGCACACGAGCACGAGCAGGTAAGTGGACGTGCAATTATCGGCACAGGAGCCCAAAAAGGTTAGTCACCACGGTATAGCCTGTTAAATGAATATAAGATGGAAAATATGACCTATGTACTGTAAGGAGATTAGAGAGGGACTTGTGTTAAAAATAGAACAGTGGCACAACTAACATTAAAAGGAGATAAATATTGGATAATACAACCTAAGATGAATATATGATTACCTGAATGATATGATTTGTTAAACACTGCAAATATGACTATGAAGAGAATATGTTTAATACAAAAATGATATTAAAAATATAGAGAATGATATAAAATATGAGAATATCAAATAATAAAAGCTGGTACATGTAATAATATTAGATAAGAAAATTGATAATATGAATATGAAATTAGGGACATCTTTGTTATTGAAATGTTAAATGACCTGGAATCACACTGTTCACCCAATGATGAATGTCAAGGAATAAAAATAAACATTTATTTTTAAAAAAGAAGTGCCTCAGACTTGAATCAAGAGCTGTATAGTTTAAGCTTATAATACAGTTGGGTTTTCCCAGACTAAACCTCATCATTTTATCCTTGCCAGGCTACAATCAACCAAGAATTAACTGTCACAAAACATGGAGGATTAGAGCAACAGTGGTGGGAAGCAGTCAGGAGGAAGTGCTATTTCCTAGCTGAAACTACCGTATATACTCGAGTATAAGCCGAGTTTTTCAGCACATTTTTTGTGCTGAAAAAAACCCCCTCGGCTTATACTCGAGTCAGATTCTCCTCTGAAAAAAAAATGGTGTGGAGCTCCAAAGCTGGGCAGCCGCTTCCCTGCTTCCGTGTTTCCTTTGCAATTTTTAAGCATGGGGGTAATCAGAAGCAGAAAAGTTCTTGCTTGAGGATATATTGTTTTTTCTTTTTTTAACTGTTTTTTTTTGGGGGGGAAGACCCACCATGTGAGAATGCTCAGACACGAAATCTATCCGACCAAAAATAAGTGTGTGTGTGGGGGGGGGGATTTTAACAGAGGGAAGATGTAGGGAGAAGGCAAAAGTGATGGAAGATCCTTCAGGGGAAACTGAGGGGGAGACTCACCCTTGGTCCAGATGAGCCCCCTTCCCCTTTCTCTAGGCTGAGAAAACAACGTGAGCTGAGGTTGCTTCGGCTCCACTCAGCTTCGTTTCCTCAGCTCCAGCTGCTTTCAGTCCACTCAGGAGGAGGGGGAGGAGGTGGTGGTGGCAGCTCGCGTTGTTTTCTGATAGTGAGATCATTTCCCAAATTAACTGATTCACTAACCCAAAAGAAGAAGATGTTGATGACAGTGGGAGGCAGGAGTCACTCTCTTCCTTGCAAGAAAAAAGCAAGAGCCGTTCTTATGATCTCTCCCTCTCTCTCTCTCTCCCCGTAATACAGTCAAGCCCTTTCCAGCACGCGGGATCCGCCCCAGCCGCTTTGCACCTTGCAAATGCAAAAACCCCAGGATTTTGCATTTGCAAGGTGCAAAGTGTCGAAGGCAGATCGCGCGTGCTGGAAAGGGCTTGACTGTATTAGGGGGAGAGAGAGAGAGAGGGAGAGATCATAAGAACGGCTCTTGCTTTTTTCTTGCAAGGGAGAGAGTGACTCCTGCCTCCCACTGTCATCGTCATCATCTTTTGGGTTAGTGAATCAATTAAACCTTTCATGATAGTGAGATCGTTTCCCAAATTTCCCTTAAATCAGGGAAGAAATCAGAAACAAACCTTTGGACTGAGAATAAGCCTGTTCCTATGATGCCATTTTTGTTCACTGCAGTGTGAAAAGTGTGAAAAAACACACTTCTTTTTCTTCATCTTCTTGTTCCCTATTTACTGGTCTATTTCAAAGAGGAAATTGTGAACATCAAACTTATTCTCAACTGTCCTAGTGAAAGTTTTCATTGGTATCTATTTTTATTTTTGAAATTTACCAGTAGCTGCAACATTTCCCACCCTCGGCTTATACTCGAGTCAATAAGTTTTCCCAGTTTTTTGTGGTTAAATTAGGTGCCTCGGCTTATATTCGGGTCGACTTATATTCGAGTATATACGGTATATCATGTGAAAAAGTGACTCACATATGCTGTTCTAGTAACTAGCATCTGAAAGAAAAGAGAGCTGTCAGGGGCAGAGACAGAAAATGAATAGTGTTGCTGGCCAGGAAGTGACAAAAGGCATAATTGGTGGTTTGGATATTGAGAAAGACAGAGGTAATTACTTTTAACTAATGTTTAAAGCAGCAGAAACAAAGAGTAATTTAACTGAGAGAAGCAATGCTTGAGATCATACAAACAGATTGTGCTAAGAGAAAGTCTATTTTGATTTCATAATCACACTCCATTAGAAATCAAAACTCTTTTGATTACTTCATTAATATTTGCTGAAATGTCAGAAGTTTGTCATTTTATACTACAAATACTAACTGAAGTTGCAAAAAATTTGAATGTTGAAATATGAAGTCCTATCATCTTACTACACATGACATGACCACACTCTACACACCATTTTTAAGAGAAATGTTTTCACAATTATGTCTTTGTTTTATTCCAAACAGCCACAAAAACTTAAGGTTGGCTTTAGCTGTTCCAATTTTACAACCATGTTTTCCTCTTTTTCTGACATAAATTTCATAATTTCACTTTTATTCAGGCAACTAGTCTGGGGATAAAGTTATTTGCCTATTCTTATGCAGCTTGATATGATTCTTCTTAATAAGAATCATGGAAGTTTGCTTTTCATGCAGTATCATTCAGTGGAATATTATTCAGTTAAGAGTTAAGTGCCAAAATTATCCACCTCTTCTTCCCAATTAATGAAAACATGAAATTTAGCTAGACTGCTCGCTAAGCAAAGCATTATTTTTTAAAAAATATGTATCCATGATTCTAAAGGAACTTCCCCAGGACTACTTGGGATAAGCAGGGACTTACTATCTTGTCCGAAGGTTTGTCATGCAAGAATGACAAATAGCCAAGGTTTTTCAGAATTCCTCCCCTCCCCCGATAAATCAGTTCATTATTAAAGTTTGATCTTTATGTTCTAACAAACTGTAGCCACTCTGAGTAACTCAGGAAAGGTGAGAAAGTTGTGCAAGGCAGTCCTTTAGAAAAAAAACACCAATCAACCCAGATTCATTGACTTCCTCCATCCATTTGTGACATGGTAAGTTGCTGTTTCTTCAGCCTATTTTCTCAACTTTGGTAACTTTAAAACATGTGGACTTCAACTCTCAGAATTTCCCAGCCAGCATCTTCTTTTTTTGTGATTTTATAGTAGATATTTATGTTCCTGACTCAGGAGACATATGATATAGAGATTATTCATTGGCAAGGACATATCATTTCTATAGTATGAATGTTATATTGTACTCAGTTTGCATTTTAAAAAGACACTTGCTGTTCAGCAGTTTCTATATTCACATACATACAAAGGTAGAAAGTGTTCTATTCTTATAGAATTTGATACAATATTGAAATGTGTTAAAGAACGTCCTCCCCCTTTTAAAGAAGTTTTTTTTTTTTTGCAATATTTGTTAGGATTATAAATCACCTAACAGCTATTTGGGTTGGACAATATATAAACCATATTTTAATACTGTCTCTTTAAGAAAATGCAAAAACCTGTAATTGGGTGTGGTTTCTCAAACGGCCATAAGATGGAGCCAGAAACCTGGGTTGTTTAGTCTTAGTCTCAGAAGAGTCTCAGTGAAGTGAGTGAGTCTCTGTTTTTCTTTCTGTTGGAGAATATTGCCTTTACTCTTAATTGACTGCTATTCCTGTATTTGATGTAAGTCTGATACTGAACTGTTTTTGACGTTGGATTTTGTTATTGGATTATCCCTGGATTGAAAACTGACTGATTTACCTGTGAATGACTTTGGACTGCCTATTTTGAACTTTGCTTAAACCTTTCTGGAAGTAAAAACCTACATTTACTGTGCAGTGTGTCTGTGTGCTGTGTGTGTATTATTCAAACACTACGCTCAAATATGTCTCCCTGTATGCGTTCATTCTCCTAACGGGGAATTACCTCAACAATATTTTTTTTTATTTTTTTCTTGTTTCAACAAACATATCTGTCAGCATTCCAGAAAATCTCCACTCCAACAAATAACTCTGAGACAGACATTGTCTCAAAATTCTGTTTTATTTGAATAGTAAACTGGCACACCTGGGGATTCCTGAATCTGAAAGTTCCGGGTTTCCTTGCATTAAGTAAAAACTACAAATCCACCCCCTGCACCATCATCCATCATCGCATAACATGCCCCAATCACCATCCGTCCCCTCACCCAGGTGCAGAATAACATGACCTTGTCTTAGAAGAAGAATGCTATTATGTCTAACCGCATACACTCCAAGAAATTCCTCCCTCCCATTTTCCCAGGCTCAAGAATGTGGCAGTGTGAAAGTGTCTGATTTCAATATGGCTTTCAAAGCTGATAGGCATCCCCCCAGTGCTGGCATCCACCAGTGCTGGCTGTTAGGGATAACATTGTTTACCCTAACTGGTTTAGGTAAAATAATAAATATGTTATCATAGTTTATTAGTTAAAGTGTCTGCAACTTTAACTGTAGGAATGTAATTGGGGGAGTGGTTGTTAAAGGCACCATAAAAGAAGCAAGGCACTGCAGCTTGCTCTCTCTGGCTTTGATGATCCCTAATTACTGCATAGACTCAAGACTGCGTTACTCGAACGGGAGAGAGACAAAGGACTGATTTGTAAGTGAACTGACATAGGATATTCTACACAGACTTTGCTAACTGAATATCCTTGAATGGACTGACTAAATGATAATGACTAATGGACTGTTATTTTGACTATGCTATAAATGGAATAAACTATATTTTTGATAGCACAAGCGTATCTGTTATTTTTACTGTATGTTAATAAACATACAAACATATCTCACTCATTTATCTGTGTGCCTATCTGACTAACGCTGCACATTCTGTTTAGCTTGTCTCCTTAACCCTGGTTGAGGAACCCAGGCTTAACACTGGCATCCACTGGCATTGGACCCACCCCGACCAGGATAGAATCCCCAGCCTGGGGGAATACACTCCACAGGCGGAAACCTTACCACTGGCTGGTGAGGGGGAGGAATTGGAGGTTGTAACATCCCAAATGTTGACTACATCTGCTGTCTCTCCCATTTTCCAAGGTCAAGAATGTAGCAGTATAGAAGCATCTGGTCTCAATATGGTTTCCAAAGCTAATAATGAGATTGCCAGAAGGGAAAAAGGCAGTAGGGCACAAATGGTGTTACACAGATGGTGTGTGATGACACTGTAATTGTTTGATGACACTGTAATTGTAATGTAAAAGAAGCTGTACTGGGTGTAAATGTTTATTAAATATTGTAATGTTAAAGAGGTTGTATAAGAGTGAAATAAGCCTGTATCTGTGGAAAGTATAATTATGTTAAAGTGTTTGGTTTATCTGCTGTTCAGTTTTAAATGGGAGGAGTGTTAAGGTATTAAGATTTAGGAACTGACCAGCAGTGAGTAGCTGCACGATGCTGTGAAGCTGATGTAAGTCTGGCTAATGTAACAAGGGTGATTCAGCAGAGTATGGGTATTTCCCTTTAAGGCTGGAGAGTAAAGTTCCCCTTAAGAGGTGTGTATATAAAGGCAGCCAATCAGAGGGTGTGGTTCTCTTTCCTTGTGACCAGTATTCAGTGCAGAAGTTCTCTATTTGTTAGGAGGAAGAAAAGCTTGCTTGTAAAAGTATTTTGCTACAATGTGTATATTGTCTGCATATACCTGTTGCATATTAAACCACTGTTATTGTCTAAGTCTTTGTGTGTGCGCTCCTGGGTTATCTCATGAAAGTAGTCATGCTGCCAAACACTCTGACAAGTTATAAGATTCCAAGAGAGAGAAAGGAAAAAGTGATTAAAAAGTTAATAGATGATAGAACTCCAAAAAGATTAAGAGATGATGGATAGCAATAAAATATATTAATAAAATGGAAAAGTAGAAAATATAAATAGGGTAAATAGTAGCATATATATTAATAGATAATATAATTTACTATACTTAAAAGTAAGCTAAGGGTAAAGGTGGAAGTTTAGAATTATGTAATTTAATTGTATTATTAATATTAACAGTGTGTTAAAAGATATTGTGAACTTAAACATTTTTAAGTATCAAAAATTGTGGGGGTTTTGAGATATAATCCCAGGATTTACTGAATTTTGTTAATATTTGATCTAATTAGTAGTTTTACATATCTGGGATATTAAAAATATGGTGGAATAATGAGTAATTTTTAAAATATTAAACATAAGTGACTTAATAGGGGATAATAAATACATGGTGGAAATAAATGTTATTTATATTTAAATGAATTAATGGAAAAAATGAGAAAGAACTACAAAGAGAATAGTATTGTTGAAGTTGGAAGATTAATATATATATGTATGTATGTATGTATGTATGTCTGGCATTCAGCTTTGTTCGGGTATTTTCCCACGTCATAGTAGTGGTGCTTTTAAAGTTGTAGCAACGTTTCAGCAGAATCTCATCTGCCATCAATGCCATCATCTGATGACAGATGAGATTCTGCTGAAACGTTGCTACAACTTTAAAAGCACCACTACTATGACGTGGGAAAATACCCGAACAAAGCTGAATGCCATACATGTAAGCTGAATGCCATACATATATATATATTTTCTTAAGTTTTCGCGGGTACTTACATGTATGGCATTCAGCTTTGTTAGGATATTTTTCCACGTCATTGTAGTTGTACAACATTGTAGTTGTACAACTTTAAAAGAACAACTACAATGACGTGGGAAAATACCGGAACAAAGCTGAATGCCATATATATATATATATATATATATATATATATATATATATATATATATATATGTATATGTATATGTATATGTATATGTATATGTATATGTATATGTATATGTATATGTATATGTATATGTATATGTATATGTATATGTATATGTATATATGTATGTATGTATGTATGTATGTATGTATGTATATGTATATGTATATGTACATGTATATATATTTGTGTTATCATAGTTAGCATTGTTCAAAAAGGACATTTACCCAGTCAATGCACTGTCCACAAAATATTTATGGTGTGAAAGGAAAACTGTAAAATAAAACATGAATTAAAAGAAGAAGTGGATTTTGCACAGGATTAAGCTGGAAAACCAATTTGACTAAATAAAAGTCCTTAAAAGAAAAGGGAAATCTATAAACAGAAATGTTGGGGGTTTTGTTTGTTTGTCTGTTTCTCTTTTTCTCTTCCATGCAATCACATGGTATCTGTGTTAAGATTTGTGCCTTCCCTAATTTAACTTAGATTTATTGTAGGAATGACCAATGTGTGTAAACATGAGAGTTCTGTTTTCCTTTTCGGTTTTGTTTTTCTTGTCTTTGCATGTATAAATGTATGTAAGTCTTTGTGTGTCCTTGAGGTAATTGTAACTGCAAAATGTCTTCAAATCCAAAAAACAAAAAAATTAAATTGCTATAAGAAAAATGGAAAGCACTAAAAGAAAATGCCTTCACCCAGTTTAGTCAGGCCAGCTATACAGGGTGAAGAACACTGAGTTCAATTTTCTTTCCTCTCTGTATTTTTAAGAAAAGCTCCCTGTCAGAACCGGAGTTGGCCATGTTGTGGAATTTTATTGACAAGAACCTCTGGAAAGGGTTTATCCGGCCTTCTACCTCCCCGTTGGTTGCACCAGTGCTTTTTTAAAAAAAAATTTTTTATTGCTTTTTAAAAACAAACATAAACAAACAAAACATAAAAACATCAAGCTATCTTCTATATGTGTACATACAGTGTGCCGGTTGGTTTACAAATTGTTTTGTGCTTCCATTTCATAGTCTTCAATTACAATTACATGACATATAATCTCATATTGTCAATCAAAAACTAAATACCTTAGTATCATTATTAATCAATCATTTGACTATAATTTTATTCATTCATGTTTTACAAGATAATCATAATTTACTTAGTTTATTTTATAACAGTTCATATTATCATCCCGAATCTATCCTAAAATCATTTTGTAGATATAATAAGAAGTACATCTTTATATATTTATTATTTTCTAAAAGTCTACATATTTCATTACTGTATTTTATTGTCTAACCATTGATAGAAAAGATCCCAAATGTTACAAAATTGTTTATCCTTGTAGAGGATCTCACCCTCCAGGGTTGGAAATGATTATTTGTGTGTTTATTTGTGTGTGCTTTACTGATAATGGAAGTTATTTGTGGGTGATTTCCCCCCCCCCCCATCCTCATTGGTTGTTGTACAGGCAGAGGCAGGGGGAGGGGGGAGAGTGAGGCTTTCGATCATTTTAACAATTTTTTTCCTTTGCTTTGAGTTTTTGCCTTGAAAAAGGCGAGGTTGGAAAATAACTTTTTTATAGGTTACATGGCTTCATCTCCTGATTTTTTTAGCGATTTTCACACAAAGGAGCCTCAGATAGATAGGCTGAGATTGGAAAATTGCCTGGAACGTTATCTGCAAAGGTGGCTCAGGTTGGTAGTTGGCCTGGAACCATTATCTTTGAAGATGGCTCAATTCCCAGTTTCAGCAAGGGGAATCAAAATTTAAAATTAGCTGCACTCTGTACATGCTCTTAATCCATATTTTGATTAAAGCAGAGAATTGACACTAAAATTGGACTCCATCTGGAGGGTTTACAACAAGAATGTGAAGAATGTATGGCTATTGCCAGCACAACAGGTAAAATCATGAAAGGTTTACAATGGGCTTTGCAAATAACATTTTCTTTGTAATTTTTGATAAAGTGTAGTAAGGTATAAATGGTGAAGTTTTGTAAATCTGATTTTTAATTTTATTTTTAGAAAAACTTATCTCTTCAATGTCCTTTACCTGACTATGTAAACTGTATTGTTTGCCTAAAGAACTTTGGCTTGCTTGCTTAATGACTTCTTCCTTTCCTGTCCTTATAAGGATCATCATGATGATACCTGGTAAGTGTCCTGCTATTTTAACTTTCAAAACTTTTTTTCAACTGCCTTTCACTTTATTCTACGACTCTTATTATGTGTGTTAACTTCTTTTAATCTTCCAGATGCTTATATTATGCCCAGGATTGTCCCTAATCTTATGATTTTAATTTTAATTTTGCAACAGCTACTACAAGACCGAAGATATTTTATACATACGTAGTCACTTGTTTCTTTCTGGGCCTCTTTCTGAAGGCTAAAGCTTTGCTGATTTTTTTCAGTCACTCTTTTTCCCATCAAAATGCTAGCACAAGCTTGCCATATTCCAATTAATCAAACCAAGCAGATTGTTTCATCATCAACTTTGGCAAAAGTTTGGCAAGGGTCTTTAAAAAAGTTTAAAAAGTATTATTTACCTTAAATTAATTGAATGTTTTTATTCAAGTTAACTATTTGGGGGTGAGGGGGGCGAGGCTGTGTTGTTGTATTTGCTCTTGCAGGGTCTTTGTGGATTCCAGTTTGTTGTGTCCGCCCAGCCTATACCAATCCCCAGATCCAATCCCAGGAATTTGACTTTACAGATGGCAGTGTCCAATCCGGGCTCATTTGTTTATGCTTGATTGTTTATGGCATCAGTTTATTGTTTATGGCACCATATGTCATTTCACACAAACACTCATTTGAATGAATGAAGTAAAACTTATGGGTGCAGTTGGCTAACATCACACAGAATGATGTGTTTTGCTTATCTGAAACCTATGATATGGAAAATTTGCTTTCTACATGTTTAGTTCCTGTCTGCACTCCTTCTGCAGTAATTCAAAACTTCAGGATTTGCTGCTTATTATGCAATTGCTTTACACATCTCAATGGTCGCAGTCCCTGTAAATATAACTTGTGCAAAAGTAGTTAATTGTACATTTTCAAGTAAAAAACCTCACTGTCATCACATTAGCTAATCTACTTTGAACTACAGCTTTTGAAGAGACTTTCTTTCATTTTGCCCATGTTTGGCCTACCGCAAGGATGGTTTTTTACATGTGGTCAAGAAACTTTTAATTATATTCCTGTTAATATTAGTGAAGCGCAATGCTGCCTCAGCTGACTGATTCCTGTTTTGCTTTTTAAACAACAAATTCATCATCTGAATCATTCTCAACGTGGGGTCACACTAGATACACTTGTGACTCTGAAGCAACTTTACTTAACAAAGTAGAATACGTAGTGCTAGCTTTGTCTATAGTGGGCGTGCCAGCAATTGTTACTCACGCTCACCTTAATATTAACTCTGTTGCATGTAATTTAATATTTTATACAATTTGGCCTCAGATTTGAAAATTAGTAATTTAGGATCTTGATGGGAAAGCTTTTGGGCTTGATTACCCACAGGCTTAATGGAAAAAAAATTATGCTATGTAGTCATTATTTATGCTTTAGTGAGTGGGTGCTGCTTTGTTCAATGTCTCCCTTCTCTTTGCAACATATGTATCACAGCTTTTCTCCCTAAACCCTCTTCTACATTGCCTCAGGGTCAGGTATATGCCCTGTATAAACAACTGCAAGTGTGCTCTTCTACGGATTATTATAAGTCCCTTACTAAACTCTTCTTATGACTATCCTTTGTCTAACAAAATAAAAAAGAGTGAAATGTAGTAGCAATTGAGAACCTGTAGGTGATGCTAGCAGCACACCGCAGCGTGCTAGACCTATAGGGGCCTTTTGGCCACTGGCATGATCTCATTCCCTATATCTTGATGAAGGTGGAAAGTCCCAGACTTTCCGGACTTACAGGTGACCTCATTTTACTAACATCACCACTATTCCTAAGGATTGGTTGGGAGGTTGTACCAATGTAGTTGGGAGGTTTCATGTAGGATCTATTCTCCAATCCATATACTGTATCTATGTTGCCTTTGTCTTCTTGTAAAAATGTAATAAACACTGCCCAGGCAGTCAGACATCTTGGCACCCTGCACAATGACTGATCTTTGAAATCCATCACTTACTATGTTACAGAGCCCCTGATTATGACATCAAAAAAGTAAACAAGTTAAATTCACTACTAGCATGGGCAACATCCTGCCAATACAGTTTTATCTTTCTTGGTGACTTCAATCTACCTCACATTAACTGGCCCCTAAACAAATGTAAAACTGAATCAATACATGCAACCTTCTACAATGCTATAACAAATCTGGGACTGGAACAACTAGTAACTAACAATACTAGACTTAACAACTGCTCGATCTCATCTTCTGCAAGAGTTTGAATTCAATTTATGGAATACAAATTAAAGAACCCTTTTCCAACAGTGACCACAGCATGATTGACTTTTGTCTCAACATACGTCCACACAAAAATCATCACAATGACAAAATCCCCAATTATAACTTCAAAAAAGGCAACTATGATCTTATAATCAACCATCTCTCATCTCTTGATTGGCAAATTCTATTCACTGGATGCAATACTGTTGAAGACCATTACAACATATTTTTATTTGAAGTCAAAAGAGTCATCAAACTATATGTACCAATAACAACTCCCAAAACCAGGAAAAACAAATTACCCATAACAATAAGGTAAAGAATAAAGAACAATAAAGGAATCCCTTTGGCGGAAAAACAAATCTGGTCACGTTGCCAACTTTAAAAGCCGATGCAAAAATTTATGCCACCAGATAAAGACTGAATGCACCAATTTTCACATTAAACAAGAGGAAAACCTTCTACGCACCAATTCCACCCACGCTTTCTACAATTTTGTAAACAACAAACTAAAAGACTCAAGGTCCATCTCACTTCTGAAAGGACCTAATGGTAAAGACTGCAATGATGACACCATTAAAGCCAACCTCTTTAACACATTCTTTGGCTCAGTATTTGTAAACAGCAATGGATCATGCCCAATATTTCCTAGTCAAACCACAGACAACTACAATGATCTAATACATATCAATTTTACATAAGACAATGTTGAAAAAGCACTATGCAATCTAAAACCATCTCTATCGATTGGACTGGACGGAATATGTGCCTACTTCTTAAAAAAGCTATCCACTGCCATGGCCGAGCCTCTAAGCATAATCTTTGAAAAATCTTTCAGGACCAGGTCCTTGCCAATCTTATGGTCACTAGCCACGGTCATCCCCATCTTCAAAAAAGGAGACACCAGCCTAGTTGAAAATTACAGACCAATCTCTTTAATGCTATGTCACCTGTAAAGTCATGGAATCAATTATTAACCAATCCATTATCCTCCATTTAGAGACAAGCAACCTACTCTCTAACAAACAATTTGGTTTCAGAAAAAACTATTCTGTAACCTGCAATTCTTACACTGCAAAAACATATACACAACTCGATCAGGGCAAAGCAATAGACGCAATTTACATAGACTTCTGTAAAGCCTTTGATTCAGTGGTACACGACAAACTACTCCTAAAACTAAAATCTTATGCTATCTCTGGACACCTGCATAACAGGATAGAAGCATTCCTGTCAAACAGACAACAAATGATCAAAATTGGGAGCGTCCTATCAAATTCTGTATCTGTCAACAGTGGTGTCCCCCAAGGCAGTGTTCTAGGACCAACTCTCTTCATACTCTACATAAATGACCTCTGTGATCATATTAAGAGCAATTGTGTTCTCTTCGCTGACGATGTAAAGCTATTCAACACCACAGACAATACTGGTACCTTTCAAAAAGACCTTGATTATGTATCAGAATGGTCAAATAGCAACTTCAAATCTCAACAAATAAATGCTCTGTCTTACATATTGACAAAAAAAATCAGAATAAAATACAAGCTGAATAGTCAAGACCTTGTTGATGATCCAAAACTCTGTCAAGAACCTTGGAGTACTCATCTCCAATGTGCTAGAGCCCACTGTAACTCCAGTACATAGCCAAAAAGGCATTAAGAGTTGTTAACCTAATCCTGCGTAGCTTTTTCTCTGGTAATATCACACTACTAACTAGACCATACAAAACATTTGCTCGACCAATACTTGCATACAGCTCATCAGCCTGGAACCTGCATTATGTATCTGATATTAATATAGTTGAGAAAGTCCAGAAATACTTCTCAAGAACAGTTCTCCACTCCTCTACTTGTTTGCAGAATACCTTATGCCACAAGACTTGAAATTCTAGACCTAGACAATATAGAACTACGCCACCTTTGGTCCGATCTAAGTATAGTACATAAAATTATACATTGTAATGTCCTACCTATCAATGAATACTTCAGCTTCAACCATAACAATACAAGAGCACACAACAGATACAAACTCATGGTAAACCGATCTAAGTATAGTACATAAAATTATACATTGTAATGTCCTACCTGTCAATGAATACTTCAGCTTCAACCATAACAATACAAGAGCACACAACAGATACAAACTCATGGTAAACCGATCTAAGTATAGTACATAAAATTATACATTGTAATGTCCTACCTGTCAATAAATACTTCAGCTTCAACCATAACAATACAAGAGCACACAATAGATACAAACTCATGGTACACGGCACCAAACTTGATTGCAGGAAATACGACTTCAGCAACATAGTGGTCAATGTCTGGAATACTCTACCTGACTCTGTGGTTTCTTCCCAAAACCCCAAAAACTTTAACCTTAGACTGTCTTTTATTGAACTCATCCCTTTCCTAAGAGGTCTCTAAGGAGTGTGCATAAGCGCACCTACCTGCCTACCATCCCTGTCCTATTGATTTTTTTTCTTATTCGCATCCATTTCATGTATTCATAACCATGTTTATACTTATACCTGTTATCTAATAATCGCTTGACAAAATAAATAAAGAAAAAAAATTCGGAACATCATGGCGACGAACCGGATGGCAATGGTGCTTGAAGGCTCAGATGTCAGTGAATCACTTTACTGGTTCTGCTGAGCCTCTACGTAGTCACGAACGACGTCGAGTGTGGGAGGAGGAGATGCTGATCACTGTGCCGCCGCAAGAAATTGCCGCTGATCGTTCATTCATGCATGCATCCATTCATTCAAAAGCTCTGCCACGCTTTTCCTGGAAGATTTTAATGTAGCCGTGGACCCTTACATCAGCATGTGATGACGACTGAGAAAATATTTACACACGTTCCGGTTTAGCACATCCTGTAAAACCCAGCCTAACAGGAGCTCCCGGCGCCCCAGCGAGGTATCTTACAGAAGCCGCCAGAAAAAAGCGCAAGGCCGAGACTCAATCGAGGCATCGTGGTTTGGATTCTTGGCTGAGAGGGAGAGAGAGAGAGAGAGAGAAAGGCGTCGCTCACCTTTACAGGTAAATTGGGTGGGCAAGACAAGCCCTCTTCCCCACCTCGCTTTAGACATGAGAAAGGCCGGGGCCTGTCGGGGCAGATGGCTCGAAAGGTGGTTTAGTGTGTCGGGCCGTTTTTCTCCATCCGCATATCAGGCAGGCGCAGAGAAGGAAAGCTGGCATGATATGCGCTGCTGCCTTGCCCCGGGCAACCTTGCTTGGAGGAGAAAACCGCGTGGCGGGCGATGAATATTCACGTTCCTAATAGGCAAGTTGGCCTCGTCTCCCCCGAGCACTGAGGATAGTGATTTCACTAGACTTTTAGACGGGCGAACCATGTTTTTATTCCCCCTCCCCCCCATTTCCTCTATTATTTAAAAGAAAAAGGCGCGGAACAGTATTGTGGGTGACTGACGATTCATTTCCGTTGGAGAGAAAGATACTCTAAAAATTCGTGACAGATAATTAAAAGGAACAGTTAAGGGTAGAACTCGAGTGTTGCTTCTGTGCAGAGCTTTTAGTATATCTTGGAAAATAAATGAAACTCCCAGCCTTTCAGAGTTTGGAGGCGGGAAAAGGGAGCGGATGATGAAATTCTTTTGTCCTCTTTTTACAAAAGGTTTCTACCTGAAAATACCTTTGTGAATTGTCGCCTTTTAAATTGCGCTTTACTGTATTCTAGGTGCTTTTAAATGAACTTAGTACGGCCTTTAATTAAAAGAAAAAGAAACAATTTATTGACTACCGCGTGCATTTGTGAATTTCTTTATTCATCTAAGCTTCGTTCTAACCTTGGCCATATCCATTCACGTTGAAAGGAAGCGTGTCCTGCTGAATCTGAATTGCTTTTTTTAATCATTAAACCCAATGTCTTTTTAAAGCCCTGCTAAAGTCTGTTGTCTATTGAAATATAACTGATGCTTTACAGATTCTGTAAAGTTTTGTTTCCAATTTAGGTATTGGTTAATAGAAATAATTGACATTTATTTCTGGTTCTTTCCCTCTTTTATTTCACAGGGAGTTGTGGTATGCTGCGAATGCAGGCCAAGCCCCAGCATTCATAAGAGACTTAGCATCTTTTCTTATATTTGTTTCAGGAAGAATCTATTCTTTTATTTCATGGGTTTTACAGACCACTGTATTGCAGAACATTTGTTTTGTTTGTGTGCAAAGCAGTGTCGGAAATTAGCACCTACTCCTCCTAGAAAAATGAAATATCCTAGGAAATATTAAAAAGGCAGAATGTCTCCCCTAAAAGGGAAATCGAAACTCAGAGAGGCAGAAGCTCACTCCACACCTTATTAATGGATGGGCCATTAAGGCCTGGGTCAGTATTCTACATAACAAAGCCCTCTACCCATCTCACCACATGGCCTGGAAGATGGACCACATGGCTTCACTCAGGTGGTCCAGACAAAGCCTATAAAGTTAGCTAAGACCTCTGCCCCTGGGAGTCTGGCAGTCAATGTGATACATTTCTTGCACAGGAACAGGAAACACTAAGGTGGGGTATAAACTTGTTGGAAGAAATATCCTTCTGGGTTCAATTCCAAGTGGGGAAGAAAGATACTGGAAACATGGTGACTGCTTGGAAAGATGGTCTAATGGTGGACAAGACCACATGGCTTGGAGTTCTAAAGTGGAAAGGATGATTATATGCTTCAAGATATTGGGTGAAAGGAAAGGGCAAGATGCTGAGAGACCCTTAATTTTATACCCTCTGTTGGGCCCCACCTTAGTGTTTCCTGATCCTGTGTAAGAAATGTATCCCATTAGCTGTCAGACTCCCAGGGGCAGGGGTCTTAGCTTAACTTTGTAGGCTTTGTCTGGACCACATGGCTTCACCTGAGTGCTGGCTGATGCAATCTTCCCAGGCCATGTGGTGAGATAGGTAGAGGGATTTGTTATGTAGAATACTCTGGCCCAGGCCTTAATGGCCCTCCCATTAACAAGGGTGGTGGGGTGAGCTTTTGCCTCTCTGAGTTTCGACTTCCCTTTTAGGGGAGATATTTTGCTTTTTTAATATTTCCTAGGAAGGGTGGGTGCTATCTTCTTACAGCAGAATTAGAACCTGTTGGTTTCACTTATTACTAACAGATTATGAGGAGAGGGGAAATTTCACATGAAAATTATTAATAGTACAATCATCATGGCATTTATATCTAATGTATATATAGAGCATTTAATCAGGACAGATACCAGATTTTTTTCCTCTGCTCCATTTTGTGTTATTTCTACTTTTTTCATGTTTCTGCTTACTCTCTATTTTTTTTTTGCCATTGCATCTAGTTGGACTGAAATGTAAATTATCTTTGTGGATGGTAATTACATTTTGTTTTTTGATAAAACATTTTGCTTTTTGATAAAGCATTTTTGAAGTACATGGATATTTTGAGCCTCAACAAGTTTGCCTGTTGAAGTTATTTTTAATGTACATGCTGTGCATGTGTGGATGAAGACTGGGACATTCAGCCAACCTTGAAGATCATAATTAGTTAAGGCATTTTCATCTGCTTGTGGTAATGCCATAAGAAACTTGTTGAATTTTCCAATTGTCTTGGCAAGTGTAGACACCTGGTTGATTTTTTAGTTTTCAAAGACAATACAGAAACAAACAAAACATAAAACATAAGAACATAAAACATCTTTTCTAAAAACTGCTTATTGAGTTTTAACAAAACAAATAAAAGAAGACATATAGAAAATATAGAATATTAAATAAGATATGAAATAGTATATAAGGTGAGCATGAATTTGATTTATGTCTGTACAAAAAGATGTAACCCGGGGTTAAGCCGCTTTCCAAAAAGCAGTTTTATATTTTCATGTTTCGTGTTTTGTTTGTCTATGGTTGTTTATTGAGAATTAATAAAATTTTGGAAGAACGTTGGAAGAGAACATATGAAATTGTAAATAAGACAGATGAAAGTATAAGTACAATGAATAAAAAGATATAGAAATTTAGATAAAAGAAATATAATTGAATAGAAGTAAAGGGAGAAATAGTGAGAAGTTGGAAAAAGAGTAATAAGATATGAAGTTGAATAAGTAAGATGAATATGCATATCTAATTGTGTTTGTATGGAAATCTGGAACTATGATGTACTCAAATAAGATGTTTTATTTGTTTTGTTAAAACTCAATAAGCAGTTTTTAGACACCTGGCTGATTTTTTTTTAAAAAGCCAGAGGCGGATCTGGACTAGTTTCAGGAAATGTTTGATTTGAAGATTAGACTAAGAAGCTAGGGGGAGGGCGGAATACTCAGAAGGCAGTGAGAAACCACTTTCATAGTTTATGTTGCCAGTAAAGTAATATGGATACGTAGGCATTAAGAATCAAATTCAGATTTACAGAAGACTTTACCTTTTGTTATATTGTAACATGGGAATCCTCATAGTTACCTATTTTTAAGTGAAAACAAAGCTTCAGATCAGATTCAAAGTTCAATATTTAAGGTATCATTGTCTCAGACTCCATTCCCACCTAGTAAGGTATATTAATTACAACAGTCCACTTTATCTGGGTAAATGATTTCGGGGGAAAGTATGGGAAAATGGGAAATTTGCATTTGTTGGAAGAAATATCCATCTGGTTCAATTCCAAGCAGGGAGAAAGACACTGGAAACATGGTGGCTGATTGGAAAGATGGTTTAATGGAGCAGAACCATCAAGCACATGGTTCTGGTGCAGCTGACCACATGGTGTTGAGAGAGGGGTATTTATATCCTCTCTTGGGCTTCTTGCATAGGAACAGGAAGTTCAGGTGCAAGAATATGAATTCTATTGGTTGTTGTAGGGGTCACAGCTAACAATGTAGGCTGTCTGAGCCCCAGGCTTGGTTGAAGTTTGCTGGTTGATGCAATGAAGGGGTTTGTTGGGTAATTCCTATTGTGGCTGAATGGTTTTGTTCTGCCTTTGTTCAAAGCCAGACTTTGCTGCAGGCAGTAATGGATTACCAAATCTTCATTTCTAAAGCTGCCCAGT
Organism: Hydrophis major; assembly: GCA_033807585.1. Classification (NCBI taxonomy): domain Eukaryota; kingdom Metazoa; phylum Chordata; class Lepidosauria; order Squamata; family Elapidae; genus Hydrophis; species Hydrophis major. The sequence continues at coordinate 156,925,723 of CM066331.1, read as the reverse complement.
ATCTGGGGGAGGGGGGCAGGGAACGGAGGCTCTGAGTTTCTGTCTCCAAGAGAATGTTTCTCAATTTCTCATCCATTCTATCCTTTTTAATATTTCCTACAATATTTCACTCTTCTAGGAGAGGGGTGGGTACTTACTTTCCACACATTGGAGATAGAAATTTAATGCTTGTCCTTCCCATCTGCCAGTCTTTTCTGCTTTGAGGCTCAACTTTTCTGCTGTTGACAAATACAGGCCAATCATTTACTCATCCAGTGTTTACTCTGAAATATAATGTAATGATGCAGTATATAGGATAGCAAGAGTAGGACCTACATTTTGTTAAATTTCTTAGTCACCTATCTCCATTGCTTTCTGACATTGAAAACTGATCTTGACTGGAAATCTATCACCACAATGTCAAAAGGGGATGGCTGTAACAACTTTAATAAAATAAATATTTTTTTCTCATAATTTCCTGGAGCTGAACTAAGACGTGTTATCTAATCCACTAAAAGAACAAAGGCATTTATTTAAGTACAGAGAAGAACATAACAATTCACAGTGTTCCCAGACTCCTCCATTCTGTAACCTTGCCAAAATATTTCTCCTCTTTCATTATATGTAATTCAGTGTATGTGCGCGCACGCGTGTACATGTGCACACACACACCACACACATGTATGTATGTGTATATACGTACATTTTTTACTGAATCATCTATCTTCTATCATTCTATCTTCTTTCTGTCTTTCTTCTTTCTTATTCTTATCTTATTATTTTTAAATATATATTTATATTTATTTATGCTGAAACTCCTTGAGCAATTTCAGCCAAACTTGGTACACAGTGGGAACACAAGGCTTGTGTCTCTTGCATTGCGAACAACATGAGGTAATCAGGAAGGGGGAAAGGGCAGGGGGGAACTTGCCCCACTCTCCCCATGCGCCTGGCCTGGCCACCAGGCTGCTTCTTTCTGTTTCTTTCTTCTGTTTCTTCTTCTGCTTTTGGCTGCATGTAAGGAAAGCAGCAAAAGTCTTTCTTTCTCTCCCCCAAACTCTGCCAGAAATGAGTCTTTGGGGTCCTGCAAGGTATCCTGCTCCAAGAGGCTACGCCAGCAGACTTATTTCTGGCGGAGTTTTCTACATAAATCACCTTTGTTTTTCTCCCTCTCTCTACCCCACAAAGCAGAGAGATTGGACAGGAAGAAATTTCAAGAGAGTATAGTGAGCTAATTGTGTAATGGCTGCCTGCCCTTGGCTTCTGGTGTGATTGTATTGCTTACTCTTTTGCAATCCCTATCTGTCCAATATGTCTGCTTTGGGGGTGGGGGAGAGAAAAATGCAGATCAAGAAGTGAACAAGAGATAGACGTGACTATGTCGACTATAGTGATCATATAACTGGGATGCTGCAAAAATCATAAATGGGCCATAAAATTATTTTTTCAGCACTGTTATAACTTCAAATGGTTGCTGACTAAATGGTTGTATTGAGGCCCTCATGTAAAATATGCTCAGGATTAGCAATGAGGCCCTCATGTAAAATATGCTCAGGATTAGCATATTTTATACAGAAAGTAAAAAAAAAAATCCCATTTTCAAATGTCATAGGACAGTAGTTGCCAATCAGTGGGCTGGGGACCACTGGTGGTCCGCGAGAAAATGTTGATGGTCTGCAGAGAAATGACATCCCCAAAGCACCCCCTCAAAGCAATCCAGGCTGCATGGGAACAGAAGGCCACATGGCCCGCGGGAACACAAGGCTTGCGTCGCTTGCATTGCGAACAATATGAGATAGTGAGGGGAGGGGGGAAAGGGCGGAGGGGGGAACTTATTCCACTCACCCCACATGCTTCATCTGGCCACCGGGCTGCTGCTTTCTGCTTCTGCTTTTGTCTCCACACAAGGAAAGCAGCAAAAGTCTTTCTTTCTCTCCCCCAAACTCTGCCAGAAACGAGTCTTTGGGATCCTGCAAGGTATCCTGCTCCAAGAGGCTGCGCCAGCAAAGACTCATTTCTGGCGGAATTTGGGGGAGAGAAAAAAAAAGACTTCTGCAGCTTCTGCTGCTTTTCTTGCATGAAGCCAAAAGTCTCTCTTTCTCTCCCCGTGAGAACGGAGCTGGAGACGGTATCCTGTGATCCCAAATAAAGAATGATCGATCGGTAGGAAAACAGGGTGAGGAATTTTCCTGCAGACTTTTTGGGGGATTTTTCCAGGGTCTCTGCTGCTTTCTGCAGAGACCGTGGGAAAATGTCAGCAAGCCACCGTCAGTCAAAATTCATATTCATGGGATTTAAAATTATGAGTTTGGTGGTCCCTGAGGTCTAAAAGGTTGGCGACCCCTATCATAGGAGATTTAATTCAGAAGTACCATTACTAGTTGGTTGGTATAACCAGAGTTGTTTTTTTTTCCAGTACTTCAGAAAGTGTTGCCTGCGATATATTTCCATAACACTTTGGATAATATTTTAGGATTCTTGATTATTAATTTCTGTAAATTACCTAAACATTTCAAATGACTCCTTTATTCAGTTTTCCTCTTTCATCTAAACACAAAGGAAAAAAATCAACTTGTATCTTAAGCTGTTATCAAAGTTCTCAGATTGATGTATTTATTGAAAGCAGAGTTAAATGAGTGTCAATTCAGACAATAATTGTTTCAATTGAAAAATATTGCATAGTGCTTTGGGAGATAACTGCTGATCTTACCAGTGGTATTGGTTTTTTAAATTACTCTTTTTTTTTTCCAGGTTTTCAAACGCATTGTGTAGCTGGTCACTTAGATCCAAAATCCAGTATAAGTTCTCTAAATTAAGATGCCTTTCAAAATAACGCTAGAATTAACTGAGATGCAAAATATGAAGGTTCCTGAAGATGACAACATTAGCAATGATTCTAATGATTTTACAGAAGTAGAAAATGGACAAATGAATAGGTGAGTAGTTTTCTGTCCCTAAACTGACCATTTGAAACATTTGTTAAAAATAGTGTTTAAAAAATAACCCAACTTGAAATTGATGAGTGATTCATTGCTGAATCACATCCTGTTCAAAGAGGCAGTTTGAACGTTATAATCAACCCTTTATTGGTGTTCATGTTAAAACCAAGGGAAAAAAAATCAGACTTAATATAAATATAAAATATGATGAAGATCGAGATATATAATATCATATTTAAATATGAAATTGGTGTTTCCCAACCTTAGTAACTTGAAAATGTGTGGAGTTCAGCTTAGGGCTCCCATACTAAATTGGAGCTTCTGCAAGCTGACTGAGGAATTCTGGGTCTTGAAGTCTACATATTTAAGCAGCCAAGGTTGAGAAACACTGATCAATTTATTTGGCACTGTTCTGTATTTGCATTCTTGTAATACTGTGTTCTGATTGGCTGGGACGCACAGCATTCGGATTGGTTGAGTGTACAGCACTGATTGGCCATTACAAATCAACTGCGATTGGCCTGATTGGCTGATCGGGGGAGATTCGAACGGCTGTCATTGGCTGGGGTGCCTAGTGCAAGTTCTATATAAGCCACTGCCAATCTGAAGTTAGCCAAGCCGATCTACCGCTTAATAAAAAGAGCTTGAAAGTCACTAGTCTCGCATCTCTCCTTGGGACCGATCCACCAACTTAACACTGGCGACGAAGCTGGGATCGTGAGACAAAGACCCACCACGTACGTGGCACCGCGGCACAAGCGACCGACAAGATGGACAGCAGCACCGCGCCACCTGCACCCTTCAACCAGGCTGCAGAGGACTGGGAATCCTATATCAACAGATTCCTCAAGTTCCTGGAGAGCAGCAACCTTAAGGATGCAAATGGACAGAAAAAAAGGGCCGTGTTCCTGACACACTGCGGGCCCGCAGTGTTCAAGATGGCGAAAGCTCTCGCCATACCCGAGGATGTGAAGGCAATGGACTGGGCCGACCTCGAACCACTGTTGCGGAGCCACTATGCACCCGCCGTACCCACCCTCATCAGACGGCACAATTTCTATCGAAGGGACCAGAAGGAGGGTGAGAGCATCAGCAACTTCGTGGCTGATCTACGGGACCTCGGGGGCATGTGTGGCTTCACTGACATGGATGAAGCCCTGCGAGACCGTGTCATCCTTGGACTCAAAGACACGGTCCTGCAGAGCCGGCTAATGGCAAAGGGCGACATCTCCCTCACCGATGCCCTCGCCGAGGCAACTGCAGCGGAAGCGACCAAGAAATCGGCGGCTTGGATGCGACAAATGAGCACAGCGGACCGACTAGTGACCACCGAGGCGACCCCGATCCCGGAGAAGCACTCCGAACCCAGCCGTCGAGCAACCACCACCACCCATCATGGCGACCTCAACTCCCTCTCCAACACCAAGGACGAAGAGGAGGACATCCACCGACTCCAGGCGGAACGAGATCGGCGCAAGCGGCGAGGTCGTAAGTCGGGGTTTCAGTGCACCAGGTGTGGGGGTGACCATCTATGGTCAGAATGCCGGTTCCTCGATGCAATCTGCCAACATTGCGACAAGCGGGGCCACATCGCCAAGGTGTGCCGATTCAAGCGGAACCATACCCCCCGGCTACGAGACTGCAGCCCCCAGAGGCAAGATGGCACCCCCCCCAGAACCAGAGACCGGTACGCTGAGAGCCGATGGAGCCGGGATGGAAGGAACAGATGTCTCAACGAGGCCCGACAACAAGAAGAAATCCACCAAACAGTTGTCATCGGCCACTCTTCAAACTGGGATACCCAGAAAGTACGGGTGGAGGTAGGCATTGAAGACCAGCCATGTAAAATGGAGGTGGTTTCTGGATCCTACCTCTCCATGGTTGCCTGGCGGGAAATCAAGCGCCTGGTGCCTACCATCCACAGGCACGAACTGGAAAGCCAGAAACTCATCCTCAAAGACTACCAGGGAAACCGCATTCCTGTGGTCGGAATAGGACACTTTAAGATTACATTTAAAGGGCGCACTGAGATACTTCCCCTGACTATTGTGGACAAAGACTGCCCCAGCCTCTTGGGACTGCAATGGTTTGCGCCATTGGGAATAGAGGTGACGTGCATCAACCATGTCGCTGAGGTGGACTGGGAGGAGCAACTTGCGAAGGATTTCCAGGAGGTCTTCGACGGCAGCTTAGGCAAGTACCGAGGGGCCCCAATATCCTTCAGCCGAGACCCTAACATTGCCCCAATCCGCCTGAAACCCCAGCGAGTGCCCTTTGCACTCAGAACCAAGTTCGATGAGCAGTTAGACAAGCTCATCGAGCAAGGGGTACTTGAGCCAACAGACCATGCCAGGTGGGAAACCCCTATAGTCACCCCGGTCAAACCAGATGGGTCGGTGAGAATCTGCGGTGACTACAAGGCCACTCTCAATCGCGCTCTGCAACAGAGTGTTTACCCCATCCCAGTGGTACAGCACCTTCTGCACTCACTGGGGTGAGGCAAGGTTTTCGCAAAACTCGACCTGGCACAGGCCTATCAGCAATTGCCGGTCGATGCAGAAACCGCAGAGGCGCAAACCATAGTCACCCGCCGGGGGGCTTTCCGCTGCAAGAGACTCCAGTTTGGAGTCAGCGTAGCACTGGGGGTCTTCCAAAGCCTCATGGAGAGGCTACTCCAAGGGATTAAGGGGGTAGTGCCCTATTTTGATGATGTGCTGGTGTCAGCGACCGATCAGAAACAATGAGAAAGCCACCTAAGGGAGGTACTACAAAAATTCAAAGACTCGGGGCTGAAAGTCAAAAAAGAAAAATGTCAGCTGTGCACCGAGAAAGTCGAATCCTAGGGTATCTCCTAGACCAGCACGGAATCCACCCAATGGAAAAAAAATCAGGGCCATCAAAGAAGACCCTAGACCAAGAAATAAAACCGAACTGCAGGCATTTCTTGGACTGATTAATTTCTATAATGTTTTCCTGCCCCAAAAGGTGACCACGGCGGAACCGTTGCTTCGGCTGTTGGATAAAACAGCCACCTGGAACTGGGGAAGGCGAGAGGAAAACGCATTCAATCGGACAAAAGACCTACTCACATTGGACGCTGTCCTCATCCAATACAGCGAGACCCTACCACTAGCAGTCACTTGCGACGCATCACCCTTCAGCGTCGGGGCCATCCTCAGCCACACTCTTCCGGACGGAAAAGAGGCACCCATCGCATTCTTTTCAAGAACCCTCTCAAAACCGGAAAGGAATTACAGCCAGCTGGACAAGGAGGCCCTGGCAATCATCGCCGCTGTAAAGAGGTTCCATGAGTAAAAAATATTTTGAGGAGTTAAATAAAATAATGTCAAAATATATTTGGCAAGGGAAAAAAGCAAGAATATGTTTGAAAACATTACGATATTCTAAAAGCAAAAGGGGGGTTGGGTTGCCCCACTGGGAGCTATACTACCAGGCCTCTGTACTTACATGGGTAAAATAATAGATACATTTGAGACATAGACAAGGTTATTGATTTTGGAGGGACATGATTTGCAATTGGGGTGGCTTGCCTTTTTATGGTATTGGAAAAACAAAATACAGATACTTTCAAAAACATATTAGAAATGCTTTATTATTAGTATGGGCAAAAAATAAAGGAAAACATTATATGAAAATACCAGTCTGGCTTTCCACGATGGAGGAACTGATACATCCAAACATTGTCAATATGGAAAAAATTACAAGATATAAAGACATTTTAAATGAAAAAGAGGAACTTAAAACTAATCTTAGGGTGGTGGCCACATGTGCAAATACAATTAAGGCATGAAAAAGTTGCTAAAATGTAGGGTTTCTATAAAGAACTAACAGATCAATATTAATAGGGACAGATTAAAAATTAATTTTAAAAATCTATAGCTATCTACTGAGCATTACAATGGAAGAAGAACAAGTAAAGGAAATAATAATAATGGGCTAAAATTTTGGTTATATTGTAGTGTTAGATAAATGGCAAAAATTATGGGATAGAAATTATAAACTAACAATGTCAACTGCATATAAAGAAAATCTATATAAAATGTTTTATAGATGGCACTTTCCACCAGCAAGACTAGCGAAGATGTTTAAGAACATACCTGCTAAATGTTGGAAATGTAGTCAGATACTAGGTTCGTATTATTATATGTGATGGACATGCACAAAGGCAAAAAAAATACTGGAGAAAAATACATACATGGTTAGAAAAAATGGTTAAACATATAGATTTAAAACCAGAAATATTTTTATTGGGTGTCTTACCAGAAAAATACAATAAAGGGAATACATACTTAATTTTACATGTGTTAACAGCGGCCAGAATTGTATTTGTACAACAGTGGAAAAACAAAGAGACCCCTACAGATGAAAGTGTTAATAAAAAAAATATTAGAATGTGCAGAAATGGATAGATTAGTACTTAAAATTAAGGAGAAGAAACAATACTTTTCAACTTGCAATTTGTTTTATCAATGGCTAACTAACAGAAACATAAGTTAGAAATTTAAAAGTTAAAGAGAATGATTATATAAGAAAGATTTACTAAAATGGATAAGCAAATACTATTACTATTATGTGATTAATATTATGAATATTATTGTTATTACTATTTCTCAAAATCAACTGTACCCAGACAACACACTATGTAAATATTGATTTTTTTATGTTTAATAAAAAAGAACAGATAATTATATATCAGGAGGAAGAGTTGAACTACTTTAGATGTTAGTTGTCTTAAGCATAACAAATATTTAATACACATTCTGAAATGAAATCGCCCTCCAAAGTCTGCTGCTATTTATTGTATTTGAGATAAAACTTTATTGATAACAGTTGTAGCAAAAGCCTTAAAATGTATAAAACATATTGGAAAGAAATTTTAATGTGGTTTTAAACTGAATCAAGGAAACAAAGTATCATTATTCTCTAGCATGCCTTTGGGATAATCCACACATATGGGTTGAATCTTCCTTTCTGCCCAGAGACTGAGTCGTCAATCTTTGCCACACCTCTTCCTGTCGGGACAGGAAGCCCCCTAGCCCCAGTCACAACTCAATCTTGGCCCTATAGAGATGTGGCAAAGGTTGGCTCCAACAATTTCAGCAGTTTAAAGTGTGGATTCTCCCAAAGGTTTGCAAAAACTCCCTCAAAGTATCCAAATAATTGTAAACAGGCAGAATTGGAACTTCTGCCTGCTCTGTTTTTCGCAGCCCCCCTGAACTACCAATTGAAGGCCTAACAGCCCAGGTAGTCATGGGGAGATCCAAAACGATCCCTGCCCAGGGGTGTGTGCTGAAGCTGCAATTGCCCCCACCGCGTCGTGGAGCTCCCAGGTTTAACCAGGTAGCTCTCGGGCAGCTGCTTTCGTTTTCAAGGTCTCCAGCTGATTTTTGGGGCAGGCGGCGGCCATTTTGGCTGAATGGCGAGTTGTGCAGGCTATCCAGAAGACTAGTAGGGCTGCCACTGCCACAGCCCAGGGGAGGCTTCCAGGTCTGGTATTCCCCTTGGAGCAGCAGGATTAGAGGATTGAAAAAGCTCTCTTCCCTGCAATCTGGGCATTAGCAGCATGGCTGACCAAGGCAGCATGGAGCCCACAAGTGCAAAACGATCCAAAGTCCCAGGAAGGTCAGATCTGCAAGTAAGGAGGCTGCTAACAAAATAAAGGCAAAGGCTCTTTATTCCAGAAAACCCACAAGAGCAGAAGAAAGGAGGCAAAGAGCATTGGAAAAGCAGTTCTCCAGAGCTCAGGAGCAAGATGACCAGGAGAGGTATATCCCTCTCCCCAGCCAAGGCCTGTTAGCCCCCTCCCCCAGCAGCCTTAAGCACAGGAGTTTCCTGCAGTTCCTGGGTCACCAGAGGGAGATAGGGAGCAGGAATTTATCCCTCCTGCTGAGGAAATCCAAACTCGGAGATTTCCTTTTGATTGCATGCTTCCTCGTCCTGCAGATTTGCAGATCAGAGACAGGACTGGAACACCTGAGGCTATTTTTCTTCCAACTGCAGCAGGGATGTGCTCAGTAGATAGGGTGGCCCCTGAATTATCAGAGGATCTTAAGGCCTTTATTGCTCAGTTTATTTCTCATGGGGTAGCCTCCTCCTTGGAGGAGCCATTCTTTCCCAAGATATGATCCTCAGCCAGTGCAATAACAGGCCTCCATGGGTTTTTCCAGGCACCAGAGGGAGGGTCCTCCAGCCCACTCCATCAGAAGCAGGGCATCTGGGAGGGAGGAGGAAATTCAGGGGAAGCAGGGTTTTTATCAGATGAGGACTTGTCACCTGATCCATCCCTGTTCACAGGTCTGTTTAGCCCGGGACTGTTTAAATTCCTCCTCCACAAGGCTAGGACCACTGCCCAAATTGATCCTCCACCACTATACCAACTGCTTCACCTGATACTCAGGGACGCAACAGCAGAGTTTTTTCTGAACCTACAATTCTCCACAGGAGATTCCTTATCCCAAGTTATTTTTGGACGTACTTCAGAGACAATGGGCACAACCTGGAATCTGGATCCTTCCCCACTCCAGGGAGCAATGGTAATTTTTTTTTCAATATGGCTCCTCTCTAAGTCACTTTAACTTCTCCCTCTGGATGAACCTTTGGCATCCTTGGTCTCTCCCTCTGCAATATCAGGTGACATAGCAGAGGCCCTTAAGACAGAGGACAAAAAGGTGGAACAAAATTTCCGCAGAACACACCAGGCCAACGGCTGGGCAGTTAAAGCAGCTGCAGCTACCTCCTTTTTCACTAAGACATCCCTTCTCATGCTTCGCCAATTATAGGCTAAGATTCCCCCTGAGGAAATCAGAATGCATCTGTCAGGATTCCGGCAGTTACTTCAATTAAATCATGAGCTTCGAGTCACACTCCCAACATCAGGATGTCAACAAACTGGTGGTGGCTGCTGAATTTGTGGCTGACTCCTCCCTTCATGCAGCCCGATTCTACTCCAGGGCCCTGGCCTCCAACATCACTTCTCATCATCTGCTGTGGCTACGACAGTGGCAAGCAGACGCTAAAACCAAATGGAAAGTGGCCTTTGCCCCTACACGGGTTCTTCCCTATTTGGAGAGGCTTTAAATCCTTTCAAAGTTGAGAATAAAGACAAGTGAAAGGTGTTCTCTCTTACCAGGAGGGCTGATAGGAGGGCTTCTTCCTACACCTGTAGACAGCCAGGCCAGGAATTCTCGCAATTCCAAAGCCTATTGACCCGCAGATAGATTGGGATTTCAAGATAGAAACTAACAACAGTTTCAATTTAAATGGCCCTTTCATGGCACAGGAGGTCATCCCTACTGTCGATCCAAATGACTGCCAGACCCTTCCTCCCGTCGGCAGCCATCTGGCCCTATTTGCAGAATGATGAGAGACCATCACATCCAATTCCTGGGTCCTGAAAACAATCTGATTTGGTCTCACTGTGGATTTTCTGTCCACTTCTCCAAGGACCTTTACCTGTTGCCCAAACTCCAAGAACGTAAGGAGAAAGCTCATAGACACAGCAGTCCAGCATTTGCATCCAGGCCATCGAGCCGGGACCAGAGGACCAGAGGGGGCATGGATTTTACTCCATTCTATTTGTAGTTCCCAAGTCCTCGAAGGGGTGGAGAGCAATCCTGGATCTCAAAAAGCTCAATGCTTATTTAGAATACAAGAGATTCAAGATGCAATCTCTGCAGTCTATCTTGGGGAGCATTGGGGGGGACGACAATCTTACATCTATCAATCTGATGGATCCCCATCTACTCCTCCCATCGGAGGTTTCTCAGGTACCATTATGCAGGGGGCCATTATCAATACAAGGCCCTGCCATTCAGACTGTCATCGGCCCCCAAGACCTTCACAAAAGTGCTGGCAGCACTGGCCGCACACCTCAGAACAATTCCAGTGCACGTCCAGTGCTGTCTGGAAGACATCCTAATCCAGTCCAGTTCCAGCCAACAAGCCAAATCAGACCTGACTTAAACAGTCCAGTTTCTACAGGACCACGGATTTTCAATCAATTTCCAGAAAAGCCAGCTAATATCTTCTACCTATCTTCATCTGGACGCGATGATGGACACAAATCTACGTGAAGTATATTTATCTGAGGAGCGTCAGGACAGCATCAAGTCCTTGATTGCACAGGTCACAGCGGAGCAAGCAGCTCCCTTGGCAGTGCTTTCCCACATTCTGGGAAAATTAATCTCATGCATAGCCATAGTACCATGGGCTTGATTGCACACCAGGCATCTCCAATGGTTCCTCCTACCGTTTCAGAGGGCAGGCACCAGCACCTCCAATGTCAGGATCTGACTCCAGTCAGATGTCCTCAGATCCCTCAGGTGGTGGGTTTTCCCAGCAATCACCAAAGGGTCCCTATTCAAAGAACCCAATTGCATCGCAGTCACTTCAAATGTGAGTCTGTTGGGTTGGGGGTCCCAGCTTGCGCAGGGTCAATGGTCCACAGTGGACTTTAAACACAACATAAACTGGTTAGAACTGAGAGCCATTCACTTAGCTCTCAAACACTTCCAAAGCACAGTGACCAGCCAACCCGTACTGATCCTAACGGACAATGTGGTGACCAAAGCACACACCAATTGCCAGGGAGGGACCCACTCCAGATCCCTCATGTCCAAAATGCAGCAACTGGGAACCTAGGTGGAGGCTCACCTACTGTCAATCAAGGCAGAGCACATATCGGGGATAGCAAATGTCCAGGCAGATTATCTAAGCAGGATCAGGGTGGAAAACCTTGAGTGGCATCTCCATCCAGATCTGCTCCAGAACATAGCTCAGAGATTTGGGAGGCCAGTACTCAACCTCTTTGCCACTCCAACAAACACCCAACTTCCCTGATTCTACTCCAGATTCCTGTCGTCGGGCGCAGAAGGGGTAAATGCCCTTCTCAGCCGCTGGCCCAAGGGTCTCCTTTACCCATTTCCTCCTCCTCATACCGGGGGTGATAAGGAAAGTACTTCTAGAACAGGCAGAAATCATCCTCCTCATTTCCCACTGGCCCAGACGGTCGTGGTATGTGGATATAGTGAGCCTATCAGTGTCCCGCCCTTGGACGATCCCTCAGGGCAGGATATCTCTCAGGGGGTCTTGGAACACCCAGAGCCTCAGTGGCTCCAATTGACCACCTGGCACTTGAGAGGAGGATCCTGCAGAAATGTCATCAAAACAATACAAGCCTCCAAGACGCCTTCTACAAACAATATACCTGGAAAGCATTCCATCAGTGGTGCACCAAGAAGGGCACAGACCCGACTTTGGCCTCAGTGGCATAGATCCTGGACTTTCTACAAACAGGACTCAACAAAGGGTTCTCTCCTAGTATGCTACGCAGGCAGGTAGCAGCCCTATCCACCGTGTTGCACTACGGGAAGAGGAATTCCTTAGCTCATCATCTGGTCATCCACTCCTTCCTCAAAATAGCTATCAATCTTAAACTTCCAGCAGTCCACAGATACCCTTCTTGGAACCTGTCAACAGTATTACAAGCCCATACTCAGGACCCATTTGAACCTCTTCAGTCTGTAAGCCTGCAGTTCTTAATGCTCAAAGTCGCCTTCTTAGTGGCCATCACATTGGCCCGGCACATATCAGAATTGGCAGCTTTTTCCATCAGCGAAGTTTCTGTTGCAGATCTCTTGAAGTAAGTTTGTGAAAAGCTGTTGTGTGTTGTTAATCACTGAAACCTGGTTGAACCCCACCATTCCGGACATTGTTATTGAGATGGACGGTTTTTTATTACATCAGCTGGACAGAGACAGAAATGTGGGGAAGTGTAGAGGAGGTGGAGTGTGTATGTTTGTTAAAGAGACTTGGTGTACGAAATCAGAGATTATAACATATCACTGCTCTTTGGAGCTGGAATATCTGTCTGTTAGATGCAGACCTTTCTATCTTCCACGGGAATTCAGCATTGTTATTATTCTTGCTGTTTACATTCCGCCGGATGCAAATGTAGATTTGGCTTTGGGCTTCCTGGGTGAAGAAATCGGCAACTTGCAAAGCAAATTTCCAGATGCTGTATACATTATTGCAGGAGATTTTAATCATGTAGATCTTCGTGTGATCCTCTCTAAATTCTATCAACATATAACATATAAGGTGTGCTACTAGGGGGTCGAACACCTTGGATAAGGTCTACATGAAAATTGTAAATGGATACAGGGTATTACAATTACCACATCTGGGCCAGTCGAATCACTTGTCCCTGCTTTTAGCCCCGGAGTATATTTCCCTGAGAAAACAGGCAGGGTCGGTAGTCAAGACGGTGAAAAGCTGGCCAGAGGGAGCAATGGAGCAGCTAAAGGACTGCTTCGAACAGACAAACTGGGAAGTTTTTGATCATCCTGATCTCGACGATCACACGGCTGCGGTGTTAGGGTATATGGTACACTGTATTGATACTGTCACGGTGGATAAACGAATCCGGGTTTATCCTAATCAAAAACCTTGGATGACCGGGAAGGTTAGACGCTTGTTGTATGCAAGAAACAAGGCTTTTAAGTCTGGGAATGATCTGGATTATAGTGCTGCAAGAACGAACTTGAGGAGAGGCATTAAGCAGGCTAAAACCGAATATAAGAGGAGAATTGAAGATTCCTTTCTCAGTAATGACATGAGTCAGGTTTGGCAGGGGGTTCAACAACTAACGAACTATAGCGCAAAAAAGGTCTCTGCAGATGGTAGTGCGGCGGTGGTTGAGGAGTTGAACAACTTTTTTGCTCGATTTGAAATCCATCAAACCGAAACTGTCCCTTTGCCATCATTTACTCAGCAGAGCCTCCCCTTCATTGTGAATGAGCAGGATGTGAGGCAGACAATGAAGGCGGTTAATTCCAGAAAGTCAGCTGGGCCCGACTTAATTCCTGGTCAGGTGGTAAAAGATTGTGCTGAACAGTTAGCTGGGGTATGGACCGGAATTTTTAATTGATCCTTGACACAATGTGTGGTTCCTGTTTGTCTCAAGGCTTCCACCATCGTTCCACTGCCTAAAAAGTTGCCCACAAATGGTCCGAGTGACTATAGGCCGGTGGCACTAACTTCTATCTTAATGAAGTGCTTTGAGCAGCTAGTTCGAAATTATATTATCTCCTGCCTTCCGGATTCCTTTGATGGGCTTCAGTTTGCTTACAAAGAAAATAGATCAACCGAGGATGCAATAATCACTGTGCTTCACATGGCCTTATCCCATTTGGAAACATCAGGGAATTATGTAAGAATGTTGTTCGCAGATTTTAGTTCTGCTTTTAATACCATCATGCCGCACAGATTAATAGCTAAGCTTAAAGATCTAGATTTTCCAGATTCTATTTGTTTATGGATATTGGATTTTTTAACAAATCGTCCACAAAGAGTTAAATTGAATGACTATATTTCTACTGTCAAGACACTTAGCATTGGCACTCCACAAGGTTGTGTCCTTAGTCCACTTTTGTTCTCCATCTATTCATCTGATTGCACAAATAAACATCCCAACAATAGGATAATGAAATTTGCAGATGATACTATGCTTGTAGGACTTATTTCTGGGGATGATGAGTCTGCATATTGGGATGAGGTATTACAGCTATTCCGTTGGTGCAAAAATAATAATCCTCTATTTAATATGAAGAAGACCAAGGAGGTTATAGTGGACTATAGGAAAAAAAGAGCAGACATTCAGCCACTGTATATAGAGGGAGTTCGTGTGGAACAGGTGGTTGAATGTAAGTTTCTCGGGACCATCATTACAAATAACTTGACCTGGAGTGCAAACACCGCTGCTTTAATTAAGAAGGCACAACAACGGTTGTATTTACTAAGGATTCTTAGGAAACAACAACTGGCTGAGAGTCTATTGACTACTTTCTATCGGAGTTCAATTGAGAGTATATTATCCTACTGTCTCTGTGTATGGTTCTTGAGCTGCACAGTGGCAGAGAAAAAGGCAATTCAGAGGGTGATCAAGACGGCCCAAAACATCATTGGCTGCTCACTTCCCTCTTTGGAAAAACTATAGGAATAGATGTAGGAGGAAGATACTTAATATATTGAATGACTCCTCTCATCCGGGACATCAGCTCCTTGAACTATTACCATCAAGAGGGAGATTTAGGGTATTAAGAACAAGGGCGACCAGATTTAAGAACAGTTTTTATCCAAGTGCAGTTTTGAGTTTGAATGCAGGGTCATAAGATTTATGTGGAAGTGAATGGCTGAGAGTAATGGGGTTTTACATTTTTAAATTGCATAGAGATTATTGTATGGTCGGTTGTGTTTAGTTTTAATTTAATTTTTTTTTTCTTTTAGTGGTGTTTGTCCAGTTTTACTTGTGGAAGAGCACCTCATTTCGTTGCACCCGCTTGCGAGTGTAATGACAAATAAACTCTTATGTCTTCTGCACATTCCATAACAGGGTTGTCCTGCATCTCAACCCCTCCTTCATCCCAAAGGTAAACTCTCATTTCCACAGGGCTCAGGAAGTTGTTCTTCCTGACTTTTGCCCTGCTCCTTCACACGGCAGAGAGCACAGATGGCACAAATTGGATGTTTGGAGGGCTCTTCGCAGGTATATCAAACATACATCAACATATCATAAAACTAAGGCCCTGTTCGTCTTGTTTCAGCCATCTTCAATGAGCACTAAAGTCTCCTCTTCAACTATAGGCCGCTGGATCAGGGCTTGTATAGCCAAGGCCTACGAGACCCAGGCTCTTCCAACACCCAGATGGGTAACAGCTCATTTGACCAGAAGCGCAGCTACCACAGCTGCCTGGGCAATGCAGACCTCACCTGAAGACATCTGCAGGGTGGCTACATAGTCCTCCCTGTCTCCATTTGTAAAGCACTACAGACTGGACACATATGCCTCAGCTGAGGCAGCCTTTGGAAGAAGAGTGCTACAGCAAGTGCATACAGATGGGAGCGCACAGATTAAGGCATTAGCTATAGTCATACCTATTTTTAAAAAGAGAGATCCTAGTCTAGTAGAAAATTACAGACCAATCTTACTATGTTGCGTCACCTGTAAAGTCATGGAATCAATTATTAACCAAAATCCATCACCTTCCACTTAGAAACAGACAACCTGCTTTCTAACAAGCAGTTTGGTTTCAGGAAAAAATTGTCCTGTAATCTGCAGCTCCTACACTGCAGAAACATTTGGACCACACATCTTGACCAGGGTAAAGCAATAGACACAATTTACATACACTTCTGCAAAGCCTTTGACTCAGTGGTGCATGACAAACTACTGTTGAAACTAAGTTCTTAGGGCAATTCCGGATCCCTGCAAAAATGGACGGTTGTGTTCCTGTCAAACAGACAGCAGATAGTCAAAATAGGGAGGGCCCTATCAAATCCGGCACCAGTTAACAGCGGTGTCCCCCAAGGCAGCGTTTTAGCACCCACACTCTTTCTGCTTTACATCAATGACCTATGCAATCATATTAAAAACAGCTGTGTCCTCTTTGCCGATGGCATAAAATTATTGAACACCACTGACAATGCTGCTGCCCTACAAAGCGACCTTGGCTATGTGTCAGTATTTTCGCGTAATTAGCAACTCCAAATTTCAGCTAATAAGTGCTCTGTCCTACACATTGGCAATAAAAATCAGAACACCAAATACAAGTTGGGTAGAAATGATCTCATAGAAAACCTTCACTCTGTCAAAGACCTAGGAGTACTCCTCTCAAATGATCTAAGCCCCAGAGCTAACTGTAACAGCATTGCCAAAAAGTCATTAAGAGTTGTTAACCTTATTTTGCGAAGCTTTTTCTCCAGTAACATTGAATTACTAACTAGGGCATACAAAACCTTTGCCAGACCAATTCTTAAATAGAGCTCCTCTGCCTGGAACACACATTGTATATCGGCCATGAACACGATTGAGCGGATTCAGAGGTATTTCTCAAGAAGAGTACTCCTCTACTCACAATAGTATTTCCTGTGTCTCCAGGCTTGAAATTTTAGGCTTGGACAATCTGGAACTGTGCCACCTGCGGTCCAATCTAAGCATAGTTCCCAAAATTGTCTGCTATCTTGCCCATCAATGACTTCTTCAGCTTCAATCACAATAATACACAGGCAAACAACTGATGCAAATTCAAGTTAAACTGCTCCAAACTTGATTTCAGAAAATACGACTTCAGCAACAGATTGGTCAGTGCCTGGAACACCCTACCTGATTCCATTGTTACAGCCTCAACCTCAAACTGTCTGTTGTGGACCTCACCCCATTCTTAAGAGGTCCTTAAAGGGGGCGTGCATAAGCACACCAGCGCGCCTACCATCCCTGTCTTATTGTCCCCATTTATCTGTATTTACTTCCTTTATTCATGTTTATGTTCATACCTATACTTGTTATCTTGTACATGTTTGACAAACAAACAAATAAAATAAATGCTATTCTATGTTTTAGGAAGATCAGGTCCTTTAAATATCTTGCTGGTTCCCTCACATGTATAAAGGGATGGGTTTCTCTATAATTGTGTATAACATTGCAGTTTTACTGGCCAATTGTAAACACTGATTAAGAGCAATCTCCATTGAACTCTGAACATACTTCTATTAAATGAATTTGATTCATTTAAGCTCCATTGCTTTTAGTGTTCATTTGATTAGGTTGATTGAGGCCATTGTGCTTATTGTAAGCCAATCAAGTTTACAGTGGCATAGCTAATTAAAAGTAAGCTTTATTTAATTCTACACATCCTAGAAAGCCACCTTTTGCTAAGATAGATAATTGATCCATTTAAATCACTACCACTGATGCAAATTGATAATGGTTCTCCAATATTTCAGGCAGGAGGTTTTTTTTTAGTCCAATCCAGACATGTTAAAAATTAATTTTGAGATTATCTTCATCCAAATCTTGTGCTCTATCCCTGAGCTTTAATGGAACTTAATCTCAGGTAAAATGTGTGTAAGATTTCAAATTAAAAAAAAGTATCTATTTGTGAAATGGCCAGAAGGAATGACTTTGAGGGACTGGAGGAAGAGCCTGTAACAATACAGCAATCAGATAAAAGAAACTTGAATCTGAGGCAGAACCTTAATCTCAGAAAGGATCTTAGACAAAAGCCTTATGAGTTCTAATGAAGATTTTGTTGCTATAATAAAAGAATGATTGGCTTGCATAGTTTTGGTGTTCTAGTCAGTTCTGCTTGTTTTTAGCCAGCAGAATGCTTTTGGACACCAGGGAGGCTGAAAGCAGGAGGCTTTAGGAGCCCAAAAGGGACCCGTATTTGCTGTATAAGAAGCACAGACATTTTTACCCACTTTTTTGGGGGGGGGGAAGTGCATCTTACAATCCGAAAAATATGATATATATTGGGGTGCAGTAGTGGAGCTGCCCTACTACTTAACTTTGGACAGTTGTAGCCAGGCCTCGCACACCCCAACACCTGCCTTGCTGGCCCATTTCCTCTGTAGCTGGGAAGGCTTTCCTGAAGGCCTTTGTAGCTGATAACAAAGCTCTGGATTGATCCAGAGTTCTGTTATTGACTGCAGAGGCCTTCAGGAAAAGCTTGCCAGCTGCAGAAGAAATTCTCCAGCTGAAGACCTCTGACAGCGAAAAGGAGACCAGGGGCGATGCGCGCAAGTGAAGTTAGTCAGTGGATGACATCCCCTGAAAATAAGACCTGGTGCCTTTTTGGGTGGCAAAAAAAATATAAGACAGGGTCTTACTTTTGGGCAAACAAGGTATATATGAATTTCTCAGCAATCATAAATTGCTATGTATTTGTTTTGTCTAATATAGAACTTTCAAGTGCTAGGCAGCACCAGGAAGCATTTAGAAACTAAATATGCATCTTTGTTCCATTGTAATTCTGATTACATAGAGCATTCATGTATATTTTCCACATCACACTTAACAGTACAGAATTGAGTTAAGCAATTTCCCCATATGAAAGAGAAAGAAGGAAAATGTATATACTATCATAACATAATATTCTAAGTCAGTGTAAGATGCCAGTACAATCTTCCTCAAAGTGGTTCCTGCAAATGTGGGGGACTACAATTCTCACAGTTCCCTATACTTTCAATCTGTTGTTCTGCAAATGATTTGTATAAAAATTTACATGATTCCCAGACACAGTAATTTGAGATTACAGTGTCTCTCATCTGGAAAGCTTCAGATTAGGTGAAATACTAAATTGTGACTTATATATTCTCTTTTTAGCTCAGCAAAAAGTCCCTGAAGAACATGATATCAGAATGTCAATTAAAGGGGAAGTAGTGGGGAAGAGTAATATTAGTGAGAACCAATATATGCCAAAAGCTCTTACAGAGCTTTCACTTCAAATTTAGAAGTGGACTAGACTTGTGAATCATTATTAAGTCATCATTTCAAGACACTTCTTTACCTAAACAGAGAAACTGAATGACAGCAGGCAGAGTGGGAGCAGAAGTACCAAAGCCAGTTTCCCTATTGACTTTGCTTGGCAGAGAGCACCAGAAATCACTCTTCCTCCTTCTCCTCAGTTGACTCACAGGACTGCCTACAACTTTGCAGGGAGAAAGGAACTACGGACTGCAAGAAAAACTGCATCTTCACTCTGCCATCCCAGCATGTCCCTAGGGCCCCAAAGAGGAAAGGGCTCACCTATCAATCACTGATGCCACCCAGCTACCCTACCTCGCCAGAAGACATCAAAGTCAAGCCCTCATCCTTCCCCCACTACTTTCCTATGTTAAAAAATTTCAAATTTCAGCCTCAATTCCAAATTAATCAATTGCTGCTCACTGTTGTGTCTTGCCACCAACCATTGGGTGCCAGGTTCAAAGGAGGTGGGAGAAAAGGGTGAGGATATGCCTCTCCCATCTTCCCTTAAGTTGTGCAACCTATAGTTTCTGGAAAGTGCAGTCAGAAGGCATGGTAGCACTGAAGCGGCCTCAACTTTTCCAGATTTCAATCCCACAAAAGTAATGGGTCTGGAATGTGGATGCATTATATAGGTTTTATCTTATTTGAGACTTCTTAGTTTAAAGATTGTTGCCCTATGGATGCACCATTTCACCCAATTGGATGTTACAGCAGACAAAAGAGTTTCAGTAGTGTATAGGTGTAAGCCATTATGGCCGAGACAACTTTTGGGGTTCTAGTCACATTTCTCTAGAGAGAGGATATTGAATAAAATAAAGTCATGAGAACAGGCAGTCCACACAGCCCTTTTACAGCAAGCAATTAAGAACTGAAAAATTAAACCAGGTGTGTTAAGCAAGTTGAACGCTTAATGCATATATGCATTATTTGCTTTTGATGAAAGGATAATAATGTATTAATGCATGCATTTATTCAATTTGCATTAGTTTTAGGCAGTATAAGTTTGGGATTGTATCCCTGGATCTCCTGTTCTTTACAAGTCTTTTTGTTTTGTGGAACTGATTAGTAATATGTATCTGCATATTTATTTTATTTCTTGTTCTTTTATACAATTTCTTTTTTGTCCTAAGGGCACTGGAGACAACTAAAACACAGACACATAGACAAAATATATTTAAAACTATTAAAGAAAATTAATTTAACTAATTACATTTAAATTAAATACCTGATAAAAATAAAATGCCAGGTTAAAAATATTTTGATTTCTTTCCTAAAAGCTGGAGTGGGATGAAGGTGAGCACAAACAAAACAGACCATAGTTCAAAGCTTGAATAGACCATTCTCTTAATAGGATTATACTAAAATTGGGAGTCTTTCAGACAGTCAGGCCACCTGCCATTTATGGGTCTGAAGTATTGTGTCTTCTGCTTAGAAAACAGTGATAACAAATATATTTGTTATTGTTATATTAAGGTGATAACAGTGATCTTAAGGTGCTTCAGATGTGCTGAATTGATTAGTAGGAAAACAACTGCCTTGTTTTCCACCATCAGAACCCTCTGATATTTCCTCTTCCCAGGTAGAATGTATTGCTGTAGTCAAATTGACTGTATGTATGTATGTAATATAAGTACACACACAATAAGGATTACAATTAAAGAAGAAAACTTAAATTTGATTTACTAATCAAGAATGGAGCAAAATATTTTAATGGACATATTGAATGATATTTATGAATAATGGATCAGAAGTTAATTTTAAGCATGTTTGGCATTATAAATACACTGTATTGGATTTGGAAGAGGAACAGTTTTTACCTCATAGTCCTGAATCTGATTTAAAATAATGTGAAAGGGGATGCTACAGTGGATATAGAAATGTCTTAGCAAGTGATCTGGATTACTTTCTTACACTGGATTCACAAAAGAGACTTGTTTAACATTTTGAAGAGTTCTGTGAGAAATAAGAAAACAAGTGAGAAGAAATTAAGCCCTAGGACTTTATTTGAGATGATTAAGCCTACAGATTGTGAAAAGTAAATGGAAGAAATATAAGAAGATCAAGATTGTTAACAGCAAAAGGAAAGCACACAAAGTTGGTTTATTTATCTTCTATCTATGTACTGTATATAAAAGTGAAATACCACTCATGTACAGGGGTAGGATTCCAGTTTTTTAACAACCAGTTCTGTAGGTGTGGCTTAGGTGGTGGATGTGGCTTGGTGGTCATGTTATTGGCTGGGTGTGGCCAACTCAATATCACTCACATCGAGGCACGCATCTTCTCGTCTGGCCTCTCATGACTGTGGGGATGCTGCAACAGTTGTAAGTGTGAAAAACGGTCATAAGTCACTTTTTTCAGTGCCATTGTAACTTTGAATGGTCACTCTACACAAGCAAAGTACCAGCAAAGGAGGGGAAAAAAACTCCAGAGATATTCCTGAGACAGGAAGTCTAGTCCTGCCAAGAATGTAACAAAGGTTAACGGAGAGGCAGTTTCATAAGCAACACCAGAATGTTTCCTTCCTGCCTTCCTTACAGGATTAGGCCAGTAATTTCTTCTAACAGCTGGTTCTCTGAACTGCTTAGAATGTTAACAACTGGTTCTACCAAATAGGTGCGAACTGGTAGAATCCCACCCCTGCTCATGCATCATCACAGAATCTCCAGAACCTTAAAGCCTACAAACTTGAAATTGGGCACGCATGTTCCTCTTGGCTTTTAGGTGCTCACTAAGAAAAGATTTTTCCAAATGACCATCAGAGCATTAGTATTTTGTATATTATTATTAACGTGCTCTGATGCTAAGGAGTTCTACACTCCATCTCCACCTGAAAAGAAACCTGTTCCAAATGCAAAAAACAAGCAAAGGAGAGGAGTTTCAGTTTCACTTTTAGTTTCACAGCACCAAGCAGCTTTACTACAGAACAGTTGAGCTAAGCCATGCCCAGGCTTCTTGCTGTCTCCTCCTTGCTCACACAGCAAATACTGTTTCAGTTTCCAAACAGCCCTCAACTCTCACACACTGACAGGATGCTAGCCAGATGAATACTGATGGATGCTGGCAGGTAGAGGCAGAATTTTTCCCCCTTTATTTTCCTCCCCAAAAACTAAGCCCAACCACATAGTTTAGTAGCGAAGCACAGATATTGAGCTAGTTAAATATATTGTTATTTCTGGTAAACCTTAATGGGTTTTTGCTGATACCAGGACTGAAATGACAAGGTTTTATGGATTTGTGTATGGATAAGATATTATATTTGAGAAGAAGGAAACATTTGTTGTGTTATAAGAGAAGGTGATAAGTTACTAAAATTGTTCATAATTATTGTTATGAAGGGAGAAATCATTTCTTTATATATTCATTATTTTTTCTACATTTTTGTTAGGGATACACACCCTAGCAGAACGTGCAATGGCAGTCTAGCAGGCAGGCAAATGATTTGAGATAAACATTGTTGTAATTTACACTCAGTAAGACAGATACACTGTGCCAGTTAAATAGTTTTTTATTCCAGCAAGAGTTATAGCATAGTCAAAAACAGTCCATATGTTATACACTAGTTCAGTCCATCCAGGGATTAATCAGTTGCAAAGTCCAGTGTTGAAAATAGAGGTCAGTAAACTTACAATAATCAGTCCAGCAATATATCTCTTTTGCAGTCAGAGATATGAAGAAAATCAAACCCCTTTTCTTCTCTCAGCAACAGCAGGGAAACACATGCAGTTATCACCATCAATCCAACATTGTCAGCTCTCCAGTACAAGCCAGCAAACAGTGAGCTCTCTTGCTCCCTCTTATGGTGATTTTACAACCGCACCCAAAATACATGTTTTAACAGTTAAAATGATACACACACTTAAACTCACTAACATAGTTTATATATTATTTTTACCCAAACTAAGTTAGGTAACCAATGTTATCCCTAACAATTTTTTTTTAAAAAGGTGAACTATTTTTTCCCTTTCTGTTTTTAAATTTTATTTAGTTTAGTTTATTTACTATGAAAATGCATTGGATCCTCTGTTAATAAAGTCATTCCTGTCAAGGATTTTGTGAAAATGGAACAGTGCTGAATCTAAAGTCCATAGCCCAATACTGGCAAATTTACACTCCTCTGACATTCTGGACTTGTTCTCTATTTTACGATTTGTATTTCCAGGTCAAACACACACATACACAGAGGGAGAGACTAGGAAACTACTATTGCAAAGTAGCCACGTCATGGGATTATTTCTTAGCAGTACATCAGAGAACAGAACCATATATGGGTGTTTTTTCAGGTCTTTGTGTGTCTCCTCCATCTATAATATTTGTTTACCTATGCCCTGCCTTCTCAAATCTCAATGTACAATGTGGTTTAATGAAAACAATTGAAATCCACATTGAAATGTCAGCATTCTACAGCAGTAACAGATAATAAAGTGCATTCATGCTATGCCTCATAATATTTAAAAAATCCTGCTTTCTTGTTTCCTTTAGCAAGTTCATTGCAGACCGTGAGAGCAGAAGAAGCCTAACCAACAGCCATCTGGAAAAGAAGAAGTGTGATGAATATGTAGGTTTCTCTCTTCGCTTCATAAAGGTTTATTCCTTAATGTTGCAGATATACAGAAACTGCTGAAACTTGCCTGGATGTCCTAGGCAAGAAGAAGATTTGCCATTAGCTACACTTTGCAGGACCATTCATTTGTATTTCATTTATGTGATTATATTTATGTCCTTTATGTCCTTCAATGTAAATTGCATAATTCTCTGCAACCCACAGTTAATCTTCCTAATGATCAGTGAATGCAGTATGGATAAGGTAGGAAGCAGGGAATTTTTCTTCCAGAATTTTAAATTTACCTAATGGAGACAAATGGTGAAGGCAGATAAACAAAAGTATTTGTTCAAACAATTAAATTATGAGATTTACTGTCTAACATTTTTAAGAGCTTGAAAAGGAGATTACCGTATATACTCGAGTATAAGCCGAGTTTTTCAGCACATTTTTTGTGCTGAAAAAAAACCCCTCGGCTTATACTCGAGTCAGATTCCCCTCTGAAAAAAAAATGGTGTGGAGCTCCGAAGCTGGGCAGCCCCTTCCCTGCTTCCGTGTTTCCTTTGCAACTTTTAAGCATGGGAGGGGGAGGCTTTTCTGAGCTCTAGGCTGAAAAAGCAACGCGAGCCGAGGTCGCTCCACTCAGTTTCATTTCCTCAGCTCCAGCTGCTTTCAGTCCACTCGGGAGGAGGGGGAGAGAGAGAGAGAGAGAGATCATAAGAATGGCTCTTGGTTTTTTCTTGCAAGGGAGAGAGTGACTCCTGCCTACCACTGTCATCATCATCATCTTTTGGGTTAGTGAATCAATCAAACCTTTCATGATAGTGAGATCGTTTCCCAAATTTCCCTTAAATCAGGGAAGAAATCAGAAACAAACCTTTGGGTTGAGAATAAGCTTGTTCCTATGATGCCATTTTTGTTCACTTCAGTGTGAAAAGTGTGAAAAAACACACTTCTTTTTCTTCATCTTCTTGTTCCCTATTTACTGGTCTCTTTCAAAGAGGAAATTGTGAACATCAAACTTATTCTCAACTGTCCTAGTGAAAGTTTTCATTGGCATCTATTTTTATTTTTGAAATTTACCAGTAGCTGCTGCATTTCCCACCCTCGACTTATACTCGAGTCAATAAGTTTTCCCAGTTTTTTGTGGTTAAATTAGGTGCCTCGGCTTATATTCGGGTTGACTTATACTCGAATATATACGGTAGTTGTTAATGGGTAAGGTTCTCAATGGCTGCTAGTTATGATGGTCATACTTAAATTCCATTATTAATTATCATCCCTAACTTATGACTACGTTCTCCAATGAGTTGTAGTGAGAGCTGCTGGATTCAAATGATACAATGCACCCTGAACTAATAATAGGCTTTGTGTGAGTCCTGCTGGTGAAATCAACATATTTGGTACAACTGAGCATATTCCACTATTAACAAGTCCAATTGCCAAGACTTGGATGAGCAGAAACATTAAGCCATGCCATCTGACTTTTGGTAGACCACCTCTTTTAACACTTTCACCATATTGACTTCTGCCAATCCTCTTAGAGTCAATTACTATGATTCTGCTTGTAAAAGACATCTTAACGATGAAGCTTTCAGATGTATTGTGTAAAAATGAAAGAAATGCTCATGGCTTTTAAACAATTTAGGTGAACCTTAATTGAGTAAAGATTGATGTGGTAATGAAATTTAACAGGATACAATAGGACCCAGTTGATAGATACTAAATAACTATATATTACTAGGGATTGCATTAAAAATAATATGTGGATATAGCATGTAGGAAAATGCATTAGCCACATGGATGTGTTCTCTTTGTTTTATTATGCAGTTAACATATATGTAGTCTTCTTACAAGATTTCTTATACAATTTATAACTGATAGCTTAGCAACCACTCAAAGCTACGTAGGACCCCCAAAGGTTACTCTCTAGTAGGTTCAAACTTTCAGTAGGTGTCTTGCTCTCCCTCCTATGGTCATGTAACCGCATTCCAAGTGTTCAGCAACTGGCTGGTGTTTACCTTTTTACAGTCCTGTAGTCACATGACTAAGATTTATGGGTTTTTTTTGCCCCAGATTGGCTAGTTTTTGGCAATAAAACACTGTAGCAAATAATGGGTTTGCTTCATGACCATGGCATTTGTTTTAATGATTTGATTGACTTAACCATGGTGATTCTCTTAATGACTGATGCAAAAATCGTAAAATCAGAAGGGTCACAAGATGATCCACTTATCACCAGTATAATATGGTTATATTGAGCAGATGTAAGTCAAGATACACCTGTATAATGTTACCCTTACTAATGTACCTGTCATTTTTTTTCTACTACTGAAATTCACTGGGCAGATAATTGAATGTTAGGTTCAACATATAAGTGACTCATGTAATTATGAAATGACTTCTCAAAATGAACATTGAAAAGAATGCTAACAGTTGCCAAGCTTTGAAATTAAGTTGCCTTCTTCCTTTATTTTCCTTCTTCCCTCATTTTCTCTTTTTACAGAGTCCAGGCACAACATCTTTGGGAATGTCTGTCTTCAACCTTAGTAATGCTATCATGGGTAGTGGAATATTGGGTCTTGCCTTTGCTTTGGCCAACACAGGAATTGTACTCTTTACGTGAGTAATTCATATGCCAAATTTCTTTCGCAGTTTGACACAAACAAGGGTTGAATGAAAAATAACCACTTCCATGATTTCAGTTTAAATAGGGAAGTTTTAATAGATGAAGTAAAAAAATTATCCTTAAAAGAATTATTTTGTTGTTAGTATTGGTGTCTCCAAGCAATCAACTCCATTTGCTACATACTTCTGTCAATGCTGGACAACTTTTAAAGCCAACGTGAAAGAACTCCACTTTTTGTTTCTTCAGTGAGGTCCTAATAGTCCTTTCCACTAATTTGAAAAAAATAAATTCTTTTCAATATATCACCTTTAACATTTTTTGGACTAGCAATGTACAATACTCACTTCAGCATCACCATAAACAACCTGAATTTGATGTTGAATTTCAATTGGAAAGGTCCTTTGGCAATCAAAATGTAATCATGACACATCGCTTAAAGTGCACTTACTGCAGGCTTTCACTTCACAAACAAGAGCAATAGAACCTTTTCTCAGCAACTTCCTGCTAATTCACAAAAAGTTTTCATTGTTTCTTCTTGGGTTTTTAATCATCTGTTATCTGTCCAGAGTTGCCAGTGTGAAATGGGTGGCCATATAAATTAATATATCAATTAATTAATCAAACACTGACAACCTGACTTTCCACAGGCACCATATTTTTCAGAGTATAAGACACTCCGAAGTATAAGACGCACCTAGATCTTGGAAAAGAAAACAAGGGAAAAAAACTGCCTCTGTCTCTGCTTCCTAGCAATTTGCCTCCTTGCAGCAAACAGCAAAAAGCCTGTTTCAATTTCAGTTTTAGCACAGCCTGATTAATACCAGTAGCTGATTGTCAGTTGGATCAACCTCCAGACAATCAGCTATTTCAGGCTGCAGAGATTGTCATAGCCTATTGCTACCTCTGCGAGCCCCATTTTTGGTGTAAACACTATATATACTATAAATGTAGACAAGTATCAGGA
The DNA here is from genome assembly GCA_033807585.1 of Hydrophis major. Lineage (NCBI taxonomy): Eukaryota > Metazoa > Chordata > Lepidosauria > Squamata > Elapidae > Hydrophis > Hydrophis major. The sequence continues at coordinate 156,898,342 of CM066331.1, read as the reverse complement.
ATATTAAAAGCATTTGGATTAACAGCTATTTCAGCTTTAAATGAGTGGCATGTCACGGTAATGATTTAAGAATTGACCAACTGCTATGATGATGTAAAACTGGGAATGTGTCAGCGAGGTTTTTCAGCTGATATCACTATAAGGACATGTAATAAGAAGAGGCCCTCTTGGGGCATATCTCTCTGTGTGTGTTTGTGTGTGTTTGTTTGTTTCCATGCTGAAATTGCTGTTTGCTGTTTGCTTGAGGTCTGACGTGTATGTATATATTCTTTGTAGATAAAGCTACTATTTAAAATACAAACCTCTTTTTACTGTATTTGTTCCTGGGTGTCTCACATAGTTACACTATATGCACTCTGACATAGTATTTATGAACTTACTCCACCTAAGCTACTCTCCTTAATGTTAATTTTTGTCACAGGAACCAATCTGCTGTTAGGTAAACCAGGCAGGAAACATTGAACTAATTCTACTTTATTGTAAGACCATATTAACAGAATCTTGTAAGGCACAAATTTCACACCACCATGTTTAATGCTTGCTCCATTAGGACAGATCTTTCTTAACTTTCTTATTCTGAACATTAAGTCACTGAGAACTCTTTTGTCTGATTGTTTCCTAGGCAGCAACTCTTCCTCCCCTATCTCAAGTTCATCTACACATTCCATGACATCTACACAGTGTGCAAACAATGAAGATGAGAAGCCACAGAGGTGGCAATTTCCTTGAGGGTGTTTCTCAGCAACAGAATTTCACAAAGCTCCCCTTGTAAACCTCACATGAATTTCACAATCCTGACTTCTATTACTCAATCCTACTTCTATTACATTATCCAAATAAACTGAATCTGCAAATCAGATTTATACTGCATGACAATTTGAAACCATAAAACTTCAAATAATCTCTGATTTTGCAACTCTGCCCTTATATTTGGAGTAAGATCTTTTGAATGCACAGACAACCCCTGGGCTAAGAACATACATTTTAAAGATAAGCTCCAGTGTCCTCAAAATGCTTGATCCAAAGTTCCTTAAGACCAAATGACAAATTTCATTCAGAGCAATTATTTTAATATATGATTTTCATTTGTCACTGTTCTTGAGAAGGCAGCCATCCTGCCTTCCCCCAAGTAATTATGTTAACCTAAAGGAGGCCCCTATGGTTTAAGTTAAAGTTATATTCATATTACTGCTTTACATCCACTCTTACTCAAGTTTTATATTATAGTGCTAAAAATATTTTTCTTATTTTTCTTCTAGGTTGCTTTTGATTTCAGTGACACTGCTCTCCATTTATTCAATAAATCTCTTGTTAGCATGTGCAAAGGAAACAGGTAACTTTACTTCCAATATATAGGAAATGAATATGGTATATAAAAGCCTAAATCTTCCACTCTACTTTGCTTTGCTTTATTAATTCTAAAAGAAATTAAATATGTTTTGTTAAACCAAGAAAAAAATAACCATTATTTAGTTTTGCTTGATTAAATTAAAAAGTATATAATGCCATAATTCAAACATGATCTTAATAAGATAATGCGGTTAAACAGCATATGAAAATGTATGCTTTAAAAGTGAAGTGAAAATAAAATAAAAAACCTTGATCAAATTGTTGAAATTACTGTCATCTGGGAGCTAAAGTCCACAAGTCATAAAAGGGCCATAGTTCCCCACCCCTGTTTTATAGGAAACAGGACATTCTAATATACAACCAATAATAATTAAAAGAATCACGTGCCAGCACAAACATTCTAAAGACCTGATCACTGCCTGAGTTACCTATTTGTCGTCCTCAATGACATCTCTTTTTTTTTTTCAAAAAGTCAAAAATATGGTGGACTTAAAATATTCTGGACAAGCTCGATACCCGTGCTTCGCTACTAAACTATGTGGTCGGGCTTAGTTTTGGGGGAGGAAAGGGGGGGGGGAATTCTGCTTCTGGCTACAAGCATCCATCTGGCTAGTGTACTGTCATTGTGTGAGAGAGTTGAGGATTGTTTGGAAACTGAAGCAGTATTTGCTGTGTGAGCAAGAAGGAGACAGCAAGGAGCCTGGGCATGGCTTAGCTCAACTGTTCTGTACTAAAGCTGCTTGGTGCTGTGAAACTAAAAGTGAGACTGAAACTCCTCTCCCCTGCTTGTGTGTTTTGTATTTGGAACAGATTTCTTTTCAGGTGGTGAGGGAGTGTAGAACTCCTTAGCATCAGAGCGTGTTAATAATATACGAAATAGTAATACTCTGTTGGTAATTTCAAAAAACCCTTTCTTAATGAGCACTTAAAAGCCAAGAGGGACGTATGTGCCAATTTTCATGGTTGTAGGCTTTACTGTTCTGGAGATTTTGTGATGATGCATGAGTGGTATTTTGCTTTTATATATATAGATAGAAGATAGATAAACCAACTGTGTGTGCTTTCCTTTTGCTGTTAACAGTCTTGATCTTCTTATATTTCTTCCATTTACTTTTCAAAATCTGGAGGCTTAATCATTTCAAATAAAGTCCTAGAACTTGATTTCTTCTCACTTGTTTTATTATTTCTCACAGAACTCTTCAAAATGTTAAACAAGTCTCTTTTGTGAATCCAATGTAAGAAAGTAATCCAAGTCACTTGCTAAGACATTTCTATATCCACTGTAGCGTCCCTTTCACATTATTTTAAATCAAATTCAGGACTATGAGGTAAAAATTGTTCCTCTTCCAAATACAGCATATTTATAATGCCAAACACGCTTAAAATTAACTTCTGATCCATTATTCATAAATATCATTCAATATGTCAATTAAAATATTTTGCTCCATTCTTTATTAGTAAATCATATATATATATCCCACTGTTTGTTTTAATTTGATAGAATTTATATGTTCAGTTTATTACCTTACAAAACATATACAATTGAAAATCACATAATTGGTTATGCTGATAGAAAAACAAAAGGATATTTTAGTTGGAGATGCAGTGCTTCATCTAGTCAGGCTAATACCTTTTCAAGATCTTGGTGTTTAAAGGGTGCTGAAGGTACTCTAATGGAAAAGAAGAAGGATGTCTGTTCTCCATTTCTTTCATCATCCTCTGTGAATAAAAAAAAAGTCTACAACAGAAAATTTCCAATTCTTGTTGTGGATGGCATCAAAGATTATGACAAAAGGAATTATTATGATTTATCTTCATGTTGTTTGCAGTTGATTAGGATTTTGGGATAGTTGCTAAAGTGTAGCTGTAACTCCAAGAAATTTCAATAGAGTGAAGGCCATTTAATTGATACTTCTATACCAGTATTTTGAAATAGCGCTTTAAAATTAGTTCCAGAGTTTGCGTTTATTTATTCTTGACTCTGCTCCAGTTGGTTGGAAGTCACAGAACCATTGTGGCTCTACAGATCTTAAGAGCTGTCTTTTGTCATTAGCAGAAATGTTTGTCTCACCTTGGCTCTCCCTCCCTATGTTGAGACCAATAATCTCATCTCTTCTCGCTCCCCTTCCTCGCCCTCACCCTCTCCTTTGGTTCACTAATGTATTCTCTTCCCCTCCATCAATCCAGAAACTAACTGGGCAATTACTGTCTCCATCCAACCTTCTGAATTATTAAATATTAATAAAGTTACAGTCTTATTGAAATAACCCAATTATTTGTGATGATGAAATGGTAACACTTTGCAAGTATGCACTTTCCCACAATCATGGTCACAGCTTTTGGAGAAAGTGCCTGTTTGCAAAGCGTTGCCATTTCACAACTTATTGGGATATTGAAATGTAGCCAAGCAATGCCAATGTGATTTATATTTTTTACGTTTGAATTTTCCTCGTATAGTTTCATATCACTAGAACCTCACAATATTTTTTGTAAACCACCATCACAAATATTTGTTGAATGAAAATTGTGGTTGATACTTGTGCAATTTATTTTATTTTAATTTTGCTTAAGGGTAAAATAGCTTTTGATATTTCATGATCAAAGAGTTGGACAAAGATAGAAATTTAACAACATTATTTTCACTCTTCTGCCGCTGAACCAGAAGGAGAGACAGCAGCAATATTGGTTCACAAGTGTCCTCTATGTTTCAAGGTTATCAGATGTGAAGACAATAGCTTCAGAATTTTTCTTTGCAAAGAACTGGAGAGAACAAATGCTATGATATAGAAGTGCTTTCTGCTTCTTATGCTTTATATCTCATTTGTCAGCTAAAAGATAAAAATAGCATATGATATACATAGGTATGCAAAAAATATACAATATATGATTAGAGATACTATTCCTTGTTGTGATTAATTGCCAACTCTCTTCACTTTGGTTTAACTAGGCTGCATGGTTTATGAAAAACTCGGAGAACAAGTTTTTGGCACTCCAGGAAAGATGATTGTTTTTGGATCTACATCTCTTCAGAACACTGGAGGTAAATAAAGTCTAAAGAAGCAGGAAAAAATAAATAATTCGTTCAGCAGGTCTACTTAAGCATTTAATACTGGGAAGCTGCATTAGCTCTTTGAATCATTTGCAGAACTGCAGAAGGAGCCAATGAGCCATAGCTATTTACATATCTACCCATTTACCATCATCCACATGTATACCATTTCTTTTCTTGCATATACACATAAAAATGCAGTGGGAAAGTCCACAGGGAGAAAAGGATTTTTTTTAACTTAAGACAAACTACTTTTGAAGCAAAAACATTTGCAGGCGTAAGTTGCTTTACCTATTGATTAACAGCTGGTTTTAAAACAACTAGTGAAACAATGACATTAAATTGTACTTTGAAATGGTTTTAATACTATATCTTTTTCTGCAGGTAATTAACTGTGAATGTATTATGAGAATTATACTAAAACAAAAATATTTGTTTTCATTTGATTTTTCCCTTTCTACCATTTGATTTCATTTCATTTCATTATTTTTTTATTTTATTTGTGCAAGTTCTACATATATAAGGAAAAAGCACATAACCCATTTCGCTTACTACTCATGTTATTAGCTGAATTTTGCCAAATATTCTTTTGACTTGCTTTGAAAATTATACAGAAATGTATAACTGTATGCTTAAGGAACAATTTCTTGTTTACTTTTTACCATGCTTTCCTGCAGCTATATTGAGTTACCTCTTTATAGTTAAAAATGAGTTGCCTGCTGCCATAAAGTTCCTTATGGGAAAAGATAACACATTTGTGTAAGTTGAATTTATGTTTTTTTCTATTTTGGTGGTTGGATGAAGGATTTATATAAAGTGGTCGATGCCAGGGGGAAATACAGGTAGTCCTCGAGTTATGAATAGAATGGAGCCTGCCCATTCCATTCGTAACTGAGGATCCATAGGAGTGAACTATGTAACTTGAATGCGATCACTCCATGCTTTCATGCACGCATTCGCTAATTTAGTGTGCATCTTGTTAAATGCACATGAGGTATCTCAGGGTGGGGAAGACCATGGGGGGGGGGCTAGTGATGAAACAGACCACCTGCTTCAGACCACCCAAGACCTCCCCTGACCCACTGAGATACCTCATTCTCCCTCCCCTGGGGTCCCCACAATTGTTCCTCCCCATCCTGCTGTGCCAGGTCACTTACCTTATTGTTGTGGTTCGCCAGCAGCCGGTGCAGACAGCAGAGGTATCGGACAGTGAGGACGAAAGGGAAGCAGTCAGGGAATTTGGTGAGAACTTGGACAAGGGTCTTGCATCTGGTACAGGGATGGGGCCAGGACCATCTGAGAGTGGGGTGCTACCTTCGGAGCTTTTGGAGTCTGGCAGCAGCGAATGAGAGGACCCAGGGGAACCTGTTCCCAGTGCACATGTGCACAGAGCTGTTAGAAGGCGAGAGCAGCTGAAGCAGAAGGGGCCACTTGGGAGTAAGGTTGGGAGGTGATTGTCTTTCCCATAAGGGATACAAATCAATCCTCAATGACGAAGAGCTTTGCAGGAAGCAGAGCAGTTCAGTAATCTCCGAGTCCTTCGTGAAGCTCTGTGCTCTGGTCATTTTTTTCTAGGTTTTTGGGTTAGTTTATGTGGGCCTTAATTGGACTTCTGTTTCTTGGCAGCATTTGACAGCACTGAAAAGTGTGCTCTTATCTGGAAGAACTGTGTCTAATGAGTTTTGGCTGGGAATGCAAGTAATTCCCAGTGTGTCATTAAAAAAGGTTTTATTTTTAAATTCAGTTTGTGTTTTACTAAGTTTGATGAAGCCTGGGTTAGAACACTTATGAAGATCTGTCTTCTCTCCAACCTCTCTGTTTGTTGGCCTGCTCCCTCCTTTCTCATTTGTAAAGTACTTAATGAAGCATTCAGCAATGAAAAATGAGGCTCAGGGGGCCATGTGTACCCCTCTCGGCCTCTCTCGCCACCAAACCACTTGATGAAGCCTTTGGCGACGAAAAACAAGATGCAGAGGGCTGCACACACCTTTCCGGGCCTCCCTTCTCACCATCAAAACGCTTGATGAAGCTTTCAGCAACAAAAGACAAGGCGTGGAAGGCCGCACGTGCCCTTCCAGGCCTCCTTTCTTGCTGCTGAACTGTTTGAGGATTGTGCCCTCATAGGCTTTGGCAGCCCTTTGCAAAAAGCCTTTGTCAGTAGGAACAGAGCTTTGGAGGGATATGCCCATCCCTCCAAATCTCCGCTACTGCCAACAAAGGCTTTTTGCAAAGGGTTGCTGAAGCCCATAGGGACACAATCTCCCTTCGATAATGAAACAGCAAACAGAGGGAAGGCCTGAAGGACTGAAGCCTTCCCTCAGTTTGCAAACATCCAAACCTCAATTCACAGAGAACAGAGGCCTAAAGTGTGAGGTCACACGAGATCAGTAGCACAAGATTTCGTGCTACTGATCTCGTATGATCTCACAGAATATTAGGCCTCTGTTTTCTACAAATGCACTGAAAGCCTGAAGCAACAAAACAGGCAAAGAAACTGTGACAGAGAGGAGAACTTCGCAAGGTAGATAGTTGAGTCTCCACAGGTGGCATGCCTGTGAAAACCTGGTCCTGGGGGCGGGGGAAGGCAGGTGAATGCTGCAGAGCCTCTGCAGTCATTTGTAAGGGTGAACAACTATCGTAGTGCTGCAACATTCATAATTTCAGGATTTTCATAAACACTAGGGAGTGCTTATCACGTAACTTTGAACGTTCGCAACTTGGGGATTAACTATACATGGTACTATTTTCCTACTTTTTAATGGAATTATTTAAAAAGAAGTGAAAAAGTTATCATTTTCATCTTTCCCAATATGGAATCTCTGGAATTGGTTGAAACCATAACTTCTCAGAATTCCCAGCATATTTGTAATTCCTGGAAGATATGGTTCCAAGATATCCAGAAGGCCAATCCAGAAGAAAGTGTGGAAAAAATGTCCACTGTGAACAAAACCCAAAGATTTTGGAGTTAAATTCAATGACATGGACAATTACGGTAATCATTAGGTTCTTGGCCAGAACATTCAGAGATAATTGAGGCACTTTATGAGCATTATACCAGAGAAACTACAAGTTTCATTGCAGGTAATTATTTGGAATGATCTGGCTGAAGCAAGCCGACGGTGATTCTAGAGACCAGAATGGATTGGGATACTTTCTGTCTCTGATACTTCCAGTCTTCTCTTTCAAGATCCCTTTTCTCCCTATCTCAAATAGTAACCTAAAGTAGAAAAACTACATAGCTTTTATAGATACAAATTGAAATCTTACACATGGGGATTGGGATGAGGATTAAAATTATTCCAAATTTCCATCCCTGGTTTTAAATTTAGCTATTTTTAAACAAACGGGAGTTCAGAGTAAAAGTTATCTTCTGTTTTCAAAAATGTTTTATAGAGCCTGGTATGTGGATGAGCGAGTTCTGGTCGTAGCTGTCACCTTTTTAATAATTCTTCCTCTATGCCTTCTGAAAAATTTGGGTAAGGATAAATTACTTTTTTTAGACTAAAAGGTTGTTGAAACTTAATTTTCAACATGTATACAGGTTGAATATATTTGGTTGTTTCAGACACTAAATAATGTCTTTATTTCATTTTTCTATTTCTGAGATTGGTTATGTCCAAAAAAAGTTCTGCGCTTCTTGAGAACAGTAAATAATATAGCTTGCTTCAAATAAACAGTGGTATTAAGATATATTAATATTTAAAAACTGTATAAATCTTAGTTTAGCAAACATCTTAGAATATTTGTAAAGTCAAGATATTCTTAGATTCCTTACCCAGAACATAGTTGTTTCAAATCTTACTTTTACCAAGGCTCTGCTTCTTGCTTATTAAGATTACAAAGCCCCCTGTATTTACCTCTTTAGAGCTTAATCATGTATATAATGAGATGTCCTGACAAGTTTTTTTCATAAAAATTCACCCAGAGAATCTAAAAAGGCACTTTACCTTTTTATTGTTTACAAAATGGGAATACATTGGGTAATGTGGGGTGGAATTTTGGAAAGGACTAAAACTGGAAGAAAAAAGTAATTAAATTAGATGCAGTTTATATAATTATTACCCAATTATATAATAATTGCCCCTTCTTGTCACAATGAACATTACAATTCAGTAACAAAGATTTGGAGGACACTGAAGTCCTTGCATTATAATCTAATGTTTTCTTTTTCTTCTAAAAATTCTCAGCCTTTATTGCTGTTTAGAATATAAAGCAATATTTTTGCAACTGAGAACTTTTACAGTCCCATGTGAAGCACGCTTCTTAATTCTGATAGTTTTCTTCATTCAAAACTTAGAATTTCTGCTTGAAAATTGGTTACTTTCAAGACATGGCCAAGAATGATATTAATAATGGGTTAGCTTATTGCCAGTGAAGTTTTTAAACCATTTGAGTTATTGCAAGAGAAAATTGGATTACTGGAAATTATGAAATGGCAGTTTCATTTCTTGATTTTACAATTTGGTCAAAATGTATTACTCTTGTTATAAATTACTGAATTTTTGGCAGGGGAAATTGTTTTCAAATATTCTAGATTAAGATGTTTTTTCAAGAATATTGCTAAAGTATTAGTAATTTCCAGGAACTTAGAGATGAAAAGTTAAATATCCTATATTAAATAACTAGCTAAGAATCCAGAGGTAGGATTCAAATTATTTAACAACTGGTTCTATGGACGTGGCTAGGTGGATGTGACTATGTGACTGGGTGGGCATGGCTTTTTTTTATTTTTTTTATTTTTATTTATTACAGCACCCCCCACTCCATTTTTTGGGCCTTCTGGGCCTCAGAGAAGCCTCCTGGGGTGGGGCAATTTTGCTCCTAGAAGGCTTTCCTGGGTCCCTGGAAGGGAAAAAACATAGCCTGGAGGGGGCACACAGCACTCCCCCACTCTCCCATTTTGGGGCCTTCTGGGCCTCAGGGAAGCCTCCTGGGGACGGCATTTTTGCTCCCAGGATTTGTACATTTAATTTTTGAGGCTTCCATCTCAATCAGGTGTCTATCTGCAGCTTTCAAGTCTAAAACAATAAAACATTTAAAACCAATTAAAATCAGTAAAAAAGTAAATATATACAACAGCTGAGGTAATTATTCAACTTAAAACCAAAAGATGGGACCCTAAATACTTTCAGAGCCCCAGCTTTCTATTGATGAATAGGCTCTCTGTTGACAGAAGGACTGATCAATATTATTCCATGTGGATAAGGTGTTTTAAAATTCTGATTTTTAAAATGTGTTTTTATATATATATATATATATATATATATATATATATATATATATATATATATATATATATATATATATGTATATATGTATATATGTATGTTTTGTATTTTTGTTTGTATCCCCCCCATTTTTTCCTTTCTTTTCTTTCTTTTTTGTATATCAAACAAATATGTTGAAAAAGATAACTTATTATTAAATAAAATAAAAACAAATGAAAGTAATAATAAATTACTGAATATGTTGTCCTTTGAATTTCTATTAGGCTATCTTGGCTATACTAGTGGATTTTCCCTGACATGTATGGTATTTTTTCTCATAGTGGTAAGTTGGACTTAATGTTTTAATTGGATCTGAGTGATTAAACTTCCAATTTAAAACCATTTGCTGAATCTTTCAACTTTGATCCTTTATTGTAGGTCATATACAAGAAATTTCAGTTTTCTTGTCCTTTTCTGGACAGAAATGCAACAGATGCTATTTCTTCCAATTTTAGCTTTGGCACAGAGGCATGCAGACCAAAATATGTTACATTTAATTCTAAGGTACGTTTTTTTCTTCTTCAGTATTTGCCATTTCTTTCTATTATAGAGCTGTTGGTGTTACAGGAATATACAAGTTCAATTGTAGAATGTGCTTTGTAAAAATTTTAATAAGAAATCTAGGGTGTATGCTTTGTTCTGATAATGCAGAGTAAAACTAAATGGTGCTTAAGAACTGTGTGTTCCATAGACATATATCACTAAGTACATTCACCAAAATTTATCTTTCAAACATTCATTTTACTACAGGTAAATTCCAATTCTGATATTTGAAGCAATAAAGACTTTATACCAACTTTAGGAAAAGTATGCTGATTTTTACTTTTTTTTTAACAGAGTGTGTATGCTTTGCCTACCCTTGCATTTGCATTTGTGTGCCATCCATCAGTCCTTCCAATCTACAGTGAACTTAAAGAGTAAGAGAATATTTATTACTGATTATTAAAAAGAACATTTTCATCTGAATGATAGGAATATTGAGTTATATACTGCAGTGCTGTCATTATCCAAAGGAGAGGGAATATTTGACACTTATCCTTCCCCCCAGTATTCCAGGAAGACTTGATTCACTAGGGAGGGGGGAATTGAAGGGATATTGTTATTCGTTGGGCATTTTCTTTAGATCTGAACATCTATTTTTTAGAAACACCAACAATGCTAACTATCAGTCTAAAGGGATCTTGAGATATAGCACCAGTATTCACATCTGGCTCAAAGGCAGCTTAACCTAGCAGAGATATAAAATGGTGGTGCTTTTTTCCCCTCTCCCTTTTAACCTTATTCTTTCAATCAGGTGTTATATTCTTTTAAAAAGTTAAGAACTATATCACTAAAATCTGGAAGGCAGAGTATATTGAATTATCAGATCTTCTGAGGATTCTTTGTTTTAAAAATATATAAGCCAAATTAAAAATCTGAAAGCACAGATATTTTCTGAATCCTGTAAAGTTTATATGCCTTAAGGCAGAATCATAATCCCAGAATTGCAATAGGGATAATAAGTATATGAATAAAGTAAATATTCTGGTATTGTTCAAATGTTTGGACTACCACTGCATAATTCCTAACCATAATCTATTCTAGCAAGAGTTAAGTGTTTTATTGTTGTGTCGTAAACCAGTGGTCACCAACTCATAGTCCGTGGACCACTGGTGGTCTGTGAGTAAATTTTGGTGGTCCACAGAAAAATTATTTGCATTTTTTACATTGAACTAAATCAGGGGTCCTCAAACTATGGCCCCTGTGGACTGGATATGTGCAATGAATGTTTGTGTTACTGCAGAGAGTCTCCCACTTCAAGGTCTTTTTGTGCGGATCAGAGGGGAGCAGAAATTCTGACTTGAGGTCTACTTCAGCCTGCTGGTGTGGGGCTTTGGTGAAGGCTGGAGAGAAGTGCCACTAGTGGCAAAGATCCAGAGGGCCTCCTTCCAGTGGGACTGCATTATGGCCTGGAATCTCAGCCCACTGAGCTTCCAGGTGCCGGTACCTGGCCTTGCACTCCTGCAAGTCTTCCCTCTGATTGGAAAACCTATGCTTGTAGTCCTCAGTGAAGTGCTTCTGTTGAGCCTCCTTCTTGGTCAGATCCAATTTGAATTGAGCCAGCTGTTTTGCAAACTCTCATGGTGGCTGCTCCAACAACTGTTTCCTGTTGGGGCCCTAAGGAGCCTGGGCAGGTAGCTAAGGAGTGACTGGGAGGTGAAGAGTGAGTAGAGGCTGGAGAGATGCCCTTCAATGTGAGTGACATTGGGTTGGTCACGTCCACCCAGTCACATGACCACCTAGCCATGCTCACCCAGCCGGTCATTAGGCAGATTGTCAACTCATAAAATATTTCTATAACTGTTTTAGACTTGCCATGAACAGAGGTGGGGGGGCAGGAAATTTGAAAGAGCATTGCAGCAGTTTGGAACCAACAGTGCATTCCATTCTTATCTTGCAAAGATTGTAACTAAGTGACCGGAATTTCTGCCGTGCAAATATCTAATTGAAGAACATGACTGATGACTCTTGGCTAAGTTTCAGCTTCAGTTTCAGCACAGCCTGATTAGCATAAGCAGCTGATAATCGGTTAGACCGGTCTCCCGACCATCAGCTGTTTCAGGCTGCTGGGATTGCCATTGCCTATTGCCACCTCCACGTGCCCCATTTTCGGCTTCCCCATCCCATTTTTAGCCTCCGCATGCCCCATCCTGATCCCCGCTGCCCAGAAAGCAGGGGAATGGGCTGCGCAGAGACCAATAATGGGACTTGCAGAGGTAGCAATAGGCTATGGCAATCTCTGCAGCCTGAAATAGCTGATTGTCTGGAGGTTGATCCAACTGACAATCAGCTACTGGTATTAATCAGGCTGTGCTAAAACTGAAACTGAAACAGGCTTTTTGCTGTTTGCTGCAAGGAGGCAAATTGCTAGGAAGCAGAGACAGAGGCAGTTTTTTTCCCTTGTTTTCTTTTCCAAAATCTAGGTGCGTCTTATACTTCGGAGTGTCTTATACTCTGAAAAATATGGTGCCTGTGGAAAGTCAGGTTGTCAGTGTTTGATTAATTAATTGATATATTAATTTATATGGCCACCCATTTCACACTGGCAACTCTGGACAGATAACAGATGATTAAAAACCCAAGAAGAAATAATGAAAACTTTTTGTGAATAGAACTTCAGCTGTAATCATGTGCATTAAATTTAGCACATATGAAATTGGTTAACATCCCCATTATAAAGAATCTTTTTATATTTATCCAAATAGAATGATGTCTAAAAGGACTGCTTAATTAGGTTAAACCAAGGGTCTCCAAACTTGGCAAGTTTAAGACTTGTGGACTTCAACTCCCATAATTCCTGAGCTAACATGACTGGAGGAAGAATTGTGGGAATTGGTCCACAAGTCTTAAAGCTGTCAAGTTTGAAGACCCCTGGATTAAACAAATAATGAAGCAAAATGAAACAAAATTAATCTGTCATCTTTAGCACTGTTTTCTAGATCTATCTGAGAACTTTAATCTTTATAGTTTTTAATACAAACTCATCTGATCCATAATTCCTAAAATAATTGCCAGATTAAAACCTAATTTACATTTTTCATTTCTTTAGATTTTGTACTGCAGCGCTATATTCAAAAGATGTAACAAATTTGTTAAATATTTTAGCATAAATGGGCTTGAGCTAAAATACTTCATAAATAAAAATGCACTCATACAAATGCATTTGTAATTATTTAAACACAAAACCTATATATTTTAGAGTTTATTAATCTAAGTACAAGTAGACCTCATGACTTAATGACCATTCAAAGTTACAGTAGACTTGAAAAAAATTACTTATGACTTATTCTTAAAGTTATGATTGCCACACCACTACTGAGATCACATTGCATTTTGAGTAATTGCATTTTGCAACATTTTTACCACTTTCTGGCAAAAATGCCCATTGGATAAGCTGGATTTGGACTTGCAATCCTATGATTTATTTAACAACTTCATAAACAGTGGTAAAATTGCAACTTATGACCATAATGCCTCATTACTAAAATTGCACCCAATTGTGTGCATACGTTTAAGACTACCTATATGAAAAATTTCTGATTAGTATGGAAGAAAAAACACATTTATCAATGAGTACATGGACTGAAAATTGCCTGCTTCATCTAGCCTGTTTCCTGTTATTTGAGGTCCTTAAATTAGGGATTCAAGTTGTTAAGCTTAATAGTTTATATATGCTGCAATAATGAGCTACTACCGCTTAATAGCTATTTTGACCTATCATTGTTATTTTCATTTATCTTGATGCTTGCTTAGTGCTAACACAATGAGGAAACTATTATTTATACATCAGACTTAAAAGATTTAAAACTTTTCATTTTTTGGTTTGCCATTTTGTTTCTTCTTTAACCAGATTAAAATATTCTTTGTAAACCAGATTCCTGTTGTTGCTTAAACTATCCTTAAAACTGTTGGTGAAAAGCTTTTTTCTTCCAAGTCAGTATTATATTCTTAGAACAAGCTCAGAAATTTTAGATAGTGCATTACTGTTTTTATCCCTATAGATCGTACATTTATATTTCACTTGTCCTAAATTTTGGCTGATGATATTTGATTCCATTTGGTATCAGATTTAGATACTATAAGCTTGAATGATGATATACTACATGATATTATATGTATCTTGTTGATTTATTTATTTTGTTGGAAGAAATGTCCATCTGAGTTTAGTTCTAAGTGGAAAGAAAGACACTGGAAACATGGCAACTGCTTGGAAAGATGGTTTTAATGGTGGACAGGACCACATGCCTTGGAGCTCCTAAGTAAAAATGAAAGAGATGCTGAGAGTCCTTTGGTTTTATGCCCTCCCTGGCCTTTGAACTTGCTTCCTGTTCTTGTGGCAAGAAATGTATCCTGAATGGTTGTCAGACTCCCATGGGGCCATGCAGGGGTAGTTTGGTTGAATCTTGCTGGGTGATGCAATCTTCCCAGGTGCCATGAGGTGAGATGGGTAGAGGGCTAATCCTATCATGCCCTGATCCCATCACCCTGATTTTAAGGGAGGTACAGGAAGCTGCAGGAAGCTGCTTTGTCTTTAAGGACATGTTTCTTCTTTTCTCATCCAGAGAAATATAATATTCTGCCTTTTTAATATTTCTGAGAATATTTCATTATTTTAGGAGAGGGGTGAGTGCTAACCTTCTACAATTTAAAAATGTCTATCCCTTTTTAATGCATATTTGGTGGTTGACAGTTAAAATGAGATCAAAATTAGTACAAATTAAAAATATAAAATAATATCAAATAACGGTAAGCATAATCTTAAAATAAAGTTTTCTGTCTGTAACATAAAGATTTTCTAAAAATCCACCAGAGAAGGGGCTAGCCTTTTCTCCCAAGGCCAGATATTAAATAGTTTAGATCAGGGATGTCAAACTCAAGACCTGCAGGCTGGAGCCATTCATTGGCTGGCAGAGTGCTGCAGGAGACTGTCCAGGACAAAAATGGGGTATGAGGGGAGCCACACAACCCCCCATGCCCCATTTTGGCTGGCAGAGTACTGCAGGAGGCAGCATCTTCACTTTCTCTTTAGCAGCATCTGCCAACTAGAACTAGGTATCCCACAAGATCTGGATAGCTGTTGTTCAGAAGAGCCAAAAACACCTGGCTCTTCATCTAGGTCTTAGATGAGAGAGGGTGAGCCCCCTCCTCTAAGGCTGTGTCAGAGGTAGTAACAAGATTGATTGACTGTTGGACAGACAGTTTTTAGAGACATCTGGATAAATTGTCAGTTCATTTATGCTCTGCTTCTATACAAAAGAATCAAGCCCCATAGCAGCTGGCAACACTACATGTCGTTAATCTCTACATTATGGAATTGAGATTTGTTCCAGAAAGTAAATCTCCCTTTGTCTGGAATAGATGTTTTGAATGCAAATGAGAAAAAATGCATCCTGAGCCTGTGTCAAATGCCCACCATGGCCACGCCCACTTCCTGCCATGCCCACCCCACCATGTCCACCCCCCCGGCCCTCAGAGGTCAAACACAGCCCTGATGCAGCCCTGAGTGAAATAGAGTTTGATGCTTTAGATGCAGTTTGATGGTTTAGATGCAGTTATTGTGAAAATCCTTTCTGTTGCTCTTAAGATACTCGCTTTCATTACTTTTAGGACACAGAGAAGGAATTTTCCATCAAAATGTACATACAGCCAAACTATCTCTAACAGGTCTTGCATAAGCCATTCATATGTCTTCACTAATGCTTTGAATAGACAAAATAACAAACTCTATTCTATAGTAGTAATAAAATAGTAGTAAGTAGGGAGCCTGCACAGATTCAGAATCCAAAGGAAGGGTTACTGTGAAGGAATAATAATATTTCCCAACGTTTGGGGATGAATTCTTTCTTTCATGTCATAATCACAACAGTATCCTTCCCTTCCACTTTAACAATTACTGTAGCTTTTCTATGAAACTGGATAGGAATTTGGGGCATTACCAAAACCTCCTATTAGGCTTACTGTGATCATTCCAGCAGCTGTTATTTGCAGCGGGAGAAAAATATACTCACAGTGTTAATCCACATGTTTAATCATATATATTGCTATACAGTAAGTTCATTCATTTGCTTCCACTATAGATAGATCCTTGCAGGGCCCCACTTGCATTTTTCTGACACTGTTACTAAGATCCTTGCAAAAAGAAACGAGATAGAATGCTGGCAAGGAAGTTTTTCAATTGTGGTATCCCAATCTTGGAACCTAATTGCCAAGAAGACTCTTTAGAACTTTACCCCAGGATTGAAATTTTTAATATATCAGGAGCCCGTGGTTATTGTTTTAGTGAGTATTTTTTTTTAATTTTGTGGTACATACAATTAGCACAGGGCCCCCCCAAGGCTGTGTGCTTTCTCTACTTCTCTTCTCCCTAATGTCAGGTGAAGCTCCATTCAAAATCCAAGAAAGAACCATTAGACCCCATTGTTATAGAAAAAAGGACTTTTACTGGAAATCAAGTGGTAGCATCAAAAGAATTCAAGATCTGAGGCATTAGGCGTGAAAATCACATATACAAAGTTATGGCAACATTCCCACCCACAATAATTCAAACAGGCCATCCAATCTGAGATGTGTATAATGTCATGTGGGACATCTCCGGGTGGTGATTCAGACATCTGGCCATTGACCTTGGCCTGGATAGATAAGATATTGCAGCTGCGCCGTAAGTAAGTAAGCATAAACAAGAGTTTCCCCAAGTTTTAAATCTCACCAACTCAAAACTCCAGCACTCTCCCCCCCCCAGCCCAATTTATCTTCCCTCTCCCTGTTACTATGGCAGCTGGAAAGACAAGCAAAAGAAAGATTCTTGAAGGCTGACACCTATATACCAATGATTGCATCTCAAATGATCCATCTGTTAAAATACTGAAGTTTGCAGATGACACAACAGTGATTGGTCTCATTTGAGACGAGGACGAATCCTCATATAGACAGGAGGTTGAACAACTTGCCTCATGGGGTAACCAGAAAAATCTGGAACTGAACACACTCAAAACCGTAGAAATGGTGGTAGACTTTAGAAGAAACCCTTCCAGAGTACCACCTCTTACAATACTAGACAACACAGTATCAACAGTAGAGACCTTCAAATTTCTAGATTCTATCATATCACAAGGTCTAAAATGGACACCTAACATCAAAAATGTCATCAAAAACACAACAAAGAATGTTCTTTCTGCGCCATCTCAGAAAGCTCAAACTGCCCAAATAGCTGCTGATACAGTTTTACAGAGGAATTATTGTGTCTATCATCTGCACCTCTATAACTGTCTGGTTTGGTTCTGCAACTCAACAAGACAGACACAGACTTCAGAGGAGAATTAGGACTGCAGAATAAACAATTACTACCAACCTGCCTTCAATCAAGGACCTGTATACTGCACGAGTCAAAAAGAGGGCTGTGAAAATATTTACACCCCTCACATCCTGAACATAAACTGTTTCAACTCCTACCCTCAAAACGACGCTATAGACTAAGCATTGCACACCAGAATAACTAGACACAAGGACAATTTTTTCCCAAACATCATCACTTTGGTAAACAAATAATTCCTTCAACACCGTCCAACTATTTACAAAGTCTGCACTACTATTACTATTAATCTTCTCTTCACTCCTTACCACCCATCCCCTCCCATTTGTGATTGTAGGACTGTAACTTTGTTGCTTGTGTCCTTATGATTTATATTGACTGTTTCCTAGTATGATTTGATTACTTATTGTACCTTATGACTATTATTAAGTGTTGTATCTTATGATTCTTGATGAATGTATCTTTTCTTTTATGTATAATGAGAGCATTTGCATCAAGACAAATTTCTTGTGTGTCCAATCACACTTGGCTAATAAAGAATTCGATTCGATTCATACATTATATTTTAATTCTGTACTAGCAATGCAAGCTGTCTTGAGATTTTACATACTATACTGAACAATGACCTTCTAAGACACATGTACACCTTCATGCAAAATAAGATGAGGTTTGGATAGAAATTAGAAAGTGAACTTTTTAATTATTAATTCCTAAATTTAGGAGATGTCTCATGTGTTTTGAATATGTTCCTTCACGACAGTGAATGAGGAATGCATTTGAGAATTTATATATTAGCCCTTATTCATTGTTAAAAGAGTTGGATTAAGAATGAAGAATCGTTTTTTACTATTTTTCTTCCTAACTAAGCTTCACATTAATACTCATTTTATCTATTAATTAGTGTAGTAAATAGTATAATGTCTGTGAGCATGTATTAGAGTTTAATAAATGTTGCTGAGGAGTTGGGCAGCTCTGAATGAAAATAATAACTGAATAATAATACCACCAATATTCATTTCTCTTCATTCCTCTCCTCACCCTTCTCTCTTTTTTTTACAGTCATTCCCAAAAAAGAATGCAGATGGTTACAAAAATCTCTTTCTTTGCCATGTTTGTCATGTACTTTTTAACTGCTATTTTTGGCTACTTGACATTTTATGGTATGTATGTATTCAGTCTTCCCTAACATGAATGATATTTTATATAACTTCTTCTTGACTCATAATCTTTTTAAAGCAAGCAACTGAGACCAATCATGATTACTCTATAATTCAAACATTATCATAGTCAAACATGAATTTTATAAAATGTGTTTGTTGCCACTTTTTTCCTTTGTACAGAAAGTAACATCCAGATCAGGAGGCCTCATGCTTAATTTGAAAAGGGCATTTTCTTATCTGATGATGCTGTTCTGCTGCTGGACTGGATTGTGGTCACATGATCTTCATTTTCAATGTTCTGTGGCAGTTTCTCAGCCAGTCCAGCAACAGCCATTTATACTTAAGGGAAGGGGGAAAGCCTTAGTCACCCAGTGTCGCTTCAAATCGCAAGATGAGTGGCATATAAATTTGAGAAATAAAGTTTGATAAAGTTTAGTAAATTTCATTTTGATATATGAAAGAAGGAAAGAAGAAAGGAAGGCAGGAAGGGAAAGAAAGGATCTCTGTAAGCCCTTCCCAGTCCATGCAACTCCCTTCTGTGCTCCTCCAACCTGTGCCAAATCTCTGTGCACCTTCTGACCCATGTGCCCTGCATGTCACACTTTTTGTAACCTGCACCATCCCTTGCCTGACCAATGCAGCACCTCTTGTACAACTACATGCACCTTCTCCAAGCCACACCCTTTCATACACATTGCCCAACCCATGTAGCACTCCTGGGACACTCTTATACACCTTTCCTGTAACCCCACTCACCATCTCTTGACTTGCATACCATAGTTTACATACTCGCAAGCACCTTCAGACAACTTTCCAACCCATGTCCTCCATTATGCTATCCCCTGTGTACACAACCCTGTGACCATATGTACTTTCTTCACTCATAGACCCCTCTGCACCCTATCCAATCCACACCACTCCTCACATACACCCTAGGCACCTCCTGACTATACTACCCATCTGTACACAATCCTTGGATGGCATCTCTGGTAAACACCCACAGCCTCTTCCGAACCCACAGTCTCTTATGTATCATTTCTGACCTGCACCACATCACTTTCACTCCCAACCAGTGGCAGTCACATATCTGCCTGCTGGCCTTGTACTTGAAACTTCCTGTTGACTTCCCGACTGACTTTCTCCCAAGCAAAGGGATGGCTTGCCAGCTTCCTACAAGGAAACTCTACAGGGAAGCTGGCAGAAAATCAAAACTCATTCCCACTCTCACTCCTTTTTTGTTCACCCATGGTCATCTTTTTCTCTCTTTCGATAAGGAAATATCTCTGAAACAATGATCCAATGGGCATGGGTTGTTGAGTTATTAGCATACATTTCTATATGTCTGCAATACATATTTATTATCTTTGCATTTGTTTCAGGGTTCTGAAAAGGAACATATAGAACAGGGGTGTCAAATTTAAGGCCCGCAGTATAGATCCAGCCCCCGGTGTTGTTAGATCTGGCTCATGGAGCTGCCCTGGAAACAGCAAAGGATTGACCCACAGTCCTTCAGCCAGGCCCATGCCAACTGGGCGCTGATGTCAACCTGGTGCAGCAATCCAGGCCAGAATGCGGTCAGCCTTAGGTCCATGGGGCAGCCCGGGAGCCAGCAAGGGGCTGCCACCACCCTGCCTCCAGAGTGCACACATAGGAAGTGGTGAATGTGTGGAATATGGCATCTTTTCACCCAGGATGCCAGCATTCACTGCCTCCTATGTGTGTGCCGAGGCAGTGGGAGCAGTCCCAAGCTGGCTCCAGAGCGGTACCAGGGATCTAAGGCTGAGTTGTATTCCGGCCCAGATGGCCACCACCATGTTGTAGATCACTGCATCTGCGCCAGCACCTCCATACCCCGCTCACTGGCCTGGCCTCACAGCCCACAAGGCTTCCCTTTCGTTGAGGCAGTGGGTTAGGGTTGGGCCAGCTCCATTGCAGCCACATGGATCAGATCTAAAGCTGACTGCATTCCAGTATGGATGGCTCCAAAAGTTGTAGATCAGCAACACAGTCACCACTAGCACCTCCATAAGCTGTTCCTCTCCCTGGCCTTGCAGCAAGTGAGGCTTCCCTTTCATCAGGACGGCCCCTGCTCTTGTGTGGGAAAGCACACCAAATCGGCTGCAAGCATCCAGCCACACTTACTCTGCCCATGCCCATCTGCCCCCCCCCCCCCCAGGTTAACCACAACCCTGATGTGGCCCTCAGTGAAATTGAGTTTGACATTATAATGCTAATCACCCAAAGTTTAATTTAAATTTGAAGTTCGGATCAGAAAATTGATTTGTGTTAGAAAATCATATAGATTCTCACTTCTGAATCAATTAAGAAAAAGCAAATAACAACAAACATTCATTGAATATTGAATTACTGAGGCCAAGTCTCTTAGCAGATACAAATGGATCCCACACAGTTTGATGTGCTGAACCAATTCTGACAATTCAATTTGAAAGGGTGATTCACCAGCCTCATTTCAAAAGATTAAATCAGAAGTTGTTTGAGATGTTGTTGTTTTTTACTAAATGGCAGCTTGTATTAATTATCTATCTGCTAGAACAGTTCTGTCATTGTTTTCCCTGCAGAATCTGTACAGTCAGATTTGCTTCACAAATATCAAAATAAAGATGACATCCTTGTCTTAACTGTTCGTGTTGCCGTCATTGTTGCAGTCATACTTACAGTCCCTGTGTTATTTTTCACTGTAAGTTGAAAATTTCTGTCCATTTGTTAAGTTCCTGATTGGTAGTTCCTGAATACGAGAATTGAATTTTTGCTTCCTTATTTAGTTTTTGTTTTGGCAAGAATAGATTGCAAGTTAACATCAGTCTCCAGCCTTCTAAATTCCAAATATTTGCCATGCTGAAAATACAGTGATGTTGTTCAGCCTTCCACAAATCCAGACTGTATTAGGGCATAAATCCCATCATTCCTGGATATTGCTCATTGATGAGCAGTATAAAAGTAATGGAAATTATAGTACAGGTAATCCTTGGGTTATAAACGTTCCCTTAGTGAACGTTCAAATAGTTATGCGATAAGTGCCCCCTAGTGTTTACAAACAACTCCCAAAATTATTAATATTGCAGCATTACAGCAGTTGTTCGCTCTTACAAACAACCACAGAGGCTCTGCAATATTCATCCCATCTACTCTCCCCACCCTCCCAGCCAGGTCTTCACAGGCACTTCGCCTGTGGAGACACACTTTGCGAAGATCTCCTCCCTGTTGCACTTTCTTTGCCTGCTTCATTGCTTCAGTTTTTCAGTGCATTTGCAGAGAACGAAGGCCTGACATCCTGTGAGATCAGTAGCACTTGTGCTACTGATCTCATGTGATCTCGCACTTTAGGCCTCTGTTCTCTGCGAATTGAGGCCTCGATGTTTGCAAACGGAGGGAAGGCTTTAGTCCTTCAGGCCCTCCCTCTGTTTGCTGTTTCCTTGCTGAAGCTTGCAGGGAGATTGTGTTCCTTAAGACTTTAGAAGACTTTTGGAAAAAGCTGTTGTTGGCTGGAGAGGAGACAGCTTGTTAGATCTTTGCATGGTAAGTGACCTGGCGCAGCAGGTTGGGAAGAGGGGAAGCAATTGTGGTGAGCATGAAGTATTTCAGTAGGTCGGGGAAGCCTTGGGTGGTCTTAAGCAGGTGGTCTGTTCCATCATTAGGCCTCCTCTTGGCCTTCCCCGCCCTGAAATACATGCACACTTAATGAGCCACACATTCGATTAGCGAATGTGTGGGCAAAAACGGAGTGATCCCGTTCATGGTATGAGATTCACTCCCACAAATCTTAGGGTTACAAATGGAATGGGCAGGCTCCATTAACTCAAGGATTACCTGTTTTCAGTATGGCTGATTTAGAAAATAGTGCAGAAGATCAAACTAGCTTTCTATGCATTTATTTTTAAACAGGTACAGGTAGTCATCGACTTACAACGATTAATTTTGTGACCAAAGTTATACTGAAAAAAGTGTCTTATGAGCATTTTTATACTTGAAATAAGTGTAGCATCTCTATAAAACTGGGATGCTTGGTAACTGGTTCATATTTATGACAGTTGCATTGTCCCAAATCATGTGATCATCTTTTTGCAACTTTCAAACAAGCAAAGTCAATGGGGAAGGCAAATTCACTTAACAATCATGTTATTAATTTAACAACTGCAATGATTCCCTTAACAACTGTGGCAAGAAAGGTCATAAAATGGGGCAAAACTCATTTAACAAATGTCTCTCTTAACATAAATTTTGGGCTCAATTGTAGTTGTATGTCAAGGACTACCTGTATTGCTTCCAATTTTAAAAAAATCCTTGGAGATGTTTATAATGAAAGCAATTCATAAAACATATGTAAAAGAATTTTATTAAATACAGAATGAAATAAAAAGTAAATATTAAAAAAATAACAGGAACTCCAAGCAACAATAAAAATTTTAAAATCACTGTTACAGTAGATAAATACATTAAGCATACTTGGGAAGGCATTCCAAATTTGGGTCGTCAACCAATGTAAAGGCTTGTTCCTGGGTAACTTTCTGTCACATCTCAGCGTAAGAAGTCATCCCAAGCAAGCCTTTGAGGCTGGCCATGGCACAAATAGGAACATTCAGAAAAAGATTCCTTCCACAAATGGAAGAGTTTTATAGATTAAAACTATCCCTTGAGCTGGGACTAGAAACAAACTGGGATTCAGAAAAGATAAGAGCTAATCTGATATGTTTATATCATCCAAATCTAGAAAGCACCCTTATTGCAGTATTTTATAGAAGACTATGGGATTGCCCAGGTAATCAAGTCAAGCCTCCTCTGAATTCCTAAACAATCGGAACTTGAAGGCAATCATACACTTTTATGATATCAGTTCAAATATTTATCAGAAAGTAGAAAGTGAATATATTATATAATATAAAAAAGAAATGTTCATTTTCCCTTTTCTTTGACCATATCACATGAAAATTCTGCTTGGTATGAGAGATTAAGTATTTTAAATTTGGCAAAATGCAATTCAATTTTTAATAAAAAGCAAAATTTTAATGTTTTATCAGAACAAGTTGTTGTAGCATAAAAAGCTCTAGCTGAAATAAATAGCAATAGAATTGATAGAATGCTGATATTCACAAATATGATGTATTAATTCTTCTAAGTGAACACAAAATATAATACTGAAGGAAAATTAATAAAAGGATGTCTGTCCCACGTAACATTTTGCCTAACAGATTTATCTTTTTTTTTCTTTCATAGGTTCGTTCATCTATATTTGAGCTTGCTGGAAAAACCAAATTTCATTTATGCCAACACATTGTGATTACATTGATCCTTTTGGTGATCATTAACCTGCTGGTTATTTTTATACCTTCCATGAAGGATATTTTTGGAGTTGTAGGTACAGTATGCTAAATATTTTTAATTAAGATTTCCTCCCTTTATTAGGCTTAGACTTGTAAATTGTTTATTATAACACCAAATTGTTTCTCATTGTCATAGGAACAACATCTGCCAATATGTTGATTTTTATTCTTCCATCTTCACTCTATTTGAAAATCACAGATCAAGATAGTTCAAAACTGATTCAGAGAATTTGGGTAAGTTAGTATGCTTCCTTATCCTTCATTTAACAAGATTAAAAGCTGTACTGTGCAAGTGTAACAAAGGTAGAACATACTTTTTACCAGAGTGAAGGATCTGAGATCTTGCCAGTACACAAATAGCTAAGTGAGCCAGCATTCATGTCAGAAGGCAATAAAGATAAATACTTGCTTAAAAATGGATGTACCTGAGTATCTCAAAATGATCTGCAGTAAATTGCTTGCACTGCTTATGAATAAGAATGAAGATTTAAAGGAGGGAACCTAATCATACAGGACTCTTAATCATAGGTGGTGCTTGCAAACTAAGAATAGGTTTCTCATTTGATAGCCTTTGCCCAATATAAGGCAACAGAAACAAAGGATATTGGAAATGCAGGAACAAAACTCAGAAATGCCTGACAAAGTTATTCTGAAATAAATTCAAAGCCATTTCCAAAATATTTGAACCATCCATTTTAAAAGCAAAATAATTGTTTTAAACTCAAAACAGGACTGCATTTAAAATGCAAGATGAAGCAAATCAGAAACATTTTGCACACCTCTGAATTAAATTGGAAGATAGAATTCTCTACAAATTGCTGACATAATTCGATACTAATTGATTGTGTGTTGGCTTCCTTGCCTTCCCCATGAACATGTTTCTTAGATTTAAAGCTCATTTTCAATTGACTAATCATTATATAACAGAAATGTACAACTTTTCCCAAATTGAGGAGCACACTTTCCCTTTGAATCCAATGCGTAGGATTATATTTCTAAATAGTTTACTTTTAAAATAAGAATAATTAATAGGATATTGCTCATGCATTTGATAATTTTCTCCTTCCCAATGCAAAATTTGTGGCAGCAACTTTTCAGTGTCTTTGAGAACTACACTCTGGATCTTACGTTGGAGCCCACTGTCACATATAACTAAATGTAAATAATATCTCATTTTGGTTGTAGGCATCCCTCTTTTTGGCATTAGGAATTTTATTTTCCATGGTGAGCATTCCTCTTGTCATCTATGATTGGATGCATTGAAGACATGCCACTGAAGGTTTGTGAGATACCAAGATGAACACATTATCTCTTTGCTGTTCACAAAAGTCACCACTCACCTATTTTGCAAGTGTGTCCCACTCATCAGAAATTTCGTCTATTAAACAAACAAGAATTAATCATCACTGCATATTTTTCACAGAAGATAGTTGTTAATTTGTAATGTTTACATCAGTATTATTACAGTGGTCAGAACAATTTCACAGATCCCATTGGTCATAGGTCTTCTGTATGCAGTAAATAATGAATATTATAATGAAATACCTGAAGAATATCTTCTACTGTTTCATACATTGCACATGAATATTTCTTCTGATTTTCAGCTAAAATCCATTATCCTGATCAAAGTAGATCACACTGGTGCAGTAATGTGGTTAATGATTAGATAGATAACTAGTATTTTGTCACATATGGACTCTATGGAGTCTTTTGGTATTAGTAAACAAAGACTTAATTATTTAAGTTCATTATCCTTGTGGGAGATACATAAGCATAGGTACCTATTTTCAAAGTAGTCTCCCAGGATATTTACCTTGTCTCCCTGTCCTGATAACAATATTATTTGAATTAAAATACACCAAAATCAAAAGAAATAGATCCAGAGGTAATGTACCTGAGATATAAAATTTCTTGGTGCCAGGATTACATTTGTCAATATATTTTTCTTTGATTTGATGAAGTTGTGATCTTCTGGTTAGAAGAATTTCAAACTCTCTTTTGCTGTTATAAGAACAATAACAACAAAAAAGCTGTTGCCAATGAAAATACATACTGATCCATCATAAATTCTATCTTAGTATCTTTTAGTATAATACATGCTGACAATTGTCTTGCCAAAACCATATAATTAATAAAAAAGGTGAGTGTTTTTTAGCAGTACAGTAGAGATTTCTTCTAGTATCAATGAAGAGATCATTGCAATTGGCACCTGGTATAATCATAGACATCTTTACTGGTTGGTAAATATTTTACTGGCACTATGCAGCCCAAGAATGCAAATGAGAATGCCATCTATTGAGCTCTGATGCACAGAAGTGGTTTGTAGTTCAAGGGTCTACAGTTCATGAAAAGAAAGAATACAGGATATGCTGGCATTTGTAAATATATCTTGATGCATTCTCTAGGTTGCATCCAGAGTTTTTTCAGAGCTTGCTATCAAGTTCATAGAAGCTTATACTTATTATTATTATTATATTTGTCTTTTCATTATGGGCATTTCTAGACCATGTGTGTATAGCTGGTTCAGGCTCTAAAATAGTGATGGTCCTGATACTCTTTTTGTGGTTTTTGTCACTTTTAAGAATGCATACTAATTCAGAGTGTCTTATTGCTTATGACTTCTACAAAGCACTTTTCTTCACAATCACATTGTGAAGTACGTCAGTAATAGGTTTATTTTTCATAGACAATGCCGGGGCCAAAAAGATAATGGAATTAGGTTTCCTGTCCAGGCATTAGGCCGTTTTGAAGGATAATTACAAAAAAGCAAGCTGCTTCAAGGTTTATACTAAACACGAGTCCTCAGAATTCAGTTTTTTTCTTAAAATGGAACAGGAGTTCCTAGCATAAAATATTATGATTATCATATTTTTTGGGTGGGATTTACTGTAATATTCTGATTTGTTGGAAGGCAAAGTACACACCATTTGCAATAAAGACCAAGAGTTCACAACATGTTACAATGGAGGTTCCCATCTATGTCATGGTGTGATGATGTGCCAATTAAATATTAACCAGCTTAGGGACAGCTAATTCCTTCAGTTATGTAATATACAATTCCAAAAGAAGAAGAATGTATTATCATTGCTAACTGACTCAAGGTTGACTCAGCTTTCCACCCTTCCGAGGTTGGTAAAATGAGGATCCAGATTGTTGGGGGCAACAGACTGAAATCTAAACTGCTTAGAGAGGGCTGTAAAAGCAGTATGAAGTGGTGTACAAGTCTGATGCTATTGTTATTTCTAACTCAAAAGTGCTGGGGAGAAATAAGGGACTGGGTGGGACAATCAATCCATTTGTCTTTTATTCTTTCCATTGTGATGATTATGTTAAGCCTGGTTTCCCCAACCAGGGTTAGGGAGACAAGCTAAACAGAATGTGCAGCTTAGTCAGATAGGCACACAGATAAATGAGTGAGCTAAGCTTGTATGTTTAACATACAGTAAAAATGACAGATACGCTTGTGCTATCAAATATATAGTTTATTCCATTATGAGTTCATAGCATAGTCAAAATAACAGTCCAATAGTCATGTATCATTTAGTCAGTCCATTCAGGGATATTCAGTTAGCAAAGTCCGTGTTAGAATATCTTATGTCAATTCACTTACAAGTCTGTCCTTTGTTTTCTCTCCCGTTCGAGCAATGCAGTCTTGTGTCCTTGCAGTAATCAGGTTTCATCAAAGCCAGAGAGAGAGCAAGCTGTCGTCTTGCTTCTTTTAAAGTGCTTTCACAACCACTCCCTTAATTACTGTCCCACAGTTAAAGTTGCAGACACTTTAACATACAAACTATGATTACATATTATTATTTACCTAAACCAGTTAGGGTAAAACAATGTTATCCCTAACATTCTCCCCTTTTAGGAAATAATAATATAACTATAACTATTTACATCTTTAAATCATATTTGATACAACTTTCTTGAAACTTAGTTACTCCTTGAGCTTTTGTAAATTGGTCTGCAATGTTTTCTTCTGTCATGCAGTATTCCAATTTAATTAGCCCATTCTTTACAGATTCTCTAACATTTAAGTATCTTAAATCAGTATGCTTTGATCTAGTTTTTACAGCAATACTAGTAGCTAATTTTATAGCTGCTTGATTATCCTCGTACACAATAATGGAATCTTTTACAGTTATACCCATGTCTAATAATAACTGTTTGTACAGAATTAAGTCAGTGCATAGTAATGACAGACATGAAAATTCCGCTTCCATCGTGGACAAGCTGATATGCTGTTGTCTGATTGACCTCCACCCTATTAGTGTCTTACCAAATAATATAGCCATCCCAGATGTTGATTTTTTAGTGTTTATATCAGTTGCAAAACTTGCATCTGCATATGCACTAAGACTCAAATCACCCTTTGGTTCTATATACAATGCATGGTTCATTGTTTCTTTAAGATATCTTAAAATTCTCTTTAATGATTGCCAATGACATTGATGTGGATCTGAATTAAAACGTGCCAGCTGATTTACACTATAAGCTATATCAGGCCTAGACCAATTGCTTATATATGATAAGCTACCAATCAAAGATTGATATATGGACTTATCAAATTTGGGACTTTGATCATTAGTTTGGCAAACTTCCTGACTCATTGGAGTCTTTGCCGGTTTACAAAGTTCCATTTTAAACGTTTTAATTAATTGGCAAATTTTATCTTCTTGAGATATCTTAAAACCATTTTTTGTTTTGTTAATTGTCAATCCTAGATACCTTTTAATTTCACCTAAATGCTTTAATTTTATCTTTTTGGCTAATAATGATATAATCTCATTAGCTTCACTATTAGTCTTAGTTATCAAAGCAATATCATCTGTAAATAATAACAATAATGACACCGTTCCATTATTTTCTCTTTTAAACACACATGGATCTGCTAAACCAGATTTAAAACCTATATTGTTTAACTCTTTCACAATATATTGGTTCCACTCAAACCCAGATTGTTTCAACCCGTAAAGACTCTTTTTGAGTTTCCAACAATCATTACTATTTACTTTATTTTCTTTTATACCTACTGGTTTTCTTAAATATATAGTGTGCTGCAATGGTGCATGTAGATAAGCAGTTTCTACATCTAAATGGTTAATGACATAGTTTTTCTTAGCTGCCCACACTAATGCTGCTCTTAAAGATGTTGCTTTAAGACTTGGTGCAAAAACTTCATCATAATCAGATGCAGTTTGATTAAATCCTTGAGCTACTAACCTAGCTTTATGGGTAACAGTCCCATCATTTCCTGTTTTTACTTTAAATATCCATTTGCACCCAATGGATTTTTCTCCTGGAGGTAATTTAGCATCTTCATAAACTTTCATTACCTTTAATGAATTTAGTTCTTTTTCCATTGCCTTTTGCCCATTCTCCTGATCCTTAGCAGGATATATCCTAAGTTCATCTACACTAGTTGGAACTTTAGTTACTTGGCAAACTATACTTGCTTGATACCTATCAGGTGGTCTAGTTATACGTGTAGTACGTCTAGGTATTACAGGACTTACAGGTGGACTTTCATTTATTAACTCTTCTTGATTATCTAACTTTTCCTGATCAACTGTTTCCTCTTGTTCTGGTCCTATTTGCTCTTCGTGGACTTCTTCTTTAATTGGACTCTTCTTATAACTAGTCTGATCTTTCTGCCTTTTGTAGGGTTCAATAATTACTTCATTATTTAAATCTTGCTCCAATCTATTCCATCCTACATGTTCTAGGAATTTAGCACTAGCACTGGTGTAAACTCTAGATGTACCTGGTTCCCAGAATCTATAAGATCTATGATTAGATGTATATCTTACAAAATATAATCTTTTAGCTCTATGTTGTCCTTTGTGTCTAAGTTGTGTAGGGATATGCACCCATGCTGGTGCTCCAAATGTGTGCATGTAACTTAAATCAGGTTTTGTACCATGCCACAGTGTGAATGGTAATTCACCTGTTGTTGAATTAACAACATTATTTAATATATGATTACCACACATTATTGCTTCTCCCCATAAATTGTCAGGTAATCCTGAATCAGACATCATAGTTCGTGCCATTGATTGTAATGTTTGGCCTCTTCTCTCTATAAAGGCATTATGTTGTGGCCTATATGGTGCAGACTTTTTATGTTGAATACCTAACATTCTTAGTCTGTTCTGGAATTTATTATTTGTAAATTCCGTACCATTATCTGTTATAAGAGTTACTAATTTCTTTTTAGTTTTCCTTTCTGCAAATTTTATCCAATTAAAGAGATTTTGATACGTTTCAGTTTTGCTCTTCATTAAATAGCAAAACCCATATCTAGAATAGTGGTCCATTATACTTAGTATGTAACGAGCTCCTCCTACACTTGGTTTTTTAGGACCTATTAAATCTGCAAATACTACCTCTAAAGGTTCTTTGGTAGTAAATCCATCAACTCTATTAGCCGGTGTGACCCTGCTCTTACTTTGATTACAGGCATTACATTGCAAATACTTATTACAAGGTTTCAAACTTATTCCCTTAGATAATTCAACAGTTTTCTTAAGCATTTTAAAATTTAAATGCCCTAGCCTTCGATGTAACAAGTGAATACATTCATCATGAGGTTTCTTATTTTCATAAACTGTGTTAGCCACCTTTAAACCATCATCATTTAACACATATAATTCACCTCTTAAAGATGCAGTAATTTTCTTATTTTCTTTCTCAATTATGCAGTTATCTCCTTTAAAAGTAACTACATATCCTAGTTTAACCAAAATTCTAACTGAAATTAAATTAAACTTAAGTTGTGGTACATATAACATTTTTACATTCTCTTTTATAAAAGAACAATATGCTATACCTTGACCTTTAGCTTTCAGTTTCCAGCCATTGGCTAACGATATCTGCTGTGTACTCTTGGACATTTCAATGAAATTTTTTTTATCATTTGTTATACAATGTGATGCTCCACTATCAACCACCCATAAATTATTTTTTACAGCTTCGTTAGTATACATGGCTAACTCTAAATTTTTATTTATCTTTTGATGACTTTTTGTATTCTGGCCAGCGTTCTAGCGTTTTGCTTTTTTACAAAATCTTGCCAAATGTCCTCTTCCTCCACAATTAAAACACTTTTTAATTGCGTATGCAGTAGGAGTTTCATTATCTTCTTTTTGAGGTTGCTCCCTCCTTAATTCGTCTCTTTCAAGCCTTCTTCTGGCTTCTTCAATCAATCTGCCAGTTATATCAGTTAAAGTTAGGCTTTCCTTTGGCAATATTTCAAGTGAAGTTACGTAGTTATCATAACTTTCGTTAAGGGAAGATAGAATTATATAGACTTGGTGTAGTTCAGAGAAAATAAGCTCTTTCTCGTGCAGTTCTTGAAAAATGCTTTGCATAGTTTTTAAATGACTCAGCATATCACCATTCTTATGGAGATGTGTACTGAAAAGTTTCCGTGTTAGATTTATGTGAGCACCAACGTTGTCTCGAACATAAATCCTCTTCAGCTTCTGCCAACACCCAACAGCTGATTTCTCTCCATGGATATAAACAAGTTGCTTATCAGTTAAGGTTAAAGCAATAATGCAAATAGCTTCTTGATTTTTATGCATAAATTCTTCTATCTTTAATTTATCTTCCTTATCCTCTGGATCCCATTCTTCTACATTTGGTGGATTTTCAATTATGTTCCACAAACCTTCTCTTCGTAGAAGCAGACTACATTTCATAGACCATGATACATAGTTTGTTCCATCCAACTTGGATATCAGGGACAAACTTTGTAGATTGACTTGTGCCATGTTTTCTTATATGGATATAAAACTATAATTAATAAAACACAGCTGTCTGTTTACTGTAATGTATAACAACACAAACTCTCACTTTTAACATAAATCTGTTTTATCCTAGTTAAACTGACTTTGCAGCCTCTGGGCCCATAACCAGTGTTAAGCCTGGTTTCCCCAACCAGGGTTAGGGAGACAAGCTAAACAGAATGTGCAGCTTAGTCAGATAGGCACACAGATAAATGAGTGAGCTAAGCTTGTATGTTTAACATACAGTAAAAATGACAGATACGCTTGTGCTATCAAATATATAGTTTATTCCATTATGAGTTCATAGCATAGTCAAAATAACAGTCCAATAGTCATGTATCATTTAGTCAGTCCATTCAGGGATATTCAGTTAGCAAAGTCCGTGTTAGAATATCCTATGTCAATTCACTTACAAGTCTGTCCTTTGTTTTCTCTCCCGTTCGAGCAATGCAGTCTTGTGTCCTTGCAGTAATCAGGTTTCATCAAAGCCAGAGAGAGAGCAAGCTGTCGTCTTGCTTCTTTTAAAGTGCTTTCACAACCACTCCCTTAATTACTGTCCCACAGTTAAAGTTGCAGACACTTTAACATACAAACTATGATTACATATTATTATTTATCTAAACCAGTTAGGGTAAAACAATGTTATCCCTAACAGATTACTACCTGGAACATTAATAAAGCAGGTGTATATTTAGTATAGGAAGGTGTAGATGGAAAAAGAAAGATCTAATTAAAAAGGACTGAATCAGGCTTAAGGCTATGAAGAAAAATAAAACCCTAGGAAGTCCCCTTGAGGCATCCCAGCTCAGGATATTGACATGTGCTCCATTCTCACTTCTCCTGAGGACAAGACTGGAGTGGAATATGCACAGCCCACCCTCTCCACACAACACACAAAGATGCCACATGTGGGAAGTGTATAGCAGAAACACAGAGAGACTCAACACATTAAATAAAAATGCCTTCTATGGCCACTGTTGATATAGAGGTGGAAAAATCTTTTGGAAGCCATGCTTGGCTTTCTATACTTTATTTTTTTTATTATAATATAGGCTATGGAACATGGGTATAAGTGGGCTCCTGCTGCTTTTGCTAGAATGATGAAAGCTGTGTTGAGCAGTAAGCTCTACCCATTTTGGATGTGTGTGACACATGTAAGAAAGAAGTAGTCCTTATAGTACAGTTAGTCTTCATTCTTTAATGGCACTGAAAAAAGTGGGTTATGACTGTTTTTCACACTTATGATGGTTGCAGCATCCCCATGCTGATAAAAATTTGTATCATAATTGCACTGCCCTCTGGTCATGTGATTATCATTTGTAACTTTCCTAGCCAACTTCCAACAAACAAAATCAATGGAGGAATCCAGATTTGCTTAGTAACCACGATTCACTTAACTGCAGTGATTTATTTAACAACTGTGACAAAAAGGTCATAAATGGGGCACAACTCACTTAACAACTGCCTTGCTTTGCAACAAAAATGTTGGGCTCGATTGTGATAATAAATCGAGGAATACCTGTACCACTTTTCATTAGACTGACTAGTTTGACATTTGCTCCATGGATGTCCTTGCATAAAGAAATTTCAAAAAAGAATTCCAACTCTTTCTTTGTCCTGCCTTTGTGTCATAAAAAACTGAGCAGGATCTATTTTTTCATTGCTTTATAATTAGAAGGCATTTAGAAATGCTTCTTGGAGGAACTTTTGGTTGTTATAAGTATATAGACAAGTGTTTGCAAATTCCCTACCCAGAAAGGGAATTCATTCCATCCCAAACATGCCAATCTGATACTACAAAAATGGAGCTCTTTTCATCGCATTCTCTTGGCTTTCCCACTAAAAAGGAGGAGTCAACTACTAGGACTTTGGGCTTGACTACCCACCAGTTTTGTAAAGAGAATATTTCCTGCCCACCATTTCCATCTACAGTTCTGGAAGAATCACTTTTATCAGATTTATACCACATGGTCCAGGGTATGTAGGGGATATTAAGAGAGGATAGCAAAAATATAATCTTTAGGTATGATATTGCGCTATTTATGTGAACACCAAATACTGTCTATATGAAATCAAAGACATGCTTTTGTATGTTTCTTTTCTTAGTTCTGTCTTTTTTTTTTTCAAATACAGTTTGTACCATTACAATAGTCTGTATTAACTGAAATTGGTTTTAAAATGTCTCCTGATCAGTCTTTCCTTATTCAGAAACAAACATTGCTGAGGATGCTATTTCGCATCTGGACAATGTTTTCATGTGTCTTTCTTTTTAACTGAAAGAATTTAGCATTGTTCCTCAGTTTAAGACCTTCAATTTATCAAAATGTGAAGATAAAAAAGAAATGTTGCTAAATACTGAGAGCTGATAGGACCTTGACACTCACATACATGCATATCGCTGGATCTGTTTCTTTTTTATTTAACAGCAGCAACAACAACAACCAAAATCTATGCAGTTGTGTTGTGGGAAATGTTTAATTTGTGTATCTGTGTATATATATATTGTAAATAAATAGGATGCTTCTATTTTTGCAGTTGTGTACTCTGAGATGAAAGTGTTGAAGTAGATAAATAACAAGAACAATGTGTCTGTAACCAATTCTGAAAAGGAGTAGCAATGGCCTAGCTTTTCACCCAAATACATATTCTCTCTCCCACAAAAGCTCCCATTTTTATCCCAAATACATATTCTTTCTCCCACAAAAGCTCCCACTTTTATCCTGTTCAGTACTATCTGACCGCAGTCCTGAAGCTTACAAAATTATATTGCATACAGTAGCGCATTTCTAACAGCACAATGCAATGAGCTGCCATGATTTATTCCTCTGAGATACATCTGATGTCCTCTCCCCTGTGTCAGACCCACAGATTTTTGAATTCCCAGCTAGAAGGGCCAAAAGCCTGGAAAGTCTGACTGGCTGTAATAAAATTGGTGTCTGTAGCATCAAAAATATCATTGTACTTAGGACCAAAGAAGGAAGCACCATGTTAAAGAGCATTAAAGGGTATTTGCCCATAGTTTTGTTCAATCTGTTTTGGGGGGTCATAAGTAGAATGCTGTATCCTCATAACAAAGATTAGCCATTCTTGTTCAACTGGTTGCTTTTTTAGACAGATATTGTTGTGTGTATATATATATATATATATATTAAAATCTGTGAAATCTTCTATTCAATATTTTAATGATGCTCTGTTAAAATTCATACATGTCTCCAAATCTTATTTTATAAATGTGTAGAACGTGATAGAACATACATTTTTTGCAGAATAAAAAAAAAGTCCATTATTCCATAGTTAACAAATAAAAGTACTTTTCCAGCAGAACTAATTCTACACTGCAAACACTAAATCAGACTTCTGAATTCCTAAACTATGATTTAGGAATAAGAACCACCAATAGTGTTTTGTTTGTGTTTGGAGAGGATTTTTTCCAGTTTGCTTTGCTCTGCTGTACATTATATTATACATTATTATACATTATGCTGTACATTGTATGTCTCTGTATTGTTCATATTTAATGATACAGTAAATAAATGTATTGTTCATATTTAATGATACAATACAGTAAATAAAACTGAGTGTAAATAAAACATGTCTGTTATTTATATAATTTTTAAAGTATGATTGGAAACAAATCTGATGTTGATTTTGCAAAAAAAAAAGAAAAAAAAGTAAAGAAACCCTAAGATGTGTTTGGGTAGTGGCTTAAAAAATAGTAAAACTCCTGAATCTAGAAAATTCAGAGAAAGAAGAACAGATGTCATTTTCTGTTCTAGGCTCCTTTTAGGAAAGAAAGGATAATTCTGGGAAGCAATAAAAAGAAAAAAGCTAATTGATAGCAAGTTTTCCCATTCTCTCCCAGCATTGTTTGTATCTTTAAATAGATAAGTTTTATCTGAATTCTTGCACCGAACATTGAATTGGACTAATACACCAAAACACTTAAAGTTTACTGTTCATGTTCACTTCATTTCCTACAAAGAAATTATCATAGCAGTATCTATTATACCTTGTCCCAGCTCCTGCCATCCTAGCAGTTTGACAGCATGCAAATGTGAGTAGTGGGAGGATAACAGCACTCTGTAACATCATGCTGGCCACATGATTGGAGAAATGTCTTCAGACAGCACTGGCTCAATGGCCTTGAAATGGAGAGGAGCACAGCCCCCAATAGTCTAGCGGAGTAAAATCCGCAGGAACTCCTTTACCTACATTGTTCTACTAGAATGTTATATATTGTCCACCTTACCTTAAGTTCTCAAACCAAACTGTATGGGATTATATAATATGTATAATACACAGGTCATGACATAATGCAACATCTCTTTTCTACTCTCAGAACTTAAGAGAAGGACTAAATATACTATTCTGATGGAATTGTTATATTTCTGCAACATTGAGTGCAGGACTCACCCAACTCTTAAAACTAAATCACTGTATAGAGTCATCTACGTAAAGATCCATGTATTCAATTTCTGGTAAAGGATTTGAACCCCAAAGAATAACATCTTGGATTCATGCCTTACAAATCCCAAATAGGATGAAATTGCTGACATAGTGGCTTCTGGTGGTCAACATATCTATTCTATGCTACATTTCAAAATAAATAATATTGTTTTCAGACCAATCTTTTTTGTTGTTGCTTTAATTAGATGGGACCACAGAGCATGCTACCAAATCTAGTTGCTGATTTTATTTCTCAATAGATGGAAAGAGATTTTGATTTAATTGAGTATCTCTACAGAAAATGCTAGATTGGTCTTCTTACAACTGATAAGGTTTAAATGCCTTAGACATAAAAAACCACTTCTCTCTCCCCCACCCTACATTAATGCTCATATTGAATGTTGGATCATGTGGCCTGCATCAACTGGGGTGCAAAATGTAAGCTGTTTTAGCCCAAGGCACTGTGGAATCTTCAATTCTTCTGGTTGCCAAACAATTTCTATGTACTGTATGTGACAGATATTATTTTGATAGCATGGTGAATTAACCATGATATTAATGCTGGCAGTGTATTAGATATATTTATCCCATGGATTATTAATTGTGCTTTTTAAAAGAGGAAAATGGGGAGAGACAGCAGCTGCTGTTTAGCTGTAATAGCTTGAGTACGGCACGTTCCCTACTGGAGACAAGCTCTGTCCTTGTACTCATTCATATCACTGGACAAATTCTACAGGCATCATCGCCTACGTCAGTCTATATCTTTCAATTTCCTTGAATAAACTGTAGTCCAAACAATGGAGAATGTCTACTTCTCTAAAAAAAACAAGCTTTATTTTGCCAAAAATAAGGACTATGTCAGATGTTTTTAATACTTGTTCCTCAAGCTCCTTTGAAATAAGGAGAGTAGAATAGATGACATATTTTACTCTATGTGTAGACTGAATTTTATTATATAATATTAAAGAACCTAAGCCAAAAAATTCAGACATGTCAGTATAAAAATAATAAATGTGAAAGATAGACAATCAAACAGCTATTTTCCTCAATACTGGCTTTATCTATACAAAGGTACTACATTATTTATTTATGTATTTATGACTTTCCATCCAAAATAATGACATGCAATAAATTGGAATCCTTAAAATTGCCAAATGCAGTTTACAATTTATTATGGTGGAAGAAAAGTCAATTATTGAAATTCATTCTTGGATGCAGGAAAGAATGACTCTCCTCACAGAGTATATTATTCTTTTTTTCCCCTTTTTCTTCTTTTTCTGTTGTTGCTGATAGAAAAATAGGTCCGTAATAAGTTTGTATTCTAAAGCAATATAATAATAATAATAATAATAATAATAATAATAATAATAATAATAATAATAATAATAATAATAATAATAATAATAACTTACACAAATGGGTATTGCAAGAATCCTCAGCTGCATCTATCTTAGTTTAGAGTTATCTGAAGTTTGCAGTCTTAAAATTGTTTGCTCTCCTATAGTACGTGTTGAGCTCAAAACTGGTAAATTGAAATACTGTGAGAACAAGAATAACAGAGAAATGAGCATAAATAACAAGATACCTCTGTATGTCTATTGATGAAATAGATGGAGGACTAGTTCTGTACTTTTTAATGAAACTTTCAGAATCACAATCAGCCCCAAGAAGTCAAAGAACATGTCAGTCAGGATGTCACCGAGAATATTCCACCCAAGCATTTGTTTAAATTACTAGATCTGAGCTTGTATTCTTTATCACATACAAAACAATTCCTTTTATCAACACAAATTTTAATAATTAAAGCACATGATTTATAAACAAGCCATTTTGTTACTTGTACTTTTAAATAACTGAAAATCACCCAAAGGGTCCAAATAGGAGATCCCAAGTCATCTTCTTATTTTGGATTAAATCACCTCTATTCATCTATAGCTGAGACTTAAATAATTTTGTAGATACATTAACTGCATCTATTTTGTTATAACTACACAGTGATGTAACTTGGTTTAGGCATTAAACGGAAGTGCAGAGTCATATTTTGTACTTCTGAAGTTACCCAGTGGGAGTCATGGGAATTTTAATGTATCTCCTTTGTTTCTATTTTCATTTTTATACATTGCAATCTAAAAAAAATTACAAAAACTATTTTAATAATTTGGTTAATCCAAAGGAAAGTACCCATTTGAATAGCCTGACACGTGCACATATTTCATAAATAACTCAATTTTTAAAAGCAACAACTATTTTTATAGTCTTTTACATGGCCTAGTTGCATTTATCTACTTTATTTTTGTCTTGCAACTTAATGTATTTTTTTAAATTAATGCTGCCTTAAATTTTTTCAGCTTCCATCCTGTCACTGACATTATATAAAAATACCTGGGTACTTCAATGAAATTTAAGTTTTCTAAATTAAATATTTACTTTTATAAATAATAAAACGTACCAATAAAAGTACGTTCAATTGGTTTTTTTTCCCTTAGGGAAGTGCTGAGTTAGCTATTTGGTTCAGTTCTGCTTTTTTGTTCTAATGCTGATTCTGATTGACTCTAGAAAATCTTATAAGATTTTATTCATTCATTCAATTTGTGTGGTCAACCATCTCAACAGGTTATTGTGGGTAGTGTACAACATTAAAGTAAAATATTACAATACAAAAAAATAAAATAGCTACCAAGAATGAGAAGATGAGTACAATAGAAATGGAAGAAATAATATGTCACGAATATTCTCTTTAATTACACAATTTTTCTCCAAGATCCAGGAGTTGCTGTGTGGGCTTGGCTCCCTGGATCTCTATGTCTTAATAAAGTGTTCCTGCTTTGATAAATGAGTCTTGCATTTGAGATGTAATAGTTTTACTTTCAGCAATTTAGAATAAAGAAGTAATTTGCGAACATAGTTTTGCTGATATATCTAGTTGAGAAGAAATAGCACAGAATGACTAGAATGTATACAGGTGGTCCTTGACTTATGACACAATTGGGACTGGAACTTCATCACTAAACATTATCTAATGAGTCATGCCTGACTTTGTGACCTTTCTTCTGTGGTCATGAAATGAATTATGTGGTCATTAAGTGAATGTGGCTTCCCCCAGTGCCTTTGCTAATCCGAAGCCCTTTGGAATGGTTGCATATAGCAATATTGATGGCGCAACAATTATAAACCAGAACCAGAATTGGCAGATATACAATATATAATGTATATTTTAAATTTTTCAGTCTTTTTTCATTTTTAAGGGTGCTATTTTAACGTTTTTATAATGGTTGTTTTCATGTATGCAGTGGTGGGATTCAATTTATTTTACTACCTGTGGGCATGGCTTGTGGGCGTGGCAGGGGAAGGATAGTGTAAAATCTCCAGTCAGAGGTGGTGTTTGCCGGTTCTCCGAAATACCCAAAATTTCCACTACCGGTTCTCTAGAACTGGTCAGAACCTGCTGAATACCACCTCTGCATGTATTGTTTTTATTAAATGTTGAATGCCACTGAGAATCAATCACTTTTGCAAGACAGGCAGCCATATAAATATGAAAAATAAGTACATCCTATTTCCAGCTGCCTAGGAATTTGAGAACTTGTAATCCTAATACATCTGGAGGATACCAGATTGTGGAATGATATTAAAGTTTATGTGATTTATTTTATCAAAGTGTTACATACTGCCATCTTGTGGCACTTTCATTATAACTGCACTTCTGGGCTAAAATCCCAAGAACACAATTTCATTTCAGGATTGCAGTGTTGAATCTACTATACTAAATGCAAATATCTCCTTGGTTTCAATGAAGCCTGATTATTCTCTGGTGGAGCATACCACATGCTGACATCTTGATTTTAATGAAGGCAGTTAATCCATATAGAAGTTGGAATGGTTTAGTGCTTCTGTTTTGGAACTTTTCATAATCAAAGCCCAACGGCACAGAATTTAACAAACACACTGTAAATTCAGAAATCCAAAGGTGACTATATGATCATCTTATTTTGCACTTGAGGAAAATGCAAACATTTTACAGACTTAGTGATGAAAGCCATGTTCTTGAGGAGACTGTTTCTTTCAACAATTAATAAAAATGCTCCATTATGATAGCTGGGTCTGCCCAAGTAAATCAGAAATTATCTAATGGCTAAATCCAACGGGTGGAATTCTATCGGTTTGGACCGGTTCTATAGAACCGGTTGTTTTGATTCTGTGTTGATTCTGCGGAGAACCAGCAAATCCTGACCCTGGCTGCCCTTATCCCTCTCTGCCCTCCTCCTCATCATGCATGCACAACATCGCACGCATGCACAACATCACTGACTGCGTTCTTCCCTGCCCAGTCACTCCTTAAGGTATTTTTCCCCCTCCTGACCATCAGCTGTTCCTATGATCAATTGTGCTGGGATTCCCCTTGCTTACTTACTGCTTCACCCAGGAGGCTTCCCTGAGGCCCAGGAAGGCAAAAAATATAGGGGTGTGTGTGTGCAGTGCCCCCCTGCACTCCATTTTTTGCCTTCCTGGACTCCAGGGAAGCTTCCTGGGCCCCCCCAGGAGGCCCCAAAATGGAGCACGGGGGGTGTTGTGTGCCCCCCCATGCTCCGTTTTTTACCTTCCTGAGCCCCAGGGAACTCTTCTGGGAGCAAAAGCACCCCCCAGGAGGCTTCCCTGAGGCACAGGCCCAAAAATGGGGGGGGGGGGTTGCTGCAAAAAAGCCACACCCACCCAGTCACATGGCCACACACCTAGCCACGCCCACAGAACTGGTTGTTAAAAAAATTGAATCCCACCCCTGAAATCCAACCTCCTAATGAGGCTTTGTGGAATGATAAAAGTTCATTTTTAAAATTTTAAAATGGAATTATATGGGAAGGCTCTTTTTGGATAAAAGCTGAATGTTATCTATTTAGGCTTCTGAACTTGCTCTAAGGTCCTATAACCAAACTAAGGATTTGTCAAAGTGATTAAAAAATGTAGTGATACAAAGAGAAAACTTTTAATCTATTTTCTTTCTTTTTTATTGTTTGAAAGTAAAATCGTCACTTTTAAGAACTGTTTCTTGCTTTCAAGCATCAGCTGGATTTTTCTCTAGTAATGCCACAATGAGATCTCATAGTATTGCTTTCATGAATTCTATAGGCAGAAAGAAAAAGTGGCTGCTCCATTAGGCTTATACAGTACTGACTTAAATCTCAACCTGAAGAACTGCCTGCATTAGTGTCACATTGTTCAGGAGATTGGATCCTGTCAACATGGATTCATTGGCTCCTTTTATGTTTTGATGACCTGCAAGCCTTGACCGGTCTGACTGGGCAGAGCTTCTTAATATGCTGGAGATATAGCTGTTGGGTTGCTATGTTCTGAATAGTGTGTACTCCTCTCTCCCCAACTGTAATCAGTGGATGCATAAGGCAGAACAGTCACTGGACTGCAGTAATTTTTCTTCTCCTCGTTTAATATAGGGCTGTTCAGGTAGACTTTTTCTCCAAGAATATAGCATCAATACATTTAGGATCAGTGGTAGGATTCAACATTTTTTACTACCAGGTCTGTGGGCGTGGCTTGGTGGATGTGGCAGGGGAAGGATCCTGTAAAATCTCCATTCCCACCCTACTCCAGGGGAAGGATATTGCAAAATCCCATTCCCTCCCCACCCCACTAACCTGCTTTCCAGCTCTGTTCTCCTGTGCAGGGCAACAAAAGAAGACCCAGCCGACTTGGGAGGCAGAGAATAGATGAGGGCGGAGCAAGTCAGAGGTGATATTTTCTGGTTCTCCGAACTACTCAAAATTTCCACTACTGGTTCTCCAGAACTGGTCAGAACCTGCTGAACACCACCTCTGATTTAGGATGGTGTACATTAAATGCCAAATTACAAAATGGAATCCTGATGTTGCAGTAATTAGGCAATAGTATCTGAAAAATAGTATCTCATTTTTATAGTCAATCACTGTATGTGTGTGTGTGTCTCTGTGTGTGTGTTTTCTTAAGTTTTCACGGGTACTTACATGTATGGTATTCAGCTTTGTTTGGGTATTTTTCCACGTCATTATAGTTGTGCTTTTAAAGTTGTAGCAACATTTCGGCAGAATCTCATCTGCTATCATCAGGCTTCTGTATTGTGTTCGTCTGTGAGTCAGACTTTTACAGTTGTTTCAGTTTTAAATTTGGGGCTAGCCTACTGCTGTGCCAGAATGTTTTTTTCTTCATCCTGATTGGTTGGGAGTCTTGGTCTGTGTTTATTGGTCTTGGAGTTTGCTGTGTTCTGCTTGATTGGTGTTTCTGCTATCTTCTGTTTTGTGGCTTTTTTTGGTCTTGATTGGCTGGCAACATTGTGTTCCGGTATTGGAGGCTTTTAGTGTGGCTTGGTTCTGAGTAAATGGATGGCTATCATTAGTTAGGAAGCTGGGTTTCATCTGGGTGCCTGGTTGGGGTGTGTTTGAGCTGGAGGTATCAGGGGGGAATCTGTTTGTGCCCAGGTGTTTGCCTGGCTTGTGGTGTGGAGATTTTTTCTGTTTGTGAGTGCAGGCTTCCAAATAATTGACAGTCTGGTGGAATCATCTCTTCTGTTCATGCTTTCAGGTCTTTTTTCAATCTCTATGGCTTCTCTGATAATTCTGTGGCTGGGGTTTTCTATAATGGCTAGGGTTTTGGTGCTATTGAAGTCGATGCTGTGCCCTGTTGCTTTCATGTGTTGGACTAGTGAGGAAGTGTGTTCCAGCTTTTTTACTGCATTTTTGTGTTCATCTAGGCAGGTACTGTCCAATGTATGTGGCCGGGCATGATGCACAGGGGACTTCATATATGCCTTGGTTTTCCAGGTCAATTTTATCTTTGGGGTTTCTTAGGATGGCTGCTATTTTTCTGTCTGTTTTGAAGGCAGTCTTGATGCGATTCCTGTGTAGTATCTTACTGATTTTGTCTGTAGTACCTCTTATGTAGGGCAGGACAGCTGTTCCATAGGTCTGTTCATTTTCTAGGTCTCCATTATGTCTCAGTGTGTTTTTGTGGATCAAGCCAGTGATTTTGCTTTTGTGGAAGCCGTTGGCTGTCAGTACTTTAGTCAGGGTGCATAGTTCAGTCTTTATGTGTGTCTTGTCTGCCAGGTGTTTGGTTCTGGGAATTAGTGTTTTGGCCAGAGTTTATCTGTGCTGGGTGGTGGAGGGATTGGGCGTTGAGGTAGCGGTTGGTGTGTGTTTTCTTCTGGTATATGGTGTGTCCTAGTGTGCCATCTGTTTTTTTGTAGATTAGTACATCTAGGAATGGTAGTTGTTTGTTTGTTTCTGTTTCCATGGTGAACTTGATTTTGGGGTGTGTGCTGTTTAGGTGTGTTAGGAAATTGTTTAGGTTTTCTTTTCCATGGGGCCAAATCACAAATGTGTCATCGATGTATCATAACCATAGTTTGGGTTTGTGGGTGGCATTGGCCAGGGCTCTGGATTCGAATTCTTCCATGAACAGGTTTGCAACGATGGG
Source organism: Hydrophis major (assembly GCA_033807585.1). Lineage (NCBI taxonomy): Eukaryota > Metazoa > Chordata > Lepidosauria > Squamata > Elapidae > Hydrophis > Hydrophis major. The sequence goes on along the minus strand of CM066331.1, from coordinate 156,854,634 downwards.
TGACAGTGGTGGACGTCTTTGTCCTTTGTATATGAAATATGTGTTGGTTAAGCAGTGTTCTGCTAGTTCCATGAGGTGTTTAGCTGGTTGGTATTTATTTTTGATGATTTCAAGAATTTCTTTCATCGGGACTTGAGTGAATAGTGAAACCTTGTCGAAACTTACAAGCAGATCTTCTTGTTCCACATGTAGTTCTTTGATCATTTCCAAGAAGTGATACGAGTTTTGTACATGTGAAGCTGCTGCTTCAGCATGGGGCTGTAGCTGCTTTGCTAAGTGTTTAGCTAGGTTTTGTAGTGGTGCTCCTCAGGAGCTGACTATGGGTCTGAGTGGTATGCCTTAGTCAGCTCCAGAGGAGGTCTTGATTATCCTAAAGACAAGAATATCTTTCCAACCAAATACCATGCTTTTTTATAATGTAGTGCTTTGTTTTCAAGAACTCAACTCTTTAATAGTTGTTTATTATATTATTTATTTAATAGCTTATAAATTTAGTGTGTATAAAGTTTATCCCTTGACATTACAAAAGTAGTGTTCTCCATGGTAATATATGTCTGCTATCCACTGAGATTAAGGAAAGTTTAATACAAAAAAAATCCTTTCTCATTCCCATTTCCTTGCTTCCTCTCTCCTTCATTGCTTCACTCCTTTTCATTCCCATCTCCTTCCTCCCTCCCTCTCTCCCATCTTTCCTTCCTTCCCTGCCTCCATCCTTCCCATTCCCATCTCCTTCCTTCCTCCCTCCCTCTGCCCCTAGGAAGGGACGAAGTGACAGGGAGAGGTTGGCAGTGCTGCCGGTGGCTGTGGCTTTCCCATACGGGAGCAAGGATGTCCGTAGCCCCAGTGAAAGGGAAGTGCTCACAGCTATGAATCTGAGCTGCAGACCAGGCCATGGAGGCACTGATGACAGGCATGGCGCTGATCTACAACTTTGTGGCTGCTATCTGGGCTAGAACATGGTCAGCCTTAGACCTAGTCTGTGGGGTCGGCCTGGAGATAGCGGGGGGCCACCCCCACTGCCTCGGTCCCATCCCCTGGACATGTGTACAATAGGTAGTGAGTGTGCAGGGCCTGGTGACCATCTCATTCTGAGCACTCCCCTTTCAGCTGGGACGCCAGCCCCTGCATGTTCGCTGCCTCCTGTGCAAGCGCCATGCAGAAGCACCTGGCCAGGCTGGGTTGGGGCTGAGGTGGCAGGGGTTGGCCCCTTGCCATCTCCAAGACGATCCCACAGGCCAGATCTAACCACATTGTGGGCTGGATCTGGCCTACAGGCCTTGTGTTTGACATGTCTGTGTTATAGCTTCCATCACCTCCAGCATTTAGGACATAGGTTTGACAGGTCTAAAAGTCCATAAAATGCATTGTGACATCAGCAGGTATTCATATGTTTACACTATAGAGAAAAAATGGTAAGTTGGGTAATTAAATAATAGTGAAATATAAAAAGTATAGACTGCCAGTTGAAAAATAACTTGGAGTCTACTTCTTTTCAAAGACATAGACTCAGTGATCAAGCTAACGTATAAAGATGGTTGGTTTCATCTGGTGGTTAAGGCACCAAGTAAAAAGCAAGAGATTGCGAGTTCATCCTGCCTTGACCATGAAAACCAGCTGGGTAACCTTGGGCAGTCACACTTTCTCAGCCGAATTCACCTCACAGAGTTGTTGTGAGGAAAATAAGAGAAAGAAGGAGTATTAGGTAAGTTCACTGCCTTGAGGTTTTTTTTTATAAACAATAATAAAAGCAGCGTATAAATACAATAAAATTCAAAATAAATAAATATTAGCCTACCATAAAATTGGGAAGTTTTTCTTTCAATTTACTTGCATGTTTTTTAAACTGGGACAATTTTAAAGAGCATTACTAGAACAATAATGAAACTTTCATCCAACTTTTATAGCTGGGGAAAGATTAGTTTACATAGAGTGTGATACATCTTCCTGCAATATTTTAAGCCTTTCATAGTTTCAATAAATACATTGAATCACGAGGAATTTTTCTACTGGTTTTTATTAATCTGACCTTAAAGCCCACTCAGGGTTTAGGGAGCATCTAGCCTAAGATGTGAACCTATACTAAACCATGAATTTCTCATCTCTGACCTACAAATAACTTTCAGAAACAGCCTGTAAAACATGCAATATTATAACAAAAAACTCAGAATGTGATACTCAGAGCATTTGTTGTGTTTTGTGTTCAAATCATCATTTTAATTGCATAGCCATTTGCAAAGGTGTTAGGGAAGATGTCAGTTATATATAGTAGTATGATTTCTCTCCTTATAATACTGGAATGAGAACTGGTAGTTTGAAATCATATTACATTCATTTTCAAGATAAACAGCAATTTGTCAGATATAGAATTATACTCCAAGATCTCAGTCTAAAACATGCTAATTTAGAGTAATTTCTTTGAACATAGTGGGATTTCTTGAAGAAAAATACTTTGGCCAAATAAATCACAGATTTATACATCATGAGACTTTTTCAATCTAAGCAGCTGATTCTTTTGTTGGGATTATCAGCTCTCCTTGAACTAGTTTTTCAGTTTCATCAGCTACCTATTTTGGTATTTTGTAACTGGAAGTGCCAGCAACAATAGAAGCCTTTCTGTCCTTAAAGCTAGTTCTTCTCTTCCTATGAACTTAGAAGGGAAGGAACGTTGGCAAGGACTTCGTAATGGAAGTGTGATGTTAGTTAAGGAACTTACACATTTACACACAGGAGACCCAAATGCAAATTCACTCCTCCAAGGGTACAACAGTCATTCCCTTTCAGCTCAATCTCTCACTATCTTAAACTCCTTAAGGAAATAACTCTTTCAATTGAAATAAGACATTAAAAGCTTCGGAGCAACATTTTCCCGCCGATGGTTCAAACTACGTGGCAATGATACGAGTCAGATCCCAAACTAACTGGTGACCTCAAGATTGGCGAAGATGAGTTCAGTAACAGGTCAGATGAGAAAGTAAAACCTTAAATTCGGACTCAACCCCTGAGGGATTAGACAGACCTGCCCGTGCCGTTTTTAAGGACGCGAGAATACTTCGTAGCCTAACCTTCAAGCCCGTATCCCACCGATCCTGCTACATTTTTCGAGATCAACTCAGGTCGAATGAGTGCCGCGTCACTTCCTGAAGGCATGATTAACTCGGAATTTACTGACACGGTCCTCTTTCCTTATCGGCTGGGGGCGCTGGAGAGTAACGATCCGCGCTCGGAGCTGCCTAAGTCTTCCGCCTCCTCTCTGCCAGGCGTCTGGAGGACCTTCCCAGAATGCCTCTGGGCAACAGGGGCCGGTTGGCTGTATCGCGTTGGCGTGTAGCGACGCGCGCTTGCCAGCCGATCACGCTGTTCCTCTTTTTCGAAAGGTGATTGGGTGGTATCGTCGAGCGGTGTTCTTTCCGTCAGGCCAGCGGGACGTTTTGCTCTCCGTTTATCATTGCAGTCGAGGGACGGGTGACTACGGGAGCGGAGTCTGTAGTGAACGCGCTGGGGAAGTGGCCTGCTTCCTTTTCCTGCTGCCGCGTGAGGCCTTTTTTCCCCAGAGATCGCAGGGAGACAGGCCCAGGCTCTCTATGTCGAGGCCGCACTAACGGAGACTGGCCGTTTGCTCCGCTCGCTCGCAGGTGCCGTCTGGTCATACGGCCTCCGTGCTCGTAACGGAAAAAGGTAAGGACTCGAAGGGGTGTGGGTGCGTGTATTCGTGCGCTGGATTGAAGGGGAGACAAAAGACTGCGTCCTGAGGCCTGCGACCTCGCCGTTTCTCCTGGACAGACTTGAGGGAAAGTAGGCCCCGGCTCGACCCAGAGAGCCTTTCCGAGGCATGGAGAGTCGTCATACAGTCTTGTTCGCGGGAGATCCTTGAAAAACTCCGTTTCTGGACAACGGCGTTGTTGGTAACATAGTCTTATCGCTTCGACGCAGTCGGCGGAGTTTTTGTTCTTTTGGTGAATGTCTGTAACAAAGTTACGCTCAGACTGCCCGGGGCGGATAGGTTCAATCAAATGCGAAACTTTGACTTCGGATACCTGCCAGCATTTAAGAGCGACGGTGGTAACTAATTCTAGTGAAATGTTTAAGGCAGCCTGAGATTTCTTTTGTTTACAACTGGTTGCGTGCAGTCACCCTGATTTTGCATAACAGTAGTAACATCCTCTTTGCCGATGACGCAAAATTATTTAACACCACTGACAATGCTGATGCCCTACAGAGCAACCTTGACTGGTCAGAATGGTGGCGTAATTGGTAATTCCAAATTTCAACTAATAAATGCTCTGTTCTATTTATTGTTGGCAATAAAAATCAGAACAAATCCAAGTTGGGCAGAAACCCTGTCAAGGACCTAAAGTACTCATCTCAAACGAGCTAAGGCCCAGAGCTCACTGTAATAGCATTGCCAAAAATGCATTAAGTTGTTAATCTTACTTTATGAAGCTTCTCCTAGGGCATACAAGACCAATTATTGAATACAGCTCACACTGTATTCAATATCGGACATTAACACAATTGAAGTAGATTCAGAGGTATTTCTCGAGAAGAATACTCCACTCCTCTACTCACAATAGAATTTCCCTATGCCTCCAGGCTTGAAATTTTGGGCTTGGACAATCTGGAACTGCGCTGCCTGCGGTCCTATCTAAGCATAGTACACAAAATTGCTATAACGTCTTGCCTGTGAATGACTTCTTCAGCTTCAACACAATAATACACGGGCAAACAATCTATACAAACTCAAGGTAAAATGCTTCGAACTCAGTTGCAGAAAATATGACTTCAGCAACAGAGTGGTCAACACCTGGAATGTTCTACTTGACACTGTTGTTACAGCCTCAAACCCTCACAGCTTCAATCTCAAACTGTGGACCTCACCCCATTCTTAAGAGCTCCTTAAAGGGGCCATGCATAAACACACCAGTGTGCCTACTGTCCCTGTCTTACTGTCCCCGTTTATCTCTATTTACTTCCTTTGTTCATGTTTATGTACTTGTTATCTTGTACATGTTTGACAAATAAAATAGTAAGTTTGCTAACGTTGAGCATCTGAAAATGGGTTCTGTGAGGTGGCTAAAGGAGAAAGTCTATTGAGATTCTCAGTCCTTCAGGCCATAGTTGTCTCAAAGGTGCTTTTTCAAAAGGCAACTGGCCCGTTTTTCCTTGAGGAAAAAGAACATGACTGGATAAGAAGTGAAACATCTTCAAGGAAAAATAAGCCATTTGCCTTTGAAAAAGCACCTTTGAGACTAAGGTAAGCTTAGGTAGATCCTTCAAAATTTAATTGTAAATCTGGAGGGAGAAATGCCGAATGCATATTTTATCCTTATCCGCATGGATAGCAGTTATTCAAGTCACAAGAAATGATCTCAGGTTTCAAAAGGACAATGAATGTTACACTTTAGAGAATACAGAATATATTTTTTTACCTTCAATCTAAAGAATTGCTGAATAGTGTTTGCATTGTTCAATGGGACAAAATAAGTCAGTAAACCTGAGGGGAAGATTCAGAAAGTAATGTTAAAGAATGACATTCAGTAGTTCTGACAGTAAAAGAAAATAAGAAAAGTAATTGTAAACTTTTGGTTTCTTTTTCGTGAAATACTTCTGTTGGAGGGAACTGATTGACAATTAATATAAATATTTAGCACATTTAAGCATAGATTCCCTGATGTGTAGGATGTGATTTGCATGACAATCCAAGAGTTTTTATTATAGGAAATTATAGAATACACAGTGACATTGCTCTTGCTGTATTGAAGATTATACATGAAAGTTGTCAGTTCAGATATTTTGAGTCAGGTGGAGATAAGGGCAGCAGGGAATCATGGTTTGGTCAGTTAATTTGTATGCTGTAAGCATGCAAGCATTTTAAGCCACTTTAATTGTCTAGTTCAAATAGTGAAATATTTTCATGGGTTTTTTGGATGACTGCAGTTTAATGGTATATATTTTTATCTTCAGAGTGATTTCTAAACATATTTACATAATGGTAATTTATGTCAGGGGTCGCCAACCTTTTTGGATCTCAGGGACCACCAAACTCATACTTTTAAATCCCAAGGACCACTAATACGATTTTTAAAAAAAGGATAATATATTTAATAGAACATTTTCTATTTTTATATTAAATATATGTGTATGTGTGTGTATATATGTGTATATATGTATGTATGTGTGTATGTATGTGTGTGTGTGTGTGTATGTGTGTATGGTATTCAGCTTTGTTCGGGTATTTTCCCACGTCATTGTAGTTGTGCTTTTGAAGTTGTAGCAATGTTGCGGCAGAATCTCATTGCCATCATCAGGCTTCTATATACCATACATGTAAGTACCCGCGAAAACTTAAGAAAACATATATATATATATATATAACTAAAGCAAAATCGTAAATACTTGATCATAACCGTGGGGCAGAGCGAAAGGAAAGGAGGGGCCTCTCATCCTTTGATGGGAAAGAGGAAAGATTTAATACTGCTGAGATTCAAAAGAAGCCACATGCTGCCTGGAGGCTGGGAAGATCTGGACAGGGAAGAACCAGCTCCCACTCAAATGGAAGAAAAGCAGAGCCCCCCCACCCCCAATCTGGTCTTCTGTCATTTTATATCTCCCCCAAGTCAGAGGAAACCTCTCCCTCCTTTGCCAGGTGTGGTTGCTTGGAGTTGGGTGAGGGAAGGAGGGTTGGGTTGGGTTGTTAAGCCTGGTCCCCCAACCAATGTTAAGGAAACACGCTAAACAGAATGTGCAGCGTTAGTCAGTTAGGCAGACAGGTAAATGTGTGAGATAAGTTTGTATGTTAGTTAACACTCAGTAAAAAGCAGATACGCTTGTGCTATCAAAATATAGTTTATTCCATTAAGAGTTATAGCATAGTCAAAAAACAGTCCATTAGTCATGTATCATTTCAGTCAGTCCATTCGGGGATACTCAATTTGCAAAGTCCGTGTTGAATATTCAATGTCAGTTCACTTACAATAAATCAGTCCGTATTATCTCTTCTCACCGTTGAGAAATCAACACTCCTTTCTCTCTCCGGATCCAGTAGGAAAAAGCGCAGTCATCAATCCATCCAATAATTAGGGATCATTAAGCTAGAGAGCGAGCTGCCGTTGTCTTACTCCTTTTATGGTGCTTTTACAACCACATCCTTAATTACATTCTTGCAGTTAAAGTTACACACACTTTAACCAACAAACCATGATAACTTATTATTTTACCTAAACCAGTTAGGGTAAACAATGTTATCCCTAACAGGAAGCACTGAGGAAGACGGGCTCCAAATAACCAGGCAACATCCCCCCTTTTCAGCCTCCACATAAGAAGAGGACTCCCTGAGGCTAACCTCCAAGTTTCTCCTACCACACACAGGAAAAAAAGCGAGCAGAAACAGCTCTCGCTGTGCCAAAAGAGTGGAGATCAGAAGGCACAGGCAACAGAAAGCGGCACTTTTAAAGATGGCATCTTCTGTCTTCTCTTGCCTGTGCCTTTCTTGATCTCAGTTCTTTCATCCCAGTGAGAACTATGTTTCTGCTCACTTTTCCTATGCTTTCCCCAGGCAGCGATGGCTGGGCTGGGGGTGGGCCAGCAGAGGAGAGCGCTGACAGGGACAAGAAAACTAACACCTCCCACGCAGCCCCATTCTGGACCTCTGAAATGGATGGTGAGCAAAGACTTGCTCACTCTGCCTCCTCCCACCACCACCAGCCAGTACTTTTCCTGCCTTGGGCCGTCCCTACAGCCCACAGCCATTGAGGAAGAGCCCAGACCAGAAGTGGCAAGCTGGAAGGTGCGGGAGTGCCGCGCAAATGCAAGTAGCATAGTACTCCTGCATCTTCTGGCTATCTCCATTGCCGCTTCAGCCCGCCTGTACTACCAGCCCCTCTTGCTGCAACAGCATCATTAACCCATCCTGGCCTGCAAGTGCTGCACTGCTTTTTGCAGGTTTGCACTTGGCCAATGGGTGGTGGCCAGCAGGTGGGTTGGCCATATGGGCAGTGTAGCCTTGTGTTCCCGCACAGGCTGGATTAATTGCTTTGGGGGAGACATTTCTCTGCAGCCCACCAAAATTTTCTCACAAACCACCTCACGGTGACCACTGATTTATGTGATAGGAATTACTGTTGCAGAATTCCCCAGTTTGGTACATTTGATTTACATATCAGCATCTATAGTCTGTACTTCTGGAGCTGTTCTAATTATATTATTATCTGAATATCAGCAATAGAGCAAATATTGTTACGAATTTCTCTAATTATGGCAGCCATGTAACAGCTAGTGGTAGGAATAAGTGAACTTCACAAGTGAACTTGCCTCTTGTGGATTTTGTCGGGACACTCAAAGGCCGCCCCAACTTTATTCTGGCATTTCGGGGTTGAAAAGCAGAGGGGAAGCATTGTGTTTTCAGGCACCATTTGTGCCTGCTGGAAAGCCTGCTCCCCCCCATCGCAGCTACCTCCTTTGGAGCCTTTTTGACCATAACAGGAGTCCCAGCAGGTGTGGCTGACAGCTACAAATGTGGCGCTTTCCCCCCTTTTCAGACGGGGCTGCTATTGTGGTCAGGAAAGCTCTGAAGGAAGTAGCTGCAGGGGGGGAATGGGAGGCTTTCCAGCAGGCACAGTAGGTACCTACAAATGTGGCATTGACCCTTCAATTTTCAATCCCAAAATTCCAGAATAAAGTTAGGGCAGCCCTTGAATGCCCTGACAAAATCTGCAACAAGAGGCAAATAATCCAGGTTCACTGGGGAAGGGGAGTGGGTCATATAATGAACTTCAACTGGAGAGACACGTAGCCTTGGCTGCTTCCCCCTTCCTGGGCAGGTGAGGCTGGAGCTCTCAGCTTTTAGCTAGGGTACCGGTGAGCCCCACTTTGCAAGACAAAGCGGGTGGATGTAATTGCAAGTCCAACCCTGGTTATGGCAAGGAGCAGTGGCTGCACCTAGGCCCAGGGGCCAAGGAGAAGGAACGGGCAGGGTGTGGCAGGCCACCTTCTGACCTGCTGCATTTGGGTTTTTCCTTTGGGTGCTGGCTGGGCTAGGTTGAGGCAGCGGGAGCTGTTCCCTCATTGTCTCCAGGGTGGCCCCGTAGGTCAGATCTAAGCACTTTGTGGACTCGATTTGGCCTGCAGGCTGTCAGTTTAACATGTCTGCCTTACATGATTTCTATCCTGATCTCAGTTTTAAAACATGGTGTGATTATTTTCTGAGTTGCTCATAATCCCTCAGGTAATTGCAACACACATTTTGACAACTTCTTTCTTATATTTAATCTGAAGCTGTTTTGTAGAAATCAAGACACTTTAAATAATGTTCCAGTAAAGCTGGTGAAGTAATGAAATAAATTATTAAGATCAAATCCTTCAATATTTTTTTAATTTTTCTTTATTAAACAAAACAAACAAAAACAAAAAATACATTAAAAATATTGAACATGGTACAATCCTCCTAACATTCATCTTTGTCATTACACTGCTAAGTCCAATTTTATATATATATATATATGTATATGTATATATGTGTGTGTGTATATAGACACACACACACACGCTTTTAAAGTTGTAGCAACGTTTCGGCAGAATCTCATCTGCCATCATCAGGCTTCTGTATTGTGTTCATCGAACAAAGCTGAATACCATACATGTAAGTACCCGCGAAAACTTAAGAAAATATATATATATATATATATATATATATTTGTTTTCTGAGGTTCTCGCGGGTATTTGTATGTGGATCTTTGGTTATTCGGGTTTTCTCCCGCGTGAGATTGGAAGTATTTAGGCAACGTTTCGATGAATGTTCACTCTGAGAAGCACAGAGCTGAAGACCAAGCCTGAAGATGATGAATGGGACTTCATCGAAACGTTGCCTAGATACTTCCAATCTTACGCAGGAGAAAACCCGAATAACCAAAGATCCATATATATAACACACACACACACATTTAGTCAATCCTTATTCTCTTGCTCATTCCTCTTCTCTAACCAACCGTAAAACTTGCCCATATTTTATAATAATCCGATTTGTCCTTATTTTTTAATTCCTTTATCAATTTGTCCATTTCTGCACACATCCAGATTTTCCTAATTATTTCAAATTCATTTGGAGTGTCTACTTTCCCATTGTTGTGTATACGCCAATCTTGCTGTGGTAATTATATGAATTACTAAATATATATTGTCTATCATATTTCCTCATATTAATCCCTAACAGAAAGAACTCCGGTCTATACTCTTTTCATCCTACTTATTTCTTCTAGCCATTTCTGTATTTTTTGCCAATATTTTTGGGCCTCTTTGCAGTTCCACTACATATGGTAATATGTTTCTTTTTCTTTACTGTATTTCCAACAAGTGGGGAGAGTTTTAAGTACATTGTTGCCAATCTTGATGGGGGTATGTGCCATCTATAAAATAATTTATACAAATTTTTCTTAAAGGGTATAGCTAATGTCATTTTTTTGTTTCTTTTCCATAATATTTACCAATCATCTAAATTGATGCTATAACCAAAATTTTTCATCAATACCACCACTGTTTCCTTTATGATCCTTCAATATTGTATTCCACCTACATTGCAGAGGTAGGTCTCTGGGCTGAATTATAAATATTCACTTTTTGTTTGAAGAAACCATAGAGTTATATCCCCAGACTTGCTTTCTTGCCATGCCACAAATAGTTGGCAAAATTATGATTGTTTTTTTGAAATCTAGAAGTGAAACTTGGATCCAGTAATAGGATCACTATGGTCCTATTGACTATTACCTATTTTATGCTGGTCTGATTCACATAGTTCATACCAAGCATTCTGTTCCATTTGAGGTTAAACAACATGCAGTATAAAAAAGAGGAAAACAATAGTCAGCAAAATAATAGATAAAAGATCAAGTTATGCTGGTCAGATAACTATACCTCTCTGTATTCTTCCTCATGCTACTACAATGTCCCTACATCAATTCATTGTTTATTGAGTCATTTATGACAATCACAGCATCCTGTGGTCATTTGATCATCATTTGTGACTTTCCTAAAAGCTTCCAACAAGAAAAGTCAATAAGAAAGCCAGCAGGAGATTGCAAGTCACAGTCACATGGTATTTCACTTAATAACTCTGAATGATTTAATTAATGGCTGCAACTAGGATCGTCATTAGTTCACTTAATGTTTTGCTTAAAAACTACTTATTCTCTAAATCGGGTGTCAAACTCAATTTTATTCATTTTATTGATTAGATTGTGGTTGTCTGCCAAGGGGTAGGTGGCATAGCCGAAATGGTTGCAGCTGACGGGTGTGACCAGGGTGATGTCACTTGCACGGGGGTGCTTGTGTGGGCCGGGGTTCAGTAGGGAATCCAGAGGTCTCTGGTGAGTGGGGCAATGCGTGGGAGGCTCCTCCCATGGGATGAGGTGAGGCAAAGTAGGGGATGGGATGGCTGTATCCGGAAACTGTCAGCCACCACGCACTCGCTGTTCTTTGGGCACAGAGGTTGATGGTTTCCAGCCACAGCCTGCCGGCCTCTCAGCTGGTGCACTCTGTGGCTTTGGAGCCTGCTGACACCATTGGGATGGCCGTCCAAACAGCAGACAGGGGAGGCAAATGATGTGGATCGCTGCCAAGTATTTCTGTCTCCAGATCGGGGGGGAAAAAACCTTACCAAGATCATCCGTCAGGCTCAACGTCAATGCACTGTTCCCCTGTCGCAGCTCTCCACTCTTCTGGGGAAGATGGTCTGGTGCATCGGCATTGTCCCGTGGGCACGGCTTCACTCCCCATCTCTACAATGGTTCCTGCTCCCTTTCCAACGAGCAGGAACCAGCCACATGTCAACCAGTGTCCAACTTATTCCACAGGCCCTGCATTCATTCAAGTCCTCTGGAAGGGACTTCCATTCAAGGAGCCAGACAGGCTACTGATTACCATGGACACCAGTCTTCTGGGTTGGGGGGCCCATATGTGCGGTATCTGCCATCCCGCATCTGATGGGCGGCTCATGAAAAGGAGCGAAGGGAAGAGAAACGACAGGAAGCGAAGTTTCCTCTTGATGAGCGCGCCCCGAATGTCTTGGCACACGCTCTTTTATTGTGCTTTTTTATAAGAAAATGATTTACTCAAGTCAAACATGTTAATCTCATCAGGATGTGCATGTTTACAAAGCTGCATACCGGACAGATTATTTACAAAGTGGATAAGCTTATTTAACAAACGTCTATCTCCTTGTCTCTTGTACGTGCCTTGCAAAGGTCACTGAAGAGACAGAAGTTAATGATTACACGTGAATGATACAATGTTGCAAATGCTCGAATGATACATAGTTGCAATGATACATAGTTGCAATCACATGAATGATACATAGTTACAACACATATGGAGTGCCAGATAGCTCAGGGAATTTGGTCCCAGTCAGACAAAAGCTGCCCCATAAACTGGCTAGAGCTCAGGGCCATATCTCTGGTACTGAGACACTTCAGGGCCAAAATACCTGGACTCCACGTACCTGCACATTGATGGACAACATAGCTGCAAAAGTGCACATCAACAGGCAAGGGGGAATGAGGTCCAAGGCCCTCATGAGGGATGCCATTATTGAAGCAAAAAAATTGTAATCTGAATTCAACAGGGAAATGGGTCTGTAATTTATAATTTGTTGCAGTTCGGTATCCTCTTTTGGTATTAGAGTAATGTACGCCTCTGTCCATGATTTGGATATTTTAGTTTCAGACAAGACTTCATTCATCACATCTAGCATTGGAATGCTTAAAGATTCCTGTAAGGTTTTATAAAATTCGCTGGCAGCCCATCCGGTCCTGGTGCCTTTCCAGTATTTTGTCTCTTTAACGCCTCAGTTAATTCTAGAGATGTACGGTGAGATGGCTGGTTTGAAAATAAATAAAGACAAAACAAAGATTCTGACAAAGAACATGCTATAAAGACAAAGAGAAGAGTTGGCAGACCTATTGAAAATTCAGGTTACGAACAAAGTTAAATATTTGGGGATATATTTGACATCAAGATGTATTACATTGAAAGAGAATAACTATATTAAACTTAAACAGCAGATAGCATCTGATCTGAAAAAATGGGAAAACCTACAATTGTCATTGATAGGTAGAATTTCAACAATCAGGATTAATATTTTACCCAGAATTTTATATTTGTTTCAAACAATACCAATTAGGTTAGGTAAAGATTACTTTGAAGAATTAAATAAAATTGTGTTGAAGTATATATGGCAAGGTAAGAAAGCAAGAATAAAATTAAAACTCTTACAAGATGCTAGAATTAGAGGAGGATTTGGCCTTCCTAATTGGGAGTTGTATTACCAAGCTGCAAATTTAATGTGGGCCAAAGAATGGATAACGTTAAGAAAGACTAGATTGTTGACATTAGAAGGACATGATTTATTATTAGAAGGCATTACATACGGGAATCGTTATGGTTGAATTGGGAGAAAATTAAGAAACAAAGTTATTTGAAAATTCCAGTTTGGTTATCAACTATTGAAGCCTTTTCTTATCCTATAACATATAAGAAGGAACAAATAGTTAGATATGGGGAAATATTGGATGAAAAGGGTGAACTTAAAACGATGCAAAATTTAGAAGAACAAGGTATAAAGATGAATTGGTTTTCATATGCGCAAATACATTCAAGGTATCTTAAAGATTCTAAAACAGAAGGATTTTATGATAAATTGACTGACTTAGAGAGGATTTTGACAGGTACTGATGAAAAAGTGATTAAAAAATTATATCGTTATTTGCTGGAAATTAAATTAGAGGAAGAACAAGTTAAAGAAACAATGATTGCTTTGGGGAAGAATTTTGGATATGGGATTGATTTAGAGAAATGGCAAAAATTGTGGTCTCAAAATTATAAAATGACAATGTCAACAGCATATAAAGAAAATCTGTATAAGATGTTTTACAGGTGGCATTTTCCCCCGACAAGAATAGCAAGAATGTTCAAGAATAGATCTGAAAAATGTTGGAAATGTCATCAGATACCTGGCTCATATTACCATATGTGATGGACTTGTGAGGAGGCCAGAAAATACTGGACTAGAATTCGCATATGGTTGGAAAAAATGACAAAGAAACATATAGATTTGAAACCAGAGATTTTTTTTTTATTGGGAATCTTACCTGATACATATAATAAAAACTTAAAGTATTTGATTGTAAATGTATTAACAGCGGCTAGGATTGTATTTGCTAAAAATTGGAAGAGTGAGAAAATACCATCAGAGGAAGAAATTATTAAGAAAATATTGGAATGTGCTGAAATGAGTAGATTGACATTTGAAATTAGAGAACAAGAAGATAAACAATTTTATGAAGTTTGGGATCTTTTTTTATCAATGGTTAGATAATAATACAATATAATAATAGAATATTTAGAAACCTAGGAAATAATGAATATACATTTTTTTTGTTTTCTTTTGTCTTGATAACATCTTTATAAAATTTTATTAAGATAGACTTGGTATGATTTTATGATCTGTTATAAAATAAAGTAAGTAAATTACAGTTATCTCGCTTTAGTATGAATTAATAAAATTATAGTCAAATGATTGTTTAATAATGATATTAGGACATATAATTGTTGATTGATAATATGAGTTATTATGTAACATAATTACAATGGTGACTATGAAATGGATGCACAAAAAAGAGTGGCAAACCAACCGATACACTGTCTGTAAATTTATGAAGGAGGATGATGCTTTTATGTTTGATGTCTTATGTTTGATGTGTTTTTGTTTATTGTCAAAGTCAATAAAACTTTTACTTAATAACGCCTCAGTTAATTTCATCATTGTTATTTTCCCTTCTAACATTGTCTTAATCTCATCAGATATCTGAGGTAACTTTGCTTTTTGTAAATATTGTTTCACTTTTTCTTGATGAATGTTCTCTTGATTATAAAATTTTTCATAATATTTTTGTATTAGCTTTTTCTTTTCATCATTTCCATTACATGCCCTTTCTTGATCATCTTTTAGTTGCAGTATCTTTTTTGTTTCTCTCTCTTTTTCCAGCTTATATGCCAATCGTCTGCCTGGTTTATTTGCATTTTCGAAAAAAAATTGTTTAGCACTCCTAACTTTTTGAGTTAACTTTTCTTTTTCCATCAACACCATTTTATGTTTAATTATGTCCATTTGATTTTTAATATTCTTTTTTGTGGAAATTTTTGGAAGTCCTTCTCAAGTTCCCTGTAATCCTCCTCTAACTTCTGTTGTATTCGTTTCTTCTTGATTTTTTTCCCCTTATATAATCTATTATCAAACCTCTGGCAAAGGCCTTCATGGTATCCCATAAGTTTTGCAGTGAGGTGTCCTCTTTATTATTATTCTTAAAAAAGAAAGCCAGTTTCTTTTCCATTTTTTGTAGAAATTTTTTTCTTTCAGTATTGTGTTGTTCAAAGTCCATCTAGATCTTTTCCTCTGTCCTTGACACTCAATTTGTATTGGATTGAGGTCACCCAAGTACTTGCTTCAATATTGACTTCTTTTATATCGGAAATCAAATTGGTTGACATCCAAATCATATCTATTCTTGACCATGATATATTTCTATTAGAATAAAAGGTGTGTTGTCTATTCTTTGTGTTTCTTTTCCTCCAAACATCTTGGATGCTTAGTTCCTCTACCATTTTGAAGAAGGATTTCGGCAAAGTCTTTCTATTTTGTCTGTTAGTTTTCTGAGTTGTATAGCCCAAGTTTACATCTACTATTTCAATAAAATCTCCCATAAGTCATATATTATCATATTCCAATTCAATAATTTTGTTGTGTAATTTTTTGTAAAATTCTTCTTGTTTTTCATTAGGGGCATATATTGCTACTAAAAGTATATTTACGTTGTTGTCAATTATTTCTACCATTAATATTCTTCCTTTTTCATCTGTAAAAATTAATTCAGCTTTAATTGTATTTTTAATATATAGTGCAACTCCCCTTTTTTTCTTTTGAGCCAATGAGGTATATAAGTTCCCAATTTTCATATTATTAACATCTGAACATGTTTTTTAATATGGACTTCTTGTAAGCAAATTATATCCAATTTTAATTTTTCTAATTTGTGAATTATTTTCCTTCTTTTTACAGCCAGATTCAGTCCATTTATATTCATTGTGATTAGTTTCTTTTCTTCCATTGTTCATACCTTATATGTAGGGTTTATAGCTCTAGTAGACCTTTGCTCCCTCACTTCTTTATACTCCACTCTTCCGCCTACTGCTCCTTCCTCACATGTTGCTTATTCTTGGATTATTTTATCTCTTGCTTCAACCATTTCTTCTTGATTTTGATTATTTCCTCTTCTCGCAATTTCTCATCCTTTTTCCCTCTAAAATATTCTCCATAAAATAGTTCTGCTTTCTCTGTTGAATCTATTCTATGTCTTTGCTCCTGCCAGGTGAACATAAGACCTTCAGGAAACGGCCATCTATAATTCACACTGTTCTTAATTAAAATTTTTGTCAAGAATTGATAACTCTCTTCTTATTTCCCTCACTTTCCTTGGTACTTGTTTTAGGACCACAGTCTTCTTTCCTTTATATTTCAGTGGTTCATCTCTTGAGCTTTGTAGAATTTGTGTTTTAATTGCCTTTTTAGTAAGTATTTTTTCTTCATTCTTCATCATCTGTTGTATATTTTCCACTTTCTCTTCAACATGTTTCCCTTGTTCTTGTATTGCTTGTATCATTGTCTTAACTCCTGCATTGGAAACTCTTTTTTCTCTTTCTTTCTCTTTCTCTTTCTCTTTTTCCTTTTCCTGCTGTAGCATAGGATGTGTTGATCGCTGACCAGCTGGGCTTAAGGAAGAGGAAGTAGTGATCGAAGATACTGTTGCAGCTGTCTTCCTCATCTCAAATTAATTATAATCCCAAACAAAGAATATCTGCCAATTAATCCAAATTCTGCTTTCTTCAGGTTCTTCTCTGTTTCAACAAACTTTCAGCACTTTGCTCTTTATCTTCCTTTGGGGTTTAAACAGCTTGCTGTCAGAAAAAAAATTCTTAAAACTTTCCAATTTTTCTGTAACCTCTAGGGGGCACTATTGCTTTACTTCGTTTTCATTCTTTTGTTATATTGTATCCAAAAAGGTTTCAAAAATATAAAAAAAGAAAAGTTTCACTTTTAGAGTTACAGGTTACTAAATAGCAAATTAAAAAGGGGAAAATAATCCAGAATTAAAATTAAAACTTTGTATTTTCCAAGTTGTTAGTCCAGTCCACTTAAAAAAGAACAAATTAATATTTCTATTAAAATACGTAGTAAAATAGCCTTAATTGGATCTCACAGTATAAACATGCTTTCCCGCCCCTAGCTTTCTCTTTTGTCTTCAATCTTCTTAGATTTTCTTTTTCTCCTTAGGGTGCTCTTTAATCCTTAGTGGAAAAAAAACTTTTAAAATCTCACGCAGTTCCAGCACACTTGCCTTGTGCTTTCCCTTTTGTTCTGTAGCTGTCCCAGCTTTCCAGCAGTCTTAATGGCTGCTTTCCTCTGCTGCCAATTCAAGAAGCTTTCCTTGATCAACCAGGGACTTTGCAATGTCCCTGGGATTGACAAGATGTTCCTCCTTCTGTCACCATTTCTCTGGGACAGTTTAGATCCAAAAGGAATATTGATGGTTCTTTCAGGAGCTCCCGAATCCCTGTCTTTCCACCGTGACTCCAGCTCCACCCTCTGCACAAGGGGTTCTAAGGCTAGCTGTGGTCCGGCCCAGATGGACATTACCAGTTGAAGATCGAGGCCCCATTGGCCGGGTCAGATTCACCACTTCATGGGCCGGATCTGGCCCGTGAGCCTTGAGTTTGATACCCCTGTTCTAAATAAATAAAGTATTTTTTTCATAGTTATACATTTCTCAATGACATGCTGAAGTATCCAATCTGCAAGCCCTGCTCACCCCCGAGATAAAATATTTCCCAATTTAAGTTCACTGTCACCTTGCTACCCTTTCAATATGCTTTCTGCCTAACTTCTTTCCAGGTTTTTCAAGTTTAACAAGTAACCTCCTGTAAATTTTTGTATTCATTCCTATTGTATTTTTCTTTGTAGAACAACAGTAATGACATTCTTAGGCATTAAAGCCAGCTGGATGACTTTGGTCTAGTCACTCTCTCTTAGCCCACACACCTCGCAAGGTGAGGAAAATAGGAAGCAACAGTATTAAGTATTCTCGCTGCCTTGAGTTACATATAAAAAGGATAAAGTATAATAGTCATTATATTTTGTTAAAAGTGGCATAATAGCACTTATACTGAAAGGAAATTTATAATGTGACTATAGTTTACTTAGCAAGTTAACTTTAAGAGAGAATCTAGAGCAGTGGTCGCCAACCGGTGGGCCGTGGCCCACTGGTGGGCCGTGAGAAAATTTTGGTGGGCTGCAGAGAAATCTCACTCCCAGAGCAACCCCCCCAAAGCAATTAATCCAGGCTGCGCAGAAACACAAGGCTGCACTGCCCACATGGCCTGCAGGAACCCTCCCCGCCCACTCACTCCTTACCCAGTAAACTTGCCTGCTAAATTTCTATTTTTCCTTTTTCCAACCATCGTCTGTTCTGCTATGCCGGGAGATTTAGATTAGCTAGGAAGCAGGAAATTGTTGGACTTCTTGCTTTCTAGCTAGTCTTTAGATCTTCAGCTCTGCTTTTAAGCACAGCCGAACCTCCCTTAGGATTGAAGTTTTGCTTGCAAGCAAATTCAGTGCAGACTTACGGCAAGCAAATTTGAGAGACTGAGCTAGCCGATGGCAGATAAATAGATCACTGAATGATTCTGTGAGCAACTCAATCTGCCTGCTTTGCCTGATTTTGGGTAAAAGTTGCTCTTTTTTAAAATAAAAAATTCAATATTTACATGCATGGTGTGTTGTGAGTTAATTTTGTGAGTTTGCTTGCTTGCAAATTTTATGAGTTTGCTTGCTTGCAAATTTTATGTGACAGATTGAGCTAGCCAATGGCAGATAGATAGATTTCTGAATGAATTTGTGATTCTGTGAGCAACTCAATCTGCCTGCCTGCCTTGCCTGATTTTGGATAAAAGTTTCTCTTTTTTAATAAAAAAAAATTCAATATTTATATAAATATTTATAATATTTACATAAAAGCCATGCCCAGCCAGTCACATGACCACCAAGCCACACCCACAAATTAGGCCACACCCACAGAACCAGTTTGTGGTCCCTGGGATCTAAAATTGAGTTTGCTGGTCCCTGAGGTCCAAAAGGTTGGCGACCCCTGATCTAGAGCATTGTTATACCTTGGTAGTTATACATTTATATGGACTTTGTGTACACATATTCCTAAATATATAGGAATAATATTTCTTACTCAGTGTTAAAACACAATATTTCTTTATATTATTAAATACAATAGTTTGGTATAGAAATATGTATAACGTATGACAGGGATGTCAAAGTCAAGGCCCACAGAGTACTTAAATCTGGCCCATGGGGCTGTCCTGGAAACAGCAAAGGACTGGGGCATGGTACCTCTGCCAGTGAAAATGGAGCTGGGGGGGGCACACGCAGTCCTCCCGAGCTCCATTTTCAACCATGCTGGCCTCCTGCAGCCCTCTGCCAGCAGAAACGGAGCTGGGGGGGACATGTGCAGCCCTCCTGGGCTCCATTTTTGGCTGTTTCAATCTACTATATCCCTCTGAAAACAGCTGGGGTTGGGGGGCTGGCTGCAGAAAGCTGTTGTGGCCCAAAATTGGGGCCTGGAGGCTGCACATGGCTCCCTGAGCTCTGTTTTCGCTGGCAGCAGGCTAGCAAAACAAACTAAAAACAAAGCAAAACAAAAGGAGGAATATTTCCTCTTTTGCATTTGAGCATCCAAGAAGGGTCAGGAAAGAGGAAAGACAAAGAAAAAGAAGGAAAGATGGGAAGAGAGCAAGGTGGGAAAAATAAGGAAAGAGGGGAAGGAAGAAGAAAGGAGAAGGAAGAGGGAAGGAGAAGGAAGGAAGGAAAGAAGTTGGTTTTATAATTAATTATAATTTAATATATGATTTTGGTCTATTTAAACCTCTTATTAGGAAGTATTTAACCTTTGGTGACCCTATTTTACAGGTAGTTTCTGCATTTCTCAAGCAGAAATGAAGAATAAAAAACAATCTGTTCAAAATGCAGATGATGACAAACATGAAGCTGCAAAAGGTAGCTAACTTATTTGATTTTCTAAAAGAAATGAGACTACTCAATTCTATTTCTTTTGATTATATTTCTAGGTCAAATATATACATTATTTTATAGATATTAACATCTTTCTGAAACTTCTGGATTTACTTCCTACAAGTATCATTTTATACTTGACAAAGTTGATAGGAGCTGAAGGTACTTTCTCGGTCAGATTCTAGTTGAGAAGTTTCCTGCTTGCGAAAATATTACAATTGTTGCTATTATCACAGATTAACAATTGAAAAGGGCTATGTGCCACTAGGAAATGATTCAGTAAAAATTTCTTAGATGTCTAAATTTGGTGCCTAATTTTAGAAACACAGTACATATTAACTAAAATAATTGGTTCTTCCTTAAATTTTTTGGAATTTCTCCTACATGTAAAGGTCTATTGTTATCTAAAAAAAATCAAGTTCTGACTTGTTTTTGTATGTGTGTGTGTCTGCACTATACAATAAATTTCAGATTAGCTGTTTAAGAGTAACATAATTTAGCTTAATTTTTTCTTTATTTTCCGTATTTTGTATTTTGTAACTGTACATCAGTAATTTCAATCTACTTATATGCATTTCATAACAGGCGAGGAGAATGAAGATTCTTCTGACTTTTTATCGGATGAAGATTATCGCTGCCCAATCTGCCTAAATTGTTTGGCAGAGCAGGAAGTTGGCTTTCCTGAAAATTGCAAACATATCTTCTGCATGGCCTGTATTCTTAAATGGGCTGAAGTAAGTCTTAAGACCTGCAATCAAATTTAAAAAATAGTTTACTTAACTTTTTAAAAAATTATTAATAAAAATAATACTTTTTTTTTGTTTTGGTTAGCATCCAAACAACAACTTCATTACAGCTACTCCTGAACATTTCTTTTAACAATCATTTGAAGTTACAATAGCCCTGAAAAAAATGAGTTATGACCAGTCCTCTCATTTGGGGACTGTCACAGAGGCCTTGACAATTTGATCAATTTTCAAAATTTGCACCCAGCATATATTTATTTATTTATTTATTATTTATTTATTTGGTTGGTTGTTTTATATTGCTTCCTATTCGCCCATGGTGACTCATATTTAAAATCATATTTAAAACAAAAAATAAAAATAAAAACAATAAGAACTAACAAAAAGAGTCAAATAAATTAGTAAAGTACAATAGAACAAAATTTGGGAAAACAGAAACAAAAACCAACTCCCACCCCCCACCCCAACAATAGCGGGTCACACTAGCCATTTGATGGGTTCCATCCCTCTCTGGGTTCCCCAGGCTCGCTGGCAAAACCAGGTCTTCAGTACCTTTTGGAAGGCACTAAAGTATTAATGAGGGGGCCAATCTAATCTCTGGGGGAATGATGTTCCAAAGAGATGGAGCCACCACAGAGAAGGCCCTTCTTCTAGGTCCCACCAGGTGTATCTCCCTCAGGGGTAGTACCCGCAGCATTCCCTGCCTCCTCTCTCTAATGGGTTGGGTAAATGTCACTGGCAAGAGATGTTTCCTCAGATAACCCGGACCCAAGGGTTTTAAAGGTGACAACCAGCACCTTGAATTGTACCCGGAAGCAAATTGGCAGCCAACACAGCTCCTGCAGGAGAGGTGATACATGTGCACACCGTGGTCTGCATAAAACCATGCGGGAAGCTGCATTTTGCATCAACTGGAGCTTCCGGATGCTCTTCAAGGGCAGCCCCATGTAGAGCGCGTTGCAATAATCAAGACGGGAAGTGACCAGGGCATGAATAACTGTGAGTACGGACCACTGATCCAGAAAAGGGGGTAACTGGTGCACAACCTGCAGTTGCACAAAGGCCCTTCCAGCCACAACCACTACCTGCTCTTCGAACAGGAGTCGTAAGTCCAGGAGAACCCCCAGATTACGCACAGGGTCTATTTGGGGTAGTGCCACCTCATCCAAGATTAAAGGTGGTAATTCTCCCTCAACCAACGAACCCCAGACCCAGAGCCACTTGGTCTTGCATGGGTTTAGTTTCAACCTGTTGCTCCCCATCCAGCCTCTGACAGCTTCCAGACATTGCGAGAGGGAGGACACAGCAACACTTAACTGACCATGGGCCGGGAGATACAGCTGGGTATCATCAGCATATTAGTGATACCTCAGTCCATGGTGACAGATGATCTCATGCAGCAGTTTCATATAAATGTTGAACAGGAGTGGAGAGAGTACCAGCCCTGCGGAACCCCGCAAAGCAGTGGGCGAGGGTTGGATATCTCCCCTCCTATCAACACTGACTGAGAGTGGCCGCAGAGGAAGGAAGTGAACAAAGACAACACAAGGCCTCCCACTCCCATCCCCTGAAGCCGTCCCAGGAGAATCCCATGGTCAATGGTATCAAAAGCCACCAAGATCCCTTGTCACTTTTGATTTCCTTTCCTTAAAATAAGATCATATTGATTCAGTAGGATAATTCTGTTTTATACATACAATTTTTATTAAATATATTTTAATAAGATAAAAATAGTACAAATTTTAGAAAATAAAATAAATAATGAATAGATAAGAAAGTAAGAGAAAATTAGAAAATAAAAAAGGGTGAAAGAAAAAGAATAAAGAAGCCTCTTAACAGAGGCTTATCAATGCATTTATATTTTATCCTCCCTGTCTAAGAATACATCATAATTTCCTTCGTTTCATAGCTTATCCTTCGTAGGATTTAATTCTGAATAAATATTCATATGATTATACAGTGTCCCTGCAGTTTGCTCTTGTATTTTTCATTCATTAATTTAAAATATTTACATGACTGCTTATCTACTGAAGGTGTTCTAGTCCCATGCATACTAAACAGTTATTAATATTTACTGTAAATATAAACACCAAACTCGTTCCTTTCTTTTGCTGTACAGAACTAAAGAAATAATCTCTTTTCTTTGTAGTTGGAGATTAAAATCCCGAGTTTTGATGATTATTTTAAATGTGATTCCAAACAGAAATATAGCAGGCTGATATCTAGCTTGTACAGAGGATTGATGTTATGAAAAAATATTGAGCTATGTGCCACACATCATCTTTATTGCCAAAAACAGCTAGATATACGTTTATCATTATCCCACTAAAAATTACATTGGATTATAATATTCTTTATAATATTTTGGATTAATCTGCAGGTTAAATAAGATACCAGACTAATACTTCCATTTGTATAGAACAAACAATATCTTTAGTTGTTAGCAAAAACCATGAAGCTTTAATCTAAGCATCCTCTAACCATAGCAAAATCGTTCCAGTTATTCTTTAGCTGTTATTTGCATAATTTTATCCAGAAAACTTCAAAAGTGTTTCCCTTTCAATGCTATTGTAAAAGCATTTCTGTTCAGAAATAAATCTTTTTTAATTCGAGTTTATTTCTGTGCAAGCATCTATTTTTTTTCAATCCCACTAGGTAGACCAGACCAGAAAATCAACTCCAT
This sequence comes from Hydrophis major, assembly GCA_033807585.1. Classification (NCBI taxonomy): domain Eukaryota; kingdom Metazoa; phylum Chordata; class Lepidosauria; order Squamata; family Elapidae; genus Hydrophis; species Hydrophis major. The sequence continues at coordinate 156,831,032 of CM066331.1, read as the reverse complement.
AGTAAGATATATTTTACTGACACAGGCTGAAATAACAATCCCTTGCAAATTTGGTTCTGTTTTATACACATACACCCGTCTTAAGCCACAGTGAATCAGAGGGGAACCTGCCTGAGTAGTTTCCCAATGTCTTGTGCTCTCAGGGTTTAAAGAATGTTTCAGCCCCCTTTGCTTATGTAACAGTTCTTGTGTAACTCTGTCAAGGTCCTCACTTATTTTTTACAAGTAATTGCAGCCAAATTTATGCTGCTGGACCCCATATTCAGTCTGGCGTTGGGTGCCACCACACTCAAATAAATAACTTGTGTTTTGGTTATGTGCATATTCTCCTTAATTTTAATTTTTTTTATTAAAAGAGCAACAGAAAAAACAAAAAAATGAAATGAATATGTGTGCATATATTAAAAGTATACATTTACCCCTAACTCATAAGTTGTTATTTATTCTTGTGAATATTGTGTAACCTCAGTAAAGAAAAGGTTTAAATAAAAATTTAAAATATGAAAGACTCAATAGCATTCAAGTAAATCTATTTTTATTTCATTTTTTCTTTTTTTCCTAACTCCTTTATATATATTTTTATATTATGCTTTAAACATCTACAATTATTGCTCATTTCTATTTAAGTTATTTTAATTTTAAACAGTTTCTTTAAAAAAAATCCTAGAAAGAAAGGCTGCTTAAGCTTTCCAAAATAGTCAAAATGAAACAACTATTCCACCTGCTTAAAAGAAATTTTGTAACTGAACATTTGAGGGAATTATATTGTTATTCTGCTCAAGGAATGGTTCTTAATTTTCTGCATTCTGTGTTAAATCAATTGTCCAAGGATCGTCCAAGAATTTGTGGGTTATCTGTGTGAGTAAATAATAGTCACATTGCTCAAGCAAGAGTCTGTTCATGTAAAGTTGCATGTTAATATATGTAAATTTATGTTTTATATTTGTGAACCCCCATCTCTATAAAGGAGAGACTCGGTGGTGTACTATTAAACTTCAAAATGTAAAAAAGTATATAAAAATTAAAATTAAATATGAAAAATAAATAAATGATAATACTTAGAACTCTGTGGATGCCAGGGATAATATGATGTAAGTTTATATTTTATATCCCTCATGAATTATAACCAAAACCTATACTTATAATTTTAAAAAATTCAAATATTCATTTTAAAATTCTGAACATTAATTTAAACCTTTTAGACTAGAGCTTCGTGCCCAATGGACCGCAAACAGTTCAAGGCTGTGTATAAACTAAATACTTCAGAAGATTCTGTAAAGGTACGTTCTAAGCTTTAATTAATAAAATTAGTTTTTCTAGTGTTTCTTTTCAGTAACAAAAGCATATATAGCAGCTGTAGATTTAATTCAAATGAAGCCTTACCTGGTTTTTTTTTTCTTTTCTGCTTTGAAACTTAATATGTCAGAGATTTTGCTTTACTCTTTTTCTGAGATTGACAATATATTGAAAGTTCATTTGGGAAATAATACATTGAATATGTAGTAGTATTTGTAAATAGTTTAAACAAGTGAATATTGTTACAGATTCATTAATTTACTCCTAAAAAATAAACATTAGAATAAATTATTGGAAAACTTATACTAATTTTAATATTAATTTCTTTGCAGGTTCAAATAAAGCAACAAATAAGCAAAAAAGATGACATCGTCAGTTGTAATAAGGGCAAGAATTGCCCTATAACTATGAAAACTTGTAAAAGGTTAGCAATACCACATGTAAACAGTCTTTACATTATAAGAAAAACATTATTTTCACATTTGAAATACTTCAAATATGTTTTTGCATATGAAGTAGCCAATCAACATGGAGTTTGCAGTTTAGCCTGATGAGACACAAGCTCCATATTGATTGGCTGCCCCCCCTCCCCCCCCCCCGGTTGCCTTCACATCCTAATCCCTGAAGCAGCTTATTTAAACCAGCTAGTAAGCAGCTTCTCAGCTTTGGAAGCCATATTAGCACCAGAAGCTTCCACACAGCCACATTCCTGTGCCTGGGAAATTGAGGGGGGGGGGATGATTTTGTAGAGTAGTTGCAGTTAGCATTCTTCTTTACAGTCAAAATCATGTTATTCCTGCACCTGGAAAAGGAGTGGTTTAAGAAATGTCTCAAGTTGGAATGGAGGGTGTGTGATGGAGTGATGGGTGCAGGGGATGGATTTTGTGGTTTTTAATTATTGGAAGATAACCCAGAACTCTTAGATTCAGGATTTCCCAGATGTGCCAGTATGACAATTCTAATAAAATGGAACTTTGAGAAAATGCCCATCTTGGAGTTTTGGTGTTGGAGTTTATTTTCCTGGAACGCTGACACAGCAAGCAGGAGGCTGCTGCAGTGCTGCCCAGGCTAGGCCAAAACAAAGCCTTCAGGGATGCTGACCTCATGGCAGACAAGCCAAAGTATTTTATTCAGATGCTAGCAAAGCTGTTTTTCTTACATCTCACATTCTTACAGCTTCACCACATCTGAATAAATGACTTTTCTGCCATGTGGGTCAATCAATTATGGGACTCTGGAGATCATTGAAAAGTAAGTAAGTGATGGAAAATGGGGTGGGGAGGATCAGAATCTGGGAGGCTAACAAAGCAGGGCCAGTGCCCGTAGAGATCCAGCGGGGCAGGATAGGTGGGAGAAGGCAGGAGGACATGTCTCTGCGTCTCTGTGGTTGGTTGTAAGGGCAAACGACCAATATGTTGCAACACATGTAACTTTAGGACCAGGTTGTAAATATTTTTTGGGGGGGTGGGTCTAAAGTTTGAACAGATGCTAATTGATCTGTTGTATCTTGAGGAATAGCTGTATTCACAATTATATGTACTATCAATCTTTATGCTGCTCTGAAGAACAAATATAATTTTATTTTCTTATTTTTTCAAATAAAATTTTTATTTGGGTTTTCACAAAACATAATACAAGTAAAATTTCTTTTTCTTTTTTTTTTGAGAATAGTATGGTCCCGGGTTATCACTTCTCCATACAGACACAAATTCAATTTCATATTCATCTTTGTGTCCTATTCCATATCTTATTATTATTTTAACATTTTCTCAATAATTTTCCCTTCCCTTAGTTTTCTCAATCTTACTTTTAATTATCTCATTCCTTTCTAAATTCAATTATATATATCTTTTTCTAAGTTTCAATACCTTTCTAGTCATCATATTTATACATTGTCTGTCCTGTTTCAATTTCATATTTTCTTTTCTCATTAAACAAAAATTTCCCCTGTAGTTACAAATTTTAGTATGACACCTTTGTATCTTTTAATTTTTATCCATTCAACTCTTATTTAAACTTCAATTTATGCCTTTACAATTATAACATTCAAGATAACACATAACTTCCTATCGAATTCTGCTTGGTTCATTCTTTAAATACGCACTAAGTTCTTAAAGAGAATATATATATATATATATATATTTTCTTAAGTTTTCGCGGGTACTTACATGTATGGCATTCAGCTTTGTTCGGGTATTTTCCCACGTCATTGTAGTTGTGCTTTTAAAGTTGTAGCAACGTTTCAGCAGAATCTCATCTGCCATCATCAGGCTTCTATATAGTGTTCATCTGTGAGTCAGACTTTTAATTTAAATCTGAAACCACTGTAAAAGTCTGATTCACGGATGAACACTATACAGAAGCCTGATGATGGCAGATGAGATTCTGCTGAAACGTTGCTACAACTTTAAAAGCACAACTACAATGACGTGGGAAAATACCCGAACAAATGCCATATATATATATATATATATATTAAGTTTTCGCGGGTACTTACATGTATGGCATTCAGCTTTGTTCGGGTCTTTTCCCACGTCATAGTAGTGGTGCTTTTAAAGTTGTAGCAACGTTTCAGCAGAATCTCATCTGCCATCATCAAGCTTCTGTATAGTGTTCATCTGAAGTGTTCGTTGTATAGTGTTCGTCTGTTCGTCTGTATAGTGTTCGTCAGACGAACACTATACAGAAGCCTGATGATGGCAGATGAGATTCTGCTGAAACGTTGCTACAACTTTAAAAGCACCACTGCTATGACGTGGGAAAATACCCAAACAGCTGAATGCCATACATACATAACATACGTACGTACATATATATCTATATCTATCTATATCTATCTATATCTATCTATATCTATCTATCTATCTATCTATCTATCTATCTATCTATCTATCTATATAAAATAAATAAAATATACTCATTCTATTTCAATTCAGCTCTATCATTAATGTTAGTTATAATCTTTGACATCTTTAACATTCCTTTTCAATAGGATATCAAACTTCTAGGAACACTTATAATATTTCCATAATTTTTTCATGTTTTTTTCATATTCCTCTTCACTTAAATTTTTATAACACATTTATAATAATTAAAATGTTCCCATCCTTTCCTAATTTCATTCTCTCATTCTCTTTATTTCATTTATTTATTAAACATTCCATTACATTACAATGAGTATTTTATCTATCATTTTAATCACACCTGTTTCATATTTTCAAAGTTCATTTCTATTTCTAATATAACAATACTATCTTATGTACCCTTGCAGAATCCCCCTTTCAGTTAAGTTTTCATCCATTATCTCTGTTTCTTGTATGTTTTCCCTGTTTCTCTATGTCCTGATTCTGTCCTTTATAATTTCTTTTCCTTTCCCTCTTCTTCCTCTTCTTCTCCCTTCTCTGTTTGACTCCTTCTCTCTCTAATTCTCATTGTCTCTTCTGTAATCCTCTCTTCTGTTTCTTCCTAATGTTATAATTACTTTTCAAACTATTTTGGGGGTTGTTTTTTCAGATCTTAAATTTTTCACTCTTTTTCCCCCCTTCCCTTTCTTTTCCCCACATAGAAATACTTGATAATTGAAAATGGCTTCTTCTTTGTCTCTCCCTTCTTGTTCTACAGGCATTTCTTGTTATTTCTAATAGTTCAGGATCTCCATTTCTAAAAATTGAAATATGAAGCCAAAAGAACCTCTTCCTTCTTGTGCATCTTCTTTCTGTTTGTTAAGTTTCATTCTCAATTCTTCCAAGAGTGATACCATTTTAAAAACTTTTAAACAACCACCCGATTGATTTTAGTCCTTTAGATCCAATAGCCAAAAATCCAAAAATCACCAAGTAATCCAAATAATCCAAAGCTGTTTCTTCTTGCTTCTTTTTTCCACTTTCTCTTCCTGGGGTTCTCTTATCTTGTTACAAAGTTTCAGTTAAAATGTATCTTTTAGAAATCTTGTTAAAGTTGTACTGTTAATTCCTTTCACTTCCAGATGGTCTCCTCCCTTTTTCTGGATCCCACCCTTTTGTTTTTTTTCCCTTCTTGTAAAAGTTTTTGAGAATCCAGAAAACTTTATTATCCCTCTGACATTTTATTTTCAGCTTAAATACCTGTTAATGTCAAAGTGGATTTTTGCCGGTTTCTTGCTTAAATCTCTTAGTTGTCAATATAGAGAAGAAAAGAAAAAAACAAAAACAAATCCTTTCCCTTCCCTCTCTCATTCACAGCTTCAAAGTCTTCTTTGGGAACAATGTTGTTCTTTATAATTCAAATTCCAGGGTGCCTTATATTGTTGTTTTTCCAGTTTGACATGGTCAGCCAAAACGTTCTCTTATCTTCCTCCTGCACATTTTTTTCTGGTCGAATTCTTCTTTGAGATGGCCATTTCTGACCACCGCTGCAACCACCTTCAGGAAAAAGAGTAATGGCCAGCTGGGGAGGAGAGATGCGGCTCTCCTCGACCCTGCTGGCAGTCTCCCCTCTCTTCACCACCTCTACGGGGTGGCTTAGCCTCAAAACCAGCTGGCTCAGGGCGCTCCAGCAGCGAGCACAGATTGAAACTGCGCACGGTCACAGATTTCGGTCTGTTGCCGAAGAAGCTCAAACTGGATAACCTTTTATTTTTAATGGAGTGGGTCACTGTTCTTTTTTTTTTTTTTTTGACAAGATTATTCTGGATTGTTAACATATCTTCGGGTTTTTTAAAAGGAGCTCAAATACATTATTAACAAACATAAAATTAACTGTAATCATAACTAATCTTTGGTATGTTTTTTTGCTTCAGAAAACAGGAAAATGTCAGCACAAGTTTTTTACCAGTAATCTATAAAAGCTGGAACCCAAATTACAGTAAGTGAGTCATTTTGATCAACTTCTTGGCCTTCTTTTGACATTTTCACAAACCATGTCATTGGTTCTTTGAATATATTTGCTATTCTAACAAATTAACTATCTTGGGCAGTTAAACTGTTCTGAGGAATGCTTTGTATATTTATTTTTCTGCCAAATTCACTATCTTAAACAGTTTCTAAAAATCATCTTATGTTAGCCTGTTGTAGCAAAAAGTTAACAGAAATTGTAAATAATTGACCGTGTTATAGTTTAATCTTTTATGAGCTATAGTTTAGTTTATCTTGGGCAAATTTCCCCAAAGCACAACATGCTTTTTAAAATCAAAATCCTTGAGCCTGCTCATATTCATATTTTACTGTTTTAAGGTTGGTTTTGCATATATGCATGTGTTTGTACTTCAGTTAGCAGATCTTAAGTGCAGACAGACATATCAGGCAAAGTCTGTACTTCAAACATTTCATAAAGTCTAGTTTTGTGCTTCAAAAAGCCTATTTGGTTTTTAAAATATTATTAATATGCTGTTGTAACCTATTTCCTGAATTTTTAAAATTCAAGGAACAGGTTTTTTTTTTTTTTGTTTCAATAGAGTAGTCCAGATGAGAGGCAGATCAGATATTTATCTAATGATAAATTTTAAACGAATGGCCAAATATGTACCATGGCATCATTTAATTCCATGTTTAGGTCCATTAAAATTAATTTGAACTTTTATAATTCAGCTATGCCTTGTAGCCTTAAAAAAATCAAAGCATGGAAGACAATATAAATATATATAATTATTGTACAGATGCTATATGATTATGAATAATGTATAAGCTGCAGATAGAGAAAGGTTTTCATAATTTGATATTTGGGAAAAGTTTTTCTCTCCTAATTTGATATCTGAGGTCATTCAATTAAGTTTAATTGTTTGAAGTTATAAAAAGAATGACTCTTCTTCACATTCCACAAATCATGTAATTACTCCAACAATGTTGATTTTAAAAGAAATTAACACAATCTATGCCAAATATATATCTCTATATAGCTAGCATTCATAATGGTAAAATTTCTAGTATTGGGAGAAACATCCTCTTAATCTCAGTTGCTGAGGAACTTGGATGTCCCGTTGTACATATGGACTTACCATAGATATCTGCCATGACAATGTGAACACAAGTTGTTGGATTAGGTTAGCTTTATATGGTATCCAGCAGAATTCTTGTGGTTTTAAATGCTATGGCATTTAATGCTGTGTGATGAGGTCATGAAAGTTTCCCTTGCAGAAAACATTCCTTGCAATTGCTGCATTCCTGAATTGAAGCTTGCTTATTGAGTTAACAAAGATCTTAAGAAAGAAATACATATTTTATGTGTCATTCTGGATAACTTTAAAAGAGACCTAGAGTAAGTTTTCCTGCATTTTAAGTTCTTTCGGTAGTTAAATACTTGCAACAGAATTTCTTTAAAATTAATTAGGAGTGATAATTATATTTGCCTTGGGGCTTAAAAGATCAAGTTGAATATTTTCTTTTTTGTTTTAATTATAAAGATCCTTCAAACAAGGAAGAAGTTACAAATTCAGTGAAGAAAAATAAGGTTTGTTCACATTATATATTGAAAATAATGAAGATTTCAAATGATTTCAATTTAAAATCCTTCACTTTTAATATGTTCTGAGATACGTTTTTCTTCTCCTTCATGTGTTTGAGCTATTGCATTTTCTGTTTTGTTGACAGTTAAACTAATCATTGTGAAGTTAACTTATGCTACTTTTAGAATTTAGAAATCTTAACCTTGAAAAATGTGCTGTTTGATAATATTAATTAGATCTAACTAAAGCAGGGGTGCCAAACTTGCGGTATCATGGCAGCATCACATGACGTATCAGGGCTTCTTTCCCCTTCCCTAAATCAGGCGGGGACGGGGCCAGCATGTGACGCATCTGGCCTGACAGCCATGAGTTTGACATCCCTGAACTAAAGGATACAATATAAGTAGAATTGGACAATTGAAATAAATATATGTATGATTTGTTTTAAATACTAATTTATAATATAGTTGTGGGTTACAGTCATTTTTAAGCATGCTAAAATTAAATATGTTAAACATTTTCAATTTCTTAAACTGCTATTTAAAATAGCACACATTATAAGAAAGTCTCATTGAAATATCATTAAAACCAAAAGTATACCTGCATAAAACTGCTTGTAAATTGTTATTTAAATAATGCAAATGCCTATATGCTAACTGATTTATCATAATTTAAACTATTAAATGGCTTATTTAAAAAAGTACAATTCTTGAAAAGAAAAGCGGATTTATTTAAATATGACATTTAATTTACTGCATCCAGTTTTGGTCACCACTCTGTAAAAAAAATGTTGAGATTTTAGAAAAAGTGAAGAAAAGAGGAACCAAGATGATTAGGGAACTGGAGACTAAAACATATGAAGAACAGTTACAGAAACTGGGCATGGCTAGTCTAGTGAAGAGAAGGACCAGGAGAGACATGATGGCAGTCTTCCAATATTTGAGGAGCTGCCACAGAGAGGAGGAAGGGCTCAAGCTATTTTCCAAAGCACCCGAAGGCCAGACAAAGCATAATGAATGGAAACTGATGAAGGAGAGACTCTACCTAGAAATAAGGAGAAATTTTCTGACAGTGAGAACAATCATCAATCAGACAGCTTGCCTTCAGAACTTGTGGGAACTTCATCACTGGAAGTTTTCAAAAAGAGGTTGGACTAGAAGACCTACAAGGTCCCTTCCAACTCTGTTAAGCTATTAAACTATATACTATTACATTTATCTTCCTAGTGTTTTTATCAGTATGCAGATGATGCCCAAGTTAGATCTCTCTATCTCAGACTAAATAGAAGATATGTTATAGTGGAATCCCTGATCAAAATCAATCTAAGTAAGACAGATTGGCTTTACATTTAGAATCCTATTCGTTCAGGGATTATTTCATCATTGACATTCAATGGGGTGGTGTTGCCTCATGGAGAAGTGACCTGCAATCTAGGAATCATCTTTGGCAGGACCTTTGGCCAGGTTAGGTTATGTTGGTGCAGCAATTGTACTGTTATGTGGAACAGGAAACACTAAAGGTGATCACACACGTCCTTCAAATCTTCCTTATGGATTTGCTTGATATTGGCAAGCCATTGGAGACCACTCAGAAGCTTCGAATGCTGAAAACAGCATAATCCATATTTTTACTGAAAATACTTATAGGTAATCATATTGAGCAAATAGATCAACAGGTGATGCTGTTAATATGGCTCTGCATTACATCCTACAACACCTTGAATCTCCAAATATCTATGCAAGGGTCCTCTTTGTAGACTTCAGTTCAGCATTCAATACCATCATTCCACACACTCTTCTAAGTAAATTAAACCAACTAGCGGTACCTGAACACACTTATAAGTGGATCATAAGCTTCCTAACAGACAGGAAGCAGCAGGTAAAGCTAGGCAGAATCACATCTGATACCTGTACAATTAGCACAGGACCCCCCCCAATGCTGTGTGCTTTCTCTACTTGTCTTCTCCCTATATACCAATGACTGCATCTCAAATGATCCATTTATTAAAATACTGAAGTTTACAGATAATACAACAGTGATTAGTCTCATTCGAGACAATGACAAATTCGCATACAGACAGAAGGTACAACTTGCCTCGTGGTATAACCGGAACAATCTGGAACTGAACACACTCAAAACCATAGAAATGGTGGTAGACTTCAGGAGAAACTCTCCCATACCTCTTACAATACTAGACAACCCAGTATCAACAGTAGAGACCTTCAAATTTCTAGGTTCTACCCTATCACAAGACCTAAAATGCACACCTAACATCAAAAATACCATCAAAAAAGCACAACAAAGAATGTTCTTTCTGCACCAACTCAGAAAGCTCAAACTCCCCAAGGAGCTGCTGATACAGTTCTACAGAGGAATTATTGAGTCTGTCATCTGCACGTCTATAACTGTCTGGTTTGGTTCTGCAACCCAACAGGACAGACTTATTAAACAAGTTCTTAGATCTATGCAGATACTTAGTAACAAAGAGATAAATAATATTTCAGAAATATAACTCAAATTCTGAAATATTCAAAACTTTAAGAGAAAATTGAACTAACATGAAATGAAAATATATGTATGCATACATACACACACACACACACACGTAACTAAGACTTAAAGCAACTGGAGAATTCACACTATCTTGTGGTTTTAGTACAGTTAAAATATTTACATCCATGATCACTAACACTCATCATCAGTGTGGTGTTTTTTTTTCTTTTTAAACACCTGCTAATTGAAATGGCCTAATTTATAAAGCATATAGATTTCCAAGTAGCATTTGCAGACCAAATGTATAGGATAGGGCAAGGTAGAGTCTAGTAAAACAAGATTCAGAGGATGTTGGAAGTTGTCTATATACCAAGAACTATAGTGTCTGGATGGTTTTGTACTCCTATTTAACATCTGCATGAAGCTGATGACCAAAGTCATCCATTAGCCAAAGTATGGATGTCATCAGTATGCAAACAATATCCAAGTTTATATCTCAGCCTAGACTGAAAAAATGATATTGTCAGTATTGTCAAAATGCCAGGGGTCTTTGACAGGAGAAATCAAGAGATGAGTGCTTTGGGTTGAAAAGCCAGATCTGATTCCAGAGAAATATGGTATTTTAATTTAAATGAGATCATAGTGCCCTGAACAGAACTAGGGAAGTTTGCAGTTTGGAGATTTTCTTGGATTTGCAGCTCCTGCTTGAGGAATAGTAGCAGCTGTGGCCAAGAGGTCATTGTGTGGCTTCAGCTTATATGACAATTGCAATCTTTCTTGGAATACACTACATTACTCACTGTAACTTATATCTTAGTCATTTCTTTATTGGACTGTGATCAGGGATGAGCATTCAGAAACTACATGTGATCCAAACTCTGATCATTCAAATAGTTCAGGAGAACTTTGAGGCACCTGTAAAACATCTCTACTGTATGAACTGCATTAGTTACCAACCCGTTTCTGCATTCAAATTAAAGGTTTAGTTTTTATTTTTAACACCTTTTGGAGTCAGGACCTTCTGAATATCTGACTTCCCAACATGATCTGATACGACAGTTTCTCTATATGTTACATGAATTGTTGTCTGTAAGGGGATACAAGTATGCCTTTTCAGTTACTGTTCTTTTCCTTAGATGTTTGAATGGCCTCCTCCTTCTTGGTTTTTGGTTATTCTATTAAACCTTGAGATGAGGTTATTGCAACTCTTCCTCTGCATCGGTTTCTAGTTTTTATCTATGCAAATTTGGATTTATTATTTTTAATTTAATTACTGATTATATTGTTGATTATTTATTTGTGCTTGTTTTTAACCAAAGATGCATATTTGGGGAATTGTGTACCATTTAGATTGGTTTGATTACAGCAATTTATAAACAAATACTCTTCCATGAGTACAATATAAAGAAAATATTTTTCCATCGCAAGTTTGAAAGATTTGTGTGTATGTATGTTAAATTTTGAGGGGGGGGGGGAAACTATGGTGGATGTCCAATATAAATACTTTATTTTATAGCCTAGAAGACAGACCTGCTTGAACAGATTCTTCAAAAGTAACTGGTGTGATAGATTTTCTTCTAATAGTAGTTTCTCTGATGTAGCTCCTAATTATCAAAGTGAAAGGTCAGTATACATCTATTCGTTATCCAGAATTTTATAATACAGTAAATACTAGTATAGTTCCCTTTGCTTTTTGGAGAAATTGTGTTATTAGCTTTCCTCCCAAACCGCCATATGTTATCGTAAAGAGGTAACTAGAAAGCAAACAATATTTTAAAAAATATGATTTCTGAAATTATTTCCAACCCTTAATAATATCTCTTCTTTGGATCATGAGAACAAAAGGAAAGGGACTTAATTAGAATCATTCCAGATCACTGCCCAATTCTATCCTTCTGACCTGGCCTATTTTCAGGTTCAGTTTTTCTTTTGCCAGAGAGCTGCTCCCTGTCAAAATTTGTTCTGTTCCATTTTTAGATAATTATCCTGTTTGCTGTCTAATGTTCTATTGGATTAGAAAAATAAGCTTGGTATCATGGACTTTAATATTAGAGTGCATGATTTGGGTGCTTGGCAACATTGTGCACATTTATAACAGTTGTCGCATTTTCAGGTGAGTGATCACCACTTGCAACCTTCAGAGCTAATTTCCATCAATCAAACTCAGTGGGGAAACCAGTAGGAAATCACAGGTTGTAGTCACATGATATTGTGCTTAAGACCACAGATGTTTCATTTAATAGCTGCAGAAGAACTGACATTGAGTGACAAGTTACATGTTTCACTTAACAACCACATTGTTTAGCAATGGAGTTGCCAGTCCAGATGTGTTTGTTAAGTAAGGACTGTAAATTTAGGCTTGTGAAATCATAATGGGATTTTAGTAAGGCAGAACCTGTCAGTAATAAGCTATAAAATATGAAAAAGAAAAAATCATTGTGTATTGTTGATTAGGGGCAATAGTCAATTTTGGGCTGTAAGATGTATATAGTCTTACACAGCATGCACTCAAAAGTAGGCATGATTAGAAAAAGTGGACAGATCTAATAATGGAAGGGCAGATATAACTAAAGAGAAAAAGGAATAGCATTCCTATTAATCATGTAAAGAAATGAAATATTCTCTCTTCAGTAGTGCCTGGCCAGATTCTTCCAAGAGAATCAGAGGAAGGGCATTAAAGTCATAACAAACAGTTACATGAATTGCCCAACATTGTCTTTTAAATGTAGAAAATAAGGTATTCTAAACCAGAATATTTAACTTGTACATTCTAACCTTTTTTTAATGAAGTAAATGGGGGGAAATGAAGCTATTAAAAACCATATTAACAACCATAATTGGTATTGGCAATTCCATCACTAAGAGACATCGTTATATAGTGAAAAAGCACCAATTTACAACAGCAGTTCCAGTTAAGCAAATCACACATATGACATCACATGAGCACAACTTACACATTTCTGTTGGCTTCCCCAGTGATTTCAATTGTTGGAAACTGGCAAAGAAGGTTATGATCATTGCAGATTGTGATCATGTGATTGAGGACACGGCAAATATCATATTTAGGACCAGTTGCCAAGAGTTGTGAAGTTGATTGCAACTTCAAGAACCAGTATATAAGTTTTCTCATTTAGCACCATTGTAACTTTGAATAGTTGTTGAATATGCATTTTCTAAGCAAGAACTATTTGCATTTTGGATATTTTATTTTTTGAATAATTGAAAGGTTGGACATAAGGATGACATGCCCTTATGTACACTGAATCTTAGTGCCCTGGTTTCCAAACTGTGCAAAATCAGAGCCCTCCCAGTGAACATTCAATAGCAGTGCATGCTATTTTAGTACTTAATAAATAAAATTGTTCATTTGCTGACTTAGCACAAAGTTTGGGAATCAGTAAGAGGGGCATGAAAAAATTACTGAGGAATTTAAAATATTGTGAACTAGGAAAGTTTGAGAATCTCTGGCTTAGTGTTACTTTTCTATATGGTGGGTATATATAATGCTCTCACAGGGGTGGGGTCCTACCAGCATAACAACCAGTTCAGAGAGCATATGCACTACTTACAAATTACCAGCTCTGGCAAGCATTTACCTTCTCCAGCTGATGAGTGGCATTCAGCTGTGTTGTGCAAAGCAGCTGAGGAGGAAAAAACAGGGAATAAAGGACAGCCTAGAGCCCGGGCCAAACAGAAGACCAGAAGATTGTTGCGGTGAACCAGTTCGGTGTCAGCTGATCTTCGGAGCTACCAGTTCTATAGAACCAGGCCAATCCAGTAGAATCCACCCCTGTGCTCTCAACATATTGATGGGATTATTGAGAAAGTAATACTATAGGTCATCTTGAATTGTTATATGTGGTATTAAAATGTACATTAAAATGAAGTGCCTGTAATTATTTTAAATTATTTGAATTATAATTTGAATTATTTTCAAATGTTTCCAATTATTCCAGTATAGAGATCAGCAAAATTGACACAATTATCAGACACAAAAGAAGAGAATTGGAGCTGTCTTGTTCTGTATTAGCAAAAGTGGCAAGGTAAAATAGATGCCTGGTTAGAAACTTGTTATTAAAAATGTTTTGAGTTAGTAATAAATCTATACCATCTGGTACCGATATCTTAAATCGAGTAATATTTGGATTTCCTCCATTTTTAACTGAGTGCTTTAGGAAATATTTGGTTTTGATTATATGATTCATTCCTACTAAAAAAAAAAACTAGCTGTGTTTAACATTAATTAGGATTAATTTAAGAAGAAACAAACGTTTTTAATTTCAAAAGAAGCAAGAATCTTTCATATATGCATTTTTTCCATATATATACAGATTTGTTTTGCCCATTTTTCTTTTCATCCTCTGTGAATGAGGTCTGTGCTGTTTGTTTTGGTTTATAACCATACAGCGAATTAAATCAATAACTCAGAACCAAAGCAAGAGGAAATTACATTAATTGAATTCCATTTACATGATGCTTTGTTTTAGGTACATTTCATGAATTCTGTATTAAGAGGTATTTTGGAGATTAGATGATTTGCTAATACTGCATAATTTATTAGAATTTAAAATATTGGGGTCTTAATTTGGGGAAAGTGTTTCCCAAATCTTATGTAACTACAGATACCAAAGTATTTGAAACCAGCAAAGAATTTGACTGCATAGCAAAGCTTTAAAAAATTGTTCATGTAATGCTTTTTTTTTTTGTGGATTCATCTTTTTACAGAATTCCTTCCATATCTTCTGAAGCAGAAATAGTACCTTGTCTTGTGCTGGAAACAGTTTTTTCAATAAGTACTTCACCTTTGGAAAACTTTGGTAAATTATTTTTGTAAGTTTTATTTAGTTTATATAAAGCATTATAAAAATTAAATCACATTCACCTAATAGCTGTGCTATTATAATTATTGTAAAAATATTTTGAGCAGTGTGTTATAAAAATATTTTCTTATTTTGTATGTGTGTGAATATTTTAATATGAAAACCTGGATAAGTCTTTATTAGAATGAAAACTTGAGATGAAAATAGAAGAGAATATACAGCTTTGGGTCTAGAGTCCAGGTTCTAGTTTTTTAAAATAAGACATTCTACTTTTTAAAAATAAAACAATTTGCAACTATGCCAATGTTTGGTACAGCATTGATAAAGATAAATGCAAAATGTGTTTGAATATTAGTAGCTCAAGTTGGTAGTTACGCTGCTGGTTTGAGCTCTGAGCTTGGCAATTTGGTTGCAAATGTTTTGTCACCATTCGAGGAGACATCGTCAGTGCGTTTTGAATTGTGCTCATCTGTCAGAACACAGGTCTTTAAATATCTTTTTATGAGATGTAAATTAATCTGAATGTTGCTTGTTCGGATATTGTTAGGAATGATAGTCACCTAACAGTTGGGTTGGCAATATATAAACCAGGATAGTTATTTAATACTGTTGTATCTTTAAGAGAACGCTGTAATTGTGATTGGCTCAGGTTCCTCCAACGGCCATAAGATGGAGCCAGAAACCTGGTTTGCTTCCCTTTTGCCTTTTTGCATGATCGTCATTCTGATTGAATTGCTGTGAGTCTTGCAACTGTTCGCAAACTCCATTTACTGAACTTTGCTTATCATACTGGTAAAGAAAAGGACTTCGTTTTTGGATTATCCCTGGACCGATTGTTTTGAATACTAACTACTTTAACCATGTATGATTGGGACTGTTTGTTGGACTTTGTTTACCCGTTTACTGGAAGTAAAACTTATGTTTTACTATTCAGTGTATCTGTGTGCTGGTTGTGTGTTATCACCATTCTCACTATGTTTCCCTGAGTGCACTCATTCTCCTAACGGGGAACACCTTAACAGATATTTCTGAGTCATGGTCTGATTTCGGACTGGTTTCAAAAACAGAGACATTGACATGGGCTCAGTCTATCAATTGCTGCGAATGAAAGAACTACAGCAACCATGATCCCAAAGGTAGCATTTAAAATGAACAAACAGGCACCTCATTATGCAACAACAAAATTATAATCCATTGACTCACAAGAAATCAGGCCACATCTCAGTAACAGCCTGCCACTCAACAAGCTGAAATCAGACCATGACTCAGAAGCACCCAGATAACAACTCTAATCCTAATCTGCATCACATAGATGGTACTTAACGACAGCCCAGCAACAACAGCCAGCAAATCAAACAGTCTGAAATCAGGCCATGAGTCAGAAAAACAAATAACATTGAAACTAATTTGCATCTTATAAAAAGTTATTTAAAGACCTGTGTTCTGACAGATGAGGATAATTCAAAATGCACTGATGATGTCTCCTCGAATTGTGATGTTTGCAACCAAATTGCCAAGCTCGGAGCACAAACCAACAGCCAAAGATAAATATGTTTTCACATATTTGAGATTCTTTCCATGGGATCTGAGAATTAATAGCTGCCTGAAAGAAACAGCTTTTGAAATTGGAGTTGATCAGTATTACAAATGATTGGATGAAGTTCCACCACAAGGATAAAAGGAGAAATGGATAATTCTTGACTGAATTGAATACAGTATATTTGGAGAATCGTGTAATTCCTGGGAGCAAGTTGTGGGTTTTTGTTGTTCTCAGATATTAGAAATGCTCCTGACACAGTCCAAGACTTCTTCATAAATGTGCAAAGTACGTGGCATTAGCTGCTCAGATAGCTTTATAGTAAACCAGTGCAAACCTTCTATATACTAGTAGTGCTTGAGTAACCTGAGGATTCATGGAAGTGAAGCTTGTACCTTGAACACTCCCTCCTTTCATGCATTTGCTACTTGAATGCAAGGCTTGTTAAGTGCACATGAGGTATTTTGCATGGGGAAGGCCATGAGGGGGCCTAGTGATGGAACAGGCCACCTGCTTCAGACCACCCAAGGCCTCCTCCAACCCACTGAAATACCTCATGCTCCCCACAATTGCTTCCCCCCCAACCTGCCGCATCATGTCACTTACTATATGAAGATCTGACTCCTCTCCAGCATGTCTATTTCTTTGCCTGTTCCCAGCAAGAACAAAGAGCAAATAGAAACTGAGCAAATTACTCCATTTCCAACTGCCCCTGGGTCTCTTAAACACTTGGTGCCCTAAAAGAAACTGGAAAACTTCATCTGCATGGAATGAGGTGTTTGAAAATGGAACTTCTCTTCAGCAGAGATCTTGAGGAAAGGCCTTTCTTTCCTGGTGAAAACTGAGCTCCAGAGCAACGCATGCTCCCTCTAGATGCTCCGTTCTTGGCAGAAAATGCTTTTGCAAAGATGGCAAAAGGCTTTGCAATGGAGAGAAAGCTTTGATGTTTCAAGCCTTCTCTCCGTTTGCAAAGCCTTTTGCTGCAGTTCTCATCCAGGCCTCCGTTTGCAGAGAACAGAGGCCTAAAGTACTGTGAAATCATGTGAGATCAATAGTGACTTGTTCGTAAATGCTAGGGGCACTTATCATGTAACTTCAAACGTTCACTAATGGAACACTCATAACTCAGGGAGTACCTCTATTTACATTTGTGATGTATTTATACTGTGGTGGTGAGTTAGAATGCAGTATTGTAAGCTAGTTCTGCTGACTGCCAGCAGTTTGATCCTAATCAGCTCAAGGTTGACTTGTCTTCCATCTTTCCAAGGTCAGTAAAATGAGGATCCAGATTGTTGGAGGCAATATGTTGACTCTTAAACATCTCAGAGAGAGCTGTAAAGCAGTATGGAGCAGTATATAAGTCTATGTGCTATTGCTATTGCTACACAGGAGCTAAAAGATAGGAGTTAACATCAGCTAAAGTGATGTTTAGTGACTTTGTTGACTGTATGTTAAACTGTAATACAAATTTTCTGTTAAAAAAAACTACAAAAAAGACTACTTACAACAATGATAAAACAATTGAATTTTTCTCATTGAATAATTTCTCAGTATTTATAAAATAATTATTATTTCAGTGTGTTACAACAAAGTGTTTTTATTTAAATATTAGGATCTTCTAAATCAGGACATATTATTTCATGTGTCCATGAAGGAGAAGAAAAAAAACAGACTTCCAATACTACTGGCACAAGAGGAACAAAAAGGAAGGTTTCAGATACGACTCCCAGAAGACGATCTGCCCGAAATATTAAAACAGAAACTTCATATCAGTGTCAGAGTTCACCAAAATCCAGTAACTCTGGATATGAAGCCAGTAGTGATGGTAGCTCATTTGTGAATGTTTCTTTTACGGAATTGGAGAAATTAACTTCCAAACGGAAAGCTAAAAGAAATGTTAAACAGCAGGAGCCTTTGGCTAAAAAGAAACTAAGAAGTTCTGGGCCTTACGGAAAAGCATCTAATAATATAGATTTTGATGAAGCTGATGAGACAGAGATAACCTTTCTATTAGATAAAGGCAATTCAGCAGACAGTGAAAATAGCACCTCTGACCTTACTCATAAAAATGTTGACACTGAATCTTCTAATGGATTAGAAAATTCCTATGTAGCATATAAGAAGAAACCTAAGGAACATTACGGTGAAGGGCAAGATACATTGGATATCTTAGAAACTGGTTCCTGTGTTCAAGATCCTCCTTCGCTTGCCTTAGAAAAAGCTGCTGGTTCTTGTGTTGAGGATCTTCCTTTGCTCGCTCTAGAGGGAAACACTGAAAAATGTGAAGAAAAAGTTGACACTGAAACTGAAAACAAGTTGTATTATAAAAATCCTGTTGAGCAAGATCAGCATTTAAATATTTCTGGAGAACAGTTGTGTGATGATAATATTATATTTACTCATCAGTCTCCAGAACTAGGCATCCCCACCATTGAATTGCCAGCAAAATTGAATCCTCTGGCAGTAACACATCAAATAGTAAAATGTCCTGGGAAAGAATTAGGGAAAACAGAAGGCATGTCAGCTGTTTCTAGACATGAGTTGCTAGGAGGAACAGAATCTGTTCCAGAAGCAGATAATTTATTGGCTGATACTAGAAATGAATTCCAGGGAAAACTGGATTCTGAACCAATAGTAAATAAACTAGTGTTTTCACATACAAATGAATTAAGACCAGAATCTTCAGCAATAGATGGAATACTGGAGAAACCCATAATTGAACTCACAGAAGAAATAGCCAAGGAGCCACTAGATAATATTTCATGTGAAGTACCATTGTATTCTTTAGGTGTGCAAGTTGTTGAAATTGAAAAAAAAGAATCAAATGTATATATAACCAATGAATATATAAATAATGATGACTTATTAATAAATGTTTCCTCAGATAATAAACTTAATCTGTCTTTTGAAAATGATAAAGTGGAAACTGAAACTAATACATCACCCAAGAGATGTACTGAAGATATTAAACACTTTAACAAAGATGACAGTGAGATAGTATCTATAGAATACGACTCATTTAACAGTAATCAGAATGCATCTCAGCTTAACCAACTATTAGCAAATGACAATGTAGAGCAGAAAGCAAATTTCTTACAAAACGATAGTAAGCATTCTATATCATTTTCAAATCCTGATAAGAAAGAAGCAAAAGAAAGTTTCATAGATAAAAAGACACGAACCAGAAGATCACGATTTCATTCCCCATCAACCACTTGGTCCCCATCCAAGCGAGAGGGGAAAAGATCTCAATCCCCATCCCCAAAAAGGGAAATTGGGGAAGGTAGAACATCTCGATCTCCCAAAAGGGATATTTTCAAAGAAAGTTGGAGATCTTTATCCAAATCTCCTAAAAGAAATCCTGCAACATCTCCATCCAGTTCTCCCAGAACACATAGTCTGAAAGAAGAGAAACAGTCACTGCTGAATTCTCCCAGAAAAGATCATTTAAGAGAAGGAAGGGATTCTCCAACCAGCTCTCCAAAAAAAGATTCTATCAAAGATGGAATAAGATCTTCACAGATGCGAGCTAAGGAATCGCCTCCACGGCACAAATGTAGGTCTCCCAGTAGGGACAGAGCTAATGATAAAAATGAATTTAGAAGAGATAATGAAAGAGGGAGAAGTAGGAGAAGATGGTCCCAGTCACAATCAAGATCTCGGTCCAGGTCCAGATCTAGGCCAAGAAGTAAAGGACTTTCATTTCCTAGAAGTGAGAGGGATGGCTCTTCACCTCGATGGAAGGAAAAATGGACAAATGTTAATTGGAGAGACCCTAGAGGAAGTGATAGATATAAAAGAAATGAACAGCAGAAACAAACAGAGTGTATGAAAAGTGAAAGAGATAGTGTAAACAAAGATGCAGATACACAGAGTTCTTCTGATCAGTACAGAAAGGATTATCCAGACTGGGTGATGGAAAGAATAAATTCAGTTCCAGAAACAAGGAACAGAGAAAGAGATAATTTTAAAAATCAGCAAAGGAAAGAAAATAGGCACAATGATTCAGGGGCTTTGTGGAGTGCAAATTATGGATCAGGTTGGAATTCAAATCGTGGCAGAAGCAGCCATGGCAGAGGCAACCGTGGTAGGGGTAGTTTCACATATGGAGAGCAGGCTGAAAGTTGCTGGCAAAATAGGAAAGTCCACTCAAGGAATGCAAATAGTTCTGGCAATGAAACTTCTAGATTTCCAGAATATCACCCATACAAACGTAAAGCAGAACAAGATTTCACTTTTGATACACCTGCTGATAGATCTGGGTGGACATCTGCATCAAGCTGGGCTGTAAGAAAGACTTTACCAGCTGATGTACAGAATTACTATTCAAGAAGAGGTAGAAATTCTTCAAGCCCACAGTCTATATGGACAAAAGAAGAAGTAGCATCTGAGCAAGGTAAGTATTTCTCCTATGCCCCTTAACTCCTGGGTGGAAATCCACATGTAGCCCCTAAGTCTCATTTTTACAAACACTTATTGGTAAACAGTATACAAATATATACTGTGTGTACAATTATTAGGCAAGTTGTATTTTGAAGTTGTATTGAACAACTACGTGTTCTCAGTCAATCCAAAATGTTAATAAACCTCAAATCTGAATATTTAAGAAAGTAAAAGTGAGGTTTTGGCTTTCTTAGAAGAATATCTATCTGTGCACAATTATTGGGCAACTATTAGTGTGCAGAATTATTATGCAATTAAATGAAAAACATTTTCCCATCTCGTTTATTTGCATCTCTTAAAATGATAGTAATAAAACAACTCAAAATGTGCAAATAAACATTTCTGACATTTCAAAAAAAAATAAATCAGTGACCAATATAGCTATCCTTCTTTTCAATAACAATCATAAGCCTTCCATTCATGGAGTCTGTCATTTTCTTGATCTGTTGGTGATCAACTTCTTGTGCAACAACAACCACAGCCTCCCAGGCACTGTTCAGAGAAGCGTACTGTTTTCCTTCACTGTAAATCTCCCATTTAAGAAGGTCCCACAAGTTCTCAATGGGGTTTAGGTCAGGTGAGGAAGGGAGCCATGTCATTATTCTTTCATCTTTAAGGCCTTTACTGGCTAGCTACGCAGTGGAGTATCTTGATGCATGCGATGGAGCATTATCCCACATAAAAATCATGGTCTTGAAAGATGCAGAAATTTTCCTGTACCATGTTTAAAGAAAGTGTCTTCTAAAAACTGGCTTTAAGGATTGGGAGTTGATTTTGAGTCCATCTTCAACCCGAAAAGACCCAACTAGCTCAGCTTTAATAATATCAGCCATACCAGTACCCCACCTTCACCTTGCTGGCATCTGAGTTGAAGTGGGGCTCTTACCCGTTATTGATCCAGCCACAGGCTCATCCATCTGGTCCATCAAGAGTCATTCTCATCAGTCCATAAAACCTTTGAAAAATCTGCCTTGACCCAGACTTGTCGTTTCAACTTACATGTCTTGTTCAGTGGTGGTCAGGTTTCAGCCTTCCTTACTTTGGCCATGTCTCTGAGTACTGAACACCTTGTACTTCTGGCCACTCCCAAGTAGGCTGCTGTTCTGGAATATGCCAGTACTGGAGGGCAATGAGTTTCTGGTAGCTTCATGTTTGATTCTTCTCAAATCTTTGTCAGTTAATATGCGTCTTTTTTTCTCAACATGTTTCTTGCGACCCTATTGATTATTTGCAATAAATCAACAGGTTTCTGTGATCAAGCCCCAATATTTTAGCAATTTCAAGAGTGTTGCATCCCTCTAAAAGATGTTTTACAATGTTTTACTTTTCAGAGTCAGTAAAATCTCTTTTTTGGCCATTTTGCCTGAAGAAAAGAAACTTATAATTAGGCACATCTTGATCTAGAGTGTTGATCTCCTTGGGCAAATCTTCCTTCACACAAATACTGAAACCTGATATGCTTACATCCACAAGTTTGTACAGCTTGGAGGTGGAAAATATGTATAAAATGGTAATATGGTCAAAATACCTGCCTAATAATTGTGCATGTAGTATACTGTTGATGTTTGGTGGAAAGGTGGCTTTTGTTTATTTAATTTCCTTTTATGATGCAACAGAAGTTAAGTCCCTAAGATACTTAAATTCCAGTAGAGTCTTTAAGCTGCCTCACCTGACCCAAACTAGTTTTGATTCTTAAGAGTTTCAATATGTATATTCAAATACCAACTTTAAAAAATTTGATAACCTTATGTATTATAAACTATGTATATGCATAAAACTTAAATGAATCTTAAATAAATCAGACTGATTGTAACAGATCCTGGATTTGTCCCAAGCAAAACAAAATGGGTCTGAATTATTGATAGAAGCTTAATCTTATCATTCCAAGTAACGAACGCAGGGAAGTCAGGACTCTTAACACGGTGTGTAGGTTCAAGAAACCCTTTATTAAGTACATCATCTCAGCACTTAGAAGGATGAAGCTAACTCTAAATAGTTCCCGCGCTCAGATTTAGTTAAAAGAATAGGATTTCCCCACCCCCATGTGTCTATTTAGATCACATAGGCCAATCAAGTCAGTTACAACTTCCTACTCAGGTTCGACAGATGTCCGTTGGCATGGCCTTAGTTCACATGCTGAGTGGTAGATGTTTTGACTGCAGCTGAGGCACCACATTCCTAAGTTCCTTATACCTTCCCCCACCTCCATGAATGTCAACCAAGTAACGAAAGAGGACTAAGCATGAAAAAGAAAGGCTTCAGCTGAGATCATTTTGCAGGTTAACATTTAATACGTTGGGTAATGACTGCTCTGTTTAGCAACCCTTCAGACTTACAAAAGTGCTGAAAAAAGTACCTGTACAACCAGTCCTTGAAGTTATGACCTTTATAGCAACACCGTGGTCATGTAATCAACATTTGCAAGCTTCAAAGCCCAATTCCAACAAACCAAGTCAATGGAGAAAGTAGCAGTAAAATCAAAGTCATGGTCATGTGATGTTGTACTTAATAATCACGGGTGATGCACTTAATGATCACAATGGACTGATATAAGCTTCATGATCATGCGATGTTTCACTTAATAATTGCATTGCATAGTGATAGAATATTAAAGTTAAGGTTATTAAGTGAGGACTACCTATAAGTGGTTTGGTGTGGAATCTTCATGATAAATACTATTTCATTTTAACATGCTAAAGCACTTGATATATTGAGACTAATTTTAATAGCATGTGCAGAGTGTGAGTGAAAGAGACTGATCTGGTATAAGATTCTCTTCTGTTCATGGACACTGCTTTCCTTTTTGGGAGGGAGGGATAATGTTTTTTTATACATACTTTTTAAAAATGTCTGTTCTTCTCTGATAGATCCAAACTTCAAAGACCAAACCAGTCAACAAAGTGATACTTCTCAGCTACCAGTAACTGTGTTGCAACCTCAGATGAATGTAATGACATCAGTAAACACACAGCATCAGCCAATGAGTATCTTCCCGTATACAATGGCGGTTCCTACTCCTATTATGAACATTCAACACAATCCATTTAACCTTCCTCCGCCAGTGCCCATGCATCTTCATTCAGGACTGCCTCTTGTCCAGGTAGCAGCTTCATCCAGTGTGTCTCAGGGACCACCTCCTCCTCCACCACCACCACCTCCATCCCAACAGATTAACTTCATTGTTTCCCAGCTTGACGGACAGCAGTTGCAGGTACCTATTTTAGTTGTTAAAAAAACTACAAACTGTTAACATATGTAGAAATAGGTACCTTGTTTTTAATGCCAAATATTTGTATGTATGACGATTATGTTAGGAACATTCAAATTTACTAATTTGGAAGTTCACTGAAAAATATTTGTTTGTATTCCAAGATATTTGAGCTATGAATAACCGACATATATATATGTTGATTTGTTTGCATATGCCTATGAGCATCAATTTCTGGAGATGTATTTTAGTAAGCAATTATTTTTAGTATATCTTCCAATTGTAATGGGTGCTTCTGAGCCTGAATTAAAATTCTAATTCTGCTTCTATTGCCCCTTTCTGTATTCTGGCCTTGTGTTGCTCTAAATAACATAGTTGCTTTCCAATTTGGCCAAACCAAGTTATAGTAAACACAAATCCCTCCCACCCTTTCTTTCCTTTTTTATTTTCACTTGTAGTCAGTCCTTAATCGGCCCACCCACCCAGCATTGTTTGTCTATAGATGTTTCAGAGGTTGTTGTTAATGTTTTGAGACAAAATGAGTAGACTAAACCCTAGAAGTGTGGCAGTGTACCTTTAATTCTCCACCATGATTTCTCTAGAGAAATGCAAGTAACACAAACAATGTCCACCTGCATGCCATCTGCAACTGTAAGCAGGAATGTTTCCAATTCTCTGGGAATGTGAATACTGTGAGCACTGAAGAGAAACTTGAGAGAACCAGATGCCCAATCCCTTTTTTTGCCCTTCATCAAGTGAATCTTCTTGATTAACTCCTCTGGGAACTATGCCATAGAATCCCTACTCTATCCTATGCTTCAAGAAGCCCCAGGGATAGCTATGGTTTTTTCAATTGTATCACAGCTTTCCAGGCAAAACTGCTGTACCCCTTATCCATCCTAGTGGACAGAAAATACTGTTTTGTGCTTTCCTTGTAGGGATGTGACAGGCCTTCATACTCTTCCTGAATTTCCTCTCCCCAGGGCTTACTTTAGAGAACAAACTTGATTCCACCATTCAGGAAACTATCAGGCAAAGAGGGAGACTTAGATAACATGATTCAAGACATATGTAGAAGAATTTCATGTTTCCTAAAGCCTTAATAAGTGTTCTGACCAAGGCTTCCTGAGACACCAACAAACACTCATATAATCCAAAACCCTTTTATTTTAGCTCAATGGATGTGAATTATCACCATTCACAGCCCAGAATGAGTCTTAACCAGTTATAAATAGTTTCAGGGATGTCTGCCAAAATTCTTCAGGAGACATCTGATAAGAACACAACTAAAATCCCAATTTAGTTGCCAACAACTAAAATCACAATTAGACTTTCCAAAACCAAACAGAGCACAAATTCACCACGGAGCTTTCAGAGTACAAACTGATCAGAGTGAATTACATTGCTTCCTGCAAACATTTTCCCTACCTTTGCACTTCCTTTATACCTTATGGGAGGGGCAATCACCTCCAAGCCTTACTCCTGAGTTGCCCCTTTTATCTTAGCTGCTCTTGCCTTCTGGCAGCTCTGCGCATACACGCACTGGGAACAGGCTCCCCTTGTTCCTCTGCCTCGCTGCTGCCAGATTCTGGAGGCCCTGGAATCAGCACTTAACTATCTGATGGTCCTGGCCCCATCTCTGTATCGGACGCAAGAACCTAGTCTGAATCCTCCCCAGACTCCCAGACTGGTCTCTGTTCTTCCCCACTGTCCGGTTCTGCTGCTGTCTGCACAGGCTGCCGACAAACCACAACAATAAGAACCTTTAGTCTGAATCATATAACAACATATGGACCAAACTGTTGAATGCATGATTCATAGGACTACATCAGATGCATGGCTCCTCCAAGATAAGTTCATTTCATCCCTAGCTAACCAAATACCAAATATTGTTGAAGTTCATAAATTGCTTGGTCTCTACTGCTTTGAAAGTGGAGATAGTGGAGCTGCCCCCTTGTGGCTCTTTAGCTATGGCACTCCTAATTAAGAGAGGACACAGCAAACTGTTAGTGTTCAACGTTTATCTTCCCCCGACAATGAGACAAGCTGATACTAAGGCTCAATGGGGCGTGCTGGAGAATTACATTACTTGTATGGAAACTAAATTCCCAGCACTGTACATCCTTATAGGGAGCGACTTTAATGCCCGATTGGGAGTCCAAGTTCCCCCATCGATTGAGGCACTCTACTCTCAAGAAACCATCCAGCCCACAGGACACCTGATTTCAGCCAGACATTCTAAGGATGAATAAACAAATTTTGCTGGCCTTCAGTTAGCCCTTTTAGCAGCCCAACACAATAATTCTTAATGGGAGTACCCTAGGTGATCTAGCTGGTGAGTTTACTTTTACCGTGTTTCTCACATAATAAGGCTGGGCCTTATTGTTTTTTGAGCCCCGAAAAAACGGCTAGGCCGTCTTTTCCAGGGGTGACTTAATTCCCCCCCTTGCATCCTCGCCAACAGCCATTCCTAACGGGTGATCATGGTGAAGCGCAGAGAGCTCCCTACTCCCACCTTTGCTGCAGACACTTTTGGCACCTGCCGCTGTTGCTTTCCCTTCTGCCCATTCTGCCACCACGTTTGGAGCTGCCACTTCCGTGTTTGGAGTGCCGCCGCCATTTGGAGCTCCAAACACGGAAGTGGCAGCTCCAAACATGATGGCGGGTGATCTTTTTATTTTGGTCCACGCAAAGTTCAGAGCGAGCAAGAGAGGGAGACTGTGATGCCTCCATCCGAGATGGCGACCTCACTAGTGGATCACAACGTGGCTGGAAGCCCGAATCGACGGGATATGATGGCAGTCTTTTTGGAGCGAGAGGAAAGGGAGAGAAGAGTTGCGAGGCATAATTTGCAGGAGGAAGTGGGTGTACCCCACGGCAGGGAGCCCAAGGAAGAAGGGCCGGTAGGCAACAGAGAGCGTCCTGTAGCTCCAGAAGCAGCCTAGAGACGCGCCCGGGAAGAGGCGCGGATGCTGCCTTGTAGTCCCCAAACCAACTGCGCTGCCTTTATTTATGTGCACTCCGCTCTTTGGGCATCCCCGTGTGATCGTGACCCTGTCCTTTCCACCTGGTGCCCTTGCTGCTTTCTGGCTCTTTAGCGACCGGCTTCGCGTTTGGAACACGTTCGCGTTTTGAGTTGGTTTGGGGACTACAAGGCAGCATCTGCACCTCTTCCCGGGCGCATCTCTAGGCTGCTTCTGGAGCTACGGGACGCTCTCCGTTGCCTACCGGCCCTTCTTCCTTGGGTTCCCTGCCGTGGGGTACACCCACTTCCTCCTGCAAATTACACCTCGCAACTCTTCTCTCCCTTTCCTCTCGCTCCAAAAAGATTGCCATCGTATCCCGCCAATTCGGGCTTCCAGCCATGTTGTGATCCACTAGTGAGGTCACCATCTCGGATGGAGGCATCACAGTCTCCCTCTCTTGCTCGCTCTGAACTTCGCGTGGACCAAAATAAAAAGATCACCTGCCATCATGTTTGGAGCTGCCACTTCCGCGTTTGGAGCTCCAAATGACACTCCAAACATGGAAGCGGCAGCTCCAAACGTGGCGGCGGAATGGGCAGAAGGGAAAGCAACAGCGGCAGGTGCCAAAGTTGTCTGCAGCAAAGGTGTTTGGTGGGAGTAGGGAGCTCTCCGCGCTTTGCCATGATCGCCCATTAGGAGTGGCTGGTGGCGAGGAATTCCTGCCCGCCAGGCGCTCCTAAGGTCAAGTCTCCCCGCCCTTCCCCCTTATTTTGCATATTTTAAAATAGGCCTAAATTTGGGGGGAGGGGCTTAATTTGATTTTATGCCCAAAAAACATGCTGGGCCTTCCTATTGGTGGAGGCCGTATTGTTGGAGAAACATGGTAGTTCCTCACGTGGAAATAGTGTTATTGTTTTTGTGCTGGTATTCCAGTTTCTTAGAAAGGCAGTCTGTGCTTTTTATGTGGGCTGCCTTACGGAGAGCGACCACTACCCCCTGGTTACAATCATTGGGCTTTCCTCAAATATACATCTCCTTAGGGGTCCCCAGATATTAGATCCCTATGTGGTTTCGTATACAAGGAGGATCAGATGGTCTTCTAATACTGAAAGAAAGTTCCACTCCTTTTTATCATCTCCGGCGTGTCTCAGCCTATACAATCAGGCCCTAACAAGTAGTGGCCCAGGGACAATCTTGGCCTTTGAATCACTAATTAGTGTTCAAAGGGAGCTAGGAGCCGTCCGTAGGCCGAGTGGTCCATATCATTCAAGAAGTAATTCTTGGTTTGACAAAGAGTGTCTGATGCTCAGGAACCAGATTAATTGGGTTTACCTGCTCTATCGTAATCGAGGGGATAAATGCCCACCAGAGGACTACTATCTCTTGAAGCAGGAGAATAAAGGACTAATTGCTAAGAAAAAGAAAGCTAAATAGAGAGAGAAGTGGGATCTGCTTCTCCTCTCCATCCAGTAGAAGGACACTCAATTATTTTGGCAAATTGTTGCCAGCTCCTTGCTGGGTCATCAAGAACTCCCTCTCTGCTGTATTTCCAACAGAGATTGGGAAAACCATTTCTTGGCAATTTTCCAAACATCAACAAGTTCGACCATGCTTAGGCCACAGCTACCTCCTACAGTTCCTGACTGGCAACCCATGACTCATGCTGAGATTACCAAGCTTATCTCCGAACTCAAGTCAGGCAAAGCCCCCCTGCCCCTGATCTGCTAAAATCCAATCCTGAGTAGTGGATTCCTCTCTTAGCAAGACTCATGTATATCAATACCTCTGGCAGGATCCCTACCTCCTGGAGCTTAGTAATTATTGTTCCAGTTTTTAAACAAGGAAATAGGAACAATCCAGCCAACTATCGCCCCATAAGATTGCTCTCCATCATTGGGAAACTGTATGCTAAATATCTCCAGTGTAGACTCCTCACCTGGGTTGAGGAGTCCAATATTATTGGTGCTGAATAGATTGGGCTTAAAGCGGGCTGTGCCACACTGGACCACTGCTTTGTCTTAGTGCACCTGGTCGATAAATATACTACCATACCAGGTGGCAAAGTTTTTACTGCTTTTATCGACCTAAAGTCAGCGTTTGACTCAGTCCCTAGGGGACTGTTGTGGTCAAAACTGCTCAAAAGTTCCATCAATAGACGTCTTCTATTCCTAAATAGATCCTTGTACAACCAGATCTCTAGTCAGGTCAGGTGTGGATTTCTTCTTTCTTTATAAATGTCCATAATGATGCTCACACATAATTGATTTTCTCCCTAAACAAGGCCATTACTTATTAGGCAACCATTAAAAATGTCTGAAATGAATGAGAAAAAGGGAAATAATATTAAAAGGATCCTCTACTATTTACAACTTGCTGAACACTACCTTTTTTCAAACACATTGTGTTCTCTTTCAACTCTTTCAATAATATAAGGTTTTTTCCCTTACCCATTAATTGTATGTTTTGCATATATATATTGGAGATAGTGGCATCTTCTCAATTCATTTGCAGTTTAGAATTCTGTGCAATGATACTGCATATAATTAGTTGGATGCTAAATTATCTTAACATTTTAAAACAGGCTGCTCCAAATACTTCCCATGTTGCTAACAGTGTGAATACAACAGCAGCTCTGAGAACTGTGGAATCTATTCAGGGATCGAGTTCAGGTAACACAGCACCATCAAATAACATCAAATCTTCCAATGCTGCTGTTAAATTGATGGAAAAGAAAGTAAATGTGACAGTGGAAGCCAGCGCAGATAGTTCCAAAAAAGATCAAGTAAGTTCAAAGCAAAGAATAACATGAATAATTTTGAATAACTAAAAATAGGAATAAATTGCCTTGAAAATAATGTTTGCATCAGTCATTTTTATTGTTATTTTTCCATGGGATTTAAGAATTTTATAATTTGTATCCTGATATAAAAAATACATAACATCAGATCTACTTTGATACCGTGTCCTCAAGCCACTCTTCTGCCTATATTAGATGGGGGTTTTTTTAAAAAAAAAAAGAGGAAAAGATGGAGGTATGATAAAAGTAATTTTACTAAATTGTTGGAACCTACACCCATGCAGACAATAGCATGTTAACAAGCTTCTTTAGATGAACAAATGTTTTGTTTCAGTCAGTTATAGAATAATTTTTAGCCACTTATGGCTAGAGGTTGACATGAACAATCTAATATCCATAATAAATTTCCCCACCAAATAATATGTACATCTTCTAGCATTTATGTTATATTTTAGAAAGTGCATTGGGGGGGGGGGTTGCTTTGCAGTCAGGGATTGTGCTGCTGTAGAGATTAGTGTTTATGCATATTTGAATTGGGTATTAATCACTTCAAAAATATTAATTTATATATGCACCTTTTTCCTAAATAAGATATACCCTTTACTTTTTCTAGAAATTATTAATTCAAGAAAAAGCTGCACAAGAAGTAAAACTTGCTATTAAGCCTTTCTATCAAAATAAAGATATTTCTAAAGAAGAGTATAAAGAGATAGTTAGAAAAGCAGTAGATAAGGTAAGTAATATTGATAATATTCATCTATGATTAGCAGTCTAGTTTTATTACTTTCAGGTTTTTTGACATAGGAGATAATAGCTTCAGCTCTTTAATATAGCTATATATATGTTACAGGCATTTAGCACATCAGATATTGTTTCTCACATACAAATAGTACTGATCATATTCTTCATTTTTGGGCTAAGTAAATACAGCATAGCAAAGTAGGTGGTGCAAAATGAAGTGTGAAGACAAAATTGTATCATTGTGAATTATTCTTGTTTTTATCTCACCCATGTACTGCTTTTTTGTTAGTCCAAAGCACATTGCTCCAATTACATTGTTTTTCTCACATGCTTATTTCTCATTTCCATGTAACAAATGGGCAGAATTTTGTTTTTATGCACAACCTTTTTCTCTGCTTTCAACAAACAAACAAGTCATCTTGTACTTACTTTCTGCCACATATACACATCTTAACATTTGTCCCTCTATTTTCCCATCTGTAGTAAACATTCTACTAAAGTACACAACGTATAATCTACTTGTTCCCATTTTTTACCCTTTGGGGAAACTTGCAATAGTTCTCCATCAACTGTCCCATTTGGCACATCAAAAAATAAACTGCTGGAACATAGGAATTACCAAGAGTAAAACTTTTTTGAAAGATTCTTTTAGGCACAGCAGAAACAAAGTCAGCTGTGAGATTTTTTTCATGAAAACTCATATTGGTAAAAACCCGTTTTCACCCTGGACCACACATGGTTCATTGTCCACCAATTATACTCAGTACTTTTGTTTTTGGAAAACAGTCTGTGCCAGCTGATAGGTCTGAGAACTTGGTCTTGGGTGGTTATCTCCTCTCTGGCATTAGAAGGCTCTCATACATGTTCCCCACACATACACAGTTTAGTCCTCTATAATCCATGCACAGCCTAAGGAGCCTGTACTGCTTTTCCTTGAATAGCACAATCTCTATAGTGCAGTCCATGAGGTGAGAGCATGACTGATTTCTTCTCACTGAAAACTTCAGCTAGCTTGCGATACTCTCCTGGAATCAGAGGCTCTAACCCATCACCTCCTTTTAGTGTATTTGCTGTTTCTGCTTTCACTTTCCTAACCGCAGGTGCTCAGCCAGCTTGCTACACTTTCCCTAGCTCTTGCTGGTTAGAAGTTTTTCTCCACATCACATCTGCCCCCTCTTTGTCCAGCTCACAGAGGAGTTCCATTTTTTCCACCATGCCAATCCCAGGACCACAATGAATCTAATAGTCTCTATGTAAGTCCCCACTTTGAGCTTTACTGGCTTGGTCAGGCAGATAGCTGGCCTATGCATGTTATTGATCCATTCAGTTGGGAAAATGCCATGGATCACCTTAGTTTCCTCAGTCTCGGTCCCAGTTCTTCCACCACCTGGGGACTGACTATGCATCATGTGCACCCTGAGTCCTGCAATGCTGTAATAGTTCCCCTCATCCCCGGGGAGGGCACCAAGATCCTGATCCTGGCTGTCATGGGGATGATGGTGCCACTTATCCTTGGGTCATCTTCCCCTTTATTGTTGCTCTTGTGGAATACTGGACATGCTTGGGTGATGGTCAGAGTTCCCTCTTCCTCACTGGACTGGGGAGAGAACTCAACGAACTGCCACCCTACATGTGTCTTCTCCTTCAGCTTCACGGAGGGCCTCTTCCTTTTGGGCTGACTGGCAGGTGGAAAAGCAGATGCTGGATGTGGTGCGAGGCACTTGGCTGCTCGATGGCTCTCCTTCCCACAGAGGAAATAGGCTCCCTGGTTCTGATGAGGCTTGTTTCCTCTGGATATTGTTATATCCTCTTTGCCCACTCTGGGACCCGGCTGTCATTCAGGCATTCTGCAGGGTTGGCTCTGAGAACTCCATCAGGTTGATCTCTATCTCGTCAGCCATTTGGCATCCCTCGGGGTATCCAGTTTTGGTATAGTTCTTGGTTCAGCCTTTCTCAGAAGTAGAAAACAGCATACATTCCAGCCAGTCCTTCAAGTGGCTAGCTAGGCTGCAGAAGTCTTGAATGTACTCTATTGCTGGCCACTTTCCCTGCTTAAAAGTTCAGATATAGGATTCTGTGCATTGGGCCACCACGGGGTCCTCAGATCGCTCCCATATGATCTGCATGAACACATCCAGATCATCCAGCTCCATTGCCCTTCTATTGTGCAGGGATACTAGCCATCCGGCAGCACCGCCTTCCAGGTTGGATACCACTGTGTGAACCCAGGCTGGGTACATTCCCCCATAGTGCTCCATACGGTGCCAGAGCTAGGCCAAGAAGTAGGCCAACTTGTCCCCCCATCAAAACAGACCATTAGAGTGGGGGGGGGGGGGGGGTCATTCTGCTGCTGCCACTAGTGGAGGAGGAGGGATCCCAGGTGCTGCCAGGGACACGGGGACCTGCCGGAGGAGGGATGGCGGAGCCTGCTGCCACTGCTCCTTGCACTGGAGACCCAATCATCCTGGCAGGTGCTGGCATCATCAGTTGCAGGAGGGGAGGAGATTGGTTGGTTAGAACTTTCACTCCATGTGTCCCAGCCACCATTGCTGCAGCACCCAGTGACGCCACTCCTTTGATCTATAGCCCACCAAACTTTTTCCTCCATCAATTGATGGGCTGTGGGTGGCTGTTGAAAGTTTCCACTCGACCGGCTGTTTTTCTTTCCAGTTCCTCCCTCAGATCACATTAACTCTTTCGAGTGTTAGGGGGTCCTTAAATTCTGGTAGGGGGCATATCTCAGCTGCTCCCTTAAGCTCTTTGGCTGTGGCTCCAGCTTCTCAGCTCTCTGGGATGTGCACTTTCTGGCTGTAACACCACCAGGGCTTCTCCAGCCAAGGTTTCTTCCAGCTTCTTTTCCTCCAGTTCATTGTCTATTGCCGATATTTTGGGGTTTCTGACCTGCTGGGGTCCAGATAGTCACTATTGTGAAAGTTTAGTTTTTAGTTTATTTTATTGTCATTGCACCTTGTACAACGAAATCAAACACCATCTTCAGTGCACATCATGACCATGACCATGAAAGTAAACACAAACACACATCCTTTACCCTTCACACATTGAACCGGAAACCCCCGACACCACACCAACACTGCACTATACAGCAGAAGTCAAAAGAGCTACTGCCCTGGGATAGAAGCTGTTTTTCAGCCTATTTGTCCTTGTTTTTATTATTCTGTAGCGTCTGCCAGATGGTAATAGTTCAAAAAAAGGGTTCCCAGGATGAGATGGATCTTTGAGAATGTTTTGAACTTTCTTAAGGCAGCGGAAGCAATAAAGCTTTTCCAAAGAGGGGAGAGGGCAACCAGTGATCTTCTGGGCTGATTTAATATAAATTTGGCACATCCAAAAAAAGAAACTCCTGGCATTTAGGAATTACCAAGAGTAAAACTTTATTAAAAAGTCAATTTAGGCATAGCAGAAGCAAAGTCAGTTCTGAGCTTTTTCTGCAAAAACCCACATAGGTAAACCCCCCTTTTCATCCCTGGGCTGCCCACAGTTGATTGTCCATCAATTACACTCAGTATTTTTGTTTGGGAAAACAGTCTGCACCAGCTGATAGTTTCAAGAACCTGGCCGTGGTAGGCATCTTCTCTCCAGCAGCAGAAGGCTGTCATGCATTCCTTACCCCCCCCACCCACCCTCGCCCTTGGAATTTACCAAACCCTCTTCCCATTTCTGTTGGGCAAACTGAGCTGGAAGTTGATGCAGGTAATGATGAAAGCAAGTCAGCTTTGACAATTTCTCTTGTCAACCTTGGCTTTTGATACATTAATTATGAGAGCTATCTCATTGTATCATGCAGTCTAACAGTAAAAATCTTTGAGCTTTTCAGCCAAAACATCATTTCTGTATAAAAATATAGTATACTTTCCTGTCCTTGATGAACAGATTTTAAATATTCTTTGATTTAATTTGATTTGGAAGGCTGCCTGAGTAAATGAATCTAGACATCTTACATAGATAGGTTAAAAAAGAAGAAGAAATGATTAAAAGAGAAACTGATATGTGGGACCAGACAAAATCATCCATTACCTTATAGAAACCCCACCAGGGGCTCAACAAATGATTTAACCCCATGCCTGGGAGCAAAGCCTCATCTTCAAAGACTTGTAGAATCCTTATAAGATGAGAGTCATGGGAAACAGGGAAGGGGGAAACTTGTCCTCAGTGCTGAATAATTTATTTTCACACGTGATTTAGTTTCCTGATACTCAGCTTTCAATCCATTTAACCTCCAGCTTTCAACTCCATTTTTGCTCAAAACCTTACATAATTAAACAAAATTCAGTTTATTAGGTCTTGACAAACTTGACAAACAATGGGCCCTATCAAAATGAATTTAAATGTGGAGAAAAGCAAAGCTTTACAATTAGGCAGGAAAAATCAAAGGTACAAGTATAGATTAGGCGAGATCTGTCTCAAAAACAGTAATTGTGAGAGGAACCTAGGAGTCTTAGTGTGTGATCATTTGAATATGAGCCAGCAATGTGCAGCAGCAGCCAAAAAAGCTAATACGATCCTGGGTTGTACAATCAGAAGCATAGAATCAAGATCATGTGAAGTATTAGTGACACTTTACAAAATCCTAGTAAGACCACATCTGGAATACTGCAACCAATTATGGTCACCATATTATTAAAAAGATGTTGAGATCTTGGAAAAAGTTCAGAAAGTTCAAATATGAAGAACGGCTGAAGGTTTTGGGTGTAATCTAAAGAAAAGAAGTGTTAGGGGTGACATGATAGCAGTATTCCAGAGAGGCTGTCACAAAGAAGAGGGGGTCAGATTATCCAAAGCATCAGAGGGCAGGACAAGAAATAATGGTTGGAAACTGATCAAAGAAAGAAGCAACCTGGAATTAAGGAGAAACTTCCTAACAGCAAGGAAAATTAACCAATGGAAAAGCTTGCATTCAGGAATTGTGGGTGCTCCATCACTGGAGGTTTTTAAGAAGAGACTGAGATTTAAGACTTGTCTGAGATTGTATAGGTTCTCATGCTTGAACAAGTGGCTGGAACGTCTGTGGTCCAGGTGCATCACTCCTTTATGCATCCCATTCCCAGCACGATTGGCCTTGGATATTTTAAAAAACTCAGGCTGGCCTCTGAGTCAAGGCCTCCCCATCGCTTCTTAGAAATTCCAGTTTTGCTTCCTCTCCCAAATATCCATTGCTTCCCCCTGCCCATCGTTTCCATGGCAGCTGGTAGCAAGCTTGAAGGAAAGTGAAGATGGCCAGACTGCGCTTTTCAAGGCAATTGGAACAAACTAATCCCTCTGCAGTTTTTGCAGTCACTTAATACTTCTAGCATTCCCTAACTAACTGTTTCATTCAAATTTTAAAAAAGTATATTCACTATTGGAAGTACTTTCTTTAGTTCTTCTTGGTCACTTACAAAACAGTTTTTTAAAAGTGCATTGTCAAAAAGGTTTTGAATTCTGTCTCATTTAATATTAAACCTTTTTTCATTGACTCCCTTCTTTGTAACTGTTTTATCTTTATGCTGTATTTTTCTCTCATTCTTAGTTTTGCAGAAGTCTGTTATACAGTTTTCCAAGATCTTTCAGTTCCTTCAAAGAAGCATCTTTCTCTTTTTTATTTTTTCCATGTCCATTTTTCTCCATAATTCACTCTTGACACTGCCAAAAATTGTCCATCCCACATTAAGAGCTCTTGCCACATTTATATCTCATACTTTGTCATAAATAATCTGATCAGTTGTACTTCATTTATTTCATATAACATATGCATGTTTGTGTGTGTGTATTTGTGTATGTGTGTGCGTGTACATGCAACACACACACACATACCACATATATTTGAAATAAACTTTTTCCTAAGCAGATATTCATCAGAATCAACATTCTCATTCATTCTTGGATCTATGAATAGTCTAATTATGTATTTGCCATTTTCTTATCTCATTCCAACCTTCTAGTATGGTTTCCCCCCCCCCCCCCCCCCCCCGGATTATATTCTGTAAGAATTATATAGAACAGGGGTTCTATATAAGCAGCAGGTGCACACACAGCCACATTTGCATAAGCAGCGGCTGACCATATATGTATTCTATTTGCGCTCATGCAAATGGAACTCTGTACATTCTTGCCGGATGCTTGTGCGGAGCCATCCCCTCTCCCTTCCCCCCCCCCCCCAGTTCACAAAGCCAGAAAGGTTGGAGAACTCTTATATATAATTTTTCCAGAAATCCCTTTTGATTTTGCTGGAGCCTGACATTCAATAGTCATCAGATTAGGAATTATTATCTTCATCTGTACCCATAATGCAATAGATTAAATAATACTTTAACTTTTGTTTTTCAATTTTTTAGGTTTGCCATAGCAAAAGTGGGGAAGTTAATTCTGCAAAAGTAGCAAATCTGGTAAAAGCTTATGTGGACAAATACAGACATTCACGAAAGAGAAATCCAGATGAAACTGTTTCTGTGGAAAGAAAATAAATCCAGAACGAAAAATGCCATCAGGATGACTGCAAAGTGCAATTTTGACTGGACTTTTAATTAGAAATAGTGGCTGAAATCTGATTTTGATAAAATTATTTTTCAATATAGTGTATAATTTTTCTTATAAATAAATATAGATTAATGTTTCAAGTTTATCCTTTTGCAAAAAGCTATGTAAAAATAAAATAAAAGGAATAAAAGACACCATGTCCCACTCCCACAACTCCCAATTAATAATACAGTTGTTGAATGCCACATACATTATTTTTGATTCACAAGAATACAGAAGAATACAGAATTTTGGCAGGATAATACAATATATGTGAGTCAGGGAAAAGACGAGTAGATTTTTATTTGATTTTTTTTTTTTTTGCCACTATTTTAAACTATAGTAAATGTTTTTAAAATGTCTCACTTCATAGGATCAGTGTGTGTGTGTGTGTGTTGTCTTTTCATTTCTCTTGAGGATTTGCCAGTGTTCAATCCCAATGTAGTTCTGAAAGGCATAGTGTAGATTTTAACCTAGCACTTCACCTTTGGAGAACCAACCCCTGTTAATATATTACACAAAAGTATTGTGCATTACATTTAACATTGAGTTATTCCTTGCCCAATTTAATTTGTGTTTAATGTTTCAGTACAGCATACTTCTAATCTTCCAACCATTTGAAACATCTGATGGAATATAAAAGGTGGATTGTGTAACCAACAATCTTAGTCAAGTTACCTATGACAAAGTATTAGTGATTTTAAAGTAATCAGTTGTCTGAGGCCTGTGAAATAAAAGAATACTTTAGCAAGGATTATACAATGATGAAGGCAGAATAATAGACTGCCAAATTCATCGTACCATGTGCTAATTTATTGCATGAAGTCCAAGTTGGAGAATGTTATACTGATCTTAAATGTATATGTAGTGGGTGGTGAGGAAGGTTGCTACCTAAAAGTAATTCATTCAGCATATTACAAATATATTTTCAGTCTCTTGCTACCAGCTGTTTTCATAAATGAAGAGCTAAGGAAATAACAGGCTTTGATTATCTCTTGCAACAAAATAAAACGCTAGTGCAGTAATTGCCTTGCATTTCATTGCATTCATTGTTTTACTTGGAACCTAGGTCAATTAAAGGTGTAATTGGGAGAGACAAACCAATTAAACATGTCTTCTTGAGTGCACTTGTATTTGTGGCAGGCTCCACAGAAAGGCCCAAGACAAAGGGTCACCCAGAAAGTTAAAGCAGAGCACTATCACAGTTATCAATTCACATTCTATTTCAGACAATGAACTCTTTGCCTATATTGTTTGTGTAACTAAAGATAATATTTATCTTATACAGTCTTTGGTGTGGATATTGTTTTTATTTACAGTCAAGTGCTATGCTTAGCCTTCTGAAGAGAGTTTTAGTTAGAGAAGCATATATGCTAATTTTCAATATATAGTGACTGCTGACACGAAGTCTGTAGAATGCAATTTTGTTTAAACTCAATTTGCATTTTATAATTAAGTGGTTTTTCTCAACCATTTAAGATGGGGTAGGAATTCATAGGTATACTGTGTGTTGGTTTGATGCATATGTGTTATTTTCTTAGTCTTTCTGAATTTAGGTCTACTTTAGAAGTTCATGAAATTTCTCAGACTTACATGCTCATTTTTAATTTGTTTTTGCTGAGTATATCTCTTTTGTCTGCATAAGATGTACTAGCCACAAACCAGACTTTAAAATTGAATCTATGTTTGACCATGGAGTTAGTTTACTTTTTGATGCAAAATTAATAGGGACCCAGTTCAGTGCCGAAAAGGAGAAAAAAGATTTCTGTTAAGGTTGAGACAATCTTCATAATTATTATTATTATCATTATTATTATTATTTTTATTATTGGTGAGATGATGGATTAGGAAGTTTTTTAATGTTTTCTTACCGTATCTCTCCAGTATAATAGCAGGAGATGATAGCAAACT
This sequence comes from Hydrophis major, assembly GCA_033807585.1. NCBI lineage: Eukaryota > Metazoa > Chordata > Lepidosauria > Squamata > Elapidae > Hydrophis > Hydrophis major. The sequence continues at coordinate 156,791,889 of CM066331.1, read as the reverse complement.
TTCACTGTATTTCCAAACTGAATGAAAAGGGATATTGACTAGCATGCAGTTGGCCTGTTTCCTTAAATATTTTTTTAAAAGTCATTCCCTAATATGCAGCCTTTTAAATGATAATTCAGGCACACATCACTGATTTGAAAGATATTTGTTTATGTAACAAGCACTTCACCAACAGTGAATGGAGGTAATGTGTACTTGTTAGTTCAAGATGCATCTATTTCTGAATTAAACACTACAAGCATAAGTCAGCATGCTTTGCTTGAAGTATTTCTGGAGCTGGTCATTTGGGGTAGAGTGATTGCATCCAGCATTTTTTCCTTTTCTGATAACTGTCAGTACTGAAACACTGATTCTTGCTGGACATCCTTATGAAGTATGTATATGACTAAATTTGGCCAAACTATGCTAATTTTTAATTAAAACAACACTAGATTTACCACAAATATACAAGGAAAACTTGTAACCAAGCTTAGGAACATTTCTTCATTATAGTAAGATTGCAGTCCTACCTATAAAGAGAGGAAATTCAATTGGTTAATTCATTAGGGCTTCTGGAATAGACAGGATTAGAATAGCCAAGTTAGTTTTGTATTCCTGTAACTATTGACTGAAATACTTATTTCTTGGGAGTACATTGCAAAAATTTCAGTAATAACAAAACAAATCCAACTGCTTTAAATTGCTATGAAAAAAATGATAATTGATGTTTCTTGAAATGGTGCACTGAACACTCATTCCAGTCTTTTGGTGTGCATGTGACTTAAATGTGTTATAATTTAAATATAGGAAAATTAAAATCAGGATCACAGTGGCTGATGTAATCCAGGCTCTGGTATCTGTAGCTTAGGGCTGGAATAAAATATACTGAAAACAATATTCTAAAGAGTTTTATGTAGTTCAGAATATTTTCTAATAAATTCTTTTGACTAAGCTAGAATGAGTCTGCCTCTTCTTAAATTGTGCTGATTTAGAAAACGTGCAGATCACTTGACATTCAACAACTGGGTGGTTCGCTATAACTACTGTATCCCAGCCAACAATGTATACATTGGGTATTGTCCTATCTCTGTTCAGTGCCTTGGAAATTGCCTTTTCTAAGAAGCAAGCATGGAAACCTAATGTCAGGTTCACATGGTGTCCTGCCATTCTGTTGGAAGGGCTTGGTGTCATTTTTTTTGCATGCTTTTGCTTTTGCTATAACTGCTTGGGAATTAGGGGGATTGTCTTTGAGACAGAGCAGACTCCAAGGCCATTATGAGGGTGAGAGTGAACCATTATCTGCCTATACCTCAAAACAACTTTGTGGCATCACATTGGCTGCTAGCAAACTGGGGGAGAGGTTGGGGTTGGTGATGAATGAATTACTTTGTACTTAGCAGGCTTTTTCAGATTTCACCTGACTTTACTACAACCATACTCTCAATAAATGTTACTTTGATTCTGAGAGATCAGCTGGGACAGGTCCTTATATTAGGCAAAATTTGCAAAGTTGGAGAACCTGGAGGCATGTTGCCATTACCATGCACACAATATCAGCCCAAAGCAGTGACCAGGAGGAAGCTGAGTGCTGAGGGAAAGCATTGACCAGACCTCCCCCTGGGTTGGACCTTCTGGACAGAGGAGGTTGGGAACCCTGGAGATTCATTGAGACCCAGGTGGTCCATTGGAGTCAGAAAGAAGGAAGACTGGGAAGGAAGAAGCAGAGGGGTGACAACAATGCGAGGCAGCTGACAAAAGCAACCAGAGCTGGAAGAGTTTGAGGATGAGGAAGTCAGAGAATCTGGTTATACCGACCTTGATGAAGTAAGCCATACAGTTCACAATGCATGCCTTCCAAACCCTGAAGGCATGCCAGCCATATGCTCCAACTGCCACCAGCGGGGCCCAACAGATCCAAAAGGTGGAAGATAAAGAATAAAATAGAATAACAGAATTGGAAGAGACCTTTGAGATCTTCTATTCTAATCCCCTGCTCAGGCAGGAAACCTTATACCATTTCAGACAAATGTTTGTCCAATCTCTTCTTAAAAACTCAGTGTTGGAGAATTCACAATTTCTGGAGGCAAGTTTTTCCACTGGTTAAATGTTCTGTCAAAACTTTCTTCTTAGGTTGCTTCTCTGCTTGATTAGTTTCCATCCATTGTCCCGTCCTCAGGTACTTTGGAGAATAACTTGACTCCCTCTACTTTGTGGCAAACCCTGAGATATCAGAATACTGCTATCATGTCACCCCTACTCCTTTTTATTAAATTAGATATACCAAATTCCAGCAACCATTCTTTATGTTTTAGCTGTCAGGATTCCAAGTAATAAATACATTGCAAGCAAGACTCTGAGGCAATTGAATTCCTCAGAGATTACTTTTATTGGAAATATATTGGCACATATCTGATGAAAACTGACTCTGAAAATTCCTGTGGTTTTCGGAAAGTATTTTGTTTTGACTACAAAAATCCCTCTATCTCAAATCCCCCCTCCCTGACCCTAAGGTCCAGTGTGGCAACATTAAAGTGTACAAAATGGCTTCAGCCAGGCCAACTTCAGGGTTGGTCCCCTAATCCTCTTTGTTGCTCTTCTCTGCACTCTTTCTAGAGTCTCAATATATTTTGTACATTGTGATGACCAAAACTGAATGCAGTATTCCAAGTGTGGCCTTACTTTACTTGGAAGTGGTATGAACACTTCACTTGAGATCGTCTGATATTTATTTTGACAATGGTATATGTACGTGATTGAGTTTGCAGTTGGGAACCTGATGCGTAGCCATGCCTTACCACAAGGCCGCTTCTATCGGCTGATAGAAGTGGCCTCGTGGCAAGGTGAGTGCATGTGGGGTGCTCTAGATGGGGGTGCACATGGGGGGAGGAAATTTAGTAACCCCCCCAAAAGACTGCCTTCCATACTCCTCTCTTGGTGTTTTGTATCTCCATGCATCATTCATATTTAATCTAAATGTTTGCACTGTCTCTACCTGTCTCTCACTGCCAAACCTTCACTATATCTATCAGTATCACTATCCTCATTTCAGGAATGTCTTTTTGTTTATCCAATTTTACTTTTGGATCTCTTAATGTATAATCTACCTGATCTACTTCATCCATTTTAATTAGTTCTCCCTTCTTGTTTTTTGGATTCGTTTGCTGTTTTATCAGCTCTATCTCTTCTATTTTCTCCTCTATTTTCAAGGCTACCTATTGGTTTTCATTATAATTTGCTGAGCATTTTCTGATCTCGCTGCTAAATCATGTATCAAATATTTTATCTCCCTATGGTTTTTTTCTATAGTTTCATTAATACTTTGAAACATCAATAATATTTCTTTTTGAAATGTACTTATTTTTTCCTGTTGAAGCATTTAGTCTTATTTCAGTAAGTCACAAAATTACTGAATAATCTACAAAAATCCCAAACTCTGTTGTCTGTAACACCAAAAACAACAACAACAACAAACAATATTAAAACAATTCTCTCAGTCCCAGAGTACACAGTATTTATAGTTCTTTGTAGTCTTCCACCAGTCAGTTAACTTCTTCCAAGTTTCCCAATAAGTCTTTTTTCCCCTTTAATATTCCTTCTTTCACCTCTTTATACAATTATCTGACAACATTTATAGTTCCAAATGATCCAACAGGATTTGCCATTTCTTCATAAACCACAGTCAACTCTTCAGTTTCAATTATAATTCCAGGTGTTTGTAATCCACTTTGTTTAGCAATCTTCAAAAGTCTCCAATTTTTTTCCTTCTTAGTCAAGGAGCAAATAGATATCAGGCATTGTGCAGAGATAAACAAGAAAACAAAGCAGTCTCCCAGATGTTACTTCAAAAGACATTCTCAGACTTGTAAAAATGTTGCCACTGTCTGTGACCTGCAAGTCACCCCTCCTTTCTTTGTCACCCTTTCAGGGTGACTTTAGCCCTTTAAGGGCACATCAATGATCAAAGTTCATCCTAGGTTCACGGACCCACGCTTCCTATGACTGTGTTGCTGTGACACTAAACCGGAAGTCCAAAATGAAAAAAATCATTCAAGACAGTTTTCATCATTGTTGTACTCTGTTTCTGTAAAGATGTAATTGTTTTTTATATATAGTGCAACTCCACCTCCTCTGTTTATGGGGCTTGAGGGTCAGCGCTAGACACCATGGCAGGGGTTGCAGCGAGGGACCACATCAAAACCGTGCATTAGGGCTGCAGAGTGGTGGCAGAGTACACTCAGGAATTCTATGACCTGGTATGCCAACTCAAAGACTGGCTGGAGGATATCTTCATCAGCTGTTTTAAAGATGGACTGAACGACTACCTGTACAATGCCTACTTTTCAAAGTTTTTCCACACCACTCTCCATGATTGGTATGTACTGGTCGAAGAGGTGGAAATAAGTACTACACAGCCCAGCCATGGAAGAAATCACCCCCGGAGAAGAGAGAGACAGTGAAACTGCACATCCCATAGACACGTTCCACTGCCTGGTTAACCAGCTCTAGTTGAGAAATTGGGGATGTGCTTGAGATGCTGAAAGCCCCTATCACATTTTGCCAGCTAGATGAATTGGTAGCAGGGGGCATCCCAGCAGCATTTGTCACCAAACTCATGCAAATGCAGATGGGGTTCATATACAGACTTTAAGCTTCATAGTGTCCCTAGGGTTGGACCAACTGCTGATGTTAGGGTTGGCCATGGCTAAAAAAGTGGAATCCTTACATAAACCAGAGAAGGAGACTGTTAAAAATCTGGATGAATCGTCCTCCCAGAGAGCAAGAGGACTCTGGAAGGTAACCTCCATCTAGCAGGAAATCAGGGCAGTAGTGCAGCGGTTGGAAAAGGACCTCCCCACTATCCCCAAAGAATATCAGGACTTAAGAGAGATATTTGGCAAAAAGGGCTCAGATGAACTCCCCTCCCCTCACTGACAGCCAGACCATGCCATAGAGATCCTACCAGGGGCTAGATTGCCTAAACTGTAGCTGTATTCAATGACCCCAAGAGTTACCGTATTTTTCAGAATATAAGGCACACTTGTTCAACCTCCAAAAGTGGGTGGAAATGTCTGTGCATCTTATACAGCGAATGTTGCTGAAGCCCCACCCACCCACCAGCCCTTTGACCTCTGGCTCCCAGCCATTTGCCTCCTTGCAGAAAACAGCCTGTTTCACCTTCAGCACAGCTTGATTAGCACAAGCAGCTGGTTGGATTGGCCTCTTCACAATTAGCTGTTTCAGGCTGCAAGGATTGCCATTGCCTATTGCCACCTTCGTGCACCCCATTTTCAGCCTCCACGTGTCCCACTTTCTGCCCGTTCTGTTCCCTGCTACCTGGAATGAAGCGAAAATGGAGCAATTGGACACTGAAAACGGGGCATGCAGAGGCTAAAAATGGGATGCGGGGGCCAAAATGGGATGTGTGCAGGCGGCAATAGGCTATTGCCTGAAACAGCTGATCATGGGGAGGCCAAGCCAACCGACAATCAACTGCTTGTGCTGATCAGGCTGTGGTGAAGGTGAAACAGGCTGTTTGCTCTTTCCTGCAAGGAGGCAAATGGCTGGGAGCAGAGGCAGATTTTGTTTCTCGTTTTCCTCCCCCAAAGCTAGGTGCATCTTATACTTTGGAGTGTCTTATACTCTGAAAAATACAGTAGATGAATTGCAGGTGTTATATTGACAAAAATCTGGCCTGACCATGGGTAGCAACCCCTGTCCTGTTTCAGGGAAAGGATGGGGTGCTTTGTCTATGAGTGGATTATATGGGGCTAAATGCTGTTTGTGTGGAAAACATTCCCCCCTGCCCTCCATATGAAGGACATGCTAGTTCATTTGGCCAAAGTCAAAATATTCACGAAGCTGGACCTGCAAGAAACCTACTATCATGTGAGAATCAAGGAGGGGAATGAGTGGAAAACTGCATTCAAATGCCCTTTGGGATGCTTCCAGTTTAGAATCCTACCTTTTGGCCTCCAGACAGAGAACCCCAGTGGTGTTCATGCAATTGATAGATGAGGTTTTTACATGAGCACCTGTATAAAGGGGTACTGGTGTGTTTGGGTGATATTTGAATCTATATCAAAACCAAGGTGGAGTATGTGAAACTGGTAATAACTGTAGTGAAGAAACTGAGCTGCAACTGTATGACAAACTTTCCAAGTGTTAGTTGCATCAGACCAAAATAGACTGTTTGGGTTATCGCATCTCACATGAAGGAATTGAAATGGACTCCAAAAAAGTTCAAGCAGTGCTGGACTGGGCTCCACCCCAACCAGAAAGCAACTGCAGAGCTTTCTGGGTTTTGTCAACTTTTACCAGCAATTCACTCTATGATGCAGATAGCACTCCCCAGCACAAACCTATTAAAAACAAAAGGGGAGGACAAATCTAAACTTAGCCGGCCTCTTAAATGCACTTTAGAATGCCAGACAGCTTTCAAGAAGCTCAAAAAGTTGTTTGAGGCTGAACTCATCCTGAAATATCGTGACCCAAACACTCTTTTCGTTATCTAGGTTGACACTAGCAATGTCACCATGGGGGCTATGTTGTTACAGAAAAATGATAGTGGCCAGCTACAATTCTGTGCTTACACTTCCAGAAAACTATCAGGGTCTAAGCAAAGGTGAGTAATATGAGAGAAGGAAGCTTACATAGTGCGTTGGACTCCTAACCTAGAGCCATTTCCTTGAGGGGAGCAAAGTGTCATTTGAAGTGTGGATCGACCACAAGAACCTAGGGGCATTAAAAATCCCACAGAGGCTATCTCCTAAGCAGATGCAATGGGGACAATAATTTAACTGCTTTAACTTTGTGTTACACTACCTCCCAGGGGCAAGAACTTCTTGGCTGATGCTTTTGTCTTAAATAGAATTAGAAGAACTTTATTGTCATTGTACAAGTACAACGAAACTGTGGATGCACCCCAGCAACTGTTCGCAATACAATAAAATCAAAGCACTTAAAAATGAAGATAAGAAAGATAGAATACCCATGTCTCTATTTGCAATTTGAGAGTACAATATCTACAGATATACACAAAATATACATCCAACACAATACAATTGCCCTAAAGCAGAACTAATCAAACCTCTGCTCCCTTTCAGTCAACTGGCTGCCCAAGTCACCACCTGAGTGCAAGCAAAAGAGAAACCATATCAACAAGATGACAGCCACACTTAAAGCCACTCTGAAAGACAACAAATGGTTTCCAAACCATGGCAACATATGCTCATTCCGGACAGACTAGCTTGGGTGTGGCTAAGATATATGTGCCAGAGAGTCAGAGGTTAATGATCTTGGAGAACAGTCATGACTCCAAGGTTGCTGGACATTTTGGTTCTGTAAAATTTTTGCATTTGATCAAAAGGCAGTTTTGGTGGCCATCTCTGAAAAAAACATTGAAAACTATGTAGCAAGCTGCCCTATCTGTGCTTCAGCCAAGTGACAGCAAGGAAAGACCCCAGGACTCTTCTAATTTGTGGCAGAGTCTTCAGCACCCCGGAGAGAGATCTCCATGGATTTTATTGTGGAACTTCCAGACAGCTCAGGAAATACAATTATATAGGTGATAACTGATTTATTTTCTGAGCAGCTGCATTTTGTCCCATCAAAAGATTCCCTTTGCACAGGGTTTGGCCAAACTATTTCTGCACCATGTCTACAGGTTACATGGAGCATCCGATGTATTATTTCAGACAAAGGGGTGCAATTCACCTCTAATTTTGGAGGGCTTTCCTTAACCTGCTTGGTACTGACTAGGAACGTAGATGAAGTCATCACCTCCCAAACTAATTGGGTGTGTGAACATACACATTCAGTATTGGAATAGTATCTTAGATGTTATATCAATTATACGCAACATAACTGGACTGATTTGTTGCATTTTGCAGAAGTAGCATATAACAATTCTGTGCACAGTAGCATGGCTTCACTCCTGTTAGAGTGGCTACAGACAAGACCCAATGGGGAAAGCAAAAGAATTGTTAAAGGATCTGTGGAAAAAGGCAGTTGAACTGTATAAAACAGGAAAGGGATCTAAAAAGATATCCAAGGAAATGAGAATGCCAATCAGCAATGTTCAAACACTAATCAAGAAGTGGAAAATAAGGGTTTCTCTTGAAACCAAACCACGGTCAGGTAGACCAATTAAAATTTCAGCCAAAACTGCCAGGAAAATTGTTTGGGATGCAAAGAAAAACCCACAAATAACTTCAGGTGAAATACAGGACTCTCTGAAAACATGCAGTGTGGCTGTTTCAAGATGCACAATAAGGAAGCACTTGAAGATGGGCTGCATGGTCGAGTCACCAAAAGAAAGCCATTACTATGCAAAGGCCACAAAGTATCCCGCTTACAATACACCAAACAGCACAGAGACAAGCCTCAAACCTTCTGGCATAAAGTCATTTGGAGTGATGAGACCAAAATTGAGCTTTTTGGCCACAACCATAAACGCTACATTTGGAGAGGAGTCAACAAGGCCTATGATGAAAAGTACACCATTCCTACTATGAAACACGGAGGTGGATCGCTGATGTTTTGGGGATGTGTGAGCTACAAAGGCACAGGAAATTTGGTCAGAACTGATGGCAAGATGAATGCAGTATGTTATCAAAAGATACTGGAGAAAAATTTGCATTCATCAGCCCGGAAGCATGACATGACAATGGTCCCAAACACAAGGCCAAGTCAACCTGTCATTGGCTACAGCAGAATAAAGTGAAGGTTCTGGAGTGGCCATCTCAGTTTCCTGATCTCAATATCATTGAGCCACTCTGGGGAGATCTCAAACGTGCAGTTCATGCAAGACAACCCAAGAATTTACAGGAACTAGAGACTTTTTGCCAGGAAGAATGGGCAGCTTTACCACCTGAGAAGATAAAGAGCCTCATCACCACATACCACAAAAGACTTCAAGCTGTCATTGATGTTAAATACACCATATTAAGAACTGGGGTATATAAACTTTTGATCAGGATCATTTGGGTAGTTTCTGTTGTCATTATGATTTAAAAAGAGTAAACACAGTTGATCAATAATAAATGGCTTCAGCCAACCATGAACCATGAGTGAAAGAAAAGTTTTTGTGTTATCATTCATACTCTCTGAAAAATGGCCAAGAAATCATAAATTCTGCCAGGGTATGTAGATTTATGAGCACAACTGTAGATCACATCAGTTAAATTGCCTCCACAGAATGATTAGAATTACATATTACTGAGTTAAGCTATAACAGAATCATGTAAATCTGCCTGTTTTCCCTTCCTTACAAGCACTAGGAGTCTTTTTCTAATATTTGTCAGTCTCCCTGGGCTTAACATATGTTTCTGCAGCATTTGTTGTCTGAACTAGATTCCTTCTCCAAACTAGAGGGGTTCATCTCCATGAACCCCTGCATAAATGGTTCTAATGCCAGTAGAAATAAACCTATTTTGCATTATAGTACTTTTTAATGACAAAAATCCATTTACTGTAGATGTTTCTTTTTATTTAAGAAAACCTAAACCACAATTCATATTTTTCAAAGTCATGCTAAGGAATCAAAAGCTTTTCCTGGATCAATAAAATAATAGCTGCTTTCTGTTTCTGATTTATATTATCTACAGCATTCAAAATATGTAAAATAACCGTATCATCTTTGCAACTATTGCTATACAAATCTTATAATCCTCATTCAATAAAGAAATAAAACTATACAACTCTGATTTGAGTTATTCCAGTGGTGGGATTTTTTACTACCGGTTCTCTGGGTGTGGCTTGGTGGGTATGGCTTGGTTTTGGTGGACGTGGCTTGGTGGGCCTGGCAGGGGAAGGATACTGTAAAATCTCTATTCCCACTTCACTCCTGGAAGATTTTACCGCCGGTTCTCCAAACTATTCAAAATTTCCACTACCATTTCTCCAGAACTGGTCAGCACCTGCTGAATACCACTTCTGAATTGTTCCTTTTTAAAAGTACAATAGAGCTTCCTGGTACGAAGAAGGAAATATTTGACATTTTTGACACTGTTAACACCTTAGTGAATGGTTTAATCAACATTTCCTGGGAAGCATTAACAGTGTATTACAGAGACATCTCACCTCATCCTGGATACTTATTAAGTTTCAATTTCTGAACTGTAACGATTTTTTTGACTTATCTTTATAATTGTCTTGTTAAAGAGTTTTCTTTTGCTGATCAATATGTTTCATATTGTTAATACTCATTTGTTGAATATTTCTTCTATAATCTACAATTATTTTTTAACAAACTGATTTGTTATCGTGTTCAAACGTACCTGATACTATCCAAAATAGAATAAGCTCTTTCTCTTTTTGCAACTGATAAGTCAACTGTTTATCTGGATTGTTGTGGCTAGTTTTTACCCTATATTTCAAAGCTGGTCTATTGCTGTTGTGCCATACTTTCTAACAGAGTAATTTTCTGAATGTATTTTCTCACTACAAATGCTGCTAATTCTATAACCCCATTTGGAAAGGGCTTCAGAGTAGCCCTTCCATCTTCCTTAAGTCTCATTTGTTCAAGCAGATGTGTATTGAGTATTCCTGCCAATTATCAATTTTGTGATTTTTTTTCCCCTGAACTTTTGAAGGTATGTCAATTTCCTTTTCTTTTTACATTAAAAGTCCAACTAGCTCCTCTTTAATAATACCAGCCCATATTAGTACCCCACCTCTTCCTTGCTGGCATCTGAGTTGAAGTGAGCTCTGTGATCGTTATCAATCCAGCCACAGGCCCATTCATCCAGTCCGTCAAGAGTCACTCTCATCTCATCTGTCCATAAAACCTTTGAAGAATCTGTCTTCAGATATTTTTAGCCCAGTCTTGCCATTTCAACTGATGTTGTGTGGTCAGGTTTCAGCTTTCCTTACTTTGGCTGTATCTCTGAACTGAACACCTTGTACTTCTGGCCAATTCAGGTAGGTTGCAGTTCTGGAATTTGACAGCCCTGGAGGATAATGGGTTCCTGATAGTTTCATGTTTGATTCTTCTCAAATCTTTGGCAGTTAAAAGTGCATCTTTTTTTTTTTCTCAACACGTTTTCTTGTGACCCTGTTGACTATTTGCAACAAAATGTTTGATGGTTCTGTGATCACACCCCAATAACTTAACAATTTCAAGAGTGCTGCATCCCTCTCTGAGAGACTTTTTATAATTTTTGACTTTTCAGAGTCAGTTAAATCTCTTTGTCTGGGGAAAAGAAACTGCCTAATAATTATGCACATAATAATAATTATTATTATATAGTGTTGATCTACCTTCCCTCATTACACAAATACACATCACCTGATATGCTTATATCCACTAACCATTCAAGTTTATGTAAGAATTGAATACACCCATCCAGTGTTTTCAGCAAGACCTGCAATCCAAAGGTTAACCCTTAAAGCAAGCAGAAAAAAAACAAAAAACCTTCGAAGTGATTCAGAGATGAGCCCATCAAACCTGTCCAAATAATTGAAATAGTGGCCCTAAGCACGATGGAATTCCACAACTGTCAGCTGATCACAAGGTAATTGCAAAAATAGAATTCCTGACATCTGCTTGCAAAAACCCAGCTATATGAAGTGGATAATTTGACAATCTCTCATTAACTTCAGAGAGATTTTAATTGCATGTTTCCTGTAATTGTCCACTTTTTTTGGTGTCAATGTTAGGCTCACCAGAAATGTCAACACTTTGTGTTCTGAGCTGAGATTCTTACTCTTATGGACATTGTGACTTCTATTTATTTTCCTCGCCAGCATCTTCAAAACATCCTTATGACAGCAGCACCTTCTCTAACCAACAGCTCTTCTCTTCTGCTAGGTCTTAGCTATCCCTGTGAAGACTTTTCAGCTCCATCCCCCTGCTTTCATAAATGACCTTGTCTAAGTGCCACAAGACTGCACTGTTCATTAAAAAGGTCTGGCTAATAATCTTTAAGAGAGCTATGACAGAAATAAGAACTTTCAAACATTTCCTGTAGCTAATATTCTTTCTATACTGATTTTGGAACATTATTCCCACTCTTCCTTGCAGGAGGAGGAAGATTAGGAATAATTAATACTTGATTAATTCAGCCATATTATCTCCTTGGATACCCTGCATGTTTGACATCTCCAAATGAATATTCAGTAACACTCAAGTCTCAAGACTCTAAAGGTCATTCTGAGATTATTATTTTTCTTTTTCTCTAAGTACTTCATTCTGGATTTGGCAATATGGAGGAACATTTCCAATTGCTGTTGACAGAAGCTGCATTTGACACAGAATGCAGCAGCCAGATTCTTAATCAGGGAACTCCGTTATGGCAGGGTCAATCAATTTTACCATCATTACATAAGCTGTCAACCAAGTTTTAGTTCCAATACAAAATGTTATTACCTATATAAAATGTTATTACTTATATAGCACTGCCTTGTTATATCATGAACTATTTGGGAAAATATGACTGGCCTATTTGGTTATCTAGAGAGCTTGCTGAAGATTCAACATCCAAGCAAAACTGCAAGAGAGGAGACAAGATGACAGGCTTATTTGGAAACAGCACCTACTTTCTTATTATTCTGACATTTTGAAAGGCATTGAGACCATCCTGTTTCTTTGTCCCAAGATTAAGATTCTGAAAGAGCATTTACTATTTTATGAAATATTATTTTAATTGTTCCTTAATTATACACACACATATACCAATCTATTTGGATGGAATGGCATATAACTGTGGTCGAACTGAAAATATTGCCTTTACTCAATGAAGCTGTATAAAGAACACTTTCAATGAAATTACTTTTCCAACTAATCCAACACAAAATAATACATTGAATGTTGATCAGCCCACACTAGCAATCTTGTCAGGCAATATATTCTATCAGCTGATTCATTTCCATTAAAGATGCCCAGTATACAACTTACTGATTATACTTAGGATTAAATTGTTTTCAGATCAGTATTGTTGCATTACTAATAAACTGGCTGTAACAATGTAAGTAAATAAAGCTGTCAATATTAAAACTGCGTTTCTCCCAGATGTGACATAACTTAATTCAAGAGAAATCAGAGAACTGAAATCCTCGCTAAGGCACAAGAATGTTTAAGCTGCATACTTCTCAATGTTTCTTCTCTGATGTTTGAAAGAAATTGGTTATGAAATTCTGGAATACAATTTTTTTTCCTTAACTATTTCATCCATTTTCTGCAAACTGTCCAGCTGGAGCTCCTAGTTTTCTTTTACATGAAGGCTTTAACATTTTGTCCCCATTCCAAATAAGAATTCTCACAGGAAACAGATTTTTTTCCTTTCAGATCCTACATATTCTAGATTTACTTGTGACATCAGCACATCCAATCAAACCAAAATTTATATTTAAACTTAATTCTACATTAATGCAAACATGGATCACTAGTACCTTTTTGGTGATAAACAATGCCTCTTAGTGTCCTTTCCAACAGGATTAGATGACACAACTGACAGTATAGTGACATAGCTATGAAAATGGCTAAATTAAAACTGAAGTTTTCTACCTACACCATCTAATTTAATACATGACAATGAGGTATCCCTTGTATCTGAATGATGGTGGGGGAGGGGGAAGGGGGGGTCTCCCTTGGTGGATTATCCAGTTACAATGTAGTTGTCTTTGCTTTCTATATTATAGCTTTAAAAAAATGGAAGCTTATCTAAATTCTCAGCCAAAGCAAAATATTTTTGAATAATTGAAATAGTTTCTGTTGTCTACCAGCACTATTTTGACATAAAATTATTCCAAATTATTATGAATTTCTTGGACACCATTTCATGGGTTTGACTCTGTTTATGAAGTTTTATCCCCATTATTAAATTATTAATGTCCTCAAACCAGCCAATCCAAGCTGTTATAATAAAATGTGCTAATTTCTTGAAGTGAATGCATCATAATTTGTGTTATCTTTGACTAATAAAAAAACCTCAATCTTAAATTGTTTAGGTGTTTCCTAGGCATCTCTTGTCTGGAGCTTATTCTTGGTAGTTTCTCCTTCTTCACCATCTTCTTTTCCTTTAGCATAAACAAAACAAGGAATGCAGAAAAGCAAAACAAAAACAAACCCAAAAGTATAAGACATTGCATTTTTGTACAAATATACGAATACAATTACAATTCATACTATTGGAAAGAAAATATTCTAAGTTCACAATTATCACCATTTTACAAAAAAAAAGCAGCCTTAATAGTTAAACTATATATTTTTTTCACACTCACTGCAAAAGGCTCCTACAGGGAAGGAAGCCTGGATACTCATTTTATTTCTTTTTTTGTAGAGCTTCTTGAAATGATCCTGCAACCACACAGTGCCTGGTCACCTGACTATTCCAGAAAGCTCTGCCTCACTTCAACATTGTAGAATTAGCATGTTGCACCACTGCAAATACCTGCAACTTACTTAGAGAAATAGACACTTGCATACTAAACAAATACAATCTTTCCCATTTCCCATTCACTCTATTTTCTCTTGTCCCTTCTACTTCCCTTTTTGCTTGCCCATCTTCCTGAAGCAAAA